>CM042693.1:366623485-368118638 GCA_023614405.1 Avena insularis | reverse complement strand
AATTAAGCGGGCAGTGACTGCGGCGAGGTAACGGCGGATCGACTCGGCCGTGCGTTGATTGAGGACGAAGCTGACGGGGCACAGTGGGGTCAAGACTTCAGCGGGTGGGTGCACGCGGGCGCGGTGAGGAAAGGCAGAGAGAGATGGCCCGGGTGGGCTGCTTTGGCTGTTGGGCTGAATAGCTGGCGCCAGGCCCAGTTCCATTTCTATTCCCTTTTCTTTTTCTAATTTGATTTTCAGGAATCATTTTCAAACAAATTCAAAAGCATTTGAATTTCAAATCTTTCTGGCCTTTTATAAAATGAGTCCTTTATAATTTTGAGTATATAACCATGCTGTCTTGTTAGACTGGCATAGTTCCTTTGAATTTTTTTAAAATAATAGTGCCTTAGCACATGGTTTGATAAAGATTTGAAAAAAGGTTTTAAAACCATATATTTTTTGGAAACTTTGTCCAAACTTTAACACTCAACCAAACAATCCTATGAACACACAACAATGGTTTTAAAACAATTAATTTCACTAGGGAGTTGCATTGAATCAATGCTTGCCCACATAAAATAACAAGCATCCAGTTTTGAAATGACTTCGAAATTGAACCCTAAATGATCATGAATGCATGGATGATATGCAAAGCTTTGAAAACATGATTTTAGGGATTTTACATACACACCCTGGTGGCGCACCTAGGGTAGGCCCGCGCCACCCTAGGGTGTGGCCACCCTGGTGCCCTACTCCGTCTCTGCTTCATGTTTCTGTATTGCTCCCGAAAAATAGTAACTTTGGCTTTTGTCCTGCCCAATTCCGAGAATATTCATTTTTTAGCTTTTTTGAAACCAAAAACATCAGACAATAGGCAACTGGCACTGTGGCATCTTGTCAATAGGTTAGTTCTAGAAAGTGTATAAAAATACCTCAAAGTGTAGACAAAGCATAGCAAAGTTGATACAAAATAAGCATGGAGCATCAAAAATTATAGATACGTTTACAACGTATCAGTGACTCCAAGAGGGAGTATTTATGATCGATAGTGGGTTCATGCCTCTATTGACTCTAGGGAAGTGATACAAATCTCTAAGGTTGTAGATGTGATGTTGCTACTAGGGAGAAAACAACAATCTCTTGTTCATGGAACAATTATATTGTTTACTTTACACACATTGCTTAAAGCAGTTATCTGTTGCTTGCAACTTAATACTGGAGGGGGTTTGGATGATAACCTAAAGGTGGATTACTAGTCATCGATGCAGTTGGATGGCAGTCTATGTATATTGATGTATTGCCTAATCAAATTCATAGGATCATGAATGTCTAGTATTGTATTGTTATGCCTTTCTCTGTCCTATCAATTGCCCTGCTATAATTTGTTTACCCAGCATGTTATGTTATTTATCTTAAGGAGAACACCTCTAGTGAATTGTGGTCCCCGGTCAAATCTTTATCATTGATACATCTTCCACTATTACTATTGACCTTCTACAAGCTAGCATTACCTTCCACACCATATGTTTAATCCCGTGTTTTCAGCAAACCGGTGAGATTGAAAACCTCACTGTTCGTTGGGGCAAAGTACTGAGTTTGTGTTGTGTAGGTTTCCAAGTTATTAGCAACACCTTTGAGTCGTTTCCTTCCTCCTACTGGTTTGATAACCTTGGTTTCTTACGAAGGGAAAACTTATTGCTGTACTCATCATACCTTCCTCTTGGGGTTTCCCAACGAATCTCTACAGTGATCTGAGCCGCATCAGAAATTTTATGCATTTGAGTGGGATTTTGAGTGGAGAAATCTAGAGGGACTTTTGGTGAGTGGGAGCTCCACTCACATGAATGGAGGAAGGGGTGGGGCAGCCACCATGGCCGCCAGCCACACCCCTTGGGGTGCCCCCCTCCTCCTATATAAGGCCCCTACTCCCTCTCTCACACTCACACATCCTCATGAAGGATCTCTCTCCCTCTCTAGTTTATCCCCCATGGTCTCGGACTAGCGAGATACATGTTCCCAGTGGCTTTTCATTTGGAAAGAGTTGTTGCTTCCGCTGCATCGCTGGAGCGAGGAGGCGGAGGTTGTTCGGTGGCTTGAACGTGTGTGCGAGCACGGATGCGCTGCTGATTTGCGGCACTAGGACTTCATCTCGATCTTGAGATCGGCAAGCATTCGTCTACATCATCCATGAGTACAACCTCGTTAAACTTTGTCGGTCTACAAGGGTATGTTCTCTATGGATGTATATCCACCCATTTCTTGTATCTAATAGATAGATCTTGGTGCTTAGTTGTTCCCATCGTAGGAATTTTTTGTTTTCTATGCTCCGAACCCAACAGGCCCTCCCTTACCCGCATGCTCGGGGCCATGTGCGGGGTAGCGGCGACCGCAGGCGGTGCTCCCTAGTGGCGATGCGAGCTTGCCTCACGGTGGCAGCGCATTAGGACGGCGGCGATGGGCGGGCTCGGCACGGAGCTACGAAGGACGACGGCAGACTATAGGGTGTACAGCAGCAGCATGGACTTGCGGGCCCGATCTGGGCCAGGGAGGTCCCAATCTAGGCCTGGAGGGCCATGGCGGCCACGTCCAGGGCAGGCTCAAGAGCCGGTGCACCGGTTCCTTGCCGTGGTGGCTGGGACCCAGATCAGGACCAGGCGGGCCTAGATCTGGTGGTCGGATGCAATCCATAGCCATGGTTTGCGAGGTTGGACTTGCACGCAACACGGTCGTGGCTGCCGTGCTCGCCGGCTTCTTGCCGCCTAGGCTAGTATTCGTGTGCAGACCTCCACCGTGCATACCAATGGACCCGTCATGGTGGTTTTTGCCGACCCGTGGGCGCGATATCATGGAAGCCAGGGCGGCAGCCCTGGAAGGTGGTCTGTGTCTGTGGCCCTCTGACGGAGGTGGCTCTGGGAGGTAGCTCGTGGTGATGCTCATCAGACCGGTGGTGGTCCGGCAGGGTCGGGTGAACACGGGGACAGTGGAGCTGCTGCTTGCCAGCGAGGATCTGCGGTGGTGGATCTTCTGGTAGGAGAAGGAGTAGGCACAAGTGTTGGGGTTGGCGTGGACGGTGGCACCCTTGCTACAGTGCGGTGGAGGGGCTTCACGTGCCCATTTGGGCTCGGCTAGGCCAGTGAGGGTCTAGTTTGCCCCTACCGCTACATTCGGTCGGCTACCGTCGGAAGGTGGTGGAGGAAGTTCCCTCCTGCGTGTTGCTGTACCTCGGACTCTCGCTGATGATCCTCCTCTTTCGGTCTTACCGGCCTAGAAACGTGGGTCATGGTAAGATGTCGGGGTTGACTGTAAGCCTGTGGTGGCGTATGCTGGTGGGCGGCCGAGCTTGGTGGAGCCTTTGAAGGGTCCAGGAGTGTGGTTTTTTTAAGGGGTCAGGAGAAATCCTTGTCGACTAGACACCGACGCGGTGACGCCTACGGGTGTCACCGTCCTCCATGAAGGGCGTCGGTACCTATTTCCCACCTATTATAGCGTACCGGGAGAAACCATAGGAGTAGTCCAGGAAGCAGTGTTGTCGTCGTTGCTTCCTTCTTGGAGGTGCTGCTTGGTACATGACGTTTCGGAGTGCTAAGAGCGTGGTGGAAATTCTCCAGAGGGCGGGTCATCCTTTGTCGTCAAGACACTGTTGTCGGCTTTGTTTTCTATTCCATTTTCTTTGTTTTTTCTTTTGGACGTTGTGCTGTGTGGTCCTTAGTTCCAATCTTGGTTGCTATATTAATGTAGCTGGACTGTTTCGAGGAGGATTCCATAGAATTAAATCCATTTCAAATAGCAAGAATTAGGATTCTTGATCCCTCGGTGTACAAGGTTAGATCATATGCATGCCATTGATGACAAATTCATAAATGTTTGTTAAAGAAAATTCAAATTTATATTTGCAAGTCAGTTTCAAGTAAATGTGGTCCCATAATTGAAACTCCCGAGAGTCATATTTATGGGCATAAGAATATGAGGCATGTTTGGCATGGAATATTCCTCGGCACAAAAATCAGCTAGCCCTAAATGAGTTATCATTACTTTTATTTAACACTAAAGACTGTTGCGTGGCATTTGTTTGGCCGCCGTTCTAGTAGATTGAAAGGAAGTCTGTGTATGTTGCATGTAAACTTCCACTTGTCACTCCAATCTGAAATGGAAATTTTCCCGCTACTATACATCTCTCCATACACGAACTGCCGTCGGTTACCTTCCAAATCGTCGTTGTAAACAAGACTAGTGCGGATAAAATACCGGCTAAAACACTGCACTACAACGATAACTAACGGCTTCAAGGTGCCCCTTTCGCTCTCTATTCCCGGCTGTATGTCAATTCAACCAATCATGGCCGTTTGGACGGATCAAAACGTTGGTGCGAATAATCAGCAGTGATTCTCCTCGCACTGTAAGCGGTAACAAGAACATAAACATACAGGCACGCAGCTGCATTGCAATCCTGCAGAACAGAGTCACAATGATATTTCTTACCGGAAATATACAAAGGGAAGAATCCAAATAAATGTCCTTGTTGCAAAATGCTCCCTACCATACCCCCTGAGCCTATATAAACCCTGCATGCACAATGACATCTCTCATCCCACAGAGTCAGAGATCAACATCCATCTCATCAAAGATGAAGAGTTTTTCATTCTTCTCCCTACTTCTCATTTTCCTTGCAGCACTGCAACTGCAAGCCAAAGCGTCCCAGGAGGCTCAGCTGAGAGCCTTCATCTCGTCGAGGAAGAATAGCGGAAGCAGTACCGACGCGTTTAAAGTCCGTAACATAGCTGACAGGGTTGCGGCCAGCCTGAGCACAGAGAGCTCTGTCTCTGACCAGAGTTCTCTCAAGGCGGCCGACAAGATCACGGCGTTGCCGGGGCAGCCACAGGGCATCGACTTCGACCAGTATGGCGGGTATGTGACCGTCGACGAGGAGAATGGCCGTGCGCTCTTCTACTACCTCGTCGAATCACCTACCGACGCAGCAGAAAAGCCGCTCGTCCTGTGGCTCAACGGAGGTAAGAGCTATAAATCTCTTGTGAAAAATTCTGCAGGGTTTTAGACTTTGTAGTGCCAATTGCATAGTCGGAATTTTTTGTTACTACTACTAGATGTAAAATGCTCATACGGCTTATACGTATGCCCATCGACAGGGCCAGGATGCTCGTCGCTCGGCTACGGGGCAATGCAGGAGCTCGGCCCCTTCCGTGTATCCGAAGACAACAAAACGCTCACTAGGAACATGAACGCATGGAACAACGGTAAGCCAAGACTTTCAACCCGTTTGACCCTTACTTAACCGGCTTGTTAGAAGTACTAACAGTTTTCTTCTGAAAACGACAGTGGCTAACGTGATCTTCCTGGAGTCGCCCGCCGGTGTTGGGTTCTCCTACTCGAACACGTCTTCCGACTACGATCTCAGCGGAGACGAGAGAACGGCTGATGATGCCTACGTCTTTCTTGTGAAATGGCTAGAGAGGTTCCCAGAGTACAAGGACCGTGCATTCTACATCTCTGGGGAGAGCTTCGCCGGCCACTACGTACCAGAGCTCGCCGCCACCATTCTTCTTCACAACACCTACAACAACAGAACCATCGTGAACCTACAGGGCATCCTGGTACGTCCAATTTACATGCTGTAGTGGATATATGAAAATACTACTTACTTACTTAAGATCTCTTTTTCATTCTGAACAATAATATGTGTCTCCTATATCTTGAAGGTTGGAAACCCGTATCTTGACGCGAATAGAAACAGTAAGGGGGGCATCAACTTCCTTTGGACCCATGCGGTGATGTCCGACGAGGTCTACATGAATGTCACCAAGAACTGTGACTTCGACAACCTGAGCGGTACACTCTCAGAGACATGCCGCGGCGCTTTGGATGGGTTCTACCCAGGATATATTAGTGGATTCAACATATATGCTCCAGTTTGCCTTCATGCCCCCAATGGAGGGTATTACCCAAGTGGCTCCGTAAGACAACATCTCCTGATTTTCTATCCAACAGACAACTATTCTTTTCAAAAGGTCAAAAGATATCACTTCTTCAATTAAACTAGTAGACATATTGTTTACCGTTTTGCTTTTTCCGATCCTCAAATTGCAGTTACCTGGGTATGATCCATGTAGCGATTATCCTACCACCGCCTACCTCAATGATCCGACGGTGCAGAGCGCCTTCCATGCTAGAACAACCAAGTGGGAAGGCTGCGCGTAAGATCCTTGAGTTGCGATATATAGTAATACATATATTAGCATGCATAGAGCTCATCTGATTTTTTTTAATCCAGAGACTTGGATTGGAACGATGCGCCGATGTCCATGCTCCCAACCATCAAATTTTTAATAGAGCACAAGCTTCCCGTTTGGATATTCAGGTATATACCGAATCACCACCCAATATTCTCACAAACTTGAAAAGTATAGCAGTAATAACAAATTAATTGAATATTTATTTCACAGCGGTGACTTCGATTATGTGTGTTCGCTTCCTGGAACGAGATATACAATCCAAGATCTTGGCCTCCCTGTCACCACTCCATGGCGCCCTTGGACAGCAAAGGAGGAGGTAATTCCTAATTCCCAAACTAGTATATGCATCTACATATGTCATGCTTCACCTCGAAACTAGCTGACGGTTTCACTGGTTGCACCTGTAGGTTGGAGGCTATGTTCAGCAGTACTCCGGTGGATTCACATTTCTCTCTGTGCGAGGGGCTGGCCATATGGTTCCATCCTTCCAGCCCGAGAGAGCCTTGACAATGTTGAGCTATTTCGTTCAAGGAGTGCTCCCACCTTACATCGATCAACAGTGATACATGACACTAGTCCTACGGCATTGAAAAGGAGTTGGAGCTCCTTATGCTTTGATTAATGGTTCCTTTCGACGGTTTATTTGCTTAATTTTGGTTTAGTATTCACTATGTATCCAGTAAGAGTTGAGAAATGTTCTGTGTCCCTGTGACCTAGCATGGATTTATTTCTTTTCAGTGACTTATGATATAATTTCAAATAAAGAAAACTATAGTGGCTCGTGTGTGCAATTATTGATTTGTCGGGGTAGCAATTTTGATATTCCATAAAAAATAAGTACGGTTCCATGTAATTAAACTTATGATTAGAACAACTTTGTCTTGGTATTTTCGCGTTCTTAAAACACCACATCAGCATGACAACGGTGTAATTAAACACTTTCACTTTATTTGGTAAAATTAAATAATTGCAGAATCCATCTCCACAAATCTGTAAAGATAGCATAGTATAATTTTGAGAAGATAAACCCAAATTAGGATGAGCCTACTACAGTACCGCTAGATGCTAAAAACAATAGCATTGGTACAGAAAGGATCTAAAGCTAGATAGAAAAAGCAATATATACGTCTGTCAATATAAATCAAGGAGAAATAAGAAAAATGCTCCATTATCACTATAAAAAGTTGCCATCTACAACGGCTGGATTTCGTGGTAGAAGACAACTTTTTCGTGGTTAAAGGTCTTCTATCATGGATGGGCACCCGTTGTAAAAGCCCCGTCATAAAAGATTTTACCATGGTTTTTTAAAAATAGTGGTGGATGGAGCTTATTTACCACGAAAATTTCGACCGTGCTAGATGTGTTTCGCCAGCGCCGTTGACTGCTGACATCATGCCACTGTTATGTGGCAAACGCCTTTTACGGATACTTACCGCCATCAACTATTCACAAATCCGTGGTAGATGGCAGGCACAACCAAGGCCTGCAAAATATTAAATGGGCCGGCCCATGAGAGAAACCCAATAACAAGGCGACACGCTACTGTTTCGGCCTGCAGTCAACCTATGCTGGTTCTTGGGAGCCCATCACCTTGCAGCTCAAGTATGGCATGTTAAATTTCTGGTCCGTTATTATTTTGACATGTGTAAGGTCCTACCTTGTCCATCACTATGCAACCCATCTGTACAATTTGGGCCCGATACTGTTCCGGCCTATAGAAGACCCGATATTATTCATTCGTGTACACAACTGTCCTTTTACAGGATTTTGGCCTTTTGAATTCAGGCCCATTACTGTTTTTTTAACCTGAATCAAGCCATGAATCTTACAAGATAGTACCAAGGGTTTTATTCTACCAGATTATTAGAATTAGCTAGGATCAGTAATGCATAAGTGTATTTTGTATTCCTATAAATTTTCAATGTGATGGGGCCTCACTACAGGAATGGCGTCGTGCGCCGACGGTCGGACTCTATGCCGACGGCCAAAGGTCGGGGCCGTCGGCGTAGCAACGGGCCAGGCCAGCCTAGCTTCCGAACCCTCGGCGTAGCATAGCCGTCGGCGTATGCACCAGTACGCCGAGGGTCACCGTCGGCGTATACTAAACCCTCGGCGTACCGGGTGGCCGCGTGGCACTGGCCGGACAGGTCGGGACCGGGCCCTAACAGCATCAGCCGTATGCCGAGAGTCGCCATCGGCATAGCCTACGCCGATGGTCACCCTCGGTGTACCGCATGACATTTTTTTATTTTTTCCCACCAGATTATGAACTTATTTTATATTTGTATTTATTTATTAGTATCAATTATTTAGGTTCTATTTTATCAATTGGATGGATTCTTAGCCTCCGAATAGTAGTCTCCACGTCCACATGAAATGTCGAAACTTCTCACAACTTGACAAATTTGCATGTTTGTGTGTTATTATCACATGTGCATGGAATTTATATGTCACAAATTTTTGTGAAGTTGTTCAAAGATTCAATCCTTTTCGTACGCCAGTCCATATTTTACACCATTTCCCACCAAGTGTGATCCCCTTCTCGGATATGCGTTAACACTTAGTAAAACCGTAGTTTTTTAATTGGAAACTTCCGTCACGGGTCAACCAGAGCCTATTTTAATTGGAAACTTCCGTCGCGGGTCAGGGTTTCGTCGGAGGAAGACCACGAGAACGTCAGAATCAGATGAAAACTTGCATGTGTCCCTAGCATATGTGTGTGAGTGTGGTGCAAGGTTGGTATAGGTGCTTGCATGTGTCTCCCCTCGCATGCATGCGTTCTAACCTAGAAGTGAAGGTTCTGGACCCGTATAAGGGGGAGTCTCCCCGTTCCGGTGAAACTAGGTAGGATAGAGCCCCAACTTGTGAACCAACATGGTTTTACATCATCCTATGACCTAATCAAACACAAAACAAGAGAGCTACGCCAGCTACCCTCGGAGGAACGTATGGGGGGGTAGACGATCCGAGTGTGCACAGATCAAGGTTTCACCGGAGGAAGACCACGAGAACGTCGGAATCAGATGAAAACTTGCATGTGTCCCTAGCATATGTGTGGTGAAAGGTTGGTATAGGTGCTTGCATGTGTCCCCCCTCGCATGCATACGCTCTAACCTAGAAGCGAAGGTTCTAGACCCGTATAAGGGGGAATCTCCCTGTTCCGGTGAAACCGAGTAGGATAGCGCCCTAACTTGTGAACCAACATGGTTTTACATCATCCTATGACCTAATCAAACACAAAACAAGAGAGATCTACGCTAGGCTACCCCTGTCAGAAGAACGTCTAGGGGGTAGACGATCCGAGGCCCGCAGATCAGGGTTTCGTCGGAGGAAGATCACGAGAACGTCGGAATCAGATGAAAACTTGCATGTGTCCCTAGCATATGTGTGTGAGTGTGGTGAAAGGTTGTTATAGGTGCTTGCATGTGTACCCTCTCGCATGCATGCGCTCTAACCTAGAAGCGAAGGTTCTAGACCCGTATAAGGGGGAATCTCCCCATTCCGGTGAAACCGGGTAGGATAGTGCCCAAACTTGTGAATCAACATAGTTTTACATCATCCTATGACCTAATCAAACACAAAACAAGAGAGAGCTACGCCAGGCTACCCGTTTCAGAAGAACGTCTAGGGGGTAGACGATCTGAGGCCTGCAGATCAGGGTTTCGTCGGAGGAAGATCACGAGAACATCGGAATCAGATGAAAACTTGCATGTGTCCCTCGCATATGTGTGTGAGTGTGGTGCATGTTGGATATATGCCCTAGAGGAAATAATAAATGTAGTTATTATTATATCTTTGTGTTTATGATAAATGTTTACATTCATGCTATAATAGTATTAACAGGAAACATTAATACTTGTGTGATTTGTAAACTAAAATAGAGTCCCTAGTAAAGCCTCTTCATAATACTAGCTTGTTGGTTAATATATGATCGTGGTTTCCTGATCACGAACATTGAGATGTTGTTAACAACAAGATCATATCATTAGGAGAATGGTATGATGGACATACTCCTATAGATAAGCGTAGCATAAAGATCAAGTCATTTAATAGTTCAATTGCTATAAGCTTTCTGATACATAGTAACCTAATTCCTTCGACCATGAGATCATGCTAATCACCATCACCGGAAGGATGCTTTGATGACATCAAACACCACACCGTAACTGGGTGGCTATAAAGGTGGCATTGAGTATTCAGAAAGTATGGGTTGAGGCACATGGATCAAGAGTGGGATTTGTCCATCCGGATGATGGATAGATAGACTCTGGGCCCTCTCAGTGGAATGTCATCCAATTATCTTGCAAGCATGTGACTGGCTCACAAGGGATCACATACCACGGGAACGAGAAAAGAGTACTTATCGGTAACGAGGTTGAACTAGGTATGCAGAGATACCGACAATCAAAACCTCGGATAAGTAAACTATCGTGAGACAAAGGGAAATTGGTATCGTATGTAAGTGGTTTATTCGATCGCAAAGTAATCGTAGAAATATGTGGGAGCCATATGAATTTCCAGATTCCTCTATTGGTTACTGATCGGAGAAGTGTCTCGGTCATGTCCGCATAATTCACGAACCGTAGGGAGACACACTTAAGGATTCGATGTTGTTGTGTAGTTATGGAATGATGAGTAAGAGACCAAATGTTGTTCGGAGTCTCGGATGGGATTTGGGATATCAGGAGGAGATCCGAAATGGTCCGGAGAATAAGATTCATATAAGGAAAGTCCTGTTTCGGAGTTCGGGAATGATTCCGGTGTTTTCACCAGGAATGTTCTAGAAGGGTCCGGAAGGTGCGGCACTCTGGAGGGGAAGGGTACATGAATGTGTCATGACAATGTGGAATGGTTGCATCATGTACTAGGTCACTTGGCTGTGCAAAATAAAGATAGAAATCGAATCGAAGTTTGAAAGTCAAACGCCAATTTGGAAAAGTCAAATCTCAAGTTTGCTTGGTGGAGGGAGAGTAGGAAACCTACTTGGGGAGGAAGTCCCCTCCCTCCACCCGCCGGCCAAGGAGGAGGAGTTGGAGGAGGACTCCCTCATCCCAAGCCGCACCCTCCCACCTATATAAGGAGGGGTAGGGCTGCCCCTCTCCCACACACCTCAAACCCTAGCTCCTGCGCGCCTCCACCTCCAAGTGCAGCCGCCGCCTAGGGTTTCCCCTCCAACTCGGCGAGTTGGGGCTTCCCCAAGCCCTAGCCGCCGGCTAAGCCCTCCCCTTGGTGCCCTCTAAACCCTAGATCACCAAGGCCTCTCTCATACTCCACCATACTCGCTCCGGCTTAAGGCGAAGCCCTGCGAGATCTCCCCTCTACTTCCGACACCACGCCGTCGTGCTGCCAGAATCACGAGGAGAGTGCTACAACCTCCGCTGCCTGCTGGAACAAGGGAGAGGAAGGTCTTCATCGAGTACCGAACGTGTGACCGACTGCGGAAGCACTTCCGGAACACAGCGCCGGAAGGATCGTCTACGCGATCTTGAGATCAGCCAGAGTACGACTACATCATCCATGAGAATCTGCTCTCGTTAACCGCTTTGGAATCTTCGAGGGTGAGTTCCTCTATCGACTCGTTGCTACAATCTAGTAGATAGATCTTGGCTTGTTTGTTTGTATGCGGTAGAATTTTTTTGTTTTCCATGCTACGAACCCCTACAGTGCAAGGTTGGTATAGGTGCTTGCATGTGTCCCCCCTCGCATGCATGCGCTCTAACCTAGAAGCGAAGGTTCTGGACACGTATAAGGGGGAATCTCCCCGTTTAGGTAAAACCGGGTAGGATAGTGCCCCAACTTGTGAACCAACATGGTTTTACATCATCCTATGACCTAAACAAACACAAAACAAGAGAGAGCTACGCCGGGCTATCTCATGCGCAGAGAGGGGCACGGCTGAAGAAGCCGCAAGAGTCGATGTCGAGCGGCGAGCCGACGTAGACGGGGTCGGCGAAACGCGGCCATAACCACGTGAAGAGGCGGCAAAAATCGATGTAGAGCGGCAAGCCGAAGTAGACGAAGTTGGCGAAGGGCGGCCATAACAGCGGGAAGAGGCCGCGAAGGTCAACGAAGAGCGGCGAGCCGACATAGATGAAGTCGGCAGAGGGCGGCCATAACCGCGTGAAGAGGCCGTGAAAGTCGATGTAGAGCGGCAAGCCGACATACACGGTGTCGACGGACAAGCACCAAGGACCGAAGAAAGGCCCGAGTGCAATACGGGAGCAGCGGAAGGCGTCATCGAGTGAGAGAAAGAAACACCCGACAACAAGAACAACAAACATTTCTCTTTTTTTGTGAAGTGGAGCGAGATCTGGTCAAAGACCAGAAGAATGTCTGGCTTTTCACGAGCGCTGATTCCCTTCCAATTCAGCTAGCATCAGTACATGGCCGGAAAGATCCAAGTAATAGCCCGCTAGATCGAAGCAGGACTAACCTATTCCGAGCGGTGGCGGCCAGATCCGAGCGGGGGCCTGGCAGATCGGGCAGCAGCTGCCCGAGGCAGTCCGACCAGCAACAAACGAGGAGCATGGTCGGTGGGATCCAGGACACGGGGACGAGGGTGGCCGATTCCCGTGACCGGCGGGGACGGGGCCTGCAGAGCGGCCAAGACGAGGCCGGCGAGGACAGGAACGAGGCCGGCGGGGATGCAGAGACCAAAACCGAGGGCGGGGCAACCGGGTGCTGGAGGCTGGCAGTAGATGACGAAGAGGCCCGAGGTTGACCCGACGACAAGGCCCGAGATCGAGACCAGGGGCGAGCGGGCAGAGTCGATGGAGAGCGGCCGCTGGCAGGACCGGACGGACGAGCGGAGGCGGAGCAAGCGGAGGCCGAGCCGAGGCCAATCCGAAACTGATGGTAGCAGTGGGAGACGGGCGGACACCCAGGGATGGTAGACGGCGACGGGCGGAGAAGAGAAGACCAACGACGGCGGGAGGACCAACGGCGACGCCGATGAGATTGGATCGGAGACAGCGAGTTGCGCGTCTGAAAAATAAAAAAACCTATACCATGTTATGAATATGCAACTTACATTATCAGAGGGCCAAAGGCCACATATATAGTACATGTATAGGGTGCAAATATGCAGGAACTCCTAACAGATGGAGAAAATATAATATACAATATACATCTAACAGGCTTCACCGTTTTACTTGTAGGTGGGAGGATATGTTCAGCAGTACGATGGATTCACATTTCTAACTGTGCGAGGATCTGGTCATATGGTTCCTTCCTCCCAGCCTGAGAGAGCTTTGATAATGTTGAGCTCTTTCTTCAATGGAGTGTGCTGCCGCCTTAGAGAATGACCACTATGAGTTACATTCGGTAGAACTAGAACCATTCAAATAGCAAGAATTAGGAGTTCATAGAATTAGATCCATTACAAATAGCAAGAATTAGGATTCTTTATCCCCCTCAATGTCTCTTTCAATTCTCTAGAGGAAGGTGTTTTCAAAGTAATTTCCAAATATTTTCGATTCATTTTTCTGTGTACGTGTTTCTACATGAAAATTGTTTTGAACAACAACAACTATACACAACCAAGGAGTCGAACAAAAATGCTACGACCTGAAAAGGATTCGAAATCAGCAGATTAATTTTTTCCTCTAAATCCTTATTTGCTTAATTTTGGTAGTATCCACTTGTACAGTTGTACCCATACGAGTTGAGCGAGGTTCATCTAACTTGCTTCCTGCTCTAAAAGGAGGAGGCCCAGGCGGCTGTCCTTGTTTGTACTCTGACTACCTACAATCTCATCCCGATCTCTCCCAAAACTCCTCCCACTTGAATCCATCCACCCATTGTAATTGATCGACGTTGAAGACGAAGAGTTTGAAGGCAATCGACTGGGGTCAATGGACGGCGTCGACCAAGATCCTTCTGCTTATGGCCGCCTCGACGACGGTGATCTACTCATAGCAAAAGAGGATCAAGAGATTTTCATCATCATTTTCTTTTGAAATTTTGGCCACACCTTCGTTTCAACTTTTAATTAAAATGTAAATATACATTTTCACCTTCTTGCAATGATTTTTATTTTCCTTTTTTTAATAACTAAATAAAGCATAGTTGTGAAGTAAGTTGTAAAAATATTGATGAGATAAATCTTGTGAGTTTTTTATTAATATAACTATATGTATGTTATTGTACAACTTTCAAAATTTTCATGTTGTTTTACTATTTTCTATAGTTTAAATCAATTTTGTGTAATTATTGTAATTAATTCCAGTCTTTTACTATAGGTATCCTAAATAAGGTTCAAAAAATCCGACAGAAACTATATGTGAGGACCTGTGTACAAGGTTTGATCATATGCAAGACAGAGATGAAAATTTCAATTGTTTGTTGAAGAAAATTCAAATTTCTATTTGTTTGTTAAAGTCAATTTGAAACTGTGCTGAGGAGGATATGTTCAGCAGTACGCTGGTGGATTCACATTTCTAACTGTGCGAGGAGCTAGTCATATGGCTCCATCCTTCCAGCCTGAGAGAGCTTGGATAATGTTGAGCTCTTTCGTCAATGGGATTCTTCCACCTTAGAGAATGGTCACTATGAGTTAGATTCGATAGAATTAGACCCATTCAAATAGCAAGAATTAGTAATCAACAGAATTAGATGCATTCAAAATATCAAGAATTAGGATTCTTGATCCCTCTATGTACAAGGTTAGATCATATGCATGCCATAGATGATAAATTCAAATGTTTGTTAAAGAAAATTCAAATTTCTATTTGCAAGTCAGTATCAAGGAAAATTTGGTCCCAAAACTGAAACTCCCCAGAGTCATATTTATGGGCATAAGAATATGAGGCATGTTTGGCATGGAATATTCCTCGGCACAAAAATCAGCTACCCCTAAACGAGTTATTACTTAACACTAAAGACTGCTGGCCGCCGTTCTAGTAGATTGAAATGAAGTGTGTGTATGTTGCATGTAGACTTCCACTTGTCACTCCAATCTGAAATGGAAATTTTCCCGCTACTATACATCTCTTCATACACGAACTGTCGGTTACGTTCCAAATCGGCGTTGTAAACAAAACTAGTACGGATAAAATACCGGCTAAAACACTGCACTCAAGGATAACCAACGGCTTCAAGGTGCCCATTTCGCTCTCAATTCCCGGCTGTATGTCAATTCAACCATTCATGGCCATTTGGACGGATCAAAACGTTGGTGCGAATAATCATCAGTGATTCTCCTCGCACTGTAAGCGGTAACAAGAACATAAACATACAAAGGGAAGAATCACTGATGATTATTACCGGTAACAAGAACATAAACATACAAAGGGAAGGATTGCAGCTGCATTGCAATCCTGCAGAACAGATTCAGTACTGTTCTTACCGGAAATATACAAAGGGCAGAATCCAAATGTCCTTGTTGCAAACTGCTCTCTTCCGTTACCTCTGAGCCTATATAAACCCTGCATGCACAATGATATCTCTCATCCCAGAATCATACATAAAAGATGAAGAGTTTTTCTTTCTTCTCCCTGCTTATTATTATTTGCCTGGCTGCACTGCAACTGCAAGCCAATGCGTCCCAGGAGGCTCAGCTGAGAGCCTTCATCTCATCCAGGAAGAATAGTGGTAGCAGTACCGATGCGTTTAAAGTTCGTAACATAGCTGACAGGGTTGCGGCCAGCCTGAGTTCAGAGAGCTCTGTCTCTGACCAGAGTTCTCTCAAGGCGGCCGACAAGATCACGGCGTTGCCGGGGCAGCCACAGGACGTCGACTTCGACCAGTATGGCGGGTATGTGACCGTCGACGAGGAGAATGGCCGTGCGCTCTTCTACTACCTCGTCGAATCACCTACCAACGCAGCAGAAAAGCCGCTCGTCCTGTGGCTCAACGGAGGTAAGAGCTATAAATCTCTTGTGAAAATTTCTGCAGGGTTTTAGACTTTGTAGTGCCAATTGCATAGTCGGGATTTTTTGTTACTACTACTAGATGTAAAATGCTCATACGGCTTATACGTATGCCCATCGACAGGGCCAGGATGCTCGTCGCTCGGCTACGGGGCAATGCAGGAGCTCGGCCCCTTCCGTGTATCCGAAGACAACAAAACGCTCACTAGGAACATGAACGCATGGAACAACGGTAAGCCAAGACTTTCAACCCGTTTGACCCTTACTTAACCGGCTTGTTAGAAGTACTAACAGTTTTCTTCTGAAAACGACAGTGGCTAACGTGATCTTCCTGGAGTCGCCCGCCGGTGTTGGGTTCTCCTACTCGAACACGTCTTCCGACTACGATCTCAGCGGAGACGAGAGAACGGCTGATGATGCCTACGTCTTTCTTGTGAAATGGCTAGAGAGGTTCCCAGAGTACAAGGACCGTGCATTCTACATCTCTGGGGAGAGCTTCGGCCACTACGTACCAGAGCTCGCCGCCACCATTCTTCTTCACAACACCTACAACAACAGAACCATCGTGAACCTACAGGGCATCCTGGTACGTCCAATTTACATGTTGTAGTGGATATATGAAAATACTACTTACTTACTTAAGATCTCTTTTTCATTCTGAACAATAATATGTGTCTCCTATATCTTGAAGGTTGGAAACCCGTATCTTGACGCGAATAGAAACAGTAAGGGGGGCATCAACTTCCTTTGGACCCATGCGGTGATGTCCGACGAGGTCTACATGAATGTCACCAAGAACTGTGACTTCGACAACCTGAGCGGTACACTCTCAGAGACATGCAGCGGCGCTTTGGATGGGTTCTACCCAGGATATATTAGTGGATTCAACATATATGCTCCAGTTTGCCTTCATGCCCCCAATGGAGGTATTACCCAAGTGGCTCCGTAAGACAACATCTCCTGATTTTCTATCCAACAGACAACTATTCTTTTCAAAAGGTCAAAAGATATCACTTCTTCAATTAAACTAGTAGACATATTGTTTACCGTTTTGCTTTTTCCGATCCTCAAATTGCAGTTACCTGGGTATGATCCATGTAGCGATTATCCTACCGCCTACCTCAATGATCCGACGGTGCAGAGCGCCTTCCATGCTAGAACAACCAAGTGGGAAGGCTGCGCGTAAGATCCTTGAGTTGCGATATATAGTAATACATATATTAGCATGCATAGAGCTCATCTGATTTTTTTTAATCCAGAGACTTGGATTGGAACGATGCGCCGATGTCCATGCTCCCAACCATCAAATTTTAATAGAGCACAAGCTTCCCGTTTGGATATTCAGGTATATACCGAATCACCACCCAATATTCTCACAAACTTGAAAAGTATAGCAGTAATAACAAATTAATTGAATATTTATTTCACAGCGGTGACTTCGATTATGTGTGTTCGCTTCCTGGAACGAGATATACAATCCAAGATCTTGGCCTCCCTGTCACCACTCCATGGCGCCCTTGGACAGCAAAGGAGGAGGTAATTCCTAATTCCCAAACTAGTATATGCATCTACATATGTCATGCTTCACCTCGAAACTAGCTGACGGTTTCACTGGTTGCACCTGTAGGTTGGAGGCTATGTTCAGCAGTACTCCGGTGGATTCACATTTCTCTCTGTGCGAGGGGCTGGCCATATGGTTCCATCCTTCCAGCCCGAGAGAGCCTTGACAATGTTGAGCTATTTCGTTCAAGGAGTGCTCCCACCTTACATCGATCAACAGTGATACATGACACTAGTCCTACGGCATTGAAAAGGAGTTGGAGCTCCTTATGCTTTGATTAATGGTTCCTTTCGACGGTTTATTTGCTTAATTTTGGTTTAGTATTCACTATGTATCCAGTAAGAGTTGAGAAATGTTCTGTGTCCCTGTGACCTAGCATGGATTTATTTCTTTTCAGTGACTTATGATATAATTTCAAATAAAGAAAACTATAGTGGCTCGTGTGTGCAATTATTGATTTGTCGGGGTAGCAATTTTGATATTCCATAAAAAATAAGTACGGTTCCATGTAATTAAACTTATGATTAGAACAACTTTGTCTTGGTATTTTCGCGTTCTTAAAACACCACATCAGCATGACAACGGTGTAATTAAACACTTTCACTTTATTTGGTAAAATTAAATAATTGCAGAATCCATCTCCACAAATCTGTAAAGATAGCATAGTATAATTTTGAGAAGATAAACCCAAATTAGGATGAGCCTACTACAGTACCGCTAGATGCTAAAAACAATAGCATTGGTACAGAAAGGATCTAAAGCTAGATAGAAAAAGCAATATATACGTCTGTCAATATAAATCAAGGAGAAATAAGAAAAATGCTCCATTATCACTATAAAAAGTTGCCATCTACAACGGCTGGATTTCGTGGTAGAAGACAACTTTTTCGTGGTTAAAGGTCTTCTATCATGGATGGGCACCCGTTGTAAAAGCCCCGTCATAAAAGATTTTACCATGGTTTTTTAAAAATAGTGGTGGATGGAGCTTATTTACCACGAAAATTTCGACCGTGCTAGATGTGTTTCGCCAGCGCCGTTGACTGCTGACATCATGCCACTGTTATGTGGCAACGCTTTCGGATACTTACCGCCATCAACTATTCACAAATCCGTGGTAGATGGCAGGCAACCAAGGCCTGCAAAATATTAAATGGGCGGCCCATGAGAAACCCAATAACAAGGCGACACGCTCTGTTTGACTGCAGTCAACCTATGCTGGTTCTTGGGAGCCCATCACCTTGCAGCTCAAGTATGGCATGTTAAATTTCTGGTCCGTTATTATTTTGACATGTGTAAGGTCCTACCTTGTCCATCACTATGCAACCCATCTGTACAATTTGGGCCCGATACTGTTCCGGCCTATAGAAGACCCGATATTATTCATTCGTGTACACAACTGTCCTTTTACAGGATTTTGGCCTTTTGAATTCAGGCCCATTACTGTCTTTTTAACCTGAATCAAGCCATGAATCTTACAAGATAGTACCAAGGGTTTTATTCTACCAGATTATTAGAATTAGCTAGGATCAGTAATGCATAAGTGTATTTTGTATTCCTATAAATTTTCAATGTGATGGGGCCTCACTACAGGAATGGCGTCGTGCGACGGTCGGACTCTATGCCGACGGCCAAAGGTCGGGGCGTCGGCAGCAGGCAACGGGCCAGCCTAGCTTAACCTCGGCGTAGCATAGCCGTCGGCGTATGCACCAGTACGCCGAGGGTCACCGTCGGCGTATACTAAACCCTCGGCGTACCGGGTGGCCGCGTGGCACTGGCCGGACAGGTCGGGACCGGGCCCTAACAAGATCACCGTATATGCGAGTCGCCATCGGCATAGCCTACGCCGATGGTCACCCTCGGTGTACCGCATGACATTTTTTTATTTTTTCCCACCAGATTATGAACTTATTTTATATTTGTATTTATTTATTAGTATCAATTATTTAGGTTCTATTTTATCAATTGGATGGATTCTTAGCCTCCGAATAGTAGTCTCCACGTCCACATGAAATGTCGAAACTTCTCACAACTTGACAAATTTGCATGTTTCTGTGTTATTATCACATGTGCGTGGAATTTATATGTCACAAATTTTTGTGAAGTTGTTCAAAGATTCAATCCTTTTCGTACGCCAGTCCATATTTTACACCATTTCCCACCAAGTGTGATCCCCTTCTCGGATATGCGTTAACACTTAGTAAAACCGTAGTTTTTTAATTGGAAACTTCCGTCACGGGTCAACCAGAGCCTATTTTAATTGGAAACTTCCGTCGCGGGTCAGGGTTTCGTCGGAGGAAGACCACGAGAACGTCAGAATCAGATGAAAACTTGCATGTGTCCCTAGCATATGTGTGTGAGTGTGGTGCAAGGTTGGTATAGGTGCTTGCATGTGTCTCCCCTCGCATGCATGCGTTCTAACCTAGAAGTGAAGGTTCTGGACCCGTATAAGGGGGAGTCTCCCCGTTCCGGTGAAACTAGGTAGGATAGAGCCCCAACTTGTGAACCAACATGGTTTTACATCATCCTATGACCTAATCAAACACAAAACAAGAGAGAGCTACGTCAGGCTACCCCTGTCAGAGGAACGTATAGGGGGGTAGACGATCCGAGTGTGCACAGATCAAGATTTCACCGGAGGAAGACCACGAGAACGTCGGAATCAGATGAAAACTTGCATGTGTCCCTAGCATATGTGTGGTGAAAGGTTGGTATAGGTGCTTGCATGTGTCCCCCCTCGCATGCATACGCTCTAACCTAGAAGCGAAGGTTCTGGACCCGTATAAGGGGGAATCTCCCTGTTCCGGTGAAACCGAGTAGGATAGCGCCCTAACTTGTGAACCAACATGGTTTTACATCATCCTATGACCTAATCAAACACAAAACAAGAGAGATCTACGCTAGGCTACCCCTGTCAGAAGAACGTCTAGGGGGTAGACGATCCGAGGCCCGCAGATCAGGGTTTCGTCGGAGGAAGATCACGAGAACGTCGGAATCAGATGAAAACTTGCATGTGTCCCTAGCATATGTGTGTGAGTGTGGTGAAAGGTTGTTATAGGTGCTTGCATGTGTACCCTCTCGCATGCATGCGCTCTAACCTAGAAGCGAAGGTTCTAGACCCGTATAAGGGGAATCTCCCCATTCCGGTGAAACCGGGTAGGATAGTGCCCAAACTTGTGAATCAACATAGTTTTACATCATCCTATGACCTAATCAAACACAAAACAAGAGAGCTCGCCAGCTACCCGTTTGGAAGAGCGTCTAGGGGGTAGACGATCGGAGGCCCTCAGATCAGGGTTTCGTCGGAGGAAGATCACGAGAACATCGGAATCAGATGAAAACTTGCATGTGTCCCTCGCATATGTGTGTGAGTGTGGTGCATGTTGGATATATGCCCTAGAGGAAATAATAAATGTAGTTATTATTATATCTTTGTGTTTATGATAAATGTTTACATTCATGCTATAATAGTATTAACAGGAAACATTAATACTTGTGTGATTTGTAAACTAAAATAGAGTCCCTAGTAAAGCCTCTTCATAATACTAGCTTGTTGGTTAATATATGATCGTGGTTTCACGATCACGAACATTGAGATGTTATTAACAACAAGATCATATCATTAGGAGAATGGTATGATGGACATACTCCTATAGATAAGCGTAGCATAAAGATCAAGTCATTTAATAGTTCAATTGCTATAAGCTTTACGATACATAGTAACCTAATTCCTTCGACCATGAGATCATGCTAATCACCATCACGGAAGGATGCTTTGATGACATCAAACACCACACCGTGGAATCGGGTGGCTATAAAGGTGGCATTGAGTATTCAGAAAGTATGGGTTGAGGCACATGGATCAAGAGTGGGATTTGTCCATCCGGATGATGGATAGATAGACTCTGGGCCCTCTCAGTGGAATGTCATCCAATTATCTTGCAAGCATGTGACTGGCTCACAAGGGATCACATACCACGGGAACGAGAAAAGAGTACTTATCGGTACGAGGTTGAACTAGGTATGCGAGATACCGACAATCAAAACCTCGGATAAGTAAACTATCGTGAGACAAAGGGAAATTGGTATCGTATGTAAGTGGTTTATTCGATCGCAAAGTAATCGTAGAAATATGTGGGAGCCATATGAATTTCCAGATTCCTCTATTGGTTACTGATCGGAGAAGTGTCTCGGTCATGTCCGCATAATTCACGAACCGTAGGGAGACACACTTAAGGATTCGATGTTGTTGTGTAGTTATGGAATGATGAGTAAGAGACCAAATGTTGTTCGGAGTCTCGGATGGGATTTGGGATATCAGGAGGAGATCCGAAATGGTCCGGAGAATAAGATTCATATAAGGAAAGTCCTGTTTCGGAGTTCGGGAATGATTAGGTGTTTTCACCAGAATGTTCTAGAAGAGGTCCGGAAGGTGCGGCACTCTGGAGGGGAAGGGTACATGAATGTGTCATGACAATGTGGAATGGTTGCATCATGTACTAGGTCACTTGGCTGTGCAAAATAAAGATAGAAATCGAATCGAAGTTTGAAAGTCAAACGCCAATTTGGAAAAGTCAAATCTCAAGTTTGCTTGGTGGAGGGAGAGTAGGAAACCTACTTGGGGAGGAAGTCCCCTCCCTCCACCCGCCGGCCAAGGAGGAGGAGTTGGAGGAGGACTCCCTCATCCCAAGCCGCACCCTCCCACCTATATAAGGAGGGGTAGGGCTGCCCCTCTCCCACACACCTCAAACCCTAGCTCCTGCGCGCCTCCACCTCCAAGTGCAGCCGCCGCCTAGGGTTTCCCCTCCAACTCGGCGAGTTGGGGCTTCCCCAAGCCCTAGCCGCCGGCTAAGCCCTCCCCTTGGTGCCCTCTAAACCCTAGATCACCAAGGACTCTCTCATACTCCACCATACTCGCTCCGGCTTAAGGCGAAGCCCTGCGAGATCTCCCCTCTACTTCCGACACCACGCCGTCGTGCTGCCAGAATCACGAGGAGAGTGCTACAACCTCCGCTGCCTGCTGGAACAAGGGAGAGGAAGGTCTTCATCAATCAACGTGTGACCGATTGCGGAAGCACTTCCTAACACAGCGGAAGGATCGTCTACGCGATCTTGAGATCAGCCAGAGTACGACTACATCATCCATGAGAATCTGCTCTCGTTAACCGCTTTGGAATCTTCGAGGGTGAGTTCCTCTATAGACTCGTTGCTACAATCTAGTAGATAGATCTTGGCTTGTTTGTTTGTATGCGGTAGAATTTTTTTGTTTTCCATGCTACGAACCCCTACAGTGCAAGGTTGGTATAGGTGCTTGCATGTGTCCCCCCTCGCATGCATGCGCTCTAACCTAGAAGCGAAGGTTCTGGACACGTATAAGGGGGAATCTCCCCGTTTAGGTAAAACCGGGTAGGATAGTGCCCCAACTTGTGAACCAACATGGTTTTACATCATCCTATGACCTAAACAAACACAAAACAAGAGAGAGCTACGCCGGGCTATCTCATGCGCAGAGAGGGGCACGGCTGAAGAAGCCGCAAGAGTCGATGTCGAGCGGCGAGCCGACGTAGACGGGGTCGGCGAAACGCGGCCATAACCACGTGAAGAGGCGGCAAAAATCGATGTAGAGCGGCAAGCCGAAGTAGACGAAGTTGGCGAAGGGCGGCCATAACAGCGGGAAGAGGCCGCGAAGGTCAACGAAGAGCGGCGAGCCGACATAGATGAAGTCGGCAGAGGGCGGCCATAACCGCGTGAAGAGGCCGTGAACGTCGATGTAGAGCGGCAAGCCGACATACACGGTGTCGACGGACAAGCACCAAGGACCGAAGAAAGGCCCGAGTGCAATACGGGAGCAGCGGAAGGCGTCATCGAGTGAGAGAAAGAAACACCCGACAACAAGAACAACAAACATTTCTCTTTTTTTGTGAAGTGGAGCGAGATCTGGTCAAAGACCAGAAGAATGTCTGGCTTTTCACGAGCGCTGATTCCCTTCCAATTCAGCTAGCATCAGTACATGGCCGGAAAGATCCAAGTAATAGCCCGCTAGATCGAAGCAGGACTAACCTATTCCGAGCGGTGGCGGCCAGATCCGAGCGGGGGCCTGGCAGATCGGGCAGCAGCCGCCCGAGGCAGTCCGACCAGCAACAAACGAGGAGCATGGTCGGTGGGATCCAGGACACGGGGACGAGGGTGGCCGATTCCCGTGACCGGCGGGGACGGGGCCTGCAGAGCGGCCAAGACGAGGCAGCCGGGCGAGGCAGGCAGCGGGGATGCAGAGACCAAAACCGAGGGCGGGGCAACCGGGTGCTGGAGGCTGGCAGTAGATGACGAAGAGGCCCGAG
This sequence comes from Avena insularis, assembly GCA_023614405.1. Lineage (NCBI taxonomy): Eukaryota > Viridiplantae > Streptophyta > Magnoliopsida > Poales > Poaceae > Avena > Avena insularis. The sequence goes on along the minus strand of CM042693.1, from coordinate 368,094,643 downwards.
GTTGACCCGACGACAAGGCCCGAGATCGAGACCAGGGGCGAGCGGGCAGAGTCGATGGAGAGCGGCCGCTGGCAGGACCGGACGGACGAGCGGAGGCGGAGCAAGCGGAGGCCGAGCCGAGGCCAATCCGAAACTGATGGTAGCAGTGGGAGACGGGCGGACACCCAGGGATGGTAGACCGACACAGTCGGCGGAGAAGAGAAGACCAACGACGGCGACGGGAGGACCAACGGCAGCGAACGCCGATGAGATTGGATCGGAGACAGCACGAGTTGCGCGTGCGAAAAATAAAAAAACCTATAGCTCTGATACCATGTTATGAATATGCAACTTACATTATCAGAGGGCCAAAGGCCACATATATAGTACATGTATAGGGTGCAAATATGCAGGAACTCCTAACAGATGGAGAAAATATAATATACAATATACATCTAACAGGCTTCACCGTTTTACTTGTAGGTGGGAGGATATGTTCAGCAGTACGATGGATTCACATTTCTAACTGTGCGAGGATCTGGTCATATGGTTCCTTCCTCCCAGCCTGAGAGAGCTTTGATAATGTTGAGCTCTTTCTTCAATGGAGTGTGCTGCCGCCTTAGAGAATGACCACTATGAGTTACATTCGGTAGAACTAGAACCATTCAAATAGCAAGAATTAGGAGTTCATAGAATTAGATCCATTACAAATAGCAAGAATTAGGATTCTTTATCCCCCTCAATGTCTCTTTCAATTCTCTAGAGGAAGGTGTTTTCAAAGTAATTTCCAAATATTTTCGATTCATTTTTCTGTGTACGTGTTTCTACATGAAAATTGTTTTGAACAACAACAACTATACACAACCAAGGAGTCGAACAAAAATGCTACGACCTGAAAAGGATTCGAAATCAGCAGATTAATTTTTTCCTCTAAATCCTTATTTGCTTAATTTTGGTAGTATCCACTTGTACAGTTGTACCCATACGAGTTGAGCGAGGTTCATCTAACTTGCTTCCTGCTCTAAAAGGAGGAGGCCCAGGCGGCTGTCCTTGTTTGTACTCTGACTACCTACAATCTCATCCCGATCTCTCCCAAAACTCCTCCCACTTGAATCCATCCACCCATTGTAATTGATCGACGTTGAAGACGAAGAGTTTGAAGGCAATCGACTGGGGTCAATGGACGGCGTCGACCAAGATCCTTCTGCTTATGGCCGCCTCGACGACGGTGATCTACTCATAGCAAAAGAGGATCAAGAGATTTTCATCATCATTTTCTTTTGAAATTTTGGCCACACCTTCGTTTCAACTTTTAATTAAAATGTAAATATACATTTTCACCTTCTTGCAATGATTTTTATTTTCCTTTTTTTAATAACTAAATAAAGCATAGTTGTGAAGTAAGTTGTAAAAATATTGATGAGATAAATCTTGTGAGTTTTTTATTAATATAACTATATGTATGTTATTGTACAACTTTCAAAATTTTCATGTTGTTTTACTATTTTCTATAGTTTAAATCAATTTTTGTGTAATTATTGTAATTAATTCCAGTCTTTTACTATAGGTATCCTAAATAAGGTTCAAAAAATCCGACAGAAACTATATGTGAGGACCTGTGTACAAGGTTTGATCATATGCAAGACAGAGATGAAAATTTCAATTGTTTGTTGAAGAAAATTCAAATTTCTATTTGTTTGTTAAAGTCAATTTGAAACTGTGCTGCGAGGAGGATATGTTCAGCAGTACGCTGGTGGATTCACATTTCTAACTGTGCGAGGAGCTAGTCATATGGCTCCATCCTTCCAGCCTGAGAGAGCTTGGATAATGTTGAGCTCTTTCGTCAATGGGATTCTTCCACCTTAGAGAATGGTCACTATGAGTTAGATTCGATAGAATTAGACCCATTCAAATAGCAAGAATTAGTAATCAACAGAATTAGATGCATTCAAAATATCAAGAATTAGGATTCTTGATCCCTCTATGTACAAGGTTAGATCATATGCATGCCATAGATGATAAATTCAAATGTTTGTTAAAGAAAATTCAAATTTCTATTTGCAAGTCAGTATCAAGGAAAATTTGGTCCCAAAACTGAAACTCCCCAGAGTCATATTTATGGGCATAAGAATATGAGGCATGTTTGGCATGGAATATTCCTCGGCACAAAAATCAGCTACCCCTAAACGAGTTATTACTTAACACTAAAGACTGCTGGCCGCCGTTCTAGTAGATTGAAATGAAGTGTGTGTATGTTGCATGTAGACTTCCACTTGTCACTCCAATCTGAAATGGAAATTTTCCCGCTACTATACATCTCTTCATACACGAACTGCCGTCGGTTACGTTCCAAATCGGCGTTGTAAACAAAACTAGTACGGATAAAATACCGGCTAAAACACTGCACTCCAAGGATAACCAACGGCTTCAAGGTGCCCATTTCGCTCTCAATTCCCGGCTGTATGTCAATTCAACCATTCATGGCCATTTGGACGGATCAAAACGTTGGTGCGAATAATCATCAGTGATTCTCCTCGCACTGTAAGCGGTAACAAGAACATAAACATACAAAGGGAAGAATCACTGATGATTATTACCGGTAACAAGAACATAAACATACAAAGGGAAGGATTGCAGCTGCATTGCAATCCTGCAGAACAGATTCAGTACTGTTCTTACCGGAAATATACAAAGGGCAGAATCCAAATGTCCTTGTTGCAAACTGCTCTCTTCCGTTACCTCTGAGCCTATATAAACCCTGCATGCACAATGATATCTCTCATCCCAGAATCATACATAAAAGATGAAGAGTTTTTCTTTCTTCTCCCTGCTTATTATTATTTGCCTGGCTGCACTGCAACTGCAAGCCAATGCGTCCCAGGAGGCTCAGCTGAGAGCCTTCATCTCATCCAGGAAGAATAGTGGTAGCAGTACCGATGCGTTTAAAGTTCGTAACATAGCTGACAGGGTTGCGGCCAGCCTGAGTTCAGAGAGCTCTGTCTCTGACCAGAGTTCTCTCAAGGCGGCCGACAAGATCACGGCGTTGCCGGGGCAGCCACAGGACGTCGACTTCGACCAGTATGGCGGGTATGTGACCGTCGACGAGGAGAATGGCCGTGCGCTCTTCTACTACCTCGTCGAATCACCTACCAACGCAGCAGAAAAGCCGCTCGTCCTGTGGCTCAACGGAGGTAAGAGCTATAAATCTCTTGTGAAAATTTCTGCAGGGTTTTAGACTTTGTAGTGCCAATTGCATAGTCGGAATTTTTTGTTACTACTACTAGATGTAAAATGCTCATACGGCTTATACGTATGCCCATCGACAGGGCCAGGATGCTCGTCGCTCGGCTACGGGGCAATGCAGGAGCTCGGCCCCTTCCGTGTATCCGAAGACAACAAAACGCTCACTAGGAACATGAACGCATGGAACAACGGTAAGCCAAGACTTTCAACCCGTTTGACCCTTACTTAACCGGCTTGTTAGAAGTACTAACAGTTTTCTTCTGAAAACGACAGTGGCTAACGTGATCTTCCTGGAGTCGCCCGCCGGTGTTGGGTTCTCCTACTCGAACACGTCTTCCGACTACGATCTCAGCGGAGACGAGAGAACGGCTGATGATGCCTACGTCTTTCTTGTGAAATGGCTAGAGAGGTTCCCAGAGTACAAGGACCGTGCATTCTACATCTCTGGGGAGAGCTTCGCCGGCCACTACGTACCAGAGCTCGCCGCCACCATTCTTCTTCACAACACCTACAACAACAGAACCATCGTGAACCTACAGGGCATCCTGGTACGTCCAATTTACATGCTGTAGTGGATATATGAAAATACTACTTACTTACTTAAGATCTCTTTTTCATTCTGAACAATAATATGTGTCTCCTATATCTTGAAGGTTGGAAACCCGTATCTTGACGCGAATAGAAACAGTAAGGGGGGCATCAACTTCCTTTGGACCCATGCGGTGATGTCCGACGAGGTCTACATGAATGTCACCAAGAACTGCGACTTCGACAACCTGAGCGGTACACTCTCAGAGACATGCCGCGGCGCTTTGGATGGGTTCTACCCAGGATATATTAGTGGATTCAACATATATGCTCCAGTTTGCCTTCATGCCCCCAATGGAGGGTATTACCCAAGTGGCTCCGTAAGACAACATCTCCTGATTTTCTATCCAACAGACAACTATTCTTTTCAAAAGGTCAAAAGATATCACTTCTTCAATTAAACTAATAGACATATTGTTTACGGTTTTGCTTTTTCCGATCCTCAAATTGCAGTTACCTGGGTATGATCCATGTAGCGATTATCCTACCACCGCCTACCTCAATGATCCGACGGTGCAGAGCGCCTTCCATGCTAGAACAACCAAGTGGGAAGGCTGCGCGTAAGATCCTTGAGTTGCGATATATAGTAATACATATATTAGCATGCATAGAGCTCATCTGATTTTTTTTAATCCAGAGACTTGGATTGGAACGATGCGCCGATGTCCATGCTCCCAACCATCAAATTTTTAATAGAGCACAAGCTTCCCGTTTGGATATTCAGGTATATACCGAATCACCACCCAATATTCTCACAAACTTGAAAAGTATAGCAGTAATAACAAATTAATTGAATATTTATTTCACAGCGGTGACTTCGATTATGTGTGTTCGCTTCCTGGAACGAGATATACAATCCAAGATCTTGGCCTCCCTGTCACCACTCCATGGCGCCCTTGGACAGCAAAGGAGGAGGTAATTCCTAATTCCCAAACTAGTATATGCATCTACATATGTCATGCTTCACCTCGAAACTAGCTGACGGTTTCACTGGTTGCACCTGTAGGTTGGAGGCTATGTTCAGCAGTACTCCGGTGGATTCACATTTCTCTCTGTGCGAGGGGCTGGCCATATGGTTCCATCCTTCCAGCCCGAGAGAGCCTTGACAATGTTGAGCTATTTCGTCCAAGGAGTGCTCCCACCTTACATCGAACAACAGTGATACATGACACTAGTCGTACGGCACTGAAAAGGAGTTGGAGCTCCTTATGCTTTGATTAATGGTTCTTTTCGAAGGTTTATTTGCTTAATTTTGGTTTAGTATTCACTATGTATCCAGTAGCAGTTGAGAAATGTTCAGTGTCCCTGTGACCTAGCATGGATTTATTTCTTTTCAGTGACTTATGATATAATTTCAAATAAAGAAAACTATAGTGGCTCGTGTGTGCAATTATTGATTTGTCAGAGTAGCAATTTTGATATTCCATAAAAAATAAGTACGGTTCCTTGTAATTAAACTTATGATTAGAACAACGTTGTCTTGGTATTTTCGCGTTCTTAAAACACCACATCAGCATGACAACGGTGTAATTAAGCACTTTCACTTTATTTGGTAAAATTAAATAATTGCAGAATTCATCTCCATAAATCTGTAAAGATAGCATAGTATAATTTTGAGAAGATAAACCCAAATTAGGATGAGCCTACTACAGTACCGCTAGATGCTAAAAACAATAGCATTGGTACAGAAAGGATCTAAAGCTAGATAGAAAAGGCAATATATACTTCTGCCAATATAAATCCAGGAGAAATAAGAAAAATGCTCCACTATCACTACAAAAAGTTGCCATCTACAACAGCTGCATTTCGTGGTAGAAGACAACTTTTTCGTGGTTAAAGGTCTTCTATCATGGATGAACATCCATTGTAAAAGCCCGTCACAAAAGATTTTACCATGGTTTTTTAAAAATCGTGGTGGATGGAGCCTATTTACCACGAAAAATCCGACAGTGCTAGATGTGTTTCGCCATCGCCGTTGACTGCTAACATCATGCCACTGTTATGTGGCAAACGCCTTTTACGGGTACTTACCACCATCAACTATTCACAAATCCGTGGTAGATGTCAGGCAGAACCAAGGCCTGCAAATTATTAAATGGGCCGGCCCATGAGAGAAACCCAATAACAAGGCGGCACGCTACTATTTTGGCCTGCAGTCGGCCTACGCTGGTTCTTGGGAGCCCATCACCTTGCAGCTCAACTATGGCATGTTAAATTTCTGATCCGTTACTATTTTGACATGTGTAAGGTCCTACCTTGTCCATCACTGTGCAACCCATCTATGCTTGTACAATTTGGGCCTGATACTGTTCCGGCCTATAGAAGACCCGATATTATTCATTCGTGTACACAACTGTCCTTTTACAGGATTTTGGCCTTTTGAATTCAGGCCCATTACTATTTTTTTTACCTGAATCAATCCATGAATCTTACAAGATAGTACCAAGGGTTTTATTCTACCAGATTATTAGAATTATCTAGGATCAGTAATGCATAAGTGTATTTTGTATTCCTATTTCAAATTTTCAATGTGATGGGGCCTACCTGCACTAGTTTTTTGAATTTCAATAACCTTGCAATAAAAGTGATGCATCAGTCAATACAAAAGCCGGAAGCAAAGGGAAAAAAAGTCAGATCTTTCCATTCTAACCGCAGGAACGAAGGGCTCTAGCAATTTTTTTCCATGTCCATAACGCCTAGACCTACGATATTTTTGGGGCTCACAGTTCTCCAATTCACCTTCATACATTTTGGGCTACTCACTTTAGGTGCATGATCTCTTACTTTGTTACTCGTTGTGGACGGTTGCTTTATTTATAAAACGGGGCGAAAGGCTATTTCGATCAACTTTAGCTGCATGGTCAAAAACTACTATAGATTGAAAGAGTTGGAAGATTCTTTTAGTTTTTTCGATCAAGAGTTGCAAGATTCATTTTGTGTGCTTTCCCACTGCAAGAAAAAGGAAAGATGATGATGATCAGGTAGGATGGGAGAAGTCTCGAGACTGATAACTATGTATATTGAAGAGCATAGAGCGGTAGTAATAGTAACTCTTGATTAGTCTATCAGTAGCTTACACATGCTCATCTTGGTATCATTTTCCCAAGCAGCAACAAATATACAGATATATCTTGCTAGGCATGTTGTTGATGGGCGGTTGTCTGGAGCGCAGATCACATGACGATGCAGGAGTTGATGTTCTCGTCGTTGAACATGTTCATGTACTGCAGCTCCGGCGCGGCGGGGTCACCCATGGCCTGCGGCGCGCTGCGGACCATGCCCGCCGGTGCCTTCTTGTCGTAGGTGCCGCCGACGTACGGGTAGGTGGTGACCGAGTACGGCACATATGGCCACATCTCTGCCGCCTTCCCCGTGCTCTTCACCCGCGCCAGAACCTTGCGTGGCTCCACGTACCCTGTGACCGTCACCTTGCTTATCTTGGGGGTCACCGTCACGCTCGTCACACCTTTTGTATGAACGGTCACCACCAGATGAATTTAGAGTTATTACACAAAATTTCTTTCCAAAATAAAACTATAGAGATATTAATTTATCATTCTTTATATTATATATGTACCATGAATCGATTTAACAGCGTTCTTGATCCTCCTCTCGCAGCCCTCGCAGTCCATCTTCACCTTGATGTTTACTGTCTGCAAAATTTAAAAGCACTCCAGTGATACCTTATCTTGCAACTCAGCAAAATGGAAAAACAACGTTCCGAACCATTGATAGGATCAGAAGCTGATATGTTTTTCGGAGGAACAGACCTAGACGAAAGAGAGAGCACATGGACACATGAACTCCAGAAGCCTCACCTGCAGTGGCCGCCTTTTCTTGACCCTGAAGGCTTCCCTTGTGTGTGTCAAGCTGCACAAACCAGAGAGGTGATCCAAGGCGCCCATGAATGATCAGACACAGCTTGATTCAAGCAAGATCAATGGAGCACTCTTGTGCTTGTTTGAAGTGAGAGGGCCAGTGTTCCTACTTCTCAGGACTTGGGTGAATGAGAGTCATATATATATGCGGAAGAAGAAAGAAGACAAACAAGGCGACTAGGACTGTATACCTAATCCTCTAGGGTTAGGGTGGATAAAAGTCAATATAGACTACCGAGCGAGTGATAAGACCAGTGAGCTTTCTGGCTGAATGATTGTTTTGGGCAAACATATCCCTGCTCCCAGGATGGGACTTCATCCATCCAACGCAAGGTATCTTGAGCGTGGCACTCTCCAATCATGCAATCAATCAAAACACACCAAAGGGGATAAAAAGTCTTACCGAGAAACAGATTTGCTTTTCTATCCGGATCATGTTCTTTCTTTCGGATCACACCCTGAAAGGTCTAGATACCTAATCCGGATTTCGATCTTGATTCGTGCTCTACTTGCCATAAATCCTCTATGCCATGGGTGGTGAATCAGTATAATTTAGTAAGTATGATCTTGACTGGTCTATAGCGTGCTCTACCTGTCACATTACCAGTAGTACGACGGTGGCTTTGTTCCCATCTTGGATTTGTCTCACGCCTCAGTTTTCAGCCGCATGCGAGAAGGTTCTCTCTGCTTTCAATCCGCAGTGGCTTGGTACATCAGTCCCCACTTTATACTTTGCATCTACTTTTGTCTTTGCTGCTCTTTTTGGTTCAACGCTAAATGAGTTGCGTAGCTGATTTCTCTGGTACATATGCTAGCTGCTGCTTTTCGGAAGGAAGAGACGTTTCGTTGTTAAAGTTACCTTTGTAGCTCGGTTCCGTGAATGTGGATTCGTACGATTGTATGCATCTTGATGTAGAGGACGGAGGTAAAAAAATCTAAGAGAAAGGTCAAATCTCCCGACTTTTTCTTAAAAGAGTATATATTTTTTTAACAAAAAGAGGCCTAACCCCAGCCTCTGCATCGGAAAGATGCACACGGCCTTTTATTTTACTATTAAGATAGAAGTATATAATACATAAAGCTCAAGGACCACACAAAGTTGAAAATCGAATGAGCCATCTAAAAAAACGGACATCGAACATCCCCAGCGCCATCAGTATGCAATTCTAAGATCATATCGCCATACATAGCGGCTGAAAATATCCTACGCCGCTGTCTCCAAAAGGGTACATCCAGTAACTATAGCATGACGGTCCTCCTCTGGTTGGAGACACGCCCATGCATGGATCCAAAAGATGGCCAGAAAAATGACCTACAAAAAAGTTTTAGATCGGTTTCTGTTAAAAAGATAATTGTTACGGACATTTCAAATAGCCCAAAGGACCGCGCAAACTCTAACTCTAAGTTGAATCTTCTTTTTGTTAGGAACGCCCTTGAGCCAATTCCAAAAAGATTTTAAATACTCGTGGGTAGAGTTAAATTAAAAATCATATGTATAATGCGTCATATAATAGCTGCAAGTGGGTAGTCTATAAACAGATAGATGTTGTATAGTCTCGTCCTTGTCACAAAAGCAACATTACTCTATAGCTTAATCGTGAGATAAAGCGAGGCCTCTCAGGCCATCGGCATCTCATGCTATTGCTGCTTGTCGGGTTTGGGTCAAGTGTAGCTGTTCGGTGAAAAAAAAAATCCCCAACCGTCGACTAATGGAGAAAACGAGTCCCCCCTCACCTCTCGCTCGCCGCTCGCTTCCTACTTCTTGCCTACCCCACGCCACCCACCCAGCTTCTTGCTCGCCTCCGACCCCGATCTATCCGGTCAGGGCTCTGCTCTGCCTGGCTCCCGATTGCCCTGCCTCTATCCAGTCGGCGCCTCCCCAAGCCCTACACCGCCATCGCCCATCTTCCCCTGCGTGGAGCTCCTCCTGCCGCATCCATGTGAGCCGCCCCCTGCAGCATCCGCGTGCGCGCGCCGCCACACACGGAGCTCCCTTCCCCGACGCCATGGATGTCGTCCTCCGCCATCTCTCTCCCTAGATCTGACAGGGGGTCAGGGGGACCTAACGACCTGCGCGGCGTGGTGGAGCGCTTGCTGTGGCGCGAGCTCTGCGTCTTGTGGGCGTCGCAGATGCTGTTCGCCCTCACGACGGGGCCTTCCTCGGTGCCTGGTTAGGCCGCGTCGGCGGCGGGTGGCCTGTGCTGGCGAAGCTGCTCCTCTTGTGCTTTAGGGTCGTGGGAGCTGTTGTGTCGGGGCACTTCGCCCCTCGTGTCCCGCTTCTCCAAGGCCTCCAGCCGAAGCTTCCTGTCAGGGTGTTGCACGCTGTGGCACGGATCTGTTGACTGTTGTACTTGTCAGGCCTGGGCGAGCACGCAGCGGCTGGCGGTGCCAACAACTAGGACGTGGCCGCGTAGCGCGGCGTCTTCCGTGGATTCATGCGCCGATTTGGTGCTGCCTTCCTAATGCAAATTTGCATGCCACAGCACTACAACAACGACACTGATGATGATAGTTACAATTCCGATTAACAATGATGGAGAGGCCGGATCCTCGTCTGGTGTGGCTTTGAGGAAACCCATTGATGCTCCTGGCCCGTCCAGGCTTGTGCCTCAGGTAACTGATAGAAATGGTTGGCTCTCAATACACACTAGCATTATTATTCATATTATATGTCGATTAGTTTTTCTTATTTTTTCTGGTGCTGAACTGTCTTATTTCACCATTAGTTCGAAGTTATTAAATTGGAGTTTAAATGACATGAGCCGTCCGTTGCCATTGACCAGACCCTCATCTTTGGCTGCCCCGATAACATGAACACAAGCTACTTGGCCAACCCAACCTGGTAGCACCTGTTAGTGTTTAGGTTGTCTGGTTCTTGCAACTCGCACATGGAGAATTTTCCCTACAACATTGAAGGTGAACCTATGCAAATTTAAATATTCTTCAATTAGAATTTTATTGGCATTATTCTTATTTTCTAGACCATTGATAATGTTTTTGGCTGTGATGGTAAACCTCTAAGGTTAGGTCACCTTTCTTATTCAAATGTAATAACAATATTGCACCGTGAAGTTATTCATGGGATCATGGTCATACATAGTGTAGAGGCAGGGGAGTCTATCAGGTATAAAGGCACATTATGTGCAACCATATCCGCTGGGCAATCCAAATTGGTATCAACCATTTGCTCAATCTGCATACTGGCATACTATCACGAGCACCCTCTTGAAGACTGAACATATCAAAACCTTCACTCGCATGGTTAGGAGGCACGGTTAGGAATCTAAAATACAAGTTCTTTTTGTCGTTTCAGGGAGCTCATTTTGCATATCCCACAACCAGAATGCAAAGCTATAAGTAGTCATATTAGCATATGTTCCTGCTGAATAGCATTTGATAAATCTCACATTGGTTAAGCTAGCACACAACCTTTTTGATGCCGAGTGGGGTGGGCCAGCAAGGTTTGTGAGAATGGAAATTGATGATAGAAGTAAATTTTAATGTGTGCATTCTTTGCTCACATCGGTGCATAACTTCAGTACTCCAATATACTCTCTTTCAAATCGTTTAGTCACTTTATACGTTTCAATAGTTAATATGACAGACACACACAAACTAAATTCTGGAAAGTGCGGCCACCATTGTGATTTTAAACACATGGGAGTAACTCAAACCTAAGTACATGTGTCTTTAGCTTTTTAGAAAATAAATCTATAGTTTTCATGTTCATTGGTCTATGGTGAAAAGGGTGGCTAACTATGAAGAAATGCAGAAACTACTGCACATACCGGTCTATAAACTGCTCTTAAGACTGTTACATTTTGTTTAGGTTATTAATCTATATGAAAAAACAGTTTAGTAATTTTTTATATTATCGTCCTCTTTGTGTATTAGATTTTAATTAGCTGGCACCCTTCTTCCATTAAAGTTGTACGCTGGTGATTTTTTTTTGGTTATCTTCAACATTATTTAGGTTTTTGGTTATTGTGGTCTTCTAATCAGAAGTCATATCATTTTGTACCAGATCATAGCATTTGTTCTCCCAGGTTTAACCAAGGATGAGCGAAAAAATTTAGGCCCATTGTTTTGGGTTCTTCAGTTCTGTTCTACCTTGACATTTGTTCTCCTACATTGTCCTTGCTCCAGCAGCACTGAACTTATTCATGAACTATGCCGAAAGAGCGGTGGAGTCGATATAGTCAATAGACCAGTACTTTGAGTTCATATTTGTCTTTGTGTTTAACATAGGGTTATCTTTTCAGTTAAACAAATGGCCCTGTATATTTAGAAGAGGATATATAGGTTGAGTGTTACAGACTTACATTTGAACAAAAAATTAAGCCCTGCATCACATATTGATCCGTCAAGTTTACGTAAATAAAAATAAGATAGACATACATGATACATTTTCCTGGCAACCCACTTTCCTGTATCTAATAATACAAGTGTGCAAGTATACAACTAAGGGAAAGTAATATACATGGACCCCAGAAGACTCTAGATAAATAAAGAAAAACTACTCAAGGGAAAACTACACCGGTCATCAAGAATTACAGTACATAACTTGGTAGCTTATACAAATTTCATGTGTCCAAATTTTGGAGCATATTGGCTGATGAATCAGCCATCTTCGTGGATTAATGCTTGGTAAGTTTGCACCGAACAACTTGCTATTTTTCATATCTAACTGTTTGAAAATTTGTGAGTTATTACCTGAATAATGATCTGACTATGTGGATCACATGTGCCGCTCACTTTTTAGCTTCCTTTTCTAGACTTTGTTGTTGTGGATTCACTATGGCTTGATGTTGCTCTTGAGACTTGAAGGACTATGTTTGGCCTAACTGGAAGACCGTCCAAGACTTTACCCCAGGGATGGCAGCTGACTGTGATTATCTGTAAACATGGTTATTTTATCTTTGTGACAGTTGTAGTTTATTCCTTGTTTAACTTTATCACAACTCTTCTTAAATTACTCTTTTATAGTTCAGCTAAGCAAATAAATCGGTTTCTTGTTTTTGTTCAAATTCAGTCCAACTCAATACAATGTTACAAAGAGATTTCCAGCTGTCAAAGTGGAGCACATGCATTTAATTAAGGGCATGATTGTTGGTTTTGTGATTTCAGAGTATATATTTCACCTCCTTTAAGCATGAATCTACCAACTTAAATATACAGTTTGCTCGGTCATGTACTCTTTCCGTTTGAATTTATTAGTCTACCTTGATTTGTAAAATGCAAATAATTATAGTCCAAAATAGATCTAATTGTAGCACTCTTGACTCCATCTTGCATCTTGCAACTCTTCTTCGATCTAGGAACTTACACCAGCTGCTCTTTCATTGTAAATAATAAAGAGGACACGTTGGTCTACCTGTGGCATGGAGTAGACACGGAGACATAAGTCGAAATAAATAATAAATACTCATACGACATAATATGGCACATTATTATGAGTTGCCATAAATAAATACTCATAGTAGAGACATAACCGTGCACTTCGTTAAGAGAGGGAGAGAGATGTGGAAATAAATACATACTCATAATTCGGACCTAACAATGCACGTTCATTGTAAGAGCTTGTTGTGAGACACTTGTGTTTGTCATGATGTTAGAGGAAATTGCACATTTTATGTTTGGTTTATGAGAATTAAGAATCATCATTTCATCAAATCATTTAAACCTTTTTGGCATATAATGTATGTGTCAACACATGGGCATTCAACTAGTGTAAAGAAATCTTAATCATTTTATCTTGGATACACATTTTGTGCCTACTTCCTTAAGTACCCATAAACTAAAATAAGTATTGATCGTGAATTTATCATTTGGGGGCATTATATTATTCTGTAGCTTAATCTTGGAGAGTTGCGAGCCTTCTCAACCCATTTGATGTCGCTTTGACGTTGTCATGTGAGCCTTGCCAAACTCGAGCGCATCTGCTAGAGGCATGTAATTGAGGTGTAGACCCGAAGGCATCGAAGCACAAGAATGGATTCCTCTCGCAGCAACTCTGTCGGGCACAACTCCTCCCGTCTCCCACTCACTCGCCCTCGAGGACCAGATGCTGGCCAAATCTTCATGGACGTCTGAAGGCCCCGACGGCGACATCCATCTCCACCTCTCCACCTGAGAAAGTTGTCGTCGCCGTCCACCTCGACCTTGGCCTTGCCGTCAACTTTCCACTCCACGAATTTTACCTGTTCACCGAGGTCGCCGTCCATTGTTGGTTCGTACTAGGCCTTGAGGTTGTATCTCTCCTCCATCTAGCTCCACCTCGGCCACTTGTTCGACGGATGGAGGACGATCCACCCTTCAGTTGTGGTTCGCCAACCTGGAGCACAACAACTCTTGATTTCTAGGCATCGGTTGGACCTCCCGGAAACCATAATTGTCTTTATTGACGGCATTCCTCTTGCGGAGATGACCGTTGTGGCTCACCCCATCTAAGGTTGCCAATCTCGCCTTGCTCGTTGCCGCATTGACGCCATGGGGTTTGCCACCACTATAATCTTGGTGGGCCCCTACTTCATTTTAGCTACACTGCCTCTAGCCCTCTACATCCCGGTTTCTCCTTCGTGACTGACTCTCCCTTTTATATCCCGTCGTGACTCCCATGCCTTACAGTACGTGCTTGGAAGATAGGATGTAAGAGGTTGAGCCCGTGCTCGCTGCTACTTTCCTGCTGCCTGGCAAGCCATTGTTGATCGGGTGTGGAAATGGGTGCTGGTGTCGGCTATGAAAAGTGCCATAGTATTAACACTGGCTCGAGGACGAGGGAGCGGATAAAGGGGGCCAAGGTAGGATGGCTACCGTTGATGCTGGTGGTCCACTCATGTCTCCTTACCTGCTCCATGTATAACTAGAATCATTTGCTAGGGAAAGCAACGGCCAACTTATGTTATTCTAGCGTCTTATGTATTGCATCAGGTTGCAGCTCCAACAAGAAGGCCTACCATTTATAAGATAAAGTGGTAGCTATCTACATTATATTTGAGAATCGTTATTCGCCTAAGCTTTGGGAAGAACTATTCCTGGATAAGTTGTCTAAATACAAAGTTTTGTTTAACTTGGAAGCATAAAACAATCCTTGGTAGTACCGGATGTCGAAGTGTAGATATCCCATTTTACGGGCATTATGTCTGAGAGCAATGCATCCACACTTGCTAATAATCCACATTAACCACACGATGTCTAAACATTCTGGAGGCGGCGCGGCGAAGCGCGCATACCCATCTAGTATAGTATCTCCTTTCCAGTGCCTTTTAATCAGGTTATCTTTAGTTAGAATTACTTTCCTATAAACAAACCACATAAATATTCTGGTCTTTAAAGGCACTTTGATTTTCTAAATATATTTCCTGAGGAAGCTTGTGTTACCATTCAAAAGGTCTAAGTACATGGATTTGATTGTAAAAGTTCCTGATTGTGTAAGGCGCCAAATAAAAAAGTCCCGTTCTCCCATTAGATTGACTTGCATAAGCCTAGACAGTAGATGCAACCATGTGTTCCATCTAATTTCCATCAAAGATCTCCTGAAAGACATATTAATTGGGTGCGAGGATAAGACTTTAGCAGAGGTAACTTGTTTTCGCTGCGCAATAATATAAAGGAAATTATATTGTTATGCTAAAGGCGTGTCTCCTAGACCAACGTCCTCCCAAAACCTCGTGGTCTCTCCGTCGTTCACCTGAAAACGTCCCTGACAAAAAAATCATGTTTTACCTTCATTAGACCCTTCCAAAAAGGTGAATTGTATGGTTTCGCTGTCACCTGCGACAACGTTTGGGAGTGTAGATATTTATTTTGTAATAACTCTTGCCACACTCCATCCTTTTTGAGGAGCTTGAAAAGCCATTTTCTAAGCAGGCATCTATTTTTGGTTTCCAAAACTTCTACACCTAAGCCCCCTTGATCCTTAGCTCGGCAAATAATGTTTCATTTCGTTAAGCGATATTTCTTTTTATGATTATCGAATTGCTAGAAGAAACGAGATCTAAAAAAATCCAATCTCTTTCTAACCCCTATCAGCACTTCCATAAAGGAGAGCATAAACATTGGTAAATTTGTTAATACCGAAATTATAAGAACGAGACGATCCCCATAAGAAAGAAGTTTACCGATCTAGTTACTTAATTTCTTCTCAAACAGTCTTCCACGAGTTTCCACTCTCCACTTTTTTAACTTGCGAAAATGAATATGAATTCCGAGATATTTAAAGGGAAAAGACCCCGATTGACAACCAAACAGATCTATATATTGATCCTCCACTTACTTAGCTTGTCTAAAGCAAAAGAGTTTACTTTTATAAAAATTAATCTTAAGACCTGATAATTGTTCGAAAATGCAAAGGATGAGTTTCATATTAAGTGCTTTTTGCATATCATGTTCCATAAATATAATTTTATCGTCCGCATATTGAAGAATAGACACACCGCCTTCCACTAAATGAGGTATTTGCCACTAACCTGGCCATCCTCTTTTGCCGGCTTATAAGGACCGCTAACATGTGTGCAATGATATTAAAAAGGATTAGAGATAAAGGATATCCTTGGCGTAATCCTTTATGCGTTTGAAAATAATGACCTATGGAATCATTAACCCTGACCTCAACGATGCCCCTTGTTATAAAATTCTGAATCCATTCACACCATTTAGGATTGAAACCTTTCATAAGCATGACTTATTACAAGAAAGGCCATCTCACCTTATCATAGGCTTTTTCGAAGTCAATTTTAAGAAGAACCCCATCCAAAAAAAATCTTATGTAGCTCATGTATTGTTTCATGAAGAACCACAAACCTTTCTAATATATGTCTTCCTATCATGAAAGTTGTTTGGGTGGGTCGAATCACCTTATGCGCAATTCCTGTTAACCAATTGGTACCTACTTTTGTGAATATCTTGAAAATCACATTAAGTAGGCAAATGGGCATATATTGTTGAATCTGAATGGCGTTTTTTTTCTTGGTAGAAGTACAATTGTACCAAAGTTCAGTCAAAAAAGAGGTAGCACCCCATTTTGAAAGGCTCTGAACATATTCAGTAGCTCGGGCTTAATGACTTTCCATAAGACTTGGTGGAATTCAGCGGGAAAGTCATCTGGTCCAGGTGCTTTATTCTTCTCCATTTGCATGATAAAATCATGGATTTCCTTTTCAGTAAAATCCGCACACAAAATATCATTTTCCTTCACGGATAATTGAGGGATGTCTTGTACTTCCGACTCAATCATAGAGAAGAAATTTTCCTCGGGTGGCCCAAACAAGGTTTTATAGAATTCTGAAATATATATTCACAAGTTATCTTTGCCGACTATTGTACCCTCATCATGTTCCAACTAGAAGATCATCTTCCTGCCATGTTTTCCATTAGCGATTAGGTAAAAATATTTTGTGTTATCGTTGCCCTCCTAAACATGCTTAACATTTTCATGTTGATCCCATTTACTCTCCTCATTTCTTCGTAGTTTTGCTAATTCATCATTGGCCTTTCGCAATTCATCTTTTTTAGTAGGAGTCAAGAGATTTGATTCCGCTATGACATCTAAAGTTTCAATGATTGAAACCAAGTGTTTATTTTGTTGTTTATGGACTCCACTAGTATTTTCGGCCCAACCTCTCAGAAATTGCCTAATATGGCGGATCTTGTTCTGCCATATTTCTAAAGGAGAGGAGCCATGAGAAACTGAATTCCATTTCTGGGCAATTAAATCGAAAAAACCTTCTTTGCCTAGCCAAGACAGATCAAAAGAGAATTTAGATTTATTGCCAAAGTGAGCTTGTTCACCCGAGTCAATAAGAATAGGCGTGTGATCCAAACCTGCTCGTACGAGAGCTCTAACTCAAACCAACGGAAATTTTTGTTTCCATTCTACACTCACGAACCCGGTCTAACTTCTCGTATGTTGGATTTTCACGTCGACTAGCCCAAGTGTATTGTCTACCGGATAAAGCAATTTTACGTAGATCAAGACTCTCAATTATTGTATTAAAAAAGGACCATCTTGGGTTAAAATTATCGTTATTTTTCTCTTCTTGTCTCCCTATAATATTAAAGTCCCCTCCTACTATCAAAGATAGGGTTTTGTTTTCACAGATACCGACTAACTCAGCGAAGAAATGATGCTTATTCACATCTTGAGCTGCCCCGGAGACAGGCACTAGGATCCATTCAAAACCATCCCAATTAGATTTTAGATGAAACTTAACACACAATTCTACATTAACCACTTTGGAAACCCAGAAATTAGCTACATTTATACCGAGTAGAATACCACCAGATCTCCCTTGTGGAGGCAAACAGTACCATTCAAAGTCAAGTCTCTCGGACAAGCGTTGTGAGAAGGGAGTTGAAAACTTGGATCTTCCAGTTTCAAGTATAGTAAAAATATCTAGCTTGAAATCCTTAATAGTTTCATGAATAAAAATATGCTTTGCTGGGTCTCAAAAATCTAGCTTGAAATCCTTCTCACACTCAAGGTATTCGATTTTTTATTTTTACGAGACCTTGTTGTTTTTGGTATGACAGTCGCTACTGCGAGTCACAGATCACCCATCCAGTTCCTCGTCGTTCCAAAGTCTCATATCACCATCGCTTCCCTGATGTTCCAACTTTCCTGACATTCTCCGCATCTGACTTCACCATAGATCGTCAAAGACATGACAAATGATGGTAACAGATATAAGATATCAGACCTTCGCAACGTTCCTGCTAACCAAACGACCAGAAAAACATGGATAGGCCCGACCAAATTCAATCCGATCCAGCAATCTTCAGGCATAGTCGCTCATGGGAGTTCGTTGGCGGAGCCTTTCAGAACTCGCTGCTCTAGACCAGCTTCCTAAGATGCACATGGCCATTAAACATCATTCATAAATACTGAAGGATGGAAGTGGGTAACCTTTAGGATACCCTCTGCCCTCTTTAGTACGAAAAAATAAACTATATTTTTATAAATCATCACTTTTTGACAACTAATTTATTTATTTAAACTATACTAAAATAGAGGGTACCCTAAAGGTTTCAAACTGATATCTCTATAAATACTAAACTAATCAACTTACAAAAGGAAAAAGAATAACCATATCGTCTCTAACAATATTTAGAGGATACTGACCTTCTGAGATATGTCACTTCTTTTAGGAAGGATTTGTTTGGGCCTTCAAGGTTTTACTATACAAGTGAGAGAAAAAATACCTTAAATATCTCTCTATCATCTCCATGCGGCACCACCGCCACTGCACCGGTATGACGCCTCTCCCACGCTCGCCCCCTCCCTGACAACGCCAAGGCAAAGCCTGGGCGGCCGACGGCGGAGGCAGCGCTACCAGGGGGCTCCATGGCGTGCGACGGCTCGTCTTGAAGCTCCTCGGCCGTTGTGTGCGGAGGAATGGTGACATGCCCCTACCCTTGGTCGCAGCCGTACAGTGAGAGCAGGAGGAGGCGGAGTTGGCGGACCCGCTAGGTTCTGGCCAGATTTTCGTTAGCTTTAGCTCCGCGTCACGAGGAGGCCTAGGGCGGTGACCCTGAGTTTGACGGTGGTGGGTGTTTTCTTTGCCGAAATTGGTCGGACATGTATTGCAGCTAGAGTGGCGAATCTCGGTCCGTCTTGTAGTCCTAGCGGCGAGACGGGGTGACATAGTCGTTGGTGAAAATTGAGCTGACTTCGGTCTTGGTGGGTGATGGCGGTGTGTTACGTCGTTACCTTGATGAAGGCGTCGTTGTGCGACTCTTGTCGACCCACTCGTGCTACTTTGGGGGAAACCCTAGGATCTGGCTTCTAGATCGGGCAATGGCGGCGATGTGGTGTACCGTTTTCCCTTGGGAGCATCGCTTGTGGAGCAACGCTAGATGGCAAAGGCGGGAGAGGTGGTGCGACTTTGTCTTGCACAAAGCTTTGGTGGCAATTTCATGTTATGCCTGACTGATAGTGCTATGCACGACAAATCCTCAGGAGACTTCAAGATGTGTTGGCCGGTGGTACTTGGCGGCATGGTGCTGCGGCATACCGGTGGCGTCCACGTCGTTCTTTGGAGATAGTGCGCAGAGAGGTGGTTCTACTTGGCACCATGGTGGTGTCGGTGTCTTGTGTGGCGGGAGTCTGCGCATTGATGTACATGCTCAAGATTGTTTGGCGTAAGATAGTGGAGGAGGCGACATCCGGGGCGAGTGTGTGTGTGCGTTATTTCGTGGATATATTGGGCGGATCTAGGCTCCTCCCGTGCATGGGGCAGTTGGATGTTTGCTAGATCTCGTTAGAGAGCTAGCGATACGGCTATCGTCATGTTCGATGTTTTGTTTTGGTTGTCTTGTTTTGTAAGATCTTTGTAATGACTTTTGTCAGACTTTGTTTTTTCAATAATGAATGAAAGTTGTGTACATCGCATCAGCTTGATGCAGAGGCTGGGGCATCGCTCCCCATTTACGAAAAAAATGATATAAAATTTGTGGGCACAAGATGAAAAGGTAAATGATGATAATAAAAGAAGGTTGGGTAAACCTTTTACCTAAGAAGAAATCAAACAGCTGATTTGTCAGGAGTTAATTTGAGTTCTCCCCTTGTTTGTTCTTTTCTCTATGTTGCGCCTCTCCTAGAGCTAGCCGCCACCAACACCTCATTCTCTTCCTCCATAGACCGGTTCCCTCTCCTTCGGAAGGCTTCGCCGGGTCCAGAGGGGTGGGGAACCTGATCTATGAGTGGAGTTTTCAATAAAAGTAATGTTTTCAGAAGATTATGTTAGGATTTTGGTAGATATCTTCGTGGCATCTACGTCAATAGATATGTCATCGTTCGCAATAAGTGATCTTTGGCTCTTCGTTTGATGAAGAGATCTTTCATGTGTCAATCGTGATGTTGTAAGATTGAAATTCTATATGTACGGTCTTTTAGATCTTGCTTCGTCAGATCGATCTTGAATTTTTCTCGTGGTTGCTAGATCGATCTTAGATTATCCTTACAATATCTGTCTCGGCTGTTACATCCTCGACAATCGAGATTCGTACTCTTGACTTTGTAAAACTTTTGTTTACTGGACCAAACGTTGACTTTTTTGGATTGTATCAATAGATAAAAATAGTTCCACCTGTAGCTATACGTACACAAATGAGATATAAAAAATAATAATACGCATTCAATGTATGATAACACAATAAAGATTAGGGATACTTATGGACCATCAATACAAAAATATCCTTGTGCGCGACACTTTTTTAGACATCACAAGTGAAAAGTATCTATAAAAGTTTTTTATATGAAGAATGAGCATTTGTGGCATCGTTTTTACGCGACGGTTACGTCTACACCATGGTAGACTTGATACCGGCACATATTAGTGATGTGTTACGTGTTCGGGGAGGCCGACGCATTTTAATGTCGCAGAACATGAATAGAGATGTATACTAGTGTGTCATGCATTGTACATGACATTTACAACATGTCCCATGCTGGAGACTAGTCACGCATCCCGCGCTGACTGGTCAGACTTGTCTCGCTTAACTGTGTGATCCACCATCGGCGAGCTGACATTTATATCTCCTTGCACACCTTCCACAACTGCAATATCGGTCTCGATCCGTCTACTACTACTTCCATTCTCGCAGTACTCTCCTCAATTCTCCCTTCGAGAATCTTCAGCGATTGGCGGGGACAACACCCAAGCCGATGGCGCACCAAGTACGTTTTCTTTATCTAGTTTGTTGCTTTTAGTTCTTGCTAATTGTTATCGATCTCTTTATTGATCACAAGATATAATTTGGGGATATTGTTCTATGTAAAATCGTTTGGATTGGAGCATCTTCTATCAATCTCTCATTCTGGGTTGTATGTGCGGCTCTAACATTCATCCACCTCGTCAACAGTGGTGACAACGATGGCTGGATCATCGGGTGCCACCTAGGAGCACTGAATTGCAAGTTCCTACACTAGATCGATCCTTTGAACATGCCGAAGAGGCAACTTCCCTTGAAGAGGAAGCAGGGAGACGACGACACCAAGTACAAGATGCAACTTCTGTCCCACGCCGAAACCGGTGAACGAAGGTGAAATCCCTTGTCCTGGTGGCACCGAATTCGATTGGTGAACTGATGTAATTTTCTACTATAGTGCTTAGTAAATATATTTGAGCATTGTGTTCATCAAATTTTGATGTTTTGTTACTTTAATATTTATTTTCAAGTTTTAATTGTGAATCACGAGAGATTCGCCACGCTGAGTAGTGTCTCCTGTTAAAAATAATGGGCTAAACCAAATAGGCCCATGTATATTTCAGATTTTTCCTAAATTTCGAAGCCCAAGTTTGTGGCAGCTCACATGTGTTTGGGCCCATGTTTGTGGAAGTTCACATGGGAGTGGAGTTGGAGCTAAAGTTTAGTTCCACATAGAAAGTTGAAGAAGAGTTGCACCATCTTATAAGGTGGAGTGTTGCACCACTTTGTAAGTGAGTGACAATAAGAGATATACACGCGCTCTCCTCCGGCAGCGGCCTTTCCTTTGTCCGTCTAAACGTCACAGCCCTGCTGTGAGTTGCGGGTTGCGTGAATCTCGCCGAGCCGAGCTTTATTTTGCTGCTCTGGAAAATTGTGAGGTTTTGCCTCCGTTAGGGTTTCCTGAGCCACTCTATATAAAGTCATGCGAGGCCACCCCCACAACACACAGAAAAAACCAATCTATGGTTTTACCTCCTCTCTGCTTGCGCCGCCTCCATATCCTACTCCATCCCGCTTGCCGGCGTGCACCGGCGGACAGGAGAGCCGGTCTCCGGAACCACTCGCCTTTGTGATCCTACACGGGAGAGAGCGAATGAGGTTTTTGGGAAGCGCTCCACACGACTGCTCGAGTTCTCCATCACAGGACGTCTTCCATCCAGGTCGGGCGGTGTTGCCTATCGTCGTCTTCGTCGACATCTACTTCGATCAGTTATTGCTGCGATTACATCTACAACCAAACGGTACGAGCGACGTGCTGATGTTTGGTTATTCTGCATGTTCTGCGAGTACATGTTTAGCTGCTACTTGTTTCTGTTCATCTTGTTGTTTAGTACATCTAGTATGTTCGTGTTACATGAGCTAGTAGCTAGTTTTGTCGTGTTTAATATTCTGGAATTAATCATGGAAATTGTGCCTAATATTCCAACAATCCAAAAACCTTATTGTAGGCAATTTCCTAAATTAACAATGGCTGATTTTACCGATGCACTAAGGCCGAATAAGTTTACTGGTGTGCACTTTAAGAGGTGGCATTACAAGGATGAGCTTTGGATGACCATGATGAAAGTGTTCTAGATTAGTAAAGGCAAACCTGAAGGAACTATATCTAACAAGGATCAGAAGAAGATCGAGGAAGACAATACTGTCTTTGTGGGATGCATTCTGAGCATTCTTGATGACCGTCTATGTGATGTGTTTATGCACATAAAAGATGGGAAGGAGCTCTGGGACGCACTGGACGCAAAGTTTGGTGTTGAAGATGCTGGCAGTGAACTGTACATCATGCAGAGCTTTAATGATTTTAAGACGACAAGGACCTTCTTGTGGTTCAACAAACTCATGAGATACAGTGCATTGCCAAAGAGCTCGAACTCCTTAAGTGTACCGTACCCAACAAGTTTGTGGCGGGTTGCATTATTGCTAAGTTGCCCCCTTCATGGCGGAACTTTGCCACAACTCTCAAACACAAGAGACAGGAGATATCAGTTGAAAATCTGATAGCATCCCTTCATGTTGAGGAGAAGGATCGGGCTAAGGACACTACTGAGAAAGGAGAGGGTCATGATACTGCAAACTATGTGCATAAAGGCAAATCCGTAGGCAAGAACAAAGGAAACTTGAAGTCCACCTTTAACAAGCCTGTAAAGACTACAACCTTCAAGAAGAAGCCGAACATGGACAAGAGTGATCTGACTTGTTTCACTTGTGGAGAGCTCGGCCATTTTTCCAAGGACTGTCCAGATTGCACAAACCGCAGAGGGAAAAAGGCCAAGACTTTCAAAATTGTGACCGCTAGCAATACTGATGGGTATGGTAATTTGTTTATCGTTCTTTCAGTATTTCAATCACCATGTTGGTGGATTGATACATGTGATAATGTTCATTTGTGTGCTGACATCTCTATGTTCACTTCTTATCAGGTCGCTCGGGATTCATCCGTACTAATGGGGAATGGATCACATGCTTCTGTTCGTGGTGTTGGCACGGTGGATCTGAAGTTTACTTCCAGAAAGATCGTGCAGTTGAGGAACGTGCAACATGTCCCTACTATGAACAAGAATCTCGTTAGTGGCTCCCTTCTATGCAGAGATGGATTTAAGGTTGTTTTAGAGTCTAATAAATTCGTTGCTTCGAAACATGGACAATTTATTGGTAAAGGTTATGAGTTCGGAGGCTTGTTCAGTTTTTCACTTTCAGAGTTTTGTAATAAATCTGTGAATCATATTTGTGGTGGTGTTAATGATGATACCGGTGTTTGGCATTCTCATTTATGTGACATTAATTTTGGTTTGATGTCTCAGATGTCCAGTATGAGTTTCATTCCGAATTTCACTATTGCCAAAGGTTCTAAGTGCCATAGTTGTGTGCAATCAAAGCAACCTCGAAAGCCTCACAAGGCTGCCGATGAGAGAAACTTGGCACCTCTAGAACTCATACATTCTGATCTATGCGAGATGAATGGTGTGTTGACAAAAGCTGGAAAGAGATATTTCATGAAGTTGATAGATGATGTTACTAAATTCTGCTATGTTTACCTGTTGCAAACTAAAGATGAGGCTTTAGACTAGTTTAAAATTTATAAGGCCAAAGTTGAAAATCAACTAGAGACAAAGATCAAGCGTCTTAGGTCAGATTGTGTGGTGACCCACAAGTATAGGGGATCGCAACAGTCTTCGAGGGTAGTATTACCCAATTTATTGATTCGACACAAGGGGAGCCAAAGAATACTTATAAGCCTTAACAACTGAGTTGTCAATTCAGCTGCACCTGGAAATAGTCTTGCTCATAGCAGTTTATCAGTAGCAACAGTTTTGTAGTAGCAATAGCATAGCAACAGCAGCAGTAAAACAAGAGCAATAGTAACAGTAGTAGCAAACAGTAGGATATGAGTGTGGTAGGCATAGGGATGGATGGACAGGCATTGCATGGACGAGACTATTCATGTAACTTCAAGATCTAGGGAATTTGCAGATAAATAAGATAAAGCATCCAAGTACTAAACAATCATAGGCATGTGTTCCATATATAGTCATATGTGCTCGCAATGAGAACTTGCACAACATCTTTTGTCCTGCCAGCCCGTTGCAGCGGGGCCTCAAGGGAATCTACTGGAAATTAAGGTACTCCTTTTAATAGAGCACCGTAGCAAAGCATTAACACTCCGTGAACACATGTGATCCTCACATTACAGCCATCCCCTCAGGTTGTCCTAATTTCTGTCACTTCGGGGCCTTTGGTTCCGGACAATGATATGTGTACACAACTTGCGGATAAGATCACAAACAATACTATCATCATGAATCAATAATAAGTTCAGATCTGAGATCATGGCACTCGGGCCCTAGTGACAAGCATTAAGCACAACAAGTTGCAACAAAGTCAAATAACACTAATATAAATACTAGGCACTATGCCCTAACAATCTTATTCGATTACATGATAGAACTCATCCAATCCTTACCGTCCCCATAGCCTACAGTGGGGGATTACTCACTCATGGATGGGGGAAACATGGATGGTTGATGGAGAGGCATCGGTGATGATGATGGCGATGATCCTCTCCAAATTCCCCCGTCCCGGTAGGGTGCCAGAACGGACTTTCTGGTTCTGAATCGCGGTTTCTTGTGGTGGCGGCGCAGCGGAACTCTTTCTGGAAAAACGTCAACCCCCCTAAGTTTATAGGTCAGAAAGAAACTTTAAAGGCGAAGAGGGAGGCCGAGGGGGTGCCTGAGGCGGCCACACCCCCTCTAGGCGCGGCCAGGCCCAGCCCATGCGGTAGGGGGTGTGGGCCCCTCAGAGCCCCACTCCGTCTCGTATTCTGGCTCCGTGAGTCTTCTGGTGAAATAGGATTTTTGGCATATTTTCCGGGATTTTTCCTGATAGTTGATTTTCTACACAAAAACTAGACACCAAGGTAATTCTACTAAAAGCAGCATCAGTCGGTGTTAGTTGTATCCAAATCACACAAGTTTAAAGGAGAAATAATAACAAGTGTTCGGGAAAGTAGATACGTTTTGGACGTATCAACTCCCCCCAAGCTTAGCTTATTGCTTTTCCTCAAGCAATTCAGTTGAAAACTGAGTGCGATAAAAGAACTTTCACGAACACATTTGCTTCATATGATGTAAATATTCTTAGCACAGGAGTAGATACTTAGACAATTCATAATAAGTAGTATGCAACTAAGTCGATTTAATAGTCATTGCAAGCTATGAAGAGATTCCAACTCAGTAATAATAAGTAGCATGAAACATAAACATAAGCAACATTGCAATGCTCATAAAAAGGTATGATAGAGTGGTATCTCACTTGCCTTTGATGATGGAGCAAACATAAATACCAAGGCACCTCTGAAGTTCAAGTGAAGACTAGAAGTAAAGATATCAGAGATACAAGCATCAAAGTCATGACATAATTAACCAAGTTTTGAGACAAGCACATTAAACTAAGAATGACAACTATGCTCTCAAGAAGGTGCTCATAGAATAAGTGGTGACTCAACAAGGAGGTGAAAAAGTTTTGAAAAGTTTGAAAAGCTTCCAAATGCTAAAAGTATGGTACGCATTAGCTTTGAGATTTCATTGCCCCTATCATAGGCATCTTTAGATGGTTAAGGTGAAAGTGAGGTCCAATATGAGTTATATGCTTGACAAACCATAAACTGGAAATCTCACGTCCCTTGAGTAAGAGGGCTGCTCCTCATGCTACTCAACTTTAGTTACCGGTAAGTTCTTGTCATAGTAAATACATGCGTATCATAGAGAACCGCCAACGGGGCACCCCTTGCACATGATACAGGAGCTATCCCATAATCAAAATGACAAGGCAAGCAGACAGTGAGCATCTCAGCAATCTTCTTATTTACCATGGGAAAATGGTGCTTTTTTTCTCTCTTTCCTCTTTTAAGTAAGTCTCTTTTTTTATTTTCTCAATCTCTATCTCTTTTTTTATAAGAAGAATGCTTCATAGATTGCTCACTATGGTTATGCTACAAGTTTTCACCATGATTAAGCATGGCTTAGGCTAGCAGCCCAAGCGTTTATCTAACACATATACATAATTACATGGACTTACAAGCACCCATTTTATTTCACACCGACGACATCCGCAAACAAAAGAGCATGATATCAACTGGGTATATATTTACAGGTGTTGAAAGTGTTCCCCGTGACAACACGGTTCTGCTAACTCCCAGCCTATAATTTGCAAGCATATAACTTTCATGGACAGTCACAATGGTTCAGGTTTATTAAGTGCAATAAATAAAGTATGCCATCAAGTTTGTGAGAGCTTTACTAACTAACTTTCTCATAACAAGCAAACATTTTATTTGGAAGAAAACACGGCATAATGAATATGCACGGAATAGCAAATTATGCTAGTAGGTAGGTATGGTGGACACTTTTGACAATATTGGTTTTGGGGTGTTGAAAGCACGAGTAGAGCTCATACTCAGTGCAACTGAAGGCTAGCAATAGAAAGGGAGCGACAAACGAGAGAGCAATAACTGTCATAATCATGCTTGCAACAAAACATGACTAATTATGAAATGAAAGTGATACAATAACTCTAAGGCAAAATAAATCATTGAGGTTTACTGACTATTGTACAGTCATATGCATGCGTGAGCATGTGCCAAGTCGATTCACATGAAACATTCAGAGGAGGATACCACAATATCATACCAAGTTATGAATAGAACAATGCAAGCAAACATTCATACTTCATACTACAAACTATTAGCAAGCTGGAGCTAATCATAAGAGAGAAAGAACTACTAGTCATCCATAAATAACATACACCTTACATGAACAGACTAAGCATGCCCACAATGATGAGTATATGTAAAAAATGAAAACAAATAGAGTTTGTTACCAGCCTCTTACCACACCTCAAGTTGTCTTAATCTTCATTATTTCCCTTCACTTGTGTGGCTTGAATAATAACATTAAACCAAACTCCACTGAGGACTGCTAAACCCTGCAAAGAACTTCACAAAACCAAAGAAGAATAACAAATATTTTTGGTGTTTTTGATTTTTTTAAAGCAAGCAAACAAAGCAAAATCTTTTTGGATTTTTCTTAAGGAAAACCAAAGCTAAAAAGCAAAGAAACAAACCAAGAGAAACAACGAAAATATTTTTGGTCTTTTTGTGTTTTGGGAAAGCAGAAACAAAAACCAAAAAGAAAGCAAAACATGGATATACAAAGAACCAACGAAACATGATATATAAATGAGTGTGATGTCGGTATACCTCCCCCCAAGCTTAGGCTTTTGGCCTAAGTGGGGCTCAATAGCGCGGGTAGTAACCCCAAGCTGGTGGGTCATCATAGGAATGATCATAATCAAGCTCTCACGATGAAGAAGAAGACGCGCTCCAATCATAGGAGGGCTGCTGGTATGAAGGGGTCCTCTCCAACATTGGAGGGCTCCGCCACATATGTATCAAACTTCGGCATCCTCTCTGTTGGAGGGCTGAACCGAATCATCTTCGGCATCCTATCCAACATTCTCCTCTTGCTGGGAGAGCTCCGCCACATATGTATCAAACTCTTCCTCTGTGAGCGACCATCCTTGCCTGTTATCAAAATTAAACAAAGAAGGTGCAGGAAAATAGACTACTTTCTCAGTCCTACCCCCTCTCCAACCACGCTTGACAAAGGATATTTCATACGGTAAATCTCTCAAACTAGCCCAAGAAGAAACAAAATTATGTTGAACCATGTAATCGAGATCGAGTCTCTCTATGGGGAACCGATAATCTGAATGGTGAGGCTCTAAACCATGAAAAGCTAATAGACGAGATGCAACGAGACCTCCACAAATGACACCCTTCTCGCGGTTAGTGGTAAGACGGTAAGCTATCAAAGCACCCAAGTTGTAAGATCTATCCCTATTCAAAGCAGCTGAGATAAAATATAGATCAAATGACGATAACTTTATAGCAGTATTTCTAGCAAGAACACACTTGGTAATAAAATAGGAAAAATATCTAATGGATGGAACTGAATGTTCCAAATTTTACCACTTTCCTTTGAAAAGTCGCAACCTTGGCAAATTTCAGCATATAAATCCATAAGTGGCTTAGGCCTCTCCCTGATCTTCTCACAAGATCCCCAATGTGGCACTCTAATAGCTGCACAAAAATCAACAAAAGGCAGGTCGGCAGCTATGTTGTAAATTGTATAATGGGCCATGGGGTTAGACAAGGACCAAATAAACCGGAAGTCCTGCACCACAGCCATGGTTAGCTTAACATATTGATATGGTTCTTCTTCAACAAAATGTTCCAACCCTGCATTAGTAATCATAGTTTGGAAATCCTGGAAGATTCCCGCGGCTCTCATAAATTCAGGGCATGGATATATGGAAGGGAAGACTTCTTCCTCACGATGGACTTTCATTGGCTCAGGTACCACCAAATCATGTTGATGCAGTTGCTATGCGCTCATCTTTTTTTTTGAAATTTTTAGACAAACATCAAACCAAGTAATTTCCAAGTTGATAAATGATGAGGAACTACTATAGGAACTTGCTAGAGGGCTAAACATGCATCAAAATGAAATCTCTAAGCATAGAACACGCATGAAAGCTCACACAACCTGACACCTATAGTAGCAAAATACTCAAGATACAATCTACCAATCACAAACCTAATTGGACAAGCGGAGGAGGCACATACCAAGAAACAATCCCTCCAAAAATCAGCAGCAAAGATGGGCTGAGCAAGGAGATCATAATAGGGAGCAAGAACAGCAGGAACTCGAGCTTGAGAAAGTTTTCCAGTGTTTTTCGGGAGAGAGAAAGAAGTTGCTGGAAGGAGACAACTTGGAGGGCGACAGGTGGGTCCCACCCATGCCAGGCACGCCCTGGGGCTGGCCGCTCCACCAGGGGGTGTGCAGGCCTGGTGGGTCCCCCTGGGCCATTCCAGGTGCCCCTCTGCCCCTTTTTCAAGGAAAAATTTAATATGAATTTTCTGGAATTTTTCGGGAAACTTTATTTTTGGCCAATTTTCAGGTTATGAAAATTGATTTTCTCGCAGAAACAGATTTTTTTAGAAGAAGCAAAAGAAAACCAAAACCAAAACTACAGATTTTCTAAGACACTCCAAAAAGCAAACAACTAACAAAACTAATGCTAACAAGAGAAAGAGCAAAGACTAGGAAGGAGAAAAATAAAAGTGAGCAATTATAACCATTGTGAAAGCATTGTTTTGTTCATTAAAATCCCTTTGTTAACAAGGTTGATCAAGTCTTGTTACCAAAACAATTTTGAATGAAACAAATCTTTGCATTTCACAAAATGATTGTGTTACCTCAAACTTGATAGCAATAGTCCCAATCATAATAGTTTCAAAACTTTCTTGTGGAATGGGACAATATATTTCTCCAACTTTGATGCTCTCAATATTTTCAATGGAATTCAGGCAATAGCTCTTATCAATCTTCTTGGGGAAACAGACAGTATGCTCTTTGTCATTAATATTAAAAGTTACTTTTCCTTGATTACAATTGATGACAGCACCTGCAGTATTAAGAAAAGGTCTCCCAAGAATAATGGACATATTATCATCTTCAGGCATCTCAAGCACAACGAAGTCAGTTAAAACCAAGCAATTATGAGCCACTTGAATAGGAACATCCTCACATATACCAACAGGAATAGTAGTTGACTTATCAGCCATTTGCAAAGATATATCAGTTGGTATCAACTTTTCTAGCTGGAGTCTCTTGTAGAGATAAAAAGGCATAACACTAACTCTAGCTCCCAAATCACATAAAGAAGTTCTAACATAATTATTCTTAATAGAGCAAGGAATAGTTGGTATACCTGGATCACCAATTTTCTTTGGAACCTTACCATTGAAGGAATAATTAGCAAGAAAAGTAGAAATTTCCTCATTAGGAATCTTCCTTTTATCAGAGACAATATCCTTCATATACTTTGAATAAGGAGGCAACTTAATAGCATTAGTCAAAGCAATTTGCAAAAATAAATGTTTCATCCACTCACAAAACTTGTTATAGTGTTCTTCCTCCTTTGACTTGTGTTTCTTATTGGGAAAATGCATAGGTTTCTACACCCAAGATTCTCTCTCACTACCATGTTTATTATCAATAAAATCTTCCTTAGTGTACCTAGTGTTCTTGTAGGGGTTCGTAGCATGGAAAACAAAAAATTTCTACCGCATGAACACAAACAATCCAAGATCTATCTACTAGATTGTAGCAACGAGTCGATAGAGTACTCACCCTCGAAGATTCCAAAGCGGTTAACGAGAGTGGATTCTCGTGGGTGATGTAGTCATACACTTGTCGATCTCAAGATCACGTAGTCGATCCTTCTGGCGTTGCGTTCCGGTAGCGCTTCCGCAGTCGGTCACACGTTCGGTACTCGATGAAGACCTTCCTCTCCCTTCTTCCAGTAGGCAATGGAGGTTGTAGTTCTCCCTTCATGATTCTGTCAGCACGACGGCGTGGTGTTGGAAGTAGAGGGAAGATCATGCAGGGCTTTGACTAAGCCGGAGCAGGTTATGGTGGGAATTAGGGTTTCCGACAATCTAGGGTTTAGAGGGCCGGATAGGAGGAGGTGGAGTCGGCGGCGGAGGCGCGGCGGTGGTGGTGTGGGGAGGGGCTGGTTGTGTGTCTCTTGGGGCACCCCATCCCCTCTATTTATGAGAGGGAGGGCAGCTTAGGAGAGGGGAGTTTGAATCCTTCCCCAACTCCGTCTCCTAGTTGGCTTGTGGTGGAGGGAAAGAAGGTTTCTTTCCTTCCTCCACTAGGATACATTGTCCTAGTTTGACTTTTCAAACTTTCCTTTTGACTTTCAATTTGGAGCTTAATTTCTTTCTTATAAATGTCCAACCAAGTGACCTAGGACATGATGCAATCATTCCACTTATTCGTGACACATTCATGTACCCTTACCCTTCCGGTCCGGTGATCCTTCTAAACCCTTCTAGATCGTTCTGGTGAAAACACCGGAATCATTCCCGAACTCTCGAATTGGACTTTCCTTATATGAATCTTATCCTCTGGACCATTTCGGATCTCCTCGTGATATCCCGGATCCCAACCGAGACTCCGAACAATAGTTGGTCTCCCTACTTACATTCCATATCTACTAAAGACATCGAATCATTAAGTGTGTCTCCCTATGGTTCATGAATTATGCGGACATGACCGAGACACTTCTCCAATCAATAACCAATAGAGGAATCTAGAAATTCATATGGCTCCCACATATTTCTATGATTACTTTCCGATTGAATGAACCACTTACATACGATACCAATTTCCCTTTATCTTACAATAATTTACTTTTCCGAGGTTTGATCGTCGATATCTCTGCATACTAGTTCAACCTCGTTACCGATAAGTATTCTTTTCTCGTTCCCGTGATATGTGATCCCTTGTGAGCCAGTCACATGCTTGCAAGCTAATTGTATGACATTCCATCAAGAGCGCCCAGAGTATATCTATCTGTCATATGGATGGACAAATCTCAACACATACTTTCTGAACACTCAATGCCACCTTTATAACCACCCAGTTAAGGTGTGGTGTTTGATGTCATCAAAGCATCCTTCCGGTGATGGTGATTAGCATGATCTCATGGTCGAAGGAATTAGGTTACTATGTATGAGAAAGCTTATAGCAAACGAACTATTGAAATGACTTGATCTTTATGCTACGCTTATCTATAGGAGTATGTCCATCACACCATTCTCCTAATGTTATGATCTTGTTGTTAATAACATCTCAATGTTCATGATCAGGAAACCATGATCATCTATCAACCAACAAGCTAGTATTATAAAGAGGCTTTACTAGGGACTCTTATTTAGTTTACAAATCACACAAGTATTAATGTTTCGGGTTAATACTATTATAGAATGAATGTAAACATTTATCATAAACACAAAGATATAATAATAACTACTTTTATTATTGCCTCTAGGGCATATCTCCAATAGTCTCCCACTTGCACTAGAGTCAACTTAATCTAGATTACATGGTAATATACCGAACACCCATGGAGGTTTGGTGCTAGTCATGTGTAAAGGGTCCCAACCTTTAATAAGGTAGAGTCCCCTGTGTTTACAATGCTAGTCCCTGGATCAATAGCTAGCATCCACAGTTAAGATGTAATATCAAGAAACAAAGGTCATAACACAACTTTATAACTAGGAATAACATAATTTTATTACATCTTACATAGCTCATTTGGCTATTACATTACATTGCAGCAGAATATCCATAAGCATGGGGTCCTTCATCTTCAAAGTGCCACAGGCAGACATGTTGGTTGTAGACTTTGTAATCCTAATCAACACACTTCACTAAATAAATCAAACCTGCAACATAACAAGTTACAGCCACAAGGGTCAATACATTTGAATTGTATTGGCAAGTGATACTATGGTAGTATAGTGGAGTCTATCATCTATATGCATTTGGCTAAGTGGGGCTTAGGCTTGCTTTGCTAAAAATAGATTTTCCTTATCATTTGAAAATACTAAGTTTTTGCTTTGACAAAATAATCTTTCCCAAGACATCTCCCAATCAAAGATTGAAGATCCTTTATCCCTTGTTTAACCACAAGTTTTTAACTTTGAAATTTGAATGATGAGATTCTTGATTGCTTCCTTGTCTTGATGCTCAAATTGTCCTTTACCAGGGACATGGCTAAGTACTTAGATTTTACACTCTGCAGAGGTGGTGCACTTTCCCCACAAGACTTGGTTTCCCAAGACAAGATCTTTCAGAAGCCTTCCCTTAGACCAAAATGGACGCGCTCCAATCTATCAAACTCTACCACCAACTGTCCATATGGCCAAGTTCTTGCAACCTATATGATCCAGGCAGAGCCCATAATGCCAAGTGGCTGCACTTGAAGCTTATCAACATTTGACATCTCAAATCTCTTTGTTCCTGGGTGGCCATCCACAAGTGAGATACACAAGGTAAACCATAAACATGGGCCTTGTGTAACCACTCAACCAAAAACCACCAATCAAGTCCCATTCCACCCAGGTGATTCATTAACTTAGTTGTTTTATTAAACAAAAACACGTCCTCAGACTTAGAAATTTTCCATAGTATGGATATATATTCCACCCTTGTTTTCTATTAGCTAAGCTAAGCTTGATAGTAGTAGGAATCTTAACTTAGGAAAATTTCTACTAAGGTTTCATCTACTAGGTTTTCCTATAGCAAGGTTTATACTTAGCAAAATTCCATGCAAGTTTTACTTAGAAAAATCACTAATGCATAGTGAAAGTAATGGGACAAAAAGTATGAAGCATCACTTGCCTTTTTGGTAGAGGGTATAAGTTCACTCCTTGTCCTTGCAACAATCACACTCTTCAAGTCACTACAATTCAATCAAGCAAGGCACAAACTCAATCTACCAATCAAGCAAAACATCACATAAAATCATAGAACCAAGATAATGCATGCAAGCATGCCAAGGATTGTTTTATTTGAAAAAGTGGTTCCTAATGGGTCATAAACATTTGAAAACATCTAATGGTCATTTTATAAAGTGGCAAAGTCATTTGCAAAAGATTTCACTTCATAAACCATTTTCAAAACAAGGTATTATTTTATGTGGTGTAGAAATGTTTTTTACTAAGGCATTAATCTATAGGGTTCACCAAATATGTTTTCAAACCACAAGACTTGGTGTTTGGGGTCAGAGAGTTTAAAACAAAACATTTCCCAAAAGTTTTCTTCCAAAACCATTTTTAATAAATAAACTATATTTTTATTTGACTAGAAATGGTTTTAAATCAAAGAATCATTCTTTTGTTTCACCAAATACATTTTTGAATCCACAAAGTGTTTCCTATGGTCAGTAGGTTCAAATCACACCATTTGCCAAAGATTTTATCCCCAAAATCATTTTTGAACAATTTTTATAATCTAATCAAGCATACAAATGTTTCTGCAAAAACAAACATTTTTCCAGAAGCTTTTTACTAAACAAATGGCATGGTTGGCTAGGGCTTGTTCCACTAATTCCATTGATATAAAGTTTGTAATTTTTGGACGTATGGAACTAAAGTTATGCAATTTACAAAATTGGAAATCTAACAGATTCAAATCTGTTTTAAATCGAAGCCTGAGCCACGTGGCTGTTTCTTATTGGGCGGTACCGATTCGTGTGGATCGAGCGATACAGACCACAGGATTAAAAGGGGCATGTGTGGCTCAGATCATCGCACACCCTTTCGTTTAAGTGAAACTATCCTATCGCTCCGATCTGGATCTAACGGCTCCCAGTGCCTCGACGAACCGGCGGCTCAATGGTGGCATCTTGGCAAGCGGCTCGACGGTGACGCCGCCGTAACTAGGACGCGGGGAAGAGTGAAGATGCTTACCAGATTCTCCGTGGAGCACTGATTCTAGTTGATGCTTTGGTTGGCCAAGGGGAGCTCGGAGGCGTTGACGATTGCTCGCTGGAGACAGCGTCGGCGTCGGGTATGCTCAGATGTCGTCGAAGATGAGGATAGAGGATGCTCTAAGACAAGTAGATTGCACCGTTAGGTTCGCAAGAGGGAGGCGAGTATGTGTGCATCACAGAGAGGTGAAAAGGAAGTCTGGTCTCACCAGTAGATGCCGCCGGAGTTGGAGAAGGAGGTGGTGGCGTGCTGGTGTCGTCGGGTTAGACGTCCTGGGGCGTGCGCGAGCGAGCTACCGCCACTGGGAGGTACGCCTGGTGCTGGCGAGCATGCTCGTGTGCTCCCTGGGTAGTGGGGTTGTCTGGTTTCGCCGAAATTCGAGCAGGACCTCGTCGGAGTTGGTGAGGTTGCAGCGACCAATTAGAGTAGCCCTGGGGCAGAGAGGAGCTGAAAACAGAGGGGAAATGGAGAGGAGGGAGAGGCGAGTTAACGAGAGTAATCGCGGGTGTAATTGCTGCAGCGTTTATGACGAATTTACTCGGTGAAATTTCGGCAGAAACGGCGAGGGGAGGAACTGGTCTGCGGGGGGGGGTGAAGGAGACGATGATGTGGCGTGGGGTCGTCTTGTCAGCGATAGAGAAGGAAAGGGAGTTGGGTCCACCAGTCAGCGATTGCACGGGTGCGGGTCTGAGTGAGAAAATGTTTCGTCAGAGGGGGATAGGTGGGCTGGACTGGGCTTAATGGGCCAGGTTGGGTTGGGTCGAGTCCAATTCTATTTTTTTTCCTATTCTGAAACCTTTTTCTTTTTCTATTTCTTTTTCTGCTTTGAAATTCAAGCAAACAAATCAAACAACCAATTCAAAACAACTTCCACCAAACTTGTAATGACTTTTGGTTCTGTTTAACAACATAAACCAAAGTCCAAAATAAAATAATAATTTTAATATTTTTAGGATCTATTTAATAATTAAATAAAATAGACCTTAATTATTGATTCAAATAGGTTTTGATTTATTTAATAAAATCTCTATTTGAAAACTAAATATTATCAAAACCAAAATCAGTAGGTTTTATTTGAAAATAGAAGATACTTGGAAAACTTGTTTAAAATAAAATAACATTTTATTTTAGGGTCCATTAATACTTAAATAAAATGGACCTTAGTCATTAAATCAAATAGGATTTGTTTTATTAAAAACTTTATTTTTAAATCTAAAATAAAACCAAAACACTTCAGTAGGTTTTATTTGAGAATATAAAATACTTGGAAATCTTATTTAAAATAAATAAATAAGTTTTAGTGTTTATTTAAAATGGGAAAAGCATTTACTTAAATAAAATTGGATATTAAATCCTTATTATTTTATTTAAATAAACCTTTACTATTTTTAATCAAAGCAAAACCTTTTGTTTCAAAATCTTGGCCAAGGTTTAATTTGGCTTTATAAAATAATCCTTATTTATAAATTCACCTTTTCTTTTGGAAACCAAAACTTTTATTTAAAAGATTCCAAAAATAGTAATTCCAAATATTTTAACTTTATTCCTTATTTATCTTTTTAAATCCCTTTAGGATTTTATTTGATCCAAATAGGTTTTGAAAGTTCCCAATTGGATTCAAAAAGTTTCTTCTCATCCTGAAAATCAACAAAGTTTTATTTTATTCATTTATTTTTCACATTACAAGATTTGGAAAATCTTGGGATGTGACAGGCTACCGCCCTTAAAATAAATCTCGTCCCAAGATTTGGGCAGGCTAGGGTTACAAGTAGGCTCAAAGCATCTAGGGTTCTACCACCCTTAAAAATATTTTCCAACTAA
The DNA here is from genome assembly GCA_023614405.1 of Avena insularis. Lineage (NCBI taxonomy): Eukaryota > Viridiplantae > Streptophyta > Magnoliopsida > Poales > Poaceae > Avena > Avena insularis. Next base: position 368,057,521 of record CM042693.1, on the reverse strand, counting down.
ATTATATATTGGCCTTCTTGGGATCCTGGGGAAACTTCTCTGGGTAATCATCTGCATAGTGTCCTTTGTTTTCACACTTGAAACATGTGACAAGGCTGAGATCCCTCATAGGTTTGTTTATCTTGTGTTTCATCTTTTCTGGACAGTTGCTTGCATAATGTCCTAGCTCTTTGCAGTTGTTGTACCGCACTTGGCTAATATCTTTCTTTTCCTTTGGTATCATTTTCTCTTGTTTGTTTCCTTGGTTCTTCTTCTTTTCTGGGCAGTCACTGGCATAGTGTCCCTTCTCTTTGCAATTGTAACATTGCAACTGGATTATGTCCTTCTTCTTCTTTTTGGGTCTCTCCAAAGCTAGGAGTTCTTTTAGTTCATGCTCCTCAAGGGTGGGAAATCTTTCTCTCTTCTTGGGGCATTGATCTTCATGCTCCTTGGATGCATGATCCTTGTCTCCAAAAGTATTGCTAGCTTGGGTTCCTTCTAGAATAGCATCTTTGTTATCCTTGTTGTCATTAGCTCTGTGGGAAAAAATTTCTCCCATGTTGATCATTTGAGTAACCAATCCTTGCAACAATTGGGATTAAAGTTTCAAAATCCTTTGTATGGCTGGGTCTAGTCCATTGTTGTTGGCTAAAAGCTGAGTTGTCTCTTGGCTCAACTAGTTTTGGGTTGCTATAAGTTCTCTCATGTTGTCCTCTTGGTTGTTGTTGGTGTCATCAACCTTGATGTTGGAGTCTCTTGGGGAGGTCATCTGTTTGAGTTGGATTGGGATTAGAATAGGCAAAAAGATTTCTAAGGAAATAATTCTAATCACACACATCACAATTCACACAAGCATTGTGCAAGCAATCACAAACAAACATTCCACTCAAACAACAAGTTTCAAGCATATACCTAGGCAACCAAAAATATTTTTGTTACACCACATAAGTTGGTGTGTTTGACTTAACTAAAATATGGTGGTCCATCTATATGGTTCACTTGTGATCTTTCCATCCTTCTTGGTTGATTCTTTCTTGCATGAGATCATGGCTTCCTTGGAAAAACTCTTGGTTACAATACTTCAAGTGAAGTGAACTCCTTCTAAGTTGTGTTTCCTTAGTCTCCAAATTTTGAGCAAGATTTCTTGTCTCACTTGTTGTCCTTAGTGATATCTAAGGTTGAGGTCCTTGGTGAAAATGCTGAAGATGTTGAAGTCATTAGAGTTGAAGATGTTGAAGTCACTAGAGTTGAAGAAGTTGAAGTCATTAGAGTTGAAGATGTTCTTGCTCATGGTGAAGTCTTTGGCCATGGGGTAGGTTTTTCCATCAAGTTGAAATAGGTGAGATGTAGAATCAAAAACCAAAGTGGTTGAGGAAAGAGTTTACAAGATTGTTTTGTAAATAAGTTTTGGAACAAATACAACTCCTATTTTTCTAAGGGTTTTTGTCCAATCCTAGGGTTTACAAATCCTACAGGCAACACAATGCTCTGATACCATCTGTAAAGGGTCCCAACCTTTAATAAGGTAGAGTCCCCTGTGTTTACAATGCTAGTCCCTGGATCAATAGCTAGCATCCACAGTTAAGATGTAATATCAAGAAACAAAGGTCATAACACAACTTTATAACCAGGAATAACATAATTTTATTACATCTTACATAGCTCATTTGGCTATTACATTACATTGCAGCAGAATATCCATAAGCATGGGGTCCTTCATCTTCTAAGTGCCACAGGCAGACATGTTGGTTGTAGACTTTGTAATCCTAATCAACACACTTCACTAAATAAATCAAACCTGCAACATAACAAGTTATAGCCACAAGGGTCAATACATTTGAATTGTATTGGCAAGTGATACTATGGTAGTATAGTGGAGTCTATCATCTATATGCATTTGGCTAAGTGGGGCCTAGGCTTGCTTTGCTCAAAATAGATTTTCCTTATCATTTGAAAATACTAAGTTTTTGCTTTGACAAAATAATCTTTCCCAAGACATCTCCCAATCATAGATTGAAGATCCTTTATCCCTTGTTTAACCACAAGTTTTTAACTTTGAAATTTGAATGATGAGATTCTTGATTGCTTCCATGTCTTGATGCTCAAATTGTCCTTTACCAGGGACATGGCTAAGTACTTAGATTTTACACTCTGTAGAGGTGGTGCACTTTCCCCACAAGACTTGGTTTCCCAAGACAAGATCTTTCAGAAGCCTTCCCTTAGACCAAAATGGACGCGCTCCAACCTATCAAACTCTACCACCAACGGTCCATATGGCCAAGTTCTTGCAACCTATATGATCCAGGCAGAGCCCATAATGCCAAGTGGCTGCACTTGAAGCTTCTCAACATTTGACATCTCAAATCTCTTTGTTCCTGGGTGGCCATCCACAAGTGAGATACACAAGGTAAACCATAAACATGGGCCTTGTGTAACCACTCAACCAAAAACCACCAATCAAGTCCCATTCCACCCAGGTGATTCATTAACTTAGTTGTTTTATTAAACAAAAACACAAGTCCTCAGACTTAGAAATTTTCCATAGTATGGATATATATTACACCCTTGTTTTCTATTATCTAAGCTAAGCTTGATAGTAGTAGGAATCTTAACTTAGGAAAATTTCTACTAAGGTTTCATCTACTAGGTTTTCCTATAGCAAGGTTTATACTTAGCAAAATTCCATGCAAGTTTTACTTAGAAAAATCACTAATGCATAGTGAAAGTAATGGGACAAAAAGTATGAAGCATCACTTGCCTTTTTGGTAGAGGGTATAAGTTCACTCCTTGTCCTTGCAACAATCACACTCTTCAAGTCACTACAATTCAATCAAGCAAGGCACAAACTCAATCTACCAATCAAGCAAAACATCACATAAAATCATAGAACCAAGATAATGCATGCAAGCATGCCAAGAATTGTTTTATTTGAAAAAGTGGTTCCTAATGGGTCATAAACATTTGAAAACATCTAATGGTCATTTTAGAAAGTGGCAAAGTCATTTGCAAAAGATTTCACTTCATAAACCATTTTCAAAACAAGGTATTATTTTATGTGGTGTAGAAATGTTTTTTACTAAGGCATTAATCTATAGGGTTCACCAAATATGTTTTCAAACAACAAGACTTGGTGTTTGGGGTCAGAGAGTTTAAAACAAAACATTTCCCAAAAGTTTTCTTCCAAAACCATTTTTAATAAATAAACTATATTTTTATTTGACTAGAAATGGTTTTAAATCAAAGAATCATTCTTTTGTTTCACCAAATACATTTTTGAATCCACAAAGTGTTTCCTATGGTCAGTAGGTTCAAATCACACCATTTTCCAAAGATTTTATCCCCAAAATCATTTTTGAACAATTTTTATAATCTAATCAAGCATACAAATGTTTCTGCAAAAACAAACATTTTTCCAGAAGCTTTTTACTAAACAAATGGCATGGTTGGCTAGGGCTTGTTCCACTGATTCCATTGATATAAAGTTTGTAATTTTTGGACGTGTGGAACTAAAGTTATGCAATTTACAAAATTGGAAATCTAATAGATTCAAATCTGTTTTAAATCGAAGCCTGAGCCACGTGGCTGTTTCTTATTGGGCGGTACCGATTCGTGTGGATCGAGCGATATAGACCACTGGATTAAAAGGGGCATGTGCGGCTCAGATCATCGCATACCCTTTCGTTTAAGTGAAACTATCCTATCGCTCCGATCTGGATCTAACAGCTCCCAGTGCCTCGACCAGAAACTGGCGGCGCTCAATGGTGGCATGCGGCGGCACGGCTCTGACGGTGACGCTGCCGGCGAACTAGGACGTGCGGGGAAGAGTGAAGATGCTTACCAGATTCGCCGTGGAGCACTGATTCTAGTTGATGCTTTGGTTGGCCAAGGGGAGCTCGGAGGCGTTGACGATTGCTCGCCGGAGACGGCGTCGGCGTCGGGTATGCTCAGATGTCGTCGAAGATGAGGATAGAGGACGCTCTAAGACAAGTAGATTGCACCGTTAGGTTCGCAAGAGGGAGGCGAGTATGTGTGCATCACAGAGAGGTGAAAAGGAAGTCTGGTCTCACCAGTAGATGCCGCCGGAGTTGGAGAAGGAGGTGGTGGCGTGCTGGTGTCGTCGGGGGCGACGTCCTGGGGCGTGCGCGAGCGAGCTACCGCCACTGGGAGGTACGCCTGGTCTTTGGCGAAGCACGCCAGGTGCTCCCGGTAGGGGTTGTCTGGTTTCGCCGGAATTCGAGCAGGACCTCGTCGGAGTTGGTGAGGTTGCAGCGACCAATTAGAGTAGCCCTGGGGCGGAGAGGAGCTGGAAACAGAGGGGAAATGGAGAGGAGGGAGAGGCGAGTTAACGAGAGTAATCGCGGGTGTAATTGCTGCAGCGTTTATGGCGAATTTACTCGTGAAATTTCTAAACGGCGAGGGAGGAACTGGGGGTGAAGGAGGCGATGATGTGGCGTGGGGTCGTCTTGTCAGCGATAGAGAAGGAAAGGGAGTTGGGTCCACCAGTCAGCGATTGCACGGGTGCAGGTCTGAGTGAGAAAACGTTTCGGCAGAGGGGGATAGGTGGGCTGGACTGGGCTTAATGGGCCAGGTTGGGTTGGGTCGAGTCCAATTCTATTTTATTTCCTATTCTCAAACCTTTTTCTTTTTCTATTTCTTTTTCTGTTTTGAAATTCAAACAAACAAATCAAACAACCAATTCAAAACAACTTCCACCAAACTTGTAATGACTTTTGGTTCTGTTTAACAACATAAACCAAAGTCTAAAATAAAATAATAATTTTAATCTTTTTAGGATCTATTTAATAATTAAATAAAATAGACCTTAATTATTGATTCAAATAGGTTTTGATTTATTTAATAAAATCTCTATTTGAAAACTAAATATTATCAAAACCAAATCAGTAGGTTTTATTTGAAAATAGAAGATACTTGGAAAACTTGTTTAAAATAAAATAATATTTTATTTTAGGGTCCATTAATAATTAAATAAAATGGACCTTAGTCATTAAATCAAATAGGATTTGTTTTATTAAAAACTTTATTTTGAAATCTAAAATAAAACCAAAACACTTCAGTAGGTTTTATTTGAGAATATAAAATACTTGGAAATCTTATTTAAAATAAATAAATAAGTTTTAGTGTTTATTTAAAATGGGAAAAGCCTTTACTTAAATAAAATTGGATATTAAATCCTTATTATTTTATTTAAATAAACCTTTACTATTTTTAATCAAAGCAAAACCTTTTGTTTCAAAATCCTTTTTTATAAATTCACCTTTTCTTTTGGAAACCAAAACTTTTATTTAAAAGATTCCAAAAATAGTAATTCCAAATATTTTAACTTTATTCCTTATTTATCTTTTTAAATCCCTTTAGGATTTTATTTGATCCAAATAGGTTTTGAAAGTTCCCAATTGGATTCAAAAAGTTTCTTCTCATCCTGAAAATCAACAAAGTTTTATTTTATTCATTTATTTTTCACATTACAAGATTTGGAAAATCTTGGGATGTGACATCATGTTTTGCCCTCAGTAGAGTTTTAGTCAACGGATCCGCCACATTCAGATCTGTGTGTACTTTGCAAATATTTATGTCACCATCTTGGAAATGCTCTCGAATAGCGTGAAAATGCAGCTTGATATGCTTCATCTTCTTGTGTGACCTTGGTTCTTACGCATTGGCTATGGCGCCCATGTTATCACAGTAGATAGACATTGGGTCCAGCGCACTTGGAACCACACCGAGCTCTGTAATGACCTCCTTCATTCATATCGCCTCTTGTGAAGCCTCTGAAGCAGCTATGTATTCCGATTCAGTTGAAGATCTTGCCACAACGCTTTGCTTTGCACTCCTCCAGCTAACTGCTACACCATTCAAAGTAAATACGTATCCAGATTGGAATTTAGAATCATCCAGATCGGTGTTCCAACTAGCATCGGTGTAAACATTAACAATGAGCTGTTCATCACCTCCATAAGAAAGAACCATATTCTTAGTTCTTCTCAAGTACTTAAGGATGTTTTTGACCACTGTCCAATGATCCACTCTTGGATCACTTTGATATCTGCTAGTCAAACTAACATCATATGTAATGTCGGGTCTAGTACATAGCATGGCATAGATGATAGATTCTATGGCTGAGGCATAGGGAGTCTTACTCATCCTTTCTCTATCTTCTGCCGTAGCAGGACTTTGAGTTTTACTCACGGTCATATTGGGCAACATGGGCAAGAACCCTTTCTTGCTATATTCCATTCCAAACCTCTTTAGAACTTTGTCCAAATATGTACTCTGTGACAATGATATTAGGCATATTGATCTATCTCTATAAATCTTTATGCCTAATATGTAAGCTGCTTCGCCAAGATATTTCATTGAAAAACTATTATTCAAATAATCCTTGACACTATTAAGAAGTTCTACATCATTCCCAATCAACAATATGTCATCCACATATAGTACTAGGAATGCTACAGAGCTCCCACTCACTTACTTGTAAATACAAGCTTCTCCATAAGTTTGTAGAAAACCAAAACTTTTGATTACCTTATCAAAACGTTGATTCCAACTTCGGGATGCTTGCTTCAATCCATAAATGGACCGTTGAAGTTTGCATACCTTGTTATCATCTTTAGGATCGACAAAACCATTGGGTTGTACCATATACAACTCTTCATCAATGTCTCCATTGAGGAACGCCATTTTGACATCCATCTGCCATATCTCATAATCATAATATGCAGCGATTGCTAACAAAATCCTCACAGACTTTAGCTGCGCTACTGGTGAGAAAGTCTCATCGTAGTTAACCCCTTGAATTTGTCGAAACCCTTTTGTGACAAACCGAACTTTATAGACAATAACATTACCATCATCATATGTTTTCTTCTTGAAAATCCATTTTTTCTCGACAGCCTTCCGGCCATCCGGTAAGTCCACCAAAGTCCATACTTGGTTTTCGTACATGGATCCAATCTTGGATTTCATGGCTCCTTGCCATTTATTGGAATATGGGCTCATCATCACTTCCTCATATGTCGCAGGGTCGTCGGTGTTGTCTATCAACATGACACTCGTAATGGGATCATACCAATCGGAAGTGATACAATTTATCGTTGACCTTCGAGGTTTCGTAGTAACTTCAACCGAAGTTTCATGATCAACATCATTAGCTTCCTCTCTTGTAGGAGACACAGGAACTACTTCCGGTGCCGCGCTACTCTCAAATCCGAGAGAAGGTTCGACAACCTCGTCGAGTTCTACTTTCCTTCAAGTCACTTCTTTCAAGAGAAACTCCTTCTCTAGAACGGATCCATTCTTAGCAACAAAGATTTTGCCCTCGGATCTATGATAGAAGGTATACCCAATAGTTTCCTTCGGGTATCCTATGAAGACACATTTTTCCGCTTTGGGTTCAAGCTTGTCGGGCTGTAACTTCTTAACATAAGCTTCACAACCCCAAACTTTAAGGAACGACAATTTAGGTTTCTTCCCAAACCACAATTCATACAATTTCGTTTCAACGGATTTAGATGGTGCCCTATTTAAAGTGAATGCGGTTGTTTCTAACGCATAACCCCAAAATGATAGCGGTAAATCTGTAAGTGACATCATAGAACGAACCATATCTAAGAGAGTTCGATTACGATGTTCGTACACAACAATTACGTTGTGGTGTTCCCGTCGGTTCCAATTGTGAAAGTATTCTGCATTTCTTCAAATGCTCGCCAAACTCGTAACTCGGATATTCACCTCCATGATCAGATCGTAGAAACGTAATCTTCTTATTATGTTGATTCTCTACTTCACTTTGAAATTCCTTAAACTTCTCGAAAGTTTCGGACTTATGTTTCATGAAATAGATATACCCATATCTACTCAAGTCATCCGTGAAGGTAAGAACATAACAATAACCACCGCGTGATGCTACACTCATTGGTCCACACACATTAGTATGTATGATTTCCAATAAGTCTGTAGCTCGCTCCATCATACCTGAAAATGGAGTCTTAGTCATTTTACCCATCAAACATGCTTCGCATCTTTCAAGTGATTCAAGAAGTCCATCGGAATGGAGTTTCTTCATACGCTTCACTCCAATGTGACCAAGACGACAGTGCCACATATAGGTTGAGTTATCGCTCAATTTCAAACGTTTAGCTTCAATGTTATTAATATGTGTATTACTACAATCGAGATTCAACAAGAATAGACCATCTATCAAAGGTGCATGTGCATAAAACATATTACTCATATAAATCAAACAACCATTATTCTCGGACTTAAACAAGTAACCGTCTCGCAATAAACATGATCTGGATATAATGTTCATGCTCAATGCAGGAACCAAATAACAATTATTTAAGTATAAAACTAATCCCGATGGTAGATGAAGAGGTAGCGTGCCAACCGCGATCACATCAAACTTTGATCCGTTTCCAACGCGCATCGTCACCTCGTCTTTTGCTAGTTTCCGTCTATTCTACAACACCTGTTTCGAGTTACAAATATGAGCAATCGAACCAGTATCAAATAACCAGGCACTATTATGACTACTAGTGAGATACACATCAATAACATGTATATCGGATATACCTTTCTTCTTGTTGTTGTCGTTCTTCAAATCCGCCAAGTACTTAGGGAAATTCCGCTTCTAGTGACCTTCTCCCTTGCAGTAGAAGCACTCAGTATCAGGCTTAGGCCCAGCCTTGGTCTTCTTCGCCAGCGCGGTAACTTTCTTACCGCCCTTCTTGAAGTTTCCCTTTTTCTTAGACTTGCCTTGCTTCTTGAATTTGGTGGTCTTAATGACCATCAACACTTGGTTCTCTTTGTTTATCTCCAGTTCCGTGGACTTTAACATGGAGAAGAGTTCGGGCAACGAGTTGTCTATGTTTTGCATATTGTAGTTCATCACAAAGTTCTTGTAACTTGGTGGTAGTGATTGGAGGACACGGTGAACCCCCAAAGCATTAGGAATCACTATACCCAAGCTTTGGAGCTTACTTGCATGCCCATACATCTTAAGCACATGCTCACTGACGGAGCTGCCCTCTTCCATCTTGCAATTAAAAAACTTTTCAGAAGCCTCATAACTCTCAAATGCCACGTGAGCCTCAAATATCATTTTTAGTTCACGGGCAATATCATGTGGGTCATGGTTCTCAAACCTTTTCTGAAGCTCTGATTCCAAACCATACAAGATAGCACATTGAACTGTGGATTACTAATTCTTCCGAGCGAGGAAACCATTCTTCACCTTATCAGTAGCATCAGTTGCACGTGGGTCACCCAGCGGTGCATTCAACACTTAGGTGAAATTATCAGCATTGAGGACAATCCTCAAGTTGTGGAACCAATTCGCGAAGTTGCTTCCATTGTTTTTCAACTTTTATTTCTCTAGGAACGCTTTAAAATTGATGGTAGGGGCCCCCATTGATCTACAACATATTTGCAATAGTTTAGACTAAGTTTATGACAAATTGAGTTCTAATTAATAGTTAAATTAATCTAGGTGAACTCCCACTCAAAATAACATCCCTCGCATTGTTTTAGTGATCACACGAACCAAATCCACCACATCAAAACCAATCATCACGAGAGATGATGTAGCTTCAATGGCGAACAATCAACATGTTCATCATATCTAATATATGACTCATGCTTTACCTTTAGGTAATCCGTGTTCCGAGACCATGTCTATACATGCTAGGCTCGTCAAGATCAAACCTTAGCTTCTGTATGAGCAAATCTGGCTTGCTCCCGTTGTATACACTCGCAGAATCTAACACACCCGATCATCACGTGGTGCTTCAAAACAACGAGGTTTAGCAACAGTGTCTACTAAGGACGAACACTTTATAACTTGATATTTTGTGAGAGGGATCATCTTATAATGCTATCGTCGCGAACTAAGCAATACAAGATGCATAAATGGATTAACATCACATGCAATTCAAAATATGTGATATGATATGGCCTTTCTTCTTGTGCCTCTGATCTCCATATTCAAGCACAAACATGATCTCCATCATCACCGGTGTGGCGTCAAGGTCAATGGCACCGCTCCATGGTTGTCGTCCACCAGCATCAACTATTACAACTACTTTGAATAATAGATACGCAGGTCTTAACGAAATTAAAAGACAACCATAAGAGCTCCTGCCGGTTGCCGACTTACAATAAGGAACATTGCATACATCATATATAATCACAATCATGGCCATATCACATCATAGCACACCCCTGCAAAACAAAGTTAGACGCCTCTAATTTTCTTTGCATGTTTTACATGGTTTGGGGCTTGCAATAAGTGTCGTTCTAACTTATGAACAAGAACCACAACATTGATACTAGTATTGTAAATCACCCGTTGTAAATTGAATCTTCACTAATTTGGGTGAAACAGGCACCCGCAAAGCCACTTATGCAATAAAAGTTGCATGTCAAGCGTGGAGCAAGTCTCATGAACAATGTCATGTAAGGTTAGCCCGGGCCGCTTCATCCCACCATCCCGCAAGATAAAAAGTACATACGAAGCAATCGACAACAAAAACATCAATGCCCACAATGACCATTGTGTTCTACTCGTGCAACAGATCTACATATAAACATAGCTCTGATACCACTATAGGGGTTCATAGCATGGAAAACAAAAAAAATCTACCGCATGAACACAAACAAGCCAAGATCTATCTACTAGATTATAGCAACGAGTCGATAGATTACTCTCCCTCTAAGATTCCAAAGCGGTTAACGAGAGCATATTCTCGTGGGTGATGTAGTCGTACATTTGCCGATCTCAAAATCACATAGACGATCCTTCTGGCGCTACGTTCCGGCAGCGCTTCCGTAGTCGGTCAAACGTTCGGTACTCGATGAAGACCCCCATCTCCCTTGTTCCAGTAGGCTGCAGAGGTTGTAGTTCTCCCCTCACGATTCAGGCAGCACGACGGCGTGGTGTCGGAAGTAGAGGGAAGATCCCGCAGGGCTTCGACTAAGCCGGAGAAAGTTATGGTGGGAATTAAGGTTTCCGGCAATCTAGGGTTTAGAGGGCTGAAGAGGAGGAGGTGCAGTCGGCGGCGGCGATGCGACAGCGACGACACTGGGCGGCGGCGGCGCGGCGGCGGTGGTGTGGGGAAGGGCTGGTTGTGTGTCTCTTGGGGCACCCCCTCCCCTCTATTTATGAGAGGGAGGGAAGCTTGGGAGAGGGGAGTTTGAATCCTTCCCCAACTCCCTCTCCTAGTTGGCTTGTGGTGGAGGGAAAGAAGGTTTCTTTCCTTCCTCCACTAGGATACATTGTCCTAGTTTGACTTTTCAAACTTGTCTTTTGACTTTCAATTTGGAGCTTAATTTCTTTATTATAAATGCCCAACCAAGTGACCCAGGACATGATGTAATCATTCCACTTATTCATGACACATTCATGTACCCTTCCCCTTCCGGTCGGGTGAACCTTCTAGACCCTTCTAGATCATTCCGGTGAAAACACCAGAATCATTCCCGAACTCCGGAATTGGACTTTCCTTATATGAATCTTATTCTCCGGACCATTCCGGATCTCCTCGTGATATCTCGGATCCCATCCGAGTCTCCGAACAACATTCGATCTCCCTACTTACATTCCATATCTACTATACAACATCGAATCCTTAAGTGTGTCTCCCTACGGTTCGTGAATTACGCGCACATGACCGAGACATTTCTCCGATCAATAACCAATAGAGGAAGCTGGAAATTCATAGGGCTCTCACATATTTCTACAATTACTTTGTGACCAAATGAACCACTTACATACGATACCAATTTCCATTTGTCTTACGATAATTTACTTATCCGAGGTTTGGTCGTCGGTATCTCTGTATACCTAGTTCAACCTCGTTACCGATAAGTATTCTTTTCTCGTTCCCGTGATATGTGATCCCTTGTGAGCCAGTCACATGCTTGCAAGATAATTGGATGACATTCCACCAAGAGGGCCCAGAGTATATCTCTCTGTTATATGGATGGACAAATCCCACTCTTGATCCATGTGCCTCAACACATACTTTCCGAACACTCAATGCCACCTTTATAACCACCAAGTTACGTTGTGGTGTTTTATGTCATCAAAGCATCCTTCCGGTGATGGTGATTATCATGATCTCATGGTCAAAGGAATTAGGTTACTATGTATCAGAAAGCTTATAGCAAACGAACTATTGAAATGACTTGATCTTTATGCTACGCTTATCTATAGGAGTATGTCCATCACACCATTCTCCTAATGATATGATCTTGTTGTTAATAACATCTCAATGTTCATGATCAGGAAACCATGATCATCTATCAACCAACAAGCTAGTATTATAAAGAGGCTTTACTAGGGACTCTAATTTAGTTTACAAATCACACAAGTATTAATGTTTCGGGTTAATACTATTATAGAATGAATATAAACATTTATCATAAACACAAAGATATAATAATAACTACTTTTATTATTGCCTCTAGGGCATATCTCCAATAGTCTCCCACTTGCACTAGAGTCAACTTAATCTAGATTACATGGTAATATACCGAACACCCATGGAGGTTTGGTGCTAGTCATGTTTTGCCCTCGGTAGAGTTTTAGTCAACGCATCCGCCACATTCAGATCTGTGTGTACTTTGCAAATATTTATGTCACCATCTTGGACATGCTCTCGAATAGCGTGAAAATGTAGCTTGATATGCTAGGCACTCGGAACTTTCTCCTTAATACATTTCTCCTTAAGACATTTCTTAGGTTCTTTCATCACTTCATCATTTAATGCAATCACTCCCCTCTTCTTTGGTGTTGGTGTTGGAACTGGTTCAAGCACAATTGGTTCAGGAGTAGTAGGCTTAGGTGTATTTAGCTCAATTGAAGTCCAATCATCATAATTCTTGCTTATTTTAGCCATTAATTCTTCAGCATCTGTAGGAGTTCTTTTCCTGAAAACACAATCAGAAAAACTATCTAGGTATGTCCTAGAATCATCAGTTAGTCCATTATAATAAATATCAAGAAGCTCATTTTTAGGCAATGGACATCCAGAATGTGCATGAATCAAGGCACAGAACCTTGTCCATAACTCAGGCAATTTCTCTTCTTCTCCCTGTTTAAAATCAAAAAGTTTCTATAAAGCAGCATGTACAACACTAGGAGGAAAATATTTTTGGTAGAAAGAAGCAATCAAAAAATCAGGGCTATCAATGGAACCAGGAGGTAATCTATTAAACCAAGCTTTAGCTTCTCCTTTTAGTGAAAAGGGGAAGATCTTTGTAACAAAGTACTTGCGCATCTTAAAATCATCAAATAATAAAGCACTCATAGTGGAAAGCTCATTCATATGTGCCGCAACACTCTCATTCTCAGTCCCACAAAAAGGTTCTTTCTCAATAATGTCTAAATAGGATAAATCAAGAAAGAAATCATAATATTTATCTTTAATATCTATGGGAGAAGTAGCAAAGTTAGCATTAGAAAACAGTTTAGGAATAATGGTACGTCTCTCAAGGATACTCCTAATAGCACTAGAACCATGTGTGTTTTGGTACTCTTCAATAAATTCATCGGTCATTTCAATGTAACCATCACTAATATCATATATCTCTCTAGACTCAGGTGAGCTAATAGGCGTAATAGTGTCCTCACTAGGAGTTTCAGTGTTTCCCAAAATAGTTCTATCAATAGTAGCATCTAGGAAAGGACCTAATGAACCACTCACATCAGGCACAGTAGAAGTAACATCATGAGTATCAGAAGCAATTTCAAATTCAGCAGTAGTAGCAGTGTCTGTAGCATGTGTATGTGGTGGTGGTGTAACAAGCTTACTTATAACAGATGGTGAATCAAGAGCAGCAGAGGTGTTTAGGACTGTACCTCTTCCTGTAGTGGATGGTAAATTAGGAAACTTTCCATCACGATACTTACCCATGATGAAAGGTGTAGTGATGTCTATGCACTTCTATTCTTGTAGACAGTTGTTGGGCCTCCAAGTGCAGAGGTTTGTAGAATAGCAGCAAGTTTCCCTGGATCACCCAAGGTTTATCGAACTCAGGGAGGAAGTGGTCAAAGGTATCCCTCTCAAGCAACCATGCAATCAAGATACAAGAAGTCTCTTGTGTCCCCAACACACCCAATATAGGTGCACTAGTTCGGCGAAGAGATAGTGAAATACAAGTGGTAACGGTTCCATAAATATCTTGACGGTGAGGTAAAGACTAAAGGCAACAAGAAGGAAGCAAGCAAACATGCAACAGATGTAGTAGCAAACGGTCTTTCAATGCTTAGAAACAAGGCCTAGGGATCATACTTTCAATAGTGAACACTCTCTCATATAAATATCCTCTCTTCATGATACTACTCTTAACTACTCTCTGGTTGGACACTCTAATCCATGGTAGGGCTATAACAACACACCTCAAAGTCCGCCTTCCTAATCTAGATGACCCCACACTGTCACCTTGAGCGCTAGAAGGTTCCAACAAAGACCACAATTTCATAGAGACATCCAACTCCAAATATAACTCATAACAAATATTCAATCTATCCAAAGTGCCACACACGGTATGCCCGCTGTCACTTTCACACACGTGGGGAAAAGCATAGATCTATTAAAGAACAAAGAGTATTTATGTAGACTCAAGCCTAATGCCACCATGGTGTGCACGCAGTCACTTTCACACACATGGGGAGAGCAGAGATCTAATGAAGCACTTGAGTAGCATGGTAGATCTACTTGATTACAAAGCTCATGACAACAAGATCATTCATAGAGAGATATGAACACATAGCTACTGGTAGAGCCCTTAGCCTCGAAGGAAAACTACTCCCTCCTCATCATGGGAATCAACAACGCTGATGAAGATGGTGATGGAGATCGATGGAGATGGCTCCGGGGGCACTTCCCCGTCCCGGCAGGGTGCCGGTGTAACATCCCTAAAATCATGTTTCAAAAACTCATGCATATCATCCATGTATCCATGATCATTTAGGGTTCCATTTCAAAAACAGGAGCATATGTTGCTCATTATTTTATGTAAGTATGCTCTAGCCTTAGTGCTACTTTCTAATGAGAAAGGTACTTATTTTATTCAGTAATGTTTTGAGTTCAAAAGTATTTTCTAAAGCTTGAGCAAAGTCTTCAAAACAAAGTATGATTATAAAACCAATTTTATGCCTATTGTTTGTAGTTCATAAAGGCTTGGTTTTATTTTATTTTTCAAGTGACCCAAGTGTGTTTGAGTAAACAGAAGTGTTTGACACACATTTGAGTACAAAGTTCACTTTATAAAAATCTAGAGAATATTTGAAACCAAACTTATTTGAATTGGGGTTTGAAAATCATTTCTAGAAAATCAAACGGAAAAAGAAAAGCAAAAGGAAAAAAATAAAACCTGGCGCCAGCTTTTTGGCCCAGCACCACTAAACAACCCACAAGCCCACCCGGGCCGTTTCCCCCTCTCTCCTCTGTTTCTCACCGCGTTCACGCAGACCCCCTCGCTGACAAATGGGCCCTGCAACCACGTCACTCCGTCGTCCCCAAATCTCGCCCGCAAACCACGTCGCCGCTGCCGTTGATGCCGATAATGGCGCGGAGTAATTAGCCTTGATTCTGCGAGCGTTTCCTGTCGCGCTGCTGCCTACTTAAACCCCTCCCCCTTGCGACCATTTCCCCCAACAAAGCTAGCCAGGAGCGCCACCAGGCTGCCAGTATTTGCCCTCACACCGCCAAGGGTACCGAGACTCGCGCATGCGATTCGTAAGCTCGCCCCTTGCCGTCTAATTATGCCAGAGTGATCGCAACATCCTTATGCATCTTCTAATCCCATTGGTGCATGCTAGGACTATCTGGAGTCTCGCCAACGACGACGACCGCAAGTGCCCGACGCTTTCCTCCTCTCCGGTGAGAAATCACGGTACGAATCGAGCGCCCCTTGCTCCCTCCTTGAAACTATCTTGCTCACTGTGACTTTGCGCACCCCCTGATGCGTTTTATTCGTGCAAGGACGGCGCAGAGCCTCGGCAACATTGACGTCTGCAGCCACCCGACACCGTGCACGACTCCGACGAGCTCCAGCGACCACCTCTGCGCGCCCCTTCGCCATCGAAGCCTACCTTGAGCATCAGCAGCACACGGAGATCACAGTAAGCCCCTTCTCCCTCTCCCGCGCGACTTAGAACGTCGGCAACGACTCTGACAGAGCCGCCGCCGCCACTCGCGGCCGCTAGCGCCGCCCGTCTGTGGTCGATAGATCTGTGGCCGTAGGATCTAGATCCAACGTATAAGATTAGATCTGTGACAAAGAGGTAAGGAGCAGATCTGGCCACGCGTTTTAGTTAGATCTAACAGTTCGCAAGCGCGATCCATCGCGAAGCGATACCAACCAACCAGAAGCTGCCGCATGGCATGAGCTTCGTTTTCAAATTTTGAATTAGATAAATTAGATGGTTAAACTTGTTTAATTCATAACTTTTGATTCTCACGTCCAAATTTGACAAATTTTATATCAATGGAATCAGGAGAGAAAATCCTTTCCATTTATGCAATGTGTTTAAAGTTTTGCCTCTGTTAAAATGGTTGTTTTTACAGAAACATTTGTAGGCATAAAATGTGTATAGTAATTATTTGGAAAATGCTTTGATATTCAAATAAAGATTATTTGGCTTGTTTTGTACTTGTTTATGATTCAGTACTGTGCACTTGTCTTGTTTGGTGTAGAAAATCATCACATGACATTTTGCATGCATCCATATATTTTTGCTTGTATATATTTTGTATGTGATTTTGGTGCTATTATTTTATGTGTAAATTTTGGTGCAAATAGTGATTGTGATTGTGAGGATTTTTTCCACTCTCCAAACTACCAAGGCAAGTGGTACTTCATGATTTATACCTATGTTTTTCAACTATGCACTAGAAATATTTTGCTAGACTTGCATGAATATTTTGATCTATATGTTATTCTTGGGAAATCCTAGTAGTTGTAGAATTGCTAGAAATTTTCTAAGTTAAGATGCTTATCTATGCCATGCTTAGCCTAGCTAGTAGCAACCAAGGGTGGTTATATATTCATGCTATGATAAAAATATTTCTAAGTCTTTGGACTTGTGTTTTGCTTAATAAAACAACTAAGTGAATAAAACACCTGGGTGGAAATGGAAGGAATGGTTTATGTTGAGTGGTTACACAAGGCCATTTCTATGGTTTACCTTGTGTATCTCACTTGTGGAAAGCCACCCAGGAACAAAGGGATTTGAGATGCCAAATGTTAAGAAGCTTCTAGTGCAGCCACTTGGCATTATGGGCTCTGCCTGGATCATATTGGTAGCAATAACTTAGCCATTTGGACAGTTGGTGGTAGTGGGATGATAGGTTGGAGCGCATCCATTTGGTCTAAGGGAAGGCTTCTAAAAGGTCCTGTCTTGGTGAAAATCAAGTCTTGTGGGGAAAGTGCACAACCTCTGCAGATGGAAGAATCTAAGTACTTAGGCATGTCCCTGGTATTGGACAACTTGAGCATCAAGACATGGAAGCTATCAAGAATCTCCTCATCCTAATTTCTAAGTAAAAACTTGTGGTTAAACAAGGGTGAAGGTTCCCCAATGTCTATTGGTGGTTCCTTGGGAGAGACTTTGACAAAGAAAAACTTAGTGTTTTCAACTAATAGGAAAACCTATTTTGAGCAAAGCAAGCCTAAGCTACACTTAGCCAAAATGCATATAGTATTTAGTCTACCAATATACTACTAAGGTATCACTTGACAATACTATTCCAATGTATTGACCCACTGTGGCTGTAACTTGTGATGTTGCAGGTTATTCTGATGATGATTAGGGGTTATGAGTCTACACTCAACATGCTTGCCTGTGGCACATGAAGATGAAGACTTACTTATCTTATTATATATTTGAACTCTTGTATTAGGCATGTGGCCATGGAGTTTGTAAAAGACTATGTTTGTCTCTGGAATGATATGTAATAATGACCTTTGTTTCTGTGTACTTCATCTTAAACTGTGGATGCTAGCATTGATCCAGGGACTAGCATTGCAATCACAGGGACCCTTACCTTTATAAAGGGAGGGATCTTACAGATGGTATCAGAGCACCGTGTTGCCTGTAGGATTATGACCCTAGGATTGGAAACCACTAAGGAAATTTTTTCAACAACTTCCACACTTGTCTTTTCTTCTCGTAAACTTTTCTAATCTTCTTTCTCATCTCTATTTGTAGATGAACTCATCAACGAAGCCGTGAGGAAGGGACCACTCATGACTATGTCTTTGGAATGTGAGACAGAATTCCCCAAGGCTCTCAAGGACCTCATGGGTGCCATGGGAATACATGGTGCAGCTGTGTACAAAGATTTTCCTGTGATGGATGAAGGAGTTGAGTACTGGTGGGTGCAACTTCACTTGTATAAAAACAAGGAAGACAACCACAGGGACTCAGGATTCTGCATGGTCACCAACTCAGTGATGCACACCACATTCTTTGATACAGCAAGGGATGCAGCTTGGAAGGCCATCAAAGAACTTGGTGATAGAATCAAGTGCAGAATGCTTAACACCCAGAATGACCTTAGGGAAGAAAACAAGCATACCCAGGAGTTAGAGGCTACCAACCAAAGTTTAAGGAAGGACATCATAGACTTAGCAATGGAGTCATGTGATCTAGATAAACAGATTGCCTCTAGGGATGCCCTGTTAGCCAACTTGGCAAGTGAGATGGGATTGTAAACGTAATCCGTTAGTTGTACCACCACACTTATCATTTTATTTCCGAAATGTTGTTTAAAATAAGTTGAACCTTGGTTGTTTGTAATGGATCCATGTATGCCATGACTTGTGTGTTTTGATTTCCAAAGTTATGCATGTGATGCCTTGACTTGTAATTTATCTTAAGTTGTGTTGATTCTAACTTTTCTATCTTATTAAATAGATGCCTAATGTTACTATCAGCACGGCTGAAGAGTTCAAGGGAGCTTGTTTTGGCACTCGTATTATTGAGCTCACTAGTTTGCTCAATCTCCCACTTCCTACCATCATGATGCTTCCCCTCACCAAGTTTGAGAGGAAAGACCTTTGGGGCTTCAAGGTTAATCAGCCAGGACGCCAGACTGAGCCAGCCATGGAGGCCATCATCTTCAAGCTCATGCATGATGACAAGGAGAGAGGCCTAGAGGTAGTCATGCAGGATTTGCTTGGACGCTTGCTAGGGAGACACTCTCGAGAGGTTAGAGGTACTCACTTCCACGCCTTCGGTAGACGTGATGAGGATGGTGAGGCCATTGACTTCGAGGATACTTCTAGAGAGACGGCAGAGCCGATTCGTCTATACCTCCAGGACTTAGAGGTTCTTCTTAGGCACCTAGATACTGATAGGACCAACGTCATGCTCAGCAATGACGAACTCCAGGTGCATCTCCGTGAGAAGGACAAGCTCTTCGCGGAGCAAGATGAGATAGTTAAAGAAATGGAGGCCAAGTTTGAGAGTCAGGATAGAAAGTTCAAGAGTCAAGAGAAGCGAGTCCAAGATAGGAACAAGAGGATTCGAGACATGACTGCAGAACTAGAGGCCAAGGACTTGGAGCTAGAGCATTAGCAAGGTGTGATTGAGAGGCTTCGTGCACAGAAGAGGGCTCTCAAAGCCAAAGTAGACACCTTGACCACCAATGTCGAGGAATACAAGACCGCTATGGAGAATGCAGGTCTTACATTTGTTGATGAGGAGGTTGATGCAGAGGAGTAGTGATGACTACTCATTTACCTTTATTTATCATGTTTTTGATTATTGAGTCGCAATGACCATCCAACATGTGGATGGCTTGCTATTGGCGTGTTTACTTTTCAGAACTTGTTGTTTTTGTTGTTGAACTTTTTATGATGCATGTTTGGTGATTGTTTATGTGATGTATTGTGCATGTTAGCATCTATGGGTATCTCATTCTTATCTCCATTGAACAACCACAGATGCCTCCCCGACGTGCCAATCCCAACCCCAACAACAACAACATCACCCCTGAGATGGAGCAGATGATGACAGCTCAGAATCAGTTGATGCAAATGATGACCACGTTCATCCAGAATCAGAACAACAACAACAACAATAATAATAATAATAACAACAACAACAATCAGAATAACCCACCGGGTTTTGACATGCTTACCAGGTTCTTAAGGCTGAGGCCAGCAAAGTTCTCAGGAACTACTGATCCTATGGTGGCCAATGATTGGCTACGCTCTGTGAACAAGGATTTGGTAAGCTATTGCACTTGATGAAGAGAAGGTTAGATTTGCAGCACACTTATTGGAAGGACCAGCAGCCACTTGGTGGGATAACTTCCAGATCACCACTCCCATCGAGGATGTGACATGGGCTATCTTTGAAGATGGTTTCCGTACTGCTCACATCTCATCCGGAGTGATGAGTTTGAAGAAGAAAGAGTCAGCGCCACCGTAGCATAGCTGAATATATTGAGGAGTTCAACAATCTGGCGCGATATGCACCGGATGAAGTTGACACTGATGCTAAGATGAAGGAAAAGTTCCTTTAAGGGTTGAATGATGAATTGAACCTGCAGTTAGCTGTGGCCTATGTTCCCACATACCAGTCTCTTTGTGACAAGGCTACTATTTTGGAGAGCAAGATGAAACAAGTTGAAAGCAGGAAGAGAAAGCACTCTGACAAGCACAGCTTGGGATCGTCTCACAAGCGTTCCCATTATGATGACACTGGGAGTTCTGGATCCCACAAGCATGGGAAGTTCAACAAGCACCACAACCACAACCATTATCATGACAACAAGAACCACCGTAGTCATGACAACGATAAGTACAAGAATCACAAGGGTGGATATAAGAGCCACCACAATGGAAGTGGAAGTGGCAGTGGAAGCCTGCCTGTCAAGAAGGATCTTAGTCAGGTTGAATGCTTCAAGTGCAAGAAGATGGGGCATTATGCAAATGAATGCCCAGAAAAGAAAGTTGAAGGACCCAACAAGCCCAACCCTTTCCAGAAAGGGCAAGTGAACCACATCAATGTGGAGGAAATCTATGAAGAGCCAGATGCTGTGGCTGGTAAGTTCAAACTCAATTCTATTCCAGCACTTGTTATTTTTTATACTGGAGCATCGCATTCATTCATATCAAAAGCATTTGTTGATAGAAATGGGTTTTCAAATGAAAACATTGGGTGTCCAATAAAAGTAAGTTCTCCAGGTGGAGATATGATAGTAAGTCTTGGATGCCGGGATCTAGTGATAGAGTTTGGAAAACATAAGTTTCCAGTGAGTCTGATAATCCTAGATTCCCAAGGACTGGATGTAATTTTGGGAATGGATTGGATGACCAAGTATGAAGGAGTACTAGATTGTGCCAATCGTACTGTTGCACTCACAACCCCGGAAAAGAAAAGGATTAGGTTCAAGTCTAACTTTGAATCAAAAGGGAGTAAGCTAATTTATCTTAAGGGGGTTAGCATAGACAGTGTGCCTATTGTGAGTGAATATCCTGATGTGTTTCCGGAAGAATTGCCGGGAATGCCACCAGATAGAGATGTGGAGTTTCTTATTGATTTGCTACCAGGATCTGGACCAATAGCAAAAAGACCGTACAAGATGTCAGTTGATGAGTTGAAAGAACTCAAGAAGCAACTTGGAGAACAGTTGCAGAAAGGTTTTATCGAACCAAGTTCTTCATCTTGGGGAGCACCAGTTTTGTTTGTGAAAAATAAAGATAGAAGTCAAAGGTTATGCATAGATTACCGTTCACTCAATGAGGTGACTATCAAGAAAAAATACCATTTGCCAAGAATCAATGACTTGTTTGATCAGTTAGAAGGAGCTTGTGTGTTCTCAAAGATTGATCTCCGGTCAGGTTATTTCCAGCTCAAGATAAGGGAACAAGACATACCTAAGACAACTTTCACCACAAGGTATGGATTGTATGAGTATACTGTGATGCCATTTGGTTTGACCAATGCACCAGCATACTTCATGAATATGATGAACAAGGTGTTCATGGATTTCCTTGATAAGTTTGTTGTCGTTTTCATTGATGAAATTTTGATCTACTCCAAGAGCAAAGAAGAGCACGAAGGACATTTGCGTTTGATACTTGAGAAGCTTAGAGAGCATAAGTTGTATGACAAATTCAGCAAGTGTGAATTTTGGTTGAGTGAAGTTGGATTTCTTGGACACGTTGTGTCATGAGATGGTGTGGCAGTTGATCCTGCTAAAGTTTCAGCTGTAACTGAATGGGAATCTCCTAAGTCAGTGAAAGAGGTTCGTAGTTTCCTTGGCTTGGCAGGATACTACAGAAGGTTCATTGAGAATTTCTCCAAGGTAGCTAAGCCTATGACAGAGTTACTAAAGAAAGACAAGAAATTTGCTTGGTCTGAAGTATGTGAACTCAGTTTTCAAGAATTGAAGAAGAGACTAGTGACATCACCAGTCTTATGTTTGCCAGATTTGGAAAAAGATTTCCAAGTGTATTGTGATGCATCTCATCATGGATTAGGTGCAGTACTTATGCAAGAAGGGAAAGTTGTGGCTTATGCCTCGAGACAACTCAAAACTCATGAGGTAAACTACCCTACTCATGATTTAGAGTTAGCCTTTGTTGTCCATGCACTCAAAACATGGAGACACTATCTTTTGGGAAAGCGATGTGAAATGTTCACAGATCACAAGAGTTTGAAGTATATCTTCACCCAGAAAGAAATTAACATGAGACAAAGAAGATGGCTAGAACTCATCAAAGACTATGACTTGAGTCTGCAATACCACCCCGGTAAAGCAAATGTTGTAGCAGATGCTCTAAGCCGTAAAGTTTTTGTGAATGGTCTTACTAAGGGAGAATTGCCAGATGATCTGTGTACCCAATTCAGAAATCTCAGATTGGAGATTGTGCCTGAGGGACATCTCATGTCTTTGGATGTTCAACCCACTTTGTTGGACAAGATCAAAGAAGCCCAAAAGGCAGATAAGGAAATTGAAGAGATTAAGGAAAAGATTGGCAAGGGAAAAGCCAAAGGATTCCATGAAGATGTGCAGGGTACTTTATGGTATGGAAAACGTATCTGTGTTCCACAAGATCCAGAGCTTCGGAAACTAATTTTACAAGAAGCCCACAACTCACCATATTCCATTCATCCGGGTAACACCAAAATGTACATGGATATGAAAGAAAGGTTTTGGTGGAATAATCTCAAGAAGGACATCGCCGAACATATTGCTTTGTGTGATGTATGTAGTAGAGTGAAAGTGGAACATTAGAAACCAGCAGGATTGTTACAACCACTACCTATTCCTGATTGGAAGTGGGACAAGATTGGTATGGACTTCATCACCGGATTGCCAAAGACCCAGTCAGGATATGATTCTATTTGGGTAGTAGTGGATCGCCTAACTAAAGTGGTTCATTTCATACCCGTGAAGACAACTGTAACATCCCTAAAATCATGTTTCAAACACATGCATATCATCCATGCATCCATGATCATATGAATTTGATTTCAAACAAATCATTTCAAAACAGAAGCTTATATACTCATTATTTCATGTAAGTTTGCTCTAGCCCTAGTGCTATCTTTCAATGAGAAGAGTACTTGTTTTGTTTCAGTAAGGTTTGAAATTCAAACTTAGGCACCAACAAAAGTTTGAACAAAGTTTCAAAACAAAATGAGTGAATAAAACCAATATTATGCCTATTGTATATATATCATAAAGGCTTGGTTTTATTTTTATTTTCATTTGATCAAAGTGTTTTGATTAAACAGTAGTGTTTGACACACATTTGAGTGCAAGGTTTGCAGTATAAAAACCTAGAGAAGTTTTGAATTCAAACTCATTTGAATTGGAGTTGAAATTCATTTCAGAAAAACCAAACAGAAAAAGAAAAGGGTTAGAGGAAAAAAATGAGCTCTCAGTCGAATCTGGCCCAACTAGCCCAGCAAACCCCACCCCGCGAACCGTTTTCTTCACCCACACCCGCACCCGCCGAGTGACTGACAGACAGGACCCACTCCCCCTCTATTTCTCTCGCTGATAGCCAAGGCCCACACGGCGTCGTCGTCTCCACCCTCACCGCGGTGTGTTCTTCCCCAAATCACGCCATGCGTTACCTGGTTGATTCGCTCGTTAATTCGCGTTGATTGCAGGAGTTAATCATGCCCCCGCCTGGCCTACTTCAACCCCCTCTGCCCCCTCTCCATTTCCCCATAAACTCCGAGCACAAAGCGCCCCCAGGCTGCCCGCATTCATCCTCGCACCGCCGCAGACAGAGAGCACTCCGGCGACCGATTCCGGTGAGCCCCGTGCACCCCTCTCCCTCTGGTTCTTGCAGACAGCCTCGCCACTTCCTTGCGCATCTAATGACACCGTTGGTTCCTTCTATACCGCCCCAGGTCGTCGTCTTCGACAAGCACAGCAAGCCCCCGACGACATCCTCAACTCCGGCGGTCAAATTCGGTGAGCCCCTTGTTCCCCTCTGCCTCTGATGCACACGATCTTGCTCGCCGTAGTCTTGCGCATCTCCTGATGCTGTTTGTGCATGCTAGGGTGACCAGGAGCCTCGCCAACATCGTCGTCCACCCAAGCCCGACGCCGCCAGCAACTCCGACGAGCTTCATCGGCCACTACAGAGCGCCCCTTGCCAAGCCGTCGCCGGGTTGATCATCAGTACATCGCCGCGGTTCTGTTAAGCGCCTTCGACGACCCTAGAACCACCTAGGCGCTGCCGCCAGAGGCGAGCTCGCCGCTAGTAGCTAACCACCGCCAGCCGGCTTTGGTCGTTTGATCCAGGGCCGTTGGATCTGGATCCAGCGCGCGAGATTAGATCACTTAACGAAGCGGTATAATTAGATCTGGGCCGTGCAGATTATGTTGATCTAACGGCTCACAGACGCGATCCTGAGCGAAGCGGTACGGGCCAATTAGATTAAGACGCGTGGCAGCTGTTTGGATTTAAAAACAGGATTTGAATCTATTAGAAGTTTGATTTTGTTTTGGCTATAACTTTTGATCCCCATGTTAGAATTTGACAAATTTTATATCAATGAAATCAGGAGAAAAGGCCCTTTCCAAATATGCAATGTGTTTAATGTTTTGCTTCTGTTAAAATAGATTTATTTTGCAGAAACTTGTGTAGGGCTAATTTGAGTATATGAATTGTTTAAGAAATGTTTTAAGGTTTAAATAAATGTTGTTTGGCAAGTTTTTAACTTGTTTATGAACCAGTACTATACACTTGCTTTGTTGAGTTTTAAAAATCATCACATATCATATTGCATGCATTCATATATTTTTGTTTGTATATGTTTTGTATGTGATTTGTGGCTATGATTTCTTGTGTATATTTTGGTGCTAGTGATTGTGATTGTGAGGAGTGTAGCTACTCTCGAAACTACCAAGGCAAGTGGTGCTTCATGAATATTTTTATCCCTATGTTTTCTACTAAGCATTAGAAATATTTTGTTAGACTTGCATGTTATATTTTGCTTATATGCCATGTTGGGAAATCCTAGTAGTTGTAGAATTGCTAGAGAATTTCAAAGTTAAGATGCTTATCTATGCCATGCTTAGCCTAGCTAATAGAAACCAAGGGTTGGTGAAATATACATGCTATGATGAAAATATTTCTAAGTCTTTTGGACTTGTGTTTTGCCTAATAAAACAACTAAGTAAATGAAACAACTGGGTGGAATGGAAGGAATGGTTTATGTTGAGTGGTTACACAAGGCCCATTTCTATGGTTTACCTTGTGTATCTCACTTGTGGAAAGACACCCAGGAACAAAGAGATTTTAGAGGCCAAGTGTTGAGAAGCTTCTAGTGCAGCCACTTGGCAATATGGGCTCTGCCTGGATCACATAGGTTGCTAGAACTTAGCCATTTGGACAGTTGGTGGTAGTGGGATGATAGGTTGGAACGCGTCCATTTGGTCTAAGGGAAGGCTTCTGAAAGGTCATGTCTTGGTGAAAATCAAGTCTGGTGGGGAAAGTGCACAACCTCTGTAGATGGAAGAATCTAAGTACTTAGCCATGTCCCTGGAAAAGGACAACTTGAGCATCAAGACATGGAAGCTATCAAGAATCTCCTCATCCCAATTTTCTAAGTAAAAACTTGTGGGTGAACAAGGGTGAAGGACCTCAATGTCTATTGGTGGTTCCTTGGGAAAAGTTTTGACAAAGAAAAACTTAGTGTTTTCAACTAATAGGCAAAACCTATTTTGAGCAAAGCAAGCCTAAGCTACACTTAGCCAAATTGCATATAGTATCTAGTCCACCAAAAACTATACTAAGGTATCACTTGCCAATACTATTCCAATGTATTGACCCACTGTGGCTGTAACTTGTGATGTTGCAGGTTACTCTGATGAGGATTAGGAGTCATGAGTCTACACTCAACATGTTTGCATGTGGCACATGAAGATGAAGACTTTTATCTATTTACTTATTTAAACTCTTGTAATAGGCCTATGGCCATGGAGTTGTAAAGACTATGTTTTCTCTGGAATGACTGTAATAATGACCTTTGTTTCTGTGTACTTCATCTTAAACTGTGGATGCTAGCATTGATCCAGGGACTAGCATTGCAATCACAGGGATCCTTTTTCCTTTATAAAGGAGGGATCTTACAGATGGTATCAGAGCACTGTGTTGCCTGTAGGATTATGACCCTCGGATTGGAAACCACTAAGGAAAAATTTTCAACAACTTCTGCACTTGTCTATTCTTCTCGTAAACTTTTCTAATCTTGTTTCTCACCTTGTAGATGAACTCCATCAACGAAGCCGTAAGGAAAGGACCACTCATGACAATGACCTTGGAGTGTGAGACAGAATTTCCCAAGGCTCTCAAAGACCTCATGGTTGCAATGGAAATACATGGTGCAGCTGTGTACAAAGGCTTTCCTGTGATGGATGAAGGAGTTGAGTACTGGTGGGTGCAACTTCACTTGTATAAAAACAAGGAAGACAAGCACAAGGACTCAGGATTCTGCATGTTCACCAATTCAGTGATGCACCCTACATTCTTTGACTCAGCAAGGGATGCAGCTTGGAAGACCATCAAAGAACTTGGTGAAAGAGTCAAGTGCAGAATGTTCAACAGCCAAAATAGTCTAAAAGAAGAGAAGAAACATACCCAAGAGTTGGAGGATACCAACCAAACCCTAAGAGGAGACATTATAGACTTAGTGATGGAGTCATGTGAACAAGATAGACTGATTGCTTCTAGAAACATTGTGTTAGCCAACAGATCCAGTGAGATAGGATTGTAAACGTACTTCGTTAGTTGGACCACCACTTATCACCTTATTTTCCCAAATGTGGCTTAAAATAAGTTGAACCTTGGTTGTTGTAATGTATCCATGTATGCCATGACTTGTGTGTTTTGATTTCCAAAGATATGCATGTGATATTTTGCTTTGTGCTTTATCTTAAATTGTGTTGTTCTAACTTTTTCTATCTTATAAATAGATGCCTAATGTTATCATCAGCACTGTTGAGGAGTTCCAGGGAACTCGCTTTGGTCCTCGTATTGTTGAGCTTACTACTTTGCTCAATCTCCCTCTTCCTACCATCATGGTGCTTCCCCTCACCAAGTTTGAGAGGAAAGACCTTTGGGGTTTCAAGGTCAACCAGCCCGGACGCCAGACTGAGCCTACCACGTAGGCTATCATCTTCAAGCTCATGCACGATGACAAGGAGAGAGGCCTTGAAGTAGTCATGGAGGATCTGATAGGACGTCTGCTAGGGAGACACTCTCGACAAGTTAGAGGTACTCACTTCCACGTCTTCGGTAGACGTGATGAGGATGGAGAGTCCATCGACTTCGAGGACACTTCGAGGGAGACAGCGGAGCCGATTCGCCTATACCTCCAGGACTTAGAGGCTCTCATTAGGCACGTGGACTCTGATAGGACCAACATCATGCTCAACAATGACGAACTCCAGGTGCAGCTTCGCGATAAGGACAAGCTCTTCGCGGAGCAAGATGAGATAGTCAAAGAGATGGAGGCAAAGTTCGAGAGCCAGGACAGGAAGTTCAAGAGTCAGGAGAAGCGAGTCCAGGATAGGAACAAGAGGATTCGGGACATTACTGAAGAACCGTAGGCCAAGGACTTCGAGCTCGAGCATCAGCAGACGGTGATTGAGAGGCTTCGTTCCCAGAAGAGGGCTCTCAAAGCCAAGATAGAGACCTTGACCACCAGTGTCGAGGAATACAAGACCGCGATGGAGAACGCAGGTCTTACCTTTGTCGAGGAGGAGGTTGATGCCGAGGAGTAGAGTTGACTACTCATTTATCATTTATTATCATACCTGTTGTTGGGAACTTGTTATTTGACCATCCAACATGTGGATGGCCTGTTATTTGTGTGTGTTTTACTTTGCAAACTTGTTATCTGGTTGTTGAACCTTTATCATGATGTTCCATGCTTTGTGATTGTTTATGTGATGTATTGTGCATGAAAGCATCTATGGGTATCTCATTCTTATCTCTATTGAACAAACCACAGATGCCTCCCCATCGTGCAAATCCCAACCCCAACAACAACAACATCACTCCAGAAATGCAGCAAATGATGACAACTCAGACTCAGCTGATGCAAATGATGAGAACGTTCATCCAGAACCAAAACAACAACAACAACAATAACAATAACAACAACAACAACAACAACCCACCGGGTTTTGACATGCTTACCAGGTTCTTGAGATTGAGGCCAGCAAAGTTCTCAGGAACAACTGATCCCATGGTGGCCAATGATTGGCTACGCTATGTGAACAAGGACTTGGTAACTGTGGGTTGTACTGATGCAGAAAAAGTCAGATTTGCAGCACATTTGCTGGAAGGACCAGCCGCCACTTGGTGGGATAACTTCCAGATCACCAATCCCATAGAAGATGTGACATGGGCTATCTTTGAGGATGGCTTTCGCACTGCTCATATCTCATCCGGAGTGATGAGTCTGAAAAAGAAAGAGTTTCATAACCTGAAGCAGCGCCACCGCAGCGTGGCTGAATATATCGAGTTCAACAATCTGGCGCGTTACGCACCGGATGAAGTTAACACTGATGCTAAGAGGAAAGAAAAGTTCCTCGAAGGGTTGAACGATGAGCTGAACCTGCAGTTGGCTGTGGCATATGTTCCCACATACCAGTCTCTCTGTGATAAGGCTGCTATTTTGGAGAACAAAATGAAGCAAGTTGAAAGCAGGAAGAGAAAGCACTCAGATAAGCACAGCTCAGGATCGTCTCACAAACGTTCCCATTATGATGACAGTGGAAGCTCAGGATCCCACAAGCATGGTAAATTCAACAAGCACCACAACCACAACAGTCATGACAACAAGCATCACCGTAGTCATGACAATGACAAGTACAAGAACCACAAGAGTGGATATAAGAGCCACCACAGTGGTAATGGAAGTGGCAGTGGAAGCCAGCCTATCAAAAAGGACATTAGTCAGGTTGAATGCTTCAAGCGCAAGAAGATGGGGCATTATGCAAATGAATGCCCAGAAAAGAAAGTTGAAGGACCCAACAAGCCCAACCCTTTTCAGAAGGGACAAGTGAACCACCTCAATGTGGAGGAAATTTATGAGGAGCCTGATGCTGTTGCTGGTAAGTTCAAACTCAATTTCGTTCCAGCATTTGTTCTCTTTGATACTGGTGCATCTCATTCATTCATATCAAGGGCATTTGTTGAAAGAAATGAACTACCAGTAGAAACTATTGGGTGTCCTATAAAAGTAAGTTCTCCTGGCGGAGAACTGATAGTGAATTCAGGATGTCACGATCTAGTCATAGAGTTTGGGAAGTATAAGTTTCCCGTTAACTTGATAATCCTAAACTCCCAAGGATTGGATGTCATTTTGGGAATGGACTGGATGACTAAGCATAAGGGAGTGATAGATTGTGCCAACCATACTGTCTCACTCACAACTCCAGAAAATAAAAGGATTAGATTGAAGACCAATTTTGAAGCAAGAAGGAGTATGCTAAATTCTCTTAAGGGGGTTAGCATAGAGAGTGTACCAATCGTGAGTGAATATCCGGATGTGTTTCCGGAAGAATTGCCGGGAATGCCACCAGATAGAGATGTGGAGTTTCTTATTGATTTGCTACCAGGATCTGGACCAATAGCAAAGAGGCCTTACAAGATGTCAGTTGATGAACTGAAAGAACTCAAGAAACAACTCGGAGAGCAGTTGCAGAAACGATTTATTCAACCAAGTTCTTCATCTTGGGGAGCCCCAGTTTTGTTTGTGGAAAAGAAAGATAGAAACCAAAGGTTATGCATAGATTACCGTTCACTCAATGAGGTGACTATCAAGAACAAATACCCTTTGCCTAGAATCAATGACTTGTTTGATCAGCTTGAAGGAGCTTGTGTGTTCTCAAAGATTGATCTCCGGTCAGGTTATTTTCAACTCAAGATAAGAGAACAAGACATACCTAAGACGGCTTTCACCACAAGGTATGGATTGTATGAGTATACCGTGATGCCATTTGGTTTGACCAATGCTCCAGCATACTTTATGAATATGATGAACAAGGTGTTCATGGAATTCCTTGATAAGTTTGTTGTCGTATTCATCGATGACATTTTAATCTACTCCAAAAGCAAAGAAGAGCATGAAGGACATTTGTGTTTAATACTTGAGAAGCTTAGAGAGCATAAACTGTATGCCAAATTCAGCAAGTGTGAATTCTGGTTGAATGAAGTTGGATTTCTTGGACATGTTATGACAAAAGATGGTATAGAAGTTGATCCTGCTAAAGTTTCAGCTGTAACTGAATGGGAATCTCCCAAGTCAGTGAAAGAAGTTCGTAGTTTCCTTGGCTTAGCAGGTTACTACAGAAGGTTCATTGAGAATTTCTCCAAGGTAGCTAAGCCTATGACAGAATTGCTAAAGAAAGACAAGAAATTTGCTTGGTCTGAAGGTTGTGAACTCAGCTTTCAGGAATTGAAGAAGAGACTTGTGACAGCACCAGTCTTATGTTTGCTAGATTTGGAAAAAGATTTCCAAGTATATTGTGATGCATCACATCATGGTTTGGGTGCAGTACTTATGCAAGAAGGAAAAGTTGTGGCTTATGCCTCGAGACAACTCAAAACTCATGAAGTGAACTACCCTACTCATGATTTGGAGTTAGCCTCTGTTGTCCATGCACTCAAAACATGGAGACACTATCTTTTGGGAAAACGATGTGAAGTGTTCACAGATCATAAGAGTTTGAAGTATATCTTCACCCAGAAGGAAATTAATATGAGACAAAGAAGATGGCTAGAACTCATCAAGGACTATGACTTGAGTTTGTAATACCATAACGGTAAAGCAAATGTTGTAGCGGATGCTTTAAGCCGTAAGGTTTTTGTGAATGGCCTTACTAAGGGAGAATTGCCCGATGAATTGTGTGCCCAATTTAGAGATCTCAGATTGGAGATTGTGCCCGAAGGACATCTCATGTTTTTGGATGTTCAACCCACTCTATTGGACAAGATCAAAGAAGCCCAGAAGATTGATAAGGAAATTGAAGAAATTAAGGAAAAGATTGGTAAAGGAAAAGCCAAAGGATTCCATGAAGACGAACAGGGTACTTTATGGCATGGGAAACGTATCTGTGTTCCACAAGATCCGGAGCTTCGGAAACTGATTTTGCAAGAAGCACACAACTCTCCGTATTCCATTCATCCGGGTAACACCAAAATGTACATGGACATGAAGGAAAGATTTTGGTGGAATAATATCAAGAAGGACATCGCCGAACATATTGCTTTGTGTGATGTGTGTAGTAGAGTGAAAGCGGGACATCAGAAACCAGCAGGTTTGCTTCAACCACTACCTATTCCTGATTGGAAGTGGGACAAGATTGGTATGGATTTCATTACCGGATTACCAAGGACCCGGTCAGGATACGATTCTATTTGGGTAGTAGTGGATCGCCTAACTAAAGTGGCTCATTTCATACCCGTGAAGACAACCTATACAAGTGCTAAGTTGGCCAAAATCTATATGAGTAGAATTGTATGTCTACATGGAGTGCCAAATAGTATTGTGTCTGATAAGGGAACTCAATTCACTTCCCATTTTTGGAAACAGCTACATGAGTCATTGGGAATGAGGTTGGAATTCAGCACTGCTTTTCACCCTCAAACTGATGGACAGACAGAAAGAACTAATCAGATTCTTGAAGACATGTTGAGGGCATGTGCCCTAGACTATGGAGCCAGTTGGGATGAAAGTCTGCCTTACGCAGAATTTTCTTATAACAACAGCTATCAAGCCAGCATTGAGATGGCACCATTTGAGTTTCTCTATGGTAGAAAGTGTACCACCCCATTATTATGGAATGGTGTGGGAGAAATAAGTTTGTTCGGACCAAAACTTATCAAAGAAGCTGAAGAGAAGGTCAAGTTGGTTAAGGACAGATTGAAGATAGCACAGTCCCGACAAAAAAGCTACGCAGATCCAAAGCGTAGAGAAGTCACCTACGAAGTTGGTGATAGAGCTTATCTTAGAGTGTCACCACTTCGTGGAGTGAAGAGGTTCAGAGTCAAAGGAAAGTTGGCCCCAAGATATGTTGGACCATTCAAGATTCTGAGTCGAAAAGGAGAAGTTGCTTATGAAATTGAATTGCCAGAGTCTTTGTCAGGTGTCCATAATGTGTTTCATGTGAGTCAGCTTAAGAAATGTCATCCGAAAATGGAAGAAACTTCTTTGAAGGATACTACACCTTTAGAGGAGGTTCAGTTGGAAAGTGATCTTACCTATGAGGATAAACCCATCAAGATTCTTGAGACTGCAGAAAGAGTCACATGGACTAAGACTATCAAGTTTTGCAAAGTGAAGTGGAACCATCATTCCGAAGAGGAAGCAACATGGGAAAGAGAAGATGATCTTCGGAAAGACCACCCTCACCTATTTGCTAGCCAATCCGAATCTCGAGGGCGAGATTCACCTTAAGGGGGTTAGATTTGTAACATCCCTAAAATCATGTTTCAAACACATGCATATCATCCATGCATCCATGATCATATGAATTTGATTTCAAACAAATCATTTCAAAACAGAAGCTTATATGCTCATTATTTCATGTAAGTTTGCTCTAGCCCTAGTGCTATCTTTCAATGAGAAGAGTACTTGTTTTGTTTTAGTAAGGTTTGAAATTCAAACTTAGGCACCAACAAAAGTTTGAACAAAGTTTCAAAACAAAATGAGTGAATAAAACCAATATTATGCCTATTGTATATATATCATAAAGGCTTGGTTTTATTTTTATTTTCATTTGATCAAAGTGTTTTGATTAAACAGTAGTGTTTGATACACATTTGAGTGCAAGGTTTGCAGTATAAAAACCTAGAGAAGTTTTGAATTCAAACTCATTTGAATTGGAGTTGAAATTCATTTCAGAAAAAACCAAAGAAAAAAGGGTTAAAGGAAAAAATGAGCTCTCAGAATCTGGCCCAACTAGCCAAGAAACCCCACCCAACCGTTTTCACCCAAACAAACCCTTTGGACGTGAGAAAGGACCCACTCCCCTCTGCTTTCTCTCACGACAACCAGGCCCACATGGCGTCTCCACCCTCACCGCGACGTGTTCTTCCCCAAATCACGCCGTGCGTTACCTGGTTGATTCGCTCGTCAATTCGCGTTGATTGCAGGAGTTAATCACGGCCCCGGCCTACTTAAACCCCTCCGCCCTCTCCATTTCCCCCAAACTCAAGCAAAGCGCCCCAGTGTCGCCCATTCATCCTCGCACCGCCGCAGACAGAGAGCACTCCGGCGACCGATTCCGGTGAGCCCCGTGCGCCCCTCTCCCTCTGGTTCTTGCAGACAGCCTCTCGACTTCCTTGCGCATCTACTGACACCGTTGGTTCCTTCTATACCGCCCCAGGTCGTCGTCTTCGACAAGCACAGCAAGCCCCCAACGACATCCTCAACTCCGGCGGTCAAATTCGGTGAGCCCCTTGTTCCCCTCTGCCTCTGATGCACACGATCTTGCTCGCCGTAGTCTTGTGCATCTCCTGATGCTGTTTGTGCATGCTAGGGTGACCAGGAGCCTCGCCAACGTCGTCGTCCACCCAAGCCCGACGCCGCCAGCAACTCTGACGAGCTTCCTCGGCCACTACAGAGCGCCCCTTGCCAAGCCGTCGCCAAGTTGAGCATCAGTACATCGTCGCGATTCTGGTAAGCGCCTCCGACGATCCTAGAACCACCTGTAGCACCGCGCCGCCGTAGGCAGAGCTCGCCACCGCCATTAGCCACCGCCAGCGCCACTCATCTTTGGTCGTTTGATCCAGGGCCGTTGGATCTGGATCCAACGCGCGAGATTAGATCACTTAACGAAGCGGTATAATTAGATCTGGGTCGTGCAGATTATGTTGATCTAACGGCTCACAGACGCGATCCTGAGCGAAGTGGTATGGGCCAATTAGATTAAGACGCGTGGCAGCTGTTTGGATTTAAAAACAGGTTTTGAATCTATTAGAAGTATGATTTTGTTTTGGCTATAACTTTTGATCCCCACGTTAGAATTTGACAAATTTTATATCAATGAAATCAGGAGAACAAGCCCTTTCCAAATATGCAATGTGTTTAATGTTTTGCTTCTGTTGAAATAGTTTTATTTGAAGAAACTTGTGTAGGGCTAATTTGAGTATATGAATTGTTTAAGAAATGTTTTAAGGTTTAAATAAATGTTGTTTGGCAAGTTTTTAACTTGTTTATGAACCATTACTGTACACTTGCTTTGTTGAGTTTTAAAAATCATCACATATCATATTGCATGCATTCATATATTTTTGTTTGTATATGTTTTGTATGTGATTTGTGGCTATGATTTCTTGTGTAGATTTTGGTGCTAGTGATTGTGATTGTGAGGAGTGTAGCTACTCTCCAAACTACCAAGGCAAGTGGTGCTTCATGAATATTTTTATCCCTATGTTTTCTACTAAGCATTAGAAATATTTTGTTAGACTTGCATGTTATATTTTGCTTATATGCCATGTTGGGAAATCCTAGTAGTTGTAGAATTGCTAGAGAATTTCAAAGTTAAGATGCTTATCTATGCCATGCTTAGCCTAGCTAATAGCAACCAAGGGTTGGTGAAATATACATGCTATGATGAAAATATTTCTAAGTTTTGGACTTGTGTTTTGCCTAATAAAACAACTAAGTAAATGAAACACCTGGGTGGAATGGAAGGAATGGTTTATGTTGAGTGGTTACACAAGGCCCATTTCTATGGTTTACCTTGTGTATCTCACTTGTGGAAAGCCACCCAGGAACAAAGAGATTTTAGAGGCCAAGTGTTGAGAAGCTTCTAGTGCAGCCACTTGGCAATATGGGCTCTGCCTGGATCACATAGGTTGCTAGAACTTAGCCATTTGGACAGTTGGTGGTAGTGGGATGATAGGTTGGAACGCGTCCATTTGGTCTAAGGGAAGGCTTCTGAAAGGTCCTGTCTTGGTGAAAATCAAGTTTGGTGGGGAAAGTGCATAACCTCTACAGATGGAAGAATCTAAGTACTTAGCCATGTCCCTGGAAAAGGACAACTTGAGCATCAAAACATGGAAGCTATCAAGAATCTCCTCATCCCAATTTTCTAAGTAAAAACTTGTGGGTGAACAAGGGTGAAGGACCTCAATGTCTATTGGTGGTTCCTTGGGAAAAGTTTTGACAAAGAAAAACTTAGTGTTTTCAACTAATAGGCAAAACCAATTTTGAGCAAAGCAAGCCTAAGCTACACTTAGCCAAATTGCATATAGTATCTAGTCCACCAAAAACTATACTAAGGTATCACTTGCCAATACTATTCAAATGTATTGACCCACTGTGGCTGTAACTTGTGATGTTGCAGGTTACTCTGATGAGGATTAGGAGTCATGAGTCTACACTCAACATGTTTGCCTGTGGCACATGAAGATGAAGACTTTTATCTATTTACTTATTTAAACTCTTGTAATAGGCCGGTGGCCATGGAGTTGTAAAGACTATGTTGTCTCTAGAATGACTGTAATAATGACCTTTGTTTATGTGTACTTCATCTTAAACTGTGGATGCTAGCATTGATCCAGGGACTAGCATTGCAATCGCAGGGATCCTTTTTCCTTTATAAAGGAGGGATCTTACAACAACCTACACAAGTGCTAAGTTAGCCAAGATCTATATGAGTAGAATTGTATGTCTACATGGAGTACCCAAGAGTATTGTGTCTGATAGGGGAACCCAATTCACTTCTCATTTTTGGAGGCAGCTACATGAGTCATTGGGAACGAGGTTGGAATTCGGCACTGCATTTCATCCTCGGGATCGATGGATGTATGTAAAGGACCAATCAGATTCTTGAAGATATGTTGAGGGCATGTGCTCTAGACTATGGAGCCAGTTGGGATGAAAGTCTGCCTTACGCAGAATTCTCTTACAATAACAGCTATCAAGCCAGTATTGAGATGGCACCATTTGAGTTTCTCTATGGGAGAAAGTGTACCACCCCATTGCTATGGAATGGTGTGGGAGAAAGAAGTTTGTTCGGACCAGAACTAATCAAAGAGGCCGAAGAGAAAGTCAAGCTAGTTAAGGACAGACTGAAGATAGCACAGTCCCGACAAAAGAGCTACGCAGATCCTAAGCGTAGAGAAGTCACCTATGAAGTAGGTGATAAAGCTTATCTTAGAGTGTCACTACTTCGTGGAGTGAAGAGATTTGGTGTCAAAGGAAAATTAGCCCCAAGATATGTTGGACCATTCAAGATTCTGAGTCGTAAAGGAGAAGTAGCTTATGAGATTGAATTGCTAGAAGCTTTGTCAGCTATTCATAATGTGTTTCATGTGAGTCAGCTTAAGAAATGCCATCCAGAAATGGAAGAGACTTCTTTGAAGGATACTATACCTTTGGAAGAGGTTAAATAGGAGAGTGACCTCACTTATGAGGAGAAACCTATCAAGATTCTTGAGACTGCAGAAAGAGTTACTCGGACTAAGACTATCAAATTCTGCTAAGTTCAATGGAACCATCATTCCGAAGAAGAAGCAACATGGGAAAGAGAAGATGATCTTCGGAAAGACCACCCTCACCTATTTGCTAGCCAACCCGAATCTCGAGGGCGAGATTCACCTTAAGGGGGTTAGATTTGTAACATCCCTAAAATCATGTTTCAAAAACTCATGCATATCATCCATGCATCCATGATCATTTAGGGTTCCATTTCAAAAACAGGAGCATATGTTGCTCATTATTTTATGTAAGTATGCTCTTGACTTAGTGCTACTTTCTAATGAGAAAGGTACTTATTTTATTCAGTAATGTTTTGAGTTCAAAAGTATTTTCTAAAGCTTGAGCAAAGTTTTCAAAACAAAGTATGATTATAAAACCAATTTTATGCCTATTGTTTGTAGTTCATAAAGTCTTGGTTTTATTTTATTTTTAAGTGACCCAAGTGTGTTTAAGTAAACATAAGTGTTTGACACACATTTGAGTACAAAGTTCACTGTATAAAAATCTAGAGAAGATTTGAAACCAAACTTATTTGAATTGGGGTTTGAAAATAATTTCTAGAAAATCAAACAGAAAAAGAAAAGCAAAAGGAAAAAAATAAAACCTGGCGCCAGCCTTTTGGCCCAGCACCACTAAACAGCCCACAAGCCCACCCGGGCCGTTTCCCCCTCTCTCCTCTGTTTCTCACCGCGTTCGCGCACACCCCCTCGCTGACAAATGGGCCCTGCAGCCACGTCACTCCGTCGTCCCCAAATCCCGCCCACAGACCACGTCGCCGCTGCCGTTGATGCCGATAATGGCGCGGCGTAATTAGCCTTGATTCTGCGAGCGTTTCCTGGCGTGCTGCTGCCTACTTAAACCCCTCCCCCTCGCGACCATTTCCCCCAACAAAGCTAGCCAGGAGCGCCACCAGGCTGCTAGTATTTGCCCTCACACCGCCGCGGTACCGAAAGACTCCGGCGTGCGATTCCGGTAATCTCTCGTCGCCCCTTGCCATCTAATTTTGCCAGAGTGATCGCAGCATCCTTGCGCATCTTCTAATCCCATTGGTGCATGCTAGGACTATCTAGAGTCTCGCCAACGACGATGACCGCAAGTGCCCGACGCTTTCCTCCTCTCCGGTGAGAAATCACGGTACGAATCGAGCGCCCCTTGCTCCCTCCTTGAAACCATCTTGCTCACTGTAACTTTGCGCACCCCCTGATGTGTTTTATTCGTGCAAGGACGGCGCAGAGCCTCGGCAACATTGACGTCTGCAGCCACCCGACGCCGTGCATGACTCCGACGAGCTCCAGCGACCACCTCTGCGCGCCCCTTCGCCATCGAAGCCTACCTTGAGCATCAGCAGCACACGGCAAGCACAGTAAGCCCCTTCTCCCTCTCCCGTGCAACTTAGAACGTCGGCAACGACTCTGATAGAGCCGCCGCCGCCACTCGCCACCACTAGCGTCGCCCGTCTATGGTCGATAGATCTGTGGCCATAGGATCTAGATCCAACGTATAAGATTAGATCTGTGACGAAGAGGTAAGGGGCAGATCTGGCCGCGCATTTTAGTTGGATCTAATGGTTCGAAAGCGCGATCCAGCGCGAAGCGGTACCAACCAACCAGAAGCTGCCGCGTGGCATGAGCTTCATTTTAAAATTTTCAATTAGATGGTTAAACTTGTTTAATTCATAACTTTTGATTCCCACGTCCAAATTTGACAAATTTTATATCAATGGAATCAGGAGAGAAAATCATTTCCATTTATGCAATGTGTTTAAAGTTTTGCCTCTGTTAAAATGGTTGTTTTTACAAAAACATTTGTAGGCATAAAATGTGTATATTAATTATTTCGAAAATGTTTTGCTATTCAAATGAAGTTTATTTGGCTTGTTTTGTTCTTGTTTATGATTCAGTATTGTGCACTTGTCTTGTTTGGTGTAGAAAATCATCACATGACATTTTGCATGCATCCATATATTTTTGCTTGTATATATTTTGTATGTGATTTTGGTGCTATTATTTTATGTGTAGATTTTGGTGCAAATAGTGATTGTGATTGTGAGGATTGTTGCCACTCTACAAACTACCAAGGCAAGTGGTACTTCATGATTTATACCTATGTTTTTCAACTATGCACTAGAAATATTTTGCTAGACTTGCATGAATATTTTGATCTATATGCTATGCTTGGGAAATCCTAGTAGTTGTAGAATTGCTAGAAATTTCTAAGTTAAGATGCTTATCTATGTCATGCTTAGCCTAGCTAGTAT
Source organism: Avena insularis (assembly GCA_023614405.1). Taxonomy (NCBI): domain Eukaryota; kingdom Viridiplantae; phylum Streptophyta; class Magnoliopsida; order Poales; family Poaceae; genus Avena; species Avena insularis. Next base: position 368,018,273 of record CM042693.1, on the reverse strand, counting down.
CAACCAAGGGTGGTTATATATTCATGCTATGATAAAATATTTCCAAGTCTTTGGACTTGTGTTTTGCTTAATAAAACAACTAAGTGAATAAAACACCTGGGTGGAAATGGAAGGAATGGTTTATGTTGAGTGGTTACACAAGGCCATTTCTATGGTTTACCTTGTGTATCTCACTTGTGGAAAGCCACCCAGAAACAAAGGGATTTGAGATGCCAAATGTTAAGAAGCTTCTAGTGCAGCCACTTGGCATTATGGGCTCTGCCTGGATCATATAGGTAGCAATAACTTAGCCATTTGGACAGTTGGTGGTAGTGGGATGATAGGTTGGAGCGCGTCCATTTGGTCTAAGGGAAGGCTTCTGAAAGGTCCTGTCTTGGTGAAAATCAAGTCTTGTGGGGAAAGTGCACAACCTCTGCAGATGGAAGAATATAAGTACTTATCCATGTCCCTGGTATTGGACAACTTGAGCATCAAGACATGGAAGCTATCAAGAATCTCCTCATCCCAATTTCTAAGTAAAAACTTGTGGTTGAACAAGGGTGAAGGTTCCCCAATGTCTATTGGTGGTTCCTTGGGAGAGACTTTGACAAAGAAAAACTTTGTGTTTTCAACTAATAGGAAAACCTATTTTGAGCAAAGCAAGCCTAAGCTACACTTAGCCAAAATGCATATAGTATTTAGTCTACCAATATACTACTAAGGTATCACTTTCCAATACTATTCCAATGTATTGACCCACTGTGGCTGTGTCACATCCCAAGATTTTCCAAATCTTGTAATGTGAAAAATAAATGAATAAAATAAAACTTTGTTGATTTTCAGAGTGAGAAGAAACTTTTGATTCCAATTGGAAACTTTCAAAACCTATTTGGATCAAATAAAATCCTAAAGGGATTAAAAAAATAATGAAGTTTTAAATATTTGGTACTATTTTGAAATCTTTTAATAAAAAATTTGATTTTAAAATAAGAAGGAAGAAATTTAAATAAGGATTATTTTATAAGCCAAATTAAAACTTGTCCAAGCCTTTAAAAGAAAAACATTTCTATTTGATAAAAATAGTAAAGGTTTATTTAAATAAAAATAAAAAGGAATTAATATCCAAGTTTATTAAAAATAAAGGTTTTGCTATTTTAATTAAACATCAAAACTTATTTATTTATTTAAAACAAGTTTTCCAAGTATTCTTTATTTTCAAATAAAACCTACTGATGTGGTTTTGAAAATAATTAAATTTCAAAATGGAGATTTTAAATAGAACAAATTCTATTTTTTTATTTAATAAACAAGGTCTATTTATTTAATTAATAATGGACCCTAAAGTAAAAATAATATTTTGACCTTTGGACTTTGGTTTATGTTGTTAAACAGAACCAAAACCCAATACAAGTGTGGTGAATGTTTGAATTGATTTGAATGCTTGAATTGTTGTTTGAAATTCAAAACAGAAAATAGATTTGGAAAAAGATAAAACATTCAGAAAGAAAGAAAATATAGTCTGGACACAGCCCAGCCGGCCAGCCCAACAAGCCCAGTTAGCCCAGCTTCTCTTCTCCCCCGCAGAAAACGTTTCGCACCTGAACACCTACCCGCAGAGTGACTGACCGGTGGCCCCTCTTTCTCTCTCACTTCCTCGCTGACAGCAAGGCCTCACTCTCCTATTCATCGTCTTCAACCAGCGCCGATTACTCCCTGCCGTTGCTGCCATTTACGCCGGCATTGAATACGCGATGAATACGCCTTTGATTCCTTCCAGTAACCGCACCCATTTAACCGCCTGCGCCTTCTCCTCCTTTTCCCTCAAACACCGCAGCACGAGAGCCCCTAGGCTGCCTCAATTTGAGCTCGCAACGCCACTGCTCCGACCACCGTCCCCAGCAAATTCCGGCGAGACCAGCCACCGCCTTGACTCCCCGACCAAGCACACACATTCCCCAGCCACAGGCGCTTCTGCCTGTACTTTCCGTTCAACCGCGGGCGCCCCAGAACATCGGCAACCACTTCGACTGAGCGCCGCCACGTCTGCTACTTCTCCGACGACGTTCCCTGGTAAGAACCTGACCGCCCCGCTCTTTCCCGATGATGCTCCCGCACTCCCCAACCTCGGTTGCATCTAACCATGCCTTTGCTTTTCCTCGGGGCGAACCGCAGCACCGCCCTCGACAACGACCAGAGCCACCCGACGTTGTTCCCCACTCCGGCGAGCGATTACTCCTACGCCAGTGCGCCCCTCGACCAACCGACCACGCCTTGAGCATCACCACGACCCTGCGAGCACGGTGAGACCATCCCCTGCCCTCTTTGCTTCCTGTAACCGCCGTTAGCTCCTCGTCCGACCGTGCGCCGCCGCCAGCCGCCGCTAGCGCCGCCAGTTAATGGTTGAGCCGCTGTGAGCCGTGCGATGCAAATCGTCTGGCTAAGAATAGAACTTGAGCGAAGCGGTATGAGCTAGTCTGAGCCGTGCGATCTGTTTAGATCCAACGCCCCGTCGAGCGCAATCCGCGTGAAGCGGTACCGCCCAATTAGATCATGCCGCGTGTCACTAGATCTGTTTAAAAGAAATTTTGAATCAGATTTGTTTGCAAATTTGAAACCCTTGTAACTTTTGATCCACACGTCCAAAATTTGCAAACTTTATATCAATGGAATCAGTGCAACAAGCCCTAGCCAACCATGCAATGTGTTTAGTAAAAAGTTTCTGTTAGATTGTTTGTTTTTGCAGAAACATTTGTATGCTTGTTTAGGTTATAAAAATATTTCCAAAATGTTTTTAAGGATGAAAACTTTGCAAATTGGTTTGTGGTAAACCTACTGACCCTAGGAACCAACCCATGGTTTTAAAAATGTATTTGGTGAAGATTAGGGTTGATTAATTGAATTAGCCCATTTCTAGCCAAATAAAAATAATGATTTTGCTATGAAAATGTTTTTGGAGTAAAATCTTTGGGAAAATGATTTGACTCAAACCTACTGACCCTAAACACCAAGTTTTGAGAAACAACAACCTTTTGGTGAACAACATAAAGTTGTTACTTTGATAAAAACATTTTCCACCACATAAAATAATAAAAGGATTTAAAAATGGTTTATAGACAAAACCCTTTTGCAAATGACTTTGCCACTTTAGAAAATGACCACTTTGAACCTTACAAAGTTTAGAAGCCTAGTGGAGACCACCTTTGCAAATAAAACTATTTTTGCATGCTTGCATGCATGACTTAGTTCCTATGATTTTATGTGTGTTTGATTGTTTGAGTATTGGTTGGAATGCTAGTTGATTTTGTGTTTGCTTGATTGATTTGTAGTGAAGTTAGAAAAGTGTGAAACTAGCAAGATCAAGAAGTGAACCAACATTCCCTACCAAAAAGGCAAGTTACACTATCATCTAAAGTCCTACTATTTTCATTATACTTAGTGGATTTTGAAACATGCATGAAAAAGAATTTCTATACTTATGCTGTGCTAAATCCTAATAGGATACCCTATACATTCCTTAGTGAAAACAATGTAGTTGTTACATGCTTAGCCATGCTATATTTTGAAAAGAGATACATGTTGAGATTTAGTTTTGAAATTGAGAAAAGACTTATGTTTTATATAATAAAACAAGGACTCAATGAACCACCTGGGTGGACAAGGATACTTTGAGTTTTGGAGAAGGTGGCAACAAAAGGAACCATGTCTATGGCAATCTCTTTGTGTTGTGATCCAAAGGAAAACCACCCAGGGACTTAGAGATTGAACATGTTTCTCCAATTGTGGCTTTCGTGTATAACCACATGCTACTTATGGCTCTGGCTTAGTCAACTACATTGGGAAGACCCATGCATTGTCTTCAGGTTACTGAAAATGGGGGACCTGGAATCCTACATGGGTACTGAAGACAAGCTAGCAATGGTGTATGGGAGGACCCTATGGAAAGACTTCGTCACATTCTCAATCTGCCAGTACTCCATCTTGGTGAGTACCAATCCAGCGGCCACTGGTGGCAACAAGATGAGAGTGTGACATGTGGGTAAAGTGTACAACTTCTGCAGAAGATAATAAAATCTAAGTACTTAGCCGTGTCCCCGGTTATGGACAATACTGAGCAACTAAAGCTTGAAGCTATGGGAAATCTCGACATTCCAATTTCTAAAAGAAAAACTTTTAAGTGACAACAAAAGACTTGATGCACTTGGGGGTACCAAGGAGCTCAAGAGATTTTGATGAAAACTTGATGCACTTGGGGTTACCAAGGAGCTCAAGAGATTTTGACAAAGACACTTGGTGGATTACAAGGAGTTCAGAAGGATTTGACAAAAGATCAAAACCATTTTGAAAAGATAGGATAAAGTATTGCTTTCTGCAAATGAGCCTTAAAACCCTACTTAGCCAAATATGCATGTAATGATAGGATCCACTTATATTCCACATAGTAGTGAAACTTGCCAATACAATTCAAATGTATTGACCCTTGTGGCTGCAACTTGTATTGTTGTAGGTTTTGATTGATTTTAGTGAATATTGATTGATTAGGATTACAAGTCTACAACCAACATGTTTGCCTGTGGCACTTTGAAGATGAAGGACCCCATGCTTATAGTTATTCCACTGCAATGTAATGTAATAGCCAAATGAGCTATGTAAGATGTAATAAAATTATGTTATTCCTGGTTATAAAGTTATATTATGACCTTTGTTTCTTGATATTACATCTTAACTGTGGATGCTAGCTATTGATCCAGGGACTAGCATTGTAAACACAGGGGACTCTACCTTATTTAAAGGTTGGGACCCTTACAGGCTGTAACTTGCGATGTTGCAGGTTATTCTGATGATGATTAGGGGTTATGAGTCTACACTCAACATGCTTGCATGTGGCACATGAAGATGAAGACTTACTTATCTTATTATATGTTTGAACTCTTGTATTAGGCATGTGGCCATGGAGTTTGTCAAAGACTATGTTTGTCTCTGGAATGATATGTAATAATGACCTTTGTTTCTGTATACTTCATCTTAAACTGTGGATGCTAGCATTGATCCAGGGACTAGCATTGCAATCACAGGGATCCTTACCTTTATAAAGGGAGGGATCTTATAGCCGGAACAGAGACTTTCTGTACCCCGAATCTCCCCTTCGATGGCGGCGGCGCAGCGGAACTTTTTCTGGAAAATGATGGTTATTTAGGGTTTTCTCCCCGGGGGCTTCTTATAGGCGAAGGAGGCAAGGTGAGGAGGCAGCCAGGGGGCCCACACCCTCTGTAGGCGCCACCAGGGCTTGCCCGTGCTTGGGGGGTGCGGCCACCCTGGTGCCCTACTCCGTCTCAGCTTTGTTGTTCCGTGTTGGTCTGAGAAAAATAATGACTTTGGCTTTTGTCCCGTCCAATTCCGAGAATATTGATTGTCTGCCTTTCTGGAACCAAAAACAGAAGAAAACAGGCAACTGGCACTGTGGCATCTTGTTAATAGGTTAGTACCAGAAAGTGTATAAAAATACCTCAAAGTGAAGACAAAACAACACAAAGTAGATACTAAACAAGCAGGGGGCATCAAAAATTATAGATAAGTATCCGACGTATCAAGCATCCCCAAGCTTAACTCCTGCTCGTCCTCGAGTAGGTAAGTGATAAAAAGAATAATTTTTGAGGTGGCATGCACCATCAAAATCAAGATCAAACCATTTGCAAGGAATGAAAGCTAGGATCAAAGTACTCTAAACATGTGCATGAAAGATGGAGTTCTAACAATAATACATAGTAACTATGCATGCAACATGAAAGGCTACAAACAAATATCATGAATAACATGCATTGAAAAACGTTTGTTTGTTTCACATACAGAAAACATGGCATAGTGACAATCAGCTTGTCCCTCATAGAGTAGCAAATAGATGCATAGGACACCTTCAAAGTTCACAAGGGTGACTAGAAACAAGTAGCACAAGAACAAGTAATATCACAATATGCATCAATCAATAAGTCTTGGGACACTGCACATAGAACTAAGAATGGCAACTATGCTCTCTTAAAGGTGCCTAAAGGTAGAAGGTGGAGACTCAATAATAGTGTAAGAAAGACCCTTTGTAAAGGGAAGCAGGGATTTAAAGTTTCAAAAAGAGCTTCCAAAAATTATGGTACTTGTTAGCTTTCAGCCCTCATTGCCCCTATCATAAGCATCTTGAAGTGATTAAGGTTAAAGTGAACAAACTATGGAGTATATGCTTGACAAAGTATAAGTTGGCAATCTCAAGTCCCTTGAATACGAGGGCCACACCTCATGCTACTCAACTTCAGTCACCTGTAAGTTCTTATCATTGTAAGTATATGCGTATCATAGAGAACCGCCAACGGGTTACCCCTTGCACATGGTATAGGAGCTATCCCATAACCAAAATGACAAGGCAGGCAGACAATGAGCATCTCAGCAATCTTTTTATTTACTATATGCATAGCTTTTTATTGAGGATGCTTCATAGATATCTCACTATGGATATGCTGCAAGTTTCCACCATGATTAGGCATGTCTTAGGCTAGCTGCCAGGCGTTTCTCTAACACAACATACAAACTCCATGGACTTACAAGTTCCGTCTTTATTTCACACCAGTGACATCCATAGACAAAAGAGCATGATATCAACTGAGTACAAAGTACAAGTGCAATGTTGAAAACGTTCCCCATGATAGCATGGTTCTGCTAATTCCAACGTATAAGTGCAAGCATATATAACATAGACGACACAATGGTTCAAGTTTATTAGGGGCAAAGAATATAAAGTGTGCCATCAAGTTTGTGAGGGCTTTAATCACTAATTTTTCACATAAAAAAATACTTTTTAATTGGAAGATAGATGAAAACAAGAATATACTTGGAATGGTGTAACACAACATGCATAGGAGTTCATAGTGGACACTTTGGAATAACTTGGTTTCTTGAGAGTTGGAAGCATGAGTAGAGCTTACTCATACAAGTGGAGGCTAGCAAAAGACTAGGAGCAACCAACTAAGAGAGCAGTAATGGCCATAATCATGTAGAGCAACAAAACATTGCTAGTCAAAGCATAAAGTTGTACCACAAGTCAAGGAATAAATGATCATAGAGGCTATGGTGACTTGTCATAGTCATAACATGGTGTGATCATGTGACAGGTCAACCCAAACAAAGCATCAAAGGAGAATACCACAATACTATGCTTTTGCATGCTAAAACAACGCATGATTCCTTCAAGGCACATTAAGCAATCCTAATTGTTTGGAACAAGTCATGCTACAACAATAATCACTAAGCAAAGGTCAAAACAAGATCTAGCATGACATGCTAAAGTCTAAGTCACAGTCAAAGTAAGCTCCTCTTGTAAGCAAGAAACTTCCTACTCTTTTCCAACACCAATCGACTTATTTGAAATAACTCACAAAGATAATAATCAATAAAGACCAGTGAGCTTTTCTCACAAATCCACAAAGAAGACTAAAAATTTCTAATCTAAAAGCACAAGAAAACTAAGGCTGAAAACAGTGCTAGCAATAGTGAACACTCACAAAACAATAAGAGTGAAAACTAGAGTGTTCTAGGTAATGGAAACAGAGTGTGTCTCTATCCAAAGAAGTGTGTTGTAACCAACCAACTTACTCAAGCAAACTAAGCAAAAAAAACCAAAAACGAAAACTAAGACGCTCCAAGAACAACACAACAATGCATGAAACAATAAAAACGAAGTGTCTAGAAAGACTTGAGATTTTTATTGATGAAGAAGGGGATGCCCAAGGCATCCCAAGCTTTGACGCTTGTACCTCTTGGATATTTCTTGGGGTGACACTGGGGTGGCATCCCCAAGCTTGAGATTTTGTCCATTCTTCATCTCATTACATCATTCTCTCTCTACACCTGAAATTTTTCCTTCATACAAAACTTCACACAATCTTTATTAGCAACATTAGTGTATTCGAAATATAATAGACCTTTGAGAAAAGCTTTGGAATAGCAAAACTTTTCATGAAAAACACAAGATACTGTAGCAACTATTTCAAAAAGCTCAATTCCCCAAAAGAGAACTCAAAAAGGAATCAATAAGAAGAAATGCAAATAATGGCAGAAATCTGTCAAAACAGACCACCAGGTAGAAACCGATTTTTTCAAAAATCTTCTGTTTCTCAAATCAAAAAGTGTTAAACTAATGAAAGTTAGCTAACATACTGGGGGATTTATTCGTAAATTGTAAGCTCAATCCGACTTACACAGACTCCTCACGAATTTTTATGGTGGAGGACATAAATCTGTTTCAGGACAGCAACTCCCCAAATCTTACTTCCCTCTCATTAGAGGTCATTCTTGGCACAAAAAGCAAACAAAAAGGATAAGGAGAGGTTATTACATAAGTAATAACTTCAAATACTCAAGAAAACTCTTGGGTTATCTCCCAACAAATACTTTTCTTTAACGCCTTTAAGTTAGGCTTGATAGTTTGAAAAGATGCTCACATAAGAAATGTGAATTGAAGTAAAAGGGAGCATCAAGAAGCAAATTCAAAACACATTTAAGTATAACCCACTTCCTATGCATAGGAATATTGTAAAGAAACAAGTCATGAAAGCACAAAACAACAAGCATAGGAAAGCAAAACAAGTGCAACTTCAAGACTTTCAACATAAAGAGGCGAAACTTAATATTATTGAGATACATAAAACCATGTTTCCCTCTCTCATAATGACTTTCAGTAGAAACATGAATAAAATTAATAATATAACTATCACATAAAACATTCTTATCATGAGCCACATGCAGAAAATTATTATAACTCTCCACATAAGCATAGTCATACTTATTAATTGTAGTGGGAGAAAATTCAACAAAATAGCTATCATTATTATTCTCATCACCATAATCATCAAATATATGAGGCATATTGTAATCATAATTAATTTTCTCCTCAATAGTAGGTGGACTGAAAATATCATACTCATCATTGTAATCATTATATATTGGAGGTAAAGTATCATCAAAGAAAATTTTCTCCTCCGTGCTTGGGGGACTAAAAAGATCATTTTCATCAAAACTAGCTTCCCCCAGCTTAGACTTTTCCATAGCATTAGCAATAATGGTGTCCAAAGAATTCATACTAATAACATTGCTATTAGCATGCAAATAAAGTTCCATAGGTTTTTTAATTTTCTCTTCAAACACTTCATGTCCTAACTCAAGATAAACACTATAGAGCTCTCTAATTTTGTTGTTGTTTTCCATTAAGCCTAACTAGTGAAAACAAGAAACAAAAAGACAAAATTGCAGAATCTAAAGGAAATAACTTTGAGCACTCACACACCAAGAGGATGTGAGTACCTTTTACCTTACCTCCCCGGCAACGGGACCAGAAAATAGCTTATGGCATGGAGGAAAGGTAAAATCCCAAAACCTCCCTGGCAACGGCGCCAGAAAAGAGCTTGATGTCTATGCACTTCTATTCTTGTAGACAGTTGATGGGCCTCCAAGTGCAGAGGTATGTAGAACAGCAAAAAGTTTCCCTTAACTGGATCACCCAAGGTTTATCGAACTCAGGGAATAAGTGGTCAAAGGTATCCCTCTCAAGCAACCCTACAATCAAGATACAAGAAGTCTCTTGTATCCCCAGCACACCCAATATAGGTGCACTAGTTCGGCGAAGAGATAGTGAAATACAAGTGGTAACGGTGCCAGAAAATAGCTTGACGGTGAGGTAAATACTAAAGGCAACAAGAAGGAAGCAAACAAACGTGCAACAGATCGAGTAGTAAATGGTGTTTCAATGCTTAGAAACAAGGCCTAGGGATTATACTTTCACTAGTTAACACTCTCATATAAATATACTCTCTTCATGATACTACTCTTAACTACTCTTCGGTTGGACACTCTAATCAATGGTAGGGCTATAACAGCACACCTCAAAGTCCGCCTTCCCCAATCTAGATAAACCCACACTGTCACCTTGAGCGCTATAAGGTTACAACAAACACCACAGTTTCATAGAGACATCCAACTCCAAATATAACTCATAACAAATATTTAATCTAGCCAAAGTGCCACACACGGTATGCCCACTGTCACTTTCACACCCGTGGGGAAAAGCATAGATCTATTAAAGCCAAAGAGTATTTATGTAGAATCAAGCCTAAGTGCCACCATGGCGTGCATGCTGTCACTTTCACACACATGGGGAGAGCAGAGATCTAACAAAGCACTTGAGTAGCAATGTAGATCTACTTGATTACAAAGCTCATGACCACAACAAGATCATGAATAGAGAGAGATGAACACATAGCTATCGGTAGAGACCTTAGCCTCGAAGGAGAACTACTCCCTCCTCATCATGGGAATCAGCAACGGTGATGGACATGGTGGTGGAGATCGATGGAGATGGCTCCGGGGGCACTTCCCCGTCCTGGCAGGGTGCCGGAACAGAGACTTTCTGTCCCCCGAATATCCCCTTCGGTGGTGGCGGTGTTGTGGAGGTTTTTCTGGAAGTATGATAGATTATTTAGGGTTTTCTCCCCGGGGGCTTCTTATAGGCGAAGGAGGCAAGGTGATGAGGTAGCCAGGGGGCCCACACCCCCTGTAGGCGCCACCCGGGCTTGCCCGTGCCTGGGGGTGCGGACACCCTGGTGCCCTACTCTGTCTCTGCTTCGTGGTTCAGTGTTGGTCTGGAAAAAATAATGACTTTGGCTTTTGTCCCGTCCAATTCCGAGAATATTGATTTTCTGCCTTTCTGGAACCAAAAACAGAAGAAAATAGGCAACTGACATTGTGGCATATTGTTAATAGGTTAGTACCAGAAAGTGTATAAAAATACATCAAAGTGAAGACAAAACAAAGCAAAGTAGATACTAAACAAGCAGGGAGCATCAAAAATTATAGACACGTTTCCGACATATCATGTAGGAGTGAACAATAATAGATCCAAGTGAACTTACAAATAAAGCTATGCCCCCCGAAAATGGCGCCAGAAAATAGTCTTGATGACCCACAAGTATAGGGGATCGCAACAGTCTTCGAGGTTAGTATTACCCAATTTATTGATTCGACACAAGGGGAGCCAAAGAATACTTATAAGCCTTAATAACTGAGTTGTCAATTCAGCTGCACCTGGAAATAGTCTTGCTCACTGCAGTTTATCAGTAGCAATAGTTTCGTAGTAGCAATAGCAAAGCAACAACATCAGTAAAACAAGAGCAATAGTAACAGTAGTAGCAAAAGATAGAATATGAGTGCGGTAGACATATGGATGGATGGACGGGCGTTGCATGGACGAGACTATTCATGTAACTTCAAGATCTAGTGCATTTGCAGATAAATAATATAAAGCATCCAAGTACTAAATAATCATAGGCATGTGTTCCATATATAGTCATACGTGCTCGCAATGAGAACTTGCACGACATCTTTTGTCCTGCCAGCCCGTTGCAGCAGGGCCTTAAGGGAATCTACTGGTAATTAAGGTACTCCTTTTAATAGAGCACCGGAGCAAAGCATTAACACTCTGTGAACACATGTGATCCTCACATCACAGCCATCTCCTCAGGTTGTCCCAATTTCTGTCACTTCGAGGCCTTTGGTTCCGGACAATGATATGTGTACACAACTTGCAGATAAGATCACAAACAATACTATCATCATGAATCAATAATAAGTTCAGATCTGAGATCATGGCACTCGGGCCCTAGTGACAAGCATTAAGCACAACAAGTTGCAACAAAGTCAAATAGCACTAATAGAAATACTAGGCACCATGCCCTAATAATCTTATTCGATTACATGATAGAACTCATCCAATCCCTACCATCCCCATAGACTACAGCGGGGGATTACTCACTCATGGATGGGGGAAACATGGATGGTTGATGGAGAGGCGTCGGTGATGATGATGGCGATGATCCTCTCCAAATTCCCCCGTCCCGGCAGGGTGCCAAAACGGAGTTTCTGGTTCCAAATCGCGGTTTCTGGTGGTGGCGGCGCAATGGAACTCTTTCTAGAAAAACATCGAACCCCCCTAATTTTTTAGGCCAGAAGGCAACTTATAGGGAAGAGGGAGGCCAAGGGGGTGCCTGAGGCGGCCACACCCCCTCCAGGCACGGCCAGGCCCAGCCCGCACGGCAGGGGTGTGGGCCCCTCAGAGCCCCACTCCGTCTCGTATTTTGGCTCTGTGAGTCTTCTGGTGAAATAGGATTTTTGGCATATTTTCCAGGATTTTTACTGATAGTTGATTTTCTGCACAAAAACTAGACACCAAGGTAATTCTGCTGAAAACAACATCATTCCGTGTTAGTTGTATCAAAATCACACAAGTTTAGAGGAGAAACAATAGCAAAAGTGTTCGGGAAAGTAGATACATGAAAGGATCGTATGGGAACCTAGAGGGGGTGAATAGGTGCTACTTCAAATTTTCTTCTTTTTCAAATTAGGGTTTGACAATAAGGTAAATTCCTAGATAATGCAACTAAGGTGAATTTACCTATATGACAAACATGAACAAGATAATTCACAACTAAGTAAGAGCAAGTAAGTAAAGTGCGATAAAGGATAGAAGTAACCAAAGTGGTGGACGCGGAGACACAAGGATTTGTTTCCCGTAGTTCCTTCCTTTTGAGAGGAAGTACGTCTACGTTTGGAGAGGGGGTGGTTTCAAACCACCAACGCCAGGAGAGGCCTCCCTTGTTCTCCGATGAATCTCACCCCAACGGGATCGATTCACCTTCCACTATATCGGCAACCTTCAAGGTGGAAGCTGGCACCTTTACAAGTTTGGGGCACACATCCACAACTTAATCGGAGGCTCCCAAATACAAGCAAGCTGTCAAAGTAATCAAAGACAAGCTTGTAAGAACCAAAACAAGAACTAGGGTTTCCAAGAAAACACTAGAGCAAAGGGGCCCTCAATGAAATGAGGGGGAAATGAAGATCTCTTTTGGTGAAGTAGTAGATCGAGGCCACCTCCTTCGATTCCCCAAAGATCAAAGACTTTGGGTGGTGGATTGAGGAGATCTTGAAGATTTGGTGGCTCCAATGGTGGTCTTGACTTTAATGTGGATGAGCCCTTTGTCCCAAGGTAGGTGGAGGGGTATTTATACCCCTCCAAGAAATCTGGCCGTTGGAGCCATTAATGCAGCGGTAGTACCGGAAGTTTAAGCGGTACTACCGGAAAACTCCGATACTACCGGACCTGGTACCGGAAGAGCAACTTTCAAACTTCATATGCTCTGGCCATAGCGGTATCAAAATGTGATGCTACCGTAGAGCGGTAGTACCGCTTATGGGAAACGGTACTACCGGACGGGTAATGGAATCTGCAACTTGGTCGAAAAACTTTATGTCACGCAAGGTAGCAAAATGCGGTATTGCCGCATTTTGCTACCTAGGCAGCCAGTGGCTTTTGCCAACTTACAAAAGGCTACTGCCACGCTAGGTACTAAAATGCGGTACTACCGCATTTTAGTACCAGGGCGAGCTATGGCCTTTTATAGGTTGGAAAAAGTCTCTGCCGCGCTAGGTACTACCACATTTTAGTACCGGAGCGGGCAGTAGCTTTTGACAAGTGGTAAAAAAGCTACTGTCGCGCTAGGTACTAAAATGCGGTACTACCGCTTTTTAGTACCTCGCCCGGCAGTGGCTTTTTGACAACTGATCAAAAACTACTGCCGCGTCCGGTAGCAAAAAGCGGTGCCGCGCCAGGCAGAAAGTTCTGGACTGTTGTTTAACCATTGCAAACCTTTTTCAATGCACCTGCGATACACTTGGCAAATAATTAGTCTGATATGTGTGATGTCATAAAACACCAAAATCACTAGGGATAGGAAATGCTCTTTCAATACGTTTTGGACGTATCATCGTGGTTGTTAGTATTTTCCCAAAATATTTGATGAATTCTGTGAGGAACACGTAATTATTCATGAGAGCACGCCTCCCTACTCGCCCCAATCAAACGGGGTTGTCGAGAGGAAAAACCACACGCTGACTGACTTGGTGAATTCCATGTTAGACACTGCTGGTTTATCAAAGGCATGGTGGGAGGAGGCTTTGTTGACTTCATGTCATGTCCTGAATAGAGTTCCTAACAAGAATAAAGAAAAGACCCCTTATGAGGAGTGGGCTGGGAGAAAACCATCACTTTCGTATCTGCGCACTTGGGGGTGTTTGGCAAAGGTCAACATACCGATCCCCAAGAAACGCAATATCAGACCTAAGATAGTGGATTGTATCTTTCTAGGATATGCTCCACGGAGTGTAGGCTATAGATTTCTAGTGGTTAAATATGAGGTACCTGATATGCATGTTAATACTATAATGGAATCTCGTGATGCAACATTCTTTGAGAAAATGTTTCCTATGAAAGATGTGCATAGCATTGGTAGAATTTCTTCTAAAATACTTCCTGAATCTAGTGCATCTATTGAGAATTCTGAACAACCACATGAGGAAGTCCTTGAGAAGGATGACAATGAACCTATCACGAGGATTAAGAGACAGAGGGTTGCAAAATCCTTTGGTAATGACATCATCATGTACCTTGTGGATGATACTCCTAGATCCATTGCCGAGGCATATGCATCCCCTGATGCAGATGATTGGAAAGAAGCTGTCCAAAATGATATGGATTCGATTCTTTCTGGTGGAACTTGGGAATTATCAGAACGACCTTATGGATGTAAACCTGTGGGATGTAAGTGGGTGTTCAAGACGAAGCTAAGGCCTGATGGTACTATTGAGAAGTAGAAGCCGCGTCTTGTAGCTAAGGGCTACACACAGAAAGAAGGCGAAAATTACTTTGACACCTATTCACCTGTCGCTATACTGACCAATTTTCGAGTACTACTGTCCCTGGATGCCTCTTATGGTCTTCTCGTTCATCAAATGGACGTGAAGACAACTTTCCGTAACGGAGAGTTGGAAGAGGAGATCTATATGGATCAGCCGGATGGGTTTTTGGTAAAAGGTGAAGAGACAAAGGTGTGCAAGTTATTAAAATCTTTATATGGCCTGAAACAAGCACCTAATCAATGGCATGAGAAGTTTGACAGAACCCTACTTTTTGTTGGCTTTGTCATTAATGAGGCTGATAGGTGCGTTTACTATCGCCATGGTGGGGGCGATAGCGTTATATTATGTTTGTACATGGATTACATTCTGATCTTTGGTAAAAATATGAAAGTGATAAATGAAGTCAAGTCTTTCCTATCAAAAAGTTTTGATATGAAAGATCTGGGAGAGGCTGATGTGATTCTAAACATCAAGATTATTAAGAACGATAATGAGATTACTTTAACGCAATCTCATTATGTTGAGAAGGTATTGAGTTGATTTGGCTTTATTGATGGCAAGTCTTCTCCAACACCTTATGATCCCAGTTTGACATTACGAAAGAATAAGAAGGAACCAACAGATTAGCTGAAATATTCACAAGTTGTTGGTTCTCTCATGTACTTAGCAAGCGCTACAAGACCCTATATTTCTTTTGCTGTGATCAAGTTGAGTAGGTTCATGTCTAACCCGGGTATTGATCATTGGCATGCACTTGAAAGGGTCATGCGTTATCTATGTGGTACAATGAGCTATAAGATTCACTATTCACACTACTACGAAACCAGCTATAGATAGACAAAACTTCTATGGCGCATATGTGTGACCATGCGCCACAGATAAACTCCAGTGGCGCATTTCAGAAAATGCGCCACAGAAATCTTCACACTTCTATGGCGCATATAGGAAAAATGTGGTCTACTAGAAAAAACATTCTGTGGTGCATATGTGTGACCATGCGCCATAGAACTGGAGTAGAAAAATGGCGCATATGTGTGACCATGCGCCATAGAACTGGAGTAGAAAAAACAGATTCCACCCCCTCCCCCGTGGATCGTCTTTTTAGCCTTGCAAAAAATAATAGAAAATGAAAAATAGTTCAAAAAAATAAAATCCTTTCACATAGTTGGTGGTAATGTGGTCTAGTTTGTAGGAAAATTACCAACATGCATTTCGACTTTTTATGCAAAAAAAGTCATGTCACGGTAAAATGGCCGTAACTTTTGCATACAATGTCAGAAAAATACGTATAATATACTAAAATGACGAGAACAAGATTTCGCATCCGCTCGCAACGACCTTTAGTCGTTCAGCGATTATTTAGATTTTCAAAATTCAAAAAGAGTAAAAAGTTATGGACAAAAGGTCGTTTTTTCCTACATAAAATAAAAAAGGAGGACAAACTTCTGTGGCGCATTTCTTCCATATGCGCCACAGAAGTCTTGGACGGGATTCGAATTTTGAATCTCGCCCCCCTTCTCCCTCTTTTATACTCTTCTACTCCTCCATCCTTCTCCTCCTCCACTTCTTCTCTCATTCTCCTCACCTTCTCCTCCTCCTCCACCCCGGTGAGATCCTCCTCCTCCCCCTCCACCACGGTGAGCTTCTCCTCCTCCTCCTCCTCCACCTCCACCCCGGTGAGCTTATCCTCCACCACCAAGTGTCCGGTGAGCTCCTCCCTCCTCCACCCCGGTGAGCTCCTCCTTCTCCCACCTCCCTCCTCTTCCACTTCGGCGAGCTCCTCTTCCGGCGACCTTCTCCTCCTCCTTTGGCGGCCTCCTCCTCCTGTGGCCTCCTCCTCTCCTCCACCGGTGACCTCCACCTCCTCCACTAGCGACCTCCTTCTCTCCTCCATCGGCGACCTCCTTCGGTGACCCTCACCTCCGGCGAGCACCACCTCCGGCCAGATCTGGCCTGTTTTTTTTTGAAATTTGAAAAAAACATCTGTGGCGCATATTGGCAATATGCGCCATAGAAGTTTGAGTTCTGGTTCGGGACTTCTGTGGCGCATTTTGGCAATATGCGCCACGGAAGTTTTTCAGACTTTTGTGGCGCATTTCAATATGCGCCACAGAAGTGCACTTTAGTGGCGAGATGACAGTGGTGTTTCCCATATGCGCCACAGAAGTCCCAAAATGATGCGCCACTGATAGTCCTTTTCCTAGTAGTGTCAGGACACCCTGCTGTGCTTGAAGGATATAGTGATTCAAACTGGATCTCTGATGTTGATGAACTCTACGCCACGAGTGGGTATGTGTTTACCCTTGGAGGTGGCGCAGTGTCATAGAGGTCTCATATACAAACCATATTGACAAGGTCAACTATGGAAGTAGAACTTACTGCTTTAGACACAGCCACTATTGAGTCAGAATATCTACGTGAGCTCTTGATGGACTTGCCTGTGGTTGAAAAACCTGTGCCGCCAATCCTTTTGAATTGTGACAACCAAACTGTTATTTTCAAAGTGACCAATTCTAAAGATAACGTGAATTCATCAAGACACGTGAAGAGACATTTGAAATTTGTCAGGAAATCGAGAAACTCCATAGTAATAATTGTTACTTATATTGAAACAGACAAAAACATGACATATCCCTTAACAAAGGGACTATCATGAAATGTGATAGATAGTGCATCGAGGTAGATGGGGTTGAGACCCATGGATGCCACACCTTAGTGGTAACCCAACCTATGTGATCGGAGATCCCGTGAATTAGGACCTGGGAAGAACAAGCTAGTAGTTTGAGTGAGGATAGTATTTTGTAACCCCCTCTATGTAAAGATGCATAACTCTCATAATCTGTAAGGCAGGTTGGCAACATGCCTTAATGTGTTTCTGTTGGCTCTAACTAGCAAATATACCATCCTATAGGGCATTCTTGAAAGAACACACCTATATGAGCTCGACTGTAAACGTCACGGTCTATGAGACTTAGGTGATCTCTAGTAAACTCATGAAGATACCAGGGAGTATGACGTATATGCTCCAACCAGCGGGTTAGGATACTGACAGCCATGTACTAGTTATGATTTTGAGTGAAATCTATTGGCACCAAAATTACAATTCAAGGTTCGTCCATTGTTCAAGTTGTTGATAGACGTAGTTCAAGATTCTAGGCGGAAGTTCAACTTAACAGTCTTTGCTGAAACACTGGTATATAAACAAGTCATGAGGATTGGCAAATCTTCAAACGGGCATTTGAGATCTAATGGGGGATTGTTAAAAATAATGGGCTAAAACAAATAGGCTCATGTATATTTCAGATTTTCCCTACATCTTAAAGCTCAAGTTTGTGGCAGCTCACATGTGTTTGGGCCCATGTTTGTGGCAGCTCACATGGGAATGGAGTGGGAGCTAAAGTATAGTCTCACATGGGAAGTTGAAAGAGAGTTGTACCACTTTATAAGATAGAGTGTTGCACCACTTTGTAAGTGAGTGACAATAAGAGAGATACATGTGCTCCTCCTCCAACGCCGTTGCCGCTCGCCCGCCCGCCCGCCCGTCACATCACGTCATGTCACGACACGCGCGCACCGCAGGTTGCGGGAATCTCGCCGAGCCGAGCTTTATTTTGCTGCTCAAGAAAATTATGAGGTTTTTCCTCCGTTAGGGTTTCCTGAGCCGCTCTATATAAAGTACTGTGCAGCTTCTTGCGCCGCCACCGTATCCTACTCCATCCCGCTTGACGGCGTGCACCGTCGGATAGGAGAGCAGGTCTCCGGAACCACTCACCTTTGTGATCCTGTACGAAAGAGGGTGAATAAGGTTTTTGGGAAGCGCTCCGCGCGACTGCTTGAGTTCTCCATCACGGGTCATCTTCCATCCAAGTCGGGTGGTGCTGCCTATCGCCGTCTTCGCCGACATCTACTTCGATCAGTTACTGCCACGAGTACGTCAGCAAGCAAACGGTATGTGCGACGTGCTGCTGTTTGGTTATTCATCATGTTATGCGAGTACATGTTTAGCTGCTACTTGTTTCTGTTCATCTTGTTGTTTAGTACATCTAGTATATTCGTGTTACATGAGATACTAGCTGGTTTTGTCATGTTTAATATTCTGGAATTAATCATAGAAATTGTGCCTAATATTCCAACAATCCAAAAACCTTATTGTAGGCAATTTCCTGAATTAACAATGGCTGGTTTTACCGATACACTGAGGCCAGATAATTTTACTGGTGTGCACTTTAAGAGGTGGCATTACAAGGCTGAGCTTTGGCTGGCCACGATAAAAGTGTTCCAGATTAATAAAGACAAACCTGAAGGAACTATATCTAACAAGGATCAGAAGAAGATCGAGGAAGACAATATTGTCTTTGTGGGATGCATTCTGAGCATTATTGATGACCGTCTGTGTGATGTGTTTATGCACATAAAAGACGTGAAGGATCTCTGGGATACACTAGACGCAAATTTTGGTGTTGCAGATGCTGGCAGTGAACTGTATATCATGGAGAGCTTTCATGATTTTAAGATGACAAAGGACCTTCCTGTGGTTCAACAAGCTCATGAGATACAGCGCATTGCCAAAGAGCTCAAACTCCTTAAGTGTACCTTACCCAACAAGTTTGTGGCAGGTTGGATTATTGCTAAGTTGCCCCTTCATGGAGGAACTTCGCCATAGCTCTCAAACATAATAGACAGGAGATATCAGTTGAAAATTTGATAGCGTCCCTTGATGTTGAGGAGAAGGCTCGGGCTAAGGACACTACTGAGAAACGAGAGGGTCATGCTACTGCAAACTATGTGCAGAAAGGCAAATCCGTAGGAAAGAACAAAGGAAACTTCATGTCCTCCTTTAACAAGCCTGTAAATACTACAACCTTCAAGAAGAAGAAGCCGAACATGGATAAGAGTGATCTGACTTGTTTCACTTGTGGAGAGCCTGGCCACATTTTCAAGGACTGTCTAGATCATGCAAAACCGCAGAGGGAAAAAGGCCAAGAATGTCGACGTTGTGACCGCTAGCAATACTGATGGGTATGGTAATTTGTTTACTGTTCTTTCAGTATTTCAATCACCATGTTGGTGGATTGATACAGGTGCTAATGTTCATATGTGTGCTGACATCTCTATGTTCACTTCTTATCAGGTCGCACAGGATTCATCCATCCTAATGGGGAATGGATCACATGCTTCTGTTCGTGGTGTTGGCACGGTGGATCCGAAGTTTACTTCCGGAAAGATCATGCAGCTGAGGAACGTGCAAGATGTCCCTACTATGAACACGAATCTCTTTAGTGGCTCCCTTCTATGCAGAGATGGGTTTAAGGTTGTTTTAGAGTATAATAAAGTCGATGTTTCGAACCATGGACAATTTATTGGTAAAGGTTATGAGTTCGGAGACTTGTTCCGTTTTTCACTTTCAGAGTTTTGTAATAAATCCGTGAATCATATTTATGGTGGTGTTAATGATGATACCAGTGATTGGCATTCTCGTTTATGTCACATTAATTTTGGTTTGATGTCTCGGATGTCTAGTATGAGTTTAATTACGAATTTCATTATTGCCAAAGGTTCTAAGTGCCATAGTTGTGTGCAATCAAAGCAACCTCCAAAGCCTCACAAGGTTGCTGATGAGAGAAACTTGGCACCTCTATATCTCATACATTCTGATCTATGCGAGATGAATGGTGTGTTGACAAAAGGTGGAAAGAGATGTTTCATGACATTGATAGATGGTGCTACTAAATTCTGCTATGTTTACTTGTTGCAAACTAAAGATGAGGCTTTAGAATACTATAAAATTTATAAGGCCGAAGTTGAAAATCAACTAGAGAGAAAGATCAAGCGTCTTAGGTCGGATCATGGTGGTGAGTATTTTTCCAAAATATTTGACGAATTCTGTGAGGAACACAGAATTATTCATGAGAGGACGCCTCCCTACTCGCCCCAATCAAACGGGACTGCCGAGAGAAAAAACCGCACGCCAACTGACTTGGTGAATTCCATGTTAGCCACTGCTGGTTTATCAAAGTCATAGTGGGAGAGGCTTTGTTGACTTTATGTCATGTCCTAAATAGAGTTTCTAATAATAATAAAGAAAAGACCCCTTATGAGTAGTGGGATGGGAGAAAACCATCACTTTCGTATATGCGCACTTAGGGGTGTTTGGCAAAGGTCAACATATCAATCTCCAAGAAACGCAAGATCGAACCTAAGACAGTGAATTTTATCTTTCTCTCTAGTTGATTTTGTCATGTTTAATATTCTGGAATTAATCATGGAAATTGTGCATAATATTCCAACATCTCCCACTACATATGACCACCTAATTAGCCCACTATGATATATGGGCTTTTAAGCAAGTCAGACCCATAATAAAGCCGTAGATCTAGCATTACTTCTATAATACATGGAACACTTAGTAACTTTTATCCGCGCTGCCGCACTCCAATCTCTCCTCTCTCTACCTTAGTTCTCGTAGCAATCCCCTCCCTTCTAATTCTAGATCTCGCTCCACTCTCTCGATCTCTTCATGACTAACCCAAGATCCCAGCACCATCTCTCCGAACTTCCTACTCTAGATGTCCCAACACAGTGCGAAAGATGGTGTTTAGGTCACTAGCGTGCATATCCACCGCGTGGAAGATGGCGCCCGGGTCAGTGGCGAGGTCATATATGTCGTGCTGATCCATTGTGTGGAAGATGGTAGTCAGGCCTGCGACGAGGTCGTCTATGCCATCCAGATCCACCGCGCGGAAGATGATGGTCAGGCCACCGACAAGGCATATATTCCACCTAGTTCATGTGGAGAATCTCGTGCAACAATTTTAGGGATTTGAAATTAGATTTTGTAGTTAATTTGTTCCCTTTTTTAGCATAATAGGATTTCTTTGTTTTTCTTTATTTAGAGAAATGAATAGAGAGGGGCTCATGTAATGAAATGGAAAAAACTGTATATCAATGGAAATTCAATCTGAAGGACATGAACGAATTAATTTGTTTATAACTAATTGTGATTAATGGTTTTAACACCGGGTAAATTATTGTTTAGCATATATTATATTATATCGCATATAATATAATTTGTAACTGCATAAAATTCTACCATCTTCTTTAATGTATCGCGGCGCATCATCTATGGTGCCACGGAAGCACTAACTTGATGGATAATGATGTGCCGAGCGAGAAAAGTGCTATCTATTCACTTTTCCGACGAAGTTATTCCTGACGTTTTTTTTGTCGCGCCAACATGAAACGCGGCGATTAGGCATGTGCCTCGACGTTTATAAGCGATAGGACACACCCTACGTGTTGTAGTGCATGCATCCTAACAATACCATAGCCTACTGCCTAAGTAGCATGGATACATTGTCCAACCAATACTCCTACGACTAGTGTGGGGCTCTAGCGGTTATTAAGATACACAAACCAAAGCATTAAGATCTTTGACGTCACACTGATTACCTAGAGAATTTCCTCCGACTACTATGCTCCCATTACTCTCACCAAGTTTCACTTCATATCCATCAGATCTCCTCTCATCTCTCCTCTTTACCTTTATCGATCTTCGGGGTCTTGGGTACCTGAAAAGTCTGGATTACTTCAAATGTATAAATGAATACATGTCACAAGATGTACATATAACGAGGCTAGGCCTCACCCCTCGGCCCATGAGGACTACTCACTCATGATCAACAATCATAAACATTGTATAAGAATTCTTGAGAGAAATATGAAAGTCTTACAATGTCGCTAATCACGATGAATCACTATGGCTATGACGGGGAATGGATTTGGAGATGGAGGTATGTCTAAGGATGGTGATTGCGATAAAGATGGCGGCGGCTCTATGGTGGTTCTCCTCTCCTCTCTGACGGTTCTGCGAGTGGCTATCTGTTTTCGAGCACTTCTGATCTGAATATTCTAAGGGTCTCTTCACGGAAGTTGGTCAGTTTGGTGTTCCCGAGGGAGCGTCACATGGTACGGACGCAGGGCAAGTCATTCCCAATCGTACCAGTGCTCGTTAAATCTTTAGATGATCGCCTATGTGACCTCCTTCACTTGGGAAAAATGCCAGCTCGTAATTCTTCCTTGATTTAGATTTTATCATTAATTGTTTATTTCTACAAGGAAAATGACCAGGAGGATTTGCACATCTATACGATTATTAATGATTAGTGGCAGGTCTAGATGGATAATCTCATCAAATTCATGAGTCATATCCGGTTTAAACGAGGGTGAAAATAAGTGTATTTCCCACTCATCACTCGGTCGTCGGCAGATTGGCAGATTGCAACGGTGAATGTTAAACTAGTTGTATGTGTTCAACTCACATGGCGCACGGTTGTTTCGACCAGTCATATGCTTATTGCAAGCATCACACACATTTTTGCTATGCAACAACAAGCAGTACCAGCGGAACCATGTAGGAGATGTATACCCAGCTGTAGCCAACAACCTATAACTCAAAGATTACATTCAAATGAATTAGCAAAACTCAATGTTGTGAATAGTAGTTGATTTAAACTAGTTGAATTGAGCATGTTAACACTACCACAATTGAACTTTTTTTAGGTTAAAGGCATTTGAAGTGCCATCTGATTAGATAGAAAGTTTAGAAGTCATATGTACAAACAAGGCAGGGCTAAACTTTACAAAACTCTCTCTCTATCCCTCATGGATCTCGAGTGTGCGCATAAACCCTTTGGACAATGTCCCGTTTTGCTATTTCCATGCCCCCATCTCGTGTAGATTATTGCACCACTTGCCTCCCTTCTCTTCTCCTTTGGTAAGGAAGCGATCATGTCTTCCCACCAATTGTTGATGTTGTGACATAAGGGAGGGGGCACCATGCCTATGCTTCCATTCCAGGCGAACTCTCTCTCTCTCTTTGAACGCAGATTTGTAACTACGGAGTACAATCCAACATGAGATGCTGCACCGTCTCTGGATTGCACATCTTACAAATGGGGTCCTGCTCGGCGTGCGCCTTCCATAGCTTTGAGGAGTAGAAAGGGGTGCATGGGGCTGGCAAACTGACAGCGGTATGCAGTTAGGGCTGAAGCATAATCAGTTTCACGCGAAAGCCCTGGCCGGCACCGAAGCTGATGAACTCGTAGCCATGTCCAGGTCACATTGTCACCGCCAACTTGACTCAGATTGAGGTCACTCGGTGCAAAACTGTGTAAGTTGTCCCTAGTTACTTGTTCAGTGCAAAAAAAACTCAAGCTCAGCAGCAGTGCAAACCCAGAGTTAATGACGCAAAACCACCACAGTTGAGGCAGAGTGACCAAAAGCCCACCAAAATGCATGTTTTTGGTAGTTTTTTTGTGAAGGATTGTCACCTTAGCCTCAAATGTAGTAGTTTTGCGTTATTTTCTCGCAAAACCCACATAAGGCATCAAATAACTTATTGTTCATTCTACCTTAACACTGCAGCTCCAGGCCAAAACTTCTTTTTCCTAGAACAGTTCAGCTAGAGGACCATGGAGATCGAGTCAATAGGCGTCTTAGTGGTGCTAGTTTCTGTAATAGTAATGTACTTTACATAACCAGTCACTACACCTAGCTCACCTAAGAAACCGTCGGTCGTCTACCTTCTTTCTCTAGCGAGAGCTACAGCTACTGCGCTCGTGCGGGCCTCCAGTTTTTGAGTGATCGGCGTGTGTGAAACTCTCTTCTTCAGCTGACCTGTTGCTGGTTCCCGTAGAAGGGGTACGCGCCATAGGCAGCGGCGGCGTACATGCCTGGGTCAGGGAACGGCGCCGCAGGGTAGCCGTACCCGTTGTAGAAAGGCGATGCCGCATAGTACATCCCATTGTTCCACTGGTTTCCATTATCACTCCTCAACTGCAAAGAAGAAATGTAGTAGCGTCAGGTGCCTGAGTTAAGTTTTGCTACACAATCTTACTGTTGGGAGCAGGTTTTACAATATCTGGAATTTCAAGGGGTACCAAAATATTCTTATCTCAAAAATTTATGCTGATACCAAAATAAATTCGATGGGTACCAAAATTTCCAGATTTCAGAAAGTTTGTTCATTTGGATGGGGATAAAAATATTTCTGAATCGGAAAATTTGAACTCTGGTCTTAAGAGTATGTCAAGAAGAGCAGGTCAATACCTGCTTGTTAGCTGGATTGCGACCCCATGACAGGCGCACGGTCTGTTTTCCGATAGTGCTCCCATTTAGCCCTTGCAATGCATCTTCTGCATTTTTTCTGAAAAGGGGCAACACTTCGATATCATTAATTGATTGGATTTCATCATGGTGACAGAAGGAATTTAACCAAACAAAATGTATGTTGGTAAGAACTGAAAAGTATGAAATGTATGGGCTGATCATTCATACCTCTGAAGAAACTGCACAAAGCCGCACTGTTTCCCAACAGGAATCTTCACAGAAGAAATCTCACCATACTGGGAGAAGGTTTGCCTAAGATCATCTTCACTAACATTTGGGTCAAGCCCACCAACAAATACCTACAGACAGTCAAACAACGAAGATGAGAACAGAAAGCAGTACTGTTTTATATTGCATAAATTATAGCCAATGCGTTTGTACTCACTGTTGTGTTTGTCAAATCTCCATCTGATCGAGCAGATGAACCAGTAGAGCCAGAAGTACCTAAACAGAAAAAAAATCAGGCAACAAAAAAAACGCTCAGAGCTATCCGGGCTACTTTAAATGATTCTGGAACAATTTTTTATCCAGAAGAACTATGTTAATAGCATTCACAAGAAAAGATGCCACTGCCATTCTCCATACTTTTAGCCAATCACCAAGTAAATCTACAATATTAATCTATCTCATCATCACCAATACAAAGTTGCAAACCTTTTTCCATTGCTATGTAAAAACAGCAAGGCTTAAGTGCAGAGGGAAAAAAACTGTACGTAGATAGGGTGAACTAGTCCATGTGTGTGGTAAATTACAAGTGAAAATTGGAAGGTAGTGTCAAAGAGAGCTAAAGAGCAGGGAACTATCTACAAATAGTTTCACTTGAAGACCAGAACTACCTATGGTTAAAATCATTAGAATTTCTCTCTTAAGTAACACAACATCCAGGGTGATGTATTTGCATATGGACATATAGAACAAGCTGAGGTGGATTCAATTTTAACACTACCTCAGAAGGAAATGTAAATTAATACTGAAGGAATCGAACCAAATCAAGGAACATTAATTCAAATGCACCAACAGCTATATGGAGTGACAGAGTAACTTGTAAACTGAACCTGAAGATTTGCGGGGAGTTGCAGGGCCAATCCTCATGGGCCTCGTAGAGCAATACACGCCATTCATCTCAGTCATGGCATGTGTCTTCTCAGTATCATCTCCAAACCTCACAAAACCATAGCCCTTCGATCTACCAGTGTTAGCATCAATGACTACTTTTGCACCTTTGACAGAGGAGTACCTGCTGGAGAAAGTCTCTAGTAGTGCGGCATCATTGACATCAGAAGCAAGATCGCCTACAAATATGGAATGGTCTGAAGCAATATCGGAACGCCGATCTCCCATGCTAAATGATGCCCAGTTTATCCTAAATGGTTGATCAGTATTTGGCATTATATGGCCAGAAAAACCATCAAGTACTTTTTCAGCTGCAGCATGACTGTAGAACTCCACAAATCCATATCCTTCAGACTGTCCGGTTTGCTTGTTACGAATAACCTTGATTGCAACAACCTACATCATATTCAAACATAGGGTCAGAGTATTGGTACAACTTTGAACTTGGCATATAATAATATAAAAAACTAGAAATAGAGAATAATCACATCAGAAGACACATATTGTGGTGCAGTTAGCGCACTCTTATACTCATCAACTGACTGTCAAGTTCAGATGTCAAAAGAGACAGGGGCAACAGGACAGTTTTTTTTAGGCCAGTAAGAAGGCATGAAATTCTTATACCAGCGCCATGTTTCATCAAGTCTTTCTCCATTGTTCCCGAGGTTATTACGTCAGACCATATATAATTTTATCTGAATAAAATGACAAAGGTACAGCAAGGGACAAACAATACATGAAACTGGAGTTTATAAAAAATCATTTGTAATTGCAGCTTGATGACATTTTACTATTTTAGTTTGTAAAGGCAACATGAAAATAATTTGTTGAGGATATGCAACAGCAAAAGATAGCTCTCACGTTAAAGACCAAAAAAGAAACCCAGTTTTTCTAAACAAATGAACTGAGAGCTCATTTCTTGAAGGTCTAAGTCCGAGCTGATTTCAGTGAAAACTGACAGCATGATATTCTCATTTTCAGTACAGACTAACTCGGTATTTCACAGTTTTAGTTCCTCAAGCTCTAATAGTGTATTCAGAGTTGTACACAAAAGAAGGATATTTTATCATGAAAGCAGCCTATTTTAATGTTATTGGTCACAGTACCACAATGTTCCCATTTACTACTGTCTAGCAACAGACTAGTTTCTATCTACAAAAAGAAGCGTGTATTATCATGAAAAAGGCACATCCCAATCACCCAGCACAGCCAAAACTAAAACAGATGTACGGCCAGGGGTGCATCAGGGATCCGGCCGTTACGAGGTAGGGCGACCTGGCACATCAGAATCAGAGCCAATCTAGCGACTGCGAGTACAGGAAGGGTATCTTTGCCTTGCCTCAGCCAATCTAGTGACTGCGAGTTTCCAGTTTTAGCTCGCAGATCCCATATGCCCCTGCGTTTTGCCCAGCGGTCGCTCGGCCAGCCTGCACAGTGACCCAATCATTCGTACCTGATCCTGCATCTCACTGCGAGTCTGCAAGCTACCTATTACCTTGTCATGAGATCCCTCTCTCTTCGACCTCGCGCAACCAGACAGACAGGAATCGTATTTGGGGAAATGCCATTTTTTTTGGTTATCCGGGATACGGATTAACACACATTTATTTTCACTGGCTCGTCACATCAAGAGAGGAGGGTTCCTAGTCATGGATGGCTATGTGAAATGATGGGAATGTTGCCTTTTTTGGGGTGTTTGGCTCGAGGGCAGCGTGGCCGTGGGCAAGATCTGGGGCATGGAGAGAGCAGGGGGACGCGTGCTCACCTCGCCGGTGTAGCCGAAGCAGCTGTGGAGGTAGTTCTCGTCCATCCAGTAATGGAGGTCGCCGACCCAGATGGTCTTGTTCTCCTCCTGGCCGCCGTGCGCGGCGGGGGAGCCCAGGGCGACGGCCACGGGCGCCGGGCGCGGCTGCAGTGGCGGGGGCGGCGGCGCGACGGCGTGGAACGGCACGAAGTGCGGCGCGAACTGGGGCGGCGCCGGGGCCATCTGGTGCGGCATCACCATGGCCGTGGCCCCGGGCGGCGCGAACGGCATGGCCACCCAATGAGGCTGCGGCACCACCGCCGCCACCGCCGTGGGCGGCGCCCCCAGCTGCTGCTGCTGCTGCGGGGGCTTCTGCACGTCGCCCCCCACGTTAGCCGCCGCCGCCTGCATGGTCACCTCGGTCGGTCGCTCGCTCGCCGCGAAGTGAAGCTGCCCGTGCGCCCGCGCCCTCCCTGTGAGTCTGACGGAAATAATTTGGAGGCGAGGAGAGGGAAGAAGAGGTGGAGAGGAGCAGTAGCAGCTCGCGGGAGGGGAGAGGAGGGTGGCTAAATAAAGCAGGCGGCGGGGGAGGATATGGAGGCGCTGTAGCCGTCCGATGGCGCGCGTGGAGGCGTCCTGCGCCGTCCGTGCCCGGTCTTGACCGGATCCACGTCGATGTCGGCCTGACCCAGCTCCGCGGGTTACACGTAGAGTCGTTTCTGACTTTCAAGATTAGGGCGCGGAGGTGGATGCACCGGCCCGAGCTGATAAATGAACTGACAGAAACAATAAATTAATGGGAGAAAAAGTAAATGAACTCGACTTATACATATAGAAAATATATTGCTCGTTGCAATTTTTTAAGTACTTCTTTATTTGTGCCTCCATGCATATTAATTCTAGTGAACCAGAGCCATTGTCATGGACCTTGGCTGGTCAGCGTTGCATGAATCCTAAATATAGCTTTGACTAGGAGGTTTTGCCGTTCTTTTTCACGCCTGGTCCTGAATGAGCGGTTACGTTGGTTGTATCATGCTGCTAATTAGGTACTAGTTCGGAGCTAAAATAGACACTAGTCTATACAGCTCTAGATAGAGCTTCGCCGAGTCAGGTCAGTGTGACCTACGTTTTGTGCTCGGCAACCACCATGGAGTACTTCATTGTTTACACCTTCTAACCTTGGTCAGATGACATGGTAACACTCACCCTGTCTACAACAAACAACTTTGGCCATTATTGTTTCTTTCATATAGAAAATGATAAGAGAATACTATATATTCTAAAAAGTGTAAATTCGATTTTGCACCTCCAAAGAGCACGTTTTAAAAAGTTGTCATAACATGGTCCTTTTAGTAAAATCGGGCTAACAAGGTATGCCACGTGGAGACGTATCCGTAGCATGCATTTGGTCAACAGAGCTCTAGTTTAGACCAACGAAACTGGTGTCTTGGTTAGTCGATGGCTCCAACAATTGAGAAAACAGCGGTTACGTGGAGCTAGGGTTATAAAGCAGACATCCCAGAAGTCAGTATATAGCTACTACCTCCGTCCCAAGGAGCCCTCGTTTTACTTGTTTTTGAATTAAGATTTACTCTAAATATATTTAAAAAAAATGATATAAAATTAGCGATGTATGAATCATCTAAAAAAGAGAGAAGGGAAAAAATATGACACATCAGCATGAAATCTTATTATCAAACCACCAGTTGGACCGGTTAAATAGATCCCATGCAACAACACTAACCCTAAACCCTAAGACCAAATACCGATCCAATGTGCGGTTAGGGGTAAAACCTGCATAAAAGATAAATTTGATGTCCCGTTAAAAACAAAATCATTTCTTACATGGCATATAGCCCATAGTAAAGCACAAACATCTACTCAGATTTGTACTTTATCTAGCTTATCAACTCCATATAACCAGTTTCCACAAAAATTCTTAATGTTTTTTTGAGGTTCTAGATTAAAAGTCATAAATAATATGCGCCATATAATTTTTGCAAAAGGACAATCAATGAACAAGTGTTGGACAATATCTATTTTTCATAAAAGCAACACTTCTAATTTCCTTGCCAATTTTGTTTAGCTAAATTGCCATTTGTTAGGAGCACATTGCGACGAATGAATCACATAAAATCCTAATTTTCACTCCCACCTTAATTTTCTGGATATACTTACGAGGAACCTTATGTGTCCATTTAGTAAGTCTTGGTAAATAGATTGATTTGATTGGAAAGCACCAGATGACGTCAGATCCCATCTAAATTGATCCTTGTCATCGGACATTTGAATGTCCATTAGTAGATTTACTAAATGTAGCCATTTGGCCCATTTATTTCTAGTGAGAGACCTATGAATTGCAATGCTAAGTGGATTATTTGTATGACTTATGCAACCAAACTTGTTTTGTTTGCAAAATAATGTAGGTAAATAGATATCGAAGAGCTAAATGAGTCTCTCCAAGCTAGGTAGCATCACAGATGTGTGCTTTCTAACCATTACCAACAACAAAAGAACCTCGAGCAAAGAACTCATCCTTCACATGCATAAGGCCTTTCTCAAAATCCGAGTTTGTTTGTTTTACTTGAAGTTGAGACGAAATTTTAGAACGTAGGTATTCATTTTAGAGTAACATATGCTCATTATCGAGCATAAAGGTGATAAAACTAACATGGACTTTGTAGTTTGCTATCAATCGATACAATATAGAAATTATGATCACTTTTTTAGGAAAAACTATAGGGTAACCCCCCCCCCCCCCCGGCATTTTTATATTAAATAAAACAAAAGGAGTATTACAAAATATTTAAAAAAATATGAAAGACCCGAAGGCTAGACTAAATCTACACATGGGATTCCAATCATTCCTTGAAGGTATCTGCATGTTTCTTTTCCATCCTGTAAGAAAGCAACCTAAGATATTGGATGTAAATTGGCTTCCAATTATCCAGACTTGGTCGTTGATTCTTGAAGATTTTGTTATTTCTGACTATCCAGATTCTCCAAGCTGCAAGAATGATAATCTCCATGGAAAAAAGGTACCTTCAATTTTCATTTTTAAATCAAAAGATGTCTCTAATACTGATAAGTTCTTAGTTTTATTTGGACAAATGAAATCCCAACATTTATCGGCGAAAGGGCAAGTCCAAAATAAATGACTCAGGGTCTCTTCCTCATTGCAGCTCAGAGTTGCATATGAATATGATTGGAGATGAAAAAATTCTACTAAGAAGGTTCATGCTATTTAGCATATTCTTAAATAGAAACTAGAAGAAGATTTTGTGTTTTGATTGGGAAGAGGACTTCTGAATCTAGTTAAAGTGTGAAGGAATATTTTGGAACCCAGTCATGACAGAATAAGCCTATTGCAAAGAGAAACTACAATTTCCCCAAATATAACTCCAAACATCTTGGTTTCACTGTTGAACTCTGAATATAGTTGTTTGACATATTTCCTCCATTTGTTCAAATTCTGAGTGAGCTTGTTGAGATAGTGGTAAATGGAACAAATCTTCAAGGTATTTAGTGTGAATTACTTCATGGACAATGTTATCATTATTCTTGGCAAATGAAAGAAGGTGTGGAAATTGAAGATGTAAACAGTTGTTTTGCCACATATTAATCCAGAATAAAGTAGTTTTTTACATCTCATATGTTGCATTTTCCCATACCCTTATAATTATCCAACAGCTTCAATTGTGATTTCCACCAAAATGATCCTTCCAGATGATTTCTAGGTAGCATGCCATTATTGTAATAGTGTTCCATACTAGCTTTACCCAAGGAATATCATGATTGTTGTAGAACTTGTGCAAATATTTAAGTAGAAGGACATTATTATTTGTGTATATATTTAGAACTCCAAGACCTCCTTGATCTTTTAGTCTGCACACCTTGTTCCAAGCCACAAGGGAACATCCTTTAGCTTGCACATCAGAATTATTCTTCCCCTAGAGACAATATCTCATATATTTTATTGCCTGCTCTTTTATTGTTACTTAGATTTCAAGATAGCACATGAAAAAGATAGGAAAATATGCCAAAATAGATTTAACCATTTAAAGTTTCCCTCCATGGTTAAGGAAATTAGAAATTTCACATAATCTCCTTTCAACTATGTGCGTCGTTGGGAGGAAATATTTGAAAGAAGGCTTTAGGATGCCTAAAGGCAGACCAAGATAAATAAAAGGTAACTACCCTTTTTGACAACTGATTGTGCTAGTGGAGTGATACGTAAAAAATGTATCTACTTTTTCGAATACTTTTCTATTGTTTCTCCTCTAAACTTGTGTGATTTGGATACAACTAACACGGACTGACGCTGTTTTCAGCAGAATTACCTTGGTGTCTAGTTTTTGTGCAGAAAATCAACTATCGGGAAAATTCCATATGCCAAAAATCCTATTTCACCATAAGATCCACTAAGCCAGAGTACGAGATGTAGTGGAGGCCTAGACCGCGCCTAGGGGGGTGCGGCCACCCCAGGCACCCCCTCGGCCTCTCTCTTCGCCTATAAGAAACCTCTTAACCTAAAAACCGAGGGGGGTTCGACGTTTTTCCAAAAAAAAATCCGCTGCGCCGCCACCACCATAGACCGCGATTCAGAACCAGAAACTCCGTTCTGGCACCCTGCCGGGACGGGAAATTTGGAGAGGATCATCGCGATGGTCATCACCAACGTCTCTCCATCAACCATCCATGTTTCCCTTATCCATGAGTGAGTAATCCCCCGCTGTAGGCTGTGGGGATGGTAGGGATTGGATGAGTTCTATCATGTAATCAAATAAGATGGTTAGGGCATAGTGCCTAGTATCTCTATTAGTGCTATTTGACTTTGTTGCAACTTGTTGTGCTTAATGCTTGTCACTAGGGCCCGAGTGCCATGATCTCAGATCTGAACTTATTATTGAATCATTATGATAGTATTGTTTGTGATCTTATCTGCAAGTTGTGTACAATATCATTGTTCGGATCCAAAGGCCCCGAAGTGATAGAAATTGGGACAACCGGAGAGGATGGCTGTGATGTGAGGATCACATGTGTTCATGGAGTGTTAATGCTTTTCTCTGGTGCTCTATTAAAAGGAGCACCTTAATTGCTAGTAGTTTCCTTGAGGCCCCGCTGCAACGGGCTGGTAGGACAAAAGATGTCGTGCAAGTTATCATTGCGAGCACGCATGACTATGTATGGAGCACATGCCTAGGATTGTTTAGTACTTGGATGCTTATTCTTATTTATATGCAATGCCCTATATCTTGAATTTACATGTTTAGACTCGTCCATGCAACACCCGTCCATCCATCCCTATGCCTACCGCACTCATATCCTACTGTTTGCTACTACAGTTACTATTACTCCTGTTTTACTGCTGCTGTTGCTACTACAAACTATTGCTACTGATAAACTTCTGTGAGCAAGAACTATTTCTAGGTGCAGCTGAATTGATAACTCAGTTGTTAAGACTTGCAAGTATTCTTTGGCTCCCCTTGTGTCGAATCAATAAATTGGGTAATACTACCCTCGAAAACTGTTGCGATCCCCTATACTTGTGGGTCATCAAGACTATTTTATAGTGCCGTTGCCGGGGAGCATAGCTTTATTTGTAAGTTCACTTGGATCTATTATTGTTCACTGCTACTTCTTTCATCATGGGGAAGTCTCGTGATGGAAAGTTCCTTATTTTACCATCCACTACAAGAAGAGGTACAGTCCTAGACACCTCGGTTGCTCTTGATTCACTGTCTATTATAAGTAAGATTTTTACACCACCACCACATACTCATGCTACACACACTACAAATACTGCTGAATCTGAAACTGCTTTTGATACTCATGATGTTACTTCTACTGTGCTTGATGCGAGTGGTTCATTAGTTCCTTTCCTAGATGCTACTATCGATAGTCTAGGAAACACTAACTCCTAGTGAAGACACTGTTACACTGTCAACACCCGGATTTTTAATCCCAGATGCCTGTTATTCCATACATCGCAATCCCAGGATTACCATTTTTGTGAGACATAACAGATTGGATATCACAGTACAACATCCATTACA
The DNA here is from genome assembly GCA_023614405.1 of Avena insularis. Taxonomy (NCBI): domain Eukaryota; kingdom Viridiplantae; phylum Streptophyta; class Magnoliopsida; order Poales; family Poaceae; genus Avena; species Avena insularis. The sequence goes on along the minus strand of CM042693.1, from coordinate 367,984,430 downwards.
AACCATACATAATGTCTTACAATAAATAAAGGATCTCATGATCCAGTATTAATACAATCATAACAGCGGATAATGTAACGATAACGGTAGCATGGGCGAGGCTCCATCTTCATGGTCACAGGCAATGCTGACGATGGGAGATGATCCTAGTTGCCTTAACCTTCCTGTGATCCATCCTCCTGATAGTCCTCTTCATAGTCTGGCCACAGGAATAGACAGGGACAAAGCCATGAGTACTCTTTAAGTACTCGCAAACTAATACTAACAAGTGAAGTGGTTTTTGAGTAGGAAATACTAGGCTCTAGCTTGTTTTGCAAAAAGCCAGATTTATCTCTACTGAGTTCAGAAGCAAAGAAATCTAGTTGAAAATTTTATAACCTCTAAGTGGGAACTTGAATTTTTATATCACAACCCTGTTGTGGTCAAGTCAAAGTCATGAATCATTTCACAAGTCATTTTGAAAACATCTGACGGCGGAACAGTATGGCCACTCCAACTGTTCATAACCACAGACGCAGCTATTCCGATAGTTTGACACTCTATAGAGGTGGTACACTTTCACCACAATATTCGATACATCCGTCAGGAACAATCCTGAATTCACCATATTCAGTATGCGGATAATCAATCCTAACCTTTCAATTACACGCCCTAGTATAGGCACCTCTCCTGTGAGTTTGGCCCCCCAACCATGACCATCTGTCATCTTGGGAACTACATAGGTGGACAATCTTCACAAGGTAGCCTCAGCTCAAACCTTGGCCGCAAGGGAACCCATACTAAGGTATATAAATTTCCAGTCAAGCCCTACCCAAATTTCGGGTATTGTGGTTGTATGGTAAAATTGGAATGGTATCGCATCCAGACAACCATCAGTTTTATAAAGGGCTAAGGCTCATGCCTCAACATTTTCATCATCAAAATCATCTGGTGTTCAAGAACACATGTGAAAACATTTCAGTAGAATGACTCATCATTCTAAGGTTTTCATAACCATTTTCACCAAGTAATCTCATCTAAAGTGATCAAGTTTTATGCTTAGCACTAGCAACTACAGGTGGGGGTAAACACTAATGAGGGGTGGTAAACAAGGGTGACTAATCTAAGTTCAATCTCACGCCTCAGGATGACATCAAGATTATCTAACTTAGGCCAAGTTTTATGCTCTTTATGCTACCTTCAGATATCTTTCTAAAATCCACAAATCACTAAGTAAACTCTAATAGAAAGCTTTGATAAAGAAATAAAATAACTAATCTTGCAAATAAAACTAGGATTGGGTATAATCAAATTTATCTAACCAAGCATGCTTAATGCATTGCATAGGTTATCTAACTTTCACCGTTACAAGTGTTAGCTTGCATAATTGCAAGTATAAGCTTGCTCAGTAAGATAAATTGCAAGTTTTAGCTTGCCAAGTCAACTGGTAGTATTAGGCTTGCCTTGTGCAGAGCAGTGGTTAAAGTTCCCCTCGGCTTCTTCCTCGTAGTATTCTCCTTCCTCCTCATATCCTTGGTCGGTTCTAGTGTCTATAAATAAATACGAGGTACACAATCACCAAACAATAATTAACTACTTTTATTTATCACACCAAGGTTTTCACTAGATGATCTAGCATCATCACAAACATTACAAACATTAAGGCAAGGTTTGGATTATTTTATTTTAGAAAAGTAATTTCTACTCATTGAAAAACTACTTAAGACTTAATATTCTCCAACTAAAACATGGGATCATGTTGACACATGTCATCACCACATATTTCAGTACATGGGAATGTGATTTAAAGTGGTGTCACAATTTAATATGGTTTAAACCTTTTATTCTAATTAATTAAAGTGACAAGAATTTCCTATGAGGCATTCTTTTATTACTTGTCCATTATAACTGCAAGTAAAACTAGATATTTTTATATATTCAGAAAGTTTTAGTTAAATGTGATTTTTGAGAGTTGGAATCAACACAAAAGTTTTTGTGGTTGAATTTTGAAAAATATTTGAATGCAGAAAAGCTTCTGCCTTGTCATTTTTACTATAGGTGGTCTACAATTCTAAATGGTTTTAATCCAACGGGATTGGATTAAGAATTCCAGTACCTTTCTAGCAAAATTGATTTCATGCAATTTGGTTTAGTGAATCGACCTGGGTTGATTTTTGAATATCTAGGTATAGATATAAGGTTGAAACTAAATAGAAAAACCTAAATTCAAACTACTGGGTCACGCGAAATGTAAATGGGCCGGCCCACGGCGCGCACGCGGGTGGGTTTAAGTGGATGTCCCCACCAGTCAGCAAGACAGGGGGTCAAAGGGGTACGGGGCAATCTAAACCACACGATCAACTTCTAATCGAACGAATGTGACTTATCGTCTCCATCAGGCAACGCCGGCGAGACAGAACCCTAGCGCGGCCAGCGGAGGTCTACGGGGGCTCACCGGGGGTCAGGCGAGGGTCAGCCATGGGGCGTACGACGAAATCGACGACATCAAACCTAATGGTACCGACGACTTCTCCTAGGGCGGCTCCAATCGCTGGCTCCTTTCTTCCTTCTTCGCGGCAGACTCCGGCCAAATTCCGGAGATGTGCTGCTCGCCTTGCTCTAGGGGTTAGGTGGGGTGGTTCAGAGAGAGAGGAGAGTGTGTTGGTGTGAAGAAATCAAACGGGGGTGGCCTCTATTTATAGTGAAGCGAGGGGACCGAATGGCGCGGGCTGAGCTTGTCGTGGTCGTCGTCACAGTGGGCTAATGGCATGGGAGATAGTAGGGGGTGGTGTTGTGCTCCCTAGCAAAGCTCAACGGCATGGTCGCGAGGCGTGAGGCGGTGCGAGACGGTCGAAACACTGCGGTGCTCTAGGCGGGTCCGATGGGAAGTTTAATGGCACACAGGCTGTCCTAGTCGCGCGACGACAAACGGGCGTGTCTGTGGGTTGCTGGGGTGGTGGTGATCACGCACGGAAGCAGCGAGGGCGGTGCGTGGTCTATGGTCGCGTGTCGAGTGCGGCGCTCTGGCGCGCTCTCGACATGGCACAAAGGCATAGTGCGCGGAGGTTCTAGCTGGCTGGGCATTAGCGTTGGACAGGGGGTGGCGGTGGATGGTGGTCAATGTCCCAGACAATGTTGCTAGGCTTGGTGCTGCTCCTAGCTTGCTGTACACATTGGTGTGGCAAGGTGAGGCTCGACATGCTCACCATTGATGGCAATGGCAATCTCACAGTGATCTAAAGCTTGTTAACTAAGCTAGATGATCTACTAATAGCATGCTATGAGCTAGAGAGGGAACAAGTTAGGCCTATAGTGTTTGTTGTTTGTTTGATTTGTGTTTGCAAGGTGTTTGATGAAATGGCCAAAAGAGATTTGAATTTTTGATTCAAACTTGGTGGGTGTACTAGTCATATACTAAGTAGTCTCTGGTTAGTTGGTTTTGTCAAGGTGCATTGGTTTGGTTGGTTTTTGAGAAATGTGTGATCTTCACATATGAACTAGATTCAATTTTGAATTGTCATTTGAATCCAGTTGCCAAATGTTTCTATAAGCTTGAAAGGTGGGCTTTGGTTCACTTTTACTTGGTCTAGCAAGGGGTGAAAAGAAACAGAATTGTTTCTGTTTGAAATCTTGTACTAGAAACACTCAAAGTGGTCTAGTGAGCAAGATTGGCAAAAATGACCATTTGCTTTATTTGGTTTGTTTTTGAATTTCCTTTGATTTGTTTCTGCTTGGATTTGATTTAGATGATGTTGTTTTCATCTTTAAACCAATCCTTGCTAATCACAACAATCACACAAGTCCATTCATGCATTCATACAATCATCACATACACACATGCAATCACAATGATTTTAATTAACAAAGTTTTTGTTAACCCTAATTTTGGTGATTGGAATTGATAATCCTTGATCAATATTTTTGGGATGTTAAAAACCTTCCCTCCTTAAACAAAATCTCGTCCCGAGATTTGAGAAAGAAGAAAAAGAAAACTAGGATTTAAAGAGATCGGGAAACTCCGTCTTGATGTGATCTTCTCTTTCCCAGGTAGTTTCTTCTTCAGTGTGGTTAGTCCACTGGATTTTGAGAAACTTGATGCTTCGGGTCCTGGTGGTTCTGAAAGCTTCCTCCAAAAATACGGATGGGTACTTCGGGATACGTCAGGTCATCGTTGATCTCTATGGTGCGGTGATCAATGTTCTTGAAAACTTCAGTCTTCTCCTGGATTTCTAGGCTTTTGCGAAGCAACGATATATGGAACACATTATGCACTGTTGACATCTCCTCTGACAGTTCCAGTTGATATGATACTTCTCCTCTATGATTCAGAATCTTGAAAGGTCCGATATATCTGGGGGCTAACTTTCCTTTGAGCTGGAAACGTTGCATTCCTTTCAAAGGCGACACTTTGAGATATACAAAATCTCCGATATTGAAGGCGAGGTCTCGACGTCTCTTGTCGGCATAACTCTTATGTCTGGATTGTGCGGTCTTGAGGTGCTCACGGATCTTGTGAACTTTCTCTTCTGCTTCTCGTAGGATGTTGGGTCCAAAAATCTGACTCTCCCCTACTTCCAACCAATTCAAATGGGTATGACACTTCCTTCCGTACATGAATTCAAATGGGGCCATTTGCAAACTAGCTTGATAACTATTGTTGTAAGAAAATTCTGCGAAAGGCAGACAGTCTTCCCATTTAGATCCATACTCTAGCACATAGGCTCTCAACATATCTTCGAGTATTTGATTTACTCGCTCCGTTTGTCCATCGGTCTAAGGGTGATACGCGGTGCTGAAATCCAGTTAGGTTCCTAATCCTTCTTGGACTTTCTTCCAAAATCTCGAGGTAAACTGGGTTCCTCGATCCGACCCAATGTTCTTGGGGACTCCATGCAAACTGACGATCCTAGCAATGTACAACTCTGCTAGCTTCGAACTTTGGTAGGTAGTATTGACAGGTAAGAAATGGGCGACTTTGGACAATCTATCAACTATGACCCAAATAGAGTCATTTCCCCTACTAGATGTAGGCAATCCGATGATAAAGTCCATTCCAACTGAATCCCATTTCCATTCTGGAATCTGTAATGGTTGCAACAGTCTTGTGGGTCTCTGATGTCCCGCCTTAACTCTCTGACAGATATCACACTTTGTGAGGTAGCTTCTGATTTCTCTCTTCATCTTATGCCACCAGAATTGCTCCTTAAAATCCTGATACATCTTCGTTCCTCCGGGGTGGATAGAATAAAGAGTATCATGAGCTTCTTTCAAAATGGCCTCCTTCAATTCTGAATCTTCTGGTACACAGATGCGTCCTTTGTACCACAGAACTACTTCTTCATCCTCAGTGACTCCGGGTACTTTGCATGTACCGATGCGACGTTTGATTCCGTCGATACTAGCATTTCCTTTATGCGCCTCCTTGATCTGACTGATCAAAGTGGGTTGAAGTTCTATGCTAGCCAAAAATCCTTCACTTACTAATTCCATTCTTAAGTCTTCCATCTCCTTGTGCAAACTTGGTTGCTCCTTCAGAATCATGGAATTGAAGCGACACGACAAACTGCTAAGGGCATCTGCTACCACATTGGATTTACCGGGGTGATAGTGGATGTCCAGATCATAGTCCTTGATTAGCTCGATCCATTTTCTCTGCCTCATATTCAGCTCCTTCTGAGTGAAAATATATTTCAGGCTCTTGCGATCTGAATAAATATCACAACGATTTCCCATAAGGTAATGCCTCCATGTGTTCAGGGCTAAAACTACGGCTGCTAGTTCAAGGTCATGGTTAGGATAATTCTGCTCATGTTGCTTCAGTTGTCGGGATAGATAAGATATTACTTTGCCTTCTTGCATCAACACACATCAGAGACCGATCTTGGATGTGTCACAATACACATCAAACAGCTTCGTGATATCCGGCATGATCAAGATTGGGGCTGAAATCAATCTCCTCTTGAGTTCCTAAAAACTCGCTTCACATTTGTCTGTCCATTCAAACTTCTTGTCCTTCTTCAGCAATTGGGTCATGGGCCTTGCGATACTCGAGAATGCTTCTATGAACTTGGGGTAATATCCCGCCAATACGAGAAATGCACGAACTTGGGTTTGGGTGGTTGGGGCTTGCCAATCTTCAACATCCTTCACCTTTGCAGGGTCAACAGAAATTCCTCCGGCTGATACAATATGTCCGAGGAATCCTACCTCCTGTAACCAGAATTCACATTTGCTAAACTTTGCATACAACTGATGCTCCCTAAGGGTTCCAAGGATGGTCCTTAGGTGTAGCTCATGTTATTCTTCTGATTTGGAATAGATCAGAATGTCATCGATAAAAACAACGACAAACTTATCCAGAAAGTCCATAGAGATCTTATTCATGAGATTCATGAAATAAGCGGGGCATTGGTTAAACCAAAATACATGATGGTATATTCATACAATCCATATCTGGTGGTAAAGGCAGTCTTTGGAATATCCTCTGCGTGAATCTTGAGTTGGTGATAACCAGTTCTAAGATTAATCTTAGAAAACACTTTGGCACCAGTCAACTGGTCAAATAGGTCTTCTATCTTCGGTAGTGGGTACTTGTTTTTTATGGTGACATCATTCAACTTCCGATAATCCATACACAAACGGTCACCTCCATCCTTTTTATCCACAAATAGGACAGGTGATCTCCATGGCGACGCACTTGGTTGGATTAGTCCTATCTCCAGCATAGCATCCAGTTTCTTCTTCAACTCCACTAGTTCATATGGGTTCATGCTATATGGTCTCTGGGCTATGGGTCTAGTTCCAGGGATTAGTTTAATGATAAACTCGATATCCCGATCTGGGGCATACCGGGCAAAACATCCGGAAATACATCGAGGTATTCACATACTATTCTGACTTGGTCAATGGTTGGTTGGGCTATACTCTTGTTGCACTTGAATTGACGGGGCAAATTTTCAGATACATGTTCTACTGATATTCCGGCTATACTGGTCATGGTTATGGCTTTCTTGACACAATCTATTAATCCTTTATGTTTTGACATCCAATCCATTCCTAGTACTACTTCCAAACCTTTAGTTGCGAGTACTATTAGATTAGCATAAAAATATATGCCATGGATTCGGATAGGTACGACCTTGCAAATTTGTGTAGCTTTGGTGGTTGAACCAGGTATTTGAACTATCATAACATGCTTCAATTTTGTTGGTTGAATCTTACTAGTGCATGCAAATTCTTCGGTAACAAACGAGTGCGATGCTCCAGAATCAAACAACACTCTTGCAAGTACTGAGTTAATAGAAAACATACCCAGCACGACATCTGGCGCTTCTTGGGCTTCTTCAGCATGCATGAGAAATAGACGGATGTTACAGTTGAGCGAATTCCCTAGGGCAAACCTTCTTCCGGGCTGAACACGACGCTGCTGCTGAGCTGGGGCATTTGCATTGGGGGATGCGGCAATCTTCTTGGGGCACTCATTGTAATAGTGACCCTTGGTTCCACATTCATAACAAGTCACCTGAGACTTGTCCTTTGTTGCAACAGGCACAACATTGCTTCCAGTTCTCAGGGCAGTGTTGGTGTTGGTGGCAACATTGTTGTTGTTGAACTTGGGTGGTGCACGGCTGAAATTGCTGGGGTTGCCGGGGTTGTTGTGATTTCCTCCGGGCCTTGGGTTTCCTCCTCCATGGTTGGGATAGGTTAGACGGTTCATCGGGGGTCTATTGGTCCTTGGGGCAAATCCTGGAGATGGGTTGGGGCGATACTTTGGGATATGATGGGTTCCTGGTTGATGCATCATGCGACGCTTGCGGTTCTCATTAGCTTGGTTGATCTTGCCTTCCATCTTAATGGAAGAGTCCACTAAGGCTTCAATGTCAGCAAAAGGAATGTTGACTAAGACTGTCTACATCTCATCATTTAGACCATTTAGGAATCTCTCCTTCTTCTTGGCTTCGGTGTTAATCTCATCCGGTGCATACCTAGCCAATGACAAAAATTTGTCACGGTACTCAACTACGGTCATCCTCCCTTGCTTCAGTTCTCTAAACTCATCTCTCATCCTCTTGATCAAACCTGGTGGCACATGGGTTCTGCTAAACTTGACTTTGAATTCCTCCCAAGTCATCATATGTCCTCCATTCATGGCGCGAACGCAGTTCCACCATGCTCTTGCATCTCCGGCCAGGTAGTGGGTGGCAAATAATACTTTCTCATTAGCCTCCACTCCGGTGACTTCCAAGTTGTTCTCCATGGTCTGCAGCCAATCATCGGCATCTAGGGGATCTTCAGACTTAGTGAAGATAGGTGGGCTGGTGTTCTGAAAGTTCTTGAGCTTTGATCCATGGTTGTCCTGGTTTCCATGGCCTTGGTTGTTGTTGGCCATCTGAGCTATGTGCTAAAGGGTGGCTAAGTTTTCTTGACGTTCGGCTCTTTCAGCTTCGCGGTCAGAAACCAAAATTTGCAAGATTTGCAACATCGGGTCCGGGAATGAATTGCTTCCTCTGCGAGGCATCTGAAGATTGAGATAGATCATGACAAAAGAGGGAAATTTCTAAGGTTTAGGGGCTTTCTTTTGTTTGTGAAAAGTTTTGAAGTTTGACTCAGATCTTTCTAGCAACTTGTTTTTCATTCATTCATTCATTCATTCATAGCACACGATACAAACACACAACACAACAAGGAAAAAACAGATGGTTTTAAGAACCATTCTCGAAAACTATGATACAGTGGGATCGAATACAACTTTCCTAACGCTAGTACTCAAGTGCTACTACTCCTCGAAATCGGTGGCTTCATCGTCCTTATCATCATCATCAATGAAGGCGAAGTCATCCTTATCGGTGAAGAAGTCCATGGCCCGATCCTCCAGAAAGTCATCATCATCACTGAGATAAGAGTAGGGGTCTCCACGAAGGTCTTCCCCTTCATTCTCCCTCTCCTCAAGCTGCATGTCTCTCTCGTGGATGGTCTCCTCCAAGTCTATGATCCGGTGACGAAGGTTAGAAATAATGCACTCCTTCTAGTCAAGCTGACGGCGACGAGATTCGCGATCCTTCACTAGCATGGCAATGGTCAGGTACTTCTTGACAGCGATGGCATGCTTGTGGTTGGCGTAGGCGTGGGCATTGTCCAACTCCTTCTGACGGTCATACATCATGAAGCTGAGGTGGTCCAATTGAGTCTTCAGCTCATGTTGATATGGTGCCTCCAGTGGCTGTCCCATAACATCACGCCTTGGATAAAACTCAAAGCGGGTACCCTTGATCTGATTGGCGCTTTTCCCTCAAAGATGGGCAAGAGCTTCCTGCATGGCCCTGGCAAGTCCATCGAGCCAGTTGTTCTCTCTAATGGTGAACTGAATTCTCTCTGAGGTGGGGGCTTCAATCTTTCCTCGGAGACTTGCAACAATCTGCCATTGCAATTCCTCTCCTTCCTGATTGTTGAGCTAAGCTCCGAAGAACTCGGGGTGCGGACGCTCCAAAAGTGCCGAAAGCTGGTCCAAGTAACGCTCAAAGATGAGGTCTCCTCCATTCCCCAACTGATATAACTTGCTATACTTCACGTCCATTTATAAGAATATAGGATGAGTAAGTTAGTAGAGTGATCAAGTGTGTCAAATTTTAGGTAAGTTTGCAAGAATATTTCTTTTGAGGAACATGAATTTTCATGAAAGAGTCCAAGTGATAAGAATGAGAATAGGTTTTCATAAATACTCACTTCCTTGGTTTTGAAACTAAGTTTTTGATTCCAACGTCCATCCTAAACTAGGGTCTCCTATGGTTAGGATGGCTCTGAAACCAACTTGTCAACACCCAGATTTTAATCCCAGATGCTTGTTATGCCATACATCACAATCCCAGGATTACCATTTTTGCGAGACATAACAGATTGGATATCACAGTACAACATCCATTACAAACGCATAAGGTCTTACAACAAATAAAGGATCGCATGATCTAGTCTTAATACAATCATAGCAGCGGAATAACGTAACGATAACGGTAGCGTGGGCGAGGCTCCATCTTCATGGTCACAGGCAATGCTGACGATGGGAGATGATCCTAGTTGTCTTAACCTTTGTGCGGTCCATCCTCCTGATAGTCCTCTTCATAGTCTGGCCACAGGAATAGCCAGGGACAAAGCCATGAGTACTCTTTAAGTACTCGCAAACTAATACTAACAACTGAAGTGGTTTTTGAGTAGGAAATACTAGGCTCTAGCTTGTTTTGAAAAAATCCAGATTTATCTCTACTGAGTTCAGAAGCAAAGAAAGCTAGTTGAAAGTTTTATAACCTCTAAGTGGGAACTTGAATTTTTATATCACAACCCTATTGTGGTCAAGTCAAAGTCATGAATTATTTCACAAGTCATTTTGAAAACATCTAACGACGGAACAGTATGGCCACTCCAATTGTCCATAACCGCAGACGCGGCTATTCGAATAGTTTGACACTATGCATAGGTGGTACACTTTTACCACAATATTCGATACGTCCGTCAGGAACAATCTTGAATAAACCATACTCAGTATGAGGATAATCAATCCTAACCTTTCAATTACACGCCCTAGTATAGGCACCTCTCCTGTAAGTTTGGCCTCCCAACCATGACCATCTGTCATCTTGGGAACTGCACAGGTGGACAATCTTCACAAGGTAGCCTCAGCTCAAACCTTGGCCGCAAGGGAACTGTCACATCCCAAAATTTTCCAAATTTAGAAATATGAAAAAATAAATAAACAAAAGAAATAATTGTTGAAATTTAGGGTGAAAAGAAACTTTTTGTTTCTAAATGGAAACATCAAAACCCTACTTGAACAAATGGAATAAAGATAATCCAAATAAAATAAAGAGATAAGGAATATTCAAATAAAATTATATGGCATTAACCAAATTCAATTTTATTTGAATGAAGACAAAAATTCCTAATATAAATGATTAATTAAATCATGGAAAAATTAATGGAAATTGCCAAGTGGATTAAAAGTTATCTAATTGACTTAAAAAGAATAAAAGAATTATTTGAATAAATAATATGGATTGGAACCATATTTAAATATTATTTAAAATAAAGACAAATGTCTAAATTAAATAAATAACAAACCATATGAGAATATAATAAATATTCTAAAATGGATTATTTAAATACATTATTAATTAAGATTAAACCTACTAAAAAGGTTTGATAGAAATATGAATTAAAAATTAAGCTTTTGAATCATATTAAATATTACTTGGAAATAAAGACAATAACCCTTTCAAATAAATATTGAATCACATTAAAATATTTTGATTTATTAAAAAATGGAATTTCAAAACACACCAATAAATAAGTGCAAAACCTACTGAAAAGGTTCTAGAAATTTGAATACAAACAAATGGTTAAAAACATTTGAATAAATTCAAAACAGAGAAACAGAAACAGAAACAGAAAAAGTTTTAGGAAGAAAAAAATAGAAAAAAAGTCAGCCCAACTAGACCTACCCCAGACCCCAGCCCAGCAAAGCCCAGCAAGCCCACCGGCGGCCTCTCTCTTTTCCTCCCCCCGCGAAACGTTTCTCACTCAAACCCCTACCCCTCACCTCGCTGACCCGTGGACCCTCTGCCACATAGACATCGTCGTCTCTATCCCGCGACCCATTCCCCTCACCCCGTTGTCGTTTCCAGCGCGATTACTCATGTTCAATTCACCTAAATACCGCGATTAATCCTCCCAGCATCCATGCCCTCTTAAACGCCATCGTCCCCTCTCTCTTTCCCCCTAGACGCCACCCCCTCTCTACCCCAGGGCTGCTCAAATTTCTCGTTGCAACCCCCCTGCTCCGACGACTCTCCGGCGACAATTCCGACCACCCCAGCCACCCCCACTGCCCCTGCAACCTACTAGCTTTCTCTCCATTGCCGTGTGCATCTTCCGTTACCACCCACTCACCCGCGCGCACCCTAGAAGCTCGGCTTCGTCATCGCCCGAGTGCCACCACGGACTGCTCCAACTCCGGCGATGCCCCCTGGTAATTTCTGACCTTCCCTTTCCCTCTCGTCGATACGCGTATGTTCACCAATCACGTGCGCATATAACGCAACTATTTGTTTTCCTTATCTTGGACCGTAGCGTCGCCTCCATCAATGGCAGTATGTGCCGGTCGCCAGTAGGAACTTCGGCGAGCAATCACCAGTGACTTCGTGCGCCCCTTTGTCGACGGCGACCACCTCGAGCTCCAGCACGTCACGGCGAGTCTGGTAATGCCCTCCTCCCTCTACCTCGCTTCCTGCTTTGGCCGGACCACTGCATCCCGAGCGCACAACCGCTCGTTGTTGCCCAGCGCCGCCAGATCTTGGCTATTTTGCTGTGAACCGTTAGATGATGATCTAGTGGATAGGATAGATCATTTAATCAAAGGGGTAAGTTTGTATCTGTGCCGTGCGATCTAAATAAAATCATGCGGCCTGTGTTAGTCGATCCAACCAAACCGGTATCGCCCAATAGGATTACACCACATGGCATGTTCTGTTTGAATAAAATCCAGAAAATGAATTTGATTGTTTAAACTTGCAAAAATCATAACTTTTATTCTGTTTGGCAAAATTTTACAAATTGTATATCAATGGATTCACAAAAATGTGAACTTTTCAACCATGCCCTTAGTTTAGTAGTTTGCTTCTGGAAAATTGGTTGTTTTTGCAGAAACATGTTTAGACCTATTTTGGTTATAAAAATTATTCTAAAAATGATTTTAGGGTAAAATATTTTGTAAATGGTTTGTTTTGAACCTACTGACCATAAGAACCAACTTTTGGATTCAAAAGTATATTTTGTGACACTAAGGAATTATTCCTTAAATAAAAGCATTCCTAGTAAAACCAAAAATTGTTGATTATGTTTTAAAAATAATTTTAGAGTAAAACCTTTTGCAAATGGGTTGATTTAAACTCTCTGACCCTAAATACTAAGTTTTTGGATTTAAATGTATTTGATAAACACTAGAAATTATTACTTTGATTTAAATCATTTAGCAAAACAAAAATGATTTAAATGGCCCATTTTCACCAACTTGATTTTAAATGGTTTTGCCACTTTTATGAATGACCAATAGGTGTTTTAAAATGTTTATATCCTATTATAAACCACCTTTCCAAATAAAACAATATTTTCATGCTTGCATGCATTATTTTGTTTTCTTTATTTTATGTGGTGAATTGTTTGTATGCTAGATTGAATTGGTGCCTTGATAGAATTACAGTGAAATTTGAAGAGTGTGACTATTGCAAGATCAAGGGGTGAACCTATATTATCTACTAAAAAGGCAAGTGGTGCTTCATACATTTTGCAATATTATTTTCACTATGCATTTGTGATATTTTGATTAGGACTTGCATGGAAATTTTACTAAGTATGCTATGCCATGGGAAATCCTAGTAGATGATGCCTTAGTAGAATTTTCCCTAAGTTAATTGCTACTATTATGCTTAGCCTAGCTAGTAGAAAACAAGGGTGGATTATGCACATACTATGGAAATTTTTCTAAGTCTTTTGACTTATGTTTTTTCTTAATAAAACTACTAAGTGAATGAATCACCTGGGTGGAATGGTAATTGCTTGGATGGATTTTTGTTGAGTGGTTACACAAGCCCAGTATATTGGAGAAAACTTGTGTATCACAAGTCCAGTATACTAGAGAAAACTTGGTATCACACTTGTGGAAAGCCACCCAGGAACAAAGAGATTTGAGATGTCAAATGTTGAGAAGCTTCAAGTGCAGCCACATGGCAATATGGGATCTGCCTAGATCATATAGGTTGCAATAACTTAGCCAGATGGATAGTTGGTGGTAGGGGTGATAGGATGGAGCGCGTCCATTTGGTCTAAGGGAAGGCTTCTGAAAGATCTTGTCTCGATGCATGTCGAGTCTTGTGGGGAAAGTGTACCACCTCTCGAGTACTTAGCCGTGTCCCCGACAATTGGACAATTTGAGCATCAAGACATGGAAGCTATCAAGGATCTCCTCATCCCAATTTCTAAGTTAAAAACTTGTGGTTGAACAAGGGTTAAAGGATCACCAATTTTCATTGGTAGATGCCTTGGGTGATTTTGACAAACAAAAACTTAGTGTTTTTCAACTTATAAGGAAAACCTTATTTTGAGCAAAGCAAGCCTAAGCTCCACTTAGCCAAATGCATATAGATGATAGATACCACTATTCTACCATAGTATCACTTGCCAATACAATTCAAATGTATTGACCCTTGTGGCTGTAACTTATTATGTTGCAGGTTTGTTTGATGTTAGTGAAGTGTGTTGAATAGGATTACAAGTCTACAACCAACATGATTGCCTGTGGCACTTTGAAGATGAAGGACTCCATGCTATATAGATATTTCACCTGCATTGTAATGAGATAGACAAACGAGCTATGTAAGATGTAATGAATTATTTTATTCCTGGTTATAAAGTTGTATTATGACCTTTGTTCTTGATATTACATCTTAAACTGTGGATGCTAGCTATTGATCCAGGGACTAGCATTGTAAACACAGGGATCTCTACCTTATAAAGGTTAGGACCTCTACAGATGGTATCAGAGCACTATGTTGCCTGTAGGATTGTAACCCTAGGATTGGACAAAACCCCTTAGAAAAATAGGAGTTGTATTTGTTCAAACTTATTTACAAACAATCTTGTAAAATCTTTCCTCAACCTTTTTGGTTTTGATTCTACATCTTCCCCTTTTCAAACTTGATGGACAAAGACTTCAACATAAGCAAAGACTTCAATATCACCAATGACTTCAACTTTAGTTTCACCAAGGACTTCAACTTGGACATCACCAAGGACTACAAATGAGACAAGGACAATACTCGAGAATTGGAAGACTAAGGAAACACAACTTAGGAAGAACCATCATCACCTTGAAGCTTAGTGACCAAGATAGAAGAATTTTTCCAAAGATACAATGACCTTATTCATGAAGAAATAACTAAGAAGAATGGAATGATCCCAAGTGATTACCATAGCTAGACCACCATATTAGTGTTTAATTAGATCAATCACAACAACTTATGTGGTGTAGCAAAAATATTTTGTTGCCTAAAAATGTGCTTGAACCTTGTTGTTGAGTGGAATGTTTGATTGTGATTGCTTGCACATTGCTTGTGTGATTTTTTTTGTGTGAGTAGAATTCTTCCTCTAGAAATCTTTTGCCTACTCTAATCCCAATCCAACACAAACAGATGACTTCTCCAAGAGACTCCAACATCATGAATGGTGACAACAACAACCAAGAGATGTACATGAGAGAACAACTACTAGCAATCCAAGCCCAGTTGAACAAGAGAGAACTCAGTTTTTAGCCAACAACAATGGGATAAACCCAAACATGCAAAAGTTTTTGGAAACCCAATCCCAATTGTTGCAAAGGATGACAAATCAAATGAGCAACATGAGAAACAACCTTTCCCAAGGAGATTGTGACAACAATGGTATCAACGATGATATTATAGGAGAAAGTCAAGCTTGCAATATTTGTGGAGACATAGAACACACTTATAAATAGCATGTGGATCAATGCCATAATTGTGAAGAGAAACATCCAACTAAACAATGCCCCATATCTCAAGTGACTTGTTTCCTATGTTAAGGAAATAATCATGTCCCTATCCAATGCCCCATCTATCCTATAGTTCAATAAATGAAACAAGATGGGATGCATCAAATGTTTGGAAAACTCCACAAGGGAACAACTTCTACCAAGAAGGATGAAGGCAAAGTCAGAACCATGCCTTATAAGGCCACATCCAAAGTGACCACAAAGTGTTGCTACTCATGTGGAGAAGAAGGTCATATCTCTAGTGACTGCCCCAAGAAGAGAGAAAGATTTCCCACCTTTGTGGTGAGATATGAATAACATGAACTACAAGAACTCCTAGCTTTGGAGAGACCCCAAAAGAACAAATGTTCTAACCCCATCAAGCAAGACATTAGCCAAGTGCAATGTTACAATTGCAAAGAGATGGGACACTATGCATCACATTGTCTAGAAAAGAAGAAGAACCAAGGAAACAAACAAGAGATAATGATACCAAAGAAGAAGAAGGATATTAGCCAATTGATGTGTTTCAAATGCAAAGAGCTAGCCCATTATGCAAACAACGGTCCAGAGAAGCTACATCAAGATCCCAAGTAAGCCAAGATGTAATCTAGTTGAAAAACTTTTAAGAGTGGTAGTTCCCTAGTTGTCTTCAAGCCAAATCTCGGGACGAGATTTATTTTAAGGGTGGTAGCCTATCACATCCCAAAATTTTCCAAATTTTGAAATGTGAAAAAATAAATAAATAAAAGAAATAATTGTTGAAATTTAGGGTGAAAAGAAACTCTTTATTTCTAAATGGAAACATCAAAACCCTACTTGAACAAATGGAATAAAGATAATCCAAATAAAATAAAGAGATAAGGAATATTCAAATAAAATTATATGGCATTAACCAAATTCAATTCTATTTGAATGAAGACAAAAATTCCTAATATAAATGATTAATTAAATCATGGAAAAAATAATGGAAAATGCCAAGTGGATTAAAAGTTATCTAATTTACTTAAAAAGAATAAAAGAATTATTTGAATAAATAATATGGATTGGAACCATATTTAAATCTTATGTAAAATAAAGACAAATGTCTAAATTAAATAAATAACATACCATATGAGAATATAAGAAATATTCTAAAATGGATTATTTAAATACATTATTAATTAAGATTAAACCTACTGAAAAGGTTTGATAGAAATATGAATTAAAAAGTAAGCTTTTGAATCATATTAAATATTACTTGGAAATAAAGACAAAAGCCCTTTCAAATAAATATTGAATCACATTAAAATATTTTAATTTATTCAAAAATGGACTTTCAAAACACACTAATAAATAAGTGCAAAACCTACTGAAAAGGTTCTGGAAATTTGAATACAACCAAATGGTTAAAAACATTTGAATAAATTCAAAACAGAAAAATAGAAACAGAAAAAGAAAATTGGACAGGAAGAAAAAAAAGAAAAAAAAGACAGCCCAGCAAGCCCACCGGCGGCCTCTCTCTTTTCCTCCCCCCGCGAAATGTTTCTCACTCAAACCCCTACCCCTCACCTCGCTGACCCGTGGACCCTCTGCCACGTAGACATCGTCGTCTCTACCCCCGCGACCCATTCCCCTCACCCCGCTGCCGTTTCTAGTGCTGATTACTCGTGTTCAATTCACCTAAATGCCGCGATCAATCCTTGCTAGCGTCCACGCCCTCTTAAACGTCATCTCCCCTCTCTCTTTCCCCCTAGACGCCACTCCGTCTCTGCCCTAGGGCTGCTCAAATTTCTCGCTGCAACCCTCCTGCTCTGACGACTCTCTGGAGACAATTTTGACCACACCAGCCACCCCCACTGCCCCTGGAACCTACTAGATTGCTCCCCATTGCCGTGCGCATATTCCGTTACCACCCACTCGCCCACGCGCGCCCTAGAAGCTCGGCTTTGTCACCGCCCGAGCGCCACCACGGACTGCTCCAACTCCGGCGACGCCCCTGGTAATTTCTGACCTCCCCTTTCCCTTTCCTCGATACGCGTATGTTCACCGATCCCGTGCGCATCTAAAGGAACTGTTTGTTTGCCTTATCTTGGACCATAGAGTCGCCTCCGTCAATGGCAGTACGTGCCCGTCGCCAGTAGGAACTTCGGTGAGCAATCACCAGTGACTCCGTGCGCCCCTTTGTCGATGGCGACCACCTTGAGCTCCAGCACGTCATGGCGAGTCTGGTAATGCCCTCCTCCTTCTCCCTCGCGTCCTGCTTTGGCTGGACCACCGCAGCCCGAGCGTGCCGCCGCTCGTCGTTGCCCAGCTCCGCCAGATCTTGGCTATTTTGCTGTGAACCGTTAGATGATGATCCAACGGATAGGATATATCATTTAATCAAAGGGGTAAGTTTGTATCTGTGCCGTGCGATCTAAATAAAATCCTGCGGCCTGTGTTAGTCGATCCAACCGAACCGGTATCGCCCAATAGGATTACACCACGTGGTCTATTCTGTTTGAATAAAATCCAGAAAATGAATTTGATTGTTTAAACTTGCAAAAATCATAACTTTTATTCTGTTTGGCCAAATTTTACAAATTTTATATCAATGGATTCACAAAAATGTGAACTTTGCAACCATTCCCTTAGTTTAGTATTTTTCTTCTAGAATTTTTTTTTTCAGAAACATGTTTAGACCTATTTTGGTTATAAAAATTATTCTAAAAATGATTTTAGGGTAAAATATTTTGTAAATGGTTTGTTTTGAACCTACTGACAATAAGAACCAACTTTTGTATTCAAAAGTATATTTTGTGACACTAAGGAATTGTTCCTTAAATAAAAGCATTACTAGTAAAGCCAAAAATTGTTGATTATGTTTTAAAAATAATTTTAGAGTAAAACCTTTTGCAAATGGGTTGATTTAAACTCTCTGACCCTAAACACTAAGTTTTTGGATTTAAAAATGTATTTGATAAACACTAGAAATTATTACTTTGATTTAAATCATTTTTAGCATAACAAAAATGATTTAAATGGCCCATTTTCACCAACTTGATTTTAAATGGTTTTGCCACTTTTATGAATGACCCATAGGTGTTTTAAAATGTTTATAGCCTATTAGAAACCACCTTTCCAAATAAAACAATCTTTTGCATGCTTGCATGCATTATTTTGTTTATTTTATGTGGTGAATTGTTTGAATGCTAGATTGAATTTGTGCCTTGATTGAATTGTAGTGAAATTTGAAGAGTGTGACTATTGCAAGATCAAGGAGTGAACCTATATTCTCTACTAAAAAGGCAAGTGGTGCTTCATAAATTTTGTACTATTATTTTCACTATGCGTTAATGATATTTTGAGTAGGACTTGCATGGAAATTTTACTAAGTATGCTATGCCATGGGAAATCCTAGTAGATGATGACTTAGTAGAATTTTCCCTGAGTTAAGATTCTTGCTACTATTATGCTTAGCCTAGCTAGTAGAAAACAAGGGTGGATTATGAACATACTATGGAAATTTTGCTAAGTCTTTTGACTTATGTTTTTGCTTAATAAAACTACTAAGTGAATGAATCACCTGGGTGGAATGGTAATTGCTTGGATTGATTTTTGTTGAGTGGTTACACAAGTCCAGTATATTAGAGAAGACTTGTGTATCACAAGTCCAGTATAGTGGAGAAAACTTGGTATCACACTTGTGGAAAGCCACCCAGGAACAAAGATATTTGAGATGTCACATGTTGAGAAGCTTCAAGTGCAGCCACATGGCAATATGGGCTCTGCCTAGATCATATAGGTTGCAATAACTTAGCCAGATGGACAGTTGGTGGTAGGGGGTGATAGGATGGAGCGCGTCCATTTGGTCTAAGGGAAGGCTTCTGAAAGATCTTTTCTCTATGCATGTCGAGTCTTGTGGGGAAAGTGCACCACCTCTCAAGAGAGTAAAATCTAAGTACTTAGTCCTGTCCCGGGCAACTGGACAATTTGAGCATCAAGGCATGGAAGCTATCAAGGATCTCCTCATCCCAATTTCTAAGTTAAAAGCTTGTGGTTGAACAAGGGTTAAAGGATCACCAATTTTCATTGGTAGATGCCATGGGTGATTTTGACAAACAAAAACTTAGTGCTTTCAACTTATAAGGAAAACCTTATTTTGAGTAAAGAAAGCCTAAGCTCCACTTAGCCAAATTCATATAGATGATAGATACCACTATTCTACCATAGTATCACTTGCCAATACAATTCAAATGTATTGACCCTTGTGGTTGTAACTTATTATGTTGCAGGTTTGTTTGATGTTAGTGAAGTGTGTTGAATAGGATTACAAGTCTACAACCAACATGATTGCCTGTGGCACTTTTAAGATGAAGGACTCCATGCTATATAGATATTTCTGTTGCATTGTAATGAGATAGCCAAATGAGCTATGTAAGATGTAATGAATTATTTTATTCCTGGTTATAAAGTTGTATTATGAACTTTGTTTATTGATATTACATCTTAAACTGTGGATGCTAGCTATTGATCCAGGGACTAGCATTGTAAACACAAGGATCTCTACCTTATAAAGGTTGGTACCTCTACATATGGTATCAGAGCACTATGTTTCCTATAGGATTGTAACCCTAGGATTGGACAAAACCCCCTTAGAAAAATAGGAGTTGAATTTGTTCAAACTTATTTACAAACAATCTTGTAAACTCTTTCCTCAACCTTTTTAGTTTTGATTCTACATCTCCCCCTTTTCAAACTTGATGGACAAAGACTTCAACAAAAGCAAAGAATTCAACATCACCAATGACTTCAACTTTAATTTCACCAAGGACATCAACTTGGACATCATCAAGGACTACAAATGAGACAAGGACAATACTCGAGACTTGGAAGACTAAGGAAACACAACTTAGGAAGAACCATCATCACCTTGAAGCTTAGTGACCAAGATAGAAGAATTTTTCCAAAGATACAATGATCTTATTCATGAAGAAACAACTAAGAAGAATGGAATGATCCCAAGTGATAACCATAGCTGGACCACCATATTAGTGTTTAATTAGATCAATCACACCAACTTATGTGGTGTAGCAAAAATATTTTGTTTCCTAAAAATGTGCTTGAACCTTGTTGTTGAGTGTAATGTTTGATTGTGATTTCTTGCACATTTCTTGTGTGATTTTTTTGTGTGTGAGTAGAATTCTTCCTCTAGAAATCTTTTGCCTACTCTAATCCCAATCCAACCCAAACAGATGACTTCTCCAAGAGACTCCAACATCAAGAATGGTGACAACAACAACCAAGAGATGTACATGAGAGAACAACTACTAGCAATCCAAGCCTAGTTGAATCAAGTGAGAACTCAGTCTTTAGCCAACAACAATGGGATGGGCCCAACCATGCAAAAGTTTTTGGAAACCCAATCCCAATTGTTGCAAAGGATGACAAATCAAATGAGCAACATGAGAAACAACCTTTCCCAAGGAGATTATGACAACAATGGTATCAAGGATGATATTATAGGAGAAACTCAAGCTTGCAATATTTGTGGAGACATAGAACACACTTATAAAGAGCATGTGAATCAATGCCCTAATTGTGAAGAGAAACATCCAACTAAACAATGCCCCACATCTCAAGTGACTTGTTTCCTATGTGAAGGAAATAATCATGTCCCTATCCAATGCCCCATCTATCCTATAGTTCAACAAATGAAACAAGATGGAATGCATCAAATGTTTGTAAAACTCCACAAGGGAACAACTTATACCAAGAAGGATGAAGGAAAAGTCAGAACCATGCCTTATAAGGCCACATCCAAAGTGACCACAAAGTGTTGCTACTCATGTGGAGAAGAAGGTCATATCTCTAGTGACTGCCCTAAGAAGAGAGAAAGATTTCCCACCTTTGTGGTGAGATATGAAGAACATGAACTACAAGAACTCCTAGCTTTGGAGAGACCCAAAAAGAAGAAATGTTCTAACCCCAGCAAGCAATACATTAGCCAAGTGCAATGTTACAATTGCAAAGAGATGGGACACTATGCATCACATTGTCTAGAAAAGAAGAAGAACCAAGAAAACAAACAAGAGATAATGATACCAAAGAAGAAGAAGGATATTAGCCAATTGATGTGTTTCAAATGCAAAGAGCTAGGCCATTATGCAAACAACTGTCCAGAGAAGCTACATCAAGATCCCAAGTAAGCCAAGATGTAATCTAGTTGAAAACCTTTTAAGGATGGTAGTACCCTAGTTGTCTTGAAGCCAACTTGTAACCTCTAGCCTTCCCAAATCTCGGGACAAGATTTCTTTTAAGGGTGGTAGCCTGTCACATCCCAAAATTTTCCAAATTTTGAAATGTGAAAAAAATAAATAAACAAAAGAAATTATTGTTGAAATTTAGGGTGAAAAGGAACTTTTGTTTCTAAATGGAAACATCAAAATCCTACTTGAACAAATGGAATAAAGATAATCCAAATAAAATAAAGAGATAAGGAATATTCAAATAAATTATATGGCATTAACCAAATTCAATTCTATTTGAATGAAGACAAAAATTCCTAATATAAATGATTAATTAAATCATGGAAAAAATAATGGAAATTGCCAAGAGTATTAAAAGTTATCTAATTGACTTAAAAAGAATAAAAGAATTATTTGAATAAATAATATGGATTGGAACCATATTTAAATCTTATTTAAAATAAAGACAAATGTCTAAATTAAATAAATAACAAAACATATGAGAATATAAGAAATATTCTAAAATGGATTATTTAAATACATTATTAATTAAGATTAAACCTACTGAAAAGGTTTGATAGAAATATGAATTAAAAAGTAATCTTTTGAATCATATTAAATATTACTTGGAAATAAAGACAAAAGCCCTTTCAAATAAATATTGAATCACATTAAAATATTTTGATTTATTCAAAAATGGACTTTCAAAACACACTAATAAATAAGTGCAAAACCTACTGAAAAGGTTCTGGAAATATGAATACAAACAAATGGTTAAAAACATTTGAAAAAATTCAAAACAGAAAAATAGAAACAGAAAAAGAAAAAGTTTCAGGAAGAAAAAAATAGAAAAAAAGACAGCCCAACTAGACCTATCCCAGACCCTAGCCCAGCAAAGCCCAGCAAGCCCACCAACGGCCTCTCTCTTCCCCCCCCCCCCGCAAAACGTTTCTCACTCAAACCCCTACCCCTCACCTCGATGACCCGTGGACCCTCTGCCACGTAGACATCGTCGTCTCTACCCCGTGACCCATTCCCCTCACCCCGCTGCCGTTTCCAGTGCCGATTACTCGCGATCAATTCACCCAAATTGCTCGATCAATCCTCGCCAGCATCCATGCCCTCTTAAACGCCATCGTACCCTCTCTCTTTCTCCCCAGACGCCACTCCCTCTCTGCCCCCGGGCTGTTCAAATTTATCGCTGCAACCCCACTGCTCCGATGATTCTCCGGTGATGATTCCGACCATCCCAGCCACCCCCACTGCCCCTGGAAACTACTAGCTTGCTCCCCATTGTTGTGCGCATCTTCCAGTACCACCCACTCGCCCGCGCGTGCCCTAGAAGCTCGGCTTCGTCACCGCCCGAGCGCCACCATGGACTGCTCCAACTCCGGCGACGCCTCCTGGTAATTTCTGACCTCCCATTTCCCTCTCGTTGATATGCATATGTTCACCGATCCCGTGCGCATCTAACGCAATTGTTTGTTTGCCTTAGCTTGTAACATTGCGTCGCCTCCGTCAACGACAGAACGCGCTTGTCGCCAGTAGGAACTTCGGCGAGCAATCACCAGTGACTCCGTGCGCCCCTTTGTCAACGGCGACCACCTCGAGCTCCAGCACGTC
The DNA here is from genome assembly GCA_023614405.1 of Avena insularis. NCBI lineage: Eukaryota > Viridiplantae > Streptophyta > Magnoliopsida > Poales > Poaceae > Avena > Avena insularis. Next base: position 367,961,030 of record CM042693.1, on the reverse strand, counting down.
ACGGTGAGTCTGGTAATTCCCTCCTCCCTCTCCCACGCTTCCTTCTTTGGCCAGACCACTGCAGCCTGAGCGCACCGCCGCTCGTCGTTGCCCAGCGCCGCCAGATCTTGGCTATTTTGCTGTGAACCGTTAGATGATGATCTAGCGGATAGGTTAGATCTTTTAATCGAAGGGGTAAGTTTGTATCTGTGCCGTGCGATCTAAAGAAAATCCTGCGGCCTGTGTTAGTCGATCCAACCGAACCGGTATCGCCCAATAGAATTACACCACATGGCATGTTCTGTTTGAATAAAATCTAGAAAATGAATTTGATTGTTTAAACTTGCAAAAATCATAACTTTTGTTCTGTTTGGCCAAAGTTTACAAATTTTATATCAATGGATTCACAAAAATGTGAACTTTGCAACCATGCCCTTAGTTTAGTATTTTGCTTCTGGAAAATTGGTTGTTTTTCCAGAAACATGTTTAGACCTATTTTGGTTATAAAAATAATTCTAAAAATGATTTTAGGGTAAAATATTTTGTAAATGGTTTTTTTAACCTACTGACCATAAGAACCAACTTTTGGATTCAAACGTATATTTTGTGACACTAAGGAATTATTCCTTAAATAAAAGCATTCCTAGTAAAACCAAAAATTGTTGATTATGTTTTAAAAATAATTTTAGAGTAAAACCTTTTGCAAATGGGTTGATTTAAACTCTCTGACCCTAAACACTAAGTTTTTGGATTTAAATGTATTTGATAAACACTAGAAATTATTACTTTGATTTAAATCATTTAGCAAAACAAAAATGATTTAAATGGCCCATTTTCACCAACTTGATTTTAAATGGTTTTGCCACTTTTATGAATGACCAATAGGTGTTTTAAAATGTTTATATCCTATTATAAACCACCTTTCCAAATAAAACAATATTTTCATGCTTGCATGCATTATTTTGTTTTCTTTATTTTATGTGGTGAATTGTTTGTATGCTAGATTGAATTTGTGCCTCGATAGAATTACAGTGAAATTTGAAGAGTGTGACTATTGCAAGATCAAGGGGTGAACCTATATTATCTACTAAAAAGGCAAGTGGTGCTTCATACATTTTGCAATATTATTTTCACTATGCATTAGTGATATTTTGATTAGGACTTGCATCGAAATTTTACTAAGTATGCTATGCCATGGGAAATCCTAGTAGATGATGCCTTAGTAGAATTTTCTCTAAGTTAATTGCTACTATTATGCTTAGCCTAGCTAGTAGAAAACAAGGGTCGATTATGCACATACTATGGAAATTTTTCTAAGTCTTTTGACTTATGTTTTTTCTTAATAAAACTACTAAGTGAATGAATCACCTGGGTGGAATGGTAATTGCTTGGATGGATTTTTGTTGAGTGGTTACACAAGTCCAGTATATTGGAGAAAACTTGTGTATCACAAGTCCAGTATACTAGAGAAAACTTGGTATCACACTTGTGGAAAGCCACCCAGGAACAAAGAGATTTGAGATGTCAAATGTTGAGAAGCTTCAAGTGCAGCCACATGGCAATATGGGATCTGCCTAGATCATATAGGTTGCAATAACTTAGCCATATGGATAGTTGGTGGTAGGGGTGATAGGATGGAGCGCGTCCATTTGGTCTAAGGGAAGGCTTCTGAAAGATCTTGTCTCGATGCATGTCGAGTCTTGTGGGGAAAGTGTACCACCTCTCGAGTACTTAGCCGTGTCCCCGACAATTGGACAATTTGAGCATCAAGACATGGAAGCTATCAAGGATCTCCTCATCCCAATTTGTAAGTTAAAAACTTGTGGTTGAACAAGGGTTAAAGGATCACCAATTTTCATTGGTATATGCCTTGGGTGATTTTGACAAACAAAAACTTAGTGTTTTTCAACTTATAAGGAAAACCTTATTTTGAGCAAAGCAAGCCTAAGCTCCACTTAGAGAAATGCATATAGATGATAGATACCACTATTCTACTATAGTATCACTTGCCAATACAATTCAAATGTATTGACCCTTGTGGCTGTAACTTATTATGTTGTAGGTTTGTTTGATGTTAGTGAAGTGTGTTGAATAGGATTACAAGTCTACAACTAACATGATTGCCTGTGGCACTTTGAAGATGAAGGACTCCATGCTATATAGATATTTCACCTGCATTGTAATGAGATAGCCAAACGAGCTATGTAAGATGTAATGAATTATTTTATTCCTGGTTATAAAGTTGTATTATGACCTTTGTTCTTGATATTACATCTTAAACTGTGGATGCTAGCTATTGATCCAGGGACTAGCATTGTAAACACAGGGATCTCTACCTTATAAAGGTTAGGACCTCTACAGATGGTATCAGAGCACTATGTTGCCTGTAGGATTGTAACCCTAGGATTGGACAAAACCCCTTAGAAAAATAGGAGTTGTATTTGTTCAAACTTATTTACAAACAATCTTGTAAAATCTTTCCTCAACCTTTTTGGTTTTGATTCTACATCTTCCCCTTTTCAAACTTGATGGACAAAGACTTCAACATAAGCAAAGACTTCAATATCACCAATGACTTCAACTTTAGTTTCACCAAGGACTTCAACTTGGACATCACCAAGGACTACAAATGAGACAAGGACAATACTCGAGAATTGGAAGACTAAGGAAACACAACTTAGGAAGAACCATCATCACCTTGAAGCTTAGTGACCAAGATAGAAGAATTTTTCCAAAGATACAATGACCTTATTCATGAAGAAACAACTAAGAAGAATGGAATGATCCCAAGTGATTACCATAGCTAGACCACCATATTAGTGTTTAATTAGATCAATCACAACAACTTATGTGGTGTAGCAAAAATATTTTGTTGCCTAAAAATGTGCTTGAACCTTGTTGTTGAGTGGAATGTTTGATTGTGATTGCTTGCACATTGCTTGTGTGATTTTTTTTGTGTGAGTAGAATTCTTCCTCTAGAAATCTTTTGCCTACTCTAATCCCAATCCAACACAAACAGATGACTTCTCCAAGAGACTCCAACATCATGAATGGTGACAACAACAACCAAGAGATGTACATGAGAGAACAACTACTAGCAATCCAAGCCCAGTTGAACAAGAGAGAACTCAGTTTTTAGCCAACAACAATGGGATAAACCCAAACATGCAAAAGTTTTTGGAAACCCAATCCCAATTGTTGCAAAGGATGACAAATCAAATGAGCAACATGAGAAACAACCTTTCCCAAGGAGATTGTGACAACAATGGTATCAACGATGATATTATAGGAGAAAGTCAAGCTTGCAATATTTGTGGAGACATAGAACACACTTATAAATAGCATGTGGATCAATGCCCTAATTGTGAAGAGAAACATCCAACTAAACAATGCCCCATATCTCAAGTGACTTGTTTCCTATGTGAAGGAAATAATCATGTCCCTATCCAATGCCCCATCTATCCTATAGTTCAATAAATGAAACAAGATGGAATGCATCAAATGTTTGGAAAACTCCACAAGGGAACAACTTCTACCAAGAAGGATGAAGGCAAAGTCAGAACCATGCCTTATAAGGCCACATCCAAAGTGACCACAAAGTGTTGCTACTCATGTGGAGAAGAAGGTCATATCTCTAGTGACTGCCCAAGAAGAGAGAAAGATTTCCCACCTTGTGGTGAGATATGAAGAACATGAACTACAAGAACTCCTAGCTTTGGAGAGACCCCAAAAGAACAAATGTTCTAACCCCATCAAGCAAGACATTAGCCAAGTGCAATGTTACAATTGCAAAGAGATGGGACACTATGCATCACATTGTCTAGAAAAGAAGAAGAACCAAGGAAACAAACAAGAGATAATGATACCAAAGAAGAAGAAGGATATTAGCCAATTGATGTGTTTCAAATGCAAAGAGCTAGCCCATTATGCAAACAACGGTCCAGAGAAGCTACATCAAGATCCCAAGTAAGCCAAGATGTAATCTAGTTGAAAAACTTTTAAGAGTGGTAGTTCCCTAGTTGTCTTCAAGCCAAATCTCGGGACGAGATTTATTTTAAGGGTGGTAGCCTATCACATCCCAAAATTTTCCAAATTTTGAAATGTGAAAAAATAAATAACCAAAAAAAATAATTGTTGAAATTTAGGGTGAAAAGAAACTTTTTATTTCTAAATGGAAACATCAAAACCCTACTTGAACAAATGGAATAAAGATAATCCAAATAAAATAAAGAGATAAGGAATATTCAAATAAAATTATATGGCATTAACCAAATTCAATTCTATTTGAATGAAGACAAAAATTCCTAATATAAATGATTAATTAAATCATGGAAAAAATAATGGAAAATGCCAAGTGGATTAAAAGTTATCTAATTTACTTAAAAAGAATAAAAGAATTATTTGAATAAATAATATGGATTGGAACCATATTTAAATCTTATGTAAAATAAAGACAAATGTCTAAATTAAATAAATAACATACCATATGAGAATATAAGAAATATTCTAAAATGTATTATTTAAATACATTATTAATTAAGATTAAACCTACTGAAAAGGTTTGATAGAAATATGAATTAAAAAGTAAGCTTTTGAATCATATTAAATATTACTTGGAAATAAAGACAAAAGCCCTTTCAAATAAATATTGAATCACATTAAAATATTTTAATTTATTCAAAAATGGACTTTCAAAACACACTAATAAATAAGTGCAAAACCTAATGAAAAGGTTCTGGAAATTTGAATACAACCAAATGGTTAAAAACATTTGAATAAAGTCAAAACAGAAAAATAGAAACAGAAAAAGAAAATTGGACAGGAAGAAAAAAAAAAAAAAAAAAAGCAAGCCCACCCACCTCTCTTTTCCTCCCCCCGCGAAATGTTTCTCACTCAAACCCCTACCCCTCACCTCGCTGACCCGTGGACCCTCTGCCACGTAGACATCGTCGTCTCGACCCCACGACCCATTCCCCTCACCCCGTTGCCGTTTCTAGTGCTGATTACTCGTGTTCAATTCACCTAAATGCCGCGATCAATCCTCGCTAGCGTCCACGCCCTCTTAAACGTCATCTCCCCTCTCTCTTTCCCCCTAGACGCCACTCCCTCTCTGCCCTAGGGCTGCTCAAATTTCTCGCTGCAACCCTCCTGCTCTGACGACTCTCTAGAGACAATTTTGACCACACCAGCCACCCCCACTGCCCCTGGAACCTACTAGATTGCTCCCCATTGCCGTGCGCATATTCCGTTACCACCCACTCGCCCACGCGCGCCCTAGAAGCTCGGCTTTGTCACCGCCCAAGCGCCACCACGGACTGCTCCAACTCCGGCGACGCACCCTGGTAATTTCTGACCTCCCCTTTCCCTCTCCTCGATACGCGTATGTTCACCGATCCCGTGCGCATCTAACGGAACTGTTTGTTTGCCTTATCTTGGACCATAGCGTCGCCTCCGTCAATGGCAGTATGTGCCCGTCGCCAGTAGGAACTTCGGTGAGCAATCACCAGTGACTCCGTGCGCCCCTTTGTCGATGGCGACCACCTTGAGCTCCAGCACGTCATGGCGAGTCTGGTAATGCCCTCCTCCTTCTCCCTCGCGTCCTGCTTTGGCTGGACCACCGTTAGATGATGATCCAGCGGATAGGATAGATCATTTAATCAAAGGGGTAAGTTTGTATCTGTGCCATGCGATCTAAATAAAATCCTGCGGCCTGTGTTAGTCGATCCAACCGAACCGGTATCGCCCAATAGGATTACACCACGTGGTCTATTCTGTTTGAATAAAATCCAGAAAATGAATTTGATTTTTTAAACTTGCAAAAATCATAACTTTTATTCTGTTTGGCCAAATTTTACAAATTTTATATCAATGGATTCAAAAATGTGAACTTTGCAACCATTCCCTTAGTTTAGTATTTTTCTTCTGGAAAATTGTTTTTTTCAGAAACATGTTTAGACCTATTTTGGTTATAAAAATTATTCTAAAAATGATTTTAGGGTAAAATATTTTGTAAATGGTTTGTTTTGAACCTACTGACAATAAGAACCAACTTTTGTATTCAAAAGTATATTTTGTGACACTAAGGAATTGTTCCTTAAATAAAAGCATTCCTAGTAAAGCCAAAAATTGTTGATTATGTTTTAAAAATAATTTTAGAGTAAAACCTTTTGCAAATGGGTTGATTTAAACTCTCTGACCCTAAACACTAAGTTTTTGGATTTAAAAATGTATTTGATAAACACTAGAAATTATTACTTTGATTTAAATCATTTTTAGCAAAACAAAAATGATTTAAATGGCCCATTTTCACCAACTTGATTTTAAATGGTTTTGCCACTTTTATGAATGACCCATAGGTGTTTTAAAATGTTTATAGCCTATTAGAAACCACCTTTCCAAATAAAACAATCTTTTGCATGCTTGCATGCATTATTTTGTTTATTTTATGTGGTGAATTGTTTGAATGCTAGATTGAATTTGTGCCTTGATTGAATTGTAGTGAAATTTGAAGAGTGTGACTATTTCAAGATCAAGGAGTGAACCTATATTCTCTACTAAAAAGGCAAGTGATGCTTCATAAATTTTGTACTATTATTTTCACTATGCGTTAATGATATTTTGAGTAGGACTTGCATGGAAATTTTACTAAGTATGCTATGCCATGGGAAATCCTAGTAGATGATGCCTTAGTAGAATTTTCCCTAAGTTAAGATTCTTGCTACTATTATGCTTAGCCTAGCTAGTAGAAAACAAGGGTGGATTATGAACATACTATGGAAATTTTGCTAAGTCTTTTGACTTATGTTTTTGCTTAACAAAACTACTAAGTGAATGAATCACCTGGGTGGAATGGTAATTGCTTGGATGGATTTTTGTTGAGTGGTTACACAATTCCAGTATATTGGAGAAAACTTGTGTATCACAAGTCCAGTATACTGGAGAAAACTTTGATATCACACTTGTGGAAAGCCACCCAAGAACAAAGAGATTTGAGATGTCAAATGTTGAGAAGCTTCAAGTGTAGCCACATGGCAATATGGGCTCTGCGTGGATCATATAGGCTGCAATAACTTAACCAGATGGACAGTTGGTGGTAGGGGTGATAGGATGGAGCGCGTCCATTTGGTCTAAGGGAAGGCTTCTGAAAGATCTTGTCTCGATGCATGTCGAGTCTTGTGGGGAAAGTGCACCACCTCTCTCGAGAGTAAAATCTAAGTACTTAGCCATGTCCCCGGCAATTGGACAATTTGAGCATCAAGACATGGAAGCTATCAAGGATCTCCTCATCCCAATTTGTAAGTTAAAAGCTTGTGGTTGAACAAGGGTTAAAGGATCACCAATTTTCATTGGTAGATTCCTTAGGTGATTTTGACAAACAAAATCTTAATGTTTTTCAACTTATAAGGAAAACCTTATTTTGAGCAAAGCAATCCTAAGCTCCACTTAACCAAATGCATATAGATGATAGATACCACTATTCTACCATAGTATCACTTGCCAATACAATTCAAATGTATTGACCCTTGTGGCTGTAACTTATTATATTGCAGGTTTGTTTGATGTTAGTGAAGTGTGTTGAATAGGATTACAAGTCTACAACCAACATGATTACCTGTGGCACTTTGAACATGAAGGACTCCATGCTATATAGATATTTCTGTTGCATTGTAATGAGATAGCCAAATGAGCTATGTAAGATGTAATGAATTATTTTATTCCTGGTTATAAAGTTGTATTATGAACTTTGTTTATTGATATTACATCTTAAACTGTGGATGCTAGCTATTGATCCAGGGACTAGCATTGTAAACACAAGGATCTCTACCTTATAAAGGTTGGTACCTCTACTGGAACCCATACTAAGGTATATAAATTTATAGTCAAGCCCTACCCAAATTTTGAGTATTGTGGTTGTACGGTAAAATTGGAATGGTATCGCATCCAGACAACCATCAGTTTTATAAAGGGCTAAGGCTCATGCCTCAACATTTTCATCATCAAAATCATCTGGTGTTCAAGAACACATATCAAAACATTTCAGTAGAATGACTCATCATTCTAAGGTTTTCATAACCATTTTCACCAAGTAATCCCATCTAAAGTGATCAAGTTTTATGCTTAGCACTAGCAACTATAGGTGGGGGTAAACACTAATGAGGGGTGGTAAACAAGGTTGACTTATCTAAGTTCAATCTCATGCCTCAGGATGACATCAAGATTATCTAACTTAGGCCAAGTTTTATGCTCTTTATGCTACCTTCAGATATCTTTCTAAAATCTACAAATCACTAAGTAAACTCCAATAGAAAGCTTTGATAAAGAAATAAAATAACTAAGCTTGTAAATAAAACTAGGATTGGGTATAATCAAATTTATCTAACCAATCATGCTTAATGCATTGCATAGGTTATCTAACTTTCACGGTTACAAGTGTTAGCTTGCATAATTGCAAGTATAAGCTTGATTAGTAAGATAACTTACAATTTTTAGCTTGCCAAGTCAACTGGTAGTATTAGGCTTGCCCTGTGAAGCGCAGTGGATGAAGTTCTCCTCGGATTTCCTTCCTAGTAGTATGCTCCTTCCTCCTCATATCCTTGGTCGGTACTAGTGTCTATAAACAAATATGAGGTACACAATCACCAAACAATACTTAACTACTTTTATTTATCACACCAAGGTTTTCACTAGATGATCTAGCATCATCACAAACATTAAGGCAAGGTTTGGATTATTTTATTTTATAAAAGTAATTTCTACTCATTGAAAAATACTTAAGATTTAATATTCTCCAACTAAAACATGGGATCATGTTGACACATGTCATCACCACATATTTCAGTACATGGGAATGTGATTTAAAGTGGTGTCAAAATTTAATAAGGTTGAACCCTTTTATTTTAATTAATTAAAGTGACTAGAATTGCCTATGAGGCATTCTTTTATTACTTGTCCATTATTACTGCAAGTAAACCTAGATATTTTTATATATTCAGAAAGGTTTAATTAAATATGATTTTTGAGAGTTAGAAAACTCAAAAGCTTTTGTGGTTGAATTTTGAAAAATGTTTGAATGCAGAAAAGCTTCTGCCTTGTTATTTTTACTATAGGTGATCTACAATTCTAAATGGTTTGAATCCAACGGGATTGGATTAAGAATTCTAGTACCTTTCTAGCAAAATAGGTTTCATGCAATTTGGTTTAGTGAATCGACCTGGGTTGATTTTTGAATCTAGGTACAGATATAAGTTGAAACTAAATGGAAAAACCTAAATTGAAACTACGGGGTCACGCGGAATGTAAATGGGCTGGCCCATGGCGCACAGCGCGCGCGCAGGTGGGTTTAAGTGGATGTCCCCATCAGTCAGCAAGACAAGGGGGTGCGAAGGGGTACGGGGCAATCTAAACCACACGATCAACTTCTAATCGAACGGCTGTGACTTATCATCTCTGTCGGGAAACACCGGCGAGACAGAACCCTAGCGCGGCCAGTGGGGGTCTACGGGGGCTCACCGGAGGTTAGGCGAGGGTCGGTGATGGGGGCGAACGACGAAGTCGACGACCGCGAACCTCCTAGTACCGGCGGCTTCTCCTAGGCCGGCTCCAATCGCTGGCTCCTTTCTTCCTCCTCTGCGGCAGACTCCGGCCAAATTCCGGCGATGTGCTGCTCGCCTTGCTCCAGGGGTGAGGTGGGGTGGTTCTGAGAGAGAGAGGGGAGTGTGTTGGTGTGAATAAATCGAACAGGGGTGGCCTCTATTTATAGTGCAGCGAGGGGACCGAAGGGCGCAGGCTGAGCTCGCCGTGGTCATCGTCACAGTGGGCTCATGGCATGGGCGACGGTAGGGGGTGGTGCTGTGCTCCCTGGAAGCTCAACGGCATGGTCGCGAGGCGTGGGGCGGTGCGAGACGGTCGGAACGCTGTGGTGCTCTAGGCGGGTCTGACGGGAAGTTTAATGGCGCTCGGGCTGTCCTGGTCGCGCAGCGACGAACGGGCGTGTCTGTGGGGTTGCTGGGGTGGTGGTGATCACACACGCAAGCGGCGAGGGCAGCACGCGGTCTGTGGTCGCGTGTCGAGTGCGGTGCTCTAGCCCGCTCTCGGCATGGCATAGAGGCATAGGGTGTGGCGGTTCTAGAGTGGTCCAGTGGTCGGCAGGGCGTTGGCGTTAGACAGGGGGTGGCGGTGGACGGTAGTCAATGTCCCAGACAAGGTTGCTAGGCTTGGTGCTGCTCCTAGCTTGTTGTTGACATTGGGGTGGCAAGGTGAGGCTCGGCATGCTCACCATTGATGGCAATGGCAAGCTCACAGTAAGATAAAGCTTGTTAACTAAGCTAGATGATCTACTAATAGCATGTTGTGAGCTAGAGAGGGAACAAGTTAGGCCAAAAACACTGCTCACTATAGTGTTTGTTGTTTGTTTTATTTGTGTTTGCAAGGTGTTTGATGAAATGGCCGAAAGAGATTTGAATTTGAATTTTTGATTCAAACTTGGTGAGCGTACTAGTCATATACTTAGTAGTCTCTGGTTTGGTTGTTTTGTCAAGGTGCATTGGTTTGGTTGGTTTTTGAGCAATGGGTGATCTTCACATATGAACTAGATTCAATTTTGAATTGTCATTTGAATCTAGTTGCCAAATGTTTCTATAAGCTTGAAAGGTGGGCTTTGGTTCACTTTTACTTGGTCTAGAAAGGGGTGAAAATAAACAGAATTGTTTCTGTTTGAAATCTTGTACTAGAAACACTCAAAGTGGTCTAGTGAGCAAGATTGGCAAAAATGACCATTTGCTTTATTTGTTTTTTTTAATTCCTTTGATTTGTTTCTTCTTGGATTTGATTTAGATGATGTTGTTTTCATCTTTAAACCAATCCTTGCTAATCACAACAATCACACAAGTCCATTCATGCATTCATACAATCATCACATACACACATGCAATCATAATGATTTTAATTAACAAAGTTTTTGTTAACCCTAATTTTGGTGATTGGAATTGATAATCCTTGATCAATAATTTTGGGATGTTACATACACCTGTTAGCTCACCTGAGTCTAGAGAGAGATACGATATTAATGGTGGTTACATTGAGTTTACTGATAAATTTATTGAAGAGTGCCAAAACACACATGGTGCTAGTGCTATTAAGAGCCTCCTTGCGAGACGTACTATTATTCCTAAATTTTCCTCTGATCCTAAGTTTGCCACCTCTCCCATAGATATTAAAGATAAAGATTATGATTTATCTCTTGATTTATCCTATTTGGACATTGTTGAGAAAGAACCTTTTTATGGGACTGAAAATGAGAGTTTTGTGGCTCATATGAATGAGCTTTCCACTATGAGTGCTTTATTCTCTGATGATTTTAAGATGTGCAAGTACTTTGTTACTAAGATCTTCCCCTTTTCACTAAAAGGAGAAGCTAGGGCTTGGTTTAATAGATTACCTCCTAGTTCCATTGATAGCCATGATTGTTTGATTGCTTCTTTCTTCCAAAAATATTTTCCTCCTAGTGCTAGACATGCTGCTTTGTAGAGACTTTTTGATTTTAAACAGGGAGAAGAAGAGAAATTATCTGAGTCATGGACAAGGTTCTATGCCTTGATTCATGCACATCCTGGATGTCCATTACCTAAAAATGAGCTTCTTGATATCTATTATAATGGACTAACTGATGATTCTAGGACATACCTAGATAGCTTTGCTGATTATGTTTTCAGGAAAAGAACTGCTACAGATGCTGGAGAATTAATGGCTAAAATAAGCAAGAATTATGATGATTGGACTTCAACTGAGCTAAATACACCTGAGCTTATTACTCCTGAACCAGTTGTGCCTGAACCAGTTCCAACACCAATACCAAAGAAGAGGGGAGTTATGGCATTAAATGATGAAGTGATGAAGGAAGCTAAGAAGTGTCTAAAGAAGAAAGGTATTAGAGCTGAAGATGTGAAGAATCTACCTCCTATAGAAGAATTATGTAAGCCAATTACCCACTCATCTACTATTGAGGTACACTCTCTCCACTTTGATGAAGGTGATATTCCTTATGGTAAGCCTCCTAATCAATGCTTAGAGGAACTTGACACATTTATTGTTAAACAAGGTACCTTTAATAAACAAGTTCAGAATCATTTATTGGAAAACTCTAGAGCTATTAAAGAGTTGAAAGATATTGTGGAAAGAACTTCTAATGATATTAACATGCTTTTTAAACACTTTCAAATGCTTCAAACCCAAATTGATCAACTTGCTAAGGTGCAAAAGGATATGATAGTTAATGCCTCAGCAGATAAACATGCTTATGGAATTATAACTAAGAGTGGTATAGCTACTCAAGATCCTTTATATCCCGAGGGACACCCTAAAATAATTGAGCAGTATTCTCAACAAGGTGGAAGTAGTGGTAGTCCTCGTAAGAGAAAGAAAAATAAACATAAAATAGTTGAGGAACCCATTGAACCTGCTGCAGATCCTAATAGTATATCTGTCTCTGATGCTGAAACTGAGAGTGGTAATGACAAAAATGATGCTCTTGATAAGGAGGAAGTTGAGGAAGAACCTGAGAAGCACACTAAAAACACTGGGTACACCAAGGAATATTTTATTGCTAATAAACATGGTAAAGAGAGAGAACCTTGGGTGCAGAAACTTATGCCTCTTCTAGGTAAGAAACACAAGTCAAAGGAGGAAGAACACTACAACAAGTTTTGTGAGTGGAAGAAACCTTTATTTTTGCAAATTCTTTTGACTGATGCTATTAAGTTGCCTCCTTATTCAAAGTATATGAAGGATATTGTCTCTAATAAAAGGAAGATTCCTAATGAGGAAATTTATAATTTGCTTGCTAATTATTCTTTCAATGGTAAGGTTCCAAAGAAACTTGGTGATCCAGGTATACCAACTATTCCTTGCTCTATTAGGAATAATTATGTTAGAACTTCTTTATGTGATTTGGGAGCTGGAGTTAGTGTTATGCCTTTTTCTCTCTACAAGAGACTCAAGCTAGAAAAGTTGATACCAACTGATATATCTTTGCAAATGGCTGGTAAGTCAATAACTATTCCTGTTGGTATATGTGAGGATGCTCATGTTCAAGTGGCTCATAATTGCTTGGTTTTTAACTGATTTTGTTGTGCTTGACATGCCTGAAGATGATAATATGTCTATTATTCTTGGGAGACCCTTTCTTAATATTGCAGGTGCTGTCATCAATTGTAATTAAGGAAAAGTAACTTTCAATATTAATGACAAAGAGCAAACTTTCTATTTCCCCAAGAAGGTTGCTAAAAGCTATTGCCTGAATTCCATTGAAAATATTGAGAGCATCAAGGTTGGAGAAATATATTGTCCCATTCCATAAGAAAATTTTGAAACTATTATGATTGGGACCATTGCTATCAAGTATGAGGTAACATAATCACCTTGTGGAATGCACAGTTTTGTTTCATATAAGATTGTTTTGGTAACAAGACTTGATCAACCTTGTTAACAAAAGGATTTTAATGAACAAAACAATGTTTTCACTGTGGTTATACTTTCTCACTTTTACTTTTCTCCTTCCTAGTATTTGCCTTTTCTCTTGTTAGTTTTAGTTGTTTGCTTGTTAGAGTGTCTTAGAAATTCTGTAGTTTGGTTCTTGTTTGCTTTTGCTTCTTCTAAAAAAATCTTTTCTGCGAGAAATCAATTTTCATACCCTGAAAATTGGCCAAAAATAAAGTTTCCCGAAAAATCCCAGAAAATTCAAAATAAATTTTTCCTCGAAAAAAGGGGCAGAGGGACACCTGGAGTGACCCAGGGGGACACCCCAGGCCAACACACCCCCTGGTGGCGCGGCCAGCCGCAGGGGCGCACCTCGATGGGGTGTGGCCCTCCAAAGTGCCTCCTCCCAGCCATCTTCTTTCTCTCTCCCGAAAAACACCGGAAAAGTTTCTCAAGCTCAAGTTCTTGTTGTTCTTTTTCCCAATTTTCGATCTCCTTGCTCAGCCCATCTTTGCTGTTGATTTTTGGAGGAATTGCTCCTTGGTATGTGCCTCCTCCGCTTGTCCAAATAGATTTGTGATTGGTAGATTGTATCTTGAGTATTTTGCTGCTATAGATGTCAGGTTGTGTGAGCTTGCGTGCTTGTTCTATGCTTAGAAATTACATTTTGATGCATGTGTATCCCTCTAACAACTTTCTATAGTAGTTTCTCATCATTTATTAACATGGAAATCACTTGGTTTGATGTTTGTCTAAAAATTTCAGAAAAAAAGAGGTCATGGACAACCACACATTTGGTGAAATATTTGAGAGTGATACACCTAGGAGGGAAAGGTCTTCAAGATCATCCTCCCGAGCTGGGACCTCATACAATGAGGATCATTACACCACGATTTTGCGACGAGGGAGATGAGGGGGATGCACACCCTTCCACCTTTCCTTTCCCAACCTTCTTGCGGGCTGCTGGGATTCTTGAGGATTTTCTAACCTTGGTTCGGAGGGTTGGACTAACAAGTTATATGCGGGACGAGAGCGTGTGATACGTTGGAAACGTATCTATAATTTTTGATGCTCCATGCTTGTTAGGTATCTACTTTGCTTTGCTTGTCTACACTTTGAGGTGCTTTTTACATGTTTTCTGGTACTAACCTACTAACAAGTTGCAACAGTGCCAGATGCCTATTTTCTGCTGTTTTTTGGTTTCAGAAATGTTAGTAAAGAAATATTCTCAGAATTGGACGGGACAAACATCAAAGTCAATTACTTTCCGTGGGGAACAAGAAGTCTAGAGGGGAGACGAGGAGGCGTGCCAGGGCGGCTAAACCCCCCTAGACGCGGGTGGGCCCTACCCCGCGCCTGGGTAGGGATTGCACCATCTGGCCGCCGCCTCGGCCTCCATCTTTGCCTATAAGAAGCCCCCGATGCAGAAACCCTGGGTACCCGATCAAATCTCCACAAAACCGTCTGTAGCCGCCGCCACCATCGTCCCTAGATCGGGGGGATCTGAAGTTCTTCCCGGCACCTTGTCGGAGGGGAGATCATCCCGGAGGCCTTCTCTCCGGTATGATGCGTGAGTAGTTCCACCTTGGACTATGGGTCCATGTAGTAGCTAGATGGTTGTATCTCCTCCTTTGTGCTTTCATGTATAGATCTTGTGAGCTCCGTTCATGATCAAGATCTAATCTATTTGTAATCATGCATGTTGTGTTTGAGGGGATCCATGGATATTGATATTACTATGTCAGATTGATTAATGGTTTTCTCTTATTGATTTTATCATGTCTGTGTTGTTTGTGATCTTGCATGCTCTCCGTTGTTAGTAGATATGTTGGCCAAGTAGTTGCTAGTGACTCCAAGAGGGGTATTTATGCTCGATAGTGGGTTCATGACTCTATTTAATCTAAGGGAAGTGATAGAAATCTCTAAGGTTCCCACTAGGGAGAAAACAACGGTCTCTTGTTCATAGAACAAGTGGATCTTACACACTTTGCTTAAAGCAATTGTCTGTTGCTTGTAACTTAATACTGGAGGGGGTTCGGATGATAACCCAAAGGTGGACTTCTAGTCATAGATGCAGTTGGATGACGGTCTATGTATCTTGTTGTCACTATGCTATGTTTTCTGTATGTGAAACAAACAAATGTTTTTCAATGCATGTTATTCATGATCTTTGTTTGTAGCTTGTCATGTTGCATGCATAGTTACTATGTCCTATTGTTAGAACTCCATCTTTCATGCACATGTTTAGAGTTCTTTGATCCCATCTTTCAATGCTTGCAAATGGTTGGATCTTTATTGTGAGGGTGCATGTCACCTCAAAAATTATTCTTTTTATCACTTACCTACTCGAGGACGAGCAGGAGTTAAGCTTGGGGATGTTGATACATTGGAAACGTATCTATAATTTTTGATGTTCCATGCTTGTTTAGTATCTACTTTGCTTTGCTTGTCTACACTTTGAGGTGCTTTTTACATGTTTTCTGGTACTAACCTACTAACACGTTGCAACAATGCCAGATGTCTGTTTTCTGCTGTTTTTGGTTTCAGAAAAGTTAGTAAAGAAATATTATCGGAATTGGACGGGACAAACGTCAAAGTCAATTACTTTCTGTGGGGAACAAGAAGTCCAGAGGGGAGACGAGGAGGCGTTCCAGGGCAGCTAAACCCTCCCTAGGCACGGGTGGGCCCTACCCCACGCCTGGGTAGGGTTTGCCCCCTATGGCCGCCGCCTCGGCCTCCCCCTTCACCTATAAGAAGACCCCGATGCAGAAACCCTGAGTACCCGATCAAATCTCCACGAAACTGTCTGTAGCCGCCGCCACCATCGTCCCTAGATCGGGAGGATCTGAAGTTCTTCTCGGCACCCTACCAGAGGGGAGATCATCCCGGAGGCCTTCTCTCTAGTATGATGCGTGAGTAGTTCCACCTTGGACTATGGGTCCATGTAGTAGCTAGATGGTTGTATCTCCTCCTTTGTGCTTTCATGTATAGATCTTGTGAGCTCCGTTCATGATCAAGATCTAATCTATTTGTAATCATGCATGTTGTGTTTGCGGGGATCCATGGATATTGAGATTATTATGTTGATTTGATTAATGGTTGTCTTTATGATTCTATCATGTCTGTGTTGTTTGTGATCTTGCATGCTCTCCGTTGTTAGTAGCTATCTTGGCCAAGTAGTTGATAGTGACTCCAAGAGGGGGTATTTATGCTCGATAGTGGGTTCATGCCTCTAGTTTCCAAGGGAAGTGACAGAAATCTCTTCGATTGTAGATGTGTTGTTGCCACTAGGAAGAAAACAACAGTCTCTTATTCATGGAACATGTGGACTGTTTACCTTACACACTTTGCTTAAAGCAGTTGTCTGTTGCTTGCAACTTAATACTAGAGGGGGTTCGGATGATAACCTGAACGTGGACTTCTAGTCATAGATGCAGTTGGATGACGGTCTATGTATCTTGTTGTATTGCCCAATCAAATCTCATAGGATCTTTTTGACTAGTAATTGCATTGTTATGCCTTGCTCAGTTCCTGTCAATTGCCCTGTTGTAATTTGTTTACCCTTCATGCCATGTTTTTATCTAAGGAGAGCACCTCTAGTGAACTATGGACCCCGGTCCAATCTTTACCATTGATACATCTTACACTATTACTTGTTTACTTGCTGCAAACTGTTACCTTCCACACCATACGTTTAATCCTACAGCAAACCGGTGAGCTTTACAACCTCACTATTCGTTGGGGCAAGGTCTTGAGTTTGTGTTGTGCAGGTCTCCGCGTTGCTTGCAACACCTGTGTGAAGTTTCCTTCGTCCTTGTGGTTCGATAACCTCGGTCTCAACTGAGGGAAAACTTGCTTCTTGCTGCTTCACACCTTGCTCTTGGGGTTCCCAACAGGCTGTGCGTAGACAGTCGTCAATGTATTGGATAATCAGTTAGTAGCATCCAGAAAGACCATAAATAGGATCGGGATTATGCAATTTCGTAAAGGATTTTTTAATTGGTATCACGACTCAACATGGATTCTACCTGATTGGGATTCATGGCGGGATTTGGATCAACATGATTCCCTAGGATCATGCAATCGTAAGATTCCAATAGTAGGATCAATATTATGACTACCTTGGTCTTAACATCATGTCCCCACGGTAGACTATCCATACTTCAATGACAAGACAACAAACTGAGCATTCTCCACGAACTTTTTTACTTACCATTTGCATATCTTTTTATTTGGTCACTTCATTAAATTCTCACCTACAAATTTCCATGTAAGCATGTCTTCGATTAATGCCCCAACGCTCTCCTTATCACATATATACATACTCAAAAAATACCATTTCATCGATCAAGTCAATTTTAGCACCTCCTATATAGCCCTAATCAAACAGCACGATATCAACATATGTTGCCAAGTTGAAATGTCCCCAATGAAAACGGCATGGTTTGTGTTAACACCACAACCAATATGTCAAGTCAGAAATAACCATATTCCCATTCACAATGGCAAAGTTGCTTAATTAAGCAGTTATGGATGTCAAGTTCGTGGATTAACCCCACATCTTACTTTCCCATGAGTTTATGAGCATACAAAAATAAAAAGATTTTAAAATTCAAAGATATAAAATGCAAAATATACTTGGAATATCATCAATTCAATGTAGGTAGCTATGGTGGACTCTACCGGAAATAAGTTGGTTTTAAGGATTTATGTATGTATAAGCTTTGCTTGAACTTCTTATAAGAAAGTTTAGCAGAAGGGAGAAATTTGACCACTAAAAAGTATTCAATGGTGTCCATAGTACTACTCATTTCTTATGATGCAAGACAAACCTATAGTTAAAAATACAAGCAGTAAGTGAGAGCTAGCACTACACTATCATTATATTAAGAACAAATCATCACATAAAGTGTAAGAATATTCATAACTTTTTTCATGTAACTTTCATCCCTTTCGTTTTATTTTATGGCATCCAATATCAAACTTTAAATTATTCGGTAGTATAAGAGTTTCCATGACATATCAATTATATCTTGGACATATTATGTTATCTTTTCATGAGACTTTTGTGGTTGCACCACAATTTTCAGAGATGCTAATTCATTAGTTATATGATCTACTTTATAATTAAAAGCATCAAACTTTTTAAACTTATATAAACTCATTATTGAGTTCTTTTGAGTTGCTATAAAGGATTTAACGCTATTCCCAAGATCATTTTAATTATTACTACCACCCGCATACTTATTTGGGACAAAATGAGGCCTAGCATATGCACTATTGTAGTTGTTTCCATAACCATTATTACCAAAATTTCATATATAGTTGACACCTACATTTTCATCATTGTTTTGAACTAATTCATTTAAAGGAAAATTTTCTACATTTTGTCTAGTCATCATATCAAGTAAAGTGTCAACTTTAGCAGCCAAGGATTCTACGTCATCAACAGAGGTGACATTCCTAGAAGATGAAGAAGGAGCTCTTTCAGTATGTCGTTAACTATGATTTTGTAATATGCTTTCCAATCTAGATTTAGCTTCAGACATAGTTTTAGTTATAAAAGCACCACCACCAACATAATCTAGCATGCTCCTAGGAATATAGTTTAAATCATTATAAAAATGAAGGCAAAGCAGTCCATTTATTAACTCCGTGTGATGGGAAACTTCTAAGCATAAGTTTTACCCTTTCCCAAGTAGTAGCAACGTGTTCATTATCATTTTTTAAATAAATCATGTTGTTTTTATCTGGTAAAATTTTAATAGGAGGATAGTATTTCTTAATAAAAGCCTACTTTAAGTTACCCCAAGAATTAATGCCAGCAGTTGGTAGAGAGAGTAACCAATATGTAGCTCTACCTTTTAATAAGAAAATGAATAACTTAAGCTTAACCATATCATTCTAAACATTCTTAAAACTTTTGCATATCACATATTTCACAAAAATCATGCAAATGTATAGTGCATCTTCACTAGGAGTTCCTCCAAATTGTTCTTTTGCAATCAATTTCAGTAGCCTAGGACTAACTTAAGATGAGTCAACCTTTTATTTCACGAGATGTACTAGGTCTAGCAATGAATTGATCATCAGGAACATTTGTATAGTCACACAACTTAATAGTTATTTATACCATACTTGCAAACAAAATTATATACTACACTAATATTTTTTTGATATCAGAGTCAATAATAGAGCATTAAAGTTTTAGCCGAATCTGCTATCCATGTCTCCCCGATTCTTTCTGGTCGTGGGATGGATGAGGAGGAGGAGGACACGCGGTGACATTGCCACATAGTCCGAATCTCTTGGGGAGGTAGGCCCCGCAGCCCAGGATTCCCTCGCACAAGCATGTCTCACACCATTTCCTGCCTCGCGTCACTGGATGAAGGGCCGTGCGGCAACTCCCGGCCCATGCGTCGGTGGATGTGGGTGACAACGCCCTTGATGAGAGGCAGTTGGAATGAGATAGGTGCTCCGCACCCCCTAGGACGTCGAACCCAGACATAGCTGACGTGGGAGCGAAAACCCTTGACGTTCGTGGGTTCTCACGAGCAAGAGTTGAGCTGGTAGTGGAAACCCTCATAGCCAGCGCTTTATCGCGGTGGCTACGGGTTCTCACGGTAAGATCATGTGGAGGGTCCCGTTCATGTAGGAGAAAAACTCTCACATCAATGGACGTACGCGAGAATCTGGCGAACCGCCATGTTGCCTACTGTCGTCTAACATCCGGGATTAAAGAGACACGGCGCTCCTTCTGGGTTTTAGTGCTCAAGCTTTGGATATAAAATACGTGTTCTAACCCCTTATCTACTCAATGAGTTAGATATCATCTCTCCTCATATCACCTCAGCTCCTTTGTGTTTCCTATCGCTTGCATGTCGGTCGCATGCGCAAATCCGGTGAACACACCCGGACCTAGCGTTGTCGCTGCCCACAAGCGTGGGCGGAAACAATAGCATGCCCTGGTCATCCTCGCCCTATCAAGCACGGGTTCACCAGCGTCGAGAGTGCGTATGCGGTTCATCCATTACGTGAAGGATTTTCTTCCACGACAATCGCGACGTCGGATGGCTTGCCTTCTTTCATTCGCAAGGTTCTCTACTTCTAAGCGCTTCGATGGATTGGTCATAGCAGTTAGAAGTATATCTTCAGGTATAGCCCGCTTAGAATTAGTTCTATCATATTCAAAATAGATTTATAATATGGTTTGAGGCTCCTCCTACTCATCTTGCATTTTCTCATCTTTTGTAATTTTCACATGCAACATCTCATATTTTTATGGCCAAGAAAGTCGGATATAACGTGATTGTCCAACATGGTTGGAAACATGTATTCTTACAACATCTCAGTTGTTTTATGCTATTAAACATGAATACAATGTGATTGGCCGAATTGTTTTCGACTAAAACATGTAAATATGTATGCTTTCTTTCTGTTTGTGTCCGCACTTTCTTTTTCTATGTGTCTTCTTTATTTATGTTGTTACATGTGATTTCTTTTGTGTCTACGTGTATGCTTTATTATGCATGGGCATTTTTTTCAGCCTTCTTCGTCGATGTATATCTTCGCTTCTTTACCGGTCAGGTGCTTTGCTTCTTTCCTTGAACATGGTATTTTGAGTATCTCATATTGTATGTTTTTTCGACATGTGAAACGGAGTGTTTACATGTGATGTCAACAACTCCGTGTGTACCAACTCGTTGGGACTCCAAGTGCAGAGTGTTATAGTCGGTGTATTTTCTCCACAAGGATGACTCGAGGGTTTATATCGAACTCTCCGGAAATTGGCTTAGATACTTCTTTTGTTTCCTTATTAAAGCAACCTAAAAAACAAATTAGTTACCTTGTGTACCCAACTCTACCGTGTACAGTTGTCCAATCCTAGGTTTACAAATCCTACAGGCAACACAATGCTCTGATACCATCTGTAAGGTTCCCAACCTTTAATAAGGTAGAGATCCCTGTGTTTACAATGCTAGTCCCTGGATCAATAGCTAGCATCCACAGTTAAGATGTAATATCAAGAAACAAAGGTCATAATACAACTTTATAACCAGGAATAAAATAATTTATTACATCTTACATAGCTCATTTGGCTATCTCATTACAATGCAGCAGAATATAACAATAGCATGGGGTCCTTCATCTTCAAAGTGCCACAGGCAGACATGTTTGTTGTAGACTTGTAATCCTAATCATTAAACTTCACTAATATCAAACAAAACCTGCAACATAACAAGTTACAGCCACATGGGTCAATACATTTGAATTTTATTGGCAAGTGATACTATGGTAGTATAGTGGAGTCTATCATCTATATGCATTTGGCTAAGTGGATCTTTAGGCTTGCTTTGCTCAAAATAGATTTTCCTTATCATTTGAAAACACTAAGTTTTTGCTTTGACAAAATCACCCAAGGAACCACCAATAGAAATTGGTGAACCTTAAACCCTTGTTCAACCACAAGTTTTTAACTTAGAAATTGGGATGATGAGATTCTTGATAGCTTCCATGTCTTGATGCTCAAATTGTCCTTTGCCAGGGACATGGCTAAGTACTTAGATTTTACACTCTGCATAGGTGGTGCACTTTCCCCACAAGACTTGGTTTCACCAAGACATGATCTTTCAGAAGCCTTCCCTTAGACCAAAATGGACGCGCTCCAACCTATCATTCCCCTACCACCAACTGTCCATTTGGCTAAGTTATTGCAACCTATATGATCCAGGCATAGCCCATAATGCCAAGTGGCTGCACTTGAAGCTTCTCAACATTTGACATCTCAAATCTCTTTGTTCCTGGGTGGCCATCCACAAGTGAGACACCAAGTTTTCCCCAGCATACTGGACTTGGTGATGCCCAAGTTTTCCCCAGCATACTGGACTTGCATGACCACTCAACACAAACCATTCCTTCCATTCCACCCAGGTGATTCATTCACTTAGTTGTTTTATTAATCAAAACACAAGTCCTTAGACATAGAAATTTTTCCATAGTATGAATATATATTCCACCCTTGTTTTCTACTAGCTAAGCTAAGCATGATAGTAGTAGGAATCTTAACTTAGGAAAATTCTACTAAGGTTTCATCTACTAGAATTTCCCATAGCATGGTTTATACTTAGCAAAATTCCATGCAAGTCCTACTTAGAAATATCACTAATGCATAGTGAAAATAATGGGACAAAAGTATGAAGCATAACTTGCCTTTTTGGTAGAGAGTATAAGTTCACTCCTTGTCTTTGAAACAATCACAATCTTCAAGTCACTACAATTCAATCAAGCAAACAATATTTCAATCTACCATTCAAGCAATTCATCACATAAAATGATAAAAACCAAGCAATGCATGCAAGCATGTCAAGGATTGTTTTATTTGAAAAAGTGGATTCTAATGGTTCATAAACATTTGAAAACACCTAATGGTCATTTTATAAAGTGGCAAAATCATTTGTATAAGATTTTACTTCATAACTCATTTTTAGGTCAAGTCATTATTTTGTGTGGTGGAGAAATGCTTTTAATAAGGCAAAATTCTATAGGTTTCACAAAATATGTTTTCAAACCATATAACCTTGTGTTTAGGGTCAGAGAGTTTATTTCCAAAACATTTCTCAAAGGTTTTCTTCCAAAACCATTTTTAATAATCAAACCATATTTTTATTTGACTAGAAATGGTTTAAATCAAAGATTTATCCTTTTGCTTCACCAAATACATTTTTGAAACCACAATTTGTTTCCTATGGTCAGTAGGTTCAAAACACACCATTTGCCAAAGATTTTATACTCAAAAACATTTTGGAAAAAAATTTATATCCTAAACATGCATACACAAGTTTCTGTAAAAACAAGCAATTTAACAGAAGCTTTTTACTAAACAAAGTGCATGGTTGGCTAGGGCTTGTTTTTTTGAATCCATTGATATAAAGTTTGCAAAATTTGGACGTGTAGATTAAAAGTTATGAATTATTCAAATTGGAACATCAATTAGATAAGTTTCTGGTTTTTAAATCAAACAGAGGCCACGTGTCGTGATATTACTAGCTGGTACCGGTTCACACGGATCGGCTCTGTGAGGCGTTGGATCTAAATAGATCATGCGGCCTAGGTTGCTACTTACCTCTTCGTCTAGTTTCTATCTTGTCCTTTGGATCTGCATCTAACGACTATCAACGACTTGCCACTAACTGGCGGCGCGACGACGGTGGCGCGCGGCGGCGGTGCTCGGTTAGCGGCGGCGCTGGCGCTAGAGGAAGCAAGGAAGAGTAAGGAGATGCTCACCAGGTTCAGGAGATCACGGCGAAGCTCAAGGTACTCGCGGGAAGGCAAGGGGCGCACGAGGTCGATGTTGATTGCTCGCCGGAGATGCTCCTGGCGTCGGGATCCTCTGTTCGTCATCGGAGGTGAAGGTACGGGTCACGCCAAACCAAACAAACCATGCAGTTAGATGCGTACGGGATAGGCGAATATGTGAGCATCGGTCAGAGGGGATGGGGCGGTCAAAAGTTACCAGAGGGTGTCGCCGGAGTGGAGGCAGACGGCGGTGGTTTTCTGTTGTCGTTGTTGCCGATGTTTCAAGGCGCGCACGAGTGAGTAGGTGGTATGGGAAGATGCAGGGGATGATGGGAATCACACTCGTGTGCTCTGGGGGCATTGGGGAGGTTCGTGCTCGCCGGAATTTCTCGGAGAGTCCGTCGGAGCAGAGAATGCTCAAGCGTGAAATCAAGGCAGCCTTGTGGCCGAGAGGGAAGGGTAAGCGAGGGGAAAAAGAGAGGAGAGGCAGGCGAGTTAACGGGCGTGATCGCGGGGAGGTTTAACTATGCCATTAACGCGAATTAAGTCGAGTTTTAATCGATGACAACGACAGCGGCGGGCTTGGTGATGACGACGCTGTCGGGGCTGTGGGGTCGCATGGCAGCGAGAGAGATAGAGAATAAGTGGATCCCATCGGTCAGCGACGCTGCGGGTTTCTTTCGCGGTGCGAAATATTTTTCTGCGGGGGAAGGAGAGGAACTGGGCTGGACTGGCCAGGTGGGCTTAGCTGGGCCGGTTCGACTTGCTCTTTTTTTGTATACTGTTTTGTTTTTCTTTTTCTATTTCCATTTCTGTTTTGATTTTAAATAAGCAATTCAAACACTCATTTGAATTCAAACCTTTGCCAGATTTTTGTGTAGGTTTAAATATTGATTAGTAGCACATCCTGATGTCAATTTTTGGAATAAAATTTTATTCCTTTTTGGGTCTTTTTTAATTATTAAAGTAGGTCCTTCTATTAAAACAAATAGGTCTTAAGTAATATTTCAAACACCATTTAAATTCTTTAAACTTTCTAAAACTTTTCAGTAGGTTTTTATTTGATTGTTTGGGTGTCAAATAATTCATCTTGAATTATTTGGAAAGCTTTTAATATGATTCATAAATCATTTGAATTGGGTATTTGTTTTATTTCCAATGGAATTAAATATAGTTTTAATTCCCTAATTTTTATTTGGAGGTTTTCTTTAATCTCAACTAGGTTGAATTAAACAACTTTCATTTCACTTGGGTAAATTCCAAAATACTATTTTCTAATGCATTGTATAATTATTCTTATTAGAGATTTGTTTTTATTAAAATAGGGATAGAATGGTTAAATGCCATTTTTATTTTATGTTGGAAGTTCTTTATCCTTTTATTTTATTTGGATTTGGATTATAATTCATTCCCTTTGCTTATGGATTAGGCCAAGATTTAATTTGGTCTTTAAATATTCTTTATTTAATATTTCTTTCTTCATCTTATAAAATCCATATCTTTTTAGTTAGAGACCCAAACTTGGTGATTCCAATTTGTAAAATCTTATTTGAGATTTATTTATCTTTTTAAATATCTTTAGGATTAATTGCTCACCATTTGGTATGGTTTTTAGATAAGGGCTTTATTATCTTTGGAAATAACTTTTCCTTATCTTATTTAAATTCCTAAGATTTTATTTATGGTTCCAATTTAAGTGATACCAATTTATATGGTTTTATAATATTTCTATTTGTCTTTCTTGATCATTTGTAAATGTTTGTTGACAAGAGTTTATATGGATCAAATCCATAGGCTTGGAGATAACTTGGAAATGATTTTTATTCCATTAGGGTTTTGGGTTTTGGATTTTTTTTCCAAGTGTTTAAATTTCCAGATACATTCATTGAGGAATGCATTTCTCTTGATTTGGATTTTGTTGGATTCAAACTTTAATTAAAGTTTGTTCAAGATGGGATTTTAAGTTTCCATTTAGAAACAAAAGTTTCTTTTCACCCTAAAATTCAACAATAATTTATTTTGTTTATTTTATTTTTCACATTACAAGATTTGGAAAATCTTGGGATGTGACATAATGAAACCTTAGATGTTGGATAAGGTAGATATCCCACCAGAGGCGGTTCCCCCTCCAATCTTTGCTGGTTCTATCTCTGTTTTTGTGTTTCTGTGTTTCTGTGCCGCCTCCATCGAGATCGTATCGGGGAGTCTTTTTACAGGCGTTTTTAGGTTAGAACTTCCAGCTAGGGCTCAAGATGGACGACTATAGAGGTTCGAGGAGGGAATAGAGGGTAGTGGCATGGCTAGCAAGGTGGGTCGTGCCATTGGGCCTTGTTCGGGCCTCGGACATCTCCTCTCATGTTTCTTGTGCTCCAGCTGCTTCTCCTCATGAAAAAATACTTCTCAAAAAATCTCAGGTCCATTTGACTTTGTTTATGTCCCTGAAACTTAAAAATACGTAAAACATGATTTTCATAACCTATAAAGTTATAAAACAAATAAAGTGGATCATTTGTAAATCCTCATAAATCAATGTAAAACATGAATATAACATCATATAAGTTGTAACTATGTAGGAATAGGTGTCAATAAACTACAAAGTTCATGTATACATTTTACATGCATCAACATGTTCTTCTTAGTTTTTACTTCGTGTTGGCGTATTCAGAGTTGGGGTCGATCGAAATGCGTTCGTGTGCAATGAAGTCATTCTTGATATGCGTGTACAACGGTGTGTGAGCATATTCTGCGTGTGTTTCCAACTCATTAGAGAACATGTGGATCGTGTCATTAAGCGAAACACATAATCCATAAAAATTCTATCAATGTGACGCATGCATCCATACGAGTCATTGAAGGATTTGGTATTCAGACGATTCCAATGTTAAACGTTTTGCCTACTAACCGTGCTCTGGGGGGGCAGAGAGAAGTATAGTAAGGAAAGTAAAGTCAAATAAAAATTGAAAGTAAATATGCAAAACTAAAAAATATATAGAAACAAATATAAAAACTAGAAAAATAAAAATGCTTTGCAAATCTAAAAGAAAATAAAATCTCATAGTGGTGTGATACATTGGAAACGTATCTATAATTTTTTATGTTCCATGCTTGTTTAGTATCTACTTTGCTTTGCTTTGTCCACACTTTGAGGTATTTTTATATGTTTTCTGGTACTAACCTATTAACAAGTTGCTATAGTGCCAGTTGTATGTTTTCTGCTGTTTTTGGTTCCAGAAAAGCTAGTAAGGAAATATTCTCGGAATTGGACGGGACAAAAGCCGAAGTCAATGTTTCATCGAGGAGAACATGGAGTCCAGAGGAGAGACGTAGGGGAGCCACGAGGCGGCCGCACCCCCCCAGGCGCGAGCCCACCCTAGGTCGCGCCTGGGCAGGGTGTGGGCCCCCTGGCCGCCCTCCTGCCTCGGATCTTCGCCTATAAGAAGCCCCCGATGCCTAAACCTAAGTACCTGATCAATATTCCACAAAACCGTCTATAGCCACTGCCACCATCGTCCCTAGATCGGGGGGATCTGAAGCTCTTTCCAACACCCTGCCGGAGGGAAGATCATCCCGGAGGCCTTCTTCTTCATCATGCTAGCCTCCGGTATGAAGCGTGAGTAGTTACACCTTGGACTACGGTCCATGTAGTAGCTAGATGGTTGTATCTCCTCCTTTGTGCTTTCATGTCTAGATCTTGTGAGCTCCGTTCATGATCAAGATCTCATCTATTTGTAATCATGCATGTTGTGTTTGCGGGGATCCGATGGATATTAAAATTACTATGTCAGACTGATTAATGGTTTTGTCTTATTGATTCTATAATGTCTGTGTTGTTTGTGATCTTGCATGCTCTTTGTTGTTAGTAGATATCTTGGCCAAGTAGTTTCTAGTGACTCCAAGAGGGGTATTTATGCTCGATAGTGGATTCATGCCTCTATTTAATCTAAGGGAAGTGATAGAAATCTCTAAGGTTGTAGATGTGTTGTTGCTACTAGGGAGAAAACAACGGTCTCTTATTCATGGAACAAGTGGATTGTTTACCTTACACACTTTGCTTAAAGCAGTTGTATGTTGCTTGCAACTTAATACTGGAGGGGGTTCGGATGATAACCCAAAGGTGGACTTCTAGTAATAGATGCAGTTGGATGGCGGTCTATGTATCTTGATGTATTGCCCAATCGAATCTCATAGGATCTTGATGTCTAGTATTACATTGGTATGCCTTGCTCAGTCTTGTCAATTGCCCTGTTGTAATTTGTTTACCCTGCATGCCATGTTTGTTTATCTAAGGAGAACACTTCTAGTGAACTATGGACCCCTGTCCAATCTTTACCATTGATACATCTTCCACTATTACTGTTTAATTTCTGCAAACCACTATTACCTTCCACACTATACAGTTAATCCTTTGTTATAGCAACCGGTGAGATTGACAACCTCACTTTTTTGTTAGGGGCAAAGTCTTGAGTTTGTGTTGTGCATGTTTCCAAGTTGCTTGCAACACCTTTTAGAAGTTTCCTTCCTCCTACTGGTTCGATAACCTTGGTTTCTTACTGAGGGAAAACTTTCTGCTGCGCTCTTCACACCTTTCTCTTGGGGTTTCCCAACGAAGCGCTCCACATAGACGAAGTGCAGCCAACATGGTGCACCTCCCCGAGCTTTTGTACATGCACAATATGAGAAGTTCTTCTATCTCCCCGCCAACAGCGACAGAAAATACTCTTGATACCACTAGATTCGCATGGATCCCAATTCGTTGACACTCCAAAGTACAAAGTGATATAGCAAGAGATTTTTCCCATAAGGATAACTTGGGGTTTAATATCGCACAATTAGGAAATAGGAAGAACAACTTCCCTCTACTCTTCTAGCAACCTGCATAACAAGATGATTCGCCTTCTGTACCCAGCTCCACTGTTTGGTTGTCAAGTGTGAGATCATGGAACATGGTGTCGTGGGAATGGTCACGGCAGATGCTGCAATCGGCAGCGAGTAGTAGAACGAGGGGCAAGGGAGGCCAGCCATCTGCGGTGCGAGATGAGGGCAAAGACACAGGGTTTTTACCCAGGTTCGGCCCCCCGGAGGGTAAAGACCTACTCCTGCTAGATTGTATTATGGAGGTGTTACAAAGGGCGAGCTCGGCGGCTAGGCGGCGAGTCGCTTGGGTGTATGAGGGAACGTACGTCTACTCGCCCTATAGGGAGGTTTATATAGGCTCACCTCCCCTAGGGTTTACATATCTCAACCGATTCAGTTAAAGCTTCGGTAGTCGTTTAACCTAATCCGACTGGGCCTATCTACTCGCATGGGCCTTCAGCTTCCAGTCGCTCAATGCCTTGCTGGGCTTTAATCCACTCGCCGTTCTGCAGGCCCACTCGCCAGCTCACGGGCCAATCGGTAACGTCCTGCTGGGTATACCCCGGTAGGCATATCCCCATCAGTAGTCCCTGAGGCCGTCGTCGATTAGGCGTAGGTGGCTGCTGGCAGTCGGAGTATATGGCTTCAGAGTAGGCATCCAGTCGAATCATCGGCGGGCTCCTATACAAAGGAGAAAACCAGTGATCCAAGTCGCGGCTTTGGCGAGTCGAGTCGGCGAAACACTGTCATAGTGATTGGGTCGGCGAGCCGAGTGGCCGGAGTTGGACCGTCAGGCGTGGTCAAACTAGCCGTTGGGGTAATCCAACGGTAACTTTTGGCGTAATCATCGCGCGGTAACGGCTTCCTGATTTGGCGGGTAACATCCATTATATAAGGGGAATGGCAGGAGATCAGAGAGCCAACTTCTCATCACTTCTTCTGACTGCGCGCATTTTCCTTCCCTCGCATCGCGATCCAGCCGACCCAAAATCCTCCGACCCCCAATCAACCCTTCAGCCATGGCCCTTTCCACCGAACCGTGGGGTAGATCCAAATGCACGAGGGCGCAGCTGGCCTCTTTCGAGGAGGCCGGGATCCTGCGAGCCGGCTGTTGGCGTATCCCCGTAGCCGGAGAAACGACCCCAAACCCGCAAGAGAGGGAATTCATCTGTTTCACCAGTCATCTCGAGCGGGGGCTAGGGTTTCCTACGTCCCTGTTCTTCCGGCGCTTCTGCGCCTACTACGGGATCCAGCCTTCAGATCTGGGTCCCCACAGCATCGAGCAGCTCGCCATCTTCGTGGCGTTCTGCGAATGCTACTTGGGCTGCCGGCCCTACTTCCCCTTGTGGCAAGATCTGTTCCACGGACGGATCAGCCGCGAGGAAGCAGGCGGCCCAATGCTAGCCGCGGGCGGCCTGACGTTCCAGCTCAAGTCCAAAGCGTCATTCTTCGATCTGATGCTGCCCGCCAAGGCAGCGAGCGACTGGAAGAAGTCGTGGTTCTACGTGGCCGAGGCGAGCCCGGAAGACGAGGTGGCGATCCCGCGGTATTCCGCCAATCGGTCCGAGCCGCGCCATCTCCAAGTCGGCAAGCTCCCCAACGACCAGCGGATGGTCGTCGACGAGATGCTCCAGACCATCCGCGGTCTGAAGAAGAAGGGCCTCCAGACGATAAATCTGTACAACTGCTGGCTCGGGCGGCGGCTCGTTCCGCTCGCCCGACGCGACCACTATATGTACCAGTACACGGGCCGGGGAGACTCAACAAAGGCCTGCCTCGACGAGTGGAAACTGGAGGACTACCTCCCAGCGCTGAAGAAGATTACCCAGGCGGTGTACCTGGATGCGCAGGCTGGGGTCGCCCCCTATACCGCGAAGCGTCCAGCTCCAACGGTAATTACCTTACTTTGCTCGCAGTCGCAGTCTATGCAGTCGCGGTAATTCTGATTCCATTCTATATTCGTTGCAGCTATTCCAAGTGGTGGAAGGGTGGCTCCCTCCTTCGGACGACGAGAGCTCGGGCCCATCCGCCCAGGACGTGGGCGAGTCGCCGCCCGCCAAGGGCGACGAGGACGACGATGACGAGTCCGAGGAGGAGGTCGCCCCACTGGTCCGAAAGACCCGCGGACAACGACAGCGCGAGATCGAGGCAAGCAGAAGCCTCGAGCGTCATGATGACGACGACGAGCTCCCAGAGACCAGCTCGCGCCGTCAAGCCACTCCGTCGAAGAAGAAGAAGAAGGAAAGGGAGGCAAGGGCCCCCCCGAAGAAGAAGAAGAAGCCATCAAAGCCGACCTCGCCGCCGCACTCGGCGAGCAGCTCTGATGCTCCCAGCCCAGCCGGTGATGACGCGCCACCAGTGACAGCCGTGCTGGACACGGCGACCGTGGAAGTGCCGCTGGCTTCAATGCCTCCGCCATTCGCCCCAGTCTCTGGGCTGGGGGAGGCTCCAGCTGCAGCGGCTTCGCCTCGCAAGGAGGCTCATCTACGACGCCGCCGCAAGGAGGCTCTTGCCGAGGATGTCCCAGAGGCTCCAACTGCGGCCTCAACGACGAAGAAGTCGTCCGTGTCTTGGGCACGCGACGTCCTGGAGATGGGGCTCAGTCGCCGACTGGGCCCTGAGCTGGAAAAACCGGCCGGCCTCCGTACGGGGCTACGTTTCATCCCAGTCGCCAAGTGAGTGCACTTACCGTTCCTTGCTTTTCATAACTATTTCGATTGTTTTTTCTTATTCGATTGATGCACAGGACCGGAGTGAAGAGGATGGGCCATCCGACCGTGGCTAAGGTGCCACCCGTTGTTAGCGAGGAGGACCCTTCCCGCAAGAGGAAGGCGGACGAGGTCGTCGCCTGGGCGGATGGCAGCAAGAAGGCCAAGGGTGGCGACACCGTCACTATCTCCGACGACACGGCGGTTGCACCAGCCGGGCCCGTGATGGAGGCAGCCGCGTCTACGAAGGAGGGCGCTTCCTTGCCTGGAACGGCGGAGGCGACCTCCCTTGGAGCGGGTGCCTCTATTGCTACCTTCCCACGCTTCGTGACCAAGGCGGCCACGGCGAGTGGAGCTGCGCCCTCGAGCCACGCTCCTGGGACCGCCGATGCTAAAGTCGACCAACATCGTGGGCACACGCCGGCATTACTCGCGTCCGTGGACGCGATACAACTCCATGGCATGCTTGGCGCAGCCATCCAGGTACATCCAGTCCCCGAGGATCAGGTCGGTGCTTTGCAGCGGCCTGATCCTTATAATTTCTCATCTTTTTATTTTCGCATCCAGTCCCCGAGTGCGCACGCGCTAAATTTTAGCGGGTGGGCACTTAGGAATTTCTTGATCGCCAGTCCCCGAGTGCGCACTCGCTGAATTTCAGCGGGTGGACACTTAGGAATTTCGTGATCGCCAGTCCCCGAGTGCACACTCGCTAAATTTTAGCGGGTGGGAACTTAGGAATTTTGCTTTGACTAACTTTTTCGGTGATGTGCAGGGTCTGCAACTTGAGTCGGCGGACCGTTTGGCCGCGAAGCAGCGCGCGGAGAAGGAGCTGGCCATCGTCCAGGAAGCGAACAAAGGGCTTCAGGCTTTTGCTGCGAAGGCAGAGGAAGCTCGCCAGGGGCTTGTCCCTGCTGGTGAATTGGCGGCAGCGCAATCGGCCTTGAGTGCCGCTGAACAGCGGATCGCCAACCTCGAGCGCGAGCTGCGGGAGGCGAAGGAAGAAGCGAGCTCAGCTGACGGGCGAGCTAAGGCCGCCATTGCAGCCGCTGAGGAGGATCGCAAGGTGTCGGAAGTCCTTATTGCT
This sequence comes from Avena insularis, assembly GCA_023614405.1. NCBI lineage: Eukaryota > Viridiplantae > Streptophyta > Magnoliopsida > Poales > Poaceae > Avena > Avena insularis. The sequence goes on along the minus strand of CM042693.1, from coordinate 367,928,636 downwards.
GGGCTTCAGGACGACCATACATCGCTTCAATGCTTCATCACGGAACTCGCCCGCCCGCTGCTTGGTGAGTACACCTTCCCTTTCTGGTGGTTGTGTCTTTTGTGGTGGCCGTCATACTCATTATTGTCTTCTACTCGCAGGTCGCATCATCGATAGCGAAGGAGAGGCGAGCTCGCTCGACGCGAGGCAGTGCGTAAGTATGCTTGTCGATTCGGCGACATTGTCGGCAACGTGCATCCATGCCTATCTCCAAGAGATATCGCCCACGGAGGTGATTCCCAGCGACCTCGTTGAGGTGTGGAAATATTTGGAGAAGGCGCCCCCGGTCGTTGAGTACATGACGCGGTCGGCGTTTCGGCGCGGAGCGTCGACGGCCCTGAGCCTTGGACTCACCCACTTCCCCGAAGATTTCGACATCGACGATGTGACGAGTGGATATCCATCATCGACTGGCGCGGTGGAGCTGTCCGAGGTCCTCAAGTTGCAGACCGCCGCCACGCATCGTAACGCGTTCGGGCAATGGGCGACCTCCTTCCGTACCAGGAGACGATCGTCGCGCCGAACGACCCCGAGCCGCCGCATCGTGACTTCAAGGCCGAGCAGCCTTGGAGCGGGTGAACTGACGACGTATCCGTCAAACCCGTACACGGCGTTCATCCGCAATCGCCGGGATGTTGGCAAGTCGTCATCGAAGCCTGCAGAGTAGGATGGTTTGCCTTGTGGCGTTAGCAGCAGGTCTGCCACGCAGGCATATTTTGTAACATGAAACAATGCAATACCCAATTGAATGAGACGTTGTGTCTATTTTGGTATTTGTTGTGTGTTTGTGATTGATTTTTGAACGAGTCCCTGAGCGCGTCCGCCCTTTTTATGGGGTTTACCTCGTATATGATGTATGTGTTGTTGTCATGTGTTTTGATGTTTTGGTCGACTCGCCCGAGCTCGAAGAGCCAGTCGCTAGGCGACTCCCTTGAGTGCTCTGTACTTTAACGTTTTCCCGTGCGCGAACGAGTTCGGGTGGCCGAGTCCCCGAGCGTGGTACTTGGTAGTTCTAGGCGCGACTCGAGGGTGGTTGAGGACTTAGCGCGTTGGTGTGAGCGCGTCACTCCTGCCTGGCCCGTGGGGTCAGTCGCGTGGCGAGTCCTGGGCATGCTCTCTTACTTGGCGTTTTCCCTGACCGCTCGCGACGAACTGGTCTTCAGTCCCCGAGCGTGGTACTTAGCCGTTCGAGTCGCTATGCCGAGGATGCGGAGGACCAAGGTTGCTGTGAGAAGCGAGGGCAGTTGTCTTGGCTCGTAGAACCAGTCGAGCTAGGCGACTCCAATGGGGCTCCGGGTGGGCGTTTTTCGTGGACGATGCAAGACCTGAGGTGATTCAGTGCTCTTACACCGCACTACTTAGCCGTGCCGATCGCTGTACCAAAGGTTAACTTCTGCATTTAGCGTAACGCTGTTATTAAGAGTGCGAGTGGCACAAGTCATGGAGAGTAGGCGCAATTTGCGGTAACCGTTTCTTTTTATTTCATAGCGACTGGAGAGTACATGTGTGGGGTTCTTGGAGTAGAACTTCCGGAGGAGGTTTACATTCCATGGTCGCTTGACGTCGAGTTCGCCGTCCCCGCGGACGTCGATGAGGTAGTAGGCGTCGTTGCCGAGTACGCGCCCGATAGCGAATGGCCCTTCCCACGGAGGGGAGAGCTTGTGCATGCCCTTTTTGTCCTAGATGAGGCGTAACACCAGGTCGCCCTCTTGGAAGGTGCAAGTCTTCACCCGCCGGCTGTGGTAGCGGCGGAGTCCCTGCTGGTAGATGGCGGTGCGTGACCAAGCGAGGTCACGTGCTTCATCGGGTTGGTCGATCCCGTCTTGGCGGGCAAGCTCGTTTGCAGCCTCCGTATAGTGGACGAACCGCGGCGAGTCGTGTTCGAGGTCGGTGGGCATGACTGCTTCGGCACCGTAGACCATGAAGAAGGGAGTGAATCCCGTCGATCTGTTGACTGAGGTGCGGATCCCCCAGATGACAGAGGGCAACTCCTCGACCCAGCACCCGGCGGTGCGCTCGAGTGGTACTTGGAGTCGCGGCTTCAGGCCGTGGAGGATGCTTTGGTTGGCCCGTTCCGCCTGGCCGTTGGATTCCGGGTGGGCGACTAACGCGAGGTCGAGCCGGATGTGGTGCTCTTCGCAGAATTCGGCCATGGCTCCCTTGGCGAAGTTGGTGTCGTTGTCCGTGATGATGCTGTTTGGGAACCCGTAGCGATATATGAGCTCGCGTAGGAATTTAGTGGCGGTCTTCCCGTCGCATTTCCGGACTGGCTTGGCCTCCACCCACTTCGTGAATTTGTCGACGGCGACTAGCAGGTGGGTGTAGCCGGAGGGGGATTTCTTGAAGGGGCCTACCATGTCCATGCCCCATACGGAGAATGGCCAGGTGATGGGGATTGTTTTGAGCTCCGAGCTCGGTACGTGCGTCTGATTGGCGTACTTCTGGTACCCGGCGCACCGCTGGACGATATCGACAGCATCGGCGTGTGCGGTGGGCCAGTAGAAGCCATGTCGCATAGCCTTGGTGACCAGGGAGCGAGCAGCGGCGTGGTGGCCGCAGTTACCGGAGTGGATGTCGTGGAGGATCTTACGTCCTTCAGCTGGTTGGACGCAACGTTGGAACACGCCGGTGACGCTGCGCTTGTGGAGTTCGCCGTCGATGATGGTGTAGGACTTGCATCGACGAGCGATCATTCGAGCGTCTGTCTCGTCTGCCGGCAGGGTGCCGGCTTCCAGGTAGGCGATGTAGGGCTTGGTCCAGTCGTCTGGCTCGTTGACGAGTGCGACCAAGGCTGCCTCTGGTTGGAGTGGGACTCCGATGTCGATCTCCCTCGGGGGAGATACTGATGGCTTGGTGATCGTGTCGAGGAAAACGCCGGCTGGAGGTGCGAGTCGGGCCGACCCGATGCGAGAGAGTGCGTCGGCCTCCTCATTTTTCCGTCTATCGATCCACTCGACGGAGTAGCCGGTGAAGTGTCCGCCCAGCTTGTCCACTGCTTGGCGGTATGCCGCCATGGTATCAGAGACGGCATCGCAGGTGCCAGTGACTTGTCCCGCGACAAGGTCAGAATCTCCGTAGCAGCGGAGGCGATTGACGTTCATCTCCTTGGCGGCTCACATGCCGTGGAGTAGGGCCTCGTACTCAGCCATGTTGTTGGTACAGGGCGTGAAATCGAGGCAGAGGATGTAACGGAGCTTGTCGCCCTTTGGTGAAGTCAGCACTATCCCTGTGCCTGCACCGTCCGCGTTCTTGGAGCCGTCAAGTGCAGGCTCCAGTAATGGAGGTACGGCAGTTTCTCTGGTTGCTGGGCCTCTTCCCAGTCAGCGATGAAGTCTGCCAGTGCCTGCGACTTGATCGCCTTCCGTGGCTCGTATTTGATTTTGTGGACGCCGATATCGACGGCCCACTTGGCGACCCGCCCGGTCGCCTCGCGATTGCGGATGATGTCTTGCAGTGGTGCTGAGGAGACGACCGTGATCGGGTGCTCCTGGAAGTAGTGCGGCAGGCGCCGCTGAGCTCTGAAGACCGCGTATACTAGCTTTTGGTACTGTGGGTACCGCTGGCGTGACTCGGTGAGGACCTCGCTGATGTAGTACACCGGCCGCTGGGCTGGGCGCTCCTTTCCTTCTTCTGGCCGTTCGACGACCATCACGGCGCTGACGACGCGCTCGGACGCCGCGACGTAAACCATCATGGGTTCTTTGTCGGCGGGGGCGGCGAGCAGTGGTGCGGCGAGTAGCACCTTTTTGAGGTCGCGGAGCGCGTCGTCCGCCTCCTTGTCCCACTGGAAGGTGGGGTTCTTGCGCATCAGGCGGTATAGGGGCATCGCCTTTTCGCCCAGGCGGGGGATGAAGCGACTGAGAGCCGCTACTCGCCCGGCCAGCTTCTGGACGTCGCGCAGGCACTCGGGTTTGCCGAGCCGGGCGATCGTGTCGATCTTCGTGGGGTTCGCCTCGATCCCTCGTTTGGAGACGACGTACCCCAGTAGTTGTCCGGCAGGTACACCGAAGGTGCATTTGCCTGGGTTGAGCTTTATCTTATACCGTCGCAAGTTGGCGAATGTTTCCGCCAGGTCGGCGAGTAGGTCGCCTTGACGAGCAGATTTTACGACCACGTCATCGATGTAGACGTGGATGTTGCGGCCAATTTGGCTCGCGAGGCATTCTTGCATGCACCGCTGGTAGGTTGCCCCGGTGTTCTTGAGGCCGAAGGTCATGGCGGTGTAGCAGAAGGCTCCGAATGGCGTGATGAACGCCGTCTTCTCCTCGTCTTCGACAGCCATTTTGATCTAGTTGTACCCAGAGTAGGCGTCGAGGAAACATAGCGACTCCGAGCCCACGGTTGAATCGATTATTTGGTCGATCCGCGGGAGGACGAACTGCTCCTTTGGGCAGGCGCTGTTCAGGTTTGTGTAGTCGATACACATTCTCCAGGTCCCGTTCTTCTTCTCGACCAGGACTGGGTTTGCCAGCCACTTGGAGTACTTGATTGGTCGGATGAAGCCGGCAGCGAGTAGGCGCTGCACTTCCTCGGCGATTGCTCGACGGCGTTCTTCATTGAAGGGCCGCAGCGACTGCTTGACAGGTCGCACTTTGGGGTCGGCGTTTAGCTTGTGCTCAGCGAGCTCCCTAGGGACACCGGGCATGTCAGAGGGTTTCCATGCGAAGATGTCCCTGTTCTCACGGAGGAACTCGATGAGCGCGCCTTCCTATGCTGGGCTCATGCCCGTCCTGATCGTCACCGTCTGGCTGGAGTTGCCTGGGATCAGCTCGACGGTGCGGATGTGCGTCGTAGCCTCAAAGGTTGAGGTGTTTGCGCCCTCTGAGTTGGGCTTCTTGAGTATGGTGGGGTCGTCATTGTTAACCCCGCTCGCGTACTTGGCGAGCTCGTCGGCGTGGTTGGTCTCCGCCGTGATGACGGCGTCAGCGAGCTCGGCTCCTTTGGCCTCGCAGTCGGCGGCCATGTCGGGGTCGCCGTTGATGGTGATGACGCCGCACGGCCCGGGGAGCTTCATCGCGTTGTACGCGTAGTGGGGCGCTGCCATGAATTTAGCGAACGCCTGGCGCCCCAGGACGCAGTGGTAGGGGCTGTCGAAGGGCACCAGCTCGAAGACGATCCGCTCGGTGTGGAAGTTTGCCGGTGTGCCGAAGGTGACTGGCAGCGTGACCTTGCCGATCGGGTACGCCTTCCGACCGGGGACGATGCCGTGGAATGTGGTGTGGGTCGTCTCGATCATCGACTGCGGGAGCCGCAGCCGCCTGAAGGTGTCGAGGTACAGGATGTTGATGGAGCTGCCGCCGTCCATCAATGTCTTGGGGAGCCAGTAGTCGCCGACCTTGGGCTTGACCACCAGGGCGACTCGACATGGGTACTCGATGTGTGGCGAGTGGTCTTGACGACTCCAGGTGATGGGCTGCTCCGACCAGTTGAGGAACTGGGGAACGTCCGCCTGGGCCACCGCGTTGACGGCGACAGCGCGGGCGATGACCTTCTTCTCGCGCTTCGTGTTGAATCCTGTGAAGGTGTGGAGCGAGCCGGCTACTTTGCCAAATTTTCCGCCGTTTGGCGGGTCGTTGTCGGGGTCCTCCCGCGCTCGCCGTGCCTTCTCGATTTCCCTGAGGGTGTGGCAGTCGGCGGTGGTGTGCGTTGCGGGCTTCCCTTCCCTGCTATGAAACGCACATGGTTGGTTAAGGAGGGCCGCGGGGTCGAACCTTGGCTTGTTCTTGTAGTTGCCGCCGTCGCGGCGTTGTCCTCCGTCGCGGCGGAAGCTCTTGGGATCGCGCTGCGCATGCCCGGCGTTGGCGACGAAGTCGACTCGCCCGTCACTGCGGCGCTTGCCGGTGAGGCGAGTGCCGCTGTAGCGTAGGTCGGATCGGCGTCCGCCGTCATTTCTGCTCGTGCGGCGTTGACCTCCTGACTCGTCGTCAGTTTCCTGGTTTGGATCTTCCTCGGCGTACCGTTTGGCGATCTCGAGGAGGTCGGGGATGTTGTCGAGTGTGCGGGAGTGTCGCTTGAGCTTGGCGACCAGGGGCTCGTAACGGCACGAGGTCTTGAAGCAATGGATCGCGGTGTCCGGGTGGATGCCGACCGCGTTGTACCAGAGTTCTTGCCACCGTTGGACCCAGTTGCGGGTCGACTCGCGGGGTCCCTGGACGCATCGCTCCAGGTCCTCGATGGTGGTGGCGCGGGTGTAGGAGCACTCGAAGTGCCTGACGAAGGCGTCGCGCATCTCCTCCCAGGAGTCGACATCGTCCCGGGAGGTGTTGATCCACCGTCGCACGTCCCTCCATCATCGGGGAGGTAACGGGCGGCTAGCAGGTCGGTGTGGCCTGCGATCCCCATCGCCATGAGGTATGTATCGAGCCAAACGGCGGGGTCGTACGAGGGGTCGTACTTTTCTATCTCCTTCGGCGCCTTGAAGTTTGGCGGGTACTTCTCGCCTCGGATCATTGGTCCAAAGCACTTGGGTCCGAGTCGACTGAGCGACCCCATGGGCTCGCCGTCGCGGCGATTAGTTAGGGTATGTCGCAAGTCGTCGGGCTGGCGTGCGCGCCAACTTTGGTTGTTGATGATGTGGGTGCGGGCGTTGATGGGCTGCCCGTTGGCAGCGACGAGGTTAGTTGCCGGCCTGGGGTCGTTGGTGGAGAGTGCCGCGTTCGCGGGTCGGTGTTGGAGCTGCAGTGGCTCTGGTGGCGGGCAGTTGAGGGTGTTTGCCGCCGTTGGGCGGCCGCTGGAGGCCGCTCTGCTTCCCGAGGAACGCGAGTATACTCGACCTGCCGAGTCGGCGCCCGCTCTTTGCTGCTCGACGTCCTTCGCGAGCAGGGCCCTGACGTATTGGATCTGTAGGGAGCCGTCGCCGGTGGCTGTGATGCTGTCGGCTGCTGCTCGGCCTGCCACGAGGTTGTCCATTGGGGTGGAGAACAGTGGGAGGCCGTTTGCGTCTCGCTCCTGTGAGGAGACTACTATCCGCGGCTGGTCCCTGGGAGGGGTGCGGTTGGGTGGAGGTGGGGCGCCCCTCGCCGTTGATCCTGGCGGGGGCCGAGCGCTTCCTCCTGGTGGCGCGTTCTCGCAGATCGCGCGTTCGGCCACGCGGACCGGGTCGTTTTCGTCGTCGAAGTTCAGGGCACGCCCTTGAACGGTGGGGTTCAGGCGTGACCTGATCCGCTGCTGGTGGTAGCGTGATAGCTCCTGCGCCGTCACCTGCTCGAGGCGAAATTTTTCGCGCTCGGCTTGCTCCTTGCGCACCGCCTCCGCCAGTTTCAGGCGGAGTTCCTCGACCTCCGTTGCCGTGGCGTTAGGAGGGATTGGGGTGGAGAATGGATCCTCCGGCGGATCGGTGCCGGTTGCCATGTAGGTCGCGGCGTGGCGACCGGTTCCGTCGCGGAGGTCGGCGGAGTTCTCCGACCGGGAGTCGAATTCGAAGATCCCGAGGATGGAGGGGTCCTCGAAGTCTCCCACGTTGGAGACTTGGGCGATGGAACCCGCGGATGAAGCCGCGGTGATGGACCCGGCGAGTGACGCCGGGGTCGCCGAGTCGGCGTCGTCATTGAGGGCCGCGTCCTCTGCGGCCGCTGAGTTTTCGGCCACGTTGCTGTGGGCCAAATTGTACTCGGAAGCGAGGCGGTGGATCGTGCGGATCTGGCTCTCAGAGAGCCGATCACGTGGCGGCGACTCGCGGATGCGAGCCGAGTCCTCCGAGACGATGACGTCGGTGAGGCTGGCGAAGAGGCTGATCGTGCCGATAGGCAGGATCACGTTGTGCGTGACGGGTCGCGCCGCCGGGACGTAGCTGCTCGGCAAGATTTGGAGCATCTCGCCGATCGCTATCATGCGGCCGGTGGCGACCGTCTCGTTGATGGGCAGATTGGATCTCGCCGCAGAACACCGGCCGGACCGGCCAGGCCCCACGGTGGGTGCCACTGTCGTGGGAATGGTCACGACAGATGCTGCAATCGGCAGCGAGTAGTAGAACGAGGGGCAAGGGCGGCCAGCCATCTGTAGTGCGAGATGAGGGCAAAGACACAGGGTTTTTACCCAGGTTCGGCCCCCCGGAGGGTAAAGACCTACTCCTGCTAGATTGTATTATGGAGGTGTTACAAAGGGCGAGCTCGGCGGCTAGGCGGCGAGTCGCTTGGGTGTATGAGGGAACGTACGTCTACTCGCCCTATAGGGAGGTTTATATAGGCTCACCTCCCCTAGGGTTTACATATCTCAACCGATTCAGTTAAAGCTTCGGTAGTCGTTTAACCTAATCCGACTGGGCCTATCTACTCGCCTGGGCCTTCAGCTTCCAGTCGCTCAGTGCCTTGCTGGGCTTTAATCCACTCGCCGTTCTGCAGGCCCACTCGCCAGCTCACGGGCCAATCGGAAATGTCCTGCTGGGTATACCCCGGTAGGCATATCCCCATCACATGGATTAATAGGATTGATAGAATACCCATAAAATGCAGCTTCTTTTCTAGAAGCTCATCCCAAAGGAACTCCAGGTTAAATGTGTTTGTCCTGGAGCAATATGAGGATGGGTGACCGACCGAGAAGTTGTTCCCGGGTGCACACGAGTGAGGAAAAAGTACGTAGAAAAGAGAAGTGTTGGTCTATGGGGCAAGTTTAGAGATCCTAGTAAGCTACCAGGATGACAGCCGTCGTTCCAGAGATGTCGAGGTGTTACAAGTGGTATCAGAGCCGATCCTCGCGGTTACAAGGGCATGTGCAGGTCAGTAGCACGGACATGTGGAGCGCCAAGTTGTTCCCGGGTGTGCACGAGTGAGTAAAAAGTACGTAGAAAAGACAAGTGTTGGTCTATGGGGCTAATCTAGAGATCCTAGTAGGCTACCAGGGGTGACAGTCGGTTGTTCCGAAGATGTCAGGGTGTTACAAGTGGTATCAGAGCCGATCCTCACGGTTACACGGGCATGTGAGGGTCAGTAGCACTGGTTTGCTGTAACAAAGGATTAAACGTATGGTGTGGAAGGTAATGGTTTGCAGCAAGTAAACAAGTAACAGTGGAAGATGTATCAAAGGTAAAGATTAGACCGGGGTCCATACTTCACTAGAGGTGCTCTCCTTAGATAAACAACATGGCATGAAGGGTAAACAAATTACAGCAGGTCAATTGACAGGAACTGAGCAAGGTATAACAATGCAATTACTAGTCATAAAGATCCTATGAGATTCGATTGGGCAATACAACAAGATACATAGACCGTCGTCCAATTGTATCTATGACTAGAAGTCCACCTTCAGGGTATCATCTGAACCCCCTCCAGTATTAAGTTGCAAGCAACAGACAACTGCTTTAAGCAAAGTGTGTAAGGTAAACAGTCCATATGTTCCATGAACAAGAGACCGTTGTTTTCTCCCTAGTGGCAACAACACATCTTCAACTGAAGAGATTTCTGTCACTTCCCTTGGAAACTAGAGGCATGAACCCACTATCGAGCATAAATACCCCCTCTTGGAGTCACTAGCAACTACTTGGCCAAGATAGCTACTAACAACAGAGAGCATGCAAGATCACAAACAACACAGACATGATTGAATCATAAAGACAAAACCATTAATCAAACCAACATAATAATCTCAATATCCATCGGATCCCCGCAAACACAACATGCATGATTACAAATATATTAGATCTTGACCATGAACGGAGCTCACAAGATCTATACATGAAAGCACAAATGAGGAGATACAACCATCTTGCTACTACATGGACCCATAGTCCAAGATGGATCTACTCACGCATCATACCGGAGAGAAGGCCTCCGGGATGATCTCCCCTCCGGCAGGGTGCCGAGAAGAACTTCAGATCCCCCCGATCTAGGGACAATGGTGGCGGCGGCTACAGACGGTTTCGTGGAGATTTGATCGGGTCCTTAGGGTTTCTGCATCGGGGGCTTCTTATAAGCGAAGGGGGAGGCCGAGGCGGTGGCCAGGGGCCCCACACCCTAGCCAGGCGCGGGCCCACCTGAGGTCGCGCCTGGGAGGGGCGTGGCCCCTCTGGCTCGCCTCCTCATATCCCCTCTGGACTTCTTGTTCCCCGCGGAAAGTAATTGACTTTGACGTTTGTCCCATACAATTCCGAGAATATTTCTTTACTAACTTTTCTGAAACCAAAAACAGCAAAAAACGGGCATCTGGCATGTTGCAACTTATTAGTAGGTTAGTACCAGAAAACATGTAAAAAGCACCTCAAAGTGTAGACAAGTAAAGAAAAGTAGATACTGAACAAGCATGGAGCATCAGAAATTATAGATACGTTTCCAACGTATCACACCTCTAACATCTACGAACTAGAGACGGGCAATATTTCTGACCGTTTGCAAGAACTCTTCAACCTCAGACGGCCTATACTATAGACCGGCTCGAATAGTGAGGCGACCTGAGTCAGATTCTAACAAAGACTGTCTCTAGAACTAGTGTGCCTCGAAGCTTATTTTTAAATTGAACGTATCCAGTGTGTGTTAACCATTTTAAATAGTAGCATGCTAATTCGAACTCGATCATAGCTGGCATGACACATAATCATGATTCAGTAGCCAAATAGATAGATTAACTCAAGAACTTATAGCGGCTCTATCGCGGTAACATTAGCCAGATAGTTAGGGAAATCATACAAATTTATCCATTACACATTATGGCAATACATACAAAGTGCAGTCCATAAATCAATCAGAATAGCATAATTAGTACTCTCTAACAAAGTAGCATTGCATTTATAATGGGTCGCCTGGTGGAAGTTGTTGAACCAGAATATGTACCTCTCTATTATATTTTTCATCAAAGCAAAAAAGGACAATGATATCTTCATTCGTCAAGTCATTAAGATTGCATTTGACCTATGGACATCAGAGAAAAAAAGGACAATGCTGGCTAGATTCTATCTTCATCGTAACCATCTTAGGTTCATCAAGGAGATTTTTTAGGTATTTTCTTGTGAACTCAGCTCCAAATGTCTGGGGAAGTACAGAGAATTGAAGAATTAGCATGCATGTGATTACTAAAAGTATTTAAATATCACATGGTAGCTTGTTGTTGATAACATTATCAAGAATATATCATCTTACCAGCTTGCAATTCTTTTTCATGACAGATAAATAGGGCAACCTATAGATGTAGTACTTGATTTCTGGTGGAAATTCGGGTTGACACCAGTCTAAGAGGAAGTCTACATGAACTTATTTCAGATACATGTTTCCAAAAAGGCTCTGCTTATCAAAATCAGTGTCCCCTTGTGTTGAGGTCCTGATGCAACAACAAATCAATGTCTACTATCTAAATGCATACAAAACATATGACTGCAATTTTGATGTTCTTTTGATACCTCTAAACTCAATCCTCTCAGTGGGATCTTCATTTGATGACTCGAATTCAAAACCACCAAAGATAGTGGCATTGCATCGTCACTGTAGGTTCCCATTGTCACTGCAGGTTCCCACCATAGATACATACAGAGAGCATCTTAATATAATCAAGATACAGAGAGACCAATGAAGTGTCCATTAAATCTCTATTGCTAGAAGTGACAATTGCAGATTTTGAGATTTATACAAGGGTAAAAGAGTTGGAACAGATGTAGGCCGCCTGGGGGAGCTCTCCGACGGCGACGTGGTGTCTTTGCAGCTCGGTAACCTGGCCTAAACCTTAAAATCGATAAGAAAATTCGCAAATTCCATGTCAATATTCCTAAATCAAAGATGTTGATTTAGGGTTTTGGGGGTTTGGTTTTCATGCATACCTACATGGACGACGAAGGGGTCCTCGGAAGTGAGGGAGAGCATCTGCACCATAGGGGACCGGAGGCGGCGGTGGTGGAGAGGCAGGGGACCGGAGGCGGCGGTGGTGGAGAGGCAGGGGATCGGAGGAGGCGGTGGTGGAGAGGCAGGGGACCGAAGGCGGCAATGGTGGAGAGGCAGGAGACCAGTGGCGGCGGTGGTGGAGAGGCAGGAGATCGGCGGCGGTGGTGGTGGAGAGGCAGGAGACCGGCAGCGGCTGTCGTGGTATTGCCGACGAGTATGCCATGGAGGTGTCCTCACAGTGCGTCTTTAGAGACGTCGGGGAAGGCGGACGATTGACGGGTACGAGGTAACACAGCTTACCCAGGTTCAGATCCCACAACGATGGCGGAAACCTACTCCTGCTATAAATCACTATAAGGGCAATACGCCGAGTTACAGGGATTTGTTCGCTGTGCGAGGTGACTAGAAGGTCTAAGTTATTGTGCCCTAAAGGCTCCCATAGGCTCGACTTATATAGTCGCCAGGTCCTAGGGTTATAGGGAAAAGTCCTAGCCGGACAGGTTACAGAGTCCTACACCGTCTATTACTAGTCTTGTGTGTCTTGTACTCCAAGGCTTCGGGTACGTCGGTGACTCCAATCGTTGCCTTCCTTTATCCGACATGGGCCTCCCTTCTGGATCCATCTAACTGGACCGCCCAGCAGGCCATGGGCCATGCTACCAACAGTGGGCCACCCGGGTTATCCGGATAGGAGACATGCTATGAGGATACCCATATAGCATATCCCCAACAGTAGCCCCCGAAGAACTCCGAGATCTTGCGTCGTCTTGCCTCTTCACGTTGAATGCTCCGTCTAAATGGATGTCGGCAAATCGTCAAGCAATATCTTGTAGTCCTCCCAAATAACCCTGCAAGGTTTTCTCCGTCTTCAATATGTAAGTCGAAGAAATGTTGAATATTCCATCGTACTCTTCCGTAGCCGGACTGGATCCGTCCATGCTGGAATCTTCCGATGTGACGGCTCATCTGCCTATCAGCTAGGGCGACGTAGGCGTAGGTCAGCGACGCCTCGTAACTCACACATGCAGAGAACGCAATCATGTCCGATTTTTCCCGCGCGAGTGATACGAACCGTTGGCAGCGACGGTTGGGACATGGCGAAATTTCCGCGCACATTCGCGCACACGTCGTCTACGCGGCAATCGTCCGATCAAGCTGCACAAATCTTGATGCTGGAGATCATAAATAGTAATTGCGGTGGAATTTTTTACTTTTCACCTCATTCTCTCCTCGCATTGTCTTCTTCCTCCAGCGAGCGCCCCCTCGAGCTCTCCGTGCAATCTTCACGAAAAACCCTAGCTCCAATTCTCGTCAGTCACCTCCAAACTCACCCAATGGCCAGCAGCAGCAGCTCTACTCCTTCCATGGCGGCGTCAGGCGAAGCCACGGCGAAGCCGGTGAGCTCTATCGTCATGCCCCCAGAAGGTCTGGTCATCCCCATCACTGCGGTGGTCGAGTCCACCGGCGGCGACCATAATCCAGCGGTGTTGGAGCCGCTGGAGGAAGAGCTCGACTCCCACAAAGGCGATTGACGCGGTTCGGACATCACGGACCGTGATATCAAGGAGCTGATCACCGAGGGCTACCTCCCTACGATGGAGGGGCTCGCCTGGCGGCCGACGCCGGCCGGCGAGGTGACACCTTCTCCCCAAGCCGGAGAAAAGGTGTACCTCAAAGCCCAATTGGTACGCGGCGTCTCCCTGCCCATCTCTAACTTCTTCATTTCCGTCTTGAATCACTATCGAGTCTAGCCCCAAAACCTCTCTCCCAATAGCATCCTAGCGCTTAGCAATTGCGCAGCGCTCTGCGAGGGTTACTTAGGGATTAAGCCTAGGCTAGATCTCTTCGTGTATTTCTTCACCGTCAAGCATGAAGCCGGAGCCAGTAAGGAGGAACTTAGAAATTGCGGCACCATAAGCTTCAAGATCCATCCTGGCCAACGGTTCCCCGACATCATCGGCCACGAGTCCTGCAAAAACTGGCAGCGCACTTACTTCTACGGCCCAGATATCCCTTTGGCCGGACGAGAAGTAACATACCCGGACTTCGTCGACGGAGCCCCCGCTAAAGCCTCGTCATGGAGATCCCAGGCCTCCCTTCCCTCCGACCTCGATGCTTCCCGCGCCATAAGGCGGATAGAGTGGTTCGTAGAGATGGGTTTGACCGTTTTGGACCTACCATGTGCTGGTCCATCAGGCGAATCCAACCTCTACAGCACCGCGTGAAGCTAATGCACGAGTATACCAGCGATAGAAGGGATAGCCTCCGCATCTTCGTGGATAATTTCTCGAGCGACTCCGTCAAGCTCCGTCTCAAGTACATCGTCAAGGTCAAGGACAAGAAGCGTGGCTTCACCATCACCTACGACATGTTCGTAGATGGCAAGTGCCCAAAGGTATCTTGTTTATTTTCTGTGTATGACATATACTCCAGTTCTTCCGTCTAGCCATTACCATCTCATCTAACATGGTGGTTCTTCACTTTACAGCTTAGCGACATAGATGAGGACAGCATGGCTCCGACGACGATGCTCCATTGGCGCGAAAGCGGAAGAGCTCCAGCTATGACACTGCCGACGGAGGCAAGAAGAAGAAGATGAAGGGTGGATCCTCCAAGAAGACTACCACCGCCCTGGAGGCGGAGAAGAGAAAAGTTATCGGGATCCCCTTTGCCAAAGCACCCCCACTTGTGTAAGCTTCTTTCTCTCTGACATTGTGTATTTATCTGTCTTGCTCCTGTACTTATGCATTTTGCACATTTTAGGAAGAAAGCCACGACCAGCTTGAAGAAGACCTCCAAATCATTGGGGGCTTCTAGAACCATCAAGGATATGCTGCATCGCGACGCATCTCCTGCCATCGCCCCTGCCACTCCCTCCGTCAAGCCTTCGTCTTCCCCGATAAGCTCACAAGCTAAGGAGGCATCTGTCCCTTCCCCCATGGAAGTGGACTCAGGTGCCTCTACCGAGGTCGCTGTTGTCGGCGAGCAGGCGACGCAGGAGAGTGCCGCCCACCAAATGGCTGAATCTCCGGCTAAGGATGCCATCGGTAGCGGTAAGGCGGTGGTGAAAGCAGGTACTTCTGCCGTAGGCGGCGCCCCCGCACCCAAGAAAGCCATAGCTGATCCAAAGGTAGTCTATCCGGTACTTACACCGGGTAGCACTGCTCTGGTCTCTGGTGCGGCGCCAACATCTCCGACTTGCGGTCTAGAGGAGCTCCTCCGACAAGCAGAAATCTTGCAAGGAAACAGCGTATCCTTTGGCAAGCTGTTGGCCGAGAGTGCTACAAACCTCAAGATCATTGCACTTGTAAGTTTTATTTGCCTTCTGCATTTCATATGAGTATCCCACTATAGCCCTCGAGGACGTAGACGGAAAACCATAGGTCTTTGCGTCTAGATGCTCTAAGAGTGACTAAGCTAGAAAACTTCTCACTGTACCCCCCAGGCATATAGATGGAATGAATTATTCTGACTAGATGCTTTAAAAGTAGCATACACAGTGTTTATAAATTTTAATACTATAGCCCCCAAGCCTCTAGTTGTAACTGAATTAGTTCCGACTAGATGCTTAAAGAAAAGCTAAGCATATATCCGAGTTAAAAACTTTATACTGTAGCCCCCAAGCTTCTAATCGAAAACTGAATTAGTTCCGACTAGATGCTTTAAAGAAAGACTAAGCATATTGCTAAGTTAAAAACTCTCGCTGTAGCCCCCGAGCGTCTAGGTGGAATTTTTCCGGCTAGATGCTCCAAGCAGACCAAACAACGTTTAACTTTTTCCTTTTTTCCACAGAACGAGAATGCTCGGAGGGGCATGGCCAATGACAAGTATCAGGAGATGCGCGCAGACTTGGAAGATGAAAAGGGTAAAACTGCCTTCTTGAAGGAATAGATCACCAAGAGCAAGCGTCTGTTTTCTTTTTCGCATTCCGACTTGGTTTTGTGCCTATATTATCCGAGTACTCACTGCGTACTTTGTGTTCTCCGACTTGCAGAAACCATTGCCAAGGCTAAGGACATTGTCGAGCAATCCAAGAACATTCAGGAGCTGGATAGCGAGAACAAGATCCTTAAGCAGGAGAGGAAGGACATGCTAAAGATGCACGAAGAATCCATGAAAGTCCTGCAGGACTCCGCCACCGAGGAGATCAACCGCTTGAAGGAGGAGATCTCGATCTTAAGAGATCAAAAGAAAGCTGCCGACGAGCAGAATCAACGCCATCATGAGGCGTATAAACTCCTCCAACAAGAACGGGACTCCTTGGCAGATACCCTCTGGCAGGCTGAGGCCAGCATCTTCAGTAAGTGATTCTCCGTCTTGGATTTCTGTAGTCTAGATACTTTGATTTTGTGAACACATGTGCTCCTTGTCGGAATTTGCAGCTCCTATGGGTTTAACCCGTTCGCCTCCTCCAGCAAAGGAATGCATGGTTCTTGCCGGCAACTTCATCAACACCACCATCACGCAAGCCAAAGATATTGCCAAGCCCCTCCAAATCAACATCAAGGCATCAGACTCTGTGGCGAAGTACTCAGAGATCCTGCGCCGAGCCCCCGAGCGTATCACAAGCTGGAAAGCTTCATGTGCACGGGCTGGCACAAGGATGGCGCTGTCAATGGTGAAGGCACACTACGAAGATGCCGACATCGACACGGTGACCTCTGGCATTCCCGAGGTAGATGACGATGGCAAAGAGATTAATCATGAATCCATTTTGTCGTCACTCGCGGGCTATGATACCAGAGTAGCCGAGTTAGTCGACGTCAACGTCTTCGTGCCAATGAACACCATCGATGGCAGCAACCAAAGCTCCTCTGAGTCCCTTCATACCGCCGACTTCGAGGGTGGTTCTCCTGCTGCTGATGACGCTGCTTCCAAGTCGCCTGCGCCAAAGGAATGAAAAACAACTTGTAATATTTGTTTCACCTTTGATGTGGTATGCGGAAAAAACTATGTATTTAACTTAAGGTGGAAAACAATGTTGTATGTCCTGCTACTTAAGAACCAATTTCCAGCATGTATATATTTTTTAAGCAAGTGTTGGCTTATCCATTACTTTGGTTCTTATGCTTGACTTTTCGTGAGTCGGAAGACTCGTTGTCGGAACCATGCGCTCAGGTGATGATGCCCAATGGCACCGTCAATAAACTAAGCACAAAATCGCCGACAATAAGTGCCGAAAGTCACTACTCCAGAATCCACATAAAAACGACAAAGAACGTGTAGACCAGAAAACTTAAGCTAACGCCCGTAGGTAGAATTTTCACAAGTGCAATCGCAAAACTTGTGCATAAAGGTTTTATATGATCCAAAAATGAACACTAAAGGAGGTAAAAGACTCAGAAATATGAGTGAAACAGAGAGCTTTATTTCATTGATCATATAAGAGGTACACAATTAGATAAAAATGCTAAATGTAAAAAGGACGTAGTTGTGCTATGTTCCATGGCCGATCAAGCTCCGGGTAGTCATCATCCGGGTCACGTCGCTTACGCTTGTGATCCTCGTTGGGTCTATCCTTTAGTTCACGATTGTCAACAAGGTAGTAAGACCCATTGAGTAGCGCCTTGCTTATGATGAACGGTCCTTCCCATGGCGGGGATAACTTGTGCGACTTCTTCTGCTTAAGTCGGAGCACCAAATCCCCCTCTTTAAACGAGCGATGCCGAACACGGTGACTATGGTAGCTGCATAGCTTCTGCTGGTAGATGGCGGATCTTTGGCATGCCAAAACACGCTCCTCCTCGAGAAGGTCCACATCTAGGCGTCTGGATTCTTCAACGTCATCTTCGTCGTAAGCGGCAACTCTTGGTGCATCGTGAAGTATGTCGGAAGGCAGGATGGCTTCTGCTCCATATACCATGAAGTAAGGGGTGTAGCCGGTGGATCTGTTGGGTGTAGTTCGTAAACTCCACAGCACATATGGAAATTCTTCCGCCCAGGCTCCAGCTGCTCTATGAAGCGGTGCCTCAAGACGTGGCTTGATTCCCTGCAGAATTAATCCATTGGATCGCTCAACCTTACCATTGTCGTGGTATTGACGACGAGTACGCCATGGAGGGGTCCTCACAGTGCGTGTTTAGAGACGTGGGTTAAGGCAGACGGTTGACGGGTACGAGGTAACACAGCTTACCCAGGTTCAGATCCCACAACGGCGGTGGAATCCTACTCCTGCTATAAATCACTATAAGGGCAATACGCCGAGTTACAGAGATAGGTTCGTTGTGCGAGGTTGTCTGAATCGATGCCCTTAAGGCTCCCATAGGCCCGACTTATATAGTCGCCAAGTCCTAGGGTTACAGGGAAAAGTCCTAGCCGGACAGGTTACAGAGTCCTACACCGTCTATTACTAGTCTTGTGTATCTTGCACTCCAAGGCTCCGGGTACGCTGGTGACTCCACCGTAGCCTTCCTTTATCCGGCATGGGCCTCCCTTCTGGATCCACCTAACTGGGCCGCCCAGCAGGCCATAGGCCATGCTACCGACTATGGGCCACCCGGGTTAGTCGGATAAGAGGAATGCTATAAAGATACCCATATAGGATATCCCCAACAGTAGCCCCCGGATAACTCTGAGATCTTGCGTCGTCTTGCCTCTTCACGTTGAATGCTCCGTCTAGATGGATGTCAGCAAATCATCAAGCAATATCTTGTAGTCCTCCCAAAGAACCCTGCAAGGTTTTCTCCGTCTTCGAATGGTAAGCCGGAGAAATGCTGAATCTTCCATCGTACTCTTCCGTAGTCGGATTAAATCCGTCCATGCCGGAATCTTCGACGCGACGTCTCATCTACCCGTGTCAGCTAGGACGACGTAGGCTTAGGTCAGCGACGCCTCGTAACTCACACATGCAGAGAACGCAATCATATCCAATTTTCCCGCGCGAGTGATACGAACCGTTGGCGGCTACGGTTGGAGACATGGCGAAATTACCGCGTACGTTCACGAACACGTCGTCTACGCGGCAACCGTCCGATCAGCTGCACGAATCTTGACGCAGAGCATGATAAATAGTAACCGTGGGACACTTTCCACCTTTTACCTCATTCCTCTCGCGTCATCGTCTTCTTCCTCCAGCCGCACGCCTCCTCGAGCTCTCCGCGGGAAACCTCGAAAAACCCTAGCCTCCCTCTGCGTCAGTCGCATCCTTCCAGCACCCCATGGCCAGCAGCAGCTCCTCCCCATCGATGGCGGCGTCGAGCGAAGCCACGGCGAAGCCGGCGAGCTCCATCGTCATGCCCCCAGAGGGCCTGGTCATCCCCGCATCGGCGGTGATTGAAACCACCGGCGGCGACCATAACCTGGCGGCGCTAGAGCCTCTAGAAGAAGATCCAGACTCGCACAAGGGCGACTGGCGCGGCTCGGACATCACCGACCACGACATCCAAGAGATGGTCGCCGAAGGCTACCTCCCCACGACGGAGGGGCTCGCCTGGCGGGCGGCGCCGGCCGGCGAGGTGACACCTTCTCTCCAAGCTGGAGAAAAGGTGTACCTCAAGGCTCAGCTGGTATGCGGCGTTTTTCTGCCCATCTCCCACTTCTTTCTCTCTGTCTTGAACCACTACAAGGTCCAACCCCATAACCTCTCCCTCAATAGCATCTTAGTGCTTAGCAACTTCGCGGCACTTTGTGAGGGTTACCTAGGGATTAGGCCTAGGTTAGACTTGTTTGTGTACTTCTTCACCGTCAAACATGAAGCCGTACACAGTAAGGAGGAGCTTAGGAACTGCGGCACCATAAGCTTCAAGATCCGACCTGGCCGGCGGTTCCCCGACATCGTCGGCCATGAGTCATGCAAAAACTGGCAGCGGACGTACTTCTACGGCCCCGACATTCCTTTGGCGGGCCGAGAAGTAACGTACCCGGACTTCGCGGATGGAGCCGCCGCTGAAGTTTCCACATGGAGATCCCATGCCTCCCTTCCCTCCGACCTCGACGCTTCTCGAGCAATAAGGCAGATCGAATGGTTCGTAGAGACGGGTTTGACCGGCTTGGACCTGGACATGTGCTGGTTCATCAGGCGAATCCAGCCTCTACAGCACCGCGCGAAGTTCATGCACGAGTATACCAGTGATCGAAGGGATACCCTCTGGATCTCCGTGGATAACTTCTCGAGCGACTCCGTCAAGCTCCGCCTGAAGGACATCGTCAAGGTGAAGGATAAGAAGCGTGGCTTCACCATCACCTGTGACATGTACATAGACGACAAGTGCCCAAAGGTAGATATGTATTTTTTGTGTACGACATATACTCCAATTTCTCCGTCTTTCCATTACCACTTCATCTAACACAGTGATTTCTAACTTAACAGCTTAGCGATCTAGATGAGGACAACCTGGCTGCCCAAATCTACGATCCAAAGATGAAGGAAGTCATGTTCGTGTCCGACGACGATGTCCTGTTGGCACAAAAGCGGAAGAGCTCCACCTCTAACGCTACCGACGGAGGCAAGAAGAAGAAGACGGAGGGTGGAGCCTCCAAGAAGACTACCGCCGCCCTGGAGGCGGAAAAGAAAAGATCCACCGGGATTTTTGCCAAAGCACCCCCATTAGTGTGAGCTTCTCATTCTCCGATATTCTCTTATTTATCTGTCTTGTTCCTGTACTTATGCATTTTGCACGTTTCAGGAAGAAAGCCACAACCAGCCTCAAGAAGACCTCCAAGACTTTGGGGGGCTTCTAGAAATATCAAAGATATGCTGCATCGCGACTCCTCACCCGCCATCGCCCCTGCTACTCCTGCCGTCAAGCCTTCCTCTGCCCCGACAAGCTCTCAAGCCCAGGAGGCACCAGGCCCTTTCGCCATGGAAGTGGATTCTGGCGCTTCTACCGAACTCGCTGTTGTCGGCGAAGCGCAGAGAGCGTTGCTCTACAAATGGCTGAAGCTCCGGCTAAGGATGCCATCGGTAGCGGCAAGGCGGCAGTGGGAGCTGGTACCTCTGCCGAAGGCGGCGCCCCTACTCCCCAGAAACCCTTCGAGTTCCCGAAGATAGTTTACCCGGCGCTCCTGCCGAGTAACACAACTATGGTTCCTGGAGGAGTGCCGTCATCTCCGACGTGCGGTATTGAGGAGCTGCTCCGACAAGCAGATATCTTGCGGGTAAATAGCATTTCCTTTGGCAAGCTACTGGCCGAGAGTGCTACAAACCTCAAGATTATTGCACTTGTAAGTTTTACTTTGCCTTTTGCATTTCATTATGAGTATCCCACTATAGCCCCCGAGGATGTAGACGGAAAACCATAGGTTTTGCATCTATATGCTCTAAGAGTGACTAAGTTAGAAAGAGCTCTCACTGTAGCCCCCAAGAATTTAGATGGAAGAGACTATTCCGACTAGATGTTGTAAGAGTAGCATACGCAGTGTTTATATTTTTCAATACTGTAGCCCCCAAGCCTCTAGTTGTAACTTAATTAGTTCCGAATAGATGCTTAAAGAAAAGCTAAGCATTTTCTGAGTTAAAACTTTATACTGTAGCCCCCAAGCTTCTAATCGAGAACCGAAATAGCTCCGACTAGATGCTTTAAAGAAAAGCTAAGCATATTGCTAAGTTCGAAAAACTTTCGCTGTAGCCCCCGAGCGCCTAGATGGAATGTTTCCGACTAGGTGCTCCAAGCAGACTAAACAACAGTTATAACTTTTTCCTTTGTTTCACAGAACGAGAATGCTCGGCGGGGCATGGCCAACGACAAGTACCAGAAGATGCGCGCAGATCTTGAAGCTGAAAAGGGTAAAACTGCCATCTTGAAGGAACAGATCATCAAAAACAAGAGTCTGTTTTCTTTTTTGCGCATTCCATCTTGGTTTTATGCCTTCCTTCTTCGAGTACTCACTGTGTGTTTTGTTTTCTCCGACTTACAGAGCATGTCGCCAAGGCCAAGGATATTGTCGAGCAGTCCAAGCACATTCAGCGGCTGGACAGTGAGAATAAAATCCTTAAGAAGGAGAGGGAAGAGATGCTGAAGATGCACGAGGATTCCATGAAAGCCCTGCAAGATTCCGCCTCCACGGAGATCAATCGCTTGAAGGAGGAGCTTGCGATCTTAAAAGATCAGAAGCAAGCTGCTGATGAGCAAAACCATCGCCACAGCGAGGCGTTTAAGCTCCTCCAACAAGAGAAGGAATCCTTGGCGGACACCGTCTGGTAGGCTAAGGCCAGCATCTTCAGTAAGTGTCCTCCGCCTTGTATTTCTGTAGTCTGGATACTTAGAGTTTATTGAACTCATGCGCTCCTTGTCGGAATTTTCAGCGCCTATGGGTTTAACCCGCTCGCCTCCTTCGGACAAGGAATGCATGGTTCTTGCCGGCAACTTCATCAACACCGCCATCACCCAAGCCAAGGAGATTTCTAAGCCCCTCCAGATATATATCAAGGCATCAGACTCCGTGACGAAGTACTCGGAGATTCTGCGCTGAGCCCCCGAGCGTGTTACAAGCTGGAAAGCTTCATGTGCATGGGCTGGCGTGAGGATGGCGCTCTCAATGGTGAAGGAACACTACGAAGATGCCGACATCGATACGGTGACCTCTGGCATCCCCGACGTTGATGATGACGGCAAAGAGATTGATCACTCGCGGGTTATGACACCAGAGTCGCCGAGTTGGTGGACATCGACGTCTTCGTGCCCATGAACACCATCGACAGCGTCAACCAAGATTCCTCCGAGTCACATCATAGCGCCGATGTTGAGGGTGATTCTCTGGCTGGGGACGATGCTGCTTCCAAGTCTCCTGCGCCCAAAGAGTGAAAAACACTATGTAATATTTGTTTTGCCTTTGGTGGATGCACGGGGGAAAAAAACTTGATGGTGTAACTTAAGGCAGAAAACAATGGTTGCTATGTCCTGCTACTTAAGAATTTAGTTCCTAGCATGTATATATTTTTTAAGCAAGTGCAGGCTTATCCATTACTTTGGTTCTTATGCTTGACTTTTCGTGAGTCAGAAGACTCGTTGTCGGAACCATGCGCTTAGGTGATGATGCCCAATGGCACCGTCAATAACCTGAGCACAAAATCGCCGACAATAAGTGCCAAAAGTCACTACTCCAGAATCCACATAAAAACGACAAAGAACGTGTAGACCAGAAAACTTAAGCTAACGCCCGTAGGCGGAATTTTCACAAGTGCAAACGCAAAGCTTGTGCATAAAGGTTTTATATGATCCAAAAATGAACACTAAAGGAGGTAAAAGACTCAGAAATATGAGTGAACCAAAGAGCTTTATTTCATTCATCATATAAGAGATACACAATTAGATAAAAATATTAAGTGTAAAAAGGACGTAGCTGTGCTATGTTCCATGGCCGATCAAGCTCCGGGTAGTCATCATCCGGGTCATATCGCTTACGCTTATGATCCTCGTTGGGTCTATCCTTTAGTTCACGATTGTCAACAAGGTAGTAAGACCCATTGAGCAGCGCCTTGCTTATGATGAACGGTCCTTCCCATGGCGGGGATAATTTGTGTGACTTTTTCTGCTTAAGTCGGAGCACCAAATCCCCCTCTTTAAACGAGCGATGCCGAACGCGGCGACTATGGTAGCTGCATAGCTTCTGCTGGTAGATGGCGGATCTTTGGCATGCCAAAACGCGCTCCTCCTCGAGAAGGTCCACATCCAGGCGTCTGGATTCTTGAGCGTCATCCTCGTCGTAGGCGGCAACTCTTGGTGCATAGTGGAGGATGTCGGAAGGTAGGATAGCTTCTGCTCCATATACCATGAAGTAAGGAGTGTAGCCGGTATATCTGTTGGGTGTAGTTCGTAAACTCCACAGCACAGATGGCAATTCTTCCGCCCAGGCTCCAGCTGCTCTATGTAGCGGTGCCTCAAGACGTGGCTTGATTCCCTGCAGAATTAATCCATTGGCTCGCTCAACCTGACCGTTGGATTGTGGGTGTGCCACAGATGCAAGGTCAAGTCGGATGCCTTTCTCCCAGCAATATGCCTCCACTTCTCCGAGTGATAAATTGCTGCCATTGTCGGTGATAATGCTATGTGGGAGACCAAATCTCACCACTAGATCCCGCACAAACTTGAGGGCAGTTGCCCCATCAAGCTTTCTAATGGGTTTAGCTTCTATCCAAGTCTGTAACGGTCCCACCATGTCTAGCCCCCAGACCGCAAACGGCCAAGTTATTGGTATTGTTCGCAGTTCTTCAGCAGGAACATGTGGTTGTCGGGCATAATACTGGCATCCCATGCATGTCTCAACCAGCTTGTCGGCGTCGCCTTCGGTCGAGAGAATCCTCGCCGGAAGGCTTTCGTGACCAACGATCGAGGAGCGGCGTGATGCCCGCAATCTCCGAGATGGATTTCATGTAGGATTTCCATACCTTCTAGCTGGGAAACACACTTTAGGTATACACCAGTAGTGCTCCTTTTGTATAGTTGCCCATTGATTATGGTATAACCCTTTGCACGTCGTACTATTTGCCGTCTTTCGACTTCGTCGTCAGGCAAAGTTTCGTGTTCGAGGTATTCCATGAACGGTTTTGTCCAAGCCGGAGGGACCTTAGTCACCATGTTGACGAAAGATTCAGCTCTATCCGGATTGTCGATGTCGGCTCCCTTCACGGATGGTGTGCGCAGGTGCTCGAGGAAAACTCCTGGCGGAATTTGCTTGCGCCCTTATCCTAGCTTAGATAGCAGATCAGCCGCCTCGTTTTGTTCCCTAGGAACATACTTAACCTCGTAGACCAAGAAGCTCTTGGCTATCTCGTCCACTTCGTCTCGATATGCCGCCATCATAGGGTTCCGCGCATTCCAGGTGCCAGCCACCTACTGGGCAACCAAGTCGGAATCTCCACAGCAAACTATGCGCTTGATGCCAATATCCTTGGCTACATGTAGTCCGTGAATGAGTGCTTCATACTACGCCATGTTGTTTGTAGCCTCAAAGTGGATCTGCAGAATGTAGTGTAGCTTGTCTCCTGTTGGTGACTGTAGCAATACACCAGCCCCTGAGCTGTTGAGAAGCTTTGATCCGTCAAAGTGCATCACCCAGTACTCTGGTTCTGGCAACAGAGTAGCGTCTGGCATCTCCGTCCAATCTGCAACAAAATCCGCCAAGGCTTGTGATTTGATAGCATCGCGTCTCTTGTAGGTGATCTCGAAGGCGGCAAGTTCAATGCCCCACTTCGCGACCCTTCCTGTAGTGTCGCTGTTGTTGATGATGTCCGACAATGGAGTCTTGCTCACCACTGTGATTGGGTGCTCCTGAAAGTAATGCCTCAGCTTCCGAGAAGCAAGGAATACTCCATAAGCTATCTTTTGGTAGTGCGGGTAACGCAGCTTAGACTCCGTCAAGACCTCGCTTACATAGTAAACTGGTTGTTGAACTCCGTTCTCATAGCCTGGTTCCTTCCGCTCTACGACAACGATGCTGATAACCCGGTTGGTTGCCGCCATGTAAATTAACAGGGGCTCTCCAGGCTCGGGTGCTGCAAGGATGGGCGCTGAGGAAAGAATCTCCTTGAGCTGCTTCAATGCTGCATCTGCCTCGTCCGTCCACGTGAATTTGTGTGCCTTTTTCAGCAGCTTGTACAGCAGCAGGGCCTTCTTTCCAAGTCGGCTGACGAACCGACTAACTGCTGCAACACAACCTGTTAGTCGTTGAATGTCCTTTAGGCATGTCGGACGGTTTATGTTTAAGATGGCCTTGATTTTCTCCGGGTTGACCTCGATTCCACGCTGGGAAACGATGAAGCCCAACAATTTGTTTACCGAACCTCAAGACGCACTTCTTAGGGTTAAGCATCATGTTGTATTTCCGGAGATTATCGAAGGTTTCTTTTAAGTCGGAGATTAAGTCGTTTGACTTTTTAGACATCACCGCGATATCGTCCATGTAGTCGTGAACGTTCCGACCAATTTGGTCGTGAAGGCAACGTTGCATTGTCCGCTGGTAGGTAGCACCAGCGTTTTTCAGCCCAAAGGGCATCATGACATAGCAAAACGTGTTGTATGGGGTAGTGAATGAAGTGGCCAATTGGTCCGACTTCCTCATCTTGATCTGGTGGTATCCTGAGTATGCATCAAGAAAACACAAAAGTTCCGAGCCAGCCGTCGAGTCAATGACTTGGTCAATGCGAGGCAAAGCAAACGGATCTTTGGGACATGCTTTGTTCAAGCCGGTGTAATCAACGCACATTCTTAATTCATTGGTTCCCTTTTTGGGGACAAGTACAGGATTGGTCACCCATTGGGTGTGAAGGACTTCTCGGATAAATCTAGCCTTAAGTAACCTAGCTATCTCTTTGCCAATGGCGCGTCTCTTCTCATCTCCAAAGCGTCGTAGAGGTTGTTTCACTGGTTTGGATTTTGGATCAATGTTTAAGCTGTGCTCGGCAAGTTCCCTAGGTACACCTTGCATGTCGGCAGGTTGCCAGGCAAAGATGTCCATGTTCTCACGGAGGAACTCGACGAGCGCGCTTTCCTATTTGGGATCCAGGTTCGTCCCAATGGCGGTGACCTTGGAGGCATCGCCTACCACAAGTTCCACCGGCTTGGTCTCGATGGCGGCCTTGAATGCAGGAGCGGAGTCGGAGATTTGTTTCTTCGATGCGGGCATCTCTGAGTCATCGACCTTGCTCTGGATCTCTTTGAATTCTTCGTCAGAGGATACCGCAACGGCTGCTTCGTTGATCTCGCAGTCCCTTGCCTTGGTAAAGCTTCCGGTTACGGTGATGATGTCGTTTGGTCCGGGTATCTTGAGTTTGTTGTAGATGAAGCATGGCTTGGCCATGAACGTGTGGAATATGTCGCGACCGAATATGACGTGGTACACGCTCTTGAAGGGGACCACCTCGAAGGTCATGCGCTCCTGGCGGTAGTTATTAACATCGCCAAAGGCTACCTGAAGTGTAATGCACCCAAGGGACCTAGCCTCCCGACCAGGAACTACGTCGTGGAATACGTTGTTGGTCCGCCTTAGGTTTGCCTCCGTCAAGTTCATCTTTTGCAGTGTATCCAGGTACATGATGTTGATGCTGCTTCCACTGTCCACCATACACTTGGTGAACTCCACGCCGTCAATCAAGGGGTTGATGACCATGGCGTATTGGTTCTCCATGGGTATAAGGTCTGGGTGGTCCGTCCTATCCCAAGTTATTGGAACCTCCAACCATCGCAGGTACTGAGGGACTGGGGGGAGAGTATCCATCAGGATCCTCAAAGAGGTCTTCTGTTGTCGGACGGTGGGGGTGCCAAGGAAAGTGTGGTAGACTGGGGCCTTCTTCGCGAAGTGGTTCTTGCCCTTGTCGTCGCTCTTGGCGGCGTGCTTGGGGTCAACGTCTTCGTCCATGTCACTTGAATCCTTGGACTCCTCCTCCTTCTTCTTCCCCTTGCCCTTGCCGCGCGGTCTGTTCTTCCGAATTCGCTTGTAGCCGGACTCCGGGTCTTCCTTGAGGTCGTTGACGAACTTGCAGTGTCGATTGGTATGGGAGGCTTTGGCGTTGACGTCGAGGTGTACGAGGCATGGCATATCACGGTACTCCTCGTAGGTTTGGGGAACGCGAAGCGGCGCTGAGGTGGTTTCACTTCCTCGTTGCTGCCCACGACCGGCTCCCCTTCCTCGGCCATGCTGTCCGCCCTCTCCTCGTCCTGCAAAAGTCGTAGCGACCATGTCGGTAGATTGCTTTTCTTCTGGAGCAGTTTTCCGCTTTGTACTGTTGTTTATCCGAGCTTGGGTTGGAACGGCCGTTGCCGGCAAGGAGCCACGAGCATCATCGTCGGAAGCTACGAACTCACTAGCCAACTGAATCATCTGGTTCAAGTCGAGCTGGTGATTGTCCTGTAAGCGCTTCAGCTTATGTCGGAGCAACGTGCCCCTTTCCAACCCATCGATGAAGGCGGCCATGGCGGTTTGAGCGTGCACTCCTGCGCAGGAATTCTTCATATCCAGCCAGCGGGAGAGGTAGGCGCGAGATGTCTCGTCTTTCTCTTGCACGCACCACTGTAGATCGCCCACAGTGCAGGGACGCTTGTATCTACCCTCAAAGTTCTTGGTGAACGCTTCTTGCATGTCCGACCAGTTGTAGATAGATTTCTCCGGCAAGTCGTCAATCCACTAACGGGCCGTACCCGCCAACATTAATGGGAGGTACTTGACGGCGACGTTGGGGTTGCCTTCGGCAATCTCCACTGCGTTGCCGTAGTCCTGCAACCACGTGGCTGGCTTGGCGGTACCGTCATAGGGATTGATGGTCTTGTCAATCCGGAAGCCTTTGGGGTAAGTTGCGGACCGTATTGCAGGTCCAAAGCAACGTGGTCCCAGGTATGGTCCTTCCCGGGCCTCGTGGATCTTATCGATCCGCGAACATGCATCGTATGGCTCCGGGTTCTTCTTCTTCTTGTCAACAAGGGGATGGGCTGCATGAACGACGCGGTGGGTTAGCCTTATTGCTATTACCCTCCTGCGACGCCTCGCGTCTGTCACGGTTGGTTGTCGAACGCGGAGGGTCATGGCGTGACCTACTCTTATGTCCTTCGTTGCACTTTCCATCATGACGGGTCTGCTCCGTGTTGTCGCGGATGACGATGCCACACTGCTTTGGTGGGGGCATATCCGTTCGATGGTGAGCGTTGTAATCTTCGCGATGTCGGGGAGACCGGGGCGATGGAGATGGGCGACGAGGTCGGGCCTTTTCTCCGTGGTTGGAGGATATTGGGATGGCATCCTTCCTGTTGCGTGCATCCCTCCGTCTTCGTTCTGAGGAACCCGTCTGGGACCCGACATCAAGAGGAGATCTGTCCCTTGGCGGTTTGTACTGGCTAGACTGGCAGAGCGCTGGGTTAGACTCAAGCCTCTGGGAGGTGGCCTTTTCCTGCTGCTTCACCGCCTTGGCCACTAGGTCGTAGACCTGTTCCACTGCCTCAGGCGATCTATCCTGCTCCAGAAGGGTCTTGGCGACGGCGAGGTTAAGGAGTGGGGTGGGCGTCACCTGCTTGCCTTCACTGTCAATGTATGGCTTGGCTTGTGCCGGCTTCGAGGGAGCCCATCCTAGGTTGCGTCGTACACCAGGATCGTTGATGACGCGAGCTGGGGCTTTCTTAGCCTTCTGCTGCTGTAGCAGAGTCTTGTACTCGGCCTCCATTGCTCTAGGTTTCTCTATGGACTTCTGCGCGTTGACCATATCTCGATCTAGCTTAGCGCCTTGCTCCGCGATGGCTTGCGCTTCCTCCAGCAGCTGCTGGCGTTTCTCATCAAGCTGGGTCACATTCCGGATATGAGCAACGGTCAGTGGCTCGACGAGGAGATTGCCGTACATCACTCTATCGGCTGGAGTAACCTGGGCTGCTGCAGGCGTAGATGCTGGAGGCGGCAAGTTTGCGGTGTTGTTGTTACTTGGGCCGGTGCCGAGTTCCTGCGGCTACTGCCCTGGGTTGGGCGGAGGAGGCATGTCTTTTGCGCGATCATCGTCAGCAGCAATAAGTGGTCCCTTCCCCTTTTCTAGTGTCGTAGGCGGAGCTCGTCCGGGTTGATCTTCATCCATCGTCGTCCCAATGGTGACGAACACCCCTCGGGACGCGACAACGTTGTTGTCCTGTTCGTCGCGCGAGTACTCCTCCTCCATCTCCTGCATAGCGGAGTCTAGCTCTTCTAGGCTGAAGTCTATTTCCTCTGAATATGCACTGAAGTCAGCATAAAGCGCGTCAATGACAGAGTCGGAGGGCGCCAGGACTTCCTCGATGACGGGCGGTGGAGGTGCAATGGGCTCGACGATGACTGGAGGCGGTGGTGCTGCTATGATGATGGCGGCCTGAGGTGGTGGTGGCGGTGGCTGAATCGGAGGGGCTCCATCAATGAGCACGAGCGCTGTCTGAGCTGCCGCTTCGGCCTCCGCGTAGTTGTTGACGGTGCTCACCATATCTTCGAGGGTGAGGCGTCCTGTTGCCTGCTGCCGTCTTAAAGAATGTCGGAGAAGCGTGCCACGGTCCAGTCCTTCCACAAAGTGATACAGAGCGTTATCATCGGGGTAGTGGGCTAGGTTAGCTCGTATGCAGAGCCACCTGGCCAGGTAATCGCGGGGGTTTTCTCCCTCTCTCTGAATGCAGCGCGCCAGATCGAAGATGGTAACCATGCCGACGAACTTGGATCTCTGTTGTCCAGACGCACGGACTAAGCCGGCGGATTTGCAGTGATCTTCCACCTTTATATCCTGCACAAGGGCGGTTTGGGTGGGCCTTGAATTTTTCCGATCTTTGCCGGGAAGATCCGAAGAGAGATCCAACATCGATCCTTCCGCGAACGTATCCTGCCCGTAGGCGGTCCGTGCGGGTCTTGATGCTCCTCCGACTCCCAGGGAACTAGTGCCCGAGTCGGTTTCGCCGATGAAGAGGTGGATGTCTCCGATAGGAACGATCGAGCACCGCGTAGGGTTCGTCTTTGCCGGGATCCAGAACTCATCGGGAGGGACGATCGGAACGTTGCCGGAGAAGATAACACGGCCAATGGCTACGATTTTTCCGATTCCCGCGAAGATCTTGGTCCTCGCCCGCTGAAGAGCCTGAAGCGCCTCTTGCCCCACGGTGGGCGCCAACTATCGTGGTATTGCCGACAAGTACGCCATGGAGGGGTCCTCACAGTGAGTGTTTAGAGACGTGGGGTAAGGCGGACGGTTGACGGGTACGAGGTAACACAACTTACCCAGGTTCAGATCCCACAACGGCGGTGAAATCCTACTCCTGCTATAAATCACTATAAGGGCAATACGCCGAGTTACAGAGATAGGTTCGCTGTGCGAGGTTGTCTGAATCGATGCCCTAAAGGCTCCCATAGGCCCGACTTATATAGTCGCCAGGTCCTAGGGTTACAGGGAAAAGTCCTAGCCGGACAGGTTACAGAGTCCTACACCGTCTATTACTAGTCTTGTGTATCTTGCACTCCAAGGCTCCGGGTACGCTGGTGACTCCACCGTAGCCTTCCTTTATCCGGCATGGGCCTCCTTCCGATCCACCTAATCGGGCACTTCAGAGCCATAGGCCATGCTACCGACTATGGGCCACCCGGGTTAGTCGGATAAGAGACATGCTATAAGGATACCCATATAGCATATCCCCAACAACCATTGGATTGTGGGTGTGCCATAGATGCAAGGTCAAGTCGGATGCCCTTCTCCCAACAATAAGCCTCCACTTCTCCGAGTGACAAGTTGCTGCCGTTGTCGGTGATAATGCTATGTAGGAGACCAAATCTCACCACTAGATCTCGGACAAAGCTGAGGTCAGTTGCCCCATCAAGCTTTATAATGGGTTTAGCTTCTATCCATTTAGTGAATTTATCAACTGCTACAAGCAGATGCGTAAACCCACATGGTGCCGTCTATAATGGTCCCACCATGTCTAGCCCCTAGACTGCAAACGGCCAAGTTATTGGTATTGTTCGCAATTCTTCAGCAGGAACATGTGGTTGTCGGGCATAATACTGGCATCCCATGCATGTCTCAACCAGCTTGTCGGCCCCGTCATTTGTCGACCAAGAGAATCCTTCTTGGGAAGGCTTTCGCGACCAACGATTGAGGAGTGGCGTGATGCCCGCAATCTCCAAGATGGATTTCGCGTAGGATTTCCATACCTTCTAACTGGGAAACACACTTTAGGTATACACCAGTAGTGCTCCTTTTGTAGAGTTGTCCATTGATTATGGTATAACCCTTTGCTCATCGTACTATTTGCCATCTTTCGACCTCGTCGTTGGGAAAAGTTCCGTGTTCGAGATATTCCATGAACGGTTTTGTCCAAGACGGAGGGACCTTTGTCACCATGTGAACGAAAGAGTCGAACATATCCGGGTTGTCGATGTCGGCTCCCTTTACGGATGGTGTGCGCAGATTCTCTAGGAAAACTCCTGGCGGAATTCGTTTGCACCCTGATCCAAGCTTAGATAGCAGATCAGCCGCCTCGTTTTGCTCCCTAGGTACATACTTGACTTCGTAGCCCAAGAAGCTCTTGGCTATCTCGTCCACTTCGTCTCGATATGCCGCCATCATAGGGTTCCGCGCATTCCAGGTGCTAGCCACCTGCTGGGCAACCAAGTCAGAGTCTCCACAGCAAACTATGCGCTTGATGCCAATATCCTTGGCTACACGCAGTCCGTGAATGAGTGCTTCATACTCTGCCATGTTGTTTGTAGCCTCGAAGTGGATCTGCAGAAGGTAGTGTAGCTTGTCTCCTGTTGGTGACTGTAGCAACACACCAGCCCCCGAGCCGTTAGCAACTTTGATCCGTCAAAGTGCATCACCCAGTATTCTGATTCTGTCAAGGGAGTAGCATCTGGCATCTCCGTCCAATCTCCAACAAAATCCGCCAAGGCTTGTGACTTGATAGCGTCGCGTCTCTTGTAGGTGATCTCGAAGGAGGCAAGTTCAATGCCCCACTTCGCGACCCTTCCCGTAGCGTCGCTGTTGTTGATAATGTCAGACAGTGGAGTCTTTCTCACCACTATGATTGGGTGCTCCTGAAAGTAATACCTCAGCTTCCGAGAAGCAAAGAATACTCCATAAGCTATCTTCTGGTAGTGCGGGTAATGCTGCTTGGACTCCGTCAAGACCTCGCTTACATAGTAAACTGGTCATTGAACTCCGTGCTCATATCCTAGTTCCTTCCGCTCTACCACGACGACGATGCTGATTACCCGGTTGGTTGCCACCATGTAGATTAACAGGGGCTCGCCAGGTTCGGGTGCTGCAAGGATGGGCGTTCAGGAAAGAATCTCCTTGAGCTGCTTCAATGTTGCATCCGCTTCGTCCGTCCACATGAATTTGTCCACCTTCTTCAGCAACTTGTACAGCAGCAGAGCCTTCTCTCCAAGTCGGCTGACGAATAGACTAACTGTTGCAACACAACCTGTGAGTCGTTGAATGTCCTTTAGGCATGTCGGATGGTTTATGTTTAAGATGGCTTTGATTTTCTCCGGGTTGACCTCGATTCCGCGCTGGGAAACGATGAAACCCAACAATTTGCCGGCTGGAACCCCGAAGACGCACTTCTTAGGGTTAAGCATCATGTTGTATTTCCGGAGATTATCAAAGGTTTCTTTTAAGTCGGAGATTAAGTCATTTGACTTTTTAGACATCACCGCAATATCGTCCACATAGGCGTGAACGTTCCGACCAATTTGGTAATGAAGGCAATGTTGCATTGTCCGCAGGTACGTAGCACCTGCGTTTTTTAGCCCAAAGGGCATCGTAACATAGCAAAATGTGTCGTGTGGGGTAGTGAACAAAGTGGCCAATTGGTACGACTTCCTCATCTTGGTCTGGTGGTATCCTGAGTATGCATCGAGAAAACACAAAAGTTCCGAGCTAGCCGTTGATTCAATGACTTGGTCAATGCGAGGCAAAGCAAACGGATCTTTGGGACATGCTTTGTTCAAGCCGGTGCAATCAACGCACATTCTTAATTCTTTGGTTCCCTTTTTGGGGACAAGTACAGGATTGGCCACGCATCGGGTGTGAAGGACTTCTCGGATAAATCTAGCCTTAAGTAACCTAGCTATATCTTTGCCAATGGCGCGTCTCTTCTCGTCTCCGAAGCGTCGTAGAGGTTCTTTCACTTGTTTGCATTTTGGATCAATGTTTAAGCTGTGCTCGGCAAGTTCCCTAGGTACACCTTTCATGTGGTAGGTTGCCAGGCAAAGATGTCCCTATTCTCACGGAGGAACTCGACGAGCGCGCTTTCCTATTTGGGATCCAGGTTCGTCCCAATGGCGGTGACCTTGGAGGCATCGCCTACCACAAGTTCCATCGGCTTGGTCTCGATGGCGGCCTTGAATGCAGGAGCGGAGTTGGAGATCCGCTTCTTCGACGCGGGCATCTCTGAGTCATCGACCTTGCTCTGGATCTCTTTGAATTCTTCGCTGTAGAGGACAGCTTCATGCGGTCGCTTCATTAATCTCGCAGTCCCTTGCCTTGGTAAAGCTTCCGGATACGGTGATGACACAGTTTGGTCCGGGTATCTTGAGTTTGTTGTAGACAAAGCATGGCTTGGCCATGAGCGTGTGGCATATGTCGTGGCCGAATATGACGTGGTACACTCTCTTTAAGGGGACCACCAAAAGGTCATGCGCTCTTGGCGGTAATTATTAACATAGCCAAAGGCGACCTGAAGTGTAATGCACCCAAGGGACCGAGCCTCCCGGCCAGGAACTACGCCGTGGATGATGGTGTTGGTCCGCCTTAGGTTTGCCTCCGTCAAGTTCATCTTCTGCAGTGTATCCAGGTACATGATGTTGATGCTGCTTCCACTATCCACCATACACTTGGTGAACTCCACGCCGTCAATCAAGGGGTTGATGACCATGGCATATTGGTTCTCCGTAGAAATGAGGTCTGGGTGGTCCGTCTTGTCCCAAGTAATTGGAACCTCCGACCAGTGCAGGTACTGGGGAACTGGGGGCAGAGTAGCCATCAGGATCCTCATAGAGGTCTTCTATTTTTGGACGGTGGGGGTGCCAAGGAAAGTGTGGTAGACTGGTGCCTTCTTCACGAAGAAGTTATTGCCCTTGTCGTCGCCCTTGGCGGCGTGCTTGGGGTCAACATCCTCGTCCATGTCACTTGAATCCTTGGACTCCTCCTCCTTCTTCTTCCCCTTGCCCTTGCCTCGCAATCTGTTCTTTCGACTTTGCTTGTAGCCGGACTCCGGGTCTTCCTTGAGGTCGTTGACGAACTTGCAGTGTCAATTGGTATGGGTGGCTTTACCGTTGACATCGAGGTGTACGAGGCACGTCATATCGCGGTACTCTTTGTAGGTTTGGGGAACGTGGAGCGGGGCCGAGGTAGTTTCACTTCCTCGTTGCTGCCCATGGCCGGCTCCCCGTCCTCGGCCACGTTGTCCGCCATCACCTCGTCCTGCAAAAGTCATAGCGACCATGTCGGTAGATTGCTTTTCTTCTGGAGCGGTTTTCCGCTTCGTGCTGCTGATCCTCCGAGCTTGAGTTGGAACGGCCGTTGCCAGCAAGGAGCCGCGAGCATCGTCGTCGGCAGCTGCGAACTCACTAGCCAACTGAATCATCTGGTTCAAGTCAAGCTGGTGATTGTCATGCAAGCGCTTTAGCTTATGTCGGAGCAACGTGCCCCTTTCCAACCCATCGATGAAGGCGGCCATGGCGGTCTGAGCGTGTACTCCTGCGCAGGAACTCTTCATATCCAGCCAGCAGGAGAGGTAGGCGCGAGATATCTCGTATTTCTCTTGCATGCACCGCTGTAGATCGCCAACAGTGCAGGGATGTTTGTACGTACCATCGAAGTTCTTGGTGAACGCCTCTTGAATGTCCAACCAATTGCAGATGGATTTCTCCGGCAAGTCGTCGATCCATTGACGGGCCGTGCCCACCAACACTAACGGGGGGTACTTCACGGCAACGTTGGGGTTGCCTCCGGCAATCTCCACCGCGTTGCCGTAGTCCTGCAACCATGTGGCTGGCTTGGCGGTGCCGTCAAAGGGCTTGATGGTCTTGTCAATCCGGAAACCTTTTAGGTAAGTTGCGGACCGTTTTGCAGGTCCAAAGCAACGTGGTCCCAGGTATGGTCCTTCCCGGGCCTCGTGGATCTTATCGATCCATGAACGTGCATCGTATGGCTCCGGGTTCTTCTTATTCTTGTCAACAGGGGATGGGCTACGTGAACGACGCGGGCCTCCTCCGCCATGGTGACTGCTAGGTGGCGACGGAGGTGGAGGTGGCAGTGGGTTATCCTTTTTGCTATTACCCTCCTGCGACGCCTCACGCCTGCCACGGTTGCTTGTCGGACGCGGAGGGTCATGGCGTGACCTGCTCTTGTGTCCTTGGTTGCGCTCTCCGTCATGACGGGTCTGCTCCGCGTTGTCGCGGATGACGATGCCGCACTGCTTTGGCGGGGGCATATCCGTACGATGGTGAGCCTTGGGATCTTCGCGATGTCGGGGGGATCGGGGCGGTGGCGATGGGCGACAAGGTCGGGACTTTTCTCCGTGGTCGGAGGATATGGGGATAGCATCCTTCCTATTGCACGCATCCCTCCGTCTTCGTTCTGATGAACCCGTCTGGGACCCGACATCAAGAGGAGATATGTCCCTTGGCGGCTTATACTGGCTAGATTGGCAAAGCGCTGGGTCGGACTCAAGCCTCCGAGAGGTGGCCTTTTCCTACTGCTTCACCGCCTTGGACACTAGGTCATAGACCTGTTCCACTGCCTCGGGCTATCTATCTTGCTCCAGAAGGGTCTTGGCGACGGCAAGGTTAAGGAGTGGGGTGGGCATCACCTGTTTGCCTTCACTGTCAATGTATGGCTTGGCCTATGTCGGCTTCGAGGGAGCCCATCCTAGGTTTCGCCGTACACCAGGATCGTTGATGACGCGAGCTGGGGCTTTCTTGGCCTTCTGCTGCTGCAGCAGAGTCTTGTACTCGGCCTCCATTTCTCTATCTTTCTCTATGGACTTCTGCGCGTTGACCAGATCTCGATCTAGCTTAGCGCCTTGCTCCACGATGGCATGCGCTTCCTCCAGCAGCTGCTGGCGCTTCTCGTCAAGCTGAGTCACGTTCCGGATATGATCTACGGTTAGTGGTTCAACGAGGAGATTGTCGTACATCACTCTATCAGCTGGAGTAACTTGGGCAGCAGCAGACGTAGATGCCGGAGGCGGCAAGTTTGCGGTGTTGTTGTTTCTCGGGCTGGTGCCAAGTTCCTGAGGCTGCTACACTGGGTTAGGCGGAGGACGCATGACCTTTGTGCGATCATCGTCAGCAGCAATAAGTGGCCCCTTCCCCTTTTCCAGCGTTGTAGGCGGAGCTCGTCCGGGTTGATCTTCATCCATCGTCGTCCCAATGGTGACGAACACCTCTCCAGACGTGACGGCATTGTTGGCTTGCTCGTCGCGCGTGTACTCCTCCTCCATCTCCTGCATGGCTGAGTCTAGTTCCTCTGGACTGAAATCTACCTCCTCCGAATCTGCACTGAAGTCGGCATAGAGCGTGTCAATCACAGAGTCGGAGGGTGCCAGGACTTCCTCGACGACGGGCGGTGGAGGTGTAACGACAGCGACGATGACTGGAGGTGGCGGCGCAGCTGCGATGATGGCGGCCGGAGGCGGTGGTGGCGGTGGCTGAATCGGAGGGGCTCCGTCAATGAGCGCAAGCGCTGTCTGAGCTGCTGCTTCAGCCTTCGCGTAGTTGCTGACGGTGTTCACCGTGACTTCAAAGGTAAGGCGTCCCGACGCCTGTTGTCGTCTTAGAGAATGTCGGAGAAGCGTGCCATGGTCCAGTCCTTCCACAAAGTGATACATAGCATCATCATTGGGGTAGTGGGCCAGATCGGCTCGTATACGGAGCCACCTGGCCAGGTAATCGCGGGGTTTTTCGCCCTCTCTCTGAACGCAACACGCCAGGTCGAAGATGGTAACCACGCCGACAAACTTGGATCTCTGCTATCCAGACGCACGGGCGAAGCCGGTGGACTTGCAGTGATATTCCACCTTTATATCCTACACAGGGGCGGTTTGGGTGGGGCTTGAATTTTTCCGATCTTTGCCGGCAAACTCCAAAGAGAGATCTGACATCGATCCTTCCGCGAATGTATCCTGCCCGTAGGCGGTCCGTGCGGGCCTTGATGCTCCTCCGACTCCCAGGGAACTAGTGCCCGAGTCGGTTTCGCCAATGAAGAGGTGGATGTCTCCGATAGGAACGATCGAACACCGCGTAGGGTTCGTCTTCGCTGGGATCCAGAACTCTTCGGGAGGGACAATCGGAACGTTGCCAGAGAAGAGAACGCGACCGATGGCTACGGTTTCGCCGATTTCCGCGAAGATCTTGGTCATCGCCCGCTAAAGAGCCTGAAGCGCCTCTTGCCCCACGGTGGGCGCCAACTGCCGTGGTATTGCCGACGAGTACGCCATGGAGGGGTCCTCACAGTGCGTGTTTAGAGACGTGGGGTAAGGCGGACGGTTGACGGGTACAAGGTAACACGGTTTACCCAGGTTCAGATCCCACAACGGTGGCGGAATCCTACTCCTGCTATAGATCACTATAAGGGCAATACGCCGAGTTACAGGGATTGGTTCGCTGTGCGAGGTGACTAGAAGGTCTAAGTTATTGTGCCCTAAAGGCTCCCATAGGCCCGACTTATATAGTCGCCAGGTCCTAGGGTTACAGGGAAAAGTCCTAGCCGGACAGGTTACAGAGTCCTACACCGTCTATTAATAGTCTTGTGTGTCTTGTACTCCAAGGCTCTGGGTACGTCGGTGACTCCAACCGTAGCCTTCCTTTATCCGGCATGGGTCTCCCTTCTGGATCCATCTAACTAGGCCGCCCAGCAGGTCATGGGCCATGCTACCAACTATGGGTCACCCGGGTTATCCAGATAGGAGACATGCTAGGAGGATACCCATATAGCATATCCCCAACTGCGGCGGTGGTGTAGAGGCAGGGGACCGGCGGCAATGGTGGACAGTGGTTTGGGCGGGGGGGGATGAAAATATGTGGCACAGATCTGAAATATTTGTCCAAAAAAATTCAGATATTTTCCACGAAGTACTAGCCTCAGACGGCTGCAAGTGAAAAATGTCTCTAAGAACATCTGTTCTCCGAATATTTCATATTTTGCCGCCAAGAAACTAAGACGACTAGTAGTTTGAAACAAACGTGTTCGGAACTCCGGCATTTGATTATTCTAAAATTTAAGAATTATTCATAATTTAAAAGCAAAGAAAGTTGTGTATACATGCTTGCTAGAGTGAAATTGAATCCTCTAAGACTAAATGAGGTTCATAAATTAAACAAAAAATTGGCGTAGTACAAACCTTGGATCTTGTACCCTGAAAGCATGATGACTCCTAGTGTTCATGTGCTTGGGGGCAGAGCAATAAGGTTGCAAGTGTTTTGAATTTGACTAATTCAAACGTCTAATCACGAAGTGAGATCATTTGGTTTCTTAATTATGAATTTTTCACTAATATAACTATTTTCATGTATTATTTGAAGGAAGTCTGGTTGAGTGAATATTTGGAAATCCGGATATATTGAGAACTCCGAATTTCGTTAATCCTAAATTTAGACATGCTTGCTAGAAATCCTATAGACCTCTTGTAAAAAAATCATTCTTATAGGATTATAAGTGTCATGCCATTCTATTCATGCACTTTTCCTATTCCTATGTCTTACAAATCCTTTGAATCAAAGAATCCCTAAGATACAAGTCTAGTTGTTTTTCTTAGGTATTTATAATTCCTATATATGGTAACGTGCTAAGATATATACACTCTATTGTAAAAGGCCTGAGAGTAAATAAGGTTCATATATCGAAGAAAATATATGGCGTAGTACCTAAGTATTGTGTCTTGAGTAACCTGAAAGGTATATGAACGACTCGTATAGTGTGTTTATGCTTGCTGCAGAGCAATAAGGTAAGTGTTTTGAATTTGAACACGAACAAATTGAAGGAACTCATATAACGGTTACACTTCCATCCTTATTAATTCAACCACCAAAGACTATGGATATAGTAGATCAGTGCTGCAGCATGATCAGTAATATAATTGAACACGAGAAAATTGAAGGAACTCCATATAAAGAAGTAGATTAATATATAAACGGGGTACTTATAATAGTTCAACCACTAGAGATACTACAGATGTAGATATTGTCTTACATGCAACCAAAGGTAATATTTAACTTAAATAAAATATAAGCAGGACAGCAGCGTAGCAGCAGGAGCGGGACACGAAGCCGTCTTAGCAGGAACATCAGCCTACTCAATGTCAACCCGGCCAGTCATGACATATTCCGGAGGAATTTGTTGTAGGCTGCGTTCTGTGCCAAGGTCTTCAGCCGGTGCGTTCGGCTTTGTCCTTTGGCAATCTTTACCGTGTGCTGGATCATGTTGTTGATGTTCGTGTTGATAGATCTACAACAGACTGGGCAAACAAATGCCCCCATAGTGGAATTTGATTAGCCCCCACCATAAGTGCCTCGGCACGTAGCGGCTCTTGTTGTCCCTGGACTTTTTGCTAGAGTCTACGTTATCAGAATCGTCTTGTTAATTTTTAAGAACATAATTTAAAACTCATACATATGATTAAATTTATTACAACTCAAGAATTGACAACATATATATGTAATAAAATATTAAATTGATATTAAAGAGAATGTATCTCAGCAATAGTTTGATCAGTTCATATATCATTAATGTATCCAAACAAAATGACAATTAATTGGATGAGAGTTATATGTAGAACAAAGTCTGGAGCCTCATAAATTTTTTTCAGGGATGACATGAGCGAACCAAGTACCAATTGCACAACCTATATAGTTGTATTGTTCTTGTGCATTGAAATGTAATCCTTCTTATACACTATGAATGCATGTGAACTCTATTGAAATATAATAGTTCATATGAATGTAGAATAAATCTGGGGCCTTATAAGTTTTTTAAAGATGGAGTTAGCGAACCAAAGTACCAATTACACAACTTATATTATTTTTGTACATTATTGCCTCAGGTTCACTAACCCATCCATAAAAAACGACACCATTGATCATATGTGTCTCCCCTTGCACTCTTTTAGGGCAAAATTGGATCATTGGCCTCATTACGAAATAGAAACATGATGTACACCATGTAGCATATATATATATATATATGCATGTTATTTATCGAAATCAACACTCCAATAACATATATATGCTATGCAAATGTAAATTTACTAGATGCATGGCAGATGAGCAAATCTAAACAGATGTAAATTTACTAGATAGGATATGAGCAGATCTAATCAAATCTCCAAAACAATCGACCGTTCGAACCATATATATTCCCTACATCAAGAAGGCACGCGGCAGAACAAAAGAATCTATAGAGGACCGAGCAAATCTGGTGGGGTGAAGATTGAAATCTGCGGCTGGGACGAATAGAGAAGTTAGCAAAGTAGTACCTCAGATGTCTCATAGTCGAGCTCCTCCTCGAACTCGTCGATGTACTTTATTTCTTGGAAGAGTATTTGTTCAGGGAGGATATTGTCGTTGATGATGAGAACCGGGTTGCCTCCGTCAGCTAGCGCATGTCCCTCAACCAGATCTGCCGCTGGCACCATGACGTTGTCGGCCACCTGCTGCTCGACGACGACTGGCTTGACGGAGCCCGAAGCATCGACGGCGCAGCGATGAGCGGCGTGCGTGCCTGGAGAAGCCGCCTTCGCCTGCTCGGTGACGACCGAGCCATCTGCTGTTGCGCCTCCAACTGGCTTCACCTCCGGATCGTCTCCACACATACGCTTCATGTCGCAACTAAGAGAAGGGTGGTGGTGCAAGTTAAGGAGCTTCGGCGTGCGCGGAAGGTGCAGATTGGGTTTTTGTGACTAGACAGATTGGAGGAAAATGACACGAGCTCCTGGAATAAGAAGGCCTAGCGGGTTTATATACGAGTGGGCACGTGTGTGGGTGTGGACGCGTGTGGGTGGGGGCTAGTGCATGATCTCTATTTTCTACTTGCATTTAACAACACGCGCATGATACCTCGAAAACATGCATGACGCGAGTTTTCTAGGCGGGCGACATAATGGTCCTCGGTAGACCCCTTGAGGCGATGGATATTTCTGACCGCCTGATGTTGAGTGATCTAGGGAGACGGACAATAATTTTCGTCATCTCAGGTTGTATCTAGAGGCATTTTATTTTAACGAGCGGCTGAGGGGGTAGTCATACTAGAGACGGTGCAGAATAAAAACCGTCTGAGGTTAAAGTTAGAGGCGGTGAAAAAATTACGACCGCCTAAGGACGATGAACACAGCCTGTAGATTGTATTTTTAGGGTAAACCGGCTCTAG
Organism: Avena insularis; assembly: GCA_023614405.1. Taxonomy (NCBI): domain Eukaryota; kingdom Viridiplantae; phylum Streptophyta; class Magnoliopsida; order Poales; family Poaceae; genus Avena; species Avena insularis. Next base: position 367,887,017 of record CM042693.1, on the reverse strand, counting down.
GCACAGTCTCTAAGTAACCAGTTTGTACTAGTGATACTAGTTTGATCAAATCATGTATACAAGATGGGGTAATCATATGCATCTATCAACACCAAACCCATACTAAAAATTTGTAACCTCATATAATCATCTCATAAAACAAAGATCCATCACAAAGGAATTTCATATATGTGACCATAATCGTGTTGAGCAACTCACATGGTTCTAAAACAATCATAGCACAAGAGATCGAGATAAATCAAGTTACTTCCACAAACTCATAGTACGGGGCTGGACTACACCTCTTCATCATGAAGACGACGATGGTGATGTTGGAGAGGTTGGTGATGCAACCAGGGATGACTATGACGGTGTTTTCCCCTCCAATATTCGAGACTCCTGCCTCTGTATCTGGTTCTGTATGTTTTTGTCTCCTTGCTCCGTCTCCTTTGGAGATGGCAAAGGGGTCCATATATATAGTTGTTTTTAGGTCAAACTGAAGAGAACCACATGAAGTTGAATGTTATTGGATCCTTGAGGCACCAGGTGGGCCCTATGGTGCGACAAGCCTTCTTGTACATGCCATGGGCCCCATCTTAGATCTCCTGCTGCTACTCACCGGGTCCAAGTGCTCCAGGTCTTTGTTTCGATGAAAAAATTTATTAAAAAAAGTTTCAGGTAATTTTGTGTTCGCGAAAATCCCCGAAAGTCAAAAATACACAAAACAAAGTTTTCCTATCATGAAGAGTTATATAACCCAAATAAAAGGGATCTTTTGGAAAATCCTCAAAATAAATGTAAAACATGAATATACCATGATAGATATGATGCAAATATGTTAAAATATATCACAATAAACTACAGAATTCATGTATGCATCTTACGTGCATCGGTCGTGGGTGACAAAGGTCATGGCCGCGTCTGGGAAACGGGGAGCGAGCTCTAGAAAAAGTGGATGAATCCCGACCACAGCCGCACGCACAAGATGTCCAACGACGACGATGTGGGATGCATCAAAGGTGGTGAGCTGGACGAGCTTCGTGACCTTCCTCCTATGACGATGGCGTTGGGACTAGGTGCTAGGCCAACTCCACCGTCCAAACAACGGAAGTAGGATGACCAAGTACATGTGAATATGCAGGGCAGAAGCAGGTGGCTGAAAATGGCCAAACGACGCAAGTGCCATCGGCGCCAACAACCGAGGGGTAGGACTCAAGGTTGGGGAGGAGAATGGTGGGTCCCACTGACAGGAGGGCCCGACTCGTACACGAGAAGGACACAGGCGAAGCTAGTCACCTCGCTTGCCTTGGTCTTAGGGAGGGACAGATTTGTTTGGCTCGCTCTCTTGAGTGTTGTGTTTTGTCCGGTTATCGGCGCGCAATAGCCTAAACGGATAGCAATTATCCATTTGTGTCGCCCGTTGGAGATGGCCTAAGCCGTTAACCCACTGAGCTGTCATACCTCGGATTATCATTTGTTTCAGAGAGACCGTGTGATGTCCACTTTGACACCTTGCCTGCAACTTGAACTTAAGCATCCATCCTCGTTGCCGGATCGCATCCTACTAGGCGCGTGTTACGTGCGTCATGGCTACTTGGCTAGACCGGTAGCCACACCACACGCAGGCTACCACCACAGAAAACAAGCAGCCTGCGCAAGTTGCACCCGCAGATTCAGATTCTAGCACTTGTCCACTCTGCCCCCACCCCAGAGCCACGGACAAAAAACCCTATCACGAAAAGGAAAACGGCATTGCAGACCCAATTTAACTAACTATTCTACCCACGAATTGAACCTGGGAGCGGCCAATGCCAATGGCCGGTAAGGATAAAAAAACACATGTCAGGACGTTCCACGACCCCCTGCCTGCAGCCTGACGGCAATCCGCCAAATTAAAGCCTAGGCCGCGTGCACCTGCCTGACACCGTCCGTCCTCGCCTCCTGGGTCCCAGTTGCCAAGTGAGTGAGTGTTGGGGTGTTTGTTTATTTGGGTTATTACCCTACACTACACTACAAAAAAACAAACAATGGGGGGCGCCATGTGGTTGCCAACAGCGGTCATGCCTGCAAGTGGGTATGTCGCCTCGCCTTCGTTTGGCTCCAAACAAAATTATTCTTTGGCAAATTATTAGCAGGGTAGGTAGAAAATGTGAGCAATATTGGTATATATGGATGAAAGATGAGGCGAGCACCCCTAAAGAAATTCATCAGGCTACTTTTTTTAGGGTGCAACGGAGGCGATAGCCCACGAACACGATCTTATTTACTCCATGGTAGCGACACCGCAAATGACCACGGCGGTGCAGGGTGGCATACCACTTCCCAGAAAACAAAGAAGGAAGGAAAGGGGAGCTAAGCTACACAATCACATTAAGCTCCGAGGGGGCCGAGATAGACCCAGCGTGGAGCCCGAACCACCAACAATCGCTGATCGTGAATGAAGCACCGTCAAACATCTTGATGTTACACGATTTTCATACAGACTACAGGATGGCGAGCAAGACTGTGTGGAGATCCAAGACGTGCATGGGGGGGAGACGGGCAGAGAGATTGTCTAGCAGCAAGGCGGCGTACGGCGTGAAGGGACAATCATAGACCACTCGCAAGGCGCTCCTATAAGGCAGCAAGGCGCGGACACCTCACAAACAAGTGATCCAGGTCATCAGAGACGCCCTATACAAAATGGGCAATGCGGAGAGCGAATGCACCCCAAGTGAAACAAATGAGCATGCGGCCTTGTCGACCCTGTAATGTATTAGTATTGTAACAGTAGTAACTTATAGAATCTCATTTATTAATTTACAGAGTTATTTATTTTTGAAAAATATGATGTTATGATAACATAGTAAGCAATATGTATCACATGACTTTTTCCATTTAATACATGTCACATTATTATAATGTCTAGTTAACACTACATATGGATGCATATTACCACCTTAGTCACTTCTAACTATGAGTAGTTTGAGGGTGATTGATGGTGATGTGGACAGAATAGGGGCACACTGTTTGCTTTTGCCGTAGTTTATGATGATGTCTGATGCTTCCGTCGATAGAAAGGGTGGTGCGCCGATGGATGTGAAATTTGCTCTCGCCCTAATTCAAAATCTGCAGGTGGCCCGAAATGGAGGCCCAAATGAGGATAAATGGTGGAGCGTGGCCTCAAACAACTAAGGTCGGCTTTAATTCCTTCTTCATGCTTTTTCATAGACATCCAAGTTCAATCTTTTCGTTTTTTATAAAGTGGCCTCATAGAATTTTGTAGACCACCTAAAAATGGCAGCCCGTGATGTTTTGGTGCTTGATGGTTGGTTGCCAAAATTTTGGTTGCCTATGGAATCTTACTAACTATTCTCACATTCCTTCACAAATCTTGCCAACTTTTTGGCCCACATGGGGTCAGCATATCTCTAGCATTTAGCAAGACATGTTGTGGCATGAACCAAACATACCCTAAGTCTCTAGCTTGGGCCGCCGGGGGTCTCATGCACGCATGAAGCATCCATTTCGGTGGCTACCGTTTTTCTTCTTCTTTTGAGGGGGGCAGCTACTGCTACTAATTGCCTAATTAATTGATTAGCTTCTGTGAGAAGGTCATCGTTAATGAACTGCTGCACGTACCATGAGAGAATCGTAGCTTCTTCAGTTCTTCGGTTGACAGCCATGCGTGCACAATATACTAACGGAGCCCCTTTATACCTTTATTCTTTTGTTCGATGCCGATTACTAGATTTTTATCTCACGTACTCCCTGTCCAGAATACAGCTTTGGGTTCCTAGCCGAATCGTCAAACCCCCCTGGATGAACTCGATAATATATTTATTTATGTCCCAAAATTTTAGAGGGAACCTTTCCAAGTGACCGAAAGATTATTTCAGAGGCTTGAATATTTTAGATCCATATTTTCCCAACAAAGTGATATAGAGAGGCTAGACAGAGTGTTATTTGTGATCTAAAAGACCAAGGCAGGTTAGGGTTCAGAATCTTATCAAGAACACTGCACTACGCATTAAATGGTAACTTAAACTTCTTGCTGATGATGGTGTATGGCAAGACTTTCTCCGTAATATATTTGTGGCTTCTAGAGCGGTCTCGTGGGTCCAATGGAAACCTCGAGATTCTCAACTCTAGGCAGTCTTAATGAAGGTCAAGCAAATCCCATTTCCGTTAAAGGGTTTTGGGGGACACTTGGTTGGGCAATGCGCCATTAAATGATCGATAATCGCTTGTTAGGGATAAACATGCTACAATAAAATAGACATACATAGAAGCTTCATAGACATCATCTGGGTAAACCTGAACCATGCAAACATGCATATAAGCCTCAAAATTATCATCAGCCCACACATACCCGCCATACACCCAACCTTAAGAAAGTGACATCGGCCTACAGATCTACCACAAGATCATCATACAAGTCTCGCACATCCAATGTTGAGTTCCTAGAGTTTGAGTTTGCTTACACAACCAGCCATTAAAGACGAGCTAGGTAACTCCGCCGCTCGTGTTTCTCTCCTCGGCCACACTTTCGCCCTAGTGAGACTGGCTCGCTGAAAACGGTCGAATCGAACATTTTCAGTCGAGCCAAGAAATGTTTTAAGCGACACGACACGAGGGTCTGATTCGACCCCTTTGTAGAGATACACGACACGAGGGTCTGACACGACACGACTGGTGGCCTTAACGAAACGCGCGCTATAAACAGGCCTGTAAGAATCCCTCCTTTTCGTACCGTTTGACCACGCACGAGCCAAGGAAAACGATCGATCCTGGACCGGTGATTCGGTGAAACCTACGGCGGGGAAAGGGCACATACTTATGTAGCTAGTGCGCCCGCCAGGTAGCTGTCAAATGGTACGTATGGACTATGGAATCTTCCTTGTATTTGCCTGGATAATTTTTGTTACTAGTAGTATACAACGCACTACTTACCGGTAGATTTCCCAAGTTGGGAGGATCTCGTCCCACGGGATGCAGTATCTTTTCGGCGGCTACTAGTGCCCTCAGATTCATTGCCTAACTTTACTACTGTACGGAGCTTGATGTAGATTCCTTAGAGTTTAATTCAATTTTCTTGTTTTTTTTTCATTTTTGTGCCAAGTATTTTCTCAGGTGCGACGTTTTGGCTCCTGGTCTTGACAAAACTTAGTATTTGAAAATTTTGAAATGATATTCAAATGTTTCTAAAAAATCCAAAAACAATGGATACAGACAGATGATTTACTCATTTCACAAAAAGGTAAAACATCTTATATTTTGAAACAAAGGGAGTACTAGACATGTATGTGTACTTGTATAGTGTTTTCAAAACTTTTTAATTTCCAAATGGAACTTCTGATCTGCTTTATAAAAACTGAGCTCCCGTGAGCTCGGCACCCAAAACGAGTATTCACTGTTTTCACCCCATATATTGATATATGGAAACATGAAGGTGCATCACTCGTTTCTTTGCCGTCCCCAGAATCCTAGATGAATTCGTATGTGACATGTATCTTGCTGAATTCGTATGTGACATGTATCTTGCTGAGACACTCGATCATACTCATGTTAAAAGAAAGAAGAGAAGGCAATGCACAGACTTTATTCCGATGAACAGGAAATACACATCACACCTTTTTTTTATCTTCTTTCTACAACCCTATACATCTGCATCCACAACGAGCCGAGGAATACAAATCAAGAGAACAAACACTTCATATAAACAGGCGACGAAGAGCTCAGTGCCCATCCAGCATTTCGCAGTTATTTACACGGCGCTCAACGACGGTCGTTCCCTGCGGCGTGCAGCTTGTTGCCGATTCCCGGGCTGTGCCCAGGCGCAGTGGAGCGACCGTCGGTGCTCGCCATCTTCGTCGTCGACGCTATGCTAGAGGCACCTTGCACGGCCTGGCACCCTGCTGATTCGCACGCCTCCTTGGCGTTGCTCGTCGTCGTCGCCTCCATCAGCCTTCTCGCCTCGCAGGCCGGCGCCAAGTGGCTCGACACGATCATGATGATCAGAATGCAAGTACACGATGAGACCTGCTTGGAGCCTGCCATGCAGTAAGTTAAGAACCCAAGTGTGATGGTCTAAACTCTCAAGCACGAGGTTTTGTGGCTGTACACACTGGTATACTAGTACTCTTCTTGCTTGAGTTTTGAGTTTGATGTGAATGGTGTCTCCAGCGAGAATTTATAGGTCGAGAAAGTGCTTTAGCATGCAATATTATTATAAGTGTCAAATGGGAGCTATAATATAGATCGAGAAGTATATAAACTAGAAAGGGAGCTCGGTGCAACATAAAAGTGCATCAGAAGGGTGACATGAACAAACACCCGCCATGCACGTCATTTTCGCCAAAGTCTAATTTTTTCACATGTGAGTGCCACGGTCAAAACCTTGTGTCAACATACACGGGGGTAATTACATTTGTAAACGTGCAGATTTGACAATGTGAAATGTGTATTTTTTATGACAAAGAAGAAGAGCAAATACATGGACAGATACAGCGTATGCAGCCTGTTAAACATTTCTTCCAAAGATTTCAGAAAAAGGGTGGAAGAATCGGGGAATCTGCCTTACTTGGACTGGCATAGGAGGCCCTCATTGCGTTGGTGTTTCACTTGCATTCTGCTCCGTCGATCAAGCAGCCAGCTTTTGACCGGCCAAGCACATTAGTTGGCTCCCTGGACCTAGGAGATCGCCTTTTGAAATCATTAAGTTCATAGCCTATGACTTGAGGAGAAATATATTTCATCTAAGGGCGACGCTGGCTTAGGGCCAACGGTTTGGAGCACTCAACCGGTGCAGGCCACTAACATGAGCAAAAAGTCCAAGGTTTAGTATTACCATATTTGAAGAAATACCTGTCAGGTTTTGCCTTTTTTTCTTTCAAAAACCTATGGTCCATCAAGCGTACCATTGTGGCACTATCAGTGTGAACCCTGAACCCACATGAGTGGCTGGCAGAAGGTCTAAGATTTGTACTTAATTGCAACATATTTTCCGGCCATCCAGAAAAAGAAGCACTTGGATTCCAAAATCCCAGTTGTCCCAGCTTTAAACTAGATATATTAATGTGTTGATGATGGACAATTTTTGTTTCTTAAAGTTGGCAGACATACCTACTTCACCGGGCATGGTTGATCTTTGATTGGATCTTTTGGTGCTCTAAATTTGATTGGTGATGGTAACAAGATGGCCTTTCCTTGCAGGGGCGGAGTGTTCTGGAGAGCACATGGTTAGACTCATGCTGAAAGGCTAAGCACCCCTAGTATCCATATCAAAATATTCAGTTCCAGTCATTCTGCAGCCTATGCTCTGCTCCTTGGTTACTGCAATGTTAAAACAAATCCAACTTGGCAGAGTAAATACGAGGATCAAAGAATAGGGCCACTTCAGTGTGCACAAAAAAAATGCATATTGCAAGAAAGTAATGAGTTGGAACTTAGCAAGCTAAAAGGTACTCACAGATGAAGGCTCTTGCCCTGGAAAGTTTATCATTAAAAATGAACCGCTTTGAGTTAGTGAAGCACCTTGCATACATTTGTCTAGTCTGTCCACGCTCCAAACCCAGTAGGAATTGGATGTCTCTCTGACCATCCTCAACAGCAGAATCTTACTGAAGTACCAAAGGGCAAAGCAATCTTCCTGAAAAGCCATCTCATCTTGCTTGATACTCAAAGCAGAGATAGGTTTAACTATTTCTACGTACAAAGCGAAGCGAAATCGTACCAGGTACTTGTTCCATGCAGTAGCAGCCGCTGTCTCTTTATTCGATGTCTCGCTGCATGGACAACCTGGAATCCTTCAGAACTGGTCGGCTGAACTAAAATGAGTGCAACCGACAACACACGGAACAATAAAAATGTTCAATTTATTTAAAAAGTTTATTTGTAATTACACATCAATAAAGCCATCATCGCTCAACAGTATCAAGCCAGTATGCCACACTACACACTATGTTACAATGAAACTTATCAAGCCATAGCAGTCACTGTGCCACACTACACATTTTATTTAATTATATGTTACAGACATATCAACTATGTTGTAGCTAGTGTATGCCATGCAGAGAAAATTTCTCTCTGGCAGAACACTGACATGAAAAAGGCGAGACTTCATTTCGGTGACCTTGCTTGGCGAATTCGCCTTTCATCAGATAACAGCTTTGCAAATCTGCAAAGAAGGTGCTAATTAGCTCATAAGTAGATGCATAATGCGATTATAATAACCTGATAGGTGGTAGCAAGTTCACCTCTTGAGAGCTTCCTCGTTGGTCACCTCTGTGTCGCTACAAGCAGACACCATCTGACCAGTCTCTAAATTTGCCCGTGAGACAGGTTTCTTTAGCAGCATCTCTCCAACACTCACAAGTTTCTCCAAGTTATCCTTGGTGGCAACGTCAACCGTGGAGAGTGTTCCCCGTAGGGTATCATCCTATTATTAGAAATGGTAGCTTGAGAGGAAAAGATGTATTTTTCCTAGTTACATAGTAAAAAATTAACTGGTGCATTTTAATTACCTGAATCCTCAGATAGTTTTGCTCAGAACGTAAAGCTTTGAAAACAGAAGCAATGTGAATATCAACCATATCTGCACTTGCCCGTGTGAAAATATCTACCAACGGTGTGGATCCACTGCTAAGTAACCAACCCAACACTCCCCATGATTTAGCCTTTTGTGCATTGTACTTTTCTTCAAACTTTGATGAGCCTGTGCCCAGTGAAATGACCAAAAACCGGCCATAGTCCAAAGGTTTTATTGGGAAGAAATCTGGATTTTCCTTGTAAATCTGCTTGGTTACTTCTCCAATGGCAACTAAAGCCTAAACACGACAGAGACGGATATTAGGTCAAAATCTGGACTTACCGTCAATTTCTTAATCAAGTAAAAATTTGTCAAGACATTGTGGAGGTGTATTGTGCTGCATATATGAGAAGTAAATTAACTAAACTTATAAACCATATACAAAGATTGAAGTGAAGATTCCATTAATATGTTAATGTTATGCATAACTAGTTAACTGCGGTACCGGATTATTGGCAGCTACTCCCCCATCAATAAGATTAAACTCCTTGATGTTTCCATGATAGTCTTCGGTCTTGAAGTAATGTGCAGGTAGATAGGTTGGAGCAGCAGATGTGCTGATACAAATATCTGATAGCAAAGCATCCATTGTGTTCTTCTTCTTAACCTGTCAAGTGATAATAGAATGTTCAATTGTGTGCAAAGTATCCATTACGGCGGATTGATGGTGTTTGCAACTTTTAATTAGTCATTATAGATTCCTGCATCTTCTCCCTTTGAATTGATTTTACATGGAAATTAGGAAATACATGTTTCAGTAGCAAGTGTTTCCTGTGCATCAAAATTAATTTGTTCTGACTTACTATAACTGGTATAGAAAACATAGCGTGTGCCCAAATTTGAACTCCCGAAAGATGAGAGGGTAACCTCATAGGATGAAAAAATGGTTGGCTGTAGCCGCTTGATGTCGAAAGTTGGTATTACCACATTTGTTAAAGTCTGATGCAGCCTGGTGTTTCCTAACTTCTTCCTCAAAACTTCATGAAGGTACTTGCCATCATAGCAAGGTCCTGACAATAACCGAAGTGTCCTTATTATCCGACCAAATGCACCCCTATAGAAACAAAGAAAATGTTTACCAACAAGTTCCCAAACCAATCAACAAAAACCATAATACATGTGTTCACCTGAGCTGTGGAAATATTTTTGGAGAATTGTCCATATAAAATGCTTGAATATCCTTGGCAGCAAAAAGTGGTCTTTTCTTCTTGTTTGGTGCAGTGAGCATCGCAGTCACAAGTCCCCCTGTGCTAGTCCCAGCAATGACATCAAAGTAGTCTGCTAATCGGGCTTCCTCTCCATCAAGTTTCTTCAGAAATTAAAACCACAGTTACAGTGAGATGCAGTTAAGAGCATCAATTGAATTATTGTGTTTCTATGGAAAGGAGCATAAGCTGGTGTGGGAGGGGAAAAAGTCAGTGATACATGGCATGTATATTCAGCTCACCATTCCTATGGAGATAAAAAAAGGAACAGATTTCGAAACTAGCAGACAATTTGCCAAGAATTTCAAAATTTTCTGCAGGACTGCAATGTTTCAGCATGTAAATCTGTATGAATAACATAACAGAAGAAAAGGCAAGCTGAAAAGAAAAAAACAGCAGTTAAAGTTAACAAGATATGGTGAATTGAGTTAAACGGGTTGAACTTTAAACTAGCACCAAACAGTGAAGATGGGATAATTTCATCCAACATGGCATATGGCACATGAACTTTTAATCTATCATATTTCTTACCAGGTTAGCGTTGCCATGGCAATATCACAAGATACGGAAATCACTTATGCTACATAACTACAGTTTTACCTGCAACTCAGCTTCTAGAAAGGCAAGAGCAACAGCTGGAATGATTCCTCGAATCCCTCCACCATCGATAGAGAGAACTGTGATGAGGTTGCCATAAGTTGGCGGGTGTCTACACAGGATATGTTCGCCAGTCTCCATATTGCTGCCCTCCTCAAGGGTAAGTTGCACACAATTGTATTTATCTCACGGTGGCTTTTTTGAGTGCTCAAGTTAATGTAGAGAACAAGTATTAATAGGCTTTGGATGAGAACTTTCGTGGCAATGCAAGTAGAGAAGGTCATTTAGCAGTCAGGAGAAGTCATTATGCCCAACTTAAACGTGCGACAACAAGATCTTATCCAGCATTCCTTCATGAGAATATATGTAGAACTAAAGTTAAAAAGTACTAGTCTTTATTTTCTGGAACATTGTTAATAGTGACTTGGTTAGGTGCTTTCAAGGAAACTTCTAGCCCTACAGACCTAATAATGTGTTGAAGAATGTCCTATTTTTGTTATCAAGCATAAAATAAAAGAAAGACCTTCTCAAAATGGAAAATGTGGTTCTGTTTGTTGTGGTGATTGAGAGGCTTCTATCTGCTTGTGATGTTTGAGATGCAGCGTATATATCTTCTTTTAAAAGGATGAATGTCCCTTTCCCAGTTTCCCTTGAACTAAGGGCTATTTCTTGTGCCCTGAAGGTGCTGTCAGAAAAAAGGAATTTTCTATGGTCCAAATGTTAGTCATGTTAGAATGTTGACTAACTCTTGCATGGAGGTAATACATCGTAGCTTTATGCTCATATATTAATATGATCCTACTTGCATAAAAGCACACAATCTAAAGAATAGGACGAACAATTTGTAGTACTGCAAGTTGATTCACCTAAATGGGATGAGAAATTGCAAGACTTATGCATACAAAACCCTTACACCAGAGGAACCTGTGCTTCTGAAGCATTTTATTTTTAAGCAGTATTTAGCAATGGGTTCAATTTATACTAGTTTTGAATTACCATATTAACTTGATGACAGTTACCCAAATAATGACCTAGACACCTAGTTAAGAGCATCTATTATTTTCTAGATCCAACGAACTTGTGAACAAGTCATCGATTATTTTACTTTATATTTTATTTGTGCACACGTGATTGAATAGGAATGGTGTAGCATCCAGCTTTCTCTAGGTTACATATGTAAGCAAAGGTGATCTGGCACGTCAAGTAAGGGCATGACCAATGGAGGCTATAAAAAGCGACAGCCTCATGATGTCAGTGCGGTGAGACTACAGCATGAGGCAGCCATCCTACACGGCTAGAATCTGAACGATCTGAGTTCTTTTCAGAGAAAGAAGAAGATGCAAGGCAAGCCTGAAGGCGACGTGGAGTGTTATTATTATCGTGACTCCAGAGAATGGGATTCTTGCGAAATGCAGTTATGAAATCTGTAATCTAGATGATTCTGGTTGAAGGGGACGATGCTGCCTAGCGGTTACGAACTTTTTGTTCGATTCAAAGGATTTCCACTTGAGTAAAGCTATGGTGGGAACCAATTAGGCAGTGCGGTAAACTGAATGCAGCTGTTGAAAATTGCAACAGGTACGATGGATGGGGGGGGAGAGGGCAGCACGTGGTGCCGCGTTTGGGGGACGGCACTACCCAGCTGCATCCCCCAAACTTAAAATTCATTCATATTACAACACAATTTGACAAACTGAACGAAATTTAACTAAATTTAAACCAAAACCCTAGATCTAAGCATCGCCGTCCTGGCCAGATGGACCGGCCTGCACCGTCCATGTGCCATTGCGATGACGGGAAGCCTCCCTACGCCGGCCAAGCACCACTGCAACGTCTCCCTCCACGCCATCATTAAGCGGCCGCAGGGAGGTTGGCGACGGTCACTAATAGCCAGGTGTGTCAATGACAGGGCTGGCCTGCCAGGCGCCACATCGTTGCAGCTTGCGTCCGGCGCGCCCGCAAGGAGACCTGTGTAGCAGGGATGGCCTCGGGCGCCGGACATGCTATTGGGCCGCGCCGGACAGAAAAGGCCCTTGGGCACACGGCTGGACACGGTTTTTGGTCCGGCGCATCAAATAGGCCTTTGGGGTGCCGTTTGGGGGATGCGGCTGGAGAAGCTCTCTTTTTGCTGGCCCTGCCTTTTCTCTATCTGCTCAAAGCCACATTCTTCCTCTCTTCTCCCGTCTACTCCTTTTCTTCTCTCTCCTGCTTTTCTTGATTTCTGCAGGAGACCCTGACACTCTGCGAGGCTACCACCTGACAATCCGAGCCTAGTTGGCCTGCGGGGCATATGGTTGGGGCTACGTGTTGGCCATGCTCTAAGAGATCATGTGCTAAGACCAAAATATTGGTTGTGGAAACATTTAACGATTCAGAACCCACTGAACAAAGAAATATGACTATTTAAGTTAAGAGCAAACTTTTTGCAATAGACAAATAATATACTCTGTGTCTTGTATGAAAACTCCAGCACTAAACTATCAACCAAATTCAAATAAACCTAACTTGCTTTGCTTTTTTATCATCAAATAACATAGTTTCTAGTCCCGCATATGTTTACTACATGGAAGATAAACATCAAAAGTTATAACAATTCATTATGGGACCTGACCCTGTTAAGGGTTGTATTTGTGCTTAAGAGCTAAGAGCTTGCAATGTCAGATAATGATGTCCCATTGCGAATGAGAATCAAACAGAGGAGAGGCATTTCCATGCTAAAAATTGGCGTGTTACCAGGCCTTGCCATTTGTGGCTGAGACCCTTTTACATATAAAGAGTCAAAGCTTACGCCAGGTTGTGTTTCAAGAAAAAATGGCATGACAATGTTCCATATCAGGAGAAGTCATCATCTCAGCACTAAGTAGTTAATTATGTAATGAGCCGAGTTATAGCTTCCACGTAGTCCAAATATATACTACCTCCATCCCAAAGCATAAGGCTTATATTTTTTTTCCAAAAGTCAATCTACGTAAAGTTTGACCAAATATTTAGAGAAAAATATTACTCCCTCCGATCCATATTAATTGTCACTGGATTGGTTGTATCTAGCACTAAAACATGTTAGATACATCTATTTCTGCGACAAGTAATATGGATCGAAGGGAGTAATATTTATAATACGAAAACTATACCTTTTGATACATCATGAAACATATTTTATAAATTATGACAACCATACATCTTTGCATAATCCAAAAGTACTGGACCACATGAAAGGAATTAATGGGGCAGTTACCAGATATCGCGATGCTGCCTCTTTCAATTCTGTCTGTTCTCTGGCTGCTGGCACCACCGAAGACACCCTCTTCTCATGCAGTTCTTTACACAAAAACCTTCCTCACCTCACGAAAACATGACGTATTGGAGCCACGCCAATAAGTCTGATCCTGCAAAAAACTAGGCTGCTGGACGATTAGTCTGCAATTTCTACAAAATACTATGGTTATGCAACAGAATTTCCTGCATATTGCATATAGTTTACTCAAGCAAGTATTCCATTGCAGATGACAGAGGAAAGTGCATTTGGTTAATGATACAGCAATGAGGCAAAAGAAAGTAAAGGAATCACTGTGCAAAGCCCTGATGCCGCGGCAAACAAAAAGAAAAGGTTATCCAATACATTATTCATGCCTGGCGAAGAGACCTCTTTCATTTGGTGGGGATCTCTCTAAGGAGTACCATGGAACATGTGGGTATTTGAGAAGTGCTTCAGACCTTCAGTGTGCCATGCAGCGGCTGCTGCAGGTGACCAACACCACTGCATCAGTAACACTTTCACACTTGCTCGATTGAGTTGCACTTCAGAAAAGCCTCTTAGTCTGCCATGTCACGCAATGCAACACAAGGAATGTTCGCAATAGAAAGATGTAATGCTATGTACTATCTGTATTTCCATTCTGAGATAAATCTGATGAGGTGAGACGATGTAGGCACTAATAAGTGAGCAAGTTCCTTCTATTGAAATATAAATATAAATGAGATCTTTGTATTCATTACTTATCATTTTTAAATCCTTTCACAATACAAATTTACAATTGACAGACTAACTGGTCTTGATTTGAAATCCATATGATAGTAGCAACTAACAAGTATGGTTCTTATAGATTACACATAAAACTACTGAAGAAGTACGAACAATTTACGCTTTTATCGGGAAAAAAAGAACAATTTATGCAGAATTCGAACTCCCTAATGTACTCTGATACACAAGTCGAGAACATTGCCTTGGCCATGTGAACGGATGGAGAACAGGAGATCTCATGGGCGACTCAGAAATTCAGCAACGACGCGGACCTGCGCTTCCGCCTCCGAGCACGTTGGTTGGACGAGGTGGAAGCCATGTCCCTGCTCATCTGCCTCCCAGACGCCCACCTCGCCCTGCCAGCCACTCGCCATCAACTTCTCAACATACAGCCTTCCCCGACCCCTCATGGGGTCTTTGCCACCAACGCATACCAGCGCGCGTCCACACCCTAGCACTGCCAGGCTTGGCGCGCCCTCCGCCATCGGGTTGATCCACGGGTCATCGCACCCACTGGTCCCCGGGCAGACCACCGGCCAAAGCCGCACCAGCTCGCGGTGCACCGCCATGCCCATCTCGTCCGACTCGGAGCTGTCGCCCCCCAGGAAGTAGGGATGGATCAGCACGAGCGCGCTCACCTTCACGCCGTGGCCGAGCTCCTCCGCGCCAGCGCGCATTGCGGCGTGGTGCGCGATGTTGGCTCCGGCGCTCTCGCCTCCGACGTGGACGCGCCCGAAGTCCGCGTGGGCGGTCAGCCAGGGCTCGGGCCCCTGGCCGGCCGCGTGCGCGGCCACCCACTGGAGCGCCACCCAGGCGTCCCCGTAGAGCGCGGGGACCGGGTGCTCCGGCGCGAGGCGGTACTCCACCGACACGACCATCGCCCTGCCCCGCGCGGCGAGCTGGTTGGCGTGGCCGTGCACCGCGGCGTCGAACGCCGAGCCGAGGCAGAAGCCACCGCCGTGGAAGAATACGAGGACGGGAACCTTGCCCTGTTGGCCGCCGGCGGGGGCAGGCGGGAGGTAGATTCGCGCCGACAGGCCGGTTTCCGGAAGGATGGTAACGTCCTTTGAGGACACGCCGGTGGCGGCGTCGGTGCCGGGTGCGGCGAAGTCGACCCGCAGGAAGCGCTCGACGCGGCCGCTCTTGTAGACGCGAATGAAGTTGGGGGCGTCGAGGATGACCTCGTCGCCGGCGGCAACCGTGTCGGACATGGCGTGGGGGGGAGATCAGGGAGGGGAAGCAAAAGCCAATGTCAACGAATCTGTCCACAGAGTAGAGCTACCTGCTTCAGGACTTGGATCTGGGTATCTGACTATGAAAAACGTGGGGCAGTGGTCCATCGCTGCTGGCGCAGCCGCGGCGGCGCCGGCGCATCAGTGAGCCCGCGAGGGATGCAAGTCATATTATACATCACTTCAGGGGTTCGAATGTACATCTCTTTTATTCGGAGGAAGAACGTATTCAGATTTGAGAACAGAGAGGAATTTCTTTTCCTACTCACCCTGACTCATATTAATTGACTTAGATTTATCAAAATTTAAATAAATCTAGATACTAAATAATGTCTAGATTTATCTAAATTTAGCAAATATGAGTCAATTAATATGGGTCGAAGGGAGTAGCAAAATCTATCTCGGCCACTATGGCCTCAACAATGGTACAGTACTTTCGACTCTCGGTGATATCGATCGGGCTGTTTGGTATCTTTGCTAGAATTCTGGTGTTGCTCATGAAATTATTCAAGAGGTGCATAGAAAGAAAGATAAAGGGCCTGTTACTAAAATAGGCTATAAAAAGTCTTATGACATCGTGAATCTAGATTTTTTTAATGAAGTCTTAGCTTTTAAAGGTTTTTGTCCTTCTTTTATTAGATTTATTAAGAAAATCACTGCAGGTGAGTTCTTTGGGGTTAGAATCGAGGACTCTGAAAATGATTTCTTTTCTGTTGGGAAAGAGTTTAGACAGGGGATCTCATTGCTCCCCTCCTTTTAATATGGCAAGTGCTAGGCGTCTCTTAGACGATGGGGGAGTTTTCATCGTCCCGCTTCACTGCGCGACACGTGTCCTCCAAAATCACTACATATTCCGTTTTTGCTGCAAAACACCTACTTTTTGCTACAAATGTCCCTTTTTTGCTTTCGAAGCAAAAAATGGTTCGTTTCACAAAATAGAACGTCTCGTTGGAGACCATGCAACAAAAATATATGCTAATGTAGCAAAACAGACTTTGCCGGAGACATCGTCGGAAAAAACTCGCTGGTGAGTCTCGTCGGATACCGTGTAGCAAAAAATTGACACTATTATAGCAAAACCACACGACGGTTTTAGCAACAATGTTCTTCTAATGTAGAAAAAAACTGACTTCGCCGGATACATGGCTGGAGACTAGCCAGGAGACCTTGATGGAGAACTAGTAGCAAAAACTTTACGGTATTGTAGCAAAACCAAAAAATAAAGGTAGCAAAATAAATGTAACAATGTAGCAAAATCAGATGTCGCCCTTTATAGCAACGTCCGCCTTAGTTTGCAGCTCCGATGAGCACCGCCATCCTTAGTATGTAGCTCCTGCGCTACCCATTGTAGCAAGGTCGCCCACCGCTTGTAGCAGGGTCGTCGTGCCTATGTAGCAGGGACAACCACTGCATATAGCAGGGTCGCCATGGCTCTGTAGCAGGGCTACATGGTGAGGGCTCGCAGCAACGGGGCGGACCTGCGCTGGTCCAAACTAAGGAAGGAAACCACCATGCGAGTGCGGTAGGAGGAGCACGCCGGAGAAGGGCATTGCAGAGGAGGTGTAGCATCGAGAGACGCGCGAGGCGGCGCCGACGCAGCACCTCCTTCCGGCCCGAGGACACACGACGGAGAAGAAGACATGCTTCCCACCCGAGGATGCGCGAGGGAGAAGCACGTCGGTGCAGGACCTCCTTCCCATCCTGAGTGTTTCCCACCAGAGTAGCACCTCCTTCCCTCGGCGCACCATCTCACCTTGGCGGACTCCGGGAGAGATCTGGCCGCGGTCCAATACTCGAGCGCGATAAGAACTGGGGGAATTTTGCGTGAGAGGATAAGACAAGGGAAGAGTCGTGGGACCAAGGAACACAAGGAAAAAGGACGCGCGGTAGCGAACCCGGATGATGCATCGTTTGGGGGATTACCATCACTTTCCTTTTAATATTATGATAGATGTTTTTTTAGAATGCTTTCTAAGGGCACTGGGCATAATATCATTAGCAGATTGTGTCCTAATATTTTTCCAGGGAAGATTGTCTGTCTGCATTATGCAGATGATACTCTTCTCTTTTTAGAAAATAATTCTAATGTTGCTATCCCTCTTAAATGAATCATCACTTGTTTTAAACAAGTGTCGGGCATGAGAGTTAATTATCATATAAGTGAATTGATCCCTGTCAACTTAGAAAATTTAGAATTTCAACCTTTTTTAGATATTTTTCAATGTGTCGTTGGAGCTTTTCCAGTGAAATATATGGGGATTCCCCTACACTTTGATAAGCCGAGGAGGGAAGACCTTCAGCCTTTAATTGAGAGTATTTTAAATAGAATTACTGGGTGGATAGGCAAGTTGCTCTTTTATGCATCAAAAAAATGTTCTTATTCAAGCTTGTTTATCTAGAATTCCTATCTACTTACTCTCTCTAAATTTCCAAAATAGGCTCTAATCTCTTAGATACTTATTTTGCTAACTTTTTCTGAATGATGAGGAGGGTAACCATAAGATCCAACTGGCCTTCCATCTGCATGAGGAAGGAATTTGGTGGTCTAGGTATTCCTAACCTTAGAGATTTAAATTTAGCTTTGATTGGTTCATGGGTAAGAGATATATTCAGAGAGAAGGTACTCTCTAGAAAAGAATATAGATTCTAAATATAACACTAGGAACCCTAACATCCTTTGCTGCCAGGATGTGCGCCCTTCAACCTTTTGGAAAGGTGTCATGTGGGCCACCAGTTTAGTGAAGATGGGGTACATGTGGCATGTAGGAAATGGTCGTTGCATTAAATTTTGGAAAGATATTTGGTTTGGTAACTCCCCTTTAGCCACCCAATTCTAGAATCTTTACATAGTCTGTCATCAACAAACCAAAACTATTGATGATCTATGGGATGGGTCCATTATTAGATGTGATTTTATAAGAACTTTCACTGGACAAATGATGCTCCAGTGGCAGGAACTCCAAGGTATTCTTAGTAGCATAGTTCTTTCTAACTCTAAGGACCAACTCATTTGGCAGCACGAATCTAAGGGTGTTTATTCCTCTAGTTCCATGTACTCTGTTATCAATTTTCGTGGGATTAAACAGGTTTTTAGGCCTACATTTTAGAATTTAAGAATTCTCCCCAGGATTCAGACCTTCCTGTGGTTTTTTTTCTTAGAATATAATCCTTACAAGGGATGAACTGAGATCCAGGGGGGTCATAAACCTATAGAATGTTCCTTTTGCAAAGAAATATAAACTATGAAGCATCTTTCCTTTGAGTGTAGTGTAGCTAGGGTTCTGTGGGATGACTTCTATGAGTTCTCTGGTTTACACATTGTAGATTTTGTCTCTATTGGTAGTAAATGGTTGGACAATAAGAAAATATATAGATTAATGTTCTTACTTCCGTTGTTCTATGGAGAATTTGGAATAGACGAAATAGTTTATTTTTTAACAAATCGTCTTGGCTGTCTATCAAGCAGGTCTGGCATCTGGTGTTGATATATCTGAGGAACTAGAAGGTTCCATTCAAGGAACAGAACTGGGTGTTGATAGACCAGTTTTAGGACATGATAATGCACAAACTCAAGACCCCTATGACGATCAAGGAAAGCTGATTTGCAAAGGTTTTGAGTGGATCTCGACCTAAAAATCATCAGCTTCGCTGAACCTCCCTAGAGTACCTGAAGGAACATCTAGAGGAGGACAATGTGATCCATGTGGTGAGCTGATTGAGCTAGTCTTGAGGCTGTGTGCTCCCTATCTTATGTCCTTGTTCCTGTTCCAGAAACTTGTCTTAGCTGAGAATTTCTGTGATTTATTTTGTACTCTTGGATTTATCTAGGTGTAGGTCTGGTGTGTTGAACTCGGATGGTTTAGTAAAATCCCTTTTGATCTAAAAATTCTGGTGTTGCTTTTCTTAGTGAGTTGGTTGATTACTTAAATGTTTGCATGCATACAACTACAGTTTTGGCACTATGGCTTAAAAACTATAGGAGGTTTGTCAAAATTTAGATAAATCTATATACTAAATAGTATTTAGTATTTAGATCCATCCAATATTTAATAATTTCGTGATATTTATTTTGAGACGCAGGGAGTATAACATTGTGTCATGGGAGAAGAAAGTGTTTGAAGACATCGATGTTTTGTTAAATTGCTAGTTTTTTATATTTTATTTTATAATTGATGAAGACAACTCATATATTCTTGACATGTACTATTTGGTACTATAAATTTATATATTATGGTTGTAAAAAAGAGGAATACCGTCTGTTTGATTGTCAGAGTGGGACAACCGACGAAGCACGAGATGTTTACTTTGTGCGCCATCTTAGGCCCTCGTTAAATCTTAGGATCGACAAATGCACGAATATAAAAAGACATAAATCTGCTAGATTTGCTATGGCAAAATAGAGGTTTGCAAAACATAAAAAACCGATGTAGTAGAAACGATTGTTTGGATGGAAGTATTCCCTCCATCCTAAAATAGGTGACATGGATTTGTCTAGATTTGAGTGTGTCTAGATACGTTTTAATATCTAGATACATGTGAATCTATATAACTTAAGTCACTTATTTTAGGGCGGAGGGAGTAGTAAAAAAACACAAAAAGTTCACCGTGGTTGATCCTTAAGATAGGTTCGAGTGGTGGATGTCCAAGCTCCTATGAAACCGAGGCATTGAAATAAAAAATCCATATGAATTTGGCAAAAGACGTTCGGGGTCTGATGACCCACAAGTATAGGGGATCGCAACAGTCTTCGCGGGTAGTATTACCCAATTTATTAATTCAACACAAGGAGAGACAAAGAATACCTGCAAGCCTTAATAACTGAGTTGTCAGTTCAGCTGCACCTGGAAATAGTTCTTGCTCACAGAAGTTTATCAGTAGCAATAGTTTGTAGTAGCAACAGCAAAGCAACAGCAACATTAACAGCAACAGTGAAACATGAGCAATAGTAACAGTAACGGTAATAGTGGGATTCGGGTGCGGTAGGCATAGAGATGGATGGACGGGCGTTGCATGGACAAGTCTAAACATGTAACTTCAAGATCGAGGGCATTGCAGATAAATAATAACAAGCATCCAAGTACTAAACAATCCTAGGCATGTGCTCCAAATATAGTCATACATGCTCGCAATGAGAACTTGCACAACATCTTCTGTCCAGCCAACCCATGGCAGCGGGGTCTCTAGGGAACTACTGGCAATTAAGGTGCTCCTTTTAATAGAGCATCGGATCAAAGCATTAACACTCCATGACACACATGTGATCCTTACACCACAGTCATCCCCTCCGGTTATCCCAATTATTGTCACCTTGGGGCCTTTGGATCCGGACAATGATATGTGTACACAACTTGCAGATAAGATCACAAATAATACTATCATAATGATTCAATAATAAGTTCAAATCTGAGATCATGGCACTCGGTCCCTAGTGACAAGCATTAAGCACAACAAGTTGCAACAAAGTTAAATAGCACTAATAGAGATACTAGGCACTATGCCCTAACAGATCTTATTCGACTACATGATAGAACTCATCCAATCCCTACCATCCCCAAGCCTACAGCGGGGGATTACTCACTCATGGATGAGGGAAACATCGGCGGTTGATGGAGATGCGTTGGTGATGACGATGGCGATGATCCTCTCCAAATTCCCCGTCCCGGCAGGGTGCCAGGTCGGAGTTTCTGGATCCGAATTTTGGTTTCTGGTGACGGCGGCGGAGCAGAACTCTTTCTAGAAAACTATCGACCCCCCCCCCTCGGTTTTTAGGTCGAAAGGCAACTTATAAGCGCAGAGGGAGGTGAGGGTGCACAGGGGTGGCACACCCCTCGGTAGCGACGATGGTGGGCCCGCGCCTGGGGTGGGTGTGGGCCCCCAGGCCTCCTCTCCATCTCGTCTTCTGGCTCTGTGGATCTTCTGGTGAAATATAATTTTTGGCATATTTTCCGGGATTTTGCCTGATAGCTCATTTTCTGCACAAAAACAAGACACCAAGGTAATTCTGATGAAAACAACGTCAGTCTGTGTTAGTTGTATCCAAATCACACAAGTTTAGAGGAGAAACAATAGCAAAGTGTTCGAGAAAGTAGATACGTTTTGGACGTATCAACTCCCCCTAAGCTTAGCTTATTGCTTGTCCTCAAGCAATTTAGTTGAAAACTGAGTGCGATAAAAGAAATTTCACGAACACTTTGCTTCATATGATGTAAATATTCTCAACACAGGAGTAGATGCTTAGACAATTCATAATAAGGAGTATGCAACTAAGTCTACTCAATAGTCATTGCAAGCTATGAAGGGAAACCCACTCAATAATAATAAGTAGCATGAAACATAAACATAAGCAACATTGCAATGCTCATAATAAGGTATGATAGAGTGGTATCTCGCTTGCCTTTGTTTGAAGAGCACAATATAAATGCCAAGGCACCTCTAAAGTTCACATGAAGACTAGAGGTAAAGATATCAGAGATACAAGCATCAAAGTCATGACATAATTAACCAAGTTTTGGAACAAACACAAGAATGACAACTATGCTCTCAAGAAGGTGCTCATAGAATAAGTGGTGACTCAAAAAAGTTGTCAAAATGGTTTTGAAAGGTTTGAAAGGCTTCCAAATGTTGAAAGGAAGGTACTCATTAGCTTTGATCTCTCATTGCCCCTATCATAGGCATATTCATGTGGTTAAGGTGAAAGTGAGGTCCACTTTGAATCATATGCTTGACAGACCATAAACTGGAAATCCCAAGTCCCTTGAGTATGAGGGCTGCTCCGCATGCTACTCAACTTTGGTCACCTGAAAGTTCTTGTCATTATAAATACATGCATATCATCGAGAACCGCCAACGGGGTATCCCTTGCACATGGTACATGAGCTTTCCCATAACCAAAATGACAAGGCAAGCAGGCAATGAGCATCTTAGCAATTTTTTTATTTACCATATGCATAGATTTTTATTGAGGATGCTTCATAGATGCTCATTATGGTGATGCTGCAAGTTTCCACCATGATTAGGCATGGCTTAGGCTAGCGGCCCAGGCGTTTCTCTAACACAATGTATAAATCCATGAACTCACAACCTCCCCTTTTATTTCACATTGTCGACATCCATAAACAAAAGAGCAAGGAATCAACTGGATGGGATATCCAACAAGTGTTGAAAGCGTTCCCGTGATAACCGCAGTTCTGCGACTCGACATATAATTTGCAAGCATATAACTTTCATGGACAAGTCACAATGGTTCAGAATTATTAAGCGCAAATAATAAAGTGTGCCATCAAGTTCGTGAGAGCTTTACTAACTTTCTCAAAACAGACAAACATTTTATTTTGGAAGAAAACACGGCATATAAAATATGCACTGAAGTAGCAAATGATGCTAATAGGTAGGTATGGTGGACACAGTTGGCAATATTGGTTTTGGGGAGTTGGAAGCACATGTAGAGCACACACTCAGTGCAAATGAAGGCTAGCAATAGAGAGTGAGCGACAAACGAGAGAGCAATAACTTTCATAATCATGCTTGCAACAAAACAGGACTAATTATGGCATGAAAGTGATACAAGAACTTTGAGGAAAAATAAATCATCGAGGCTTACTGACTATTGATTAGTCATATGCATGTGTGAGCATGTGCCAAGTCGATTCACATGAACAGTCAGAGGAGGATACCACAATGTCATACCAAAGTATGAATAAAACAATGCAAGCAAACATTCATATGACATGCTACAAACTATTAGCAAGCTGGATCTAATCATAGACAAGCAAGAACTACTAAGCATCCATAATGACATACACCTTACACAAACAGGCTAAGCATGCTCACAATGATGAGTATATGTACAAAAAACAAATAGAGTTCGTTACCAGCCTCTTACCACACCTCAAGTTGTCTTAATCTTCATTATTTCCCTTCACTTGTGTGACTTGAATAATTAACATGAAACCAAAATCCACTGAGGACGGCTGAATCCTGCAAAGAACTCACAAAACCAAATAAGAACAACAAATATTTTGGTGTTTTTGAATTTTTAGAAGCAAGCAAACAAAGAAAAACCAAACAAAAACAAAGCAAACCAAACAAAGCAAAATCTTTTTGGATTTTTCTTTTAAGGCAAACCAAAGCAAAGAAACAAACCAAGATAAACAACGAAAATATTTTTGGTATTTTTGTGTTTTTAGAAAGAAGCAACAAAAACCAAAAAGAAAGCAAAAACAATGGATATACAAAGAACCGACCGAACATGATATAAAGATGGGTGTGACGTCAGTATACCTCCCCCCAAGCTTAGGCTTTTGGCCTAAGTGGGGCTCAATCCCATGGTACCCAAGTAGATGCGCCTTTGTAGTATGTCGAGGAAGCTCCCTCGTCCTGGTACGAGCTTGAGGCCTCCCCTGTGTAATACGAAGAGGGGTCGTATGATGGTGCCTCCTCCTGATAGTGCCCGTGGAAGTTAAGAGAGCACAGCTTGTCATCCATCTCCGCCTTCGAGCGTGACCAAGGTCCCTGAGAAATACTGAACAAAGTGGTTTGGGGTAGAGGGATCTCTCTCTTCCCCGTCAGTAAACAACATTCTATAAACCAAGTTCTCAAGAGTAGAGCTAGTGGTGAAAAAGTGGTGCGCCTTCATGGCAGCACGATCAAGCCTCTGAGGAGCCAAAACTATATCATGTGGATCAACAACAATGTTCAAGGCAGCAACAACACAAGTAGCAATAATTCCCCCATAAATGGGTCCCTTAGTAGCTAAACGACGAGCAATGAGAGAACCAAGATTATACTTATCCTCATTGTTGAGCGCAACAGCTAAGAAGGCCAATTGATAGTTGGAAATATTACTAGTGTTCTTCCTACTGAGAACACTGGTGCCAAGATAGTAGGCAAAGTACCTGATGGCTGGAAGTTGAATATTCTTTATCATTCCTCGTTGAGCTCTGCGGTCATCATCATTGGTTATTTCTCGATAAAGATCCAACAAATCTGCGGGAAGAGCTGGAATCTTCTTTGATGACCCAGCTGTACCAAGTCCCAGGGCCTTGCAAAATTGCTTCAAAGTCATAGAATGTGCCCTGCCATAAATTTCAAAAGACACAGCATGCTTGAACACACTATTAGTAAAGGAGAAACTCTCCACAAATGTTTTAGTAAGTAAAGCATATTGTGCGCTCTCATCCTGCATGCAACTTGTTAGTCCAGCCCTCTGAATCAAAGTCATAAAATCGTTAAGAATCCCAGCAGCTCGCAAGAAAGTTTGACAAGGAAAGGTGGAGGGGTGCGCATCCCCTTCATCTCCCTCATCACCAAATCACGGAATGATGAGATCCTCATTGTATGAGAGTCTACTACTGGTAGATGACCTTGGAAGCATTGCCCTTCTAGGCGCATCACTCTCAAATATATCACCAAATGTGTGGTTGCGGTGACCCAGCATAGCACTGCATGATGTAGTATACTATAGTCATTGACATAACACTAATGAAACACCGTTCATTAGTATTACATCCCTCAGAATGGCACAACAGAAACACAGCGGGTCCAATACATGGCTAAAGGTTACATCTCACTCTTTACACAAGATCCAAAGAACACTTTAGGGTAAGAGAGAGAAAGAACTTCTTACAAAGAAGAATCAAAGATAAACAACGCTAGGACTATTATACTATTAAGACTAGTATTTTAACTAAGGGGTTGACATTGCTGCTATTGCAACGCACTACAGAAATAGGTTCTTTGGATAGAGATTATATTCCTATCTAATTAGTAGCTTCGTCTTCATTTGAGTTGAGGTATTTGTTGATTTCCTTGTCTTTGAAGAACTTTAGCTTTGAATGATGATACCTGGAGCATAACTTGGTGTAGACATCGTCTTAATGGCTTCAGAATCTAGCAAGGGTTAATAAGATACTTTGAGTACGAGCGTACTCAGCAAGTTCACTAGAAAAGGAGTGTTTGATGCACTATAACTACAGCCACAGAGCGTAGGTCGTAGGCAATGCAAGTTTTCATAAACATTTCTTCAAAGGTTGCTTTTATTCTGAAAAACTATGCCTGTCAGCCTTCACGGGTTTACCAGACCTTTCATGGAGTTCCTTTCCCGCAGCGTTCGCAGCTTCTTTCCAGAACAGGGAGTAACAAGTTATAGTTCTTACACTCTGCAGAGGTGCGTTACTTTACCCATGAGAGATCAACTCTTTGTTGCACAACCGGGCAGCTTATTCCCATCCACAATTCTATGATGTGGGGCCCAGAAGATGATCCAAGCCAATCACTGCCCCCTTCGCGACCTCGCATGCCTCCTTGGTGTACACCATGTCCACATATTGAATTACGGCAATGGTTTGTACAAACCGTTAGATGCCAGAACTATTGTGGGACGTTGAGGGTTCCCACCCATATGCTGCATATCCTCTACGAATTACCAATTAATATGCACGCTATGAGGATAACAGCCATGACCTGCACATCCGGCTTCATGCGAGAGGAAGAAGATACAGCTGACTTCTCCGTCCCATTCCAAATCTCATGGTTAACGCGTAATATATGGTGCAAGAATCACTGGTGACATTGGTTGTTAAGTCCTAGATAATATGTTCCTTTACCACCGGGACTTTTATAGTAAGTTATTACCTCATGGTAATAACCTATAATCACATTATTATGAAAATAGTGTTTTCGGATCTTTTTCAAATGCAGGTGATGTCCACATTGGATTTGGAAAATACTTTACAAAAAATAACCAAAGGACATGAGCAAGTGTGAACTTGCCTTTTGTGATTGCAAGATTATGCACTCACGGTCTTAAAGATAATATAAGATCCAAAATCTGAAATCAGCATCATTGGTCTGGTAAGGACTAGTGTTTAAAGAAGCAATATGCTCTTATGCATAAGTAATGTGATGCACTTTATAAACACGAATCCCGGGGATAACGTTGTTCTAGGTTTGAATACTAGAAATGATGTCTTTGAAATGTGTTGTACTTTTAGATGAGTTTTACACTTGTGCTTCTTATTAGGGCTTGTGAGTGTGTGTGAAACAATATGTAGTTATAATATCATAAAATAATGAGACACACACAACTTGTGAAATGCTACTTAAGATTGCTTATATGAATTGTGGTTTTGAAGTGGCAAAAAGAATAACATTTGAAGAAAAGATTCATTTTCTAAGGTCTAAATAATCTGTATTGTTAATAGGATGTGTTCACTATCTCTTGGTGTGTGATTGATTCGTTTGGACTTGAGATGCCTTATGTTTTATTTGGAATAGACCAAAGTTAACTATAAAACATCTAACAATGTTTATAGTATTATATTTAGAGTCTTGTAGACTAAAGTTAACTTTAAAACTTAGATAGTTGGAAAGTATAATGCTTATAACATTTGTACTTTGTGTACTTGGTAATGTTGCCTTAAGGGTACTTAAGAATGGTTATATTTTTATTTGATGTAGTGGTTTCTTGATTTTATAATGGAATAGTATTATTATTTTTTTATAAATGAGTGGTTAAAATTTATAAACAAAGAAATAATATTACTTAACTACATATGGACTTACTATAATGTTGTGGTAGTTTTGTCATTTGGTGGTTGAGGTATATGAAAAAGATTGGGTTTAGTCACAATTATTCTTGGGGATTTTATATTGGATAAGGATCCTTTTGGAAAATAGTCTACACTTATGGTTGAATGATAATCCAATAAAATTGTAATTAAAATGTGTTAAACTATTTTGACTTCATATTATTAATTTTGAAGACTAATACTATTTATTAGACTCAATTGGTTAATTTTAGAAATATTAGCAATTTTTATTTACCCTTATATGAATTATCAATTAAATAAATAAGTTTAAATTTGAGTTATTAAAGTATTTGAATTTTTATTTAACTCAAAAGTGGAATATTATATTTATAACATGTAGGTATTATTTTTGTGATCATTTTGGTATATTAAATTTATTTTTGTGATTTATAAATAATAAGATATGATTTTTGTAAGATTTGTTTATTTATAAATACTTAATAAATAATAAATACTTAATTAAGTGAAATAATAATACATGATTATAGTTTTAAAGTATTGTTTTTATTTTTCCAAGATTTTTGGTATTTATTTATATTCTTAACATTTACCATTATTAAAATAGGAATTATCAAAGTTTTATTACCTTTAAAATCTTTATTAAATAATAATTATTTAAATTGTTAACTTAATAATGTTTAATAATAGTTTTAAGTTATATATTTTATTTTTCTAAACATTTTCATATATTATACATATTTTTCTGAATTGTAAATCAAATGTTATTAATTAAACAAGATTTAATCATTTATTTGATTTCTTAAACAGAAAATACTTTTTGTACTGAGGCTAACTCTACCCAAAGTCACTGACTGGTGGGCCAGTGGACACATCAGCTCTCAAGTTAAAATAAATGCATTTGTTATCGGCCTGATTGCTACTCTCAGTCAATGACAGATGGGCCCTAGACCATATCATCTGCCACGCGAGACAAAGACTGGGTCAAACTAGCTGACTAGGCCGAGGGTGACGTTGGCATGACGTCATTCGAGCTTGATCCTCTCAGATCGATGATGGATCAAGTGATTTGGTGCACGTGCGGGGTGTGATTAGGTTCGTCAGAAAGAGGGTATCCCGAGGGACCTATTGGTGGTGGCGCCGCCCTATTTTGGTCACCGGAGGACGACCGGTGACGAACTCATGCGACGGTGCTTGCGGGTGATCATGGTGGCGTGGATTTAGGAAGCAAACGAAGCATCTACACATACGAGGAGATTCAGTGACTCACCATGAACACGATGGTGTGGTCGATAGGGCGAGGTCGGAGACGCGAGGTCGATTTACGCCGGCCGGAACCGAGGGTGTGATTGGGTCGATTCACGCCTCCTTCGCAAGTGCGAGTTGGGGCAAACGAACGAGAGGAGCACGACGGTCTCCACCATGGTCTTATCTGGCTGAGGTAAGCACGGAATCGCCGGCACTGATTCACCTCCGAGCTAGGGTTCTCGGTTCAGAAGAAGAAATTGAGAGAAAGAGCCGCAGAGGGGAAATGGGGATGAGGACGAGCAGACGACATCGTGGCATTCTTATCTCTTCCTTCCAGGAGCGGTAGCACGCATCACAGCGCGCGGTCCATCGACGGCGGAGCTCCTGGCCAGCGAGCTGCTTCCAGTAGGCGAGGTAGATGACGAAGTCGATTTTGTAGAAAACCCCCTAGCACTTCTTTTCTCTCAACCCACAGTCCTCCTTTGGTCCTACCCGTCAGCCAGAGAAGAGGACAAATTGGGCTGGCTGTTGGGCCTTTGTGGGCTGCATGTGGGTGGTAGATAGTGGAAAAGGAAATGGGCCACGACCAGGATATTTTTTTATTTGCTTTACTTTTTCTATTTTCTGTTTTTCTTATCAAAGTTGATTTGCTGATCACTTGTAGCAACAATTAGTATTGATTGAGATTTATGTTGTAAATATTAATAATAAATATTTTTCCTGTTATATCATTCTTTATTTTCTTGATATAAATTCCTTGTTTACTATTTTATAAAAGGCTTTTAATAAGCATTTAATTGAGCTAATATCCATAAACTTATTATAGGATGCATTATTATTAACTCATGAGATTTGATTCTCATTAACTCGTAATATTTAGGAGATTTTTATATGGTGATCCTTTATTTTTGTTTGATATATAAAGTTTCTAGGGAATTAATATGATTAATATTATTCCCATGAATTTAGGAAATAACCATGGATATATTTTATTATAACTAACATAGAAGTTAGGGTTTGAATTGCAAATACTTACCCTAGAATTTAGGGTTCTAATTTTACTTCTATTCTTTGTTGATGTGGGTAAAGATTTAATAACTTCTGTTTGTGATATTTGATGACATCACCTTTTAAAATAGAAAGTTATATCTAAAATGTTTTATAGAAAATAATTGATAAAGATACTCCTAAGCACATATAATTTTGATAATTGGAATTGTCAGAGATGTGCTTATGTAATTTGCTATAGGAAAATATTCCTATTAAGTGATATAGATATAAGATGAGGAATTCATAACATGAAATGGATATTATACTTGGTTTAATATTTAAAGTTGATTGTTTACCAAGAATTACTATCTTCCGTAATTCATAATTTTAGACTTCTAATTAAGGAATTCCTTTCCTAGATATTCTACTTTTTCCTATCTATCATCATGGTTAACATGATGAGCTTTATTTCACAAGAATATTCTTATTCACCTTTTATTCTTCTGAACTCATTGATGAATCCAATGAGTTTGACACTAAAGCATTTCATGATCTTCATCTATCCAAACTTGGTTATATCAACTACTCTTCTGCTGATAACCTTCAATCCAACAAGTAGTTCCTTCAAACTCCACTCACAATCTTCCTTAATCATCCATCACTAATATTTCTCCATCAGATGTATGTATCCAACTACCTTTCTCTATAGCTTACTATCCTTTAAGATGAATAACACTACTTCCATAACTCTATGTTATATTAGCTTTGATTTCAACATACTATCCTACATTTACTTCACTCTAATACTCCTAATTCAACCTCACATTATTTTAATGTGACTTTTAATGACTACTCTTGGCTAACTTGTCTATACTAGGGTTTCATTCCTGTTCTACCCACCAATGTCACTTATACATGATATAAGTATACCATCTTGGTGAGCAAGGCATGATCATTATAATCCTTTAATCATCTATAACTTAGGTTTCCAATTGGCTAATCAAGACTTTATTAATACAACCTTACAATTGTATTGAAATTATCTTCTTATATCTCTAATTGGATTAAGGCTGTTATTTATGGACTATGCCAACTTGGTCTAATAAAATTACTACTGGTAACTATCTTCAGGGTTCATCCTAGTAATCTTCTTTACTGCCACCTATATCTTATTTCAAATAACTCTTCTATCCATCCAGGAGTGAGTTTAACTCCACCAATAATCATGTTGATCTACTTTACTTCCAACACTCCCATCCTATGGATGATATTTGAATCTAGCATTACCATTTACCTTCCCTTACCTCCCTCTTTAAAAGATTTAAGTAGATGCTATGATAAGATCAAGAAGTAGTAGGTCAAGTATTGATAGTTAAAGAATTTGTGAATCAATGGTTGATTACTCATGGTATAAGGAGATAAGAAATAAATAAGTCAAGAGTGAATTATTACATTCTTAACTTGGTATTCATAGGTTGTTATGATGAATAGTATGATATGATCCCTTAAGGATCAGATATTAATCATTTAAGCAATGTATTATGAGTAACATTTTATTATATCTGATCTACCCTTAGATCAAATCATGTTTACCCAAATAAGGTTTTAGCAAAGGTCATATTGAAACTTATCACAGTTAACTTGATGATCTACTTCAATTCCATCAGGTTGAGAGAAGCTGCAATCACTTTGACAAGTTTTGTTTAAAAGCGCGAAAATTATTCAGATTTTCTATGCATGAATGCAATGCACACATCTGGGTTCATCTTATTTCTGAGGTCTAATGCTAGGATGTTACAGTGGTGGTCCATGACTTCACTTTTCTGAAATTTTAAACAACCATCAAACCAAGTGATTTCTAAGTTGATAAATGATGAGAGACTACTATAGGAACTTGCTAGAGGACTACACATGCATCAAAACAAAGTTTCTAAGCATAGAACAAGCATGCAAGCTCAAACAACCCGACACCTATAGCAGCAAAATACTCAAGATACAATCTACCAATCACAAATCTAATTGGAAAAGTGGAGGAGGCACATACCAAGGAACAATCCCTCCAAAAATCAGCACTCGAGATGGGCTGAACAAGGAGATCTAAAATCGCGAGCAAGAACAGCAAGAACTCGAGCTTGAGCAAGTTTCCGGTGTTTTTCGGGAGAGAGAAAGAAGGTGGCTTCGAGGAGGCAGCGTGGAGGGGCCTAGGTGGGCCAGACCCCCCAGGCGCCGCCACCTGGTAGGCCGCGCCTACCATGGGTGTGGTGGCCTGGGGTGGCCCCCTGGGTCACTTCAGGTGCCTCTCTACCCCTTTTTTCGAGGAAAAAAATATTTTGAATTTTCTGGGATTTTTCGGGAAACTTTATTTTTGGCCAATTTTTAGGGTATGAAAATTGATTTTTTCGCAGAAACAATTTTTTATAAGAAGCAAAAGCAAACCAAAATCCAAACTACAGGAGCTCTAAGAAACTCAAACAAGCAACAACTAGCAAAACTAAAGCTAAAGCAAATACTAGGAAGGAGAAAAGTAAAAGAAAGCAAGTATAACCATAGTGAAAACATTATTTTTTTCATTAAAATCCTTTTGTTAACAAAGTTGATCAAGTCTTGTTACCAAAACAATCTTATATGAAGCAAAACTTTGCATTCCACAAGGTGATTATGTTACCTCATACTTGATAGCAATGGTCCCAATCATAATAGTTTCAAAATTTTCTTGTGGAATGGGACAATATATTTCTCCAACCTTGATGCTCTCAATATTTTCAATGGAATTCAGGCAATAGCTCTTAACAGCCTTCTTGGGGAAATAGACAGTGTGTTCTTTGTCATTAATATTGAATGTTACTTTTCCTTGATTACAAGGTGACAGCACCTGCAGTATTAAGAAAAGGTCTCCTAAGAATAATAGACATATTATCATCTTTAGGCATTTCAAGCACAACAAAATCAGTTAAGACCATGCAATTATGAGCAACTTGAACACGAACATCCTCACATATACCAACAGGAATAGTAGTTGACTTATCAGCCATTCGCAAGGAAATATTAGTTGGTATCAACTTTTATAGCTGGAGTCTCTTATAGAGAGAAAAAGGCATAACACTAACTCCAGATCCCAAGTCACATAAAGCAGTTCTAACATAATTATTCTTAATGGAGCAAGGTATAGTTGGTATACCTGGATCACCAAGTTTCTTTGGAACCTTACCATTGAAGGAGTAATTAGCAAGCAAAGTAAAAATCTCCTCATTAGGAATCTTCCTTTTATTAGAGACAATGTCCTTCATATACTTTGAATAAGGAGGCAACTTAATAGCATCAGTCAAAGGAATTTGCAAGAGTAAAGGTTTCATCCACTCACAAAACTTGTTGTAGTGTTCTTCCTCCTTTGACTTGTGTTTCTTACCTGGAAAAGGCATAGGTTTCTGCACCCAAGGTTCTCTCTCTTTACCATGTTTATTAGCAATAAAATCTTCCTTTGTGTACCTGGTGTTCTTAGTGTGCTTCTCAGGTTCTTCCTCACCTTCCTCCTTACCAGGAGACTCATTTTTATCATTACCACTCTCAGTTTTAGCATCAGAGACAGATATACTATTAGGATCTACAGCAGGAGTGGTTCCTCAACTCTCTTATGTTTCTTTTTCTTCCTTACAAGGACTACCACTATCTTCACCTTGTTGGGAATCCTGCTCAATTCTTTTAGGGTGTCCTTCGAGATATAAAGGGTCTTGAGTAGCTATACCACTCCTAGTTCTAATTCCATAAGCATGTTTATCTCCTAAAGCATTAACTAGCATATCCTTTTGTACCTTAGCAAGTTGATCAAGTTGGGTTTAAACCATTTAAAAGTGTTTACAAAGCATTTTAATATCATTAGAAGTTCTTTCCACAATATCTTTCAACTCATGGATAGCTCTAGAGTTTTCCAATCAATGATTCTGAACTTGTTTATTAAAATACCCTTGTTTAACAATAAATGTGTCAAGTTCCTCTAAAACATTGATCAGGAGGCTTACCATAAGGAATATCACCTTCATCAAAGTGTTGGAGAGAGTGTACATCAATAGTAGATGAGTGGGGAATTGTCTTACATAATTCTTCTATAGGAGGTAGATTCCTCACATCTTCAGCTCTAATACCTTTCTCCTTTAGACACTTCTTAGCTTCCTTCATCCCTTCATCATTTAATGCAATAACTCCCGTCTTCTTTGTTGTTGGTGCTGGAATTGGTTCAGGCATAACTGGTTCAGGAGTAGTAGGTTCAGGTGCATTCAACTTAGTTGAAGTCCAATCATCATAATTTTTGCTTATCTTAGCCATTAATTCTTCAGCATTTGTAGGAGTTCTTTTCCTGAAAACACAGTCAGCAAAGATATCTAGGTATGTCCTAGAATCATCAGTTAGTCCACTGTAATAAATATCAAGAAGCTCATTCTTAGGTAATGGACATCCAGGATGTGCATGAATCAAGGCACAAAACCTTGTCCATGACTTAGGCAATTTCTCTTCTTATCCCTGTTTAAAATCAAAAAGTCTTTGCAAAGCAGCATGTCTAGCACTGGGAGGAAAATATTTTTGGAAGAAAGAAGCAATCAAGCAATCAGGGCTATCAATGGAACCAAGAGGTAATCTATTAAACCAAGCCCTAGCTTCTCCTTTTAGTGAAAAGAGAATATCTTAGTAACAAAGTACTTGCGCATCTTAAAATCATCAGAGAACAAAGCACTCATAGTAGAAATCTCATTCATATGAGCCACAACACCCTCATTTTCAGTCCCACAAAAAGGTTCTTTCTCAACAATATCTAAATAAGATAAATGAAGAGAGAAATCATAGTCTTCATCTTTGATATCTATGAGAGAAGTGGCAAACTTAGGATCAGAGGACAACTTAGTCATAATAGTAGTCTAGCAAGGAGACTCTTAACAACACTAGTACCATGTGTGTTTTAGCACACTTCAACAAAATCACCAGTGAACTCAATGTAATCATCATTAATATCATAACTCTCACTAGACTCAGGTGAGCTAACAGGTGTAACAATGTCTTCACTAGGAGTTTCGGTATTTCCTAGACTAGCCATAGTAGCATCTAGAAAAGGACCTAATGAACCACTCGCATCAAGCACAGTAGAAGTAACAACATGAGCATCAAAAGCAGTTTCAGACTCAGCAGTAGTAGCAGTGTGTGTAGCATGTGTATGTGGTGGTGTAACAAGCTTACTTATAACATATGGTGAATCAAGAGCAGCAAAGGTGCTTAGGACTGTACCTCTTCTTGTAGTGGAAGGTAAAATAGGGAACTTTCCATCATGCGACTTCCCCATGATGAAAGGAGTAGCAGTGAACAATAATAGATCCAAATGAACTTACAAATAAAGCTGTGCTCCCTAGCAACGGCGCCAGAAAATAGTCTTGATGACCCACAAGTATAGGGGATCGCAACAGTCTTCGCAGGCAGTATTACCCAATTTATTGATTTGACACAAGGGGAGCCAAAGAATACTTGCAAGCCTTAACAACTGAGTTGTCAGTTCAACTGCACCTGGATATAGTTCTTGCTCATAGAAGTTTATCAGTAGCTACAGTTTGTAGTAGCAACAGCAAAGCAACAATAGTAACAACAATAGTGAAACAGGAGCAATAGTAACAATAACGGTAACAGTGAGATTCGAGTGCGGTAGGCATAGGGATGGATGGATGGGCGTTGCATGGACGAGTCTAAACATGTAATTTCAAGATCTAGGGCATTGCAGATGAATAAGGTGCTCTTTTTAATAGAGCACCGGAGCAAAGCATTAACATCCCGTGAACACATGTGATCCTCACACCACAACCATCCCCTCCGGTTATCCCAATTATTGGCACTTTGGAGCCTTTGGATCCGGACAATGATATGTGTACACAACTTGCAGATAAGATCACAAACAATATTATCATAATGATTCAATAATAAGTTCAGATATGAGATCATGGCACTCGGGCCCTAGTGACAAGCATTAAGCACAACAAGTTGCAACAAAGTCAAATAGCACTAATAGAGATACTAGGCACTATGCCCTAATAGATCTTATTCGATTACATGATAGAACCCATCCAATCCCTACCATCCCCAATCCTATAGCGGGGGATTACTCACTCATGGATGAGGGAAACATCGGTGGTTGATGGAGATGCGTTGGTGATGACGATGGCGATGATCCTCTCTAAATTTCCCTTCCTGGTAGGGTGCCAGAACGGAGTTTCTAGATCCGAATCTTGGTTTCTGGTGGCGATGGCGGAGCGGAACTCTTTCTGAAAAACTATCGAACCCCCCTCGGTTTTAGGTTGAAAGGCAACTTATAGGCGCAGAGGGAGGCCGAGGGGGTGCCTAGGGTGGCTGCACCCCCTCTAGGCGCGACCAGTGGTGGGCCTGCGCCTGGGGTGGGTGTGGGCCCCCAGGCCTCCTCTCCGTCTCGTCTTCTGGCTCCGTGGATCTTCTGGTGAAATATAATTTTTGGCATATTTTCCGGGATTTTTCCTGATAGCTCATTTTCTGCACAAAAACAAGACACCAAGGTAATTCTGCTGAAAACATCGTCAGTCTGTGTTAGTTGTATCCAAATCACACAAGTTTAGAGGAGAAACAATAGCAAAGTGTTCGAGAAAGTAGATACGTTTTGGACGTATCAGGGTCCAAAGTAATTCCGGAGGAAAAATATTCCATGGATTGAAATCCTATAAATAATGTTATAAAATCCCTAAAATATTAAGAGGACCTTAAAGAAAAATATACTCCCTCTGTCCTAAAAAATGAAAAGAATGTCGCGAGTTTTTTCAAATCTAGATAAATCTACATACTAAATAGTTCTATATACATTCGAATTAGATAAATTCGCGACATCCTTTTTAGAACAGAGAGAGTATCAAAAAATTGTTTAGATTCGTATATCTCTAAATATATTTAAGTATATAAATACATATGAATCTAGATAAATCTTTGACAAAAAATGATTTTCCCTTGTATCATTTGGTTGCATTGTATAAAAACACCTGGATTTTTAAAAGAATTGTGCACATGCCATAATTATCACAGAAACAAAGAAAAACTTTATAATATTGGCCCTTAGGGAAATGTTCTATGGAAATGCATGCAAATAGACTATGAACAAGTATCAAAGGTTTCAAATACGAAAAGGCTAAAGAAGTTATAAGACAAAATTCTGAAGGATAGACAATACACATTCCTTTAAAAGAAGAGGTCCTAAGACCTCTACTTTCTAAGGAAGGTTGCAAACTCGCATACTTATTCCTATAGGTCTTCACAAATTCCGAAGAACAAAACTGATATCATTTGTTAAGCTACATTTGCAAAACATCCCTTGTATTGTATACCCCCTTGTATCATAAACCCAGGATCTTCACAAGAGAGTATTTCAGAACATATTAGTAATGTATGTCACCTATATGTGTGGCGGATGTAGGACTAAATTAGAGGGGGTGCCAAGTTCAATATTAGTATCTTAAATATTATGTATAAGTATTTTTAACACATATAGTACTAGTAGACATAAAATTGGACTAATCTTAACAAGTGAAATGAATTTGCATTTTAGGGGTTGCCATGGCACCTATGGCACCCCCACTAGATACGCCCCTGCCTACATCATATGAGATTGGAATGTGCTGAATAATGAACGCAACATCAAAGAATCATATATTCGCTAGCCTCTCACTAAATATAATGAAGACACCACCTTCGGCGACTCGTGTAGGGTTCGCAGCATAGAAAACAAAAAAATTCCTACGATGTGAACTATGTACCAAGATCTATCTATTAGATACAAACAACGGGCGGATGTATATCCTTAGAGAACATACCATTGAAGACCGACAAATCTTAACGAGTTCAACTCGTGGTTGATGTAGACGATCTCTTGCCGATCTCAAGATCGAGAGGAAGTCCTAGCGCCGCAAATCAGCACAAGATCCGTTGAGCCGTTGCCGAGGAGCAACCTCCGCCTCCTCGCTCCAGTGATGCAGCGGAAGCCCAACTCTTTATTGCCGAATAGCCACCGGGAACATGTATCTCGCTAGTCCGAGACCATGGGGGATAAATTCTAGAGGGGGAGAGAGATCCTTCACGAGGAGGTGTGAGTGAGAAGTGAGAGGAGGGGCTCCTTTTATAGGAGGAGGGGGGCACCCAAGGGGGTGGCCCGGCCATGAACTGCCCCCTCCCCTCCTTCATTCATGTGGGTGGACACTCCACTCACAAAAATCCATTCATATGCCTCCACTCAAAATCCCACTCAAACTTGCCATTAAATTTCCACCAAATTTAATGCAAACTCTCATTAAATAAAAATATTTTATTTTATTCAGAATTTTGTCAATTACTTTAATGACAAACATTCACAAATAACCCCTTGCTAGAATTCTATTTCACATGCATAACCACTTTATGCAATTTCACCCGAAAACCTGTTTCGGTATCTAGTGAAATAAATTCCTGCGCTTGTTCATTCTTTCGGCATGAAACTTTTGCTCCAATTAGATGTCGGTGTCTCTTAAGTGTGTCACCCTATGGTTCGTGAATAATGCGGACATGATCGAGACCCCTCTCAGATCAATAATTAGAAGCGGGATCTGGAGACCCATACTGACTCCCACACGTTCAACGATGACTTTCTTGTGATCGTCGGAACCTTTTATGCTAGTATCTTAATCCCTTTGTTTCACGATATATTACATGTCCGAGATTCGATCATCGGTATCTCCATACCTAGTTTGATCTCGTTACCGACATGTACTCTTTTCTCGTTCCAGTGATATAACATTCTAGTGATCAAATCACTTGCTTGCAAGCTAATCAATGTGATATCACCGAGAGGGCCATAGTATATCTATCCGTCATCGGGATGAAAAAATTCCACTCTCGATCGATGAGCCTCAACGTAACATTTTATTAGTTCTGAATCCATCTTTATAATCACCCTGTTACGGTGTGACGTTTGATGTTATCAAGAAACTCTTCCGGTGTTAGTGATTGGCATGATCTCATGGTCTAAGGATTAGGATCACTTCATAAGTTGTTATAGCAATATAAACTCAATGACTTTGATCGTAATGCTATACTTCAGATGAATGTTCATCACACCATTACACTAATGTTGTGATCCCGTTATTAACAACATCCAATGTCCATGATCAGGAAACCTTGATCATCTTGTTAATCAACGAGCTAGTTTATGAGAGAGGCATAACTAGGAACTCTGTTTGTTTATTAAATACACATGTATTAATGTTTCCGTATTAATACAATTATAGCATGCAAAATAAACATTTATCATATACTTGGAATACACATAATAAACACTTTATTATTGCCTCTCAGGGCATATTCCCTTCAGTCTCCCACTTGCACTAGAGACAATAATCTAGTTACATAGTGATAAATCTAACATCCATTGAGTTCTGGTGTTGATCATGTTTTTCTCTAGGGAGAGTTTTAGTCAATGGATCTGCTACATTTAGATCCGTATGTACTTTACAAATCTTTATATCTCCATCCTTGACATGCTCGCGGATGGAGTGAAACCGGCGCTTAATATGCTTGGAATGCTTGTGAGACCTTGGTTATTTGGCATTGGCAATGGCACCATTGTTGTCACAATAGATCACCATTGGGTCCAACGCGTTTGCAACCACTCCTAGTTCGGATATGAACTCCTTCATCCAAGCTTCTGGCGCTTCTGAGCGGCAACATATTCGGCCTCCGTTGTTGATCCCGCTACCACAGGTTGTTTGGAGCTCCTCCAACTAACTGCTCCGCCATTCATGAGAAATACGTATCCGGATTGAGACTTAGAGTCATCCGGATCGGTGTCAAAGCTAGCGTCAACGTAACACTTAGCGACGAGCTCTTCTTCACCTCCATATACAAGAAACATATCCTTAGTTCTTCGTAAGTACTTAAGGATATTCTTGACCGCTATCCAGTGTTCCGAACCTGGATCCGATTGGTACCTACTAGTCAAACTAATAGCATGTGCCACATCCGGTCTTGTACATAGCATGGCGTACATTATAGAGCCTATGGCTGAAGCATAGGGGACTTTGTCCATTATCTCTCTTTCTTCCGCCGAAGCCGGACTTTGAGTCTTACTCAATGTCTTGCCTTGCAACATAGGTAAGAACCCCTTCTTACTTCCGTCCATTTTAAACTTCTTTAAAATCTTATCAAGGTATGTACTTTGCGATATCCCTATTAGGCGCCTAGATCTATCTCTATAGATCTTTATGCCTAATATGTATGACGCTTCACCTAGGTCCTTCATTGAAAATTTGCTGTTTAGATAAATTTTAACACTGTTTAAAAGATCTATATCATTTCCGATCAATAATATGTCATCCACATATAATATCAGAAATGCCACATTGCTCCCACTCACTTTCTTGTAAATACAAGCTTCTCCATAAGTTTGGACAAATCCAAACTCTTTGATCACCTCATCAAAGCGGAGATTCCAACTTCGTGATGCTTGTTTCAATCCATAGATGGATCGCTGAAGCTTGCACACCTTGTTAGCATCCTTAGGATCGACAAAAACCTTTGGTTGTATCATATACAACTCTTCTTCAATATTACCATTGAGAAACGCGGTTTTGACATCCATCTGCCATATCTCATAATCAAAATATGCAGCAATTGCTAACATATTCCTAACTGACTTTAGCATCGCTACGGGAGAGAATGTCTCATCGTAGTCAACTCTTTGAATTTGTCGAAACCCCTTTGCGAGAAGTCGAGCTTTATAGACGGTCACATTACCATCAGCATCAGTTTTCCTTTTGAAAATCCATTTGTTCTCTCTGACCTTTCGTGAGGTAATTCCACCAAGTTCCAAACTTGATTTTCATACATGGATTCCATCTCGGATTTCATGGCTTCTAACCATTTGTTAGAATCCGGGCTCATCATCGCTTCTTCATACGTCGCAGGGTCATCATTTTCATCAACCATGAAATTCATGACAGGATTTCCGTACAGCTCGGGAGCTGCACGCGTCCTGCTTGATCTACGAGGTTCGGTAGTACTCTCTTTCGGAGTTTCATGATCATTATCATTAGTTCCCTCTTCAACAGGTGGAGCCAACTCCGGAACAACTTACGGCGCTGCGCTACTCGCCATACTTTGAAGAGAAGGTCCAATAACCTCTTCGAGTTCTACCTTCCTACTACTCACACCTTTCGCGAGAAACTCTTTCTCTAGAAAGGATCCATTCTTGGCAACAAAAACCTTGCCCTTGGATCTGTGATAGAAGGAATACCCAATAGTTTCCTTAGGGTATCCTATGAAGACGCATTTTTCCGCTTTGGGTTCGAGTTTATCCGGTTGAAGTTTCTTCACATAAACATCGCATCCCCAAACTTTAAGAAATGACAGCTTAGGTTTGTTTCCAAACCACAATTCATACGGTGTCTTTTCAGCATTTAGATGGTGCCCGATTTAAAGTGAATGCAGCGGTTTCTAGTGCATAACCCCAAAATGACAACGGCAAGTCCTTGAGACATCATAGATCGAACCATATCTAATAAAGTACGATTCTGACGTTCAGGCACACCATTTTCGGCTGTGGTGTTTCGGCAGGCGTGAGTTGTGAAACAATTCCACACTCTTTCATGTGAGTGCTAAACTCGTAACTTAGATACTGACCTCCACGGTCGGACCGTAGAAATTTGATCTTTCTATTACGATGATTTTCCACTTCATTCTGAAATTCCTTAAACTTTTCAAAGGTTTCAGACTTGTGTTTCATCAAGTAGATATAACCATACCTACTCAAATCATCCGTGAAAGTAACAAAATAACGATATCCACCTCGGCAAACACACTCATTGGACCACATACATCGAATGTATGATTTCCAATAAAGTCGCCCGTTCCATTGAACCGGAAAACGGCGTTCTAGTCATCTTGCCCATAAGGCATGGCTCACATGTATCAAATGATTCAAAATCAAGTGATTCCAAAAGTCCATCCGAATGGAGCTTCTTCATGCGTTTAACGCCAATATGACCTAGGCGGCGATTGCCACATATATGCGGATATATCATCATTAAGTTTAATCCTTTTAGCATCAACATTATGAATATGTGTAACATTATCATCGAGATCTAATAGAAATAAACCATTCATCATCGGTGCATGACCATAAAAGATTTCATTTATATAAATGGAACAACCATTGTTCTCGGATTTAAATGAATAACCACTTCGCATCAAACACGATCCAGATACAATGTTCATGCTTAGTGCAGGCACCAGATAACAATTATTCAATTTTATAAATAATCACAACGGCAAATTGAGAGGCAGCGTTAAATGGCGATCACATCAACGCTTGATCCATTGAAACGCATCTTGACCTCACCCCTAGCGGTCGCTTATTCCGCACGATTCGAGTTACAAATATTAGCAACTGAACCGGTATCAAATACCCAGGTGCTACTGCAAGCACTAGTCAAGTACACATCAATAACATGTATATCATATATACCTTTGTTTGCCTTGCCGGCCTTCTTGTCTGCCAAATACTTGGGGCAGTTGCGCTTCCATTGGCCAAACCCCTTACAATAGTAGCACTCGGTATCAGACTTAGGTCCAACTCGGGGTTTCTTTTCAGGCACGGCAACAGGCTTGCCGCCCTTACTACCCTTCCGTTTTCCCCTCTTGTCTTTCTTGAAACCAGTGTTCCTATTGATCATCAACACTTGATGTTCCTTTTTGATCTCCACTTCTGCAGTTTTAAGCATTGACAGAAGCTCGGGGAGAGACTTCTTCATGCCTTGCATATTATAGTTCATCACAAAGCTCTTATAGCTAGTGGCAGAGACTGAAGAACACGATGGATGCCTAAGTCAATGGGAATCGTTATTCCCAAGGACACAAGCTTATCGGCGTAACCCGACATCTTGAGTACATGCTCACTAACGGAGCTGTGCTCTTCCATCATGCAGCTAAAGAACTTTTCTGAAGCGTTGTAGC
The DNA here is from genome assembly GCA_023614405.1 of Avena insularis. Lineage (NCBI taxonomy): Eukaryota > Viridiplantae > Streptophyta > Magnoliopsida > Poales > Poaceae > Avena > Avena insularis. Next base: position 367,844,604 of record CM042693.1, on the reverse strand, counting down.
TCTCTACAACAACATGTGTGTCGAAAATCATTTTCAACTCACCCATTGTATCAAATGCATTGCCGTTTTGACGCTTTGAAGTTCGGCTCTAGCCCATATAATATGCCAATGAACTAAGTTGTGGTCCCCTTGATAGTCCGATAGACATTCTTCTCCTCGTCAGGGGCATCCTCTAAAGGTGGGGGGCCTAGTGGCGCTTCTAACACGTATTGCTTTTGTGCAGCAGAGAGGAGAATCCTCAAATTCATGGCCCATTCGGTAAAGTTGCTACCGTTCGTTGCTAGTTTCTCTTTCTCCATGAACACATTGAAATTAAAAGCAGGTGGTGCCATCTACAACATAATTTGTAAAGTTTAGACTAAGTGTATGATAGATTGAGTTCAACTAATCCATATTACGAATGAACTCTCACTCAAAAACGACATCCCTCGTGCCTTTTTGGTGATTACATGAACCAAATCCACTATACCAAGTCCGATCATCACGTGAGTCGGTATAGCTTCAAAGGCGAGCATCAAATGGGCATCATATCAACTATATGACGCATGCTTAACCTTTTGGTCCGTGTTCCGAGGCCATGTCTGTACATGCTAGGCTCGCCAAGTTAGAACCTTAGTATTCGCGTGTGTAACTGTTTTACACCCAAAATATGATCGTGGATCCAAGAACACCCGATCATCACGTGATGTATTGGAGCGATGAAACATAATCGGTGCATACTAAAGGAAGAACACATTCTTATCTTGATATTTAAATGAGGGATCATCTTATTATGCTAATAAAGCGCTAAACAAGCAATATAAGATGCTATCAAACATCACATGTTTATTAGTGAAATGTTATGGTTCCCGCAGATGATCTCTATCATGTGCATCGTGGTATGATCACTATCATACCTATATGTGTAAATCCAAGGTCTATGGAGTTTACACTCTATGTGTGTTGTAAGAGTATCATCTCATACTTCTACTTACAACACTACCATATCATAACACTAGCCCAGCAACAATCTAAACTAGACGCCTCTAATTTATCCATTGCAAGTTTTACGTGGCTTAGGGCTTTCGAGATAGAACCGTTCTTCGGCAGATCGCTTAGCCCCGTTCATCTTCAGCGCAAGGGCGCTCGATCAGTAGGATGATGGATTTCTTATTCACAAGCTAGATCGTATTATAAAGGAACGAGGCGCATCTATAGTAGGTGGGTCCCAGCTCTTCACGAGGGTCAGTGCGGCTTTAAAGCTCCTAAGACCTCCCAATGAGTAGGGAATTGAATGATATAGTCTTATTACTTCTTTGATTCAAGTACCAAATCGATTGGAAATGTACGCTCCTGTGGGAGTCGAACCCACCGCATAGGTGCCTTGTTCTACCGAGAGATGAACTAAGGAGCGGCAACCCCTACATCAGTTCTTAGGATGAGGTTTCCGATCCGGTTGGTGTTCCGACATCCCGAATCGACTTTCAGTCCCATTTTCCCTTAAATCAGCCAACTGCGATTCCAGAAATTCTGGATCATTGCTTTCCCCATGTACATGTTCGGCCGGAAGATGAGGATAAGAAGAAAGGATAAAGAGCAGGATCGTGATGATGCCCCCTAGAGGAGGCTCTAGACCTCCTGTTTAGAAGAATGAATTTCCGAGCCAAAACTCGAGTATCTACTCACCTACAATGCTTCCCGCCTCGGGTGAACAGTGCTTCGTTGAAGGACAAGCCGTGGTGAATTTATCGACGATAGGACTACCTACGAACATGAACCACAACGAGGATAACCAAATTGTTGACAACTCTTTTGCAAAATAAATATTGACTATAGTAGGAGAGACAGACACCCGCTAGCCACTTATGCAAACTAGTTGCATGTCTGTTGGAATTATGCCCTAGAGGCAATAATAAAGATGTTATTATTATAATTCTTATTCATGATAATGTTTATATTCCATGCTAGAATTGTATTAAGCGGAAACTTTAATACTTGTGTGGTTTGTGAACAACACCGTGTCCCTAGTACGCCTCTAAGGACTAGCTCATTGATTAATGATGGTTAAGGTTTCCTACCCATGGACATGAGTTTTCAATTAATAATGAGATCATATCATTGGGAGAATGATATGATGGACAGACCCAAACTAAGCGAAGCAATTAGATCGTGTCATCGTGTTCATCTTTGCGAAGCTTTTCCTATGTCAAATATTGTATTCCTTAGACCATGAGATAATACAACTCCCTGGTATCGGAAGAAAGCTTTGAGGTCATCAAACGTCATCCTATGAGAGGGTGATCATAAAGGTGTCTCTCAGGTGATCGGAAAGTATCTGTTGGGTTGTATGTATCGAGATGGGATTTGTCCCTCCCAAGTCGGAGAGATATACTTCGGGCCCACTCGTGTCGATATCAACACCGCTTGCAAGCATGTGGTTAAGGAGTTAATCACAAAGTGATATCGGATTACGGAGCGAGTAAAGTACTTCTTTGTGAGCGAGATTGAACTAGGTATGATGCAAGCGATCAAATCTCGGGCAAGTAAAATATCGCGAGACGAAGGGAATATATATATGGGATTGATTGAATCCTGGCATCGTGGTTCATCCGATATGATCATCGATGAATGTGTGGGAGTCAATATGGGTTTCCATACCCCGCTGTTGATTATTGATAGAAGATCATGTCCGCATATTCTCGAACCCGAGGTCACACATAACGTGTCTCGACACTAGGATAGATTGGATAATTGGTTTATGAGTTTTTGTTGAGTCTCGGATGGGATCCGAGGACATCACGAGAGGTTCGGAGTGGTCCGGAGAATAAGATTCATATAAGGCGGTGCAGTTTTGGAGTTGAATTGTTAGGGTTAATCGGTATTGTCTTAAGCTTCTAGAACCTTCGGAAGGGGACCAACGTGGCCCCACCTTGGGAGGGGCATGGGCCTATGAGGGAGTGCCCTGGGCGCTTTGGGCCAGGGCACAAGGCCCAACCGGCCAGCTAGGGTAAAACCCTAACTAGACCTTCTAGAAGGGGGGGGGGTTTCCTTGCCCCCCACTCCTCCTCCTTTGGCCGCAGGTTTGGGCTTGGGGGAGGGGCAAGGGCAGCCGCCCACCCCTCTATATAAAGAGGGCTGGGGGCGCACCACCCCCCCACACCTTCCCCTCCAAGCCCAGTCACGCCTCTCTCTCTCCCTCCCATTGCGTGTGGCGAAGCCTGTGCAGAAACTCTCCACCATATACACCACGCCGTGTTGTAGATCCAATCCATCTCTCCACCATACTTGCTGGTCCGAGGAAGGAGGAGGCGTCAGGTGCTGCGTGTGCATCTCACGGAGGCACCGCCACTTGTGGTGCTAGATCGGATCGGATCGCGAGGAGGAGAAGCGAGTGCGACTACATCACCCACGTTAAAGGAGCGTTTATTGCGAATCTTCAAGGGTATGAAGATCTAATCCAATCTCTCTCGTTGTTTGCATCTTCTAGATTAGATCTTGGCTTTCCCTCTGTTCGCATCCGTAGAAAATTTTGATTTACTATGCCGCGAAACCCTTCAATGTCAAGCGTGGAACAGGTCTCATGTGCGAGGACATGTAAAGTTTGTCCGGGCCGCTTCATCCCACTATGCCACCAATATCCAAAATTACAATAAAGGAGCAACAACATGATCATCATCGCCCACATACTCATATGTGTACTACCCGTGTAAAGCATCTACGCATAGATCCGACTCTGATACCACTGTAGGGTTCGCAGCATAGAAAACAAAAAATTTCCTACGATGTGAACTATGTACCAAGATCTATCTATTAGATACAAACAACGGGCGGATGTATATCCGTAGAGAACATACCCTTGAAGACCGACAAAGCTTAACGAGTTCAACTCGTGGTTGATGTAGACGATCTCTTGCCGATCTCAAGATCGAGAGGAAGTCCTAGCGCCGCAAATCAGCAGCGCATCCGTGCTCGCACACACGTTCGAGGAACCGAGCAACCTCCACCTCCTCGCTCCAGCGATGCAGCGGAAGCACAACTCTTTCTTGCCATAGCCACCGGGAACATGTATCTCGCTAGTCCGAGACCATGGGGGATAAATTCTAGAGGGGGAGAGAGATCCTTCACGAGGAGGTGTGAGTGAGAAGTGAGAGGAGGGGCTCCTTTTATAGGAGGAGGGCACCCTTGGGGTGGGGGGGATGCCCCCTCCCCTCCTTCATTCATGTGGGTGGACACTCCACTCACAAAAATCCATTCATATGCCTCCACTCAAAATCCCACTCAAACTTGCCATTAAATTTCCACCAAATTTAATGCAAACTCTCATTAAATAAAAATCTTTTATTTTATTCAGAATTTTGTCAATTACTTTAATGACAAACATTCACAAATAACCCCTTGCTAGAATTCCATTTCACATGCATAACCACTTTTTGCAATTTTATCCGAAAACCTGTTTCGGTATCTAGTGAAATAAATTCCTGCGCTTGTTCATTCTTTCGGCATGAAAATTTTGCTCCAATTGGATGTCGGTGTCTCTTAAGTGTGTCACCCTACGGTTCGTGAATAATGCGGACATAATCGAGACCCCTCTCGGATCAATAATCAGAAGCGGAATCTGGAGACCCATACAGACTCCCACACATTCAACGATGACTTTCTTATGATCGTCGGAACCTTTTACGCTAGTATCTTAATCCCTTTGTTTCACGATATATTACATGTCCGATATTCGATCATCGGTATCTCCATACCTAGTTTGATCTCGTTACCGACATGCACTCTTTTCTCGTTCCAGTGATATAACATTCTAGTGATCAAATCATTTGCTTGCAAGCTAATCAATGTGATATCACCAAGAGGGCCCAGAGTATATCTATCCGTCATCGGGATGAACAAATTCCACTCTCGATCCATGAGCCTCAACATAACACTTTATTAGTTCTGAATCCATCTTTATAATCACCCTGTTACGGTGTGTTATCAAGAAACTCTTTCGGTGTTAGTGATTGACATGATCTCATGGTCTAAGGATTAGGATCACTTCGTAAGTTGTTATAGCAATATAAACTCAATGACTTTGATCGTAATGCTATACTTCGGATGAATGTTCATCACACCATTACACTAATGTTGTGATCCCGTTATTAACAACATCTAATGTCCATGATCAGGAAACCTTGATCATCTTGTTAATCAACGAGCTAGTTTATGAGAGAGGCATAATTAGGAACTTTCTGTTTGTTTATTAAACACACATGTATTAATGTTTCCGTATTAATACAATTATAGCATGCAAAATAAACATCTATCATATACTTGGAATACACATAATAAACACTTTATTATTGCCTCTCAGGGCATATTCCCTTCAACTCGGGCTCGTCGGGCACTGTTTTGGAGCTCTATTCAAACCAAATTGGGTTACAACGAACACCTCAGGTGCTGGAGACCTAGGTGGGCTAGGCACTAGCAACCTGGACATGTTCGAGCTCAAGACTAGGCAATCGTGCCATTGGGAAGGAGGTGGTCTGGGATAGTGGGAAATAACAACGAGAGGATGAAGGTCGAGAGGGGTGGCGACAATGTTTTTCTTTAGTAGTTAGAGAAAGTTGAAGGAAAAAGGAGGAAAAGCGAGTGTGTGCGGAAGATGAACAAAAGCAGAGCAAGTCAGTGTGGAGCGACATGCTCGCCCTTATCCAATCAATTGATTGGTGGGGCAATGTAAAATATTTATCTTGCAACAAGATTAAGAATAAAAAAAGTTTAAATAAAACCACAATGTTCTTTATTTCTTGTCAGAAATTCCATTGAATTAACACAATAATTGCATATTGGTCATCATTCAATCATAAATCACAACCAAAATTCAAACAATGGTCTATATTTTGGGTTATGCATATGAAGAATGGCGAAGGGAAAGCAGTTCCAAGAAGCATTATATTGGACAGATATGAGTAACATGAGTAACACGTAGTCTACACAATGATTTGATAGTTTTATTTGTATTAGACATAATGATGCTAAAATTAACAGTGTGCACAAAACGATATTCGTTTTGTTCCATGAGATACTCCCTCCTTGCCATAATATAGTGCATATAAGTTTTAAAGAAGTCAAATTTCGCCAGCTTTGACCAAATTTATTGAGATAATCATCTATTTCTATAATATGAATGAATATAAAAATATAAATCATGGTGAATCCATTGGTATTGATTTGTTATTCTAGATGTTGATGTTTTCTCTATGTACTTGATCAAACTTTATATTGTTGGGTTTTTAAAAAATCTCACATGCACTACATTTTAGCATGGAGTAAGTAAGTCAATAAATGGGTAAATCGCAATATTGTATTTTAATAAGCTCCAGTACACAATTAGACATGTATATAATCATAATGCAAAATAGTTGTCATGCTATAACGATACTCTCATAAGCAATTAGATGCTCATGTGTATGATATATATGCACATAGTTAAAAAGATAAATTATATATATGCACATAGTTCAAAACACAAATGCAAATATTAACGATATAAAATACAATGTAAAAAGGGGTATTGTTGTGCATCACAAATGAACATATATAGAGTAAACACAAGCCATAATCTAATCCAGATAACTAAACAATTACCACATATCCTTGTGTTCTTCTTTTCCCCGATAAAATTCGCTACCATATTTCCGTCTAAACTTTATCACCTTGTTTTAAGTTAAAATTACTTTACAAAAAGTCAATTAGGTACTTCCAACATAATTGGAGAAGCTCACATCCCACTTTTTTGGTAGCACGGGTGTTCAGATCCAACCACTAGGCATTAACGTGGGCCAAGCCCAACCAAGCAAAGTAGTACTAGTGCAAACCACTCATCGGCCAACCCATTGCCAACCAAAGAAAATTGCAATGGCATAGATTCAATTAACCCATTTTAATAAGCTCCATTACACAGACATGTATATAATCATATTGCACAACAGTTGTCATGCTATAGCACGTGATATTCTCATAAGCAATTAGATGCTCTGGGTATGATATATATGCACATAGTTCAAAAGATATACTGTAAAAAGGTAAACACAAATGCAAATATTAACTACTCCATCAGTGGCGGAGCCAGGGCCCGGCGACCCCGGGCAGCTGCCCGGGCTATTCCGGCCAGTCTCCACTAATTAACTATGTCACTTAGTGATTAGTAACTAAATTCACTCGGGCAAACATGAGGTAACGTCACAGTCAACAGTTCTTGCCCAGGCTCCTTCAGCTGGCTGGCTCTGCCACTGTACTCCATTCAAATTAATGGACTCAGATGCCTAGATTCAGATGAATATTGCACTAAAATATGACTAGATACATCCGTATCTGAACAAATCCGAGTCAATTAATTTGAATCGAAAGGAATATACAAAATACAATGTAATAAAAAAAGGTCATGTTGCGCATCACAAATGAACGTATATAGAATAGACACACACCATAATCTAAACAATGTAACTAAGTGAAACAATTACCATGTATCCTTTTGTTCTTCTTTTCTCCAATATAAATTCCGCTACAAGATTTCCCTCTGAATTTTATCACACTGTTTTAAGTCCGAATCTACTCTACAAAAAGTCAACAAATTAGGTACTCCAACATAATTGGAGTAGCTCAGATCCAAACTTTTTTTGTAGCACCGGTGTGCAGATCCAACTACTATGCATTAACGTGGGCCAAGCCCAACCAAGCAAAGTAGTAGTGCAGAGCCACTCATCCGCCAACTCACTGACAACCAAAGCAAAGCAAAGCAAACTCGTCGACGACCCATGGCCGGCTCCGGCGCCAGCGACGACGAGATCGTCCTCGAGATCGAGCACTGCATCCGGATATTCAAGAGCGGCCTCGTGGAGCGCTACTTCGGCTCCGACCCCGTCCCGCCCTCCACGGACGCCGACACCGGCGTCGCCTCGAAAGACCACACCATCTCCCCCGACGTCGCCGTCCGTCTCTACCTCCCGCCCGTCGCCATGGAGAGCGGCGAAGAAAAGAAGCTCCCCATCCTCGTCTACTTCCACGGCGGCGGTTTCGTCCTCCACACCGCCTTCAACTTCGTCTTCCACGCGTACCTGACCTCCCTCGCCGCGCGCGCCCGGGCCATCGTCGTCTCCGTCGACTACCGCCTCGCGCCCGAGCACCCCCTCCCCGCGGCGTACGACGACTCGTGGCAGGCGCTAACCTGGGTGGCGTCCCACGCGCCCGGCGGCGCCGGCGGGGACGAGCCCTGGCTGACCGACCACGGCGACTTCTCCCGCCTGTCCCTCGGCGGCGAGAGCGCGGGCGGCAACATCGCGCACAACCTGGCGATGCGCGCCGGCACCGAGGAGGGCCTTCCCCACGGCGCGCGCATCAGCGGCGGCATCGTGCTGGTCCACCCCTACTTCCTGGGCCACGGCAAGGTGCCCTCCGAGGAGAGCGACCCCGTGATGGCGGAGAACGTGGTGAAGATGTGGCGCGTGGTGTGCCCCCAGACCAGCGGCGTGGACGACCCGTGGATCAACCCGCTGGCGGCCGGCGCGCCGGCGATCGAGGGGCTGGCGTGTGGGCGCGTGCTGGTGTGCCTCGCGGAGACGGACGTGTGCCGCGACCGCGGGCGCGCGTACTGCGAGGGGCTGAGGGCGAGCGGGTGGGCCGGGGAGGTGGGGGCGCTGGAGGTGGCCGGGCAGGCCCACTGCTTCCATCTCGGCAACTTCGCCTGCGACGACGCCGTCAGGCAGGACGATGCCATTGCCAGGTTCCTGAATCTGTAGAGAAAATTACGCGCTGTTGTGTTGCCTGGCGTGAGGCTCCTGGTCTTTGATGTACGATCAGTATTGGGTTTGCCTTGAACAAACATTACATCTGATGAATTTTCTGTTCTTATTATTGGAGTGATCGAAAAGATTGAGATCACCGGTATCTGCAGTATAGAATCAGAGGACGTAGTGCATGCACTCTTTCATTGCCCTCATGCATATCAATTCTGGAAGGTCAATAGGTCATGCGTGACATTTTTGGCTTCTACCAATCCGATTCCTACCGCTGCCCTCCAAGTTAATCCTTGCTATGGTTTGAAACGGTTCTAATGATCATCGCGTCAAATATGATTGACCACTATTCAAAAAAAAAAAAAGTTGACCACTTTCTGCCAGTTACTTGGCGGGCTTGGTATATGCACGTAATGTACTAACACACTCAAAACCTCTGCCTGGAATTGAAGGATCCAAACGTTTTTTATGTTCTTATCTACTCCCTCCGATCCATATTACTTGTGACAGAAATGAATGTATCTAGACATGTTTTAGTGCTAGATACATCCAATCCAGTGACAATTAATATGAATCGGAGGGAGTAGAAAACTTTCAGAGCGGTCAAGGAGCAAAGTGCTGAACATGTCATCAAAGGCAAAGCTGGTGTGGTGAGTGGTCAACCATTGCTCGACAGGCCGAAATCACCTACAAGTGAGAAACACTGGACCAAACCATTCCTAGGGTGTGTTAAACATAACTTCGATGGTTCAATCAAGATCGAACATGGCTCACTAGTAGGAAAATGCCTAACGGCAGCGTTCGGAAAAGGAGGTCCGTGGAGACTGATAGAAGATAGTGGTGGCGTCCATGCTAAACGCCGCCAGTAATTGGTCTAGTGGTGGCGTTTACAGTGGAGTTGCTGGTAAGCGTCACCATTAGATACCTATTTGTGGCGTTTCTACTATTTTGGGCGCCACAATTGAGTTTTTTTTTAAAAGGAGTGTTGATCGATTTTCATGGATGATGTACTGTTGTACACAAGCAAAATTCAGTAGCACAAATATTTCTTTCAAAAGGTATTCAAGGTAATTTCAGAGCATCAGTTTCTTGTGAAGCAATCAAAGTGTTCTTTTGGCCAAATTGGAATATCTTGGACGCATCATTAGTGCCTAGGGTGTTGCTATAGATCCAACAAATAGTAAGGCCAAAACTGATTAGCCCACCCATTGCTATAGTCAAGTATGTGAGGAATTTTTGGGATTAGCAAGTTACTATAGAAAATTCATTGCTCAATATGGCACAATTAGTAGGCCACTCACTAAATTGTTGAAGAATAAAGTAATTTTCTTGGTCCTCTCTCACAGAGCCAACATTCCAAGCTCTAATCACTGCTCATATTCTAGCTCTTCTTGATTTCCAGTTTGCTTCTGATATACACAATGCCTTCAGGGGTAGATATAGGTGATATGTTATCCCAGAAGGTTCACCCTATTGCATTTATAGCAAGGCATTGAGTCCAAATTCTCAATCATGGCCCATATATGAGAAGGAGTGTTTGACTTTAATTATGGGTGTGGAAAAATAGAAGCAATATCTCTAGCATAATCTGTTTGTTATCTATACTGATCAATCCACTTGGAAGAGAAAATATAAACAAGGCATGACCAATGCAAGTGCTAATGTTGTGTCCATATGTCCTCCTACAGCTAGGATACATGCCTTATCTAGAAGCAAGCCCAAGTGGCTAGAAATTATTACTGAAAGTTACATCAAAGATCCCTAGGCTAATGAGTTGTTAACACAACTAAGTTTGTCCAGTATAATGCTCATGGTTATTCTTTGCATGATGAATTTATCAAAAACAATTGAAGAACTTGGCTAGGGAATCATATTGAGGCCAAGCAAGCCATATTATTGGCTTTACATGATAGTGGTATTGGAGGACATAGTGGATTCAAATCAACACATAACAACATAAAATAAATGTTCTCCTGGCCAAATATCAAGCAAGATGTTAAGACACATGTGGCCCATTGTGAGGTTTGTCAACATGCGAAATAAAAAATGTAGACAAACCAGGACCATTGCAGCCTCTTCCTATTCTAGTTAAAGCTTGGGAAATGGTCATCTCAGATTTTGTGGAAGGGTTACCAAAGTATGGAAAATATGATTCCATTTTGATTATCATTGACAAGTGCACACAATATGATTTTTTATATCCGCCTGATGACCAGACTGATGACCAGAGAGAGAGCGCTTGAATCAATGTATGAAGACTTATTTGAAGTTTGTCCCTCTCAATGGTCTAAATGGCTTTTGTTGGCAGAATTCTGGTACAATACAACATATCATTCAACATTATGTAAATCTCCATTTGAAGTTCTATATGGGCATAAACCAAAGTATTTTGGCCTTCAAGATGCCAAACCTGACACAATACCTAGTTTAACAACTTGGCAGAAAGAAAGGGAACATATCCAGAATTTGATCCAACAAGATTTGCTTCGTGTGCAACAACTCGTGAAAATTCAGGCAGATAAGAAGAGAGTAGAAAGTTAGTTTGTGTGTGATTAGGTTTACTTGAAGTTACAACCATATGTGAAAACTATAGTGGCTTGTCACACGAATCAGAAATTGAGTTACAAATTCTTTGGTTTGTATATGGTCTTACATCGTGTGGTGCAGTCGCATTCAAACTTCAGTTACCAATGGACGGTTCCATGTATCCAGTTGTGCATGTGTCTGCTAAAAGAATCACTGCTCGCAAACATGATGGCCTGGCCAGATTTACCCTCTCATTGTGCACATATAGACGTTGAACCACAACAACTTAAGGTAATGGACATAAAACATGTTATCTCTGGTAACAAAGTTGTTCCTATGGTTCGAGTATAGAGGACATGACTTCTGAATTTGTGGCTAACATGGGAGAACAAGAACTCGTTGCTGGTTGCAGATGAAGTACCCTACCGCTACCACTTGGGGCCACACAACGACCAAGCAATGGCCTAGTATGGCCCAAACTCAAGAAAGAGCCAACCTGGTGGAGACAATTGGGTGAGGAGCAGCACCCATGTAATGAGGAGGCACCCTAAAAAATGTAATGCGGAGGCTAGTACCAAATATGTATGAATGATCGTTAGGTAAATGTGTATCTCTCCTCCCCCTTTGCTTCACCGGCGAAGAAATGCCTAGGTCAGGGAGGGCCACCCCCTCCCCCTCCCGAAATTGGAAAACTCGAGTCATTTGCCCCCCTTACATGCTGGGCTAGCTCCGCCACTGCTTTGCTTCTTCCTCAAGTCCCAACGACTCTGAATTTTTGTATCAGGTTTGTATGTAGATTGATCCGTGAGAATTTATTGCTATTTGTTGTGGCGTGTATAGTGGAAAAAAACTAGTACGTAGATATACCATGTAAAAATATGTTTAACTATCTATCAAAGCGTATGGGTCTTATATTATAAATATTAATATATATTTTTAAAATTTGGTCAAACTTCACTAGTTTGAATTTTAAAAGAAAATACTACTCCCCCTTCGTTTCAAAATATAAGATGGTTTAGCTTTGTAAAGCAAATATATTTAGACTTCTTTTAGTATAAAGGTTCACTTAGATTTGAAATGAATCTACACACTAAAAGAAGTTTAGATTTATTTTCTTCACAAATCTAAAATATTTTATATTTTAAAATAGAGGGAGTATTAAACTTTGAAACAAAGTTACTCCCTCCGATCCATATTACTTGTCATTGAAATGGATGTATCTAGCACTAAAATATGTCTAGATACATCCATTTTAGTGACAAGTAATATACGAGGGAGTAATTAATCTATAGCTTAAGCGCGGGAGTGACCCAGCAAGCCGAGGGCACTCCCGCTAGGTACGATTACAACCGTTGGGTTTTACGTGAAAGTCGTCTGAATCGTTCATCGAGGTTGATTTACTGGACTTTTTTACCACAAGTCGGGCCTCTTATATGTCCTTTGAAAGGCCCCACACTTGATGTCGCTTCATACCACGAGAGGCTGGGATGCTCCATGGTGAAAAAAAGAAACAACTTCACCTCCCACCAGTCAACGACCTAGGTCCTGCCTCCTGCGCCTCCTCTCATCGCGATTTCATGCCGCCGTAGCCATGGCTCGCGTCGCCGCCTCGCTGCCGCCTCCCGCGGCCTTGTCGCGTGGCGTTCAGCACCGCCTCCACCCGCAACCCTCCTTGGCGCGACATCCAGCCTCGCCTCCACACGCCGTCATCCCCTCCTCGCCTTGAGGGAAGCGGCATCTCCGACGCCAAATAGCAAAGAAAATAAGAGTCTTGATGGCGCCGGGTTGGATTGTGGAAGACCTGATGGGGGTTTGGAAATCGCACAACAGAGAGTTTGATGAGGGAAAGAGAGGGCTAAGGACGAGGTGGAGGGCTGGAGGAAGCGTTGCCAATGTCGGTTGCCGGCCTATGAGGTGTAGCGGCCCCCTCACCCATCCCCAACTCAACATCTGCAAAATGTACATACAATGGCTGCTTCGCTGGAACCTAGCCTGCGAGAGCCGAGAGGTAGAGCTGTCACTTGATCTAAGAATGGTTTGCTTTGTTCTGGTTTCTAATAACCACCATCTTTTGTGGTTTTTAAGAGTACCAAGTATTCTGAAGATGATGCATACGGTACAAATTTTCAGTGATGTAACCTTTTTCCATCTTCAGGTGTTGTTCATTAGGTCAAAAAAGAGGTGTTTGTCACCACACAATTACCTATCAGAGTATCTAGACTTACTATTATCAATCTGGAAGCTAATATAAATAAATCAAAGGTTCAATCTAAATTTTGGTTGTAGGCGTTGTGCGAATTTTGGTGGTCTTTGTAGTTCATGATATTCCACATGCCATCATACGTTTTTCCTTGACATGGACTGAAGTGATATTTTCTATTCTACTAGAAATATTTGGAGAGTGATGATAGTTATGTGGCACTAGAAATGATTGAGGAGATAATCATACGGGTATGATCAAGGAATTATAGGTAGCATCAAGGTACATAATGTTTTGTAGCCAAAAAAAATGCAAATGTGCTTCCATGTGAATGTAGCCTTGTAGGATATAAATTGGTTTAGACACATGTCAAACTTTTCGGTAGTATATAAATAATTAGCTCTTGCTTAGCACATAGACCACGCATAATCGCATTCCGGCAAGGTCATCAAGCTGTAGAAATGTGAGATGACGCTCAAACTATTTGTACTTTGTCTAATTAATAGCATCTCTATTGTTCTTGGTTCTGATTATTCTGAACATTTTTGATTGATTATTGTACTTGAAATTGCAGCAAGCCATGAGAAAAGCTGAATTTTCTCTTAATTTCCTTGACTTGATGTAGATATTGTACAAGAATGGCAGAGATCTGAGACATATATCTCTTGTGATGAAGGTACTCGAGCTGCATTGTACCACTTGAAAGAACATCATGCATGAGATTTGTTGTGATGGAAACAAAGTATGCGCCTTTCTTCTAACATGTTACTAACATATTAGTTAAGATTTCCAGTTCGATTGTATTTCCAGTATGATGTAAATTTTAGCTGAAAATTATTAGTTGGATAAGAGCTGATCCAATACTGCTACTACATAGGCGAATTTTACATGATGATACTTGATACCATGGTATTCTTTTTATAAGTGAATTGTTGTTTCTTCTCAGAGTTACCACATGCAGTTGAGAAATTAAAGGAGATTCCAAAGTTACAACTCATATAATTGATACGGGAAGGAACATCTATGTCAACAACACGTCGCGGTTGCCGCCGTGAGGGGATGCGGGGCAAGGCAGGTGCGACAGTCGCATTCCAACATGGTCGTCAAGCTTAAGAAAGGTGATCTAGAATTCACGGTCTATTTGTACTCTGTCTAATCAAGAGCATCCCTATTATTCAATTACTTATGATTTATCCAAACATTTTTGGAAGCGAATGAAGTGAAAAAGATACTTTCATAGTGGATTTGGTTTTTGCTGCAGTTTGAGGAAAAGAGAAGATCATTGCATCACATAGTATGTACAATAAGCACTGCCCCCTTTTTTCTGATTATATCAAGGACAATTACATGTGCACTATTGTCATTACTAATTTATCGATTAATGGATGCACTTGTTTGTTTGGTGGTGCAATTAACTACTGACTTATCACATGGTTATTTTCTTGAATACATGTTATCCTATAATTATTATTTCTGTATTTACTCCATCAAAGAATATGTACCGTTGGCATGTGCGATAAGCAAGTCCTATTTTCAAGCATCTTAAGAAAGCATAACTGGAGATATATCTCTAAGCTGCAACCCCGGAGGGCTGGGAGATCTCTTGGGCCCTTTGCCAACAATGTATCGCTGCCACGTGAGCCCAGTTAACGCTCTTATCGCTGAATTGTAGGCATGTCCTTATGATGGCACGTCTTTCCCTCTATTGGTCATCCTTAGTTTCTTTACTCGCCTGTAGTGATGGTGGTGCAACAGTGATCAGGCCGAGATCCAGGCATCCACCTCTCCATTTCTAGAGTCCATTGCCGTTTCCATTGACAAACTAAGACAACTTCCTCTCACCCCTCTCCACTCCATGGATCCCCACTTGCCCTCAGTTCAGTGTTGCCTTTTCATCCCCAATCTCGCCGCACCAGTCGCCTCTGATCCAGCCGGCGCCTACCTGTGTTTTCACCTTCTTTGACATCCGCCAAGCATGCGGGTTTCATCTCTCTGGAGTACAACATCGGTGATTTTATGCACTGGTCCTCCACCCCAGACAACCTAAAAGTTTAACACCTCCGGAAGCGGGGATCGCTTCACAATGCATTTGCTAACACATGCCACCAATATACACATGCACGGTTTGCTTCCCCGTCCACTTTTTCATCTCGAGCTCTCACTCCCGCGCCTGTAGTTGTCGCACTTGGCCACAAGGAGCTTGATTGGTGCCTCTTTTTTCTTCCCCTCTTCCTCCTCTTCAAATGCTCTTTTATTTTTTAGGTTGACATTTTTTTCAAGCCATATGGAAGCTCATCTGATCATCTTTCTGGTCCTCCCAATAGAATGGAAATCTTGAAGCATTCCTAATTTTTTGAAGCATTCCTGATGTAGGAGTATGGATGACATTACACATACAAAGTTTGATTTGAATGTTTATCTATAATTTAGAGCATATTGATGGTACCTTGATTGCCGTGGGGAGGGAGCCACATAAGTCTCATCTCATCTTTGATTTTCTAGGGTATTATAGACTAATGCAACAATATGTTTGTGAAATATAACGTGAGATGTTAATGTCTTGATGGCTTAAAATTATTGAAGTCGGAGATTTTTTGGCATGGTTACATATAAAATGCGAGTTCTCGGTAGATTGTGTGACATGTGGTCCCTAGGTTGTAGCTATCGGTGTGTCACTCTGCTTTCCTTTTTTGTTTAACTACTCTGCAGCCTTTGCTAGGCTTGTTTTGAGGAACTCATTCTTGCAATGTAGTACAGTATAAAAAAGGGGATACAATGTGCTGGAGGCATGGAGTCCAGCCTCTATAAAGTAGGATTGTTTTTCCACCATTTTAATGAAATATATATATATGTGTGTGTGTGATTATTGTATATGTATGCCAAAGTATATCCTAATTAGTATATTATTCTGAATGCACTACCATTTTAATGAACTATATATATGTGTAATTATTGTATATGTAGATGCCAAAGTATATCCTAATCAGTACATTATTCTGAATGCGGTTATGGTATGTTCATGATTTAGTACGGAAAAGAGCATATATGATATATGTCTCTGTAAGTTGATTTGGCCTTCTAGAAAATTACCTTTGCTGATATATTTCTCTCCTGTTTTATGGTTCTAATCAGAAGATTGGTTTATTTCTTAGGTTTATATCACTTCATCAATAATTTTTATTTATCCCACTTCCAATCTCGGTGCGTCTGACAGTTTGACTTTCTAGATTATTGGCGACAACAACAAGGAGGTAGAACTGACATGTTGTACGGGAGTGGAAACACCAAAGGTTGTGACGCGGGGTCAGAATTAGGAGAGGCAATTCTGATTCTCGAGGGGAAGCTAGAAGCGGTGGTGAGATGACAGTCTCGAAGAACAAAGCTTCATGGAGGTATTTGTGATTTTGTGAATCTATTGTTTCAGAAAGCAAAGTCTTCTTCTAAGAATTAAATGGCTTATTATTATCAGATGTTGTCCAGTTTCTCTAAGCTCACATCCAAACATTTATTTTGTTCCACTTAATAGCATTCTATCGCCGTTGAGCATATTGTCCGTGCAACAGTACACGCTTGGTAGGGAGGTGACCCATGTCCATGTGATGTGAGGGTCCATATGATGTGACATACTTTGTAATTTGAATTTGCTTCCTTTATATGTTTGTCCATAAACATGTTGGAGATATGCCCTAGAGGCAATAATAAATATAGTTATTATTATATCTTTGTGTTTATGATAAATGTTTACATTCATGCTATAATAGTATTAACAAGGAAACATTAATACTTGTGTGATTTGTAGACTAAAATAAGAGTCCCTAGTAAAGCCTCTATATAATACTAGCTTGTTGGTTAATAGATGATTATGGTTTCCCTATCATGAACATTGAGATGTTATTAACAACAAGATCATATCGTTAGGAGAATGATATGGTGGATATACTCCTATAGATAAGCGTAGCATAAAGATCAAGTCATTTTAATAGTTCAATTGCTATATGCTTTCTGATACATAGTAATCTAATTCCTTCGACCATGAGATCATGCATATCACCTTTACCGGATGGATGCTTTGATGACATCAAACACCACACCGTAACTGGGTGGCTATAAAGGTGGCATTGAGTGTTCGGAAAGTATTGGTTGAGACACATGGATCAAGAGTGGGATTTGTCCATCCATATGACGGATAGATATACTCTGGGCCCTCTCGGTGAAATGTCATACAATTAGCTTGCAAGCATGTGACTGGCTCACAAGGGATCACATATCACGGAGCGAGAAAAGAGTACTTATCGGATACGAGGTTGAACTAGGTATGCGAGAGATACAAGCGATCATAACCTCGGATAAGTAAACTATCGTGAGACAAAGGGAAATTGATATCGTATGTAAGTGGTTCATTCGATGTAAGTAATCGTAGAAATATGTGGGAGCCATATGAATTTCAGATTCCTCTATTGGTTATTGTTAGAAGTGTCTCGATCATGTCGCATAATTCACGAACCGTAGGGAGACACACTTAAGGATTCGACGTTGTTTGAGTAGTTATGGAATGATGAGAAAGAGACCGAATGTTGTTCGGAGTCTCGGATGGGATTCAGGATATCACGAGGACATCTGGAATGGTCCGGAGAATAAGATTCATATAAGGAAAGTCCCGTTTCGGAGTTGGAGAATGGTTTCGGTGTTTTCATCGGGAATGTTCTAGAAGGTTCGGGAATGTTCTAGAAGGTTCCGGAATGTCCGGCACTCCGGAGGGGAAGGGTACATGAATGTGTTATATCAAGTTGATATGATTGCATCATGTACTCGGTGTCATCGCTGAACAAAATAGAGGATTTATTCAAATCCTAGTTTGAAAAGTCAAACGCCAAGTTTGAAAGTCAAACGGCTAGTTTTGGGAAGTGGAGAGGGAGGTGGAAACCGACTTGGGGAGGTTCCTCCACCCACCGCCCGGCCACCAAGCCGAGTTGGGGAGGACTCCCTCCCTTGGCGGCCCCTCCACCTATATAAGGAGGCGGGCTCCCTCCTAGAACACAAGTTCCTACCTCTAAACCCTAGTACCAAGCCTTGCGCCTCCATAGGGCAAACCGCCACCGCCGCCTAGCTAAACCCTAGCCGCCGACTTGCCCCCTCCTCGGCGTGTCTAAACCCTAGATCGTCGAGGGACTCTCTCATACTCCACCATACTCGCTCCGGCTTAAGGCGAAGCCCTACGAGATCTCCCCTCTACTTCCGGTACCACGCCGTTGTGCTACCGGAATCGCGAGGAGAGTGCTACAACCTCCGCTGCCTGCTGGAACAAGGGAGAGGAAGGTCTTCGTCAGTCGAGCGATGTGACCGACATTGGGGCGCTGCAGCAATGGCCGGAAGGATCGTCTACGCGATCTTGAGATCGGGAAGAGTACGACTACATCACCCACGAGAATCCGCTCTCGTTAAACACTTTGGAATCTTCGAGGGTGAGTTATTTTATCGACTCGTTGCTACAATCTAGTAGATAGATCTTGGCTTGTTTGTTTGTATGCGGTAGAAAATTTTTGTTTTCCATGCTACGAAACCCTACAGTGGTATCAGAGCCGTGTCTATATGTAGATCTGTTGCACGAGTAGAACACAATGGTCATTGTGGGCATTGATGCTTTTATTGTCGATTGCTTCTTGTGTACTTTGCATCTTACGGGATGTTGGGATGAAGTGGCCCGGGCTAACCTTACATGACATCGTTCATGAGACTTGCTCCACGCTTGACATGCAACTTGTATTGCATAAGTGGCTTTGCGGGGCCTGTTTCTCCTAGCATAGTTAAGATCCAATTTACAACGGGTGATTAACAATACTAGTATCAATGTTGTGGTTCATGTTCGTAAGTTAGAACGACACTTATTGAAAGCCCCAAACCACGTAAAATATGCAAAGAAAGTAGAGGCGTCTAACTTTGTTTTGTAGGGGTGTGCAGTGATGTGATATGGCCATGATTGTGATTATATTTGATATATGCAATGTTCCTTATTGTAAGTTGGCAATCGGCAGGAGCCATATGGTTGTCTTTAATTTATGTTACGACCCGCGTGTCTATTCAAAGTAGTTGTAATAGTTGAAGCCGGTGGACGACAACCATGGAGAAGCGTCATTGACCTTGATGCAATGCCGGTGATGATGGAGATCATGTTCGTGCTAGAAGATGGAGATCGGAAGCACAAAGAAGAAAGGCCATGTCATGTCACATATTATGAATTGCATGTGATGTTAATCCTTTATGCATCTTGTATTGCTTAGTAGACGACGGTAGCATTATAAGATGATCCCTCATGCACATGAATTTCAAGTCATAAAGTGTTCACCCTTAGTTAGCACCGTTGCTAAAGCTTGTTGTTTCGAAGCACCACGTGATGATCGGGTGTGTTAGATTCCGCAAGTGTATACAACGTGAGCAAGCCAGATTTGCTCATGCGGAAACTAAGGTTTGATCTTGACGAGCCTAGCATGTACAGACATGGTCTCGAAACACGGATCACCGAAAGGTAAAGCATGAATCATATAGTAGATATGATGAACATGTCAATTGTTCGCCATTGAAATTATATCAACTCTCGTGATGATCGGTGTTGATGTGGTGGATTTGGTTCGTGTGATCACTAAAACAATGTGAGGGATATTGTTTTGAGTGGGAGTTCACCTAGATTAATTTTATTATTAATTTGAACTCAATTTGTCATAAACTTAGTCTAAACTATTGCAAATATGTTGTAGATCAATGGCAGCCCCTACCATCAATTTTAATGCGTTCCTATAGAAAGAAAAGTTGAAAAAACAATGGAAGCAACTTCGCGGATTGGTTCCGCAATTTGAGGATTGTCCTCACAGCTGGTAATTTGACCGCTGGGTGACCCACCTGCGGTGATCTTTGCCGAAGTAAAGAATGTTTACCTCACTCGGAAGACTCGGTACTCCACGATTCGATGTGCTATCTTGTATGGTTTAGAATCGAGCTTCATAAAAGGTTTGAGAATTCAGACCCATATGATATTGTCGAGGATCTCAAATTGATCTTTGAGACTCATGCGGCAATTGAAAGCTATGAGGCTTGAAAAGTTCTTTAGCGCAAGATGGAAGAGGCACTCGTCGGTGAGCATGTGCTTAAGATGTGCAGGCACGCAAACAAACTTCAAAGCTTGGGTATAGTGATTCCTAATGCTTTGGGGATTTACTCCTCCAATCACTACCACCAAGTTACAAGAACTTTGTGATGAACTACAACATGCAAAACATGAATAAGACGTTGCCAGAACTCTTTGCCATGTTGAAATCTGCAGAAGTGGAGATCAAGAAAGAGCACCAAGTGATGTTGGTCAATAAGACCACCAAATTCAAGAAAGGCAAGTCTAAGCAGAAGGGACACTTCAAGAAGGGTGGTAAGAAATTTACCATGCCGACGAAGAAGACCAAGGCTGGACCTAAGCACGATCTTGAGTGCTTTTCTTGCAAGGGAGAAGGCCCTTTGGGCGGAATTGCCCAAAGAACTTGGCGGTTGAAGAACAACAACATCAAGAAGAAAGGTATATCGATATACATGTTATTGATGTGTATCTCACTAGTACTAAGTAGTAGTGCACAGGTATTTAATCTTGGTTCGGTTGCTCATATTTGTAACTCGAAGCAGGTCTTTGCGAATAAACGGAAGCTAGTGAAGAACGAGGTGACGATGCGCGTGGGAAACGGATCAAAGGTTGATGTGATCGCGGTCGGCACACTACCCCTTCATCTACCATCGTGATTAGTTTTATACTTAAATAATTGTTATTTGGTGCCTGCGTTAAGCATGAACATTATATCGGGATCTTGTTTATTGCGAGACGGTTACTTGTTTAAGTCCGAGAATAATGGTTGTTCGATTTATATGATTAATATGTTTTATGCACATGCACCTTTGATAGATGGTCTATTCTTATTGAATCTCGATAGTGGAAATACACATATTAATAACATTGAGGCTAAACGTTTGAAATCGAGCGATAACTCGACCTATATGTGGCACTGTCGTCTTGGTCACATTGGAGTGAAGCGTATGAAGAAACTCCATTCCGATGGACTTCTTGAATCACTTGATTTCGAATCACTTGAAAGTTGCGAAGCATGTCTGATGGGTAAAATGACTAAGACTCCATTTTCTGGTATGACGGAGCGAGCTACGGACTTATTGGAGATTATACATACCGATGTGTGTGGTCCAATGAGTGTAGTATCGCGCTGTGGTTATCATTATGTTCTTACCTTCACGGATGACTTGAGTAGATATGGGTATATCTATTTCATGAAACATAAGTCCGAAACTTTCGAGAAGTTTAAGGAATTTCAAAGTGAGGTAGAGAATCAACGTAACAAGAATATTAAATTTCTACGTTCTGATCGTGGAGGTGAATATCTAAGTTACGAGTTTGGCGAGCATTTGAAGAAATGCGGAATACTTTCACAATTGACACCGCCGGGAACACCACAGCGTAATGGTGTGTCCGAACGTCGTAATCGAACTCTCTTAGATATGGTTCGTTCTATGATGTCACTTACAGATTTACCGCTATCATTTTGGGGTTATGCATTAGAAACAGCCGCATTCACTTTAAATAGGGCACCATCTAAATCCGTTGAAATGACATCGTATGAATTATGGTTTGGGAAGAAACCTAGATTGTCGTTCCTTAAAGTTTGGGGTTGCGAAGCCTATGTAAAGAAGTTACAGCCAGACAAGCTTGAACCCAAAGCGGAAAAATGCGTCTTCATAGGATACCCGAAGATAACTATTGGGTATACCTTCTATCATAGATCCGAAGGCAAAATCTTTGTTGCCAAGAATGGATCCTTTCTAGAGAAGAAATTTCTCTCGAAAGAAGTGACTGGAAGGAAAGTAGAACTCGACGAGGTTGTCGAACCTTCTCTCGAAATTGCGAGTAACGCAGCACCGGAAGAAGTTCCTGTGGTGCCTGCACCAATAAGAGAGGAAGCTAATGATGATGATCATGAAACTTCGGTTGAAGTTGCTACAGAGCCTCGCAGGTCAACCAGAACTCGTACCACTCCAGATTGGTATGATCCCGTTATGAGTGTCATGTTGGTGGACAACACCGATGACCCTGAGACATATGAGGAAGCGATGATGAGCCCAGATTCCAACAAATGGCAAGAAGCCATGAAATCCGAGATTGGATCCATGTACGAAAACCAAGTATGGACTTTGGTGGACTTACGGATGGCCGGAAGGTCATCGAGAACAAATGGATTTTCAAGAAGAAAACATATCTTGATGGTAATGTTACATCTATAAAGCTCGACTTGTCGCAAAGGGTTTCAAAAATTCAAGGAGTTGACTACGATGAGACTTTCTCACCGATGCGAAGCTAAAGTCTGTGAGGATTATGTTAGAAATCGCTGCATATTATGATTATGAGATATGGCGGATGGATGTCAAAACAGCATTCCTCAATGGAGACATTGATGAAGAGTTGTATATGATGCAACCCAAAGGTTTTGTCGATCCTAAAGATGCTAACAAGGTATGCGAACTTCAACGGTCCATTTATGGATTGAAGCAAGCATCCCGAAGTTGGAATCAACGTTTTGATAAGGTGATCAAAAGTTTTGGTTTTATACAAACTTATGGAGAAGCTTGTATTTACAAGAAAGTGAGTGGGAGCTCTGTAGCATTCTTAATACTATATGTAGATGACATATTGTTGATTGGGAATGATGTAGACCTTCTTAATAGTGTCAAGGAATATTTGAATAATAGTTTTTCAATGAAGGATCTTGGCGAAGCAGCTTACATATTAGGCATAAAGATTTATAGAGATAGATCGAGACGCCAAATATCATTGTCACAAAGTACATATTTGGACAAAGTTCTAAAGAGGTTTGGAATGGAAGATAGCAAGAAAGGGTTCTTGCCCATGTTGCTTAATCGACCTTGAGTAAAACTCAAAGTCCGACATCGGCAGAAGATAGAGAAAGGATGAGTAAGACTCCCTATGCCTCAGCCATAGGATCTCTGATGTATGCCATGCTATGTACTAGACCCGACATTGCATATGCTGTTAGTTTAACTAGCAGATATCAAAGTGATCCAGGAGTGGATCATTGGACAGCGGTCAAAAACATCCTTAAGTACTTAAGAAGAACTAAGGATATGGTTCTTTCTTATGGAGGTGATGAACAACTCGTTGTAAATGGTTACACCGATGCTAGTTGGAACACCGATCCGGATGATTCTAAATCACAATCTGGATACGTATTTATTTTGAATGGTGCAGCAGTTAGCTGGAGGAGTGCAAAGCAAAGCGTTGTGGCGAGATCTTCAACTGAATCGGAATACATGGCTGCTTCGGAGGCTTCACAAGAAACGATATGGATGAAAGAGTTCATTACAGAGCTGGGTGTGGTTCCTAGTGCGCTGGACCGAATGTCTATCTACTGTGATAACATGGGTGCCATAGCCAATGCGCAAGAACCAAGGTCACACAAGAAGCTGAAGCACATCAAGCTACGTTTTCACGCTATTCGAGAACATATCCAAGATGTGGATATAAAGATTTGCAAAGTACACACAGATCTGAATGTGGCGGATCCGTTGACTAAACCTCTCCCGAGGGCAAAACATGACCAACACCAGACTGCCATGGGTGTTCGGTATATTACCATGTAATCTAGATTAGATGACTCTAGTGCAAGTGCGAGACTGTTGGAGATATGCCCTAGAGGCAATAATAAATATAGTTATTATTATATCTTTGTGTTTATGATAAATGTTTACGTTCATGCTATAATAGTATTAACAAGGAAACATTAATACTTGTGTGATTTGTAGACTAAAATAAGAGTCCCTAGTAAAGCCTCTATATAATACTAGCTTGTTGGTTAATAGATGATTGTGGTTTCCCTATCATGAACATTGAGATGTTATTAACAACAAGATCATATCGTTAGGAGAATGATATGGTGGACATACTCCTATAGATAAGCGTAGCATAAAGATCAAGTCATTTTAATAGTTCAAATGCTATATGCTTTCTGATACATAGTAATCTAATTCCTTCGACCATGAGATCATGCATATCACCTTTACCGGATGGATGCTTTGATGACATCAAACACCACACCGTAACTGGGTGGCTATAAAGGTGGCATTGAGTGTTCGAAAGTATTGGTTGAGACACATTGATCAAGAGTGGGATTTGTCCATCCATATGACGGATAGATATACTCTGGGCCCTCTCGGTGAAATGTCATACAATTAGCTTGCAAGCATGTGACTGGCTCACAAGGGATCACATATCACGGGAACGAGAAAAGAGTACTTATCGGTAACGAGGTTGAACTAGGTATGCAGAGATACCGACGATCATAACCTCGGATAAGTAAACTATCGTGAGACAAAGGGAAATTGATATCGTATGTAAGTGGTTCATTCGATCGCAAAGTAATCGTAGAAATATGTGGGAGCCATATGAATTTCCAGATTCCTCTATTGGTTATTGTTCGGAGAAGTGTCTCGATCATGTCCGCATAATTCACGAACCGTAGGGAGACACACTTAAGGATTCGACGTTGTTTGAGTAGTTATGGAATGATGAGAAAGAGACCGAATGTTGTTCGGAGTCTCGGATGGGATTCAGGATATCACGAGGACATCTGGAATGGTCCGGAGAATAAGATTCATATAAGGAAAGTCCCGTTTCGGAGTTGGAGAATGGTTTCGGTGTTTTCATCGGGAATGTTCTAGAAGGTTCGGGAATGTTCTAGAAGGTTCCGGAATGTCCGGCACTCCGGAGGGGAAGGGTACATGAATGTGTTATATCAAGTTGATATGATTGCATCATGTACTCGGTGTCATCGCTGAACAAAATAGAGGATTTATTCAAATCCTAGTTTGAAAAGTCAAACGCCAAGTTTGAAAGTCAAACGGCTAGTTTTGGGAAGTGGAGAGGGAGGTGGAAACCGACTTGGGGGAGGAGTTCCTCCACCCACCGCTGGCGCACCACCAAGCCGAGTTGGGGAGGGACTCCCCTCCCCTTGGCCGGCCCCCTCCACCTATATAAGGAGGGGCAGGGCTCCCCTCCTAGACACACAAGTTCCTACCTCTAAACCCTAGTACCAAGCCGCCGCCGCCGCCTAGCTAAACCCTAGCCAGCCGCTTGCCCTCCTCGGCGTGTCTAAACCCTAGATCGCCGAGGACTCTCTCATACTCCACCATACTCGCCCGGCAAGGCGAAGCCTGCGAGATCTCCCTCTACTTCGGTACCACGCCATTGTGCTACAGAATCGCGAGGAGAGTGCTACAACCTCCATGCTGCTGGAACAAGGAGAGGAAGGTCTTCGTCGATCTTGAACGTGTGACCGATCAAGGAGCGCTTTAACGCGGCGCCGGAAGGATCGTCTACGCGATCTTGAGATCGGGAAGAGTACGCCTACATCACCCACGAGAATCCGCTCTCGTTAAACACTTTGGAATCTTCGAGGGTGAGTTATTCTATCGACTCGTTGCTACAATCTAGTAGATAGATCTTGGCTTGTTTGTTTGTATGCGATAGAATTTTTTTTGTTTTCCATGCTACGAAACCCTACAAAACACGTGATCCATGCTTGCAGAAAAATAATAATGTTGTCTGCATTTACCAAAACAAAACTTGTGCTTACTATGTAGACATATAATGGTGGTATTAACTATAGCCAAATCAATGCATTCATTGGTTCCCTCACTTTTATGAGTTATGCAGTATGAAGCATTGGAGATTAGTTAACATAGGTTTATTATATTGGTTAAAACTGAAGAGAGACGTACATCCAAGGTTAGAAAGGAGTCATACTTTGTACCTAGGAAGGTAAGACCTGAGATGCCATGTCAATTTTGCATAATTAAAACTTATTCAAGTAGTAGAAGAAATGGGCAGATGAGTGGTTTTATTGATTCTCCAGTTGACTCGGTTACACAAAGCTCAATGTCAAAATGACTTAAAGTTGAACGCTGTCTAGAAAAGGTTAATAATTTTTGTACTAAATATGAACAGGTTTTCTGGGTTGACCTCTTGCTTAAAGAATACTAGGTGATCGGTTTGGATGTGAAATTTTTACAAATGCCCGCAAAGAATCCAGAATCTGATGAGCCCTTTGGTTTGCTTTTGGAATTTGCACCTAGTTATTTTGTATGCCTGCTACCTAAAACCAAGTCAAATTCTCTCCCACATTTTGGATGTGCATTTATAATTATGACCTTTTGATTCAGTTTCATTTCTGCAAGTGTGACGTCTCTTTCAGATTTGAGACTTGCAGATGAGAGTTGCATTAAGTTTTGAATATTTGTGGATTTTTTACCATGTGTTGTTATTCCGGTGTTTATTGGTCACATGCTATTTTCAGCAACATGGGCTCTCAAAATTCTTATACCCATGATCACCATCCCCTTCCTATATCCACTAATTAGTGCACGTTTTCAGTCAAATGATGGTTTCAGCTATCTATT
This sequence comes from Avena insularis, assembly GCA_023614405.1. Taxonomy (NCBI): domain Eukaryota; kingdom Viridiplantae; phylum Streptophyta; class Magnoliopsida; order Poales; family Poaceae; genus Avena; species Avena insularis. Next base: position 367,817,610 of record CM042693.1, on the reverse strand, counting down.
TTCCGTTTTAGTGAGCATTGATTTCTTGAATTATCATGTTTGTTTATTACACAGTGGCTTGACAATTCGATTGACGTCATGTTTTTGGTACAGAATCATGGAGCCCAAGTCATCAGCATCAAAATATTGGGTATTATTCTCTTGGCCACGCTTCAGTTGTAGGTGAAACTTAGACCATTGGCTTCAGTTTGTAGCCTTGCCCTATGAAGCTCTCGAATGTCTATGTTTTGGAAGTATTGCAAACTTCTAAAAAGTTAAACTTTTTTGCATGCTAATAATCTGGATGACGTGTTGTACTGTTTATTTTTCTTGCTGATGATAACATATGACAATTATTAATTCAGTGGATCTTTACGATCTTACTTGGAAGCAAAGATCGGTCCTGAATTTTGATACTCGTCTCCAAACAAGAACTCTAGAAAGCTGAAGCCCACCATATATTTGATTATGTATAATGGTTGAATTTTTTAATTTTTAATTTTTAATTTGGGCATTGACGAATAAAATTCATTAATACTCAAGGGTTTCATGGTAGATATTAATGATTATTCAATTTGTAGACCAAAACACCTGAAATGCTACCACACCTGCCACGTTTTTGCCAAAACGAAGTGCATGCGGCGAGGCGTAGCTCGCCTTTTCTTCTACTAGTACATTTTAGCACCCCTACCGTGTCCTGTGATTCAGAAACTTCCGCCATTGAAAATGGCCGCGCGTTGTTGAGACAAAGAAGAAGGACCGGGGACAGAGCTGAAATTGATTAGTGCGAGGTGTCGACATTTTGATTCATTTCCACACCGGCAAAGCTGTTTGACTGGCTGATCAGCACTACCGTACACGATCAAAAACCGTTGGATCAGAATCGGAGCGACCGGAGGTAGTATATCTCTCAGATCCCATCGTCCAACTCTGCTTTTCTCAACGGCGACCTGACACCAGACCAGACAGTGAAAGAAAGAAATGCCCGTTTCCCCTCCAGAATCTTCTCGGCGAGTGCTGTGGTGGGCGGCTCTCGTCCTCGCACCGCTCGCCGCTCTGCTCTTCCAGCTCCCGATCCCAATCCTCACGCCCCGCGCCGCGGAGCCAAAGGCCGCCATGGACGCCGGCTCCGAGATCGAGTACGAGTTTCCCGGCGTCCTGCGCTGGCACAAGAGCGGCCTCGTCGAGCGCTTCGACGGCACCGAGACCGTCCCGCCCTCCCCCTCCGGGGACCCCGCCGCCAACGGCGTCGCCTCCAAGGACGTCGTCCTCGACCCGGCGGCCAACGTCTCCGCCCGCCTCTACCTACCACCCGCCGCCGCGGTGGCGGAGCACGGCAAGAAGCTTCCCGTGGTCGTCTTCTTCCACGGCGGCGCGTTCTTCGTCCACACGGCCGCCTCCCCGCTCTACCACAGGTACGCCGCCGCCCTCGCCGCCGCGGTCCCCGCCATCGTCGTCTCCGTCGACTACCGCCTCGCTCCGGAGCACCCGATCCCGGCCGCCTACGACGACGCCTTCGCGGCCCTCAAGGCGGTCGTCGCCGCGTGCCGCCCGGACGGCGCCGAGCCCTGGCTCGCCGCGCACGGCGACGCGTCCCGCGTCGTCCTCGCAGGCGACAGCGCCGGCGCCAACATGGCGCACAACGCGGCGATGAGGCTGCGGAAGGAACGCGTCGACGGGCTCGGCGACGACAAGGTCAGCGGGATCGCGCTCCTGCACCCCTACTTCTGGGGCAAAGAGCCGCTGGGCGGGGAGCCCGCCGACGCCGCCGTCCGCGGCAGCTTCGAGCGCGCGTGGGAGGTGGCCTGCGCCGGCGAGCTCGGCCCCGACCACCCGTACATCAACCCGACGGCGTCGCCCGAGGAGTGGAGGCAGCTCGGGTGCCGCCGCGTGCTGGTCACCACGGCGGAGCACTGCTGGTTCGTGGAGAGGGCGCGCGCCTACGCGGAGGGGGTCAAGGCGTGCGGGTGGGACGGCGAGCTCCAGGTCTACGACACCCAGGGCGAGGGGCATGTCTACTTCTTGCCCAAGTACGACTCAGAGAACGCCGCCAAGGAGCTGGCCGTGGTGGCGGACTTCGTCAGGCGCTGTTAGCATTGGGTGATTGATTCAGTAATAAAGGAGTACATGATCTGTGATTTGTTCATGTTTGATTGAATTTTTGACCTGCAACATCAATTTTAGACTTGTAAATAGCAAGTATATACTACTTGCGACCAAAACCAACACGAAGTGAACAATATTTGCATCAGTAGAGACAAGGAAGAAATATTCAGTGTTCTCTCACCTCTGATATTTCAGTTCAGAAAGTGATAGAAAGCACAATTCAGAGACCTTTGGCATGGCACCTACTAGAACGCAACACATCAATGAGATGGACAGTGACTACACACGGCAGCGTCGATAATTGTCCATCAGTCTGGTGAGACCAGTGTCAATAATTGTCAGATGCTCCGACTTAAACCTTAGGCCATCTCCAATGGGCTGACTAATTAGGCCCTAATATCCTTTAGGCTGGTTATAGTGGTAGTAGGCCCTAATATCCTTTAGGCTGGTTATAGTGGTAGTATCATACTAGTATTATATTTAATGATTTATAGAATCTCAATACAAAATTGTATATAAGATTTATTTATACGAGGATTTTTTAGTTTTATGTCCTATAATACGGTATCTATCTATGATAACCAACTCTTTCTTCATTAATTATTATGCCACGTCAGATTTTTGCTAACATGGCATGCATGATACTAGCTATGAGAGCAAGTCCAATAAACTTATATAAACAGGCTATAAGGTTTTAAATAATATATTTAAGATGATATAGAGGAGAGAGAAATGGAGAGAGAAAATTAGTGGGCTCTTAGAGCAAGTTTAATAGTATAGCCCACTGTTGGCTATAAGGCATTCTCGTATCATCTATAGTCATCACTATAGCCAACAAGTATAATACTACTAACTACAAAGTCATTCCTACAAAGTGTATGGCCCACATGTCACTCCTATAAAGTGTCTAGGAGCACGTGTTGCAGCTGACTTTTAACTTACATCCAACTCTTCTTCTCTCTCCTCTTCTCTCTCCTTCAACTCAGTCAAAATATAGTATTTTATCTCTTATAGTCAGCTGATGTTATCTTATTGTACTTGCTCTCATGCAAGAGCCAGCTATAGCACGTACTTCTAGGCACTTTGTGTGAGTGTAAAGTGAGCCTTAGCCAAATAAAATAGTACATAATTATGTGTTAGCTATAAGGTTGACTATAGATGACATGGCGGTGGCTTAAGCCAACAACGGGCTTTATTATTGAACTTGCTCTGATACTCCCACTAAGACCAGCCTTAGTGGAGAGTCGCTTCCTTTTTACCTATGGCACTGCACTTCCTTTAGCAACATCTATTAATTCAGAGCTTAATTTAAAAGCCATATTTTGATCGGACTCTTTTGGGATGCTTCTAATAACCAACGAATGGCAAGTGCTTTTATCCTATTTCAATTGGAACTTTCCGCCTCGAACTAATTTTATTACATCTTGTTTTTCTTCTATATTGACGTAAAACCAATAGTGCATTTGTTTCTGTCTTTTGCTGAATCTTTTCCACGGCTCGATAGAGAATTTAATAAGCCAATGATTTTTTCCATCTTTCATAATACGGTTAACCACCATATTAACTAATCGATTATGATTTTTTTATCTTCGAGACCATTGAAAAAGGGCATTGAACAAGAAACAAATCGTCCACGTATAAGAAAACTATCATATGCCTTGGAAGTGATATGAGGTGCTCGGAAATGGTTGAAGTAATTGAATAGGAGGATCACTATGACTATAGCCATTGGTAGAAATGGACACTGAAAACATCACCACCCAATGGTGTGAACCGTACGGATCAGAATCCGGGACTGACACATTCATGACACAAATTTGGGCATAGTTTGTGTCCTCACAAACAAGAAATGGACAACCTGCGTATCTATGACGACATGATGTCATTGCCACGACTCGCCACGAAGCCTTCATGATGGAAGCAAACGTCGTTGGCATCGTCGACATTAATTCCGTCGAAGAGCAGGCCGACGGTGAGAAGGAGGCCAACGGTGATGCAGAGGAGGTCGGCGGGAACTTTGGCGAGGAGGATGATGGTGGCGGCATAGTCGATTAGGTTGGCAAGATTTATTAGGTTTAAGAGCCGGTTTAGTTAGGCTATAATTTCAAGTTTGATAAAAATGCACTGCCATTTGAGTGCACCGACAGACAAGGGAGAGGGGGTAATGTGTCCATCGTGTCCTACCATGACCCAAACAATTCAAAACAGATCGATTTGATGTTCTGAGATGGATATGACCTTAAACCATCCAAGAAACTAAGGGCGTGTTGGTATCTAGTATGGATATTGGGGCTCATTTTGGCTATGCCCCAGGGCCATGTCCAGACGCAAACGGTCTCTAGGCCATGTTCTCTGGTTCGTTTGGTTGCCTAGACGATCCTTTTTTGGTCTGAGGGAGATAGGAGTGACGACTGTTTAGTTGCATGTGTTGTAGCCCATGGATCAAGCCTAAAAAGAGTGTGTTGCTATTTGGTTCTATCCAAAACAACAACTACGTTTACATGTTCCCATGAGTAGTGAGGTTACCAACTCAGATCAAAGAGCACACGGTTCATAGTACGGCGATAGTCATGAGTACCTAATTTAGTATCATAGTAGTTTACTTAACCGATCATCCATATGACGCATACTTATATTAGTTCACCACATCAACAAGTGGAAACAATCACTCTAATCAATGTATTCGACGGTACTCCTAGTGGCTTCACCGTGGTCTAGGCACTTTGTGACCACCTCACAGCAGGTGTGGTCGAAGATGACCACGCGGTACTCCTTTTCATTCATCTTCTTGAAAGGTGAGAAAGTTTCCAACTTGTAGATTGTGAGCAATTGACAACATTGCCATCCACCTCCTTAACCTTAATTTCACAACTGCAGCCAGTGTAAGTCTTGAGGATCATCTTTCGAGGGAGAAAGCCCAGGTAGTCCCTAAATCCATTAGGGGTTTACATAACTCCTAACCTAGATGCAAAGAGCACCCTGATGAAGTGGTTAGGGAAGCACTACTCGTCGAAATAGCCAACATTGGTCAGCCTTCCTCTCTTCCTTTTATTGGATGCCTCGGCTCTCAACTTAAGCCTCCACGGGTACACCAAGATACATAGCCTACAAAAACAACAACAATGGTTATAAATATAGTATAAAGAGCAACATGACAACATGTCGACACATCCGATAGAGCTAGTGCTATCGGAACCAGAGGAAATGAAGAACCAATTGGTTGTACACACCTTTTGGTCTAATAAGACCAGCTTTATCATGTTGCATTTTCATCATATGCTTACATAACATGCCTCATGCAACAAGCAAACACAATGCAAAGACAAGTTACATAGTACTAGGAGGAATCAAAACAAGAACAACCAAAAAAAATTCCTCATACAAATAGCACACCCATTGGTAGTGAAGACAAAATTGTGGCCTCATATAGTAACCAAGGATAATTTCAGGGATGGTGAGAGCAAATCAAAGTGCATGCAAAACATGGTTGTTGCACATGTTACTACGTTTGACCGCACCATCCCTAGATTCATCAAGTGTAATCATTGGCCATAAACATAAAAGTGACAAGAAAATTTTTCTACAAGGCTCATAAGATAACATGACACACAATACTCATGAGATAATCCAACATTTAACAAATGTATGGCACAACCAAAGTATTTGTATACGACACATGGTAAATGCATATTATCTAATGGGCATCCATAGTGCAAAATTTTAATCAATTGTCCACCACAACTTATAATGTAACTTTCCACATTACTGAAATCAAAAAAACTATAGAGCAATGAATGTTGAACTAATTTGGGGCCTCATATGTTTTTCTGAGATGGAGTTAGTGAATCAAGGACTAAACACAACCTATGTTTTTATACATTGCACTAGGTTCACTAACCCATCAATTAAAAAAATAGACACCATGCAAATGTGCCCCCGTTGCACTCTTTTGGGAACATTTAAATCATTGTCCATATGGAGAAATAAAAATGCAAGCATCACAGAATAATTTAATGCATGTGACATACTTCAATCATAGGTCGAACCAAAAAGGCATCTCTAAGAGTTAATACATGTGGCATACTTCAATATCCAAGAAACCCCAATCAAATGAAATGCACAAACGTGAACAGTAAATCATGGTCTCATAGATATAAATCAGAAACTCTAACTCTAATCGATCAATCATAATTACTGAAATCGAAACAATAGACAAGAAGAAGACATGAATCCATCATGCAATGGGCCAAATTTTAAAGCAATTGTATTAATCGATTGTTCGAACCCTAACACAACGGTTACATAATAAGATCTACACTACATATCATTTGTAACTCATCCACACGTTACGTACATGAAGATCTATGAAGGAAAAACTTCAGTAAGGGTCAAAGAAGGGCTTACCACCATTGTCGAGCCGCCAAAGAAGATGTCGAGGTAGTGCTGCACGGGGACATCGACGATGCCATCACGATCGAGGTCGCTATTCTAGTCCCGTTGCACCGTCGGCAGTGGAACTGCCGATGTGGTGTGACAAGAGAGTGAGGAGAGGAAGAGTGGTAGGATCTGGTGGGCGGTGAGGGGATTTATGGCATATGTTCACGAAGGGACGCGGCGTCCCCTCTCCTTCCCCACACATACAGCCAAGGTGTCTCCTCGCGCTCTATTAGGCTTATCCCAAAAAACTGCCGATTCGACAATTCCTCCAAGGCCTGACCCGGAGGTGCTTTGAAGTTTGTGCGGGCCACAACGTGCAGGCTGGATAGGCAAGCATTCGTCCTTTTTCGTTGCCAACTAGCCTACTGACCTCATGCGGTCTATCAAACATGCTCCCCGCCGACCTCATGCGGGCTATCAAACACGCCATGTATGTTAGACATGAACCTTAAACAGTTAGCCACACCATGAATTTGTTTCTCCCCCTCTGGTCTAGACCACCGGAAGGAATGATTAAAATTAATGTTGACGCTGCATTTGATTCTGATCAAGGAAAAGAAGGTACGAGGGCAATTGCCCATGATCATAAGGGAAATTCATGGCAACTAGTTGCAAGGAATCCATTCTGTGGCCGATCATTTTATGGCTGAAGATTATGCATTGGGAGATGGACTTAGTCTTCTCAGTACCTTGGATGTAACAAGTTCATAATACAATCAGATAATTCACAGGTCATCAAGACCATGATGAATGGTGCCTTTTCGACAACTTCTTTAGGTGCGAATTTTGATGATTGTAGAGATTGTCTTTGAACATTGTAATAGGGAAGCCAACGAGTTTTGCTCATGAGATAGCAAAGCATAGTTTCATGATGATGCACAAAATAAAAACCCTCAAATTCTCAAATGCAATGTGGCATGATGACATGAGCATGCAGTCATGATGATGCACAAAATAAAAACACAATGAATTTCAAGTAGTGGTTTTACCCGGGGTGAAACAAACTAGTTGAAAGGAATCCATTATGTAGCCGATCATTTTATTGTTGAAGCTTATGCATTGGGAGATGGCGCCTTTTCAACAACTTCTAACTGTGATTTGTGATGATTGTAGAATCCTTACTTATGGTTTTACAGAGATTGTCTTTTGAACATTGTAATAGGGAAGCCAACGAGTTTTGATCATGATCTAGCAAAGCATAGTCTCATAGAACATGTCAATATTTTTTGGGATGTTGATCCCCTAGCTTTATTCTGCTGAATCTAGTGAAAGATTTTTTTTAATCAAAAGGTACTTACTCCCCCGTTCCTTCATAGAAAAGAAACACACGAGTCTCCAGTTTTCCAAAAGATTATAGACCAAAACTAAAATCTAAAACTCCAAACTACCAGGGATTCTTCCTTACAACAAACTTATGAGGGGAAACTGCCAGTAGATCAAACTACTGCAGGAAAAGAACAGAAGACACAGGCCTCGATATCGCAAAGAGGGACAAACCCCAGGAACGGCAAAGGGGGAAGAAGCTCAATACACAACGTGGATAGAGTCTTCCTCGCCTAGATGGCTCTGCAGGTAGTCCAGCGATACCTTTCCATAGTGCATATTCCCCAGAGCAGAGGACTTACAAGTGGAGATCCATATGAAATCTGGGCATGTCGGCATGGGGGAGCCTCATCGGTCTTTTGAGATTTCGCAGGAGTCGATCTATGAACTGGGCAGTTTCTCCGACTCCTAGATCCTTGAAAGGAACTTCCAATTTATCAAATAATAAAGCACCAAACTCCACACCCGTTTCATGTTAATCCAAGTAGTTCTGTTAAACACTAGACTATTTCTAAAGTTCCACAAACCCCACAGGATAGCCGCAGAAACTACATTAAAATGTAAAACCCTCTTATTACATAACCATCTACTAGCTAATGATTCATAACCAGAAACCTGAATACTAAAAGCTTTAAACACATCAGCCCACAACAATCTAGCAACAACACAATCAAACAACAAGTGATGAACAGATTCAAACTCCTTATAGAACTCACATTCTAAGGGTTTAGGAATCCCTCGATCTCTCAAGTTATGTCTAGTCATAATCTTATTTTGAGAAAGGAGCCACAAAAAAACCTGAACCCTAGGTGGAATTTTCAGATTCCACACAACAGGCAGGAAAATTTGTTTTACCCCTCTAAAATTAACAACATCATACATAGAACTAGACGAATAGACCCCTTTTGAATCAAATTGCCAGATAAGCTGGTCTTCCTGACTACTAAAGACAATGCTCCTAGCAACGACTAGCAACTCTTGCCATTGCACCATCATATCTTCATTAAAGGTCCTTCTAAAATCATTCCTAATCTGCTCACCATTCCAAATGTCAGCAATAGTTAAAGTGTGTTGACTAGATATGACATAAAGGTCCTAGATTTGCACAGGTAGGGGGAATTACCAAACCAAGCATCTTCCTAGAATTTTATCAGTCTACCATTCCCCACTTTCCACTTATACCCAATCTTAACAACTTTAGCAGCCCACAAAACCCTTTTCAGAAAGTAGAAGGGTGCACATGCTGACAAAAAAGAATATTGGGATTCCTAGTTTCATACTTAGCATCAATTACTCTCCTCCATAAAGAACCCTCCCCCTAAATATATCTCTTGATCCAAGAACCAAGGAGATAGAGTTTGAGATCTTGAAGGTTAGGAATACCCATACCCCCAAACTCTTTTTTCATACAAATAGAGGGCTAGTTAGCTAGGTGAATATTATGATTCCCTTCCTCATCATTCCACATGAAGTTGGCTAGCTGATAATTTAATAAATTTAAAGCCCACTTAGGGAATTTGAAAAAAGAAAGAAGTTAAACTAGAATATTAGACAGAATAGCTTGAATAAGAGTTTTCTTAGCAGCAGAAGATTAAAGTTTTCCTCTCCAGCCAGTCATCCTAGCCAAGATGCTCTCAAAAATAGATTGCAAATCCTCCCTACTCAGTCTCTCAAAGTGAAGAGGTATCCCTAAATATTTCATAGGGAACTTCCCAGCTACAGATTGAAAAATATCAAGGAAAGGATTTAGCTCCTCCTGATCCACATTGATAGGGAGTAACTCACTCTTGTGAAAGTTAATCCTCATACCAGAAATTTTCTCAAAAGAAGTAAGGATCCATTTCAAATTCCTAGCCACCCTAACATCCTTATCTAGAAAAAGAAGGGTATCATCAGCATATTGCAAGCTGATAACCCCTCTAGGAATAAAGTTAGGGCATAAAACTCTAATCAAATTATGTTGATACCCTTTAATTAACATCCTAGAAAAAACATCAACCATGGAATTAAAGAGGATGGGTGCAATAGGGTCCCCTGCCTCAAACCTTTACTAGTAAGGAAAAAACTACTCTCTACATCATTAATTTTCACACCTACAGAACCACTAGATGTTATCTGTTTAACCATCCTAATAAAAGTAGGATCAAAACCCCTACATTCCAGGATTTCATATAAGAAATCTAAATTCACTCTATCATAAGCTTTCTCATAATATATTTTTAAAACTAGCCCTTTGTTCTTTTTCCTATGAAAACAATTTCATGAGCAGTGACCACACTTTCTAAAATAAACCTACCCTTAATGAAAGCAAATTGATAAGAAGAAATCAATCTCCCAATAACCTTGGCATACCTATTAGTCAAGACCTTGGTAAAAAAATTAAAAGAACAATTCAATAAACTAATAGGTATAAACTTTTTCATAGATCTAGCATCATTCTCTTTAGGAATAAGAGTAATCATGGAAAAATTTAACCTATAAATGTCTAATTTATCATGAGTCCATGCATCAAACATGGCCATCATATCAAACTTGACAATGTCCAAGAAATGTTGATAAAACATAAAAGAGAACCCATCTGGGCCAGGAGCTCCATCTGAGTAGGAATCAAAAACAGCAGTTTTGACTTCTTCCTCAGAGAACCCCCCGTAGGATAATATTTTCCTCAACACTAATTTTCTCATCATCAGAGAAAAAATCAGTCCTGAGGTTAATATCATCCCTAGGCTCAAAACCAAACAAATCCATATAATAATCGAGAGATACTTTAAGCATATCCTTTGTTTCAGTTACAGGGCCCTCAGGTCCATCCAAAACTGGAATCATTTTCTTTCTTCTCTGGTTGGCAACAACATGGAAATGTGATGTATTCCTATTGATACGTCGGAAACGTATCTATAATTTTTGATGTTCCATGCTTGTTTAGTATTTACTTTGCTTTGCTTTATCTACACTTTGAGGTGTTTTTATATGTTCTCTGGTACTAACCTATTAACAAGATGCCATGGTGCCAGTTGCCTATTTTATTTTGTTTTTGGTTCCAGAAAATCTAGTAAGGAAATATTCTCGGAATTGGACGGGACAAAAGCCAAAGTCAATATTTCACCGAGGAGAACACGGAGTCCAGAGGAGAGACAGAGGGGATCCATAGGGCAGCTGCACCCCCAGGCGCGGGCCCACCCTAGGTCGCGCCTAAGAAGGGTGTGGGCCCCCTGGCCGCCCTCCTGCCTCGCCTCTTCGCCTATAAGAAGCCCCCGATGCCTAAACCCTAAGTACCCGATCAATATTCCACGAAATCGTCTGTAGTCGCTGCCACCATCGTCCCTAGATCGGGTGGGATCTGAAGCTCTTCCCGGCACCCTGCCAGAGGGGAGACCATCCCGGAGGCCTTCTTCTTCATCATGCCAGCCTCCGGTATGAAGCGTGAGTAGTTCCACCTTGTGAAGGCAATATGCCCTGAGAGGCAATAATAAAGTGGTTATTATGTATATTCCAAGTATATGATAGATGTTTATTTTGCATGCTATAATTGTATTTATACGAAAATGTTAATACATGTGTGTTTAATAAACAAATAGAAAGTTCCTAGTTATGCCTCTCTCATAAACTAGCTCGTTGATTAACAAGATGATCAAGGTTTCCTGATGATGGACATTGGATGTTGTTAATAATGAAGTCACAACATTATTGGAATGGTGTGATGAACATTCATTCGAAGTATAGCATTACGATCAAAGTCATTGAGTTTATATTTCTATAACATCATACGAGGTGATCATAATCCTTAGACCATGAGATCATGTCAATCACTAACACTGGAAGAGTATCTTGATAACATCAAGCATCACACCATAACAGGGTGATTATAAAGATGGGTCCAGTACTACTAAAGTGTTATGTTGAGGCCCATGGATCGAGAGTGGAATTTTTTCATCCCGATGACGGATAGATATGTTGTGGGCCCTCTCGGTGATATCACATTTATTAAGTTACAAGCAAGTGATTTGATCACTAGAATGTTATATCACGGGAACAAGAAAAGAGTACATGTCAGTAACGAGATCAAACTAGGTATGGAGATACCGATGATCGAATCTCGGACATGTAATATATCGCGAAACAAAAGGATTAAGATACTAGCGTAAAAGGTTCTCACAATCACAAGAAAGTCATCGTTGAATGTGTGGGAGTCAGTATGGATCTCCAGGTCCTTGCTTCTGATTATTGATCTGAGAGGGGTCTCGATCATGTCCGCATTATTCACGAACCATAGGGTGACACACTTAAGAGACACCGACACCATTTGGAGCAAATAGTTTCATGCTGAAAAGAATAACGCAGGAATTTATTTCACTAGATACCGAAAACTGGTTTCGGGTGAAATTGCAGAAAGTGTTTCTGCATGTGAAATGAAATACAAGCAAGGGGTTATATGTGAATGTTTGTCATTAAATTAATTGACAAAATTCTGAATAAATGAAAGGACTTTTATTTAATGAGAGTTTGCATTAAATTTGGTGGAAATTTAATGGGAATTTGAGTGGTTTTTTGAGTGGAGAAAATTGAAGGGGCATTTTGTGAGTGGAGTGTCCACCCACATGAATGAAGAAGGGGAGGGGGAAGCCCCATGGACGGCGGACACCCCCTTGGGTGCCCCCCTCCTCCTATAAAAGGATCCCCCACCCTCTCTCTCACTCACACCTCCTCGTGAAGGATCTCTCTCCCCCTCTAGTATTTATCCCCCATGGTCTCGGACTAGCGAGATACATGTTCGATGGCTATTCGGCAAGAAAGAGTTATGCTTCCGCTGCATCGCTGGAGCAAGGAGGCGGAGGTTGCTCGGTGTGTCGGACATGTGTGCGAGCATGGATGCGCCACTGATTTGTGGCGCTAGGACTTCCTCTCGATCTTGAGATCGGCAAGAGATCGTCCACATCAACCACGAGTTCAACCTCGTTAAGATTTTTTGGTCTTCAAGGGTATGTTCTCTACGGATGTATATCCGCCCGTTGCTTGTATCTAGTAGATAGATCTTGGTACATAGTTGTTCCCATCGTAGGATTTTTTTTTGTTTTCTATGATGCGAACCCTACAGTGGTATCAGAGCCGGATCCATGTGTAGATGCTTTGCACGGGTAGTACACATATGAGTATGTGGGCGATGATGATCATGTTATTGATTCTTAGTTGTACTTTGATAATGGTGGCATAGTGGAATGAAGTGGCCCGGACAAACTTTACATGTCCTCGCACATCAGACCTGTTCCACGCTTGACATGCAACTAGTTTTGCATAAGTGGCCAGCGGGTGTCTCTCTCTCCTACTATAGTCAATATCTAATTTGCAACGAGTTGTCAACAATTTGGTTATCCTCGTTGTGGTTCATGTTCGTAGGTAAGAACGGTTCTATCTTCGAAAGCCCTAAGCCACGTAAAACTTGCAATGGATAAATTAGAGGCGTCTAGTTTAGATTGTTGCTGGGCTAGTGTCATGATATGGTGATGTTGTAAGTGAAAGTATAAGTCGATACTCTTACAACACACATAACGTGTAAGTTCCATAGACCTTGTCCTTACACATAAAGGTATGATGAGGATCATACCATGATGCACATGATGGAGATCAAGTGCAAGAACCATATCATTCCACTTATTAACATGTGATGTTTGTTGCATCTTATATTGCTTGTTTGGCGTTTTATTAGCATAATAAGATGATCCCTCATTTAGATATCAAGATAAAAATGTGTTCTCCCTTAATTATGCACCGATTATGTTTCATCACTCCAAGACATCACGTGATGATCGGGTGTTCTTGGATCCACGATCATATTTCGGGTGTAAGACAGTTACACACGCGAATACTAAGGTTCTTACTTGGCGAGCCTAGCATGTACAGACATGGCCTCGGAACACGGACCGAAAGGTTAAGCATGAGTCATATGGAAGATATGATGCCCATTTGATGCTCGGCTTTGAAGCTACACCGACTCACGTGATGATCGGACTTGGTGTAGTGGATTTGGTTCATGTAATCACCAAAAAGGCATGAGGGATGTCATTTTTGAGTGGGAGTTCATTCTTAATTTGGATTAGTTGAACTCAATCTATCATAAACTTACTCTAAACTTTACAAATTCTGTTGTAGATGGCACCACCTACTTTTAATTTCAATGTGTTCATGGAGAAAGAGAAACTTGCAATGAACAGTAGCAACTTTACCGATTGGGGCGTGAATTTGAGGATTCTCCTCACTGCTGCACAAAAGCAATATGTGCTAGAAGCGCCGCTAGGCCCCCCACCACTTGATGATACCCCTGACGAGGAAAAGAACGTCTTTCGGACTCATCAGGAGGACCACAACTTAGTTCACTGCGGCATATTGTATGGGCTAATCTTTACCATTGATACATCTTCCACTGTTATTGTTTACTTGCTGCAAACCATCATCACCTTCCACACCATACAGTTAATCCTTTGTTACATCAAACCGGTGAGCTTGCCAACCTCACTGTTCGTTGGGGCAAAGTCTTGAGTTTGTGTTGTGCAGGTTTCCACATTGCTTGCAACACTTGTGACGTTTCCTTCCTCCTACTGGTTCGATAACCTCGGTTTCTTGTTGAGGTAAAACTTGTTGTTGTGCTGCTTCACACCTTGCTCTTATGGTTCCCAATGAAACGCTCCCACGTCAACACCGGGCGCCATCCAGCTTTCTGGCGCCGTTGCCGGGGAGGCTAAGGACGTCTTCACAAGGGGAGTCCTCCTCAAACTTTCTCTTTACTTTGTTTTTAGTTTGCTTAGTTTCTTTTGCTTAGTTTTGTTTGCCTCTTTTTATCAAAAACTCCAAAAAAAATTAGTCTAGTTTGGTTTACTTTCTCTTATCAAAAACACAAAAAATAGTTCCTACTCTAGTTGCCACCTTGATCTAGCTCACCATGTTGTTCCCCAAGTTTGCCCTGAAAGATCTTGCAATAGGTAGTGGCTCCATAATTGGGAAAGATAATATTGAATAATTCTTTAATCATGTTAGCAAGCATGAGGATATTGCGGATAGATCTATAGAAGAACTTGCTCCTAATTATAAGATTGCTGCAGCTTCTTTAGTTCATATGTTGGAGGCTAGGTTTGTTAGCCTTAACCCCATGATACAAATTTTGTTCCTGAAAGTAAAAGAAGAAAAGAATGCTGAAAAGAGAGAATTTATTCTTGAAACTTTATTAAAAGAGTTCTATGATGTTGCTAGGGAAGCCAAAAAGGTCTTTGATCATTTCAATATGCTAGGCTCAAGTGTTGATGTTGTGGGTACTTCTGATAAAACTAAGCCTAGAGAGGAATTTAAGATACCCATACCCTTTAAGCTTGTTGGAATGCATGAAGCCTTTGAAAATAATTTTGATTGGATTGCTCCTGAAAATCTTTTTGACGAAAGTAGTAAACCAAAGAGAAATGAGAATGGATCCTCCAAAACCCATTTCGATGAGATACCTTTTATAGTTGAAGATTTTGCAAGTATTGATCTTAATGCTTCTTCATTTGCAAATACTTAATTTCTTGCTTCTTGTGCCTAACTTAAAGGCGTTAAAGAAAAGTACTTGTTGGGAGATAACCCAAGAGTTTCCTTGAGTCTTTGAAGTTATTACTTCATTAAATACCTCTCCTTATCCTTTTTGTTTGCTTTTTGTGCCAAGAATGACCTCTAATGAGAGGGAAGTAAGATTTTGGGAGTTGCTGTCCCGAAACAGATTTCTGTCCTCCACCATAAAAATTCGTGAGCAGTCTCTGTAAATTAGATTGAGCTGAAAATTTACTAATAAATCCCCCAGTATGTTATTTAACTTCCTTTAGTTCAACACTTTATGATTTGAGCAACAGAAGATTTTCGAAAAAATCGGTTTCTACCTGCTGGTCTATTTTGACAGATTTCTGCCATTATTTGCATTTGCTTCTTATTGATTCATTTTTGAGTTCTCTTTTGGGGAATTGAGCTTTTTGAAGGAGTTGATACAGTAGCTTGTGTTTTTAGTGAAAAGTTTTGCTGTTCCAAAGCTAAGCCTAAAGGTCTATTATCTTTTGAATACACTAAAGTTGCTAATGAAGATTGTGTGAAGTTTTGTATGAAGGAAAAATTTTAGGTGTAGAGAGAGAATGATGTAATGAGATGAAGAATGGACAAAATCTCAATCTTGGGGATGCCACGCTGGTGTCACCCCAAGAAATATCCAAGAGGTACAAGCGTCAAAACTTGGGGATGCCCAAGGCATCCCCTTCTTCCTCAATAAAAAGCTCAGGTCCGTCTAGACACTTCCTTTTTATTGTTTCATGCACTGTTGTGTTGTTCTTGGAGCATCTTAGTTTTCGTTTGCTTTGCTTAGTTTTCTTGAAAAAAGTAGTTTGAAGCCCCTTTATCGTTGTGTTGTTTCAAATAAGTCAATTGGTGTTGGAAAGGAGTAGAAAGTTCTTGCTTGGAAGCGCAAGAGGAGCTTGCATTAACTGAGACTTAGACTTTAGCATGACATGCTAGGTGTTGTTTTGACCTTATGCTTAGTCATTATTGTTGTAGCATGTCTTGCTACAAACAATTGGAATTGCTTAGTGTGCCTTGAAGAAATTATGCATTGTTTTAGCATACAAAAGCATAGTATTGTGGTATTCTCCTTTGATGCTTTGTTCGGGTTGATTTGGCATATGCTCACACCATGTTATGACTATGAACAAGTCATCATAGCCTCTATGATCATTTAGTCCTTGACTTGTAGTACCACTCTATGCTTTGATTAGTAATGTTTTGTCGCTCTGCATGATTATGGCCATTATTGCTCTCTTAGTTGGTTGCTCCCAGTCTTTTGCTAGCCTCCACTTGTATGAGTAAGTTCTACTCATGCTTCCAACTCCCAAGAAACCAAGTTATTCCAAAGTGTCCACTATAAACTCCTATGCATGGTGTGTTACACCATTCCAAGTATATTTTTGATTTTAGCTATCTTCCAATTAAAAAGTATTTTGTTATGTGAAAATTTAGTGATTAAAGCCCTCGCGAACTTGATGGCACACTTTATATTCTTTGCCCCTAATAAAATTGAACCATTGTGTCATCTATGTTGTATATGCTTGCACTTATACGTTGTAATTAGCAGAACCATGTTGTCATGGGGAACGTTTTCAACATTGCACTTGTACTTTGTACACAGTTGATATCATGTTCTTTTGTCTATGGATGTCACCACTGTGAAATAAAGAGGGAGCTTGTAAGTCCATGGAGTTATGTATTTTGTGTTAGAGAAACGCCTAGGCCGCTAGCCTAAGCCATGCCTAATCATGGTGGAAACTTGCAGCATCACCATAATGAGCTATCTATGAATCATCCTCAATAAAAAGCTATGCACATAGTAAATAAAAAGATCGCTGAGATGCTCATTGTCTGCTTGCCTTGTCATTTTGGTTATGGGGTAGCTCCTGTACCATGTGCAAGGGATACCCCGTTGGCGGTTCTCTATGATACGCATGTACTTACTATGACAAAAACTTACATGTGATTAAAGATGAGTAGCATGAGGTGCGGCCCTCGTATTCAAGGGACTTGAGATTGCCAACTTATAATTTGTCAAGCATATACTCCATAGTTTGTTCACGTTAACCTTAATCCCTTCAAGATGCTTATGATAGGGGCAATGAGGGCTGAAAGCTAACAAGTACCATAATTTTTGTAAGCTCTTTTTGAAACTTGAAATCCCTGCTTCCATTTATGAAGGGCCTTTCTTCCACTATTATATTGAGTCACCACCTTCTACCTTTAGGCACCATTAAGAGAGCATAGTTGCCATTCTTAGTTTTGTGTGCAGTGTGCAAAAACTTATTGATTTAATGCATATTGTGATATTACTTGTTCTTGTGCTACTTGTATCTAGTCACTGTTATGAACTTTGAAGGTGTCCTATGCATCTTTTTACTACGCTATGAGGGACAAGCTGTTTGCCACTATGCCATGTTTTTGTATGTGAAACAAACAAATGTTTTTCAATGCATGTTATTCATGATCTTTGTTTGTAGCCTTTCATGTTGCATGCATAGTTAATATGTCCTATTGTTAGAACTCCATCTTTAATGCACATGTTTAGAGTTCTTTGATCCCAGCTTTCAATGCTTGCAAATGGTTTGATCTTGGTTTTGATGGTGCATGTCACCTCAAAAATTATTCTTTTTATCACTTACCTACTCGAGGACGAGCATGAATTAAGCTTGGGGATGCTTGATACGTCGGAAACGTATCTATAATTTTTGATGTTCCATGCTTGTTTAGTATCTACTTTGCTTTGCTTTGTCTACACTTTGAGGTGTTTTTATATCTTTTCTGCAACTAACCTATTAACAAGTTGCCACAGTGCCAGTTGCCTGTTTTCTTCTGTTTTTGGTTCCAAAAAGGCAGAAAATCAATATTCTCGTAATTGGACGGGACAAAAGCCAAAGTCAATATTTTACCGTGGGCGACATGAAGTCCAGAGGGGAGAAGGAGAGGCGATTCAGAGCCACCACAAACCCCATAGGCGCGGCTAGGGTGGGCCCACGCCTGGGCAGGGTGTGGGCCCTGTGGCCGCCTCCCAGCCTCGCCTCTTCGCCTATAAGAAGCCCCTGATGCAGAAACCATAGGAACCGGATCAAAACTCCACGAACCTTTTGTAGCCGCCACCACCATCGTCCCTAGATGGTTGCATCTCCTCGTGCTTTCATGTATAGATCTTGTGAGCTTCGTTCATGATCAAGATCTAATCTATTTATAACCATGCATGTTGTGTTTGCGGGGATCCGATGGATATTGAGATAACTATGTCAGATTGATTAAGGCCCTGTTCGGTTAGTGTTGGATTGGGATGGATTGACATGGATTGGCCTGGATTAGATCCAACCTAAGTCAAAATTCTTCCTAATCCTCTCCAATCCCATCCAATCCAGTCCTAGATGGATTAACCGAACATAGCCTAGTGGTTTTGTCTATTTGATTCTATCATGTCTGTGTTGTTTGTGATCTTGCATGCTCTCTGTTGTTAGTAGCTATCTTGGCCAAGTAGTTGCTAGTGACTCCAAGAGGGGGTATTTATACTCGATAGTGGGTTCATGCCTCTAGTTTCCAAGGGAAGTGATAGAAATATCTTCGGTTGTAGATGTGTTGTTGCCACTAGGGAGAAAACAACGGTTTCTTGTTCATGCAACAAGTGGATTGTTTACCTTACACACTTTGCTTAAAGCAGTTGTCTATTGCTTGCAACTTAATACTGGAGGGGGTTCGGATGATAACCTGAAGGTGGACTACTAGTCATAGATGCAGTTGGATGGCGGTCTATGTATATTTTTGTATTGCCCAATCGAATCTCATAGGATCTTTTTGTGTGGTATTGCATTGTTATGCCTTGCTCAGTTCCTGTCAATTGCCCTATTGTAATTTGTTTACCCTTCATGTCATGTTGTTTATCTAAGGAGAGCACCTCTAGTGATCTATGGACCCCGATCCAATCTTTACCATTGATACATCTTCCACTATTTAATTGCTGCAAACCATTCATCACCTTCCACACCATACGTTTAATCCTTTGTTACAGCAAACCGGTGAGCTTGACAACCTCACTGTTCGTTGGGCCAAAGTCTTGAGTTTGTTTTGTGCAGGTTTCCACGTTGCTTGCAACACTTTTGTGACGTTTCCTTTCTCCTACTGGTTCGATAACCTCAGTTTCTTACTGAGGGAAAACTTGCTGCTGTGCTGCTTCACACCTTGCTCTTGGGGTTTTCAACGAAGCGCTCCCACGTCAACACCGGGCGCCATCACGCCGATAATCTTGTGTCCTTGGGAATAATGATTCCCATTGACTTAGGCATCCATTGTGTTCTCCAGTCTCTGCCACCTAGCTATAAGAGCTTCGTGATGAACTATAATATGCAAGGCATGAAGAAGTCTCTCCCCAAGCTTCTGTCAATGCTTAAAACTGCAGAAGTGGAGATCAAGAAAGAAGATCAAGTGTTGATGATCAATAATACCATTAGTTTCAAGAAATACAAGAAGGGTAAACAGAAGGGAAAGAAGGGTGGCAAGCCGGTTGCTGTGCCTGAAAAGAAACCCCGAGATTGCCCTAATTATGATACCGAGTGCTATTATTGCAAGGGGACTGTCCACTGGAAGCGCAACTGCCCCAAGTATTTGGCAGACAAGAAGGCCGACAAGGAAAATAAAGGTATATATGATATACATGTTATTGATATGTACTTGACTAGTACTCGCAGTAGCACCTGGGTATTTGATACCGGTTCAGTTGCTAATATTTGTAACTCGAATCAGGGGCTACAGAACAAGCGACCGCTAGCAAGGGATGAGGTCAAGATGCGTGTCGGCAATGGATCAAGCGTTGATGTGATCGCTGTAGGAACGCTACCTCTCCGCTTACCATCGAGATTAGTTATAAACTTGAATAATTGTTATCTGGTGCCAACAATGAGCATGAACATTGTATCCGGATCATGTTTGATGCGCAGTGGTTATTCATTTAAATCTGAGAACAATGATTATTCAATTTATATGAATGAAATCTTTTATGGCCATGCACCGATGATGAATGGTTTATTTCTGTTGGATCTCGATAATAGTGTTACACATATTCATAATGTTGATGCTAAAAGGATTAAACTTAATGATGATATATCTGCATATATGTGGCACTGCCGTCTAGGTCATATTGGCGTTAAACGCATGAAGAAGCTCCATTCGGATGGACTTTTGGAATCACTTGATTTTGAATCATTTGATACATGTGAGCCATGCTTTATGGGCAAGATGACTAGAACGCCGTTTTCCGGTTCAATGGAACGGGCGACAAATTTATTGGAAATCATACATTCTGATGTATGTGGTCCAATGAGTGTGTCGGCACGAGGCGGATATTGTTATTTTGTAACTTCCACGGATGCTTTGAGTAAATACGGTTATATCTACTTGATGAAACATAAGTCTGAAACCTTTGAGAAATTCAAGGAGTTTTAGAGTGAAGTGGAAAATCATCGTAATAGAAAGATCAAATTTCTATGGTCCGACCGTGGAGGTGAGTATCTAAGTTATGAGTTAGCACTCATATGAAAGAGTGTGGAATAGTTTCACAACTCACACCTGCCGGAACACCATAGCGAAATGGTGTGTCGGAACGTCGTAATCGTACTTTATTAGATATGGTTTGATCTATGATGTCTATGACGGACTCGCCACTGTCATTTTGGGGTTATGCATTAGAAACTGTTGCATTCACTTTAAATCAGGCACCATCTAAATCCGTTGAAAAGACACCGTATGAATTGTGGTTTGGAAACAAACCTAAGCTGTCATTTCTTAAAGTTTGGGGATGCGATGTTTATGTGAAGAAACTTCAACCGGATAAACTCGAACCCAAAGCGGAAAAATGCGTCTTCATAGGATACCCTAAGGAAACTATTGGGTATTCCTTCTATCACAGATCTGAGGGCAAGGTTTTAGTTGCCAAGAATAGATCCTTTCTAGAGAAAAAGTTTCTCGCGAAAGGCGTGTGTAGTCGGAAGGTAGAACTCGAAGAGGTTGTAGAACCTTCTCTTAATAATATGGCGAGTAGCGCAGCGTCGGAAGTCATTCCGGAGTTGGCTTCACCAAATTAAGAGGGAACTAATGATAACGATCATGAAGCTCCGAAAGAGAATACTGATACATCAGAAACGTATCTATAATTTTTGATGTTCCATGCTTGTTTAGTATCTACTTAGCTTTGCTTTGTCCACACTTTGAGGTGTTTTTATATGTTTTCTGGTACTAACCTATTAACAAGTTGCCACAGTGGCAGTTGCATGTTTTCTTCTGCTTTTTGGTTCCAGAAAGGCAGAAAATCAATATTCTCGGAATTGGACGGGACAAAAGCCAAAGTCAATATTTTACCGTGGGGAACACGGAGCCAGAAGACGACATGGAGGAGGGCCTCGAGGGGGCCACACCCCCTGGCCCGCGCCTGGGACGCTGCAGCCGCCTCGGGCACTCCCTCGGCCTCCCTCTTCACCTATAATAAGCCTCCAATGCCTAAACCCTAAGCACCCGATCAAAATTCCACAAAACCATCTGTAGCCGCCGCCACCATCGTCCGTAGATCGGGGGATCTAAAGCTTTTCCTGGCACCCTGCCGGAGGGGACATCATCCTAGAGGCCTTCTTTTTCATCATGCCAGCCTCCGGTATGAAACGTGAGTAGTTCCACCTTGGACTACGGGTCCATGTAGTAGCTAGATGTTTGTATCTCTTTCTTGTGCTTTCATGTCTAGATCTTATGAGCTCCATTCTTGATCAAGATCTAATCTATTTGTAATCATGCATGTTGTGTTTGCGGGGATCTGATGGATATTGAGATTACTATGTCAGATTGATTAATGGTTTTGTCTTATTGATTCTATCATGTCTATGTTGTTTGTGATCTTGCATGCTCTCCGTTGTTAGTAGATATCTTGGCCAAGTAGTTGCTAGTGACTCCAAGAGGGGGTATTTATGCTCGATAGTGGGTTCATGCCTCTACTTAATCAAGGGAAGTGACAGAAATATCTACGGTTGTAGATGTGTTGTTGCCACTAGGGAGAAAACAACGGTCTCTTGTTCATGGAACAAGTGGATTGTTTACCTTACACACTTTGCTTAAAGCAGTTGTCTGTTGCTTGCAACTTAATACTGGAGGGGGTTCGGATGATAACCCAAAGGTGGACTTCTAGTCATAGACGCAGTTGGATGGCGGTCTATGTATCTTGTTGTATTGCCCAATCGAATCTCATAGGATCGTTTTGTCTAGTATTGCATTGTTATGCCTAGCTCAGTCCTGTCAATTGCCCTGCTGTAATTTGTTTACTGATACGTCGGAAACGTATTTATAATTTTTGATGCTCCATGCTTGTTTACTATCTACTTTGCTTTGATTTTTATACACTTTGAGGTGTTTTTATATCTTTTCTGTAACTAACCTATTAACAAGATGCCACAGTGCCAGTTGCCTGTTTTCTTCTATTTTTGGTTCTAGAAAGGCAGAAAATCAATATTCTTGGAATTGGACGGGACAAAAGCCGAAGTCAATAAATTTCCATGAGGGACACGAATCTAGAAGGAGGGACGAAGAGGCACCAGAGGGTGGCTAGACCCCCCTAGGCGCGGACAGGCCTGGCCCGCGCCTGGGGAGGGTGTGGGCCCTCTGGCCACCTCCTTGGTCTCCCACTTCGCCTATAAGAAGCCCCCGGGGAGAAAACCCTAAACAATCCAGAAGAAATCCACGGAAATCTCTGTAGCACCACCGCCACCAGAAGGGAGATTCGAGGGACAGAAAGTCTCTGTTCTGGCACCCTGCCAGGACGGGGAAGTGCCCCCAGAGCCATCTCCATCGATCTCCATCCCCATCTTCATCACCATTGCTGATTCCCATGATGAGGAGGGAGTAGTTCTTCCTCAGGGCTAAGGGCTCTACCGGTAGCTATGTGTTCACCTCTCTCTCTATGCATGATCTTGTGGTCATGAACTTTGTAATCAAGTAGATCTACCATGCTACTAAAGTTCTTCATTAGATCTCTTCTCTCCCCATGTGTGTGAAAGTGACAACGTGCACGCCATGGTGGCACTTAGATTTGAGTCTACATAAATACTCTTTGTGCTTTAATAGATCTATGCTTTTCCCCCACGTGTGTGAAAGTGACAGCGTGCATACCGTGTGTGGCACTTTGGCTAGATTGAATATTTGTTATGAGTTATATTTGGAGTTGGATGTCTCTATGAAATTGTGGTGTTTGTTGGAACCATCTAGCGCTTAAGGTGACAGTGTGGGGTTATCTAGATTGGGGAAGGCCCTACCGTGGATTAGAGTGTCCAACCAGAGAGTAGTTAAGAGTATTATCATGAAGAGAGGATATTTATATGAGAGAGTGTTCACTAGTGAAAGTATGATCCCTATGCCTTGTTTCTAAACATTGAAACACCGTTTGCTACTAGATCTGTTGCATGTTTGCTTGCTTCCATCTTTGTTCCGTTTGACGGGGAGGTTTTGGGCTTTTGCCTTTCCTCCACGCCATCAGCTCTTTTCTGGCACCATTACCCCACGTCAACAACAAGTCAGAAGCTATTTTCTGGCACCGTTACCACTTGTATTTCACTATCTCTTCACTAAACTAGTGAACCTATACACCTGACAAGTGTATTGGGTGTGTTGGGGACACAAGAGACTTCTTGCATCTTGATTGCAGGGTTGCTTGAGAGGGATACCTTTGACCACTTCCTCCCTGAGTTCGATAAACCTTGGGTAATCCACATAAGGGAAACTTGCTGCTGTTCTACAAACCTCTGCACTTGGAGGCCCAACAACTGTCTACAAGAATAGAAGTGCATAGACATCAAGCTCTTTTTTGGCGTCGTTGATGGGGAGGAAAGGTAAAAGGTACTCACATCCTCCGGTGTGAGTGCTCAAAGTTATTTCCTTTAGATTATGCAATTTTGTCTTTTTATTTCTTTTTTTCACTAGTTAGGCTTAATGGAAAACAACAACAAAATTAGAGAGCTCTATATTGTTTATCTTGAGTTAGGGCACGAAGTGTTTGAAGAGAAAATTAAAAAACCCATGGAACTTTATTTGCATGCTAATAGCAATATTATTAGTATGAATTCTTTGGACACCATTATTGCTAATGTTATGGAAAATTCTAAGCTTGGGGAAGCTAGTTTTTAAGAAAATGATCTTTTTAGTTCCCCAGCTTTGGAAGATAGCTATTATATTGCTTATGATGATACCAAACCTCCAATATATGATGATTACAATGATGAATGTGATATTTTCAGTCCACCTACTATTGAGGAGAAAATTTATTGTGATTGCAATATGCCTCCTATATTTGATGATTATGGTGATGAGAATAATAGTGATAGCTATTTTGTTGAATTTGCTCCCACTACAACTAATAAGAATGACTATGCTTATGTGGAGAGTAATAATTATTGTATGCATGTGGCTCATGATAAGAATGTTTTATGTGATAGTTATATTGTTAATTTTATTCATTTTGCTACTGAAAGCTATTATAAGAGAGGGAAACATGGTTTTATGCATCTCAATAATATTAAGTTTCCCCTCTTTATGTTGAAAATTTTGAAGTTGCACTTGTTTTACTTTCCTATGCTTGTTGCTTTGTGCTTTCATGACTTGTTTCTTTACAAGATTCCTATGAATAGGAAATGGGTTAGACTTAATTGTGTTTTGAATTTGCTTCTTGATGCTCTCTTTTACTTCAATTCATATTTCTCATGTGAGCATCTTCTCAAACTATCAAGCCTAACTTAAAGGCGTTAAAGAAAAGTACTTATTGGGAGATAACCCAAGAGTTTTCTTGAGTCTTGGAAGTTATTACTTCAGTAATGACCTCTCCTTATCCTTTTTTTTTTGCTTTTTGTGCCAACAATGACGTCTAATGAGAGGGAAGTAAGATTTGAGAAGTTGTTGTCCCGAAACAGATTTCTGTTCTCCACCATAAAAATTCGTGGAGTCCCTGTAAGTCGGATTGAGCTGAAAATTTAGGATACATCCCCCAGTATGTTAGCTAACTTTCGTTAGTTCAACACTTTTTTATTGGAGCAACAGAAGGTCTTCGAAAAAATCGGTTTCTACCCGCTAGTCTGTTTTAACAGATTTCTGCCATTATTTGCGTTTGCTTCTTATTGATTCCTTTTTGGGTTATTTTTGGGAAATTGAGCTTATTGAAGGAGTTACTACAGTAGCTTGTATTTTTAGTGAAAAGCCTTGCTGTTCCAAAGCTTTGCCAGAGGTCTAATATCTTTTGAATAAACTAATGTTGCTAATGAAGATTGTGTGAAATTTTGTATGAAGGAAAAAATTTCAGGTGTAGAGAGAGAATGATATAATGAGATGAAGAATGGACAAAATCTCAAGCTTGGGGATGCCACCATGGTGTAACCCCAAGAAATATCCAAGAGGTACAAGCGTCAAAGCTTGGGGATGCCCAAGGCATCCCCTTCTTCATCAATAAAAATCTCAGGTCTTTCTAGACACTTCGTTTTTATTGTTTCATGCATTGTTGTGTTGTTCTTGGAGCGTCTTAGTTTTCGTTTGCTTAGTTTGCTTGATTAAGTTGGTTGGTTACACCACACTTCTTTTGGAGAGACACACACTCTATTTTCATTGCCTAGAACACTCTAGTTTTCACTCTTATTGTTTTTTGAGTGTTCTCTTTTTCTAGCACTGTGTTTAGCCTTAGTTTTCTTGTACTTTCAGCTTAGAACTTTTTAGTTCTTCTTTGTGGATTTGTGAAACAATCTCACTAGTCTTTGTTTATTATTATCTTTGTGAGTTGTTTCAAATAAGTTGTTTGGTGTTGGAAAAGAGTAGGAAGTTTCATGCTTATAGTGGTATAAAAGGGATCTTGTTTTTGACTGTGGCTTAGACTTTATCATGTCATGCTAGATGTTGTTTTGACCTTATGCTTAGTGATTATTGCTGTAGCATGTATTGTTCCAAGCAATTGGGATTGCTTAGTGTGCCTTTAAGAAATTATGCGTTGTTTTAGCATGCAAAAAGCATAGTATTGTTGTATTCTCCTTTGATGCTTTGTTTGGGTTGACTTGGCACATGTTCACACCATGTTATGACTATGACAAGTCACCATTAGCCTCTATGATCATTTAGTCCTTGACTTGTAGTACCACTCTATGCTTTGATTAGTAATGCTTTGTTGCTCTGCATGATTATGGCCATTATGCTCTCTTAGTTGGTTGCTCCCAGTCTTTTGCTAGCCTCCACTTGTATGAGTAAGCTCTACTCATGTTTCCAACTCCCAAGAAACCAAGTTATTCCAAAGTGTCCACTATAAACTCCTATGCATGGTGTGTTACACCATTCCAAGTATATTCTTGTTTTCATCTATCTTCCAATGAAAAACTATTTTGTTATGTGAAAACTTAGTGATTAAAACCCTCACGAACTTGATGGCACACTTTATATTCTTTGCCCCTAATAAAATTGAACCATTGTGACAACTTTGTTGTATATGCTTGCACTTATACGTTGTAATTAGCAGAACCATGTTGTCATGGGGAACGTTTTCAACATTGCACTTGTACTTTGTACACAGTTGATATCATGTTCTTTTGTCTATGGATGTCACCGGTGTGAAATAAAGAGGGAACTTGTAAGTCCATGGAGTTTGTATCCTATGTTAGAGAAACGCCTGGGCCGCTAGCCTAAGCCATGCCCAATCATGGTGGAAACTTGCAGCATCACCATAGTGACATCTATGAAGCATTCTTCTTATAAAAAAAGAGACACATTGAGAAAAGAGGAAAGATAGAAAAAAGCACCCTATTCCTAGGTACATAAGAAGATTGCTGAGATGCTCATTGTCTGCTTGCCTTGACATTTTGGTTATGGGATAGCTCCTGTACCATGTGCAAGGGGTACCCCGTTGGCGGTTCTCAATGATATGCAAATACTTACAGTGACAAGAACTTACATGGGCCCAAAGTTGAGTATGAATGAGGTGTGTCCCTCGTATTCAAGAAACTTGAGATTGCCAACTTATACTTCGTCAAGCATATACTCCACCTTTGCCACTTTAACCTTAACCACTTCAAGATTCTTATGATAGGGGCAATGAGGGCTCAAAGCTAACAAGTACCATAATATTTGGAAGCTCTTTTTGAAACTTGAAATCTCTGCTTCCTTTATAAAAGTCCTTTCTTCCACCACTATTGAGTCTCCACCTTCTACCTTTAGGCACCATTAAGGGAGCATAGTTGTCATTCTGTGTGCAGTGTTCCAAAGCTTATTAATTGATGCATATTGTGATATTACTTGTTCTTGTGCTATTTGTTTCGAGTCACCCTTGTGAACTTTGAAGGTGTCCTATGCATCTATTTTCTACTCTATGAGGGACAAGCTGATTGCCACTATGCTATGTTTTCTATATGTGAAACAAACAAACTTTTCAATGCATGTTATTCGTGATCTTTGTTTGTAGCCTTTCATGTTGCATGCATAGTTACTTTGTCCTATTGTTAGAACTCCATCTTTCATGCACATGTTTAGAGTTCTTTGATCACAACTTTCAATGCTTGCAAATGGTTTGATCTTTATTGTGAGGGTGCATGTCACCTCAAAAATTATTCTTTTTATCACTTACCTACTCGAGGACGAGCAGGAGTTAAGCTTGGGGATGTTGATACGTCAGAAACGTATCTATAATTTTTGATGCTTCATGCTTGTTTACTATCTACTTTGCTTTGCTTTGCTTTTCTTTGTCTACACTTTGAGGTGTTTTTATATCTTTTCTGGAACTAACCTATTAACAAGATGCCACAGTGCCAGTTGCCTGTTTTCTTCTATTTTTGGTTCTAGAAAGGCAGAAAATCAATATTCTCGGAATTGGACGGGACAAAAGCCAAATTCAATAACTTTCTGTGAGGGACACGAATCTAGAAGGAGGGACGGAGAGGCACCAGAGGGTGGCCAGACCCCCCTTGGCGTGGCCAGGCCTGGCCCGCGCCTGGGGAGGGTGTGGGCCCTATGGCCGCCTCCTCGGTCTCCCCCTTCGCCTATAAGAAGCCCCCGGGGAGAAAACCCTAAACAATCCAGAAGAAATCCACGAAAACCTCTGTAGCGCCGCCGCCACCAAAAGGGAGATTCGGGGGACAGAAAGTCTCTATTCCGGTACCCTGCTACGACGGGGAAGTGCCCCCGGAGCCATCTCCATCGATCTCCATCGCCATCTTCATCACCATTACTGATTCCCATGATGAGGAGGGAGTAGTTCTTCCTCAGGGCTAAGGGCTCTACCGGTAGCTATGTGTTCACCTCTCTCTCTATGCATGATCTTGTGGTCATGAACTTTGTAATCAAGTAGATCTACCATGCTACTAAATTTCTTCATTAGATCTCTGTTCTCCCCATGTGTGTGAAAGTGACAGCGTGCACGCCATGGTGGCACTTAGGTTTGAGTCTACATAAATACTCTTTAGATCTATTCTTTTCCCCACGTGTGTGAAAGTGACAGCGTGCATACTGTGCGTGGCACTTTGGCTAGATTGAATATTTGTTATGAGTTATATTTGGAGTTGGATGTCTCTATGAAATTGTGGTGTTTGTTGGAACCATCTAGCGCTCAAGGTGATAGTGTGGGGGTTATCTAGATTAGGGAAGGCCCTACCATGGATTAGAGTGTCCAACCGGAGATTAGTTAAGAGTAGTATCATGAAGAGAGGATATTTATATGAGAGAGTGTTCACTAGTGAAAGTATGATCCCTAGGCCTTGTTTCTAAACACTGAAACAACATTTTCTACTAGATCTGTTGCATGTTTGTTTGCTTCCATCTTTGTTCCGTTTGCCGGGGAGGTTTTGGGATTTTGCCTTTCCTCCACACCATTAGATCTTTTCTGGCACCGTTACCCCACGTCAACAACAAGTCAGAAGCTATTTTCTGGCACCGTTACCGCTTGTATTTCACTATCTCTTCGCCGAACTAGTGCACCTATACACCTGACAAGTGTATTGGGTGTGTTGGGTACTCAAGAGACTTCTTGTATCTTGATTGCAGGGTTGCTTGAGAGGGATACCTTTGACCACTTCCTCCCTGAGTTCGATAAACCTTGGGTAATCCACTTAAGGGAAACTTGCTGCTGTTCTACAAACCTCTGCACTTGGAGGCCCAAAAACTGTCTACAAGAATAGAAGTACGTAGACATCATTTACCCAACGTGCCATGTTTGTTTATCTAAGGAGAACACCTCTAGTGAACTATGGACCCCGGTCCAATCTTTACCATTGATACATCTTCCACGGTTATTGTTTACTTGCTTCAAACCATCATCACCTTCCACACCATACAATTAATCCTTTGTTACAGCAACTGGTGAGATTGACAACCTCACTGTTAGTTGGGGAAAAGTCTTGAGTTTGTGTTGTGCAGGTTTCCACATTGCTTGCAACACCTTTGAGACATTTCCTTCCTCCTACTGGTTCGATAACCTCGGTTTCTTACTGAGGGAAAACTTGGTGTTGTGCTGCATCATACCTTGCTCTTGGGGTTTCCCACTGGGGCGTCAACACGCATCAAGACTTTCTGGCACCGTTGTCGGGGAGGCTAAGAACGTCTTCACAAGGGGAGTCCTCCTCAACCTTTCTCTTTACTTTGTTTTTAGTTTGCTTAGTTTCTTTTTCTTGGTTTTGTTTGCCTCTTTTTATCAAAAACTCCGAAAAATTAGTTTAGTTTGGTTTGCTTTCTTCTATCAAAAACAAAAAAAATTAGTTCCTGCTCTAGGTGCTGCTATTTTTGGCTTGCTCCACTTTGGCCAAAATGAACTCTGTTGATAAAACCAAGTTGTGTGACTTCACTAGCACAAACAACAATGATTTCCTTAGCACTCCTATTGCTTCACCTGCTCCAGATGCTACCTTTTATAAAATTAAGCCTCCTTTGTTGAATCTTGTGATGAGAGATCAATTTTCTGGTGCTGGTTCTGATGATGCTGCTGCCCATCTCAATAGCTTTGTTGAACTTTGTGAGATGCAAAAGTATAAGGATGTAGATGGAGATATTATTAAGCTCAAATTGTTTCCTTTCTCCTTGAGAGGAAAAGCTAAAGAATGGTTCCTATCCTTGCCTAGAAATAGTATTGATTTTTGGATTAAGTGCAAAGATGCTTTTATTGGAACGTACTACCCTCCTGCTAAGATTATATCTATGAGAAGTGATATTATGAAATTTAAACAACTTGATAATGAACATGTTTCTCAAGCTTGGGAAAGAATGAGATCTTTGGTTAAGAATTGTCCCACTCATGGACTTACTGCTTGGATGATTATCTAGACTTTTTAAGCAGGTTTGAACTTCTCTTCAAGAAACCTGTTGGATTCAGCTGCTGGAGGTACCTTTATGACTGTCACCTTGGGTGTTGCAATAAAACTCCTTGATAATATGACGGTTAATTATTCTGAATGGCACACTGAGAGATCTCCACATGGTAAGAAGGTAAATTATGTTGAAGAAACCTCTTCTTTGAGTGATAAGATTGATGTTATTATGGCTATGCTTGTTAATGGGAAATCTCCTTTAGATCCAAATAATGTTCCCTTAGCCTCTTTGGTTGCTCAAGAAGAGCAAGTTGATGTGAACTTCATTAGAAACAACAATTTCAACAACAATGTCTATAGGAATAATTTGGTAGTAACAACAATTATAGGCCTTATCCTCTTAATAATGGCAATTCCTATGGAAACTCCTACAACAATGCTAGAAGTGCCCCCTCTGAACTTGAAGTTATGCTCAAAGACTTTATTAGTAAACAAACCGCTTTCAACAAGACTGGAGGAAAAACTTTTAACTGTTGAGAAAAATATTTCCTCTTTGTCTGAAGCACAGTCCTCTTTGATTAATAA
This sequence comes from Avena insularis, assembly GCA_023614405.1. Taxonomy (NCBI): domain Eukaryota; kingdom Viridiplantae; phylum Streptophyta; class Magnoliopsida; order Poales; family Poaceae; genus Avena; species Avena insularis. The sequence continues at coordinate 367,786,318 of CM042693.1, read as the reverse complement.
AATGGCTGCTAAACCTGAAACCATGGAAAGTACCTTTGCTACTACTCATGCCATATAAGTTACTATTGATAAATGTTAGACTGTTAGCTCAACTTCATGCTAAGTGGGAAAGGGAAGCTGAAATTGATAGAAATAATAGTGTGTGCACCATCACTAAAATGGATACCACTAAACCACAAGAAGTCCCTATTCCTCCTCCTACAATGCCTAAGCCCATTGAGTCTACTACTAGTAATGCTAAGTTTGATTTTCATATAGATGGTTGCAATATCTCTGAAGTGATTCTGTTCCTGCAAAAGCTTGCTAGAAGTCCTAATGCTAGTGATATGCATGTTGCTTTCACCAAACACATTATAGATGCTCTTGTTAGGATTAAGGAAGAGAAGTTAAAACACAAGGCTTCTATTCCTAGGAAAGTATAAGATAATTGGGAACCCATTATTAATATGCAAGTGAATGACTTTGATCTCAAAGCTTCATGTGATCTTGGTTCTAGTGTCTCTATTATGCCTAGGAAGATTTATGAAATGCTTGATTTGCCACCTTTGGAAGATTGTTATTTGGATGTCCCACTTAATGATAATGCTAAGAAGAAACTCATGGGGAGTGTTAATGATGTTCACATTATGGTTAACAATGCTTATGTCCCTGTTGATTTCTATGTTTTGGATGTTGAATACAATGCTTCTTGTCCTATTACTTTGGAAAGACCTTTTCTTAGAACTATTGGTGCCATCATTGATATGAAAGAAGGCACCATTAAATATCAATTTCCATTCAAGAAACGTATTGAACACTTCCATATGAGGAGAGATAAGTTGCTTTTTGATCCTCCTTTGAAAGCAAGGTTTGATGTTAATGCTTCCTCATTTGAAAATACTTGATTTCTTGCTTCTTGTGCCTAACTTAAAGGCGTTAAAGAAAAGTACTTGTTGGGAGATAACCCAAGAGTTTCCTTGAGTCTTGGAAGTTATTACTTCAGTAATGACCTCTCCTTATCCTTTTTGTTTTCTTTTTGTGCCAAGAATGACCTCTAATGAGAGGGAATTAAGATTTGGGGAGTTGCTGTCCTGAAACAGATTTTTATCCTCCATAAAAATTCGTGAGGAGTCTATGTAAGTCGGATTGAGCTGAAAATTTACTAATAAATCCCCCAGTATGTTAGGTAACTTTAGTTAGTTCAACACTTTTTGATTTGAGCAACATAAGGTATTCGAAAAAATCGGTTTCTACCAGCTGGTCTATTTGACAGATTTCTGCCATTATTTGCATTTGCTTCTTATTGATTCCTTTTGGGGCTCTTTTTGGGAAATTGAGATTTTTGAAGGAGTTGATACAGTAGCTTGTGTTTTTAGTGAAAAGTTTTGTTGTTCTAAAGCTAAACCCAAGGGTCTATGATCTTTTAAATACACTAATGTTGCTAATGAAGATTGTGTGAAGTTTTGTATGAAGGAAAAAAATTCAGGTGTAGAGAGAGAATGATGCAATGAGATGAAGAATGGACAAAAGCTCAAGCTTCGGGATGCCACCCCGGTGTCACCCCAAGAAATATCCAAGAGGTACAAGCGTCAAAGCTTGGGGATGCCCTTCTTCATCAATAAAAAGCTCAGGTCTTTCTAGAAACTTCGTTTTATTGTTTCATGCACTGTTGTGTTGTTCTTGGAGCGTCTTAGTTTCCTTTTTATTTTCTTAGTTTGCTTGAATAAAGTAGTTTGTACCTCCATTCTTGCTGTGTTGTTTCAAATAAGTTGATTGGTGTTGGAAAGGAGTAGAAAGTTCTTGCTTGAAATAGTGCAAGAGGAGCTTGCTTTGACTCTGACTTAGACTTTAGCATGTCATGCTAGGTGTTGTATTGACCTTATGCTTAGTGATTATTTCAATAGCATGACTTGTTCCAAATAATTGTGATTGCTTAGTGTGCCTTGAAAGAATCATGCGTTGTTTTAGCATGCAAAAGCATAGTATTGTGGTATTCTCCTTTGATGTTTTGTTTGGGTTGACTTGGCACATGCTCACACCATGTTATGACTATGAACAAGTCACCATAGCCTCTATGATCATTTAGTCCTTGAATTGTAGTACCACTCTATGCTTTGATTAGTAATGTTTTGTCGCTTTGCATGATTATGGCCATTATTGCTCTCTTAGTTGGTCGCTCCTAGTCTTTTGCTAGCCTCCACTTGTATGAGTAAGCTCTACTCATGCTTCCAACTCCCAAGAAACCAAGTTATTCCAAAGTGTCCACTATAAATTCCTATGCATGGTGTGTTACACCATTCCAAGTATATTCTTGTTTTCATCTATCTTCCAATTAAAAAGTATTTTATTATGTGAAAACTTAGTGATTAAAACTCTCACGAACTTGATGGCACACTTTATATTTCTTGCCCCTAATAAACTTGAACCATTGTGTCGTCTATGTTGTATATGCTTGCACTTATATGTTGGAATTAGCAGAACCGTGCTGTCACGGGGAACGCTTTCAACATTGCACTTGTACTTTGTACATAGTTGATATCATGCTCTTTTGTCTATGTAAGTCGTTGGTGTGAAATAAAAGGGGAGCTTGTAAGTATATGGAGTTATGTATTTTGTGTTAGAGAAACGTCTGGGCCGCTAGCCTAAGCCATGCCTAATCATGGTGGAAACTTGCAGTATCACCATAATGAGCAATCTGTGAAGCATCCTCAATAAAAACCTATGCAAATAACAAATAAAAAGATCGTTGAGATGCTCATTGTCTGCTTGCCTTGTCATTTTGGTTATGGGATAGCTCCTGTACCATGTGCAAGGGGTAGCACGTTGGGGGTTCTCTATGATACACATGTACTTACTATGACAAGAACTTAGAGGTGACCAAAGTTGAGTAGCATGAGGTGCGGCCCTCGTATTCAAGGGACATGAGATTTCCAACTTATACTTTGTCAAGCATATACTCCATAGTTTGTTCACTTTAACCTTAATCACTTCAAGATGCTTATGATAGGGGCAATGAGGGTTGAAAGCTAACAAGTACCATAATTTTTGGAAGTTCTTTTTGAAACTTGAAATCCCTGCTTCCCTTTGTGAAGGGCCTTTCTTCCGCTATTATATTGAGTCTCCACCTTCTACCTTTAGGCACCATTAAGAGAGCATAATTGTCATTCTTAGTTCTATGTGCAGTGTCCCAAAACTTATTGATTGATGCATATTGTAATATTACTTGTTCTTGTGCTATTTGTATCTAGTCTCCCTTATGAACTTTGAAGGTCTCCTATGCATCTATTTGCTACTCTATGAGGGACAAGCTGAATGCCACTATGCCATGTTTTCTGTATGTGAAACAAACAAATGTTTTTCAATGCATGTTATTCATGATCTTTGTTTGTAGCCTTTCATGTTGCATGCATAGTTACTATGTCCTATTGTTAGAACTCCATCTTTAATGCACATGTTTAGAGTTCTTTGATCCCAGCTTTCAATGCTTGCAAATGGTTTGATCTTGGTTTTGATGGTGCATGTCACCTAAAAAAATATTCTTTTTATCACTTACCTACTCGAGGACAAGCAGGAGTTAATCTTGGGGATGCTTGATACGTCGAAAACGTATCTATAATTTTTGATGTTCCATGCTTGTTTAGTATCTACTTTGCTTTGCTTTGTCTACACTTTGAGGTGTTTTTATATGTTTTTTGGTACTAACCTATTAACAAGATGCCACAGTGCTAGATGCCTGTTTTCTTATGTTTTTGGTTCCAGAAAAGCTAGTAAGGAAATATTCTCGGAATTGGACGGGACAAAAGCCAAAGTCAATATTTCACCGAGGAGAACACGGAGTCCAGAGGAGAGGCGGTGGGGAGCCACAGGGCGGCCGCAATCCCCAGGCGCGGGTCCATCCTAGGCCGCGCCTAGGCAGGGTGTGGGCCCCTGGCCACCCTCCTGCCTCGCCTCTTCGTATATAAGAAGCCCCCGATGCCTAAATCCTAAGTACCCGATCAATATTCCACAAAACCGTCTGTAGCCGCCGCCACCACCATCGTTCCTAGATCGGGGGGATCTGAAGCTCTTCCCGGCACCCTGCCGGAGGGGAGATCATCCCTGAGGCCTTCTTCTTCATCATGCCAGCCTCCGGTATGAAGTGTGAGTGGCACCTTGGACTACGGGTCCATGTAGTAGCTAGATGGTTGTTTCTCCTCCTTTGTGCTTTCATGTCTAGATCTTGTGAGCTCCGTTCATGATCAAGATCTCATTTATTTGTAATCATGCATGTTGTGTTTGCGGGGATCCGGTGGATATTGAGATTACTATGTCAGATTGATTAATGGTTTTGTCTTATTGATTCTATCATGTCTATGTTGTTTGTGATGTTGCATGCTCTTTGTTGTTAGTAGCTATCTTGGCCAAGTAGTTGCTAGTGACTCCAAGAGGGGGTATTTATGCTCGATAGTGGGTTCATGCCTCTATTTAACCTAAGGGAAGTGACAGAAATGTCTAAGGTTGTAGATGTGTTGTTGCGACTAGGGATAAAACAACGGTCTCTTGTTCATGGAACAAGTGGATTGTTTACCTTACACAGTTTGTTTAAAACAGTTGTCTGTTGCTTGCAACTTAATACTGAAGGGGGTTCGGATGATAACCCAAAGGTGGACTTCTAGTCATAGACGCAGTTGGATGGCGTTCTATGTATCTTGTTATATTGCCCAATCGAATCTCATAGGATCTTGATGTCTAGTATTGCATTGTTATGCCTTGCTCAGTCTTGTCAATTGCCCTGCTGTAATTTTTTTACCCTGCATGCCATGTTTGTTTATCTAAGGAGAGCACCTTTAGTGAACTATGGACCCCGGTCCAATCTTTACCATTGATACATCTTCCATTGTTACTGTCTACTTTTTGCAAACCACTATTACCTTTCACACCATACAGTTAATCCTTTGTTACAGCAACCGGTGAGATTGACAACCTCACTGTTCATTGGGGCAAAGTCTTGAGTTTGTGTTGTGCAGGTCTCCAAGTTACTTGCAACACCTTTGAGACGTTTCCTTCCTCCTACTGGTTCGATAACCTCGGTTTCTTACTTAGGGAAGACTTGCTGCTGTGCTGCATAACACGCTGCTCTTGGGGTTTCCCGACGAAGCGCTCACACATCAACAAAGCGCCATCACCTATCACCCGCTAAAATATCTCTATACCTAGACCTTTGTATGGCTTTGGTTTCCTCCACAATCCAAAAACCATTAAGATATATGAGAATAAACTCAAACCTATCTCTCCACATCATTGAGAGGAGTAGTTTCAAATTTAATATCTAGAATATAATATTCTGCCATCAAATTCCTCTTCTCTTTTCTAATAGCAGCTTCTAGGTTAACACTCCACCCTTTAGCTAATTTTCTAAGATATCTAATCTGGTCTTGCCAAATATCTACTACATCCACACTTCTCAGATTAATAGACTAAGCTTTCAGCACCACCTGTCTAAAATCAGGTTTAGAAAGCCACCACTTTTCAAACTTAAAATCCGTATTCTTAGGAACATGAGATTCACCAGAATCCCAAATAATGGGAGTATGATCACTCCCAATTCTAGCTAAATTCTTAGCACTGGACAAAGGAAAAAGACTATCAAAATTAGTAGAACAAAAGATCCTATCAATTCTACTCATAATGAGATCTTCCTGGTTATTGCCCGAGGTGTAAGCTCTACCAGCCAAACCAATTTCCATCAAAGCCCAAATTTCTACCCATTCATTACATTTATTAATCTATCTAAAATCAACATTACCACTACTCTTATCACTAGCTGATCTGATCAAATTGAAATCCCCCCAATCATGGCAGGGCCATCCCAATTAATAAAAATCTCATGTAATTAAGAAATAAAAGCTTGTTTCTTCTCTTCATAAACATGACCATAAACAGTAGTAATTCTAAAAGTAGATCCACTAACCTTATTTCTAAGAACAAAACTAATAGAAAAAGGTTCTAATATCCCAAGCAATGACATAAAAAAGATCACAGTTAACACCTACAAGAATACCCTTGCAGTACCTACAGAAGGCAAGAAATTCCAAGAGAAATCCCTATTACCTAACCGAGATTTTAAAAAGGAATTGCTAAACTGTTCCTTTTTGGTCTCTTGAAGGCCTATATAATCAACTTGCAAAGAAACTATATTATCATCTATGAATTTCTTCCTATCAAGAGCAAAAATACTCCTACAATTCCAAACGTAAACAATCATTGGAATTTTTTCCTGGGGTGTTTGCCCCGAAATTTATTAACTACTTCTATCCATTCCTCGGCTATATTTTCAATAACTTCATTCTCAGTAGAGAAAGAAGGTTCTACGGCTATTTTCCTAGAAACAATTAAAGCATCTTCTACTTCTAAATATCTGGTGAAAGATGTAAGTTTATTTGAAGATCAATAAACCTCGCCGAATGGGTTTAAAGAAAAATCGTGTCTTCCCCTCATCACTTGGGGAGTTGGGCGCCTCCCCCGGAACACAGAACCACCAGTCAAGCACCAACGCCGAGCAGAGGTCAGTGATTTTGAGTCCACACGTTCCTACTTCCATGTCCCATCACGGCATCACCATCCAAATCCTTGCAAGACCTCAACGTCATCTGTCCTCAAAAAATCTCACTATCGATCCTATCATATCCCAAGTGGAGTATATTTATTCAGGATCAGATGCCAAAGTCCCAAATCTACAAGTCCAAGCAGTAGGCACCAACGGCAATGGCCGCCGAATAAAGGTCACCTCACTCCTACTACTTCAGTCCCATGAGGCCATGACCACCCAAATCCTGTGCAACACTCCAACGCCACCCCGTATTCCATCCCGTATATCTCAAGTGGAGTAGAGTAGCAGATACAGTACTGTATATTTATTCAGGGAGGCTCATCATCTACCGAATCCCCAAATCCCAGTTGAACTTCTCCTCTTCCACCACTGCGGCCAGCCCGTTGAATTTCTCCTCTCGAGCTTCCTCCTCCTCCACCCAAAATCACTGTCCGGTTCGTTCGGTACACGAGAGCCACGACGATGGTCTCCAAGATCAAGCGACGGCTCGCCAGCCTCCCGACGCTCGCCAAGCTTGCCCTGCTTCTGCTCATCCTGCTGCTCCTCCTCGCTGCCATCTTGCTACCCATCTTCTTGATCCCGCGCCACCGCAGAGAGCCGCTGCCACCGGCGACGCCCCCAGGCCCGGGGGACAACTGCTCCTCCAACAGCGTCGTGGCTTTCGATTTCTCCCCGTTCCTCCTTCAGTACAAGAGCGGCTGCGTCCACCGGATGGACGGCACGGAGCGGGTCCCTGCCGGCGTCGACGAGGCCACCGGCGTGACCTCCAAGGACGTCGTCGTCGACCAAGGGAGCGGGCTCTCCGCCCGTATGTACCTGCCTCCGTCGACGGCGGCGGCCGGTGGTGGGGGAATGAAGAAGGAGAAGGACGATCTCCCGGTGGTCGTGTTCTACCACGGCGGCGCGTTCGTCATCATGTCGCCGTTCGAGCCCAAGTACCACGCCTACCTCAACGCGCTCGTGGCCAAGGCGCGCGTCGTGGCGGTGTCCGTGGACTACCGCCTCGCGCCGGAGCACCCGTTACCGGCCGCCTACCACGACTCGTGGGCGGCGCTCAGCTGGGTGGTCCGGAACGCGGGCGATGGGCCGGAGCCGTGGCTGCGGGACAGGGGGAACCTCTCCCGGCTGTTCCTCGCGGGCGACAGCGCCGGCGCCAACATCGTGCACAACATCGCGATGCGCGCGGGGAACGAGAGCGTCGGCGCCGCCATCACGGGCATCCTGCTCCTGGACCCCTACTTCTGGGGCAAGCGGCCCGTGGGCGCGGAGACGACGGACCCGGCGACGCGGCGGCGGTACGAGGCGACGTGGTCGTTCGTGTGCGGCGGGCGGTACGGCATCGACGACCCGCGGATCGACCCGCTGGCGATTCCCGCGGCGGAGCTGAGGAGGCTGGCGTGCTCGCGCGTGGCGGTCACGGTGTCGGGCCTGGACGACTTCGACGCGCGCGGGAAGGCGTACGCGGCGGCGCTCAACGGCGGCGGGTGGGGCGGGGAGGTGGTGCAGTACGAGACGGCCGGCGAGAGGCACGTCTACTTCCTCGACGCGCCGGCCAGCCCCAAGTCCGCCAAGGAGCTGGCTTTCGCGGCCGGATACCTCAGCCGGGACTAGTAGCGTAGGTAGCTGCGCCTGCGCGTCATCCATCCATGGATGCACCACCCGTGCACGTGAGGGGGCCGCGAGGATTGATCGCTGATTGCCGTACATGATTAACAACCACAGCTAACACGTACTAGTACTCTGTACATCATCATGTTGCAAATTGTTTTCTTGCCTTTGGATTTCCTCCTTCGCGCAAGTGTGAGTGTGACCTGGCGGCGGGTACGGTGAATCTAGTAATGTCTGGGTACGGGAATTTCCCTGCACCTTTTGGCAAAAAAATCACAGGGACGGAAAGGAAGGTGCCTGCAGGCTGCAGCTGCAAAGTGGAGGAAGAATCCGGATTTTCTAAAGGCATTTGTACGTAGCGGAGTGGCCACGTCAGCCATCGTGGTATCCAGAAAACTGAAAAAACTGTGAAACCTTTTTAAAACTCATGAAATTTTTCTGAAACTTATGTTCATAGACTGTTTCAATAATGTTTCAGTTTGGTTTAAATTATGTTTTAATTACTGACCTCAGCATGACATTCTCCATGTGGGGATTGAAAAAAATGGCTAAACAGGCGCACCAATCTCGAAGCGAAAATTAGCCGTGGATAGGACTCATGTATGTAAAGGCTCCTTCTAAAATGACTTTCCTACGTCAAGGGTCTAGGGTCTATCTAGCAGTGTTCCTTTATATTTATAAAGACCTCTCTTTTTAAAGGTGACATGGTTATATCCTACGGATACACAACATTGGTATACCTAGTCCAATCCAAGGAAGGTCCACGAGTTTTCGGGTGGCACAAGCTCATGACGTCTTTGGATCCTTGGAGAACAGGACTAGAGTGATAGAATTTTAAAGGGGCAAATCCTAATCTGTAACCGACTCGACTTATGCCCGGGAGCTGCCTATCTATATAAAGGCTAGGAGGACACGGCGAGGAGGACAATCAACTCACCTCATACACACCTCACGCCAGATTGCATCTGCACACCCCTGTAACCTTAGATTTCGCCGTAATCAAGAGCAAACAAGCAGGAGTAGGGTTTTCTCTCCGGGGGCCTGAACCTGGGTAAACCTCGTGTCCCTGTGTTGCTTGTTTGCTAACCGTTCCGCGATCTCTAGCATCCTCATCTTCTCCAAAACCCAAGTCCATAACAATGGACATTGACAAGTCGAAACCTCGTCAATTGGCAACTCATCGGCGACGAAGAGTCATCTCCTCTTCGGCACCTTCTAAATCACCGCCCACTCACCAGCCACCATGAAGGATTTCGAACCCGTAGGCGACGGGCTCGAGATTATGTTCGGGAGCTTATGCTTCTAGGTGGGCGGGGCGACACCCTCGCCTCCAGGCGGTGTTCCACCGCCATCCATCGTGCCCGCGCAGGTCCCACCCATCGGCGTCTGACGCGTCGGACGACGAGATGAGTCATATGACAGCAGGAGCTGCAACTCAGATCTGTGCGACCCTCCATCAGACGAAGGAACCTACGGTTCCGGATCCGAAAGCTACGGCAGCAGCGACCCAATCCGCGGGCATTACCAATGCCCCGTGGTCATCCAGGGTGAATCAGAACTGCCACCAGGTTCGAGTACACCCAACCCATCACCCAATCCACTGCCCAACCCGCAGGCCGGGAACGGAGAAAACGGAGGAAACCCTTCCCTCTAGCCCAATGAAGGCGACGCTAACGCCTACCAGGAGATCAACCTCAACGAGGACGGATCGCGTCAGGCACGAGAAGCCGTGGCGGGAAACATCATCCTACCTGTGAATGCTTCACGGGATCTGCTGATGGCATACCACCTCCTCCTCATCGGCGAGCATAACCGGCAGGTGAAGCTGATGGAGGATCTCGACAAACACATGAAGGCGGCTTCGGAGTCTAGCACGCGGCGAGCTGCGCTTTCCGCCGCTGGTGGCTCCAGCTTGCATGGCAACAACGCCAACAAGCATCGCCCCCACACAGAGCACATGGACCTTGCCGCACGCCGCGATATCACGAGGACCCTCAACACGTCCTTCATGTTAATAGACGTCAACGGCAACGTCATACCGAAGACGCCGCAGACTGCGATCATGGCAGCCACCACGTATCTCGCGAACCATCCACCTCCAGTGGGTGACCCGAAGTGTGCCATGCACAAGTCCGCGCTAGCCGGACTCGGACTCGTCGGAGCTGCGCTCCATGACGAAGCTCTTGTGGAGCCGAAAAGAAAGTTCGATCAGATTCAACCGCAGCCCCACACCCTCATCCGACGAGGACGAGCATGATCTGCCTCGACGTCGCAAGAGCCCAAGGCGTCGCAGCAGCGACTACGACGCTCGAAACGACCTCGCCTAGCGCAATGTCGACAAGGCATGCGCCAAACGCGCGTGTTCAACCGAATCCGACGAGGATGACAATGGAGAGTTGTGCGAAGCCCGATGCTTTAGTAGATCCGTTCGGCGGATGCGGTTGCCAAAAAATTTCAAGCTCCCTTCGGACACTCCGAAGTTTGACGGCATGCAGGACCCGAAGGCCTGGCTCAGCGATCACCTCTCGTCCGTCAAGTTGCACGGTGGTAACAGGAACACCGCCCTGCAATGCCTTCAGCTGCAGCTGACAGGCGCAACCCGAATCTGGCTCAGCAGCCTGTCCTCAGGCTCCATCCGAAGCTGGGAGGAGATAGCGTACAACTTCATCCGCAACTTCAAGGGCACCAGCAAGATGCCAGCATCGATCGAGGAACTACGGGCCTGCACCCAACGCACTGGCGAGTCCATTCGCTCGTATATCCTACGCTGGTCCCACATCAAGAACTCCACCACACACATCTTCGAGGAAAGGACGATCGATGCCTTCAAGGACGGTGTCAAGCGCCTGGACTTCAAGGAAGAACTTGGGCGCGTCAAGCTCAAGACACTCGACCACCTTATGGACATCGCCAACAAGTGGGCAGATGGCAAGGATTCCCTCCATCAAATGCATTCGGATGACGAGGACGACTATGGCCGCGGGCGTGAATGCCGCAGAAAGCAAAGATCGCGCGTCTACAACGATCGAGATGGAGTCGACATGGTTGCGGCTGGCTACGCCGACCGACGCAACGACGGCAACCGCAGCAGCGGATATCGCAGAGGCAACTCTTGCGATGGAGGGCGCCCTACACAAACATGGCAGCATTGCAACCGTGACGACGAGCCCTTTGCATACGACAAGTTGTCTGGTCCCTTCACCATCCACTTCTACATCGACAAGCAGGATGGCAAAAAGAAGTCCATCCACATGCTCAAGGACTACCACGAGTTCTAGAAACTCAGCGAGGGTTTCACCCAAATGTGACGCCTGATCGTGAACCCTGGGTTCAGGCCCGCACCTGCACCAGGTGATATCGCCCACGGAGCTCCTCCACCAACACCCGTGGGACCGTCGAATCCAGCAATCGCACCTGCACCAAACAATGGTATAGGAGGATACCCACCGCCAAAAGGGGCCATGATGATCCAGAAGGGACGCCCTACCAACAGGGTGCAAAAGAATATCACCCGATAGGTCAGCCTGGCCATGATCGCTCCACCTGCCATCCCTGAGTACCTCAGTGGCTCGGAGTCCTGCATCACGTTTGATCGTTCGAATCACCCTCGCCAGATCCCTCGCCCATGTCATACTACCCTGGTGCTCGAGGCGCAGATCGGAGGATTCGAGATGAGCCGCATCTTCATGGACGGCGGTAGCAGCATCAACCTGATGTTCGCCAGCACCCTCGCAGCAATGCGGATCCCGTTATGCAACCTGGAACAATTCGACACGACGTTCCACGACATAGTCCCAGGGAAGGGCATATATCCCCTGGGAAAGATATGGCTCGACGTCATCTTCAGCCAGCCCGAAAACTTCATGCGCGAGCGGCTGGAGTTCGAAGTGGTGGACTGGCCATCACAATACCACGCCATCCTCGGGCGCGTGGAGTTCGCAAGATTCCTGGAAGTACCGCACTACGCATACCTGCTACTCAAGATGCCAGAACCCAGGGGCGTCATCACCGTCCAGGGAAGCTTCACCTGATCTGATCACTGTGAGAGAGATTTCAATAGAATATCCTAGTCGTTCGGCATGCAGGAGGAACTCACGAGACTCCGAGAAGTAACGGACAACGGGGAACCCCCAGTCTCCAGGCAAAACTTACCTGACATGTCGTTCAACTCTACAGTTAACACGAAAAAGGTGCAGGTCCACCCAATGGATGCCTCCAACACGGCGCTGATCGCCAATGACCTTAGCCCCGCATAGGAAAGCACGCTCATCGAATTCCTTCGTGAGCGCTGGGAAATCTTCGCCTGGTGTCCTGCGGACATGCCAGGAGTTCCGAGGGAATTCGCCGAGCACGCACTCAATGTGTTCCCTGACGCAAAACCAGTCAAGCAGTCGATCCGACGATTGTCCGAACCAAGAGCTGAAGCCGTTGGAATCGAAGTCAACAGACTGCTCAATGCCAACTTCATCCGAGAAATCAAGGAGAGCGAGTGGCTGGACAATACTGTGCTGGTCCCTAAGAAGGACACGGACATCCTGCAAATGTGCGTAGACTTTACATTGCTCAACAAGTACTGTCCCAAGGACCACTTCCCTCTACCGCGGATCGATCAGATCATCGATTCGACTGCAGGATGCGAGAAACTCTCCTTCGTCGACGCCTACTCAGGCTATAACCCGATTCGGCTGAAGGTCGAAGATCAGGAGAAAACGGCGTTCATCACACCGTTCGGAGTGTTCTGCTATAACACCATCCCCTTCGGGCTGAAGAACACAGGCGCCACGTGCCAGAGGTGCATGCAGGCATGTCTGAAAAACCAGATTGGTCGCAACATCCAAGTCTATGTCGACGACATATTCATCAAGACCAGGGAAGCCAAGACACTAATCGACGATCTCCTCGAGAAGTTTGATAACCTTGATCACTATAAGATCAATTTGAACCCAGAAAAGTGCGCCTTCGGAGTCCCATCCGGCCAATTACTTGGCTACTTCATCTCTCAGTGGGGGATCGAGGCGAATCCGAAGAAAATCTGGGCCATACTATCCATGGAGAAGCCGAAGGACCTCATAGGAGTCTAGCATCTTGATGGACGCATTTCAGCACTGAGAAGATTCATCAGTCGCATGGGCGAGAAGACCTTGCCCTTTTACCAGCTGCTGCGCAAGGCGTACAAGTTCGAGTGGACACCCGGAGCAGACGACGCATTCGAAGACCTCAAGCGTCTACTCTCCACCTTGCCTGTTCTGGTCACGCCAAAGGAATGAGAACCTTTGCTGCTGTACATCGCAGCCACGCACCAGGTCGTAATCACCGTGCTCGTGGTCGAACGACCCGAAGAAGGCAAGACCTATGGGGTCCAACGCCCAATCTACTACCTCGGCGAGGTACTGACACCAACAAAGCAGAGGTACCCTCACTACCAGAAGCTCGCCTACGGTGTATTCATGATGGCTCGGCGGCTGAGTCACTACTTGCAGGAGCACCAGATAATGGTCGTTAACAAGGCACCATTGTACAACATCCTGAACAACCCCGAAGCCACGGGACGCATAGCCCCGTGGGGCATCGAGTTGTCCCCTCTAGACATAGTCTATGAGCGGCGCAAGGCCATCAAATCGCAGGTCCTCCCTGACTTCATCGTCCACTGGATGGAGCTCCAGCTGCCAGACACTCCGGACATGACGTAGTTGTGGACGATGCACTTCGACGGCTCCAGGCGTGAGGCCGGAGCAGGAGCTGGTGTCATACTGACGTCCCCTCAAGGTGATAAGATGAAATACGTCCTTCGGATGAAATTTCACGCCTCCAACAACGAGGCCGAATACGAGGCCCTCATCGACGGCATGAGGATGGCCAAGATCTGCGTCGCAACGCGCCTAATCATCTACGGTGACTCGAACCTTGTTGTCCAGCAGACGATGAACAAGTGCGACGCTCACAGTGGCAACATGATCGTGTATCGCGCGCTCTACAACTCACTTGAATGTGACTTAGACAGCTACGAGCTTCGACATGTCAGAAGGGAAAGAAACAAGGAGGCTGATAGACTCGCCAACATCGGCTCCACCTGCACATGGGTGCCACCAGGTGTGTTCCTCGAACAAATCTGCGTACCTTCTATCAAAAGGAAATTCCCCAAGGAATCACCCGAAGAAGCGGAACACTCGGGGGCTGCGCCACCCAAAGGACACGAAGGACCCAAAAAGCTCGACACCGAGGCCGAGCTAGTCAGCCTGATGCAGGTCATGGCAATCAAAGAAACATGGACACAGCCGTACCTTCGGTACCTGATAAGCATTGAACTGCCTGATGACCCGACAGACACCCGACGCATATCTCGCCGGTCTAAGGCCTTCACCATCATCAATGGCGAGTTGTACAAGCGCAACATTTTGGGTGTACTCCAACGGTGCGTCACCATCGGTGACAGCAAAACCATTCTTCAAGACATCCACGAGGGCATCTGTGGCCATCATGTAGGCATCTGCGCCCTAGTCGCCAAAGCTCTGCGAGCTGGATTCTACTGGCCAACGACCATGAACGATGGTAAGTACATCGTCCGAAGGTGAAACGCCTGCCAAAGGTACGCGGACAAACCGCACGCATCAGGATCAGAGCTAAGGCCCATACCACTGGCCTGGCCCTTCACCCAATGGGGCCTCGACATGATCGGCAAACTACCCAAATCTTCAAAAGGAAGCCACGTCTACCTCCTGGTCGCAGTCGACAAGTTCACCAAGTGGATCGAAGCCATGCCCGTCACCAACCAAAGTGGCAAAACAACCGTCAAGTTCTTCGAGTCCATAGTCTGCAGGTTCGGTGTGTCGTACAGCATCATCACGGACAACGGCTCGAACTTTATCTCGAAGGAATTCCAGGACTTCTGCGAGGGCCTTGGAATCAACATATCATACGCCTACATGGCGCACCCGCAGACCAACAGACAGGTCAAAAACGCCAACGGCCTCATCAGGAGCGGCATCAAGAAACGCCTGCTATGCCCACTCGAAAGGCTCGCGGGAGCCTGGGTGAGCTACCCTCCGTACTCTGGAGCCTGTGTACAACGCCGAACAGTTCTACCGGCTACACGCCCTTCTTTATGGTGCACGGAGCCGAAGCCGTGCTGCCTGTAGAGGTATGCCATAAGGCCCCACGGGTCGTCGCCTACAGCGAAGCCGAATCAACGATCGCACTCGAAGACGTCGTTGACACACTCGACGAAGCACGCGACATCGCCGCAGCCCGCTCAACGGTCTACCAGCAGAGCCTCCACAACTACCACAGCCATCGGCTGCGCCCAAGGTCCTTCGTCGAAGGAGACCTCGTCCTACGACTCAAGCAAGAGCGGCCAAAGAAGCTCGAGTCACCCTGGGAAGGACCCTACATCGTCACCGAAGTCATCCCAGGTGGCGCCTACCCCCTCATGGACGTCAAGTCAGGAGTCGGATACTCCAACCCATGGAATGTCGCACAACTGCGACGCTTCTACCCCTAGTTACCTCTTTACTTTCAATAAGGCTACTTAGCCGAACAATGTACCTCCATGTTACGATATGAATAAAAGCTAAGTTCCTCGGCCGAAATTTCTTTCCCTTACTTTTCGCTATAACACGCTCGGGGGCTACACCTCACCTCACGACTTTGTCGACTAAGAATAAAGCATACAACCTGAGTAGCTGACCACGTCAGGCTAACGAAAAGGACATGCATAGAACAAAGCACAACATGCTAATACAAATAAACTTCACAAAGGGCATAACAAGCCCACTCGAATACATACAAATTTTACATCAATTTGTTTCTCTTTATAGGACCTATCTATTATAGAGTATCACACTCGCCCATTGCTCGAACAGATCAACGATCTCTTCGGCATACTGCCTCACAGCCGCATAATGTGGGCGCATATCACAAAGACTACCATCTGGTCGAAGGGGTGGCCCAGTCGCCACCTCCCCGAGATCGACGTGGCGGCGATGCAGCCAAACAAGCGAAAGAGCGGCCTTCACCCCAACGACTAGCTGACGCCGCACCAACTCCTTGACGTGACCCACGTCCCGAAACTTTGCTAGCAGCACCCAAAGGTTGGAACGTTCCTCATCCAGGGGAAACATGACGGCCCAGGTGGACGCCAGGGAAATCCTCGCCTGCCTCAGCACCCGAGAAATCTGGTGTACGCGATCTTGCACCGTCGCAAGGACGATGGCCCGATTGTGGTCCATCTAGAAGAAGCCGCCAGCCTCTAAGTCATGTTGGGTCAGGAAATTCATCCGAACCACAACAGGCTCCTTCTCTTCCCTCGGAACGAGATTGACACCTGCAGCAAACACAAGAACAAGATGACACACAAGAAAAGTGCATCCGAAAAGAATGACAGTTAGCGAAGACTCACATTGAAGTTTCTCACTCATTTGCCGCAGCTCCCCCATAAAAAATTCCTCCCTGGCAGTAGCCCGCTCAGCTTTCGAATTCCACACATCCTCATGGCCTCAAACGCCAAGGATATCCTTCTCCAAACTGCGGATGCGGTCGCGAAGAAAAACAAGCTGCGACGCATCATCCAAAGATGGTCGCGGCTCAGGGACAATCGACGTATCAACGGGAGTCTCACCCAAAGGACCCTAAAGGCAAACAAGTAAGGACATGAACATCACAAACATCGTTGGTGAGAGATTGAAACATAACTTATATACATAAAGGCCACCTCGTGGCATAAGGTGAGATTGTTCATCAACAAAAGCTTACATTACAAAAGAAAAAGGATAAACTATCCTAGCTACAGCAGTCAAGCCTAGGCACCCGCATCCAGAGTGGCCTCAGAGCCGGAATGCCTGCTCTTGGCCTCCTCCTGCTGCTTCGCCGCGTACTCCGCCAGCAGGTCAATGAGTTTTGGCCCGTAACACTTGCAGCGAGAGGCGAAGAGAGTGAACGCTACCTCTGAGCCATCTGCAGCTGTCAGCATCTGGGAGGTGATGTGCGGCAGATCCAGCTCGGTTCCGGATGCCATGGCCATCGCCAACCCCATGGAGGCGCTGATGCCTATCTGCTTGCACTTGTAGGCTGGCGGAGCGTCCTCCGACAGATCATCCACTAGAGAGTCGACATCCTCAAGAGCAACGCCCTTGGGAACGACCTCCCTGTAGAAGCGTCAGAGCACTTCCTTGGCCTTCACCAAGGATCCAACAACAGTACTGCAGCGATCTTTGACCGCTGCAGTGGCATCATCTAGATCATCTCCATGCTCCAGCACACCGCGATCAAACACGATGTCGGACGCATCTAAGACAATGAAGAAAAGACCCAAATAAGTTGAAGACAAGAAGTAGCCAAAAAAACACAAGACCAAAGCAAGTAAAAGATACTTACCAGAGAAATCCTTGGCCGCAGCCATCAGCCTATCATCCATCTCCTTCTCGCGAGTGGCAGCCGCAGCATCTAGCTGCTCCTCGTGATCAACAGACTCCTTCCACAAGCGCTCCTGAGCTTCAGCAGCGTCAACTACCTCCTTCTGCAGGCGCTCTTTCGCCTCCACAGCATCTGTAGCTTTCTTCTCCGCTCGACCAAGGCTCTTTTCAAAAGCGTCCAGGTGATGGAGAGCTGCATTATTATCATCTGCAAACATCACGAACAAAGGATCAATAGAATCAAAGACGAGGGGGCAGCCGAAGCAAAAAAGGATGATAAAAATATGCACCTTGCAGCTGCCGCATGTTGGCCTTCAGCGCCAGGTGCTGTTGGATAAGGAGATTAGCGCTATGCACGAAGGGATGCAAAAAACACACAAACAAAAACAAACATCAGAAAGGGCTTGGGGCTACGCCCCGCAACAACAAAAATCGATCAATAGGTCATCCGAAAAGGGCCTGGGGGATCCCCCCTACAAGATAAAGATGCAAATTACTTACGTGCTCAAGCGGAGACTCCGAAGTTCCGCGTGTGGTCTTCTGAGTCACAACAACCCGAGCCTATCGCTTGGAGAGATTCGGCTCGTCGTCCTCAGAGTTTGACACCATCTGAGAGGGAGGAGCTGTCGGCTTCGACTCCCCTATGGCCTCTTGAGTGCCCTCACTAAGAGAACCCTCCGAAGAGTGGCTGCAAGAAAAGATCGATGAAGACAACAACCTATACAAATAACAGAACAAAGCGCAGACGAAACTACTTACGAGTAAATATCTGACAAGTTGAAGACCGACGCTGCCTTCTCCTTCTTCTTCTTGTTCTTGGCCGACGGCTGCGGCGCCATCGCCCGAAGCGGCATAGCAGGGAAAGGTGCAGAGGAAGCACCTTCATCCTCACCATGCCGCTCCAGGAAGGAAGGGCCCCGGGGAGTCGGTAGAGTCGATGCATCCGAAGACTCACTCCGGGAGCGCTTTCGGGTCTGTCCCTCGCTCGGCTCGGGGGCTTCCTGGGTCGGAGATTGCGCCGGCGGAAGGTCGGACTCAGAGTCCACAACCTCGTTGTCCGGCGCAATCGAAAATTTCTCAGGTAGCGGAGGCATCATGCCAGCTACCTTTAGCTCCTACACACCAAAGAAGACAAAGATCGTGATTAGCAACAATATTCACAAGAACAACACTCGAAAAAAGGCGCAATGCGCATGACGCATTTCTACACCTGAGGAACTAGATTCGAAGCATTGAAGGGGTGGTCAAGGACTTCTTCGGGAGGTCCTCATCGGCCTTGAACTTCAGCAGCGGTCGAAGAGCTCTATAAAGGTCGCCCCTGGACAGCTCCTCGGCTGAAACCCTCATCGGGTCGTTGCGGCCAGTGTAAAGAAACATCGGATGCGCCCTTGCTTGGAGAGACTGCACCCGACGTTTGAGGAAGGTGCGGATGATATCCACACCATTGACCTCCTTCTCAGCAACCATCTGGAGTGCCTCCACCCGACGGTAGAGCTCCTCCACTTCCGCCACCTCGCCCTCCAGGATGTGGTTCTTCCAGGATCTCTTCGGAATGATTTCCTTGGAGGATTCGAAGGGAGCAAGGCCAAAATCTTGTCCGTCCACCATGGAGTCGCGGATATAAAACCACTTCTTCTGCCAGTATTGGACGGACTCACACATGGAAAAGGAAAAGAACGGAAGATCAGATGGAAATAACGCAGCCGCCGAGCGGATAGACTCCGCTGGTGCTAGACTGCCTCTTCACGGAATAGAGCTTCCGAAAGAGGCCAAAGTGCGGCTCGATACCGATCCATCACTCGCAGACAGTGATAAAACAAGCGATGTGGAGGAGAGAATTGGGAGAGAGATGATGAAGTTGGATGTCGTAAAAGAAAACAAGTCTATGAAGAAAATCGTGGACAGGGAGCGAAAGACCACGAAGAACTAAGGCGACGAACATCACCCGAAACCCTACGGGTGGACGGGGAGTTACCTCATCACCAGGAAGCTTGACATCCTCCTTGTTCTGTGGGATCAGCCCTGCGTCGCGTAGCTTGCGCAGGTCACCGTCACGTGCCTCCGTGCGCCTCCACCTGCCGTCGGTGATGCGAGGGGCAACAACAACCTTCTTTCCACCGGCGGCGGCACTCGATCCAGCTCCAGCAGCTCCCTTCCTCGATTTGCCCATCGCGCGGCGGTGAGTGCGGCGGTGAGCGCGGAGAAACGAAGAAGGAAACGAACAGAGAATGTCCAGTGTGCGCAAGAGAGGCAAAGCTTGAGAAAATGGAGGCAATGGCGAAAGCAAATGGCAACGGGTGAAACAGAATCACAGTTTTCCCATGGTTATAAAAGACGAGGACGATAAACAAGAGCCGTCGATCTAGAAGCCCTAACGCGCAATCAAAATCTGACCATACACGTGTCAGCACATCAACGAACCGTCGCCAGCGCGCCGTACACTATGCACGGAAACCGAGGAGACGCCGTAATTCTTGCCACGTCACGTATGACTAGTCAACTCTAAGTCAGAAAGTGGGACCCACGTTCGTCCTGTCACGTCATCTCTGGCGTCGTAGACGGTTGAGACCATCGATCGTCAGCACTGACGTCATCAAGACCAACCTAGCAACGGTTGGAAATCTTTGGCTGATGAATCAAGTACTTTATCGAATCTACGATTCGAGCAACTACTCGGGGGCTACTTCTATCAGAAGCGCTGGCCGCGCACTTGAAACATGATTAAGGTACTACACTTCTCACCAATCTTCGAGTTCCACGTCGAGTCTACGACTCCACTAAGGACTCAGGGGCTACTCCCATAGGATGGATTGTTCAAAGCATCCAAAAAAATTGTGTCCTTCTGACCTAAAGTTAAAAACAACTGAACTAATGTCTCTGCTCGAGTCTATGACTCGAATAGACACTCAGGGGCTATTCCCATAGGGAGCGCTGACCGCACACCCTATGATTTCTTCGACTGCGATCTTTCAGATCAAAATACAAACTTTTTCTGGTAAATTTTTCCAAATAAACGCTAAGTGAGAGACATTCTCCTTGGCCACCGAAACACCTGAGCGGTGATAACCTTTCGGATGCTGTGTCTGCGACGCAAGGATAAGACCTACAGATATCATCTGATGTCCTGGTAACGCACCTGACTGCGCTCTGCCAGTAAAATACCGTGTCAACAGGCATGATGAAGAAATCCCAACGGGCGCGTTGGGTACATTACTTGAAAACCACTGGGATTCGGCTCCTGTAAGACCTCAACGGCCTGAGTCAAATTACGCCAGCATTTGTTCCGTATTCGAGTCCAGGGACTTGAGTCTGAAGAAGATCGTGTTGTTTTGTCCTACGACAGTTAACTGACCCTGATCCGTCGGGTGAGTCAGGCACACGCATAAACAATCACTACGAACTAAATTGCTTTCTCTTATAAACAGGCCTAAAACTGCACCCGAAAGACTGAAGAGTCCTCAGCCGAATCTACGATTCGACTGAGCACTTGGGGGCTACTGACATGGTTATACCCTACGGGTACACAACATCGGCATACCTAGTCTAGCCCAAGGAAGGGCCACGACAAGATATGCGGCCTGCGGAGGTTTCGGGTGGCCCAAGCCCATGACGCCTTCGGATCCTTGGAGAACAAGACTAGAGTAGATAGAATTTCAAAGGGGCAAACCCTAATCTGTAACCGACTCGACCTACACCCGGGACCTGCCTATATATATAAAGGCTAGGAGGGCACGGCGAGGAGGACAATCAACTCACCTCATACACACCTTACACCAGATTGCATATGCGCACCCCTGTAACCTTCGGTTCCGCCGTAATCAAGAGCAGACAAGCAGGAGTAGGGTTTTTCCTCCAGGGGCCTGAACCTGGGTAAACCTCGTGTCCCCGTGTTGTTTGTTTGCTAACCGTTCCGCGATCTCCAGCATCCCCATCTTCTCCAAAACCCAAATCCATAACAATGGGCATTGACGAGTCGAAACCTCATCAAAAGGCGTGTGTATGTCCAATTGTTTTTCGAGATCAAAAGTTTTTTCTTCACCCTCTCCCATACTCACATTTCACAGAAGCGGAATAACATTCTCTGTTTTCTCCTCATCGTTACCTGCCTTAATCTGGACTCTTTTTTTGATGTTGTAGTCCTCTCCGTCATCCCCATTCTACTCTCTAACACGCTCGCGCATATGAACAACTGCTGCGATGGATGAAAAAGATGGTGCTAGCTTCCTATCAGTTTTGCATCATGGTTTTTCATTAATTTTGTGAATTAATATCATCAATCAAATGTTCATCATGATCATCTACTCACTATACCCATATGCAATACACTACTGCACTAAGAGTGCAGCTGTAGCGAAATAGGGGATCAGATACACAAGTTTTTTGCTAAACCCTCCGACAAAATCACTACATGCAGCATAACTAAAGCCCAATAAGACCAATTCCTTTTGAAATCGGGACCTATTTTGATGGAGATCCTTGCCCCCTAAACCCTACGTAAACCCGGGCGTGTATGGCAGAAAACATAAGGGTAAAGAGAGGTACCACGGTCAGGCGGATCCTCCTGGTCGAATGGCTGAAGCTACGTGTCAGGGTGGATTGGTGTCGGCTACGGTGACGTGCTCCACATCAAGGACGTAGTTGAGTGTTGGCGCTAGAGAGGAACCACTTGGTCTGTGCTTTTTCTTTGAAGGAGACGACTAAGAGGTAATGGAAGAAAAGGTTTTTTTTTTCTATTTCTCACTATCTTAGGGGAACAAAGGACAAAAACATGTGATATTACTTAGTATTAGGGGCTATTTTGCAAGGAAACATAGCCCAACATGTCCAGCATGGCACGCAACCGAACCGATTCGGACTTAAATGGACCAAAACTTCAGCCCACTTGTCAAGTTAGTGTGCTATGGTACTACAATTTGGAAGTATGTGTATGAAAATGCACATCTTAGACAAGTTTATGTACCCCTATTGTTATTAACTCATTTTAAAAAGTTCAGTGAAACCAAAGAGCGGCTCCTAATTCCATGTTCAATTGCATTTGCTATCACTAGTGCAGCCCAGTTCTACAACCATTGTTGAGGGTTCAGTGTTAGAGGGGGCCCCTTTAACACGGTTCTTATACAAACCGGTGTTAAAGGGTGGCGCCGTGGGCTGCTGCAGGCTCAAAGCCCCCTTAACACCGGTTCAGATTCTGCATAGCAGAAGCGGCCTAAATCTGCCATGGCGAGATTTAGGCCGCTTCTCGCCAGGCGCCTCTCGCCTGCTCAGGCGTATTGTGGGAGGGGAGGGGAATCGATCGAGCGGTATACACATACATCGTCATCGGTACATACGAGTACATGAATAATTAAGCAACTATTATTATACACAAACATCGTCATCGACACATACATCGTCATCGGCACATACATCGTCATCGTTCATTTTGGTGGATATCTAAAGAGTTCTCCGCCAGGCGTGACGACCTCATCAAGTATGAACCCCGCCAGTTCCTCTTGAATGGCTCGTATGCGGTCAAATGGTAGGAGTTGGTCCCGCATCCGTTCGATCTTAATATATATGAAGAATGGGGTCAATATATATATATAAGAATAAAACTCAACACAATTGATGGTAATAAAATAATGTTGTGTACTTTGTTTACTTACTCTAAGTTGTTCTAGTGCGGCTTGGCCCATCGCACATATCGTGTTGCGAATGAACTCGCAAACATAGTACCCACATAAGTTATTGCCGGGTCCCTGATACGTGCACTTTACGAGAATAGAGAGTTCAATCAAAATAATAATCAATAAAGCATGATATAATGGAATTGGAAGCAGAATCAAAGAGATACGCAGACCTAGCTAGCTAGTATTACTTACATTTTGGTCTACAAATTTTAGTTCTTCTGACCATTCACCCACGGCCCTTCCCGTGAACCTTTTCCAAACCACATCGCAAAGAAAATGGATAAAGGAGTAATTAATTACTTGTTGTCACGAAGTTGCTGATCTAGTGCGATAATATGATTGAAATTACCGGAGCATCTCTCTAAAGTCCCATATCTCTTTTTCTTTTCGTAACGAGTCCATGACAAGGACTTTTCCTGAGTCGGGTTGAATGACTAGCGAATAAAGTGGAACCTACGCGATAACTCATCATCGTTACACTTAACATCGAGTGGCGAAGCAGAATGTGTATAAGAGAGAGGGTAACAGATTTCACGAGAAGTTGTAAGGCAATAGTATTTCCTTTTGGTTTGTTGTCTCAAGAAAGACCTTAGCAAGTAATCTTACATTTGCCGGGTTTGGTTCTTACCACTTCTTCATGAACTCTATTTGGGTCAATGAACCCAATGTCAAAAGGGCCTCCTTTCCTGCATTCCATAACCTTTTTCCTGCATAACAGTATATACATATATGGTGAGCATATATATATACATGCAATTAATGAAGTGAATGAGATGAGATATAAATTACAGAAATAGTACTTACACACAATAAAGGCTGATGGCAGCTTTGTCGAGTTCCTTCTGATTGAATAGAAAATGCAAGTCTTGAATGTTGAAGTCGATCCCGTCGTCTCCGCACAAGAAAATCTCATCTCTTATATGCGCCGTGATCCATTCTTGTTTTTTCGTCTTGCAGAAATCAAGGTACCACTTGTGCAATTTTCGCATCTTTGTTGGTAGATTCTTGAGCTCCTCTTTCTTGACGAGATTCTTCCCATACTTCCATGGCTGTATGGGGTTGGCATCTCATTT
The DNA here is from genome assembly GCA_023614405.1 of Avena insularis. NCBI lineage: Eukaryota > Viridiplantae > Streptophyta > Magnoliopsida > Poales > Poaceae > Avena > Avena insularis. The sequence goes on along the minus strand of CM042693.1, from coordinate 367,761,993 downwards.
GGGCAAGTTGTCTCCCATGACGTTCAAGTATGCAATGTAAGTCATCCCCATCTCATTGGCCTTTCTTTGTAGCTCTGCCTCGTAATCATTTACGGGAGGAGCGTCCCGTGTGTTGAACATTTGGAGCGGGGCGCATGATTGGTTTTCCTGCTCTCCGAGCATGGGAACTATTTTCTGGGGTGCCTCACGACTGCTACTTTCAGTCTCCCTATGGCGCCTTGCATCCGCCTTCAAAATCTGGCGCTCGTAGTCCAGCGCAAGTGGGGTTTCAGGTTTCAAAAGATTTTTGTAAAACTTCTCCACCACCGCCGGATTTATTTTCTCCTTTGGCTCGGCCCGTCTAGGTGCAAAGAATTTCTTGACCTCTTCTTCCATCCTATTGGTCTCCTCGTCGCTGCGATTCCACGGTAAAACCGGCAATGGCTTGGCGGAAGGCTGTGGGACGTAGTTTTTTGAACTCTTTGGTGTATGGTTTCCTGCGGATTTCTTTGTGGCAGTTTTACTGATGCTCTTCGTGGCAGTGCTCTTCCGCTTACGCTGAGGAGATGGCTGAAGCACCGGAGATGGCTGACGGAGATGGTCAGATGGCCGGAGATGGCTGCCACAGAGATGGTCAAGCGCCGAGATGGTCGCCACAGAGATAGCTGAAGCGGCTCAGATCGGCCGACGCGAGACGGCGGGGTGCATGGCCTCCAATTTGGAAGCACGATGTGTTCCTTCTTCCAAAGAATGGTTGTTTTCACCGCAAATTTGAGTTGAGTTTCCCTTCACCGTAGCATGGTCAAGCTGTGCTTCCTCATATTCCTTCACAACCTCATCCACCCCAACAATAGCATAGCCATCTGGAATCGGTCAGTGGTAAGTTCCACCAGCCAGGAGGTAAGGCATAGCCGATACCACCTTAATGGATAAGCCCATTAATCTCACATGCGATCAGCGTGTTCGCTCTCCGTGATCTCATCCACGGGTATCGAGGACCCGCCATTTCAGCGTGGTCGTGCACTTTCTCCGTGGAAGCCACGCTGCTTTTCCGCAGAGTCCGACGGCAGCTTCCAATGCAGGCTCTTCGTGCCGCTGAGATGGGCCGGTAGCTTGATGGCTCTGTTGTGCATTCACTTGCGCCTGTAGCGCCACAAGTGCATGTTCTATCTGTGTCATCCGCTCTGTACGCTCTTTTTCTTTTCTGCCGCGCCATCTGTAAGAGTCGCTCCACTTGGCAAACTCATCCTTCCACGTCATACCCCCTGTGCCTCGTGCATGTCCAGGGTGTTCTTTTTTACCGATGGCGCGTGTGAGCTGGTCATTCTCTCTGTCGGGATGGAAGGTCCTGGCGGATGTTTCCTCGTATGCCGTGATGAGTTCAGTGACGGGTTTGGCAAGGAGGGTTGGGAAGATACACAATCATGTTTCTGGGTCCAACCTTGCCCCGATTCCGTAGAACCAAGTCTTTGCACGTAGGTCCCACCCATCTGTCTGGGATGTGATCCCTCTAGCGCGCAGGGCCTTCTCAACTTCCTCCCACTTAGGCCTCTGAGATATATAGCCACCTGACCCCGTCCTTTGGTGATATTCCTTCTTCTGGGCATTAAGCGTATTGGTTTCTAACCTCTTTTTAGCTATAGCACCTTTTTTATATGTCACAAATTCGGGCCAGTGAGGTCTTATCTTCGCATAATATGCGTCTTCGAAATTTGGAGTCTCGCCAGCTTTGACAAATTTGTTCAATTTTGTCTTCCGATTCTGAAAGCGTCGACCATCTTCTTTAGAGTCCACTCTTTGACCTTTTCCTTTATAACTGGATGTTTTCATCCTCCTCTGTGGAAGGGTGAAATTTACCAACAATGAATTCCAAAGTGTTTCTTTGGATCTTTCATCGACAAAGGTACGCCGCCTTCTTTGGCTTATTCCAATTTTCAATTATGATTGGGATTTGGTCCCTAACAAGAACTCCACTGACGTACAAATTTGTGCGGCCTTCTTGGGCTCCATCGGCCTGCCATCAACACGGATTGCCGATCGTGAACTTTGCGATCTTTCAATCGATGGCTCGCTACCGCTTGCTCTTTTTCAGAGAAGAAGATGGTTGCTGGCTGGTCGATCCGAGGGCTAAAAGAAGAAAGAAGCGTTAATTAATACATGTAGAAGAAGATTGTTGGTGGAAGTCAGAGGCTTAATCAATGCATATACCTCACGGACTTTGTAATCACTAAATTGCGTTCACCAGAGTCTTCATCTTATCCATGACTACTTGAGCTGTCATCATGTCCCTCCAAGTTCAGATATTGTGAGGTGTCCTCATCAATAATGTTCTCCATTATTTCTTCTTCTTCAAGGTTTCTACTAAGTGGATCCATAGTTTCTAAAACAATAATATTATCTAGAGTAAGAGTGTAAACATTCAATTGGACTTGGATTCATACACAAATATACATATTATTCATACCAAAATACACAAATAAATACACAAATGAAATTAAAACCCTAAGGATGCTTGATCATTTTAAACGAGTTCCGAGGGGTCCAAACCCTAATCAGGATGAGTCAGAGCTCCACAACGACACCCCCAAGAGGGTAACGTTGGTAGGATGCAAGTTTGTATACAAGTGGGGGTTTAAGGACAATTATTTAGTCTCGCATACTACACCTACACGCAGTCCAATTTGTATACAAGTTTTAATCTATGCATGTAGTGCAATTTATATTAGCCGGTGAAACTATGTTGCCCGCGAACCCGCCCCGCTTGACACCCTATCTATACTACTACTCCCTCCATAATTACATGCCATCTTAGTTTCGAGTTTCCCGATTTTGACCATCAAGTTCACCACCAACACTAAGTAAACAATATTATCGATGTTACAACATCAGAAACTTTACTCAAATATGAAAACACGACTAAATCTTTTATACTTCACACATATTCCCCACATTGTTCACCAAATGATGGTCAATATTTGTGGACGGATGGAGCTACACCTGTAACAAAAACCTGTAACAAAGACCTGTAACAAAGTTTCTTTCTATTCATCTTGTTTTAATGTCATTTCTCTATGTCATTTCTTCCACTGAGTGCCGACGACGACTGCCGGACGCAGAGGCGTGGACGGAGTGGCGCCACCGTGAGCTCCACTGAGTGCCGGTCGGCGATGCCACCGCGCGCGCGAGCTCCACACCGCCGCCAAAGGAGTAAACAGAGGAAACAGAGCATCACCATGAGCACGACGGTGTCGGTGCGGTTCTTGTAGGCGCCGGCGTCGTCGTCGGCTTCTCTCTGCTCCGACGGCGAGGGCGGTGGCGGTGGCGGTCTTGGCGCGCGCGAGGGCGGTGGCTTCTCTCTGCTCCGAGGGTGGTGGCGGTGGCGGTGGCTTCTCTCTGCTCCGATGGCGCGCGCGCGGTGGTGGTCTTGGCACGCGCGAGGGCGACGGCGGCTCCGACGGCGAGGGCGAGGGCGGTGGCTCCGACGGGGAGGGCTGGACGCGGCGCCGGCTGATCGCTTCTCTGCTCAAAGGCCGGCGGCGGTTCGATCTGCTCTGGGGAAGAAAGGAAGGAAGGCATTTAATACACTTTTAACACCGTTCCAGCCTGAACCGGTGTTAAAGGGGAATTCATACAGATTTAAGACCCTTTAACACCGGTTCTAGCCCCGAACCGGTGTTAAAGGGAAAGGCTAAACGAATAATAGTTTCTTTAACACCGGTTCGTGTCTGGAACCGGTGTTAAAGGGGGGGGCATTTATTTCATGCATTAAAGGGGCATTTTTAATTCAAAAAATAGGATATGAATTTAGAAAATTCATATCTTTTTCATTTCAACTCAGAAAAATATGAATAATATATCATAATTTTCAGAAAAATAATATCTATCCATTCATGTAAAAACATTTTATATTTACTTTACATGAAATTTTTCAAAATGATTAAAACACTTACATATAAATTTTGATTAATCAATTCAAACAAAAATAAATTGTTAAATCCTAAAACTTTGGACATAAGAAATATTAATCATCTAAAAAGGAATCTAACCCTATTTTATTAGAGCAAATCATATTTTAATGCCGCATCTTTTGTATTAACATTTTTGAATTGATTGGATATTTAAATGCCGCATCTTTTGTATACACTTGAATCTGACCAAGCCTCGCTCAACTTGCATTGTTTTTTTGATAAAATAGCATATTGTGAACCTAAAAATGATTTTTGTAAAAAATCATGAGCATCGTATCATGTACTTGTAGTTCATATCTGACCCACTTCCTACCGATTCGGCAGGAATTTGTCTTTTTCACCAGAGGTGGACGGAAAGGTTTCAGATCCCCCTGTTGGTACATTATCCATATAAGGTGGTCTAGTATTTTTGTAAAATGTGTTGGTGGTTTTTTGAATTAGCCATTTGGTGGTTGCTTCACAAAACCGTCCGTTTTTTATGCTCGGAAAATGGAAAATGCCTTTTTGGTGCGATAAAAAGGAAAACTTCCTCTTGCAACATTGTTTGCCATGCCATGATGCACATGTATGCACAATATGGCCATATTATCACAAACTATGCCTTGATTCTAGCCATAACATTGGTCATTTGACCCGAAAGCCAAGAAACCTCGAATGAGAATGCAACTAATAGTAAGTTACATAAAGCCGAACTGGAACTGAAAATTAAGATACATAAAAGAACTGAAAATTAAGATACATGGCCAGATTAAGTAACAATCGGCCGAACTTGTTTCAGAATGTTGGAGTGATTCAGTCATGCTCACCTACACTGTAATACTCGCCATGTAGTCATCGTACCGCCGTCATCATCGCTGTCGTGCCGTCGGGTCACCGAATTGAACCTTGAAGGCTGAGTACTGGACTGGACTTGAGGGTAGCGCAGACGGGGTTAGAGTCGTGGCGGTGTCATAGGCCATGACGCTCTAGATAGTCCGATCACGCCACCATAGCCGACGGCCGGCCTCGTTGAAGTTAGTAGGTGGTGGGCCCTCCTCGTGCTGGCGAGCGCCTCACGCCGATCCACGAAGAAGGCTTCCCAAGTAGGGAAATAGTCGATGCCATCTGGGATTCTCTGCTGCTCCGGCGTGAGCTCGGTAGTAGTGGTTCGTGATGGCCATCCGGCACACCACACCTAGAGGGACAGGAGGAACTGCACGCCTCGACGCCAGCATCCGACGGACATAGTAGCCCGTGGCGGGGTGGTTCGAGGCGCCTCCGCCTCCCTCGGGGTTAGTGCTACGGTGGAAGCCATGGGAAAGAGTGATGAGGTTGCGATATGAGTCTAGAGATGTGCAATGACAATGGAGGCCAACCCTACATATATATATAGTGAATCGGAGGAAGAACTGGAGGGAAGAAAAAATGGCGGGAAAAAATGGCGGGACATTGTTCTAAAAAATGGGACGTTGGAGGGATTTCAAAATTGGGCCAGCAAAGACTAATGATAGGGGTGAGTGTCGACATTATGTCGTGCGGCGTGTACCTTGTCCCGGATGGTGTCACCAACCGGGACTAAAGATGAACCTTTAGTCCCGGTTGGAGACACCAACCGGGACTAAAGAGCATAGCTGGCAGGAGTTAAGTGGCATCGTTTACCCTTCTCGTTCTCAGGATGCATAGGCTCTTTAGGGGCTTTCAGACGTTGCTGGTCCTGCCGTGCTTCTGGTGTATCTTTTGTCTTCCCATACACTCCTAGAAAGCCTAGCAGGTTCACGCAAACATTCTTCGTCACGTGCATCACGTTGATTGAAGAGCGGACCTCTAAGACTTTCCAATAGGGTAGGTCCCAAAATATATATTGCTTCTTCCACATGGGCGCGTGTCCGGCATCGTCATTCGGAATAGATAGACTGCCAGGATCTTTTCCAAAGATTACTTCTAGGTCCTTGACCATGCCAAATACCTCCTCACCGGTACGGAGGACAGGCTTCCTCCGGGGTTCTGCCAGACGTTTGAAATGCTTGCCTTTCTTTCTTACTGGATGCAGGTTCGGAAGAAATCGGCGATACCCTAGGTACACAACCTTCTTACATTTATCCAAATATACACTTTCAGTCTCATCTAAACAGTGTGTGCATGCATTGTATCCCTTGTTTGTCTGCCTTGAAATGTTACTAAGAGCAGGCCAATCATTGATGGTTACGAAAAGCAATGCTCGTAGGTCAAATGGCTCCCCTTTGTGCTCATCCCACATACGTACACCTGGTTTGGCCCACAGCTGTAAAAGTTCTTCAACTAATGGCCCTAGGTACAAATCAATGTCGTTGTCGGGTTGCCTCGGCCTTGAATGAGCACTGGCATCATAATGAACTTCCTCTTCATACACAACCAAGGAGGAAGGTTATAGATACATAGAGTCACAGCGGGCAGTCTGTATCGCAGCTCTCGCCACCAAAAGGATTCATGCCGTCAGACTTAGACCAAACCTTAAGTTCCTTGCGTCACATGCGAAGTCCGTACTCTCGCCGACTTTTCTCCACTGTGACCCATCAATGGGGTGTCTCAACATCGCGTCTTTCTTACGGTCTTCCATGTGCCATCACAACAACTTGGCATGCTCTTTATTTCAAGAGACGCTTAACCGTGGTATTATAGGAGCATACCACATAACCTTGGCGGAACCTTCTTCCTAGGGGCCTCGCCTCAACATCGCCAGGATCGCCTCGTCGATCTTATACAGAAGGCAAAGGCATACCGGGCATGCATCCAAATTCTCGTACTTCTCACCGCGTAGAGGATGCGATATTAATACAGCATGTATCTTCTACACGTCTAATCCTAGAGGGCGACAACCTTCTTTGCTTGGTATGTCTTGTCGGGCAACTCATTATTTCTTGGAAGAAGATTCTTCATTTTTACCAACAACTTTGAAAATGTCTTGTCACCTGTTCTCTCGCCTTCCATTGCAGCAAATCCAAGGTGGTACCTAGCTTTTGTGGCCATCTTCGCAAGTTGGATACAACAATGTTTTGTGATCCTTTAACATCTGCTCCAGCTTCTCCTTCTCCTTTCAGTTTCACATTCTTCCTTTGCATCAAGAATGGCCCGACCAAGATCGTCATCAGCGGGCCCATCTGCTTCCCTCTTGATCTTCATTATCTACCCCCGCGGATCATCATATTCAAGATACATATTATGATAGTTGTCATCATCCTCTTCTTCTTCGTTGTCTTCCATCACAATCCCTTTTTCTCCGTGCTTGGTCCAACAATTATAGCTGGGCATGAAACCGGATCGAAGCAGGTGGCGTGAATGGTTCTGGTATTTGAGTAGTCTTTCTTGTTCTGACAGTGAACACACGGACAGCACATAAAACCATTGTGACCACGATTTGCATTAGCCACAACGATGAAATTTTGGAGGCCTGTAATGTACTCGGAAGTGCGGCGGTCACCAGACATCCATTGCCGGTTCATCTGCATTAATATGTAGTATATATCAAAATTAATAGGAGATGACCATTTATATATATAGTACATCAATGACACATGAAAGGATAGTTGCCGACCTCGTGAGAAGGAAAGAGCAACGAAAACTTATTTTGAGCTCTCGGGCATTTCACCGAACACCTCTTGTGCATATGAAAAAAACACAAACTAGCACTCTTCACACCCTCTTGCTAGGCTCCAAAATGAGATAGTGAAAAAAATGGAAGAGTGGGGTGTATGGGCTGCGGTGGTGTCTTATATATATAGCCCCCATTTAACACCGTTTAACACCGGTATTAAAGGGGACTCCTTTTTGCCGCGGGCCAGGCCACTTGATGCATTCTTTAACACCGGTTCGTAGAAGAACCGGTGTTAAAGCCCTTTTCCAAGATCAACGAAAAGCCTCGTTTCCACTAGTGTATATTGTAGAAAGACAACAATTTCACTAAATCAAATTTGATTTATTGTATGCTCATCGAGCGCAAGGATCTTGAGAGTTGAGTAGGGCAATGTGGTGGCAATGGCGAAGGTGTGGATGTAGCTTTGTTGGGCGGGAGGGGGTTTAGTTTGTGCACCGACACATGACAAGATGGCCAGAACGGTGAAGTAAGAGGGAGTGTCGGGTAGCGGCATGACAAATGGAGGTGGCGCTTGAGAACAGGGGGATGGCACACGATAACTAAAAAAGAAAAAAACTAGTACTACCTTTGTTTTAAAATATAAAATATTTTAGATTCGTGAAGAAAATGTATCTAGATAGTTTTACTGTATATAATCTAAAACATCTTATATTTTAAAACAGAAGGAGTAAAACTGTATGAACGGAGTATAAAAGATTGCTAAGGCGAAAATTAAGAACAAGAAAACTAAAAGGATTTCATGCAGATTACCCATGCAAAGATAGTGTGTAGGTCTTGCTTTCAGAAGCACTAATTGTACAACAGGTAATGTACTCTGCTAGGCGTGAATTGGATTATCAAACCTTGCTACCTCCCGATGAGCAATCGGCAAACACAACTTAATTGTTCGCTTCCTATCACCAACGGTTATCGTTAAAGTGTTTAAGGCTAGGAAGACTGAAACAAGGCATTAGGTTCTATAGATAATCGTTACACTCTACATGAATAGAAGCTCCCCCTTTGTTACACACGGACTGCTAAAACCAGTGAGCAGTGTATGTTTCCGTTGCTCTCATTCACAATAGTACACAAGATATGAATTTTTCTTTAAAACAATCTCTCTCTCTCTCTCTCTCTCTCTCTCTCTCTCTGTGTGTGTGTGTGTGTGCGCGCGCGTGCGTGGGTGCGTGCGTGGGTGCGTGCGTGTGTGTGTGTTAGATGTATCCAACCACACGACAGATTGGACTTCTCGGTGTGATGTTTTGGGTTAATGATGCCCTTTGTCTCAGGATCATTTACGTGTCAATATGAGCCTCAATCGGCAGAGGATTAGAACATGGAGAGTTACAACTGATGGAAAGATTAGGGGAGACCGATCCTATACTTATATCACCGATGGACTCGTAAGAGGTACATGGTACACACACGGTAACAACGTCTATCCCTATCTCTCTATGTCGCTAACATCCCTCCTCAATCATAACCTTTCTTGAGGTTGAGATTATGCTTGAACTTTTTGAACCGGCGTGTCGGTAGGGCATGTGGGAATCAATCTGCCACCTGATCGTGTGAAGGAATAAATATGATCTCAAGCAACTAGTTAGCTACTCTTTTTATAACAAAGTAAAAATTTATGTCAATATATTTTGTACTTGCATGAAATACATGATTAACGAAGAGGTATGTTGCACCCATGTCATCACACCGTAAACATAAGACTTGCTTTCTTTGGATACCAAGTTCTCCTGACTCAATCCAAATCACTTCGGCTATGACATTGGTCAAAGCCTTATACTCTGCCTCTACGTTTGATTAGAAACTGTAGTATGTTTTATTCAGGGACGGAGCCAGCAACGGAAGATGGGGGGGGGCTAAAAGTGTAAGCATCAAAATCATGGCTTTTTTTGTCTCGGAACACAACAAAATTTGCATGTTTTCATGGAATATGAATGAAGTTACATATCTATCAATTTGAATTCGGCTTTACGAGCACGAAGATCAAATGTCTCAATAATTTCTTCAACACTAAACTTTTCTGCTATTTCCCTCTCTATGTAGACTATCACACAATAGCGGAGAAAGTCATCTCCCAACTTGTGCGAAGACGGGTCTTGACCAGTTTCATAGCAGAAAAAGCTCGCTCTGCTGTTGCAGTTGACACCAGAAGAGTGATCACTAAGCGTAACAACCTCTCAACCATTGGATAATCAGATGACTTACTGGTCTTAATTATTCCCTTTGTCAAATCAGCAAGTGAGTTGCAATTTCTGATCTCTGGATGGTTGGATGTATCAAGTTGAAAATGTGGAAGCTCGCACTCCAACCTGTCTCTCTCTTGACTAGAAAAATCAGCAGGATAGAACTTTTCCACTAGTCTGCATATCTTGGACTTGTCAAAATTATCATGCCTCGGATCCAAGGATGTACAAAGATCAAGTAGCTCGGTTACTTGAGAACTGAATCGATGATTCAACTCTGTCACTTGTTGATCTATTGCAGCATTGAATACATCTACTTTGTAGTGATGGAATACGGTGGTGTTGTCATGCTTATTTCGAGATTTCTTCACATCAACGTACCTAAAGTTGCAACATATATCAAATAGATTTAAATTAGTTCCACTATTTAGACAATAATGACTAGGTTTAATTAAATACAAGTAGACTGGATTATGTACGTACATAGGAAAATAAACTTACTTTTGATTCATATCTGGGATGTTAACCTCATGCTTCAAACAAAAGGTTTTCACCTCTTCTATAAGACTTTCCCATCCACCTTCTCTCAATTCAGCAAGTAATATCTTTGTATTAGAAACAATATCCAGTGCATTTGCAATATCCAGAGTTTTATTTTGGAGTTTGACACACAAGACATCAGTGATCTTCATAATTTTCTCCATGAGGTGTAGAATGAAGACAAAATCAAATGTAATTAGGAAATTAAGGGCACCCTCGGCATCTCCTCTTGAATTCCACGGAACTGAGCGGTCATTTGCTACACCTCTTAGCACCAAAACAGATGCACCAAACAATCTTAACAAGCTTTTTACCGATTTGTAGTGGGAACTCCATCTTGTGTCTCCGGCCCTTTGTAAAGATCCTATTTGATTTAGCCCTCTTCCTGTATCAAGCTCTCCGAGTACTATCTCTTTTGCAATTTCAATAGCCTGATTATCTAGTAGCTCATCATTGCGTTTGGGAGATGCACTAACAGTATTAACGATAAAATTTGCATTTTGGAAGAAATTGTGGACCTTTGGTACCTCCCTTGAAGCGGCAACAAGAGCCAATTGAAGTTGATGAGCAAGACAGTGTATATAGTACGCATAAGGGCATTCTTGGAGAATTAGAGCCTTAAGCCCATTCCACTCTCCTCTTATGTTACTTGCTCCATCATAGCCTTGCCCTCTGATATCTTTGACACTCAGTCCATTATTAACTAGCACAGCAATAATTGAATTTTTGAGAGTCAAAGCACAAGTGTCACTAACATGAATAAGATCAATGAAACGCTCCCTTATCTCTCCATCTATGTCCACAAATCGAAGAACAACTGCCATCTGCTCTTTCTTTGACTCATCTCGAGATTCATCAACCATGATAGTAAACTTGCCATTACCAATCTCTTTTGTGATTGAATTTTGCACTTTCCGAGCAAATATGCCAGCAATTTCCTTCTGAATAGTTGGTGATGTGTACTTAGCATTTCTTGGAGCATTTTGCATAACTTGCCGTACATCCTTATTATAACAGCCCACAAGCTTGAGGATTTCCTTGAAATTGCCTTGGTTTTTGGAATCTTCAGATTCATCATTTCCTCTAAAGGGACATGCCTGGCGCATTAACAACCTGAGGCAAATCAATAGTGCAAATTTGTTAGATAACATGCAATAAGAAATTCTGGTTATTTGAAACTAAGTAATTATTGCTTACTTAATAACATCGATGAAAGCTGTAAGCCTTAGTCTTGCATCAGCAACCCGTTTCTTGCATTGATTTATAATCACCTTATCAATATGAGTCATATTATTTTTCAGGCTTTCATAACATCGAACTGCAAAATTATGGGCTGAACTGGGACTAGTTCCCATATGTGTGAGGAAAGCACATTCTTTTCCATTGTTGACCTTCTTCCACTTATCAAATCCTTTGATTGAAAATGTGTCTGAACCACACTTACCAATTGGCTTCTTTGAAAAGAGAAAACAAGGCAAGCAATATGCACGATTTGTATGAGGTGAATATTCCAACCAGGAAATTTGTGAACCAAGCACTTTGGAATCGACGACGGCTACTACCGGTTCCAGTAAATTCATACTCATCCAAAATTGGTTGATAGGGGCCCTCGGATATATAAAAACGCCTAGCATCGTCTTGCTTGTCAGGAGTGAGTTCCCAGATTGGAAGACGTCTACCTGGATCTCTATCATAATCTGTGGTTATAATCGTCGCTTGTTCTGGCTTGGGAATACCTTGGTCGATTTCAGCATCACCTCTAGCCGAGTTAGGATTGTTTTCTTCGCCTGCTTGCACATCGTCTACTTGTTCATCTGGCTCTGGCTGTGACACCGAATCAATTGGCTTGAAAAAATTCTGAATTCCGGCTCTTTTCCTCTTCATATTTACATAAGCACAATATAGTTTACAGGGATAGGTTAAAAGAGAAAGAGATTACAACGCAAGGATAAAATCTGGCAATACTGCAGTAGACTGACCTTTCTTTCTTCCTTAATTTTCACTCATGCTGTGCGGCCGCCGGCGTCTGATCGAAATTTGGGAGCTCGCTGGCGCTGGGTGGCTGGGTCGGTCTGGCTCTCCGCTCTCGCGATGGCGGCCGGCAGGGAGTTAGGGAGGCGAGGTGTCAGCGATGAGTTCCAAGACGAAGACGCCGACGCGTACAGATGAAACGATCAATTGATCGTGGGCAGGGACCTGCGTGGGTGCCAGGCTCAAGGATTGATCGATGGACATGGACTTCTCTCATTCTCTGTTGGGCCTACGTATTTCTTTTTTTTCTTTGACGTGGCTGGCCTGTTGGCTCTTTGGCAAGATTTACAATTACGTATAGGGGGGGCGAACCAGCCTGGTTTGACAAAAAATCAGCGATCTGGTTACTCTTTTCCAAGGTACGAGCGATTCGTTGCGGGGGGGTCTCGCCCCCGCTCGTCCCCCCTTCCCTCCGTCCCTGGTTTTATTGCACTCCAAGAGATCAAGTTTGATCCAAAATAGAATAAGAATGGCAATGGGAAGGGTATGGACAAGGTAGAGTAATACCATACTTATACCCGTGTAGTCAATGGATACAAAAGTTTGCTCATACCCATATCCACGGGTATAAAACTTTACCCATACCCATACCTGTCGGGTACCCATATCCATTGGGTACCCAGTGGGTAGATCCAATAGTACACAAGTTATTCACAATTTAACGTTCATCAATAATATATTTTTTAAAAGACAATTATCTCTACTTAATAATAGGTATTCGAGAACATGAAAGCATCACGTTTAGAATTCGCAATTGTATACTTGTCCCTAGGATTTTCGTCCACGTAGGTTGAAACTCTATAGGTAAGTTTGACATGTCAGTTTAAACGGGCAGGACATAGATATACCCATGCATACAAGTCTATACTCGTGCCCGTACTCGTAACTTAACGATAGGATTGTTCGGGTTCGCGGCAGGAAACAAAAAAATTATTGCTACACGAACACGATAACCAAGATCTATTCTATGTAGACATAAGTAATGTAGAAGGAGACATTATTCATACCCTTGAATACCATGGTACACCTTACACAGGTAGGTTTATGTTGATAAAGACAAGAAGCATCCCAAGTGTGGCGCCTCGAAGATCTACACACGTTCGGTGTAGGCGACGTCTCCCGGGCTCCGATCCAGCCGAGCAGTGGAAGAAGAAAGAAGCTGGACCATCCTTTGCACGACGATAGTGTGGAGGTGGAGAACTTATTCCCTCAAGAGCATATTCCAATCTTGGTGGAGAGAGAGCTCTAAGGGAATAGAGGGAGAGAGGAGAGATAGTTGTGTATATAGAGGGGAGGGAGAGACCCTATTTATAGGAGGAGGGGCAAACCCTAGGGCAACGGTGGGGGGCTCCCCACGCCACTGCCACAAGGGCTGCCGCCGCTAGCCCTAGGTGGGTCCCCACACGGGGGGGTGCCCCTAGGGTTTGGCGCATGGCCCCTTTCCCTCCACATGGCGCCTTGCCCCTATGGGCCTTCCCTCCGGGAAAGGCCCAATAGGCATGGGCAGCTCCAAAAAAAATATTTATGTTTTAATATTAATTCAACTAATTAATATAAAACACACATATATTATTATACCTTTCACTCCGAAACACCTTTCGGACCCCTCCGATCATCATTGGTGTTTCCCGGAACCTTTTCGGTTTCACTCTCTCTCATTTCTCCTGCGGTGTCGGTTTGATCCCTATACGTCCCCACCCTTAAGTGTGCCACCCTTCGGTTCAGAAGTACTTCAGACATGACCGAGATCCCTTTCGCATCAATGATCATTAGCGGGACCTGGATGCCCATAATGACCACCCGTACATTCACGAATCTCATCGCTTGAACATTCAACTTTGTGTCACATTCCCTTTGCCATTTGATACCTAGGTCATCCGAGATTTGATCTTCAGTATCTCTATACCTAGTTCAATCTCGTTACCAATAAAATTGTTTACTCGTTCACGTGCCGTTGCATTTCATGATCTAGTCATACGTTTGCAAGCTTCATTAATGCAACGTCACCAAGTTGGCCATGTGTATCTATCCGTTACTTGGATTGACAAATCCTGGTCTTGATAAATACTCCTCAACCCGTTCCTTCAAGAAATCCGATGGTACCTTTATGATCACCCTTTCGCAGCTTGATACTTGATACCATCAAAGCCTCCTTCTAGTAACGGTGATTATGCATTACCTCATAGCCAAAGGATTAGGTTGCAAGGTTTCTATGTTATCATCAATGATGAACGTTTAGTAACCAGATCTTATTGTGATATTACTTTGGTGTATGTCTATCATACCATTCAACTAATGATATGATCTCATTGTCAATTGGCACTATCACCCATGATCTCGAAACCTTAGATCATCAGTTGACCAATGAGCTAGTTCGCTAGAGGTAACTAGATACATTGTTTGTTTACATACTACACTTGTATTAATGTTTCATATTAACACAGTTATAGACGACATGAAATGTATTATGAACATACAAGAGATACATCAAATAAAAAATTATTAATTGCCTCTAGGGCATATCTATTTTAATATTTAATTAGTGTTGTTGTATACCTATATTTTAATCACTATCATATTGGCCACCCCTATGGTCAAATTCTGGATCCGCCCCTACAACTTAATAAGGCTACTCATAGTAATAAGGTTGCCCAATAAATATAAATTTTTTATTTTTTATTTATTGTGCAGCCTTATTACTATGGGTTTTGAACTTAATAAAGTAACGTATTCCAAAAAAGAGAGGGGAATGGTTTTTTTTGGACCCACACTGTTTTAATAAAATTATATTGGCTAAGCAAATTTAGAGATCAATATTTGAACAAGAAAGTTTATGTGCTAGAGTTCTGCGGAGGAAGTACTGCCCAAATGGGAGGATCTTGACGACATCTGTTAAAAAAAAGTTCTTGTTTCACCTGGTAGAGTATAGTTGCTGGTATTCAAAGTTTAAAGAAAGGCGCAATTTGGAGAGTTGAAGATGGAAAAGAAATTAACATGTGGGAGGCTACTTGGCCACCTCTTAGTCCTACGGGTAATGTTTATACTCCCCGTGGAAATATCATTTTAAACATTGTTGATGAGATTATTGATGTGCATGGTAATTGGGATGAGGAGCTTATAAGAGGGAATTTTTGGTTTACTGATGCCAATAGTATTTTTTCAATCCCGTTGAGTGAGCATGGTATGGAGGATTTTATCGCATTGAGATGCAATAAGAATGGATCCTTTTCGGTCCGTTCAGCCTATCATATGGAATGGAAATTTCAGTTTGGGAGTAGGAGATTGGATGGTGCAGGTTAGGAGAGTCAAAACCCTTATGTGATGAGGTATAAAAATGCAAACTTCCAGGTAAAATTAAAATGGTTGCAATCCTTCCCTGTTTTGGCAAATCGACATGTTATCAGTAATAACTCATGTGTATTGTGTGCTGGAGCATGCAAAGATATAAAGCATACCTTGTGCTTATGTGGGAGTGCAAAAGATATAAGACGATGGGTCTGTTGGATTTAGTCCAAGAAGCATGCGCAATAAATCAGTCAGAAAGCGATGTTCTTAGAGTGGTCGTTGGAAGCAAAGAATGGCGCTTCTTCTAGAATGATAAATGGCTTAATGGAAGAACCATCGAGGACCTAGCGGCGGAAATTTTTCAAAAGATACAGCCACTCTTGAGAGCACATTGTACGGTCTTTGTGTGACGATGTCCTTGTTGATCTGACCCATTTAATGATTGACATCTAGATTATTATCCGTTTTATGTTAATTGGCCACATACGAACTACAGTATGCAACATTAGCAGTAGCACCGGCTGAAAATCTTGAGGGTGGCCAATCGGTAGGGGTGTCTGCCTCTGCTCGCCGTGGATCCAACCCTGACTAGATGGCTTGAGCGGTGTAGTTAAGAGGGATCATCGGGTTGCAGCATGACCAATGGAGTTGGCGGTTGGGTGAGGACGAGGTGTTGATCATCAAGTGTACCATACTACAGTAGTATTATTCATGCATAGTATTGAGCCCAACTATATCAAATCAAAGGAAGACATTGTTGGTATCCTCCTTGCGTAAGCTGTGAGGAGATGGTATTTTGAATCAAGGTAGCCCAAGCAGGTTCAAGAGCCCATTGTCGATTAGGGTTATGGGTTTATTTTGAACATTGAACATGAGAGAAATGGGATGTTAAGCCTAGTAACTAGTAAGCGTAACATCCAACGACCACTAGGTGGAGTGATGAAACTCTACATTAACCTCCATCGGAGAAGAAAACCAAGATAACATAAAAGAAGAGAAGTTGAAGAAAAACTTGAGATTAAGAACGAGGTACTCCCCACATGATTATAAACTACATATCTACTAACTATCTCTCTTAAGATACGGTTTCACCATCTTGGATGAGATTGTTTCGATCAATAGCTCTTGTGCCTCCAAATCCTATTGGCAACATCCAAGATCCATGTTACCTTAATGTACGAGATTCCCTAGTGCTCTCCAAAGAAGAACTTGTTCTCATATACATTGATAAGAGTGGAACAATTTTTGGGTGGGTTTGTCCTGTGGTTTTCCCATAGAGTTGAGGAATTTCCACATAAATCTTATGTCTCTGCGGTGATGTTTGCTGTTGCATTTCTTTAGATGAGAACCGCTGGTACTTATACTACCTGCTTTTTGTTGTTGTATTATCTATCTGTTTGTAGGTTCAAATATGTTCAATACATATGCACCCAGAACTAGTCCTAGCTATTTTGTGTTTGCTATCTAAATATTCACATCAATATAGGTGGATTGTTTTTCAAAATTTGACATGAGATGTATCCAAAACGCCATCTATATGTGAACTTGCGGGAGTGGTTAATATCCCATTTATTTAGTTATCAAAAAATTTATCTAAGTGCTAAAATACATTTATCTTAGTTACCAAACATTTTTATGATTGGGCTGTGACAGTGTTTATGCAATGTTTTCTTGTTAGAGGCGTTGCTTTCGGAGAATTTGGACTTAAGGTGTTGTCTTGGCACGAGTTTGTGTTGCAGTTATAAAGTTTTAATCACTGTAGCGGGATTTTTTATTTTTATCTCTTTTTATAGGGTTGTGTGCATTCGTAATGTCTTTAGAATATGGAAAACCGTACTACCCCTAGAGGGATAACTAACAGTTATCCCACGTTGCTTCGTCGGATGGCTTCCATCGCGTAGCATCGCTTTCTTTGGCCCCACCATGACCACGTCTCCTTGCTCTTCTTCCTTATCCTCTCACGTGTATACTTGTTTGGTTGTGCGTTGCCGCGGTCTTTGCCCCACATCCCACTGCCAGCGTGCCGCCGCCCTGCTCAACCACCACGACGGCACCGCCCTGGTTGACCAAGCGTCGTTCTGCCCCATCACCAGCAGGCATCGCCCACCACGAAGGCATCCCCGCTCGTCTCTCTTGGTGCTGCCCTTGATCGCTCCTCAGGACGGCATGTCTTCGCCCCTCCTTCGTTTCCCGGTGCTTGGCAAGGAGATGGAGTCCACGGTGGAGGTGGTCCAGTGGGAGAACCGGCATGGCTGCTACTACCACGACGAAGGAATCCCCCGCTTCCCCAGCTTGTCCCGCGCCTTGGCCGGCCTTTGCCTCGTCCCTGCTGATGAAGCTTCGCCATGGACACTACTCCTCAAAGCACCCGTCAGTCGCCATGCTTAGATACTTCTCCATGACGCACTTTGCTAACACGTAGGCGAGCGGCAATATAATGCTACACACAGCGACCGGCGTTGCTACCTGCGGTGAGCTGTCTTGCTACACACAGCTAACAACGCTGCTACCTGCGACAAACGGTTCTGCTACACACGGCGATGGAACCTGCTACGCATGGCTTCTATTGTTGCTATCCGAGGCGAGCGGCGCTGCTGACATATTTATTTTGCTATAAGTTTTTGCTACGACGTCTCTGTCAATGTATGCAGCGAAGTCGGCTTTTTCTATATTAGCATAATTATTTTGCTACCTCTATTTTTTCATTTTGCTATAATAGCGCAAATTTCTTGCTACCTGGTATCTGGCGAGGTCTCCGGTGAGTCTCCGGCAAAGTAAGTTTTAATACAGTAGTTCAAATATTATGCTACATAGTCTCCGACAGAACTTCGGCAAGGTTTCTGACGATATCTGTCATTTTTATTTTGCTTGACAAACCATTTTTGTTACAGTATAACAAAAGCGAGATATTATATAGCAAAAGCGAAACCGTAGCACCTTCCTTAGAATATTTCGTTATTGTAGAGACCAGAGTATTTTATCAATAAGAGGGAATACGAGTAATGAAGATAAATAAGAATTAATAGGAAACGTCTATCAGATGCGTGAAATGCAAGCACGACAAAAATAAAGTTACAGTTTTTCACCTCAGGTAAAAGATCCTATTCGAAAATAGCATACACGTGTACAAGCCGAGTACTCCATCCGTTTTAAAATATAGAATGTTTTAATTTTATGAAAAAAAATATCTAGACTTTTTTATGTATAGATTCATTCTAAACATAAGCACGTACCATTGCTTCACAAAGCTAAAATATCTTCTCTATTATCTAAAAAGAATTTGGGTGTTCCGTTTTCTGCCACTCCGTTGGACGTTTCGTCCAACATCCTTCGCACGAGTGCATCCCGCACAGAAACCAGCACAAAAATCACGCCAGTAGTAAAAGGTAGCCCCGCTGTAACTTTTCCTGTTTCGATCCAAAAATCACGCGCACGTCTCCTACACTCCTCCCGTCCTCCGTCCCGACAACACACCACATCTCGGCCGCTGCCGCTTTCCCCCACCTCGCCCCGATCCACCATCCCCGCCTCCGTCCAACGTCAAGATGGTGGTTGGAGGGCAACAGTACTGCTTCTCGCCAGACCAGCTTCTGCCCCGCCCCATTGGCCTCTCCTCCCACTAAATCGACCTCCCCCCTTCTTCGATCCCCTGCGATAGACTATCCGCGGCCTGCATCGTTTGCCTCGAGGCGTCGTGCCCAGGCGAGCAGTGGTGAACGTCGCCGCCCCTGAGGCCATGTGTTTCACGATGCCTGCGTCGACCATTGGTTCCCCATGTTGCCTGTGTGCCCCGTCTGTAGGGCTCTCAAGGCCTGGGTGTTTGTGGACACTTGCATCTGTTGCGCGTCATGGAGGAAGCACGGAAGATGTTCTCTTATATGCCGCTAAGAGATTTCATGTTGTGGAATATTCTATAGACTGCGTATGAGGTCTGGTGAAGCAGGATTATGTATGCAGAAATTTCTTAGGATGATCAGTAGTGAGGTTCTGCCTGACGAGACCACCTTACCTTTGCCACTGTGCTATGTTGTTTGGCTGGGCGGTTTGCTGCTCTCGGGAAATGCAGGTACACTCCATTATTCTTAAATCTGGGTGTCTCAAGGATCCCTTTATATGCAATTTTTTTCTAAATGTGTATGGGAATTTGGAGAAATGGTGACACTGACTTGGGTAAGAATCTGTTTGATGCTATGACCGAGAAGGATGTTGTAATATGGACCGCTGAGATTTCCGTGTTTATCCGTCACCGGAACTAACGAGGTACCTGTCACAAAATAAACATAAAAATGAAGTACCACTTCATCTATGCAAATTGTGTTGTTTGTGTGGACCCATACATCGCAGCAAATTTCTTTCTGTTTCTTTTCTTTCACATTGTTCTATATATGAGCTGAATCATAAATGTAATAAAGCTTGCGGGCACAAGCTCAAGTGTTTTAACTCTAGGTACCTAATCAATTTGAGGACAATGATTACATGTCAACACCAAGTACAACCTAAGTATCTGTCAAAAGATTCTCAACCTTAAGCAAATGCACCTACCAACCTCGTTCTTCCTTTCTTTCAAAATGTAGCTCCACTCATTATGGTATTTTTTATACTCTTGTTCTATAAGATTCTCTAGACATGTTGCCCGCAGATCTTGCATTCTAATAACTTTTTATTTGTGTCACTGAGGTTGCCGGAGTCCGGCGGCGAGGATCCACCACCACCTCAAGCGGCCAATAAGCCGGCTGTCAAGAGTATCAAGGTGAGTATGTCGAGCCAGTAGTATGTGCAGTTTAATGAACATTTACACAGTCGATCGGTCTCTTTAGGACGTTGTGTTACTTCCGTGTGCCTGCTTACGACGGAATTGGCGTGCCATTGCGGGGATTTTCTCAATTTTATGTCGGATGTTGTGGACGGTGACAAGTGATCAGGGAGAAGTAACTAGAGGTAACAAATCAGCAGAAGTAACTAGAAGCAGTGTGGCTTCTTGTTATGATGTTCTCTGCTCTGGTTTCAACTAAACTAACCGTGGCTCCCCTGTTTCATGTTGGTCTCAAGCTTGTAGATAAAATGGCGAATAGATAAGATGTAATTTTTTTCTTGTGACCAAGAATATCAAGCAATGCTGCATCACTTTTAGCTCAGAGCGTATTAGACGATATATGTATTAGAGGAAATATGTATTCATGCAACAACTGAGATTTTTCTCGAGTGTCTTATTTTAGCTGTTTCTTATTCTATTTTTGGATTCTTGCTGTTTCTTGATCCATGTATTTAAAATGTGACCTTGAGAAGTATGCACCATAATTGTAATGGTAATATGTTTTTGAAGCCTCGTAACTAGAGGTAACAAATCAGCAGAAGTAACTAGAATCGGCGTGGCTTCTTGTTATGATGTTCTCTGCTCTGGTTTCAACTAAACTAACCGTGGCTCCCCTGTTTCATGTTGGTCTCAAGCTTGTAGATAAAATGGCGAATAGATAAGATGTAATTTTTTTCTTGTGACCAAGAATATCAAGCAATGCTGCATCACTTTTAGCTCAGAGCGTATTAGACGATATATGTATTAGAGGAAATATGTATTCATGCAACAACTGAGATTTTTCTCGAGTGTCTTATTTTAGCTGTTTCTTATTCTATTTTTGGATTCTTGCTGTTTCTTGATCCATGTATTTAAAATGTGACCTTGAGAAGTATGCACCATAATTGTAATGGTAATATGTTTTTGAAGCCTCGTAACTAGAGGTAACAAATCAGCAGAAGTAACTAGAATCGGCGTGGCTTCTTGTTATGATGTTCTCTGCTCTGGTTTCAACTAAACTAACCGTGGCTCCCCTGTTTCATGTTGGTCTCAAGCTTGTAGATAAAATGGCGAATAGATAAGATGTAATTTTTTTCTTGTGACCAAGAATATCAAGCAATGCTGCATCACTTTTAGCTCAGAGCGTATTAGACGATATATGTATTAGAGGAAATTTGTATTCATGCAACAACTGAGATTTTCCTCGAGTGTCTTATTTTAGCTGTTTCTTATTCTATTTTTGGATTCTTGCTGTTACTTGATCCATGTATTTAAAATGTGACCTTGAGAAGTATGCACCATAATTGTAATGGTAATATGTTTTTGAAGCCTCCAATAGTGTTTCACCGTGTATATGCTTTACGGGATGGTAATCATGTGAAATGCATAGCTGATTGAATCCATGCTCAAAACATATATATTTCTACGTAGGGAATATCATAAGCACCCCAGGTTACTATTGTCCTCGCCGTCATATCTGCCAAGATCAGGTTGTTATGATTGTTCTGACTTCTGATGACTAAAGTAATCTTCTGAATACAATTTTTGTGATGTAGCTATTGCTTTTCTGAAAATGCGAAAAGTGTGTTGCAGTTTCAATGTTGCTTCTAAAATTACATATGCCTTTTCCTTCAAGCTATTTGTAGGTTTGTTTCCTTGAGGGAATTATTGGTGTTTTCCTGCCACATGTTTACAGTTTAAATCAAAGATAATGATATGAGTCATAATTCTTTGGTTTGAATCAGCTCTGATGTTCCCCTGTTTGCAGTGATTCCTTCACAAGGCTTCCTCTGTTTTTCTTGTGCGCAACTTCTTCAGATGATGATTAACCTTGCTTCGTTAAACTGTAGAAGGATATGACATCGCCCTCCTCACGCTCGAGGCTGCGCGCAGAGCGTCACCCACGATTCGGAGGGGAGACTACTTGAAAGGGTCGTATGGGCACCTAGAGGGGGGTGAATAGGTGCTACTTCAAATTTTCTTCTTTTTCAAATTAAGGTTTGACAATAAGGTAAATTCTCTAGATAATGCAACTATGGTGAATTTACCTATATGACAATTATGCAAGAGCTACAACAACACAAAGTAGTAACAAGTAAGTAAGGTGCGGTAAAGGATAGAAGTAACCGAAAAGTGGACGCGGAGACACAAGGATTTGTTTCCCGTAGTTCCTTCCTTTTGAGGGAAATACGTCACGTTTGGAGAGGTGGTTTCAAACCACCAACGCCATGAGAGGCCTCCTTGTTCTCGATGAATCTCACCCCAACGGATCGATTCACCTTCCACTATATCGGCAACCTTCAAGGTGGAAGCCAAGATTACAAGTTTGGGGCACACATCCACAACTGAATCGGAGGCTCCCAAATACAAGCAAGCTGTCAAAGCAATCAAAGACAAGCTTGTAAGAACCAAAACAAGAACTAGGGTTTCCAAGAAAACACTAGAGCAAAGGGGCCCTCAATGAAATGAGGGGGAATTGAAGATCTCTTTTGGTGAAGTAGTGGATCGGGGCCTCCTCCTTCGATTCCCCAAAGATCAAGGACTTTGGGTGGTTGGATGAGGAGATCTTGAAGATTTGAGTGGCTCCAATGGACTCCAATGGTGGGCAATGACTTTAATGTGCTGAGCAATTTGTCCCAAGGTAGGTGGAGGGTATTTATACCCATCCACGAAATATATATGGTTGGAGCATTTAATGTACCAGTGTAGTACCCAAGCTGATAATCACCGGCAGCTGACCACTACGGTCCGATCTGAGGCTCCTCAGTTCTTGATGTTCTTGACTTTGGGCGGTATAGCCCTTCGGACTACCCCAAGCGGTAGTCTGGAGGTGAAGCGTACTACCGGTTCGGCGGTAATCTGGGTCCCAATCTGCAGCTTGGTAATGACCAAAATGGAGAGGGTGGGTGCTAGTCAAGATGCTGCAGTCTTGACGAAGCTGATGACCGCCTCAAGCGGTAGTAGCTTGTACCAAGCGGTACTACCGGTTGGTAGAGTGCCTTAAATGGTACCAGTGGTACCGACTAGCACGCACCCTTATCACTTTTGATCGATGCCAACCTAGATCGAACCGGTAATCTGGGTGTCAATGATAATCTGGGTTGTAGGTCCCGTACTACATTGACACAGGTTTTTGCAAGGGGAATTGATATGGCATAAATTGTGCCTCCTTTTATCAATCCTGTGATAAACTTAGCACATAGTTAAATCGATAAGTGTATTGTTATCAAACATCAAAATCAGAGGGATAGGAAAATGCTCTTTCAATCTCCCCCTTTTTGGTGTTTGATGACAATACACTTTTGCAGGATGATTTTAATAATAAGCATATGGTATTTGTAAAATAGAGAAGAGACTCCCCCTAGATGTGTAGAAGCAAACCTCCCCCTCTATTTTACAAACCCAACATGGGTGCACAATTATGGATACTAGCGTTTGAAAGCATACCTTTGCACAAAACATGTGATGAGGAATATATAGACACTAGATACTGCATAACATCACAAGATGGATCCAATGAAATAAACTACATAGTCTCATAAGATGGATCCAACCACATAGTCTCACACGACATAAACCACATAGTCTCACACGACATAAACACATAGTCTCACACATAGAATAGAGAGAAATCGAAGTTCACAAGCAATAAAAGGATCAAAGAGAAGAACGAGCTTGTGACTTCCCATGCAACACCCGTGCCTAAAGTGCAACTTCTCCCCCTTTGGCATCAAGACGCCCAAAAGGGACAAGGGCAAAGCTACCGTCCCAAAGGTCAATCATCATCCTCCTCCTCCTCCTCATCCTCAAGGTCCTCCTCATCCTCATACGTGGGTGGGGCGCGGTGCGAGGAAGAGACATCATCGTCCCAACGGTACTTTGAGAAATCCATTGATCTTACGGAGTGATGTTGTTCTTGATCCCTCGGAGATGGTCAAGCCTTGAGCGGACATCATTTCCTTCTGCCGAAAGCACAGCTTTCTTTGCATACACGTCGCCTCATACATGCGCTTACGGTTGTCAACCCGAAGCGTAAGATCTTCTTGAGCTTGACCTCCATCCTTTTGGCCCAAGAGGGCTTGGCATTCTTGCGGCGAGAGACAACATAGTCAGTGTCATGACCACTGTCAGCATGCTCAGAGTCATCCTCATCCTCATCCTCATCCTCCTCACCTGCCTCAACGCGAGGTTTAGCATGTGTCTTGATCTTGAGTGCCTTTGGCTAGTGCACAATGAGAGAGCGAGTGGAGAGCGTCCTAGCAATGACGGGGCACTTGGACACAATGAGGGCCATAATGTAAGGAGCAAATGGTGGAACCCTCCGAGTGTGTCGCGGCAACCATTTCATTCCAAATGAAGTCTGTCACATCAAGAGGTTGGCACGATTCTCTGTTGAGGAAGGTGTTGAGCGACAAGTCAGCGGAGAACCCATGTATCTCGTCCTTGTTGCCTTACGAGAAGCAGTCTCACGGAAAATGCGATGGAGAATGTCATATGTGGGAGAAGATCCTTGATCTTGCCAAGAACCCCACGGCCTCGAATATACAAAGGTGTAAGAACATCCTTTTTGGAGGATGCTCCGCATGTGACAATGAAACCACAAGGAACGTCGGTTGCGGTCCTCATACCCCAAGATGGCGACAAACTCCGTAAGTGTAGCTTCCTTGGCGCCTTGAGTCATCCAGTAATCTTCCGATTGCGGCCATTGTGGAAATGTGCATGGCATAAAGCTGGCGGATAAGGAGGATCATAGTCATCTTGAAACTCCATAATGGGGAACATGCCAAGGTTTGCAGATTTCCTTATCTTGACAAAGTAGTCGGTTCTTGTCAATGTGTCCCATGTCAAGCCACGCTAAGGCACCACCTTGGTGTTGGTCAAAAGAACCTCATGATACACACGCTCTTGGAAATCATCATAGAAAAGGCATACATATCGCCTTGACTCGCTCCGGGTTGCGGGGTATGCATTGTCCATCAGGAGAGCCCTAAAGTCCGACTCGGAGATGTATAAAAGTTTCTTTGGCCCGGATGGCCCGTGAGACTCTTGAGCCCGATGGAAGGGGGCGAGAGGAGGGCGCCACGCCATGAGGCTTGGTAACCCTTCACGACCCGCGACCACCTCGATTGGCGGGCAGCTTGGAGCAGTGTCTTGGCGTGGAATAACTTCTTCTCGGACTCGGTCTCTTCCTCAACAATCTCACGGTGGACTTGGAGCGCTTATGCACCAAAGAACCACTGCATCTGTGAAAGCACGAGGAGGATAGTAAGGAGATAAGGGCACAAGAATCAATAAAACGAGAGAATCTACAATTTAGGCGAACAATGTGGTCAGTGGTAGGTACTACGGACTGACGACGATAGTACTGCTGGCGGTAGTACTGAAAAGTTCAGACTACCGGTTGAGCGACACAAGTGTCGATCGATGGGAACAGCCCAAATTCGGCATAAACCGCTAAATAGAAGATTCTACTCGGTAACAAGGAATAATATGGCGACAACCTTAGGTGTAGTCAATTTCTCCACAAATCTAAGCCAAAACCTAGATCTAATGGAAATCAAACAAGAAGAAAGGCGGTTGTCAGGGATCCATGGCGGTGGAAAGGGTAGAGCCAAGAGGCCGAATCCAGGAGAATCGGAGAGGAGGCGCGACAGGCTCGGTGGCTTCAAGATCTCGGTGGCAAGAAGTCTCGAGTGGAGGGCGTGGGAAATAATGAGTCCGAGGTGCCTCCCACGCATCAATATATACACAGAAAATCAGCCCGTAGTAATCTGGTTGTTGAGGTATTTACCGCTTGTAAGCGGTAATACTGGGTTCCACGACCGTGTAGTACGGTGGCCGTAGGACCGTACATGTGGCGGTAGTACCGTTCTGGACCAGTTCTTCAGAGGCGATCTGGGAACTTCCCAGTCCGGTAGTACTGCTTACATCCGGTAGTACCGGTCCCATCTGAGTCCAAAGCCAGGGATCAAGGATGATTCTTGTGCGGATAGAGAGAGGGTCTTCGTGAGGGAGTACGGAGGCTTGGGTTAAGACAAGTGAGCAGAGAAGCACATGCACTCTAAAAACAATTGAAGAAACAAATAAATGCCAAACTAGAGTGCATGAGACTAAGAATGATGATGACAATTCAAATAGATGACAATCATGAGTGAAAACCAATTCAACTAGGTGACAAACACGAGTAAGCACATCAACCTCTCTATTGAGAGGGGGTGGTGGCCTAGGCCACCATATTTGAGTATACTCGGCTTGGCACCACAAAGATATATCTTGGGTCCATTACCGAAACTCATCATTGAGCTCACATATCACAAAATGATATTAAGAGGAATGATTTTGTTTACTTTGCGCATAATGGGGGGAGGGATAGTCCAATCAATTAGGACCGCACTCCCCCTATGTCCATGCCTACACCTAAACCAAACATGGGTCGTATTAGGTGAGAGTGCAAGATAATCAAGTCAAACTCCTAGAATCTACGATATTTAGTTCATTACTCAAGTAGCAAAACCTTGCTTCATCAAGTGGCTTCGTGAAGATATCGGCAAGTTGATCTTTGGTTGATACATAAGATAGATCAATATCACCTCTAGCAACATGATCTCTAATGAAGTGATGTCGAATCTCAATATGCTTTGTCCTTGTGTGATCCACCGGGTTGTATGCAATCTTGATGGCACTTTCATTGTCACATAGCAGAGGCACTTTGTCACAATGGACACCGTATTCCTTTAAAGTTTGCCTCATCCATAGCAATTGGGTGCAAGCACTAAGAACAACATACTCAACCGGTGGAGAGGGATATACAATTTTGCTTCTTAGAAGACCAACATACCAAGGACCTACCAAGGAATTGGCAAGCCCCGGATATTGATTTTCTATCATCCTTGTCTCCCGCCCAATCCGAGTCCGTGTATCCACAAAGAGCGAATGTTGAGCCTTTAGGGTACCAAAGACCATAAAATGGGGTATGAACTAAATATCGAAAGATTCTCTTGACCGCCATTAAATGGCTTTCCTTAGGAGACGCTTGATATCTTGCACACACACCTACACTCAACACAATATCGGGTCTAGATGCACAAAGGTAAAGCAAAGAACCAATCATAGAACGGTATACCTTTTGATCCACATCTTTACCATTTGGATTTTGTTCTAGATGAGTTTTTGTTGCCATGGGAGTTGGGGCTCCATTCAAATCTTGCATTTTGAATCTCTTGAGCATATCTTGAGTATACTTGGCTTGATTGAAGAATGTTCCTCCTCTAACTTGCTTGATCTCAAAGCCAAGAAATACTTTCAACTCCCCCATCAAGGACATCTGGAACCTACTAGTGATAAGCTTTGAGAATTCATCATTAAAAGCTTTGTTAAATGAGACAAAGATAATATCATCAACATATATTTGGCATACAAAAAGCTCCCCATTGACCCTCTTAGTAAAAAGAGTGGGATCGATTTTCCCAACCTCAAAGCCACTTGAACAATAACTCTCTAAGGTGCTCATACCACGTGCGTGGGGCTTGCTTGAGCCCATAGAGCGCCTTATCAAGTTTGTAGACATGGTTTGGGAAGTTGGGGTCCTCAAATCTCGGGGGTTGCTTAACATATACCAATTCATTTAAAGGACCATAAAGGAATGCACTTTCTACATCTATTTGTTGCAACTTAAAGTTATGATGTGCCGCATAAGCAAGAAGGATACGGATGGACTCAAGGCGAGCCACGGGTGCATAAGTCTCTCCATAATCAATGCCTTCAATTTGGGAATAACCTTGTGCAACCAATCTAGCCTTGTTCCTTACAATAATCCCATGCTCATCTTGCTTGTTCTTGAATATCCACTTTGTTCCAATAACATTGCGGCAATCCTTTGGCTTCTCAACTAACTTCCACACTTTGTTTCTCTCAAAGTTGTTGAGCTCTTTGTGCATAGCTTCTAACCAATCCGAATCTTCAAGAGCTTCCCACACTTTCTTTGGTTCAATCATGGAAATGTGAGCTTGATGTTCACTGAACCTCTTCAATTGTGCTCTTGTGGAAATTCCTTTCCTTAGATCTCCAACAACATTTTGGAGGGTGTGGTCTCTTATTTCCAACATTCTTTCCTTTCTAGCTTCGCGACGAGCGTGGATCTCCTCATTGTTTCTTGGAGGACCCTCTTCATCATTTTGATCCTCGTCTTGACCATCAACTTGACCTTGATCATCATTGGATTCATCCTCTACATTGGGAGGCAAGGATTGACCTTGGTCTTGATCAAGTGCTCTTCTAGCCTCAATTTGAGCACGTCTAAAAACAGCTTGGATGGAACTTCCTTGGCACCACTTGACACCCCATCGAATGGACCAAGCTCCCTTTGACTAGAGTTCACACATTGATCACTATGTTGAGGGTCCACATCTTGTCTTTGGCTTGATTCAATGTCCTCTTCGGTAGATGGAGCATGTTGAGGTTGTGAAGATGAGGGCTCCACTTGAGTGGAGCATAGTTCTTCTCGATCCGCCATAAGGGGTTCCTCAACGGGGCGGATATAACCCACACCCATTCTTCCTATGGCATCCTGAGGCATTTCATCATCTGCATCACAAGCATCAACACGCCCCCCTTGGGGACCATCATATTCTTCGAAGGTCACACTACAAGATTCTATGACGGCTCCGGAGAGCTTGTCATAGATTCTATAAGTGTGAGATTAGAGACCATAGCCAACAAAGATACCCTCTAATGCTTTAGACTCGAACTTAGACAAACGAACACCTTTGATGAGATAGAAACACTTACAACCGAACACCCGGAAATAAGATATGTTGGGCTTGTTACCGGTAAGAATCTCATATGGAGTCTTGTTGATTTTCTTGTGGAGGTAGATCTGGTTTGAAGCATGGCAAGCGGTGGAGACGGCTTCGGCCCAGAAGTTGTATGGAGATTTAAACTCCGCCAACATGGTCCTAGCCATCTCAATAAGAGTCCTATTCTTCCTTTCGGCCACACCATTTTGTTGAGGGGTGTATGCAGCGGAATATTGATGTTTAATCCCCTCATCACTAAGAAAATCATTCAAGGTGTAGTTCTTGAACTCGGTGCCGTTGTCACTTCTTATAATCAACACGGGAACATTGTGTTGCCGTTGAACCAAGTTGATGAAGTCGATAAAAGTCCTTTGAGTTTCACTCTTCAACTTGAAGAAATAAACCCAAGAGTATCTTGAAAAGTCGTCAACAATCACCAAACAATATTTCTTCCCTCCAAGACTTGCATGAGATGGAGGACCAAATAGGTCCACATGGAGGAGTTCCAAGATCTTGTTAGACTTGATTTGGTTCGTGGGCTTGTGAGGAGCGTCATGCATCTTCCCTAGAACACATGCCCTGCAAACACGATCTTTGGCAAAGGAAACATTTTCTTTTAGTCCAACAATATGGCCCTCTTTATGGAGACTTTGCAAAGTTCTCATATTGATATGGGCTAGTCGGCGGTGCCATAGCCAACCCACATCGGCCTTCCCGTATAAGCACATCGGACCTGCAGTGGCTTGCCCCGAAAAGTCCACCACATACAAGTCATTTTCGACGTACCCAACGAAAGCGGCCTTGAGAGACTTGCTCCACATGAGGACCACAATATCATTATCAATAAAGACAGCAAAGCCCATCTTTCCAAGAGCACGGACAGAAAGTAAATTGTATCCAAGGGTTTCAACAAGCATGACGTTCACGAGTGTAATGTCGTGAGCCACCACTACCTTGCCGAAACCCATTACCGTAGATTTTGACTTGTCGGCATATGTGACGGTGATTTGATCTTCATTTGACACCAAGTCCTTGACAATAGACGAGCTTCCGGTCATATGACTTGTGCAACCACTATCGATCACCCATTTTGACCCTCCGGAAGCATAGGTCTACAAAAGATCAAGCTAGTTTTTAGGTACCCATTTTTCAATGGGTCCTCTTTTGTTAGCAACAAGGGTCTTGGGAACCCAAATAGACCAAGCAATATAACCATCATAAGGACCAACATATTGTGCATACACATCACCATAGCAATCACGCATTAGAACATAGTGAGGGTTAGCACTTCCCGCAAAATCATCATGTGACATAGTTTTACCATTTGTGGTCTTACTCTCCACAATGATCTTGTTGGTCTCTTGTGCGGGCTTGTCCTTCTTCTTGTTGTTGTTCTTCTTCTTTGTTTTGGAGACAAAACCAATGCCCCCTTTATCACCACTACGCCTTTGCTTGCTCAAAATATCATCGATAGACTTGTTGCCTTGTGGAAATGTGGCCTTAGCAAGCTCCCCCTTCAACCTAGCATTCTCTTCAAGGATAGTTGTGCTACTAGATGGAATGAAGTTACTAGGTGGAGGAATATTGGCCAATTGAGTTTGAAGCGTTTCATGGGACTTTGTGAGAGACAAGAGTTCACTCTCCAAGGCTTTGTGGGCCTTGTTAAGCAAGCTAAAGTCCTCGGCAAGTTTTTCATGAACCACACCAAACTCAACCTTGTCCTTTTTAGCTCGTTTATATTTAGCAATAGCATGATCACGCTCTTTGATGAGTTTGTTAACAATAATGTCATTGGCCTCGTCAAGCACTTCAAGTTTTAATTCAAGTGACAACCTAGTTTCTTGTTCTTCTTCTAGAGCATTGTTTAGGGCCTTTAGCTCAATCATATGTTCATGCCCAAGTTTACATCTTACATCTAGAAGCTCTTGAGTATGTGATAGTTGATCTAAGATGTTTCCAAAATGTAGCTTAGCATCACCTTCTAGGTTAGTCATAAACTCATCAAAGGCAATTAACTCCTTTTTAACATCAAGAGACATCTCATCATCAATTTCATCATTATCTAAGTGAGTAGAGCGGGATGATGAAGATACCTCTGTTCCTCTTGCCATAAGGCAAGTGACGTTCTTGGTGGAGGAGTTCTCATTTGGTGAATCGAAGAGTGAGAATGTCGGAGTAGATGTGGTGACAAGAGCAGCCACACCATGAGAAGTTTCCTCTTCGTCATCTTCATCATATTCATTGTCAGAGGAGTACTCTTTATGAGTGATCAAGACAATTTCTCCTGGCTTCTTGTTGATGGGATTCCTTTTGATGAAAGGTTTCTTGTACGGTCCCTTGAGTGTCTTCTTCAACACAAGCTTTCCACCATGATCTTCTCTCTTCTCATAGGGGCAACTAGCCACAAAGTGGTAGCGGTCACCACAATTGAAGCAAGTTCTCAATCTTGTGGTATTCTCTCTTTTCCCATTTGGATTGCTTCTCCGTTCCATTTCCATCTTGGCCTTGGCAGGGTTCTTCCAAAAGTTCTTTGCATAGAAAGCCATATATTGACCATGAGCAATCTTCACTTCATCGGGATGGTCCATGGAAAGCCCTTCATCACTATCATCTTCATCCCCATGGTCCACCACTTTGGCCTTCAAAGCAACATTGACAACATTACTCATACCAAGGGCACGAGCACGGGCATCTTTGGCATTCTTTGGCGAACCTTGAAAGCAGCCATCTCTTGCATAACTTCATTTGAGGTCATGAGATGGTAGTTGTGTCTTCCTTGTAGACTCTTCAAGTCGGTGGGCTCAAAAGGCATGAGTGCACTCACATACTTCCTTTTTATCCATGCATCATCCACATGTGAGGCACCCACATTTCTAAAGGCGGTGGCGGTGGTCTTGAGCCTTCGGTACATGTCTTCATGATCTTCACCTTCTTTCATGTAGAAGCCTTCGGCTTCATTGCTTAGAGCATCATATCGATTCCTCCTCATACTCTCATTGCCAACAAACAACACAGTGAGAGCATCCCAAGCTTCCTTGGCAATTCTAAAGTGCTCAATGTGAGGATAATCCTTTGTCCCCAAACCATGTTGAATCATATGCAGAGCAGTGGCATTGAGTTGACTATTAACAATCTCTCTTCTTGTCAAGTTGTTTGGATCCCCAATAAAGAGTCCATGCTCGATGATGTTCCATAGTTCAATGCAAGAGCTGCGCATATGAGTTCTCATTAGTGATTGCCATTGAGCAAAAGTAGCGGATTCTTCAAGCTTAGGTGGGTCACCTCTATTGTATACATGAGGGTGAGGGATTGGAGGGTCGGGAGAGTACCATGAGTCACGGTGCTCACCCTTCCCACCATTATTGTGTGTGGAGGAATTAGTGTTGTCTGGTTTACCCCCTACCAATGCACCCTCAGGGGATACTGACGTATTCCCCTTAGGTAAAATGGATGGTTGATCCTCTTGAGGAGATGGGGGTGGTGAGCCTTCTTTGTCTTTAAGAAGTTGCTCAAGCATCTTTTTGACTTCGTTGACCAAGGAAGAGCTCAATCTTGTTTCCAAGTTTTTGAGATCTTCCATGGTCACCGTGGTCGGCTCACCATCACCATCCCCTTCGCGGCCATCCCCTTTGACAATAAGGTAAATTCTCTAGATAATGCAACTATGGTGAATTTACCTATATGACAATTATGCAAGAGCTACAACAACACAAAGTAGTAACAAGTAAGTAAGGTGCGGTAAAGGATAGAAGTAACCGAAAAGTGTACGCGGAGACACAAGGATTTGTTTCCCGTAGTTCCTTCCTTTTGAGGGGAAGTACGTCTACGTTTGGAGAGGGGGTGGTTTCAAACCACCAACGCCATGAGAGGCCTCCCTTGTTCTCCGATGAATCTCACCCCAATGGGATCGATTCACCTTCCACTATATCGACAACCTTCAAGGTGGAAGCCGGCACCGTTACAAGTTTGGGGCACACATCCACAACTGAATCGGAGGCTCCCAAATACAAGCAAGCTGTCAAAGCAATCAAAGACAAGCTTGTAAGAACCAAAACAAGAACTAGAGTTTCCAAGAAAACACTAGAGCAAAGGGGCCCTCAATGAAATGAGGGGGAATTGAAGATCTCTTTTGGTGAAGTAGTGGATCGGGGCCTCCTCCTTCGATTCCCCAAAGATCAAGGACTTTGGGTGGTTGGATGAGGAGATCTTGAAGATTTGAGTGGCTCCAATGGATTCCAATGGTGGGCAATGACTTTAATGTGCTGAGCAATTTGTCCCAAGGTAGGTGGAGGGGTATTTATACCCATCCACGAAATATATGGCTGTTGGAGCATTTAATGTACCGGTAGTACAGGTACCCAAGCGGTAGTACCGCTGGCAAGCGGTACTACCGGTCCAGTACCGGAGGCTCCTCAGTTCTTCAGTGTTCTTCAGCTTTGGGCGGTATAGCCCTTGCGGTACTACCCCCAAGCGGTAGTACCGGAGGTAGGAAGCGGTACTACCGGTTCGGGCGGTAGTACCGGTCCCAAGTACCGCTTAATCGACCAAAATGGAGAGGTGGGTGCTAGTCGGTATGCCAGTCTTGACGTGATCGACCGCCTCAAGCGGTAGTACCGCTTGTACCAAGCGGTACTATCGGTTGGGCCGGTAGTGCAACCGTGGTACCGTGGTCTTGACTAGCACGCACCCTTATCACTTTTGATCAGTGCCAACCGGTACTGGAACCGGTAGTACCGGTGTCAAGCGGTAGTACCGGTTGTAGGTCCGGTACTACCGGTTGACACAGAGGTTTTTGCAAGGGGAATTGATATGCCATAAATTGTGCCTCCTTTTATCAATCCTGTGATAAACTTAGCACATAGTTAAATCGATAAGTGTATTGTTATCAAACATCAAAATCAGAGGGATAGGAAAATGCTCTTTCACTACTGCCTCGTGTCGTTGCTGCGCGTGGAGGCGGCCCGCCACCATTGATGGCCAACTGTCGTGGCCATGTCCTTAGGTGGAGCCGCCATGGAGGCTGTGTTATTGCCACCATAGAGCCAGAGACAGAGCCGATGCCACAGAGGTCATCTCCAAACCTAAGCCTAGAGTTCTGTCACCGCCCTAGAATATT
Organism: Avena insularis; assembly: GCA_023614405.1. NCBI lineage: Eukaryota > Viridiplantae > Streptophyta > Magnoliopsida > Poales > Poaceae > Avena > Avena insularis. The sequence goes on along the minus strand of CM042693.1, from coordinate 367,727,700 downwards.
CTTTTCTGAAGGTTAGTCCAGAAGCTATGCCTCTCCTAAAGCTTACATTCATAGCTCATTCTCTGTTGATATGCCACCAGATCCTTTCTATGTGGACGAACAACAAAGAAATTAGTTCTTGTTTAGTTCCCCTCTCATGTACACTTGCAGTTTTGATTTTCTGATTCTAACATTTCCACTACGCACTTATTTCCACATCCTGAATTTAGTGTAGGTAGTAGGCCCATATCTACCTTTTAATCTTTGATTACTCACTAGAATGCAATGATATATATGAGTTCGAATCATGTTTCCTTCTAATACTGTTTCTTCTGCATTACTCCAAGGGCATGGAGATCTTCTACATATATGGATAAACTTATGTTCACCTCCAGAGAAGTCCTTGCCATTTATGTTCAATAGGTATATGCAAACCAGTACTGATCATGCAAGAAAATATGGTGGGACATGGCTTGTCCTTGCGATTTGCATGCAATTGGTATGTTTTCTTTCACTTCCGGTTATTGATTCATCTAGAAGGTATAGTTAAGATATTAGTTAACTAAAGAAGGTCCACTATAATTTATGAAATTGGGTAACTATTTTACTGAATTTCCGCAAATATTTAGGCGGAATTGATGGATGGTACTCAAACTGTGGTTAGCATCGAGAATGAAGGATCAACATTTAAATTATCACAAGGATTTCACTATCAGTGGTATAGAAGGTTCTTGTGTTTTCAAGCCAAAAGTACGACATTCTCGTCTGTCCCTTGTCTAAGTGTTAGGAGCATAGATGACGAACAAGATGATGGTTAAATGGTCTTTGAACTGAATAGTCAAGCTGAATGGATTTCCAGTTCTCAGGGTGTAAGGACATCAGTCGGGCTGGCATTCAGGAGAGATGGAAAACATGCAAAGCTTTTGAGGAAAAATCACTTAACAATAAATCCAAGCATTTTCTAAGTAGCATTAAGGCAATAATCCTCCTTCTAAAGATAACAAAGTCAATATAATGGTGGCAAAATCAATGTTGGCGCCCCTAGTCTGCACAATAGACAACAAATAACAAAGTGGAAGCAATCCTTGCATTACAGAAGGGTCAATATGATCTTATCCGATCTTATCCTGATGGTAAGACAAAAAAAAATGTCAATTTTCTAAAATTATATGATTAGCATTAGTTTTGGTCCTCGTGTTCACTCATAAGTTTATCCATATGTAATCGGGTGTTCATGCTTAATTACCGTCTTCTAAGATGTGGATGCTAAGTTTATGTCAAATTTTCTGGCCTACAACTGCATTCGTTGCTTGAACTGAACATCAAGCACAAATAAATGGAGCAAAAAGCTTTACCTGTTAGGTGATGGGATATACAACCACCTGAATTTGATAAAGAATTAATAGTTAAGGGTAATACCAATCATTGATTGGTTTAGCTCATAGATTGACCTTTTCAAATAGATCCAAGCTTCGTGGCTTATTTCGTGTTGTCAACAATGATTAGTTGTTCTCTCTTCTTATGGCGTGTATCTCTCCAGTCACCATGCACTAGGAAAATCAATTTTTTATAGCCACGACAGGTTACCTTTATATTTGTAATTTAAATCATTATTGGTATATCAGGACAACCCTATGAGACCAAATGAAAAAATCATATTATACATTCACCTTTCTTCCACTCTTCTACTGAATGTTAACCATATCTTCTTGACAGGATGTTCACATGCCAGAAATGGATGGTCTACAAGCCACTAGATTCATCCATTCCTTTGAAAATACTGGTTGTTGGGACGCTTCTATAAAGCCGACCATTGGGGGACAAAAACTAGCTCTTTTTCCATAGAGCTACACAACATGGCCCCATCAGTAAGATCACATAGCTTACTCGAAACTTTAGGTTCCTCATTTTTTCCATGAGTCGTGAGCTGATATTGTGTCACCTATATAAAATTCTAATGGAGGTTCTCATCTTTAGCTATTAAGCATCTATGTATACTTCAAGCAACTTTAATTTTTTGACGATGTGAAGTATATATTAAGCTATCGTTTTTTAATCATGAAATGTGTACATATATTAAATTTGCATCTGTCCGATGTGGAACTTATGCCGACACAAACTGGTAAATAGCCCTATTCTGACGGTGTTGTTTCTTTCTATAGATGATCGGGGTATGTCCACTGTGGATAGCATGGTTAGAACCTTTTATTTTTTGTAATGGCTTTGATACCGTTTATGTTGGAAAACTGATATCAATATAAGTTTCTTAGCGAGATCATGTTGTACATTCTTCGCATCAATATGTGAAGGTTTGATACCAGTTGACATCATGTTTAAGTTCAGTCACTCATTGCACATATGGAATGGCATCATTTCTTGGTTGGGGCTCGAACCATCTCATACCACTTTATGTTCTCCTTTTGTTACCTTCAATGAGTGGTAGTTCTTCATAGTATATGGTTATGGGCATTGCCGAAAGGTCATGGTCTATCTTGCCGTTTTCATATCTTGTGAGATTTGGAATGAGCGGAATGTTAGTCTTGCAAAGCATGAGCTCCATGCTGATTAATAAGAACGATCAAGGTTGAAGCTGCAAATTGATGGATGGGGCGAAGCATTTGAGTTCTGTTAGGTTGCGAGAGTAGTCCCCATGTATTTTATTTCCCGCCTTGGCTTTTTTTTTGTAAAACTTCACTCAATTAATTAGATGATATTTAAATAGCATTTCTTTAGATTCTCAAGATGATCAGGGAGGCGTGCACGTGAAGACATGGCAGCCACTAGCTGCCCAGGATTGTACATACTATTTAACGCTGATTTACACATACGAACAAATGGGAAAAAAATATACCAGGTTTTAAAAGAGTTGTACACACTATATAACGCTGATTTACAAATGCCAACAAATGGCAAGAAAAATACACCGCTGCTTTGTGTGCATGATAAAAATGAGGAAGATAAGAAGACATACTACATGATGTGTACAGGGATCATATAAGAGAGTATATTTTAGAGACAAATACTATATATTTTAAAAGGAGGGAGTACTAGCGAGCAATGTATGTGGAGCCACGCTCCGCCGTCAGCACTTACGTAAGATCTGCAGTATATTTTGGTCAACGCTGCGTGTTGTTGCGTATCGTCGCTCAGCTCGCCACTTCGCTCTTCCACAGCCTCAAGTGCGGAGGCACCGAGCCAACGCCCCGCTGCCTGGCCGCCATGAACCCCGGCTCCGAGATCGAGTACGAGATACCCCATGTGGTGCGCGTGCACAAGAGCGGCCTCGTCGAGCGCCTTCAAGGGACCGAGACCGTGCCGCCCTCCCCCTCCGGGGACCCAGCCAGCGGCGTCGCCTCCAAGGACGTCGTCCTCGATCCCGCGGCAAACATCTCCGCGCGCCTCTACCTCCCAGACTCTGCAGCAGCAGAGCCTACTAAGAAGCTCCCCGTGGTCGTGTTCTTCCATGGTGGCGCGTTCATGGTCCACACCGCCGCATCCCCTCTCTACCACAAGTACGCCGCTTCCCTCGCCGCCGCGGCCCCCGCCGTCGTCGTCTCCGTCGACTACCGCCTCGCCCCCGAGCACCCGGTCCCGGCTGCTTACGAGGACGCCTTCGCCGCCCTCAAGGCCGTCGTCGCCGCGTGTCGCCCGGAGGGCGCCGAGCCCTGGCTCGCGGCTCACGGGGACGCATCCCGCGTCGTCCTCGCCGGCGACAGCGCTGGCGGCAACATGGCACACCAGACCGCGATAAGGCTGCGGAAGGAACGCATCGATGGGTACGGCGACAAGGTCAGCGGCGTCGCGCTCCTGCACTCCTACTTCTGGGGGAAAGAGCCGGTGGGCGGGGACCCACAGACGCCGCCTTTCGCGGCGGCCTTGACCGCGTGTGGGAGGCCGCCTGCGGCGGCGAGTTCGGCCTCGACCACCCGTACATCAACCCGGCGTCGGCGCCGCCGGAGGAGTGGAGGCAGCTCGGTTGCCGCCGCGTGCTGGTCGCCACGGCGGAGCTCTGCTGGTTCGTGGAGAGGTCGCGCGCCTACGCGGAGGGGATCAAGGCGTGCGGGTGGGACGGCGAGCTCGAGTTCCACGAGACCAAGGGCGACGGGCACATCTACTTCTTGCTCAAGCCCGACTGCGAAAATGCCGTCAAGGAGCTCGCCGTCGTGGCCGATTTCGTCAGGCGCTGCTGAGTTTGCGTCGGTTGTATGGTTCAGTAATAAAGGAACACGCAAATCGTTTGTGGTTTCTTCAGTGCGCCACTTGCAACTTCACTCCAACACTTGAAAACTAAATGAGCTGAGCTGATATGTTTGTTGATGCGTCGGAGTGCATAGATCTCAGACGCAAACTTCTTATATTTTCGTCGCTGATATTATCTTATTATATATGTCAGTTACAACCTATTTATTAAAATCTTAGTTACAACCTAATTGAAACTCATGTAGAAGTCCCACGTTGCATGAATCGCGAGATAAATCCGATAACGAAAAAGATGACTAAGATCTAAGAAGTTCTTAAACGACTGAGAATTAGCAAATTCATTGTTGATTTTGGAGTCCCGGGAGCATCTCCCACAGCTGCCCAAAACCAGCGTCCAGTGCCTAGTAAGCCGTTTTTTCTAGGGTAGCGGCGCGTCAAAACACAGCTCCAGCGACAATCTAAAATTTTGGCACGCTCATTTTTACTTAGAACGTGTGCATGGCTGAAAGAACATGTGGGCCTCCATGTATGGTTTTGGTAATTAAGGACAATTCTTATGGACTAATGCATGTATTAAGTTATACTTGTAGGATTTGTCCATTGGCATCACTTGGAGCATGTGTTGGTTTCAAGGTCCATGAAATGAGAAGAAGATGTGTTGTGCAAGCTCAAAATACGCCATCGATAGTAGATCTCATGTTTGATGCTTGCCATCCTCGGTGATCATGGATCGATGACGAGGAATCAAGAAAGGCGTTCCATCTTGAGAAGGTCAAGTTCGTCTACATCGAACTCAAGTGGAATGCTCAAGGTAAAGGTATAATCTTGATAGGTTTTCCCTTTTGCCGGTCTCATGTTGTGTGTAGGATACCGGGTTTAGGATAGATAACCGTACTATCAAGAGGGGCTCTCGAATGAGTAACTCGATCATATCGTTCGAAGAGAGCTCAAACCTTTGCATACTTGCGTCATCATATTTACTTGTTATTTGGTCTTATCCATGTAAGGATTTAGAGCTTGTGGTAATCTCCATAATAAGCTCTTGGTCATCAAAATCGGATCTTCCATTTGTATCTTATTGCGATTTTGATCTTGGCGGTTTTCCGGTTTCTCACCAAATGAGGTATCTCACATTATTATACTTAATACTTTCTCACTTGATGATAACCAATATTTTCAACGCAATTGAAATCGGGTCAATCAAAGTTACCAATCAAAAGTTATCACTGTTTGTATTTTGCTTTATTCGGTTCTAAAAAGAAAAAGAAAAATATCTTGTCTAGGCCGAGCGGTACTACCGCAGCCCAGTACCGCTCGCGCATGGCAGTGCGCAGCCCATCTCCTGCCTACCCCGGTAGTTGTTTCCGGCCCTACCGGCCTGGCCCGGTAGTACCGCCCGGGTGGGCCGGTACTACCGGCCGGCCTAGCCGCATCTCCCTGCTATCCAGCTACTGCCGCGCTACTACTCCACGCGCATGCTGCACAGGCCAGCCCGGCTTTCCACCTCGCTTCGCTGTCATGGCCGCTTATCGAAGCCACCCTCCCTCATGGCAATCACTGTTGCCGTGACAGGCGGTTGTGCCCCACTCTCCGTGGCCCGTCCAGCTGCCCGTACGTCTTGGCGCCTCACATGCCAGCCGCCTCGCCTTCGCATGCTAGTCAAGGCGCCCGCTTGCTGGCATTTCCTGCGCTCTTTGCAGCCCCATTTCTGCCCCTCATTCCCCGCTTCTGCCTGCCTGGGATCGCTGAACCCGGCCATTGACCGAAAAAGTGTCCCAAGGGCTAGATTTTCTGGGGCCGCTATTTAAGCCCTTTATCTGTTTTCAGTTTAGGTCGCTTCTTCCTTCTCTATTCGTCTAAGTTTTGTCCATACTTGTTCTCATTCTCTAGCTTGATTCATCTCTTCCCCTCCGATGATTCTTGCCCATATTTGAGTGGAAGAGAGAGGAGATCTAGACTCAAGTTTTGACCTAACCGATTTATCTCTTTGTGAGTGTATCTTTGGGGATCTAGACTTTGGGGGATTTTGTGTTCCCTTTGTGTTCTTCCTCTCTTGTTCCAGCAATAGCTTTAGAAGCTTTGTTGGAACTTGAGAGTGAGGGATTTGAGCATCTTTGTGGTGTTCTTGCTATTTGCATTAGGTACATCGGTTTGAGTTCTCCTCAGAGGATTTGGTGAGTGAAAGTTGAGAAGCTTTTTACTCTTGGGTTCTTGGAATCCTAGACGGTTTGTTCTGTTGCAGGTTGAGGCCTTGGTGGCGTTTGTTGGGGGCTTCCAATTAAGTTGCGGAGAAGTGCCCCAACCTTGTGGCCTTTTGTGGCATTTGTTGGGAGCCTCCAATTAAGTTATGGAGAAGTGCCCCAACCTTGTGAGAGGTTCCGGTTGCCACCAACAAGTGCACCGATAGTGGAAGCGTGGATCGATCCCATTGGGGTGAGATTCACCAGAGAATAAGGGAGGCCTTTTGTGGCGTAGGTGGTTAGTTACCACCCCTCTCCAAACGAGACGTACTCCATGTTGGGAGGAACTCGGTAAAATATCGTCGTCCCCGCGTGCCTCGGTTATCTCTATACCCGAGCTCTTACTTATGCACTTTACTTTATGATAGCCTTCGTGCTTGAAGTATATATCTTGTTATCACATAGTTGTTTGTCTTGCTTAGCATAAGTTGTTGGTGCACATAGGTGAACCCTAGATTGTTCTAGGTTTTGTGCTTAACAAAGTAAACGTTAGTTTTATTTCGCCTTTGTTGAGCCCCTTTCTAGGAAAAGTTTTAATCGCCTATTCACCCCCTCTAGGCGACATCTGTATCCTTTCAATGGCCCTCGGTGCTGCATATTTGCGGCACAACGATGGCACGCCAAAAACATGGAACCACACGCCACATGCCAACTGTCGTGTTGAAACTTCCTCGTGGGCTGTTGTCGCCGCCTCCCGCTCTTCCCCGACTATCGTCGTCCACCAAATCGTTCGCTGCCGCGCCGCCGCACTTCCCCATGCCTCCCAGACGATGTGCTGAACTTCCCAAAGCTCCCGATGGCTGGACGTGCCCTATCGCCGCGTTGAAACGAGTGTTACCGTTGTGTTGATTCTGGTTGATTCCGGCTCCCTCGCAACCGTCTATGGAATCCTGTGGAATCCTACTCCACCGCGTCTCCTCTCCATCGATCCGGTGGCTAGGAGGTTCTGCGGAAACCGCCGAGCTGGTCCCGAGCAACTGCAGCGTCTCTAGTCGCCGACGACCCACCAGTTGTCCCAAGCTGAAACCTAGCCCCTACACCCGCTGGTCGATTCCGGGTCCACTGCCCTCGGCAACGATCCTCTTCGCCGCTGCCTCCCGGTATGTCTTCCTCCTTTAGCCTCCTCGCATCTCGTCGGCTTTAGGGTTGTTGTCATCTCCAGCAAATGCAAAGGACGTTGGAGCACCGACACATCTTGCCGAATTTTTTGTGAATTTTAGGTAGAAGATGACCAATGTGTTTCATTTTCCCTTTCATCGTTCAATTTCGGAGCTCCATGAGGATAAAAGAAGCAAATTGGTCGACGGATGAAGACAATGATTTGTGCATGGATGGCAACAACAAACGCTTGTTGATAATGGAACTAATCAAACATTAAAAAAAAATTGGAAACAAATCCATGACCTTTACAATTCAACTACAAGTGAAGAAGCTAGATAGTTATAGTCATTTATGAATACGTCGCACTTTATAGTTATGCGCGCTAATGCACACTAGGTTTATCATGTATGCCTAGGTGGTTGGTGTGTGACTATTTATCGTGAAAAAATCATATTTATGACTAAATACGAATTATGAATCTTTTTATATTATGCGTGGTGTCATATTTTAGAGCATCTAGAATTGCACTAGTGCCCTATTTTACATCACCTGAAACGCTGCCGTGCAGAGGTGCCCAAAAGCCACTATATGATCTTCACTAATCAGATCCGAGAACGACACGCCTAAGTCGTCTCCTTGTTAAAGGTTAAAACCGGGCCTTACTTTGTTGGGCTTGTACTCAAGGATGACTACAAGCATTTATCTCAAGGTTACAAATGTCAGCGAGTGATTATCTCTTTTTTTTTTAAAGTGAGCGATTATCATATTGAACATTTTTAAAATTTTAGTATGATGTAGTCTGGATGACTTGCATATATCAGTGGGATTGGCTCTATGCATTCAAGAGCATGCAGATGTAGAAAGATTTAATCTTTTTTCTTTAATAATGGATTTATTAGATCTAAGTGTCTGCGAACTCTTTATGTCTTTGTCGTCTCTTTCATCATTCGATTTCGATTTACCTCGAAACTTGTTCAACGTCCGAGTTACACGTGAGTTTAATGAGAATTAGTATACAATAGCAGGACGACGTCAGTCTAGCTGAATCAACTTTGCAGAAGATCCCACGTTCTGTTCCACATTTCAACTTTTTACAAGTTGTTCTTTGGAAAAGCTGGCCGCTCTTCTGATTGATCCAAAAGGTCCACTGTTCACCAACCACCGCAGGCAAGATCCGTCTATATCGGCGTGGTATGTTGATTATTGGTTTCGTTGAATCATGTCATCCAACGGTTCGTCAAGACAAGATTCTGATATGACATCCGTACTAACAAATCTCAGATCGCATCAGTCAACTCTCCTACTACTCGCGACGAATCTCAAGAGAGAAAAAGCTCTCCTACTCGTGTACAGTACCATACCACCATCTGATTTTACACAAGCAAGATCGAGTAGTTCCATCCCTACTCGTCGCTCCCCTTCCTTCTTGCTCCACGCCGCAGGGCAAAAGCCATGGAGATCGAGTACGACATGCCCGGTTTCATGCGCCTGCACAAGAGCGGCCGTGTCGAGCGCTTTACCGGCACCGAGACCGTCCCACCTTCCCCCTCCGGGGACCCTGCCACCGGCGTCGCCTCCAAGGACATTGTCCTCGACCCCGCGGCCAACGTCACCGCCCGCCTCTACCTCCCCGACACGGCGAAGAACAACGCGGGCAAGAAGCTCCCGTCGTCGTCTTCTTCCACGGCGGCGCTTTCTTTCTCTGCAGCGCCGCCTCCCCGATGTACCACAGGTACGCCGCCTCCCTGGCCGCCGCGGTCCCCGCCGTCTTCGTGTCGGTCAACTACCGCCTCGCCCCGGAGCACCCTCTCCCGGCGGCCTACGACGACGCCTTCGCGGCCCTCAAGGCGGTCGTCGCCGCGTGCCGCCCGGACAACGGCGCGGAGCCCTGGCTGGCCGCGCACGGCGACGCGTCCCGGCTTTGCCTCGTCGGCGACAGCGCCGGCGCCAACATGGCGCACAACACGGCGATAAGGCTGCGGAAGGAAGGCATCGAGGGCTACGGGGACAGGGTCAGCGGCGTCGCGCTGATGCACTCCTACTTCTGGGGGACAGAGCCGCTGGCGTCCCCGCTGGACGCCCCCTTCGACATGGACCGCGTGTGGGACGTGGCCTGCGGCGGCAGGTTCGGCCGCGACCACCCGTACATCAACCCGTCGTCGTCGCCGGAGGAGTGGAGGCAGCTCGGGGGCCGCCGCGTGCTGGTCACCACAGCGGGGCGCTGCTGGTTCGCGGCGAGGGCGCGCGCGTACGTGGAGGGGATCAAGGCGTGCGGGTGGGAGGGCGAGGTCCAGTTCCACGAGACCAAGGGCGAGAGGCACGCCTACTTCCTGTTCAAGCCCGACTGCGACAATGCCGTCAGGGAGCTCGCCGTCATGGCCGATTTCATCAGGCACTGCTGAGTCTGCCATGCCCTGTTCATCCGGTCCGGTGAGTGATTCATCATTCATGCGCCAGCGGCAACTTCGTTCAAAAGTTGTAGCACCAACGGAAGAATAATATTTGCTCCTCTGAATCCATTGCCAGTTGCAACTTCATTGCGTGGTTGGAGCAAAACGAACTGAGCTGGTATTCTATTTGATTCTGAATTTCCATTGTCATTATTGCGCTTGTAACACGAAGAAGGAAACAAGATTTGCGAAAGAAAAACACACCGAATACATGAATTTCCTCTGAATCTATCAGTTTCCTGCGATGAAGGCGATGACACGGTCCATGAGCTTCAGTGTCTCGTCACACTCCGGCTTATTGAGGAAGAACACATGCTCTTCTCCGGTGGACTCCATCCACTCCGCCGCGCCAGGCCACCCGCTCGCCTTCACGGCCTCGTAGTACGCTGCGGCCCTCGGCCGTGCGAGGTCTAGCTCCGCCGAGCATACAAGCAGCCTCCGGCATGCCAACCGCTCCAGGCTCGGCGCTCCAGGAGCCATCGGGTTCAGCCTCGGGTCGTCCAGCCCGTCTGTGCTTTCCGGACACATCAGGGGCCAGAGCTTCTCCATGATCTCTCTCGTGTACATGTCCTCGCCGTCGACTGGTTCCTTCCCTCCAAGCATAGGATGCATTACGATCGCCCCCTCCAGCACTGTTCCAGGGGGCAAAGGCAGACCGTCCCTGGTGCCGGCTGCCATGATCGCGATGTTGTGAACGATGTTGGCGCCCCCGCTGTCGCCGGCCAGGAAGATTCTGCCGGCGTCGCCGTGCTCCGACAGCCACGGGTCGTCCTTCGACGCGGCCCAGCTGACCGCCGTCCAGGAGTCCTCGTAGGCCGCGGGAATCGGGTGCTCTGGCGCGAGGCGGTAGTTGACCGACACGGCCAGGACGCCGGCTTTTGAGACGAGGGAGTTGAGGTACCTGTGGTACGTCGGATTGGACGCGGAGTCGAGGAGCAGGCCACCGCCGTGGAAGTACACGAGGATCGGCAGCTTCTTCGTCTGGGTGTCGGTGCTGGCTAGGTCGGGGATGTAAAGGCGGGCGAAGACGCCGGTGATGCTGTCGATGACGACGTCCTTGGAGGTGACGCCGGTGGCGGCGTCGAAGCCCGGCGGGGTGGTTTCCGTGCCGAAGAATCGCTCCACTTGGCCGTCTTCGTAGACGCGGAGGAGCGGCGAGTCGTGGGTGGATCCATTGCTGCTCCAGACGACGAGAAGAGGCCGAACAGGTGAGCACTCAAGCTGAAGAATAGCTAGTGGATTCCCTCCTTCCACGACCAGTGATTTAATACCGTCCAAAAGAAATCAGTGTATTATGACTTGTAGCATAAATAAATAAAATCCAGCCATATAATACTCTAAAGAGCACGTATTAAGTTAGTGCTTATACAGAAAAAATGGGTTTTTTCTTTTTATCTGACAATCCTTGTCCGGTGCCTACTGATGGAATCGGGTCGAGCCGAGCCAGCTCGAGACTCGAGGAAATTCGAGCCGAACCAGACTTGGCTCGTTGTAATTTGAAAACTGAAATGTAGGCTCGAAGCTCGCCTCAGAAGGCTCGTGGCTCGGCTCGAACGGCTTGCGAGCGTGAAAAAAAAGTCCCAGCCCCACGCCCCCACCCGTCCGGTCGACCTCCCATGCCTCGGCCCCGTCTCCCTTCCAGAACGACTCGCTTCGCTTGATTCCCCTCCTCCTCCTGCCACTTCTAGGGTTACCGCCATCGGCCGCCACCAGCAAATACCGCCGCCCCCACCCGGAACCGGCCACCCCATCCTCTTCACCCATGGACTAGCTCGTGGCCCGCTCGCCACCGAGGGCAAGCGTCCAGGAGAGACGTCCGCCAGCCGCCCGCGACCCTCCGCCCTCCGCCCCTCCTCCGGTCGTCCAACGCCAGTCGTCGCCGCGGCATGCCTCCTCCGTCTCGTCCTCCTACTATCTAGCCCCTTCCTCTTGTCGGTTGTTCCCCTCCGCCACAACAAGCAGGAGTGTAAGTACCGACTCAAATCAATCACTCAAACACTCAGTAACAATGAATGATTCAACATGGCGGCGGTTTACAAAGTGACAGGCAATGGCAAGTTGGCAATGATGGTCGAGGAAGGTGAACCGATGATGATGGAGTGGTGGTTCTTTTGTGGTTTAAGTTCATGTTAAGACTGTTTGTTTGATTGAGCTCATGTTCTTCTTGTCATATTCGTATATGTAATATGAACTAAGTGCATGTGTTTGAGGTGTATGACAGTATGGCACTCTATTGAACTAAGTGCATGCATTTGTGTGGTTGAACTTGTTATACATGCTCTTGTTGTCTTTATTCATGTTTTCTGATACTTGTTTGTTCTTGCTAAATTGTTATTTATAATTGTGAAATATTACAACTTTTAGCAAAGGTGATGGTGAATTTTTTATTATATCGAGCCTTCGAGCCGGCTTACAAGCTTCGTCGAGCGGCCTTGTCAAGCCTCGAGCCTTGGTCAGAAGGTTTAGGCTTGGCTTGTCCGACCTTTAAGCCGAGTCGAGCCCCCCTCGAGCTTCAAGTCCACCCCTACCGGTGCCTGAGAAATTAACTGCTCTCTTTCCTGTACGGTGCTTCACCCGGTGCTAAGCCTTGTGCCTATATTTCCTACCGCATTTAGGTACGCATTGGACAATGGAGGTGCTTCAGCTGGTGCTAGTGAGATGGCTCCGTGACTTAAGCACCTATGTAAATTTGTATGCAATAAACAACTCAACGTTTTAACAAGTGCTTAGTTCTAAGCACTTAGGTATAAGCACCTCGCGGTGTGCATGCTCTAAGGTGCTATGTTCCGTAACCAACACTGATTAATTAGTTCATGGTGTGGAACCATGGACTTGTGCTGCACCCCGACCGTGACCAAACTGGACTTCGTTAATACAAACTCTTAACAGTCACACCCTTAAAACAAACTCTTAACTTTGATATACAGAGAAGCGCTATTTAGTTTGAAACTGACATTACAAGTGCAGCTTTAGTTCGGTCATATCGGCTAAAGTTCTCAAATTTGATCCCATTTTTTTTGAGATATCAACTTTTCTTGCGAAATTACATAGATCTACTAATAATCATCAACAACAGTAATAAAAAATTATAAATAGATCATTGGACTCGTGGCTGCAGTTACAAACACTAGCACGAGACGAAAATATGCCCCTGCATCACCGGAGCCGTGCAAAGTTTTTCATAGTAGAGCTTGTTATAATAGATAGACGAGAAGTCCTCAAGTTAAGGCCCCAAAGAACCGACGCACTAGAGTAGCAATCTTACCGAAGATGACAATTATAAATCAGAAGAGACTGACCTCAAACACCAACAAATACGAGAAACAACCGGATCCAAGAGATTCGCCGGACACAGTACTCCATGCGCCCTCTAGCGACTATAGATGCACCATCAGAGTGAGAATAGAGCGGAGATGACCTTATCCTGACTTTAGGACGTAGCCTCTGCCTTAACATCCCAAAAAGATACTTAAAACAACCTATTCAAAGAACATGAACCATCCCGCCAGCAAGGTCCGGGTTCAGAGAAAAGGCACAAGGAAATCAATTCTTTTTGGAACCAACTCGTGGTTGGATGGTTATGAGGACAGTGGTACCCTCAGCCCATCAGAGTTCAAACCCAGGTTTGACGCTTTGGTGTCTCATAAAAGAGGAATATTCTTTCAATGGGAGGCTACGTTTCCGTCGATAGCGAGACGCCTGCGGTGACTTCGTCAATCTCAAGACCCGTCGGTTCAGTTTCTCGGAGGTGCTCATAAAGGTAGGGTGTGAATGCTTGTGTTCATAAGGGTGAATGTATATACACATTGTGAGTCTCTGTGTTTGTATTGTGTTCCTCAAAAAAAAATCAATTCTTTTTGGAGGATGGAAATCAAATTATTTAGATATCCAACATGTATAAGGAATAAGTGGGCCAGAAGTTGATACAGGACGGGAAGCTTAAGCGCAACGGTGGAACAGCAAGAGCCCGTGTAACCTCCTGGATGCCCATCTGGACCAGGAATCCAAATTCCCACACATCGCTCTCACGCAAGCACAATGATCTTGGCCGGCCGGCCCAGCAGGTGTCCTTTTATTTTCTATTCTCCTTTTAGATTCTGATGATGATGATGATTCTTTTCCCTTTTTTCCCATTTGTTTATACAGTTTTTTTTTCCATTTTCCTCTCCCTATTTTTTAGTCATGGATGGCGATATAACATTTATATAACTGATTTAATTTGGATATTAAAAGGATATGCCATCGATTTTTTGTTCAATTACCAATGTAGTTTTGTTTTATAGATAGTTTTTGAGAAAAGGTAAAACTGGAATTAATATAAGATGAAACATGGAAAGATTGTTCTACAAAATATGATTATTTTTATACATCGCCTAAATATTTATTTGCACAAGTGAATACATTTTTTTTTTGGCTTACATGAACATTTTCCATCTAGGGTGGAACCAACACTTTGGAAATATTTGTGCACAATATATTTCATGATATCCTACTAGATGTACTAGAAGTAGATGTTACCAAATCGTAATTTACATTTTTTTATTTTGTAAGATTACGATAATGTAAAGTTTATAGTTTGGCCGTCCACCGCAAGCGTTGCCCAACTCATAGGGTTGTCTCGTTTGCTTGATCGACAATAGACACATGTACATTGTTCAGACGCGCGGCACACAACTGTTGCATTAAATAAAATCTTCTGTCGCATATCAGCATGACCTGTAGTTAGGGATTATGTCACAAGATTACCAGGGCCGGTCCATGGATTTCGGGGGCCCTAGGGCAAAACGAAGCCAATGGACCCTTATTTAAAGTGGCAAAGCTTTCCTGCCGTTCGGGGAGGGGGGCAAAGGCCCCCCTTCTCTAGAGAACACCTTAAAGCTATATACCTTCAATATTTATGCGAAAAAATTTGTCCCATACTCTAGAAAACACTTAAAAGATATACATATCTTTAATATTTGTGCTAAAAAATTGCCCCTACTTCAAAAAACACCTTAAAAGATATACATAATATTTATGAATAAATTTAAAGATTAATCAAATATTATGCAAGGTTAGCGTTCTTGGACCTCTCAACAATGCCCGTTAACTTTGTTGTTAACACACGAAAGAGATAAAAAAATATTAGTATTTCAAGAAATATTACTGCGATGCAGTAGCAAATTAAATGAATGTACATTTGATAGCTCAACTATCTTTAAAATCACTAGGAAAATGCACATGCGTTGCTATGGGAGAGCAAAATATGTATAGCCAAGACACATGAATAGTACATTTTTATCGGCCACGTCCCCAGCATCACAAACCAGGCAACTACAGGGCATCCTACAATTGCCTCCTATGACTGTCCCTTTACGAGGCCACACGGTACAACCACTATCGAGATACATGATAACAAAGCAACTATCTATCATAAGTATCTGCAAAAACTTTTAACTATCAATGCCCATTGCCTTGTGTAATGGTCTCTTGCTTCTTTTTCTCGTATAGAAGTCAAGCTCGTGTACTCAACGAGCCAACTTTACTGTTTCATTAAAAAATAGTACATGTCCACTTCTCCGTTTCCCTGCCTAGAACTCTAGAAGTGGTAATTTAGAATGGTGCTAAGAGTCAACTGTGAGAACACTTAGCTTGTACTCATTAGTATCAATATGGAGAAGGTGATATAGCACATATAAAGACAAAACCACATTGTTCCTATCACAAAAAGGCAGAGAAAAGGAAGTAGGCAATAAGAACAGAATAGAAAAAACTCAACTACTTTTAAAGCACTAACACAGTTCATATAACATATAACAGTATACTTCAATTGATTTTGGTTAAAACAAAACATATGTTGTTCTAGGATACATGTCGTCTGCAGTCAAACAACTGCCGGATGCCCGGATCAACCAGCGATAGTTTTTGTCAGCCCTATAACATATACAATAAAATCGCTAAGTGCAAACAGCCCAAACTGATCGAGCCTGGCTGCTTCCAGGAAATTACTGAAAACTAATTTAGTTACAGTACAAATGGAAGTACCAAGTTCATATCAAACATTAACAGTGATAGCTTAAAACAATTAATTAGAACTCCATTCTACACAGAAAGTTGCTGGACGTGATGACATTTTTGTGCATCAGCTTGATTGCAGCCTTCCATCGGCTAGAAAATTGGCTCCATGTCACTAATCCAGGCCTTGTTTGAACTTGAAGCAACGTGTCACCAATGCTAGCCTTGTTTGAACTTGAAGCAACGTCTTCTACTCTTTCCGTTTCAAAATATAAGATGTTTTAGCTTTGTGAAGCAAATGTATCTAGACTTGTTTTAGTATGTAGGTTCACTCAACTTTGGAGTGAATCTACACACTAAAGGAAGTCTAGATTTATTTTCTTCATAAATCTAAAACATCTTATAATTTGAAACGGAGGGAGTACTATTTAAATCTAGGAAGAGAAGTGATGTGATTGTAAAGAAATGAAGAGAAAAGAAAGACTGTTATAGAATTCTACTTACACGTACTCGACTTGATAAACTTGATCAAATCACTAAAATGCTCCAGAAGTTTATGCATCATAATAGCCTATTTCAAGAGAAGGCGACTTCTTTTGGGCTTCTACTTGCCAGCTTTTGGAAAATGGTGGAGAAAACTGTAGTGGGAAGAAGCTACTAGAAACTGCATGGAAGACTTCTTTTGGGCTTATGAAATATGGCTTATTTCATGTGTTGAAGTCTAAAATGTCTGTAATGCCCTAAAATTAGATATGTGTCTTGAATAAGTGATGATACCATATGATATGCTAGTTTTAGAGATATAATAGAGCTATAATGGAATGAAAAAGTTAGTTAATAATTAAAATACAATGGCATAGCATAATTCGTTACATTCCAAAATAAAAAAACGTCTTGTTGTTTCTGAAAGTTCCATACAAGAACTCCCTGGGCAACCAAACTTTGAGCCATGGCGCCATCGACAGAAGAAGCTGAACCATGTCCACTGGTGAATGATGCGCTATCCACATGGATATATGAACCTCGCTCGACCTTGTCGAAATGGGCATTATGTAGTTTACTATCGCGAATGAAGTTATGCAAACACATGCATGCAGTGATGATCTTTGTTTGCATCAGAGGATCATGGAAATGTGGTATAGAAAGAAGAATGCGCCACTTCATCATCAGAACGCCAAATGCTCTTTCGATGGCATTTCATAGACAAGAATGGAGATGGTTGAATCTCTCCTCCATGTTATGTGGAGGTGCTCCTTGGAAGTCCGAAACATGGTAGCGTTGCTCTTTGAATAGGGCAAGATAACTTGTTCTATTTGGATATCCAGAATCAACAAGATAATATTTTCCTGCATATTGCAAAAATATCAGATCTTCACTAAAATATTTAGGAGAAAATTTATGTGTACATAGTAAATATGTGAAGGCATTACCGAGAGGAGGGTGCGGAAAATTGGCGAACCTAGGCCGAGCATCAGTCCATACACGGGTGTCATGAACAGAGCCAGGCCATCCAGGAACAGCAAATATGAACCTCGGGTCAAAATCACAAATTTCTAGGACATTCTAACTTGTAAAACCTTTCTTATTAGTGTATTTTATCTTGTCCTTTTCAGCAACTATGACAGGAATATGTGTTACATCAATTGCTCCAATGGTATTCTTGAAATGTGGCCAGAATCTAGGTTTCCTAAGTTTATCATGAACTTCGGTGAAAGTAGGATCATTTGGCCTAATGTAATCACCAGCCATACGATCGACACAGTCTAACACATGATGGAACTTCTTGCTTACAGTAGAAACGCTATGTTCAAAACGATCTGCAGTTTGACTATTGGACTCAGGTGCCCCCAACATCCACAGAAAAAAGCTAGTGATTCTTTACTCGACATTTGAGAGGTGGACTGGAGGCCGTATTGATCAACAAGGGTTTCATGCAACATTGTAAAGACTAACCCTTCTCATCCTAAAAGCTTTGTAGAATTTTCTTGGATCATGCATCCTCTCCTCAACCCACATTCCTGTCATCAAAGGCAATCTAGCCGCATACGGAACCTTCTCACTCTCTTCTGCAATACAAGAAGCAAGCATATAGTACATATCCAATTCTTTATCAGAGTCATCATTTGACAAATTCTTCTATAATAAAAACAAATGAGCAAATTGTCATGACAGTTACAAGTTCAAATAAAATACTATAACCATGAAAAAAACACGTTCCAAGCACTCCAACATACAACAGATTCATGATAGTAAAATTCAAAGCACTCCAACATACAACAGATTCATGACAGTTACAAGTTCAAAAAAAAAATAGGGGCTCGGTGAGTAAGGGCAAGTCTTTTTCTTCTTACCAACAACGCGAGTCGGTGTAACAAGAGGCTCATCGTCACCTTCACACCCTGAACCTTCAACATCCTCAATGTTGATCTTACGCTTGAGTTGAGCCTCACATGATGGAGGCACCCTAGCAGTCACATTGGTAACATCATTCTTGTAAAAAATGGTGTGCAAGTCTTGTTCATCTTGTAGTGGAGCTATCCGAAACTTGGCTGCCCCTGGACATATCTGCATATATATTACAAAACAGTATCAGAGCGTATCAAAAGAACAACTAATGACAAATATGTAAACAAGAATTAAAGAGCATATTTTTACATGTATCTCAATTGCCCACCAATCGTCGCTAGCATCAATGCTATTAGTGACAGGATCCCTTCCTAGACCAGAGGCATGTTGGAGCAACCCCTTCCAAACAGTATAATCTTTTTTTAGTGTTTCCCACCTATTTTTGATTTGCTTTTGATCATAATTTCTCTTCGTGCGTTTGTTAAAGTGTGTAACCAAAATTTTGTAACCGATTTTGGTCAAAGTTTACACCGGACGGTTATTCTTATTCACTTCTTCGATGAAGCAGTCAAGAAAAACACGTTGAGCAACGGGGTCCCAACTTGCTTTGACATGTTTTGGCTTTTCAATCTAAATGCATAAGAATATCAGTATGGAGTGCTCATTATCCATCGAATGTGCCTAGATATAAATTTCTGAAATCACTAGCACATCCATTCACATTAACAGAATATCATACATGAACGTGCACGATGTACATGGACATGTATGTGATAAATTCCACTCATTCTGGACAGAAATTGCGATTTGAGCAATGTAACATTGATCCAGGAAATATTGATGTATCAAGCGCTAGAGAAAAAAACCAATAGCAGTCCCATTCACATGTACATATTAGCAGGAACAATTTGTCCAAGAGGATGAATTGGAAGCAGTCTATGGTGCCAATGGATGCAATAACTGGAGGTCGTCGAGGTATTTATTGTGGGCAGCGGGGTCGTCATCGAGCGGCCAAGATCCCAGCCGTTGGCGGCGGATCGAAGAGCTTGGATTCAGCACCGGTGCTGGTCCGGTACGGTGCAGAGCCGTCGGAGCCGCCGGGAGGGAGGTCGCCACGCGACGAGGACGGCGGGCAGCAGTGAAGCGGCGGCCGCAGGGAGCGAGGACGACAGAGCGGCGGCGGTTGTACAAACCCTATCGGGCAGCCATGGATGCGGGAGTGCGGCAGGAGTGGGACGGGGTGAGTTTTTTGGGGTTTCTTTTTTTTTCCCGTGTCCTGGTTTGTTGGTGGGGTGGCATTGTGCCGTAATATGTGGTGAATCGGAGGGGTGAGTCTGTTTACCGCTTCGTCTATCTCAACCAGAAGCTTGGGAAACAACCGACGAGGGGATTCTGAAAATGTCCTATGGGTTGGCTTCTCGGTAGAAATAAGCAGTTGTTAAGCCGGAGAGTTCTTTTAGGCTTCTTTGGTTTGACACGGAGAAGCAGCCCAATAAGCCTAAAAGAAGTCGCCCTTAAGTAGATACAATATGAATGAACTAATGTTAAAATACTTGATCAGCCAACAGACCTCAGGGCGAAGAGACGCGTCGCGACCTCGCGACGCACGGCTCCGCCGTCAGCCGCACAAGCTTCGCACGACTGCATCCTCCAACAGAGGCGATGGAATAGAAGGAAAGGATGACGGCCGACGACAGCGGAATCCTAGTTTGCCTCATGTCGCCTCAAGGATGAACAGAGCCCCGACTTGGAAATGAACTGACCACTAAGACATGCCATGTGCATTGTGCAGACACAATCAGTACCAGTCGGGGCGTAGAGGAAGACCGAGACAAAGATGGCACAGTAGACCCAGGCCCGGTCCTGGGCAGGTGCAGGCGGTGAGGTCGCACAAGGCCTCTCGTCGGCCAGGGCCTCGACCCAGGTACTTAAAGGCTATAACTGTATCGCTAAAATAACAGAAACCACAGTGAGTCAATCCCCAATCAATCCTCAATCGATCGATCTTCTCCGGGACCTGGCTCCCTCCAGACTCCTCGTTTCCTGCCTCCAGACTCCTCGTCTCTCGCTCCCCAATCACGGCGACCATGGCGCCCCTCTCTCCCCTTCCAATTTCTAGCTGTTTGCTAATTAATGGTGGAGAAAATCCCGATTTGCAGATTTCCATCCTCTTCCTTCTCAATCCCCAACGGTTAGTAGTAGAATCGCCCACTATATATTGCCCTAGTTCTGTTGGAATGTTCATCGGATCTCCTTGGTGCTCATTCAATCTCTGACGTGCAGACTGCATGCCGTGGGCGTTGTGGAGTGCAGGACTAAGAGAGGAGAAGGGGCAGGGGTGCATGGCTGCAAGGGGGAAGAAGGATTCGTTTGGATGTCTGCGTTGTGGACAGGGCTTCCAAGGACCAAGGGCAGGTTGATGCCCGCACTGGCAGCGGCAAGCAAATTGTGGGCGGCGGTGGCAGAGAGAATCAGTCAAGCTTCAAGCCAAATTAAGGTGCTTTCCTTCCAACTTTCGATCTCATAATTTTGTATTCTTGTGTTTCTGTAATTGCGTTTTGAGATGTCATCTAGAAAGCTTATGTCTGGTCATGAAAAGAGATAGAAGAGGAAGCGAGAAAATGAATTCATAGAATCCCAAAAGGGAGCTCTCGACAAATTTGTTAGGCCAAATAGGAGTTCAGCTAGTAAGTCACAGGAACTAGCTCTAGTAATTTTTGAACAACCCAATGAAAATTTACATGAAAATGATAGCAACAATAGTGGTCATGGAAATTCAGGCACGAGTAATACTGCTGCGAGAGATCATGAAAATTTAGATGGAGATGATAATAACGTGAGTGATCCTGAACCAGAACAACAACCATTTACCAATAATATTTATGATCCAGCAAATTGGGGTAATTTAGATGATAAAAAAGGAATATTTTAGTGGAAAAGGGACCTATAAGAGAAGAAAACCTTGTTTTTCCATTAGATGATTCTGATAGGCACTTTTCATATTCATATTATTCTAAGAAACTAAGCAATGGGGAATTTCATGATCGAGAATGGCTAGTATATTCAAAGCGTGTTGACAAGGTGTTTTGCTTTTGTTGTAAGCTTTTCAAATTTAATAATAAAAAGAGTGCATTAGCAACAGAGGGAATGGGAGATTGGAGACACCTTAGTGCGAGGATAAAAGACCACGAACATAGTGTTGAGCATATTACTAATATGAAGAATTGGAATGAGTTGAGAATCAGACTAGGAAATAGTCAAACCATTGACAATGATTTGCAACAGCGATACACAAAGGAGAAAGAACGCTTGAAACAAGTTTTGCGAAGAATAATTTCTATTGCGAAATATCTAGGAAAACGTAATTTGGCGTTTCGAGGATCTAGTGAGAAGCTTTACGATGATAATAATGGCAATTTCTTAGCAAATGTTGAAATGATTGCTGAGTTTGACTTGGTAATGCAAGATCATCTTAGACGCATTGAAAATAATGAAATTCACTATCATTACCTTGATCTCTCTTTTAGCATCTAATGTTACAAGTTCTATTATAAATATTGTTAAAGAGGCCAAGTATTTCTCCATTATCCTTGACTGTACTCCGGATGTGAGTCACAAAGAGCAAATGACTCTACTTGTTCGATGTGTGAATATGTCAAGTAAAAACATGAAAATTGAAGAGTTCCTTCTAGGATTCCTTAAGGTAAATGACACATCTGGTTTAGGTCTTTTTAATGAATTGCTTGATGCGATTAAATCTTTTGGTCTTAATATTGATGATGTGAGGGGACAAGGTTACGATAATGGTTCAAACATGAAGGGGAAAATCAAGGAGTACAAAAACGACTACTTGATATAAATCGAAGAGCGTTGTATATGCCATGTGCTTGCCATAGTATTAATCTCACACTTTGTGACATGGCCAATTCATGTGGTAAAGCTATTATATTTTTTGGCCTTGTCCAACGAATATATGTATTGTTTTCAAGTTCAACTAAAAGATGGAAAGTTCTCCTTGACCATGTTCCAAGTTTCACTGTAAAATCTTTGTCTAATACTCGTTGGGAGAGTAGGATTAAAAGTGTCAAGGCTATTAGATTTCAAACTCCTCAACTAAGGTCAGCTCTACTTAAGTTGTCTAATTCTGGTGAGGACGCCATGGCGAGAAGCAATGCGAAAACTTTATATGATGTAATTGGTAATTTTGAGTTCTTACTTAGTATGGTAATTTGGCATGAGATGTTGTTTTCAGTAAATATGGTGAGTAAAACGCTGCAGTCCCCATCTATGTGCATTGACTCAACATTGCAACAGATTGAGAGTATAATGAAATATTTTGACAAGTATAGAAGTGAAGGTTTTTCAGCTAATTTAATTACTGCCAAAAACCTTGCAAATGATATGAAAATAAAACCATCATTTCCGGTAAAACGACGTGTTACTAGGAAGAAGCATTTTGATGAAACTAATGATGATGCTACTAATAGTGAAGAGATTCTAGCTGCAGAAAAGGCTTTTGAAGTTGATTTCTTTTAAGTTATGGTGGACACAGCCAATACTTTATTGAAAAATAGATTTGAGAAACTTGCAGTTTTCAAAGAAATATTTGGGTTTTTGCTTAGCTCATCAAATCTGAAGTCATTGGATGATGTTGAGCTCCGAAAGTGCTGCGGGAAATTTGCTAAATCCTTCTCTCGTAAAGATGAAAAAATTCAAAAGGATGTATCTAATGTTGACTTGGATGATCTCTTTTCTGAATTAAGAATGTTGCAAATGACCTTACCCGATAAACCAATGTGTGATGTGGAGATGTTTGAGTTTGTTAGAGATATAAATTGTTTTCCAAACATCTCTATTGCTTATAGAATTGTATTCACCGTTCCTGTGACAGTGGCTTTAGCTGAGAGAAGTTTTTCAAAATTAAAATTGTTAAAAAATTACTTGAGGTCAGCAATGTCACAAGAGAGATTGAATGGGCTACTATATGCATTGAGAAGGATCTAGTCAACCAGATCAATGTCGATGATATTAACGATGACTTTACCTCAAAAAATTCTAGAAAAAAATGCATTACGTAACTTGTGTACTTATTTGTTTTGCAAGTCAATACAAGATCTAAGTGTGAGTTGGAGTGTTGGCTGGAGTTCGAGCCGAAGTGCAAGATCTAGAGTGCGAGAAGGAGTGTTTAGCTGGAGTCTGGCTTGGAGTTTGAGCTGAAGTGCTATTTTGGTTCAGATATCATTTCATTCGACAAAAAATATATGTGCTTCTCTGAATCATTGTCACCAACAATACCATAAGTTGTTCCTGACATGTAAAATCTTCATTAAGAATTTAGAAAGGATTATGTTAATGTTTGTTTTGCTGAAATATCAAAAAACATCTCTATTATTTATGTACATGAACCCCAATTTTTTGTCTTACACCGGCCCCTGATTTGTCAGGGCGTAGACCAAGGTCTACACGTACGGACAAGTATCCGGGACGTACCGCAGACCATCACGGACTTACAACTGGATCTCACACTAGGAACACCGTGAAACCTGCCGCTAGCCCGCGACCGTAGCACGAAATTGAGGTTCGGGCTTCAGACTCCGCCCAAGTCCCAACGCCCGTGCAACGATAACCCGCGTGCAAGAGCATCTCCCCTCGTTTGGTGAACGCAGGCGAAAATCGGAAATTTTTTGGACCACATGAAATAAGTTTTCGGTCTGGTCGATTTTCTCACTAGCATATCCAGGTCGAGTTTCTACGTTTGGCTAAATTTCATTAAAGATGGGCGAATTTTATTAAGATAGGCGAATATAGACGGATTACATCGAATTTAAACTGAAGTAGTACATAACAAACTAAAAAAGACCGTCATCGTGGTCTTCGCCAGTGCCGTCGCCGTTCTACATGCCGAAGTTGTTGTAGAACGTCGTGTAGCCGGGATCGGCCTGGCCATCATCCTCGCCGCCGCCATCGCCGTAAATGCCGCCGCCGCCGGTGCCGGCGGAGCTCC
The DNA here is from genome assembly GCA_023614405.1 of Avena insularis. NCBI lineage: Eukaryota > Viridiplantae > Streptophyta > Magnoliopsida > Poales > Poaceae > Avena > Avena insularis. The sequence goes on along the minus strand of CM042693.1, from coordinate 367,703,386 downwards.
CTCGCACAGGTCGTCGCACCTCCACGACTGGTAGGAAGGGTCATCCTCGTCGTCGTCGTCGTCGAGAACGAAGAACGGGGCGCCCTGGTAGGCGAGCACGCCTTGACATCGCCTGCCTTTGCCGCCGCTCCTCGCCGCCGCAGCGGCGATGACGCTGCCACTCCTGCTCCTCCCAGTCCTTCCTGGACCATTCCAGGATCTCCGTCGACGACGGCTCCAACAACGGCGGCTGCGGCGCCGAGTCGCGGAGCGACTGCTCCACCGCGAACCTGAAGGCGCTATCCTCGGTCGGGGACGCGCCGTCCGCCGGCTCATTCTTCGGCGGCGAAGGCGTAGCGGTCGGGCCGGCATAGCAGCTACGCGCGGCCATTGATGACTATGACGCGCGAGCGTGTACGCGGCGGCGAGCGCACAGGCGAGACCGCCTCGCGCTTGTCTGGGCGCATTCCCGACGAAGGCCCAGTCGGCGTAGGGATAGGCGTGGATCCCGAGGAGTGGGAGGCGGAGGCAGAGGAGGAAGAGATCATGTTGGCCATCCTCCTCGGCATCCCCACTCCTGCGGCATCAGCTTACGGAGGTCATCGGTCGACTGACACACGGCGCGGAAAGGAAGTCACCCCCGGGGACACTGCGTGTTCCGGCGTTGATGTGCTCCATCACCGACGGCGTCCGGCCCGGCAGCGTTATTGCGGCGACTTCGTCCGGCGGCAGCGTTATTCTGCGACTTCGGCGGCCCCTCGTGGCGGGCGAAGCTCGAGCGGCATGGCGAAGAACTCCTCCAGAGAGAGGTTGTCGGGGCTCGGCGGCGGAGGATCATCCATGTCGGAGATGAACTCTGGATCTCAGGCGCTCCTCCAAGCATCGGCGTCGGCGGATAGGAATGCCGCGGCTAAGCTTCCGGCGAGTCCTCGTATCCGGCGGCGCAACGTAGCCGACCTCAGAGCGGTAGCGCTTCCGCTTCGCAGTCGCGCCGCCGTTGGCCGTTCGCCGCCGCACCATCGCCGGGGTATCGCTCGGCCATGGCTAGGGAGGGGAGCTGTGAGAGAGTGTTCACCGGAGTTCGGGCTGGTGGGCTGGGAGAGGTGTGAGAGAGTATGAAGAACTCCGGCGAGGGGGTACGGCTTATAAAGGCCGAGGTGGGCGACGAGGGAGGGAGGAGTGTAGCGGCGAGGACGGGAAAAGGGGAAACAGCCTGTCGCGGGAGCCAAGGCGGCGACGGTGGCGCGGCAATTCGGCGACGCGTGGCCGAAGCGACGGCCAATTATTGTCTGGCGGTCGCCGCGTGGTTCCGAGAATGAGGACGACTCGCCTTCCGTCGCTGACTCGGCGGGTCCACGCGCCGTTTCATTTTTTTCGCTGAGTTGGCTTCGTCTGGCGTCCCCAGGGCTTACCCGGGAACCTGACCTGGGTAGGCCGGACCAACAAATCCAAACGAGAGCAGGTTTCTGGTACACGACTGGACCGATTTCAGCATTCTAAATTTGATAACCGAGTGGAGATGCTCTAATGGTGTCTCGGCACACCCGTCGGGCCGCACGCCGCGCCTCCGCTTCTCCCCGGAATCCAGCGGCCGGTCGAGAGTCGGGCCTTGTTGCGCCGCAGAGCATAGTTGGGACACGCCGCCGTGTCGTATGCAGACGGCATCACAACTCATTGTTTAGGGTTTAGGTCTCGCCTGCTTACTTTCAAATGAGTAGGAAGCAAGGGCTGGTTCTGAATGATCCTCATGCACTGAACCTTCTTTCTTAAATTTCCACGATTTGTGGCGAGTGGTAGGTAGTTGCTCCGGTGCAAGCGAATTGAATCAACGAGGGCCGATGCGTAAGCGAGCACAAACCGAACTTTCTCGGTACCGTTCAGATTCGACCGAGCGTCTGATTATATAAATGGACAATCGCACTGTTATCGTCGTCATTCTGTAAACTTGGTACGAAACGCTTTGGTTTCGTTTTATCGAGCCGGCAAGCATGTATTTTTTTACAAACACAGGTCGGCGATGGCGCCGAACTTGCCACTGGGGTGGGCGCCTGGCTGACGTGGCCGCTATGTCGGCGCCATTTCAAATGGCGCCGACCCTAGGGTTATAGCCAATCGAGCAGTTTTCCTTTCCCAGCCCTCCCATTTCCTCCTCCCAGCCGCCACAAGCTCTCTCTCCTATTTTTCGCCCCTCTCTTCAAATCTTGTTGAAACTCCAAGATTTCTTGGATTGGGACCATGGCAAGTCTTCTTAGAGGTAATCTCTCTCAAATCCCCTTTGATTCCACCTATTAGAATGTCTAATTTGATCTCATTTATCTCTTTTTTGTTGAAACCCTAGAAGATCATAGATATGTTATTTAGATATCTTTGTAAATAATATTTGTTTGAATAGATTGTAGCTAGTGTATGTATGCATTTGATAGGAGCTTTGTCTTAGTGTTTGCTAATTTAGTTTACATATGACAAAACAAAAATATGCACATGTGGAAATATATTTGTAGGGATTCATTTCCATAGAGTTTGCTAGGGTATGTATGCATTGGATATGAGCTTGTCTTAGTGTTTACTAAGTTGGGAAGCACTTCAATGGAAAATTAGCCGGTTGTATGATAATATAGCTTAGGACATTATAAGTAATAGTGTTTGCTATGTTAATTATCCCAATGTTTGTAGATTCTCCGGACATGTGGACGGAGATTGCACGTCAGATGAAGTTTGCAGAAAGTACCAAAGGCATGTATCCCAATATTTCATCGAAAGATGCTCTGATGCTACCAAGATATCCGGTACCAAATTGTTGTTGTGGTAAAACTTGTCATATACAACAATCTAACTACCACACTACTGCTATCCACGCATTCTACCGTTGCCCCGATACACGCATGAGTTTTGGTGTCTTCTAACATGGTATCTATCATACTTGATTGATCGTTGATTGTTGATATGGTAAATTTTATTTGACAGGAACATTGCACATGCTATTTCTTCCAGTGGATCGATGGCCCCGAGTGTTATGATGACTATCTTCTTTCATGGGATATTAACATTATTTTGGGCCCAAAACTAGCTGAGAGGTGGAAACGCATTATGCGTCCTCCTCCATCTCCACCTAAGTATTGGAAATTACACGAGACCACACCCAAGGCTCCTCCACTTGTTTGGTGTGAGCACTGTCAAGATATGACACGGTGGTGTCCCCTTTACGGCCCTGACACTTTAGATGAGTCTTGGAAGGTTTTCGATGAGGAGAAAAAGAAGCATGATGATGAAATAAACTTGGAGTTGCAAGAGATTGAAAAAGCACAGAAGGAGCGCTCAAGGAAGTACCAGTTAGAAGCTAAAAGGAAGAAAGAAGAAGAGGCAAGGATTAAAGAATAACAAAGGGAAGAGAAGAGAAGGAAAGAGTGGGAAGATAGCAAGGCTTGGTTGAATAAGGAAAACACAAAGTGGAAGCTGTGGAACTAATTTGGCACATTCTGATATCATCATGTATCAGGCTTGGTTGTAAGTTGTGGAACTAATTTGGCACCGTTTTCATTATGTTTGTAATGAGTACTTGAGATAAAATATTTGCAACTCAAATTGATTTCTACTTAGATGATAAGCACATTGCATAGCACGAAATGATGATAAATTGCTAGACGGTACAATTTATTTGTTGCTATTGCTGGTGCTTGGGGAATGGAAACCATTGACCCCTCTAAATAGAAGATACAAGAGCACCATTTTGAAATGGAAACTATATTAAAAGGAAATACGAGTGTCTAGCAATTTTTGTACTCATCCTAATTGTTTCGTTTGTTGGCCATCTTTTTAGCACATCATTCGTCGAACGCTTCGGTTGTCTGTTATCAGGCTCTCTTTCTTTTCTCCTCTAGTTCCTTGGCCTCTTTTTTCTGCACATATTTTTCTCCATACCAGTAAACTTCGTACTGTCTTTGGTCTTCAAACCAGAAATCCTTGTCGCATCGCGATCCCGTCTATTGAATAATATAGTTTTTTAGCTTAAACATTGAGCGAGAAGAGAGTTCTACCCTAGTAAAAAAATTGAGCAAGGAGAGAGTTCTTACGAAATAGGCTGCAGGATCCCGGCGTTCGCACAAATCCCCATTTTCCGCCAAGCCCACCGCTCTTCATCTTGGCTTCATCACCGTAGCAGCATCCCACCATGCAATCACACTGTATGATCCACGGAACATGGCCGTCTAGTTCATTCATCGGTGGCATGTCTGGTGGGAGGAATGTACCACTACGAGGCCCTACGAGTTCAAAGGCTATCTCCTTCCCTTTCCTTGAAGAGGATCCTGCACCGGCCATGAGTGGTGTTGGCTGAGAGAGATAGAGAGTGAGAGAAGTTGGCTAAGAGAGATAGAGAGAGGTTGATTGGAGTGAATACGAAGACAGACAGACAACCACCCGGGTGCTATTTATGGAGGAATGACGAAGACAGACACACCGGCCGAGAGTTAAAAGTAATATAGGGATATATAGAGAAAGATTAGCCCGCTAATTTATTGATCATAGAATTCATAAATAAGTTACAAGTGTTTTGGCAAACAAAGTGAGAAACATAATTTTGCGGAACATAACGGTACGGCAGATAAGTAAATATTACACACGGGCTAAACTAAAACAATACTACGGCTCCCCACCGAGTGCCCGAATACGTGCCTTCAAATTTTCTATCTCGACACGTTGGTCCATGATGAGGACCGTGCTTCAATAGGAAACGGGTCGTCGCACCACTGGAAGAATTCACATTGGCCATTACCCTATTAAAATGTTCTACAATTATTAAATATAACACACATAGGCTATATATTTATAAATATGATGGTTTTAAGTACATACCTGGCCGTCTGCACTAGGACAATCCCAATACCTTCGCCCAGCATTTTGGAACCTCCAGTCATAGCATAGCCTAGCTTCAAAGTTGCAGTCGTACCAAAATCGTCGAAGGTCTGCCATTGTTGTGTTGTTGTAGGTGAGACGGAAAACATTGTGTACGAGTGATATATATAGCTAGACATTTCTAAAGTATTGTATGGGGTATGTTTGCTTTTCGTTGAGTGCCACTGTAAACAGTGTGTAGTCACCATCAACTGTACACTGCATTATCACTAATGTGTAGTACTAATAGCAGCAGTGTGTAGTCACCATCAACGATGTAGTACTACTAGCGCAGCAGTGCTATCCAAATCACATGTGCTCAGTGTTTCAGTGGTACTAGCAGCAGTGTGTAGTCACCATCAACAGTGTGTAGTGCTACTAGCAACAGTGTGCTATCCAAATTACATGTGCTCAGTGTTTCAGTGTTTCAGTGCTACTAGCAGCAGTGTGTAGTCACCATCAACATTGTGTAGTACTACTAGCAGTAGTGTGCTATCCAAATCACATGTGCTCGGTGTTTTAGTGTTTCAAAGGCTCAATGCTCGGGGTTTGATGATCAATGATTTCCATTGCTCGTGTTTGATGCTCAATTATTAGAATGGTTGGAATCGCTGACTCCGCCACTCGATCATAATAATTTCAATATTCAATGATTCACTGACTCAGTGACTTAGTGCACATGTATTTCAATGGTCCAATGATTCACTCAGTGATCAATGATTCAATGATTCGTAGCTATGTGAGTGTTGCAGGAGCAATAATTCATCACAACACTAATTCATTGCTTCCCTTTAACTATAAATGTCCATGCACTCTTTCTTTCAACTAGAGCACCATGTCCAGAAACTGTTCTTTTCCAGGTAGCTCGGTCAATCCATATGATCCTGATCGTTACCCAAGTATTCGGTATCTGCCGTTGTCCAACACGACCAATTGTTAGGGTCGAATATGATTGGTCGTTTGAGAATGCAGAAGAAGATTCTCAATATGTGCCAAACCAGGTACGCAATGAACACAGCCAATTGTTAGGCCTCAATATTCACTATTTATATCATGAACTTTTATTCGTAGGGGTACCGATGCGGCCACTATCAGTACGAAGACGAGGAGTTCTCTCCGGAAGCTAGGGTACTAATTTACAACAATCATATGGAGATTGAAAGGCTGAAGACACAACTTCGCAATTTAGGTGGCGAATCATAGATTTATGTGTATGTTCCTGAAAGAACAAGGTTGGGAACCATGTATGTTTTGTAATTCTCAATTTGTCCAATAATTAAATATTCTGTAAGAGAACTCCATGTCTTGTAGTGAAAAATTACTAAATTAAATAAACACTTTGGTCGGTGCCACATGAAATGGCGGCGAAGTTGCACGCTTCGGCGCCAGGTGAAATGGCGCCGAACACTGGGCTGGATTTGTTCCCCCAGACACACCTTCTGTGTCTGGTGTGGCGCCGAAGACGAATATAGGTGCCGAACTTCGGCGCCACTTGAAGCGGCACCATAGTTGCACAGTTCGGCGCCGGGTGAAATGGCACCGAACGCTGGGGCTGGATTTGTTCCCCCAGACACACCTTCTGTGTCTGGTGTGGCGCCGAAGATGAATATAGGCGCCGAACTTCGGCGCCACTTGAAAAGGCGCCGAAGTTGCCTGATTCGCGCCGTTGAAATGGCGCCAACTCGGGTTGGTTTGTCCCGAACACGCTTCAGGTCTGTGTGGCGCCGAAGATGAATATAGGCGCCGAACTTCGGCGCCACTTGAAACGGCGCCGACGTTGCACAGTTCGGCGCCGGTTGAAATGGCGCCGAACGCTGGGGCTGGGTTTGTCCCCCAGACATACCTTCTGTGTCTGGTGTGGCGCCGAATGTAGGGGTTCGTAGCATAGAAAACAAAAAAAAATTCTACCGCATGCACACAAACAAGCCAAGATCTATCTACTAGACTGTAGCAACGAGTCGATAGAGGAACTCACCCTCGAAGATTCCAAAGCGGTTAATGAGAGCAGATTCTCGTGGGTGATGTAGTCGTACACTTGCCGATCTCAAGATCGCGTAGACGATCCTTCCGGCGCTGCATTCCGGCAGGGCTCCATGATCGGTCACATCGTTCGTACTGACGAAGACCTTCCTCTCCTTGTTCCAAAGAAAATGGAGGTTGTAGCACTCTCGCGATTCCGCAGACGACGGCGTGGTACCGGAAGTAGAGGGGAGATCTCGCAGGGCTTCGCCTTAAGCCGGAGCGAGTATGGTGGACTATGAGAGAGCCTTGGTGATCTAGGGTTTAGACACACCAATTAGAAGGAGCTAAACCGGCGGCTAGGGCAATTAGAAGCTCTAACTCGGCGGCTTGGGAGAAATCCCTAGGCTGTGGCTAGGGTTTAGGTTTAGAGGGAGGCAACTTGTGTGTCTAGGAGGGGAGCCCTGCCCCTCCTTATATAGGTGGAGGGAGGCACGCCAGGGGAGGGGAGTCCCTCCCCAACTCGGACCCAAGGTGGGCCGGCGGTGGAGGTGGGACTCCTCCCCAACTCGGATTCCACCGCCTCCTCTTTTCCACTTTCCAAATTTAGCCGTTTGACTTTTCAATTTAGCTATTTGACTTCTCAAACTAGGATTTGAATTAATCCTCTATTTGGAACAGCGATGACACTTAGTACATGATGCAATCATACCAACTTGATATAACACATCCATGTACCCTTCCCCTCCGGAGTGCCGGACATTCCGGAACCTTCTAGAACATTCCCGATGAAAACACCGGAATCATTCCATAACTCCGAAACGGGACTTTCCTTATATGAATCTTATTCTCCGGACCATTCCGGATCTCCTCATGATATCCCGGATCCCATCCGAGACTCCGAACAACATTCGGTCTCTCACTCATCATTCCATAACTACTCAAACAACGTCGAATCCTTAAGTGTGTCTCCCTACGGTTCGTGAATTATGCGGACATGATCGAGACACTTCTCCGATCAATAACCAATAGAGGAATCTGGAAATTCATATGGCTCCCACATATTTCTACGATTACTTTGCGATCGAATGAACCACTTACATACGATACCAATTTCCCTTTGTCTCACGATAGTTTACTTATCCGAGGTTATGATCGTCGGTATCTCTGCATACCTAGTTCAACCTCGTTACTGATAAGTACTCTTTTCTCGGTCCCGTGATATGTGATCCCTTGTGAGCCAGTCACATGCTTGCAAGCTAATTGGATGACATTCCACCGAGAGGGCCTAGAGTATATCTATCCGTCATATGGATGGACAAATCCCACTCTTGATCCATGTGTCTCAACCAATACTTTCCGAACACTCAATGCCACCTTTATAGCCACCCATTACGGTGGTGTTTGATGTCATCAAAGCATCCTTCCGGTGAAGGTGATAAGCATGATCTCATGGTCGAAGGAATTAGGTTACTATGTATCAGAAAGCTTATAGCAAATGAACTATATTAAATGACTTGATCTTTATGCTACGCTTAACTATAGGAGTATGTCCATCACATCATTCTCCTAATGATATGACCCTGTTGTTAATAACATCTCTATGTTCATGATCAGGAAACCATGATCATATATTAACCAACAAGCTAGTTTAACAAGAGGCTTTACTAGGGACTCTTTTATGTTTACAAATCACACAAGTATTAATGTTTCCTGTTAATACAATTATAGCATGGTATGTAAACATTTATCATAAGTATGAAGATATGATAATAACCACTTTATTATTGCCTCTTGGGCATATCTCCAACAGTCTCCCACTTGCACTAGAGTCAATAATCTAGTTTCAAACCTTTGTGTATTCAACACCTATGGCTTTCCGGTGTTGTATGTACACGATTGCTAGTGGTCAACTGATCTCCGGATTTGACACTTCCAGGTCCGTGTGTAATTGCATGTATTTGCGTCTCTACGCATCACTCGTTCTCTAATGAGATGGCTTCGTACAAATTTGGTCCTTTGGTGTGACCTTTAGTTCTTTGGGGTTAAAAACATGTTGATAATATTGTCGTACAATATATCTTCATAGTATTATCCCACTGTGAACTACACCTAGTTTGATAACAAACTACTTGACACAAAATGCCCTTTTTTTTTGCTAAAATAGCAGTCATACACTTAGCCTTTTGTTGTAGTATCTGTCACAATGTCTTTAACTTTGGAACTCATCCAAATCCATTATGGAACCCACTTTCCATTATATTGTGCCACCCTTGGTTTAGATTGAGATAAACTTAATTTGTACTTTGTGACAAAACTAGTATCAATGTAATTCATTTACAATGAACTAACCATCTATTTGTCACTTCTACAAATAATATATTCTTAGTTCTTCCAAAAGATCATAAGAATATCCTTACTATTGTCCAATGATCATCTTATGAATCATTCTGGTATATGCTCACATCATTTAGAGCATAGGACATATCTGGATTTGTACATATCACAGCATAATTGATATAAATACTCTTTGTGATTTCATACATCAAGTATCAATCTATACTTGAATCTTTGTTTCACTTACCCAGTGTCAATACACTTGAATATATCATCAATATTGAACTCATTCAATCTTTTCTGTGTGACAAGAACCTTTCTTGTAGTTTATATATTGAACTCATTCAATACATCATCTATGTACTTTCGGCACAACCATATTAGCGTCTATTGATGCCAAATATTTGGGTTTTGCCTAAGTCTTTCATCGAGATGAAATTCTTATCCTGTGTTAATAAAAGATACATTATTTCCAATCAACAATATGTCTTCCACATAATGTATTAGAAACATGTCTTAGCGCTCCCACTTAATTACTTGCAAACGCAAGCATCTTCATTGTCTCTGATGAATTTAAACTCTTTTAACAATTTCATCATTTGTGAAGATTCCAACTCCGCGATGCTTACTTCAACCATTGAAGTTTGCATATGCATTTAGCATCCTTTGAATTAACAAAACCCTATGGACCATGTTATGCACATGTCCTAGGTAACAATTATATTAGAAGAACTTGTTTTGTTTATTCAACTACCATATAACAAAATTATATGTAGTGTCTGCTACATTAATCCGTCTAGACTAAATATCGCTATGAAAGATCAAATCTTGTCATAGTCAACCTTTGAACATTGTTGTGAACTCTTTCCCAATATGTCGACTATTTCATAGATGTGAAACATCCATGTCTATTTCTTTATAGATCCAAACACAACTGCAAGGTCTTACACCTTTCTCGAGGGTCCTTCAAGTTCAAAACTTTGATTTCTCATGTATGGAATTATCACGGATTTTATGGCTTCAAGCCATTTGACGGAGTCAGGGCCCATCATTGCTTCTTTGCATGTAGTCCGTTCATTATTCTCAAATAATGATTCAACCCTCAAATCTTGGTATTTGATTGTTTACTCGACCTACTTGGTTCAATAGAAACTTTGACCTTCGTAACCACAACCTTTGAGGCACGTGAGCCATGAGCATTGTTGCTGCCTCCGGAACACTTTTTCATTGTGCAACTTTGCACATATAGCTAAGGTTCCTTTAACCTTATCAAAGTTCTATTGTCCTCCCACTTAACTTTTCACGAAAAATTCCTTCTCAAAGAAACTTGACGTTCTAAGCGACAAACACTTTTGTCTCCGGTGTTATGGAGGAATACTTAACAAAGACAGGTTCATCCGACTTTGGTTGCAAACATCTTTCTTATGCATAGCATACCAATGTTTAAGAAAGGACAACTTGGGTTTTATCCCAAACCATAACTTTATATGGTGTCAATTCAACGGATTATGATGGAGCTCTTTTCAGTGGAAAAACGGTAATCTCTAAAGCTTTTAATCTTTAAAATATAATGGCAGTTTTATGAATTACACCTTCGATCTTACCATGTCAAACAAGGTTTAATTACATATCTCGAACGCTCCATACTCTTATGGTGTTTCGGGAAATGCAAATCCATGGAATGATTCCTTAAATCTTACGTATTATGCTAAACTTGTAACTCAAATATCTTCCTTTATGATCTTTATCATAAACTATTTATATTCTTGTTACAATGATTTTGCACTTCATCTTGAAAGTCTTTGAACTTTTCAAATGTTTCATACTTCATCCTTATTAAGTAAATATTCATATATTCACTCAAATTTTCGGAGAAAGTATATGAAGTTGAAATCCATCGCTCTTGACTACACACAATGGACTTTGTACAACAATATGTACAAGTTCCAATAAGCTAGTCTTTCGTTCCCTTTTGGCCTTTGAACGAAGTTTTAATTATCTCTAGGAAAGTTTTCACAAGCGTCATGTGATCAAAATCAAAAGACTCCAAAATTCCATCCACATGGAGTTTCTTCATGTTTTCTTTCCAATATAATTTAAACGGCAATGTCACTTCCTAAGTGATCTTTCAATCAATTTGTCTTTCGACATCTTTAGCACTAGTTTTATGGATGTGATTTCTCCAACGAGATTTGCGAATCATCCATAGTTTATGGATTACGACAATTATTTGAACAACCCTTTTGTTCTCATAATACCTGATAAAACAAATCTTGAAGGCAAGCTTTGACGTTTAACGAGCAACACAATAACCTTTTATTTGTTCTCGATGAACATCATCACATATTCTTTTGCTAGTTACTTAGGCCATTGTAGTTCATGAATTGTGTTGCCTCGTATGACGATTCACACCAACAAATTCAGTATCAAATACTTAAGAACCACATTGTTTAATAAGCAAAGAATATAGCCATAACATGTATATCATCTATATACTTAAACTGAATAATTCTAGTCTTTTCTTTTCTGCCATATATTTATGAGATTCTCTTTCAGTATTTCCTTTTCTGTTTGAAAGAATCTATCAACATCAATAGTGGAGTCATACATATGACACATAGTCCAAAGCGTGTATAGTTAAATACCAATGTCTTTGGACTTACACTTTGAAGTAGATCACCATTATCAAATGTTTGGTGTTCTTTCAAATTCCTTTCTTTAGTAATCTCTTGGTGTAGTAAACATTTTACCTACATCAAATATTCGCCCTCATCATGGATTTATCCATGATCAAGCTACTTTTAGCTTGTAACGGTGAATCGCGAGTATAATGTTGCTCCCCAAAACCTTTTGGAAGATTAGGACAACTAGTGTCTCCAACCTTTTGTAAATTCTCATCAAATATGAGAACATGAATTTTGCCATATTATACTCTATCATGTTGCAACCAAAACTTCATTTCATATATCACAATATCTTCCACATATCATGGTTTCTGAAACAACTCTTTCAGATCCTAGATAACCTTGATATTAAGACAATCCTTTGAATATCAAGAATCATGGAGACAAACATGATACTCATACACTAACTCTTGGAATTTGTCACTCTTGTTTTAATACCAATTATTAAACTTCATGGAGTAACCGGAACTTACTGAAAGTTTGCAATAGGACTTTTAAACTTTAGATTAACACTTCAAAACAATACGATACCAGTTCGTAAAGTAACTAACCAGAATTCTATAGTTCTATCATCTCAATTATAACTAAGCGCAAGGTGGTAAACGGATGCCAATGACTACAACAACTATGCAATTCACTTTGATTAATTTATGATAAATAGCGCTCAACTTTTAATTATATTGCTGTTGAACTCCCACTCAAAACAATATCCCTCACATTGTTTTAGTGATCACACGAACCAAATCCACCACATCAAAACCGATCATCACGAGAGTTGATGCAACTTCAATGGCAAACAATCAACATGTTCATCATATCTACTATATGATTCATGCTTTACCTTTCGGTGATCCGTGTTCCGAGACCATGTCTGTACATGCTAGGCTCGTCAAGATCAACCTTAGCTTCCGCATGAGCAAATCTGGCTTGCTTACGTTGTATACACTCGTAGAATCTAACACACCCGATCATCACGTGGTGCTTCAAAACAACGAGCTTTAGCAACGGTGCTTACTAAGGATGAACACTTTAAAACTTGAAATTGTGTGCTTGAGGGATCATCTTATAATGCTACCGTCGTGAACTAAGCAATACAAGATGCATAAAAGGATTAACATCACATGCAATTCATAATATGTGATATGATATGGCCTTTCTTCTTTGTGCTTCCGATCTCCATCTTCAAGCACGAACATGATCTCCATCATCACCGACATTGCATCAAGGTCAATGATGCTTCTCCATGGTTGTCGTCCACCGGCTTCAACTATTACAACTACTTTGAATAGACACGCGGGTCTTAACAGAAATTAAAGACAACCATATGGCTCCTGCCGGTTGCCGACTTACAATAAGGAATTTGCATACATCATATATAATCACAATCATGGCCATATCACATCACTGCATACCCCTGCAAAACAAAGTTAGACGCCTCTAATTTTCTTTGCATATTTTACGTGGTTTGGGGCTTTCAATAAGTGTCGTTCTAACTTACGAACAAGAACCACAACATTGATACTAGTATTGTTAATCACCCGTTGTAAATTGGATCTTAACTATGCTAGGAGAAACAGGCACCCGCAAAGCCACTTATGCAATACAAGTTGCATGTCAAGCGTGGAGCAAGTCTCATGAATGATGTCATGTAAGGTTAGCCCGGGCCGCTTCATCCCAACATACCGCAAGATGCAAAGTACACAAGAAGCAATCGACAATAAAAGCATCAACGCCCACAATGACCATTGTGTTCTACTGCAAATGATCTACATATAGACACGGCTCGATACTTTGTAGGGTTCGTAGCATGGAAAACAAAAAAATTCTACCGCATGCACACAAACAAGCCAAGATCTATCTACTAGATTGTAGCAACGAGTCGATAGAGGAACTCACCCTCGAAGATTCCAAAGCGGTTAACGAGAGCAGATTCTCGTGGGTGATGTAGTCGTACACTTGCCGATCTCAAGATCGCGTAGACGATCCTTCCGGCGCCATGCGTTCGCAGTGCTCCCAATGATCGGTCACGTTGATTTTCGTGAAGACCTTCCTCTCCCTTGTTCCAAAGGCGGCGGAGGTTGTAGCACTCTCCTCTCGCGATTCCGGCCTGACAGTGGTGCCCGGAAGTAGAGGAGATCTCATGAGGCTTCGCCTTAAGCCGGAGCGAGTATGGTGGACTATGAGAGAGCCTTGGTGATCTAGGGTTTAGACACACCAATTAGAAGGAGCTAAACCGGCAGCTAGGGCAATTAGAAGCTCTAACTCGGCGGCTTGGGAGAAATCCCTAGGCTGTGGCTAGGGTTTAGGTTTAGAGGGAGGCAACTTGTGTGTCTAGGAGGGGAGCCCTGCCCCTCCTTATATAGGTGGAGGGAGGCGCGCCAGGGGAGGGGAGTCCCTCCCCAACTCAGACCCAAGGTGGGCCGCTGCGGTGGAGGTGGGACTCCTCCCCAACTCGGATTCCACCTCCTCCTCTTTTCCACTTTCCAAATTTAGCCGTTTGACTTTTCAATTTAGCTATTTGACTTTTCAAACTAGGATTTGAATTAATCCTCTATTTGGAACAGCGATGACACTTAGTACATGATGCAATCATACCAACTTGATATAACACATCCATGTACCCTTCCCCTCCGGAGTGCCGGACATTCCGGAACCTTCTAGAACATTCCCGATGAAAACACCGGAATCATTCCATAACTCCGAAACGGGACTTTCCTTATATGAATCTTATTCTCCGGACCATTCCGGATCTCCTCATGATATCCCGGATCCCATCCGAGACTCCGAACAACATTCGGTCTCTCACTCATCATTCCATAACTACTCAAACAACGTCGAATCCTTAAGTGTGTCTCCCTACGGTTCGTGAATTATGCGGACATGATCGAGACACTTCTCCGATCAATAACCAATAGAGGAATCTGGAAATTCATATGGCTCCCACATATTTCTACGATTACTTTGCGATCGAATGAACCACTTACATACGATACCAATTTCCCTCTGTCTCACGATAGTTTACTTATCCGAGGTTATGATCGTCGGTATCTCTGCATACCTAGTTCAACCTCACATCGATAAGTACTCTTTTCTCGTTCCCGTGATATGTGATCCCTTGTGAGCCAGTCACATGCTTGCAAGCTAATTGGATGACATTCCACCGAGAGGGCCTAGAGTATATCTATCCGTCATATGGATGGACAAATCCCACTCTTGATCCATGTGTCTCAACCAATACTTTCCAAACACTCAATGCCACCTTTATAGCCACCCAGTTACGGTGTGGTGTTTGATGTCATCAAAGCATCCTTCCGGTGAAGGTGATAAGCATGATCTCATGGTCGAAGGAATTAGGTTACTATGTATCAGAAAGCTTATAGCAAATGAACTATATTAAATGACTTGATCATTATGCTACGCTTAACTATAGGAGTATGTCCATCACATCATTCTCCTAATGATATGACCCTGTTGTTAATAACATCTCTATGTTCATGATCAGGAAACCATGATCATATATTAACCAACAAGCTAGTTTAACAAGAGGCTTTACTAGGGACTCTTTTATGTTTACAAATCACACAAGTATTAATGTTTCCTGTTAATACAATTATAGCATGGTATGTAAACATTTATCATAAGTATGAAGATATGATAATAACCACTTTATTATTGCCTCTTGGGCATATCTCCAACACCGAAGATGAATATAGGCGCTAAGGCGCCACTTCACGCCCAGTGACCGTTAAGTTGCCGGGTGAAATGGCGCCGACATCTCTGCACACTTCAAATTCACAGATTTACATATAGCAAATTCACAGATGACAATTAAAATTTACAGATTATATCTCACGGATGACAGTTTCATAACATTACATATAGCACATCAAGATTCACAACATTACATATAGCACATCAGATTCATCACAGGTAGGTAGCAAAATATGTCCGCACATACATAGTTCAAGTCCTACATAGTCAAGTTTCATAACATGTCTGCACAATCTACACAAACAGATCTCACTTCCGCGCCTTCCTTTTCTTGACGACACCCTTCTTACAACGTGGTTTGAGAGCATCAGTGCCGGGGGTTGTAATATCCGGTGCGCGGCGTGCACGAGAACCCATACGAGGCATACCTTGTGATTGGCTTGGCTCCGGACCATCATGGACAGTTTGGGAGGACGAAGCTCCACGGAACATGGACAACGGAGTGTCAGAGTCGATGGTGGTCCCGTCTCCTGAATTGTACATGGATCCGCTGCCACCAGAAGTTGGAGGGCTCGGCTGGAGACTCGTCATGTCAGTGGTAGAATCCCGGCATCCAAGTCTAGACACCATTGAGCGGGAACGTTTGACCAATTTCTGCATAATAGAACAATGTAAGTGTTGGCTAGACTTGTAGACACGAGCGGGAAACATATGTACATTTGCCAAACTTGTGAACTTTGCTAGTCATTACCTCGAGACACTTGCGCAGGGTAGACTCGGCAGCTGGACTTCCTGGAGTAACCCTCAGCGCCACTTTAGCTTCTTTGATACCTCGTACAAGCTCACCGTCCTACAAAGAATGACACCTATGAATATCATCAACGAGAACTAGCAAATAATTCAGTGCTTGATATTACTATGTTCTTACCACACGGTTTCGCACAGGGCCATGGTCGACACGCTTGTCCATCCGGACCTCTTCATCAAACTCATTTGGCTCGTCGGATCCCTCTTCTAAGCAATCGATGTTGGTCCAGCTGGGCTTGAGATGAACCCGAGTAGCTTTCTGCAGCCATGTCTCGTAGTCTCGGCTGTTGTTATAAGTCCAACTCTGCTGGAGGATATCCTTATGATATGCCTTGTCATTCCATTCCTGGATATACTCCCGGTGATGATGTTCCCAATCAGTAATTGACTTGTTTTTCCTTCTATCAAGCCTATCAAAAAGCACATAGAGGAGACAATGAAGAACAAAGGAGAAACATATATGCGACAGGATAAATGGGTTGGCGCTGAAGGAATCTTACTTGTGCAGATCAGACGAGGTGGAGAAGTGCTCCGGGGGCAATTCCTGGACCTTACCAAACTGCATCCCGACTCGGTGTGGAAGGTGGTACTCGACCGCGTAGAAGCAAATGAGCGGGCACCTCTTCGTCCACATATCCATGTCTTGAGTGCACATCGGGTTTAAGTTAAAGTCCTCGCCTAGCTCACTCACAGTGTACGGCTGCCATGTAACCTATGAGTGAAAAAAGAAGATGTTAGGCAACAATGACAACATACATTAAGCAAAATCGATATGACACTCACCTGCCCCCGATGCAAGGAGTCAAAATCCTCGGTGTATGATCGATACAGATTATCGGAGGGCCCCCACTTGGTAGATACATCCTCATAAAAGTACACAACGGTGGGTGCACGGTCTTCTTCCGGGTGTTCCCAATCTCAGGTGCGTAGGTGGTGGGTCGGCCTATGGGAAATCTAAGCCAGCTCCAAACCTGAAAATAAGCAAATAGGTTATGCAAAGCTAGATGGTTATGCAAAGCTAAATGGTAATGCAAACAATTATGTTGGTCAAAGTAAACCAACCTGTAAGACCAGAACACAACCACCCATGTTTGATGTACACTTGCTCCTCCTACAAGCCTCATCAAGTTGTCGATACAAGTAAGCCAACCCCAAACCCAGTGTATCTCCCAAAGATCGTCCCAGTCACGTAGTAGAGGCAAATACATCCACGAGACGTCACTACCCCCGGAGTCTGAAAAAAGCACCTTCCCAAACACATACATCACATACGCTCGAGCATACCGTGATACGGTCTCCTCGTTGGCATCGAGGGGAAGATGCCCAAAGTGGTGTTCTATCCAAGTCAATCTCATCCCACCTGTCTTGCTCCCCTTCGTCCCAGCAATTTTCTTCGGTGGCCTTACTCCTAGAAGCTCTTCAACCATGTCCACAGATCTGGCTTGTATCTTTCCGATCCATTACATCCTAAGAGAGGCAAGGCGGTCAACATCGCCATGTCTTGCAAAGTTATAGTCATCTCGCCACATGGAAGGTGGAACGTATGTGTCTCCACGTGCCATCTATCGACTAGCGCTGTAAGGGCGACACTGTTGTAGGTCGGCAGCCCGCGCTCAATCATGGTCACAAAGCCAATCAGATTCGCCCTCCGTAAGTATGGTGTGTACCTCTCATCAAAAACCATCTGCTCTGTATTGACCTTGTGTCCACGTATGCGAAGGGGTAGTAGAGCCTGCCAATATAGCGATTAGCATTAGTTAAGCAAGTAATAAACAGTAATAGAGAACAATAATTAATTTAGTGATGATCATGTTAGACAATACGTGCATACCTGGGTTTCCGAGAGTATGCGACCTCGGTGGCTCTCCTCGTACTCCGTCTCAAGAAGATGGTACCGTGCCCGAGCCGCCATCCTACAAAGATAAGGTTTTTTGTGAGTTTCAGAAACATGCAGTTATAATTGAAAGATGATTTATAGCATAGGACAAAATAAAGACACCTAACAAGAATAATGTGTTAAAAACAGAAGGTAAACATGCATAGGACAAAATATAACCTTTCTAGCCCGTTGAAACGCCTCGGCTAATTTCCCTATCACCTTTGGACGACGGCGATAACCTTTCATATGTCTAGTCCCTCGAGGCCTCTTAGGGCCTCTACCACGCCCGCTTGATGAAGGGTTACTAGCGGCCATGGCGGCGGCTTCACCGCTGCTTTTTCATGACTAGTTTGTTCTTCCGATCCTCACAACTTAGTTTTTTTGTGTTCTTGTGACCTTCTTCGCCGCATACCGAACAACGGTTCTTCACGGGGTCCTCCACAAAATCATCATTCGGACGGGGTCACTTGAAGGTTGTCCCTCCATCGGCTTGGTCCGTGTCCATCTTGAACCGCTTAGTCGTTCTTCCCCCTTTTGTGTAGATCATTAGCTTGCTATCTGGTAAGTACACCGACCCGGTATACTTAGGCCATTGGGCCATGTCTAGGTAAGGCTCGAATCTACCAGCCCATGTGCGATATAGCTCTTCAAGATTGTAGAAACGTGAGACGGAGTTGTATGGGTCCACGGCCCGAGCACGACACGCGGTTATTGTATGAGAGCATGGTAGATGGATCTGTAAAGGCATCTGGCACGTGCAAGAGTACTGAGCAAGCACAACAACATATTTGCGACCACCATACTGCTCACCACCTGAGTTGGTACCTCCTACCACCGAAAACTCATACTTCTAGACCTCCTTATCAAAACAAGTCCATGTTTGGTCATGAGATTTCGTGGCTTGGTATCCAAGTTGTCCGTGTCGCAAGAAATAGCAACAAGAAGGGTGCCCCTAAACTTCCCTGTAAGGAACGTTCCATCCACACAAAGAAATGGACGACAATGCTTGAATGCTTCAACACAAGGGCGGAAGCACCAAAATGCTCGACGGAACACTTGGTACTTGACACCTTCGACCGTGCGAGTCTCGATTGGATGGGGCTGCACAATGTGCGTCATACCAGGGTTTCGATGTGCCATTGCCACCAACAACCTAGGGAGCCTCCCATATGCTTCCTCCCAATCACCATAAACCATCTTCATAGCCATTTGCTTAGCCCTCCAAGCCTTTCCATACTTGATATGATAGTCAAATATGAGTTTCACAAATTGGACCAAAGAGGCCGCTTGCAGGGTAGGGGTAGCTTTGATGGCATTGGCACACCGGTGTGCAATAAAAGTAGATGTCAGTTCCGGTGCTTGTTGCCCTCTAGGACGGCATTGCCACATGTAAAAGGGCCTTCATACTTACTTATCTTCCACCAACCTTCAGGTTTCTTCTTCCTTGCCCATACCTTCCATGGACAATCTTCATTCTCGCATATCAAAACATATCTTTCATTTTGGTCGGACTTGAACACTATGTAGGTTCGATGATGACTTACGGCGTACTCCTGGAACCATACTTGCATGTCCAACATAGCCTTGAATTTTAGCCCCGGGTATATTAAAGGTCGTGCCCTAGGTCGACTCTATGCCTCGTCTTCGGTGAGGGGTCTAGGCCGCTCCGGCCCATACTCCCGTAGGTTCGAGTCTGCCACGGCTAGGTGAGCCTGCCTAACATCCTTGAACTCATGAACATTAGGATCTCTGCCCCACACCTTGACAAATGCATCGGTCTCCTTCTCCGAAAACTTGGGAACCGGACGATCATCGTCCGAGTCCGTAGCGTAAGCATGTTCATACCCCTCGTCCTCTTCATTGTCATCTTCATAGGTATATGGATCTCCCTCAAGCATCGAGGATGCCACCAAAGGTACACAAGGCAATGATGGAATGTTGATTGGAGAGACAGCTACAAACTCTTCCTCGATCGGCTCTAAGGTTTCAACATTCATTTTCTCCTCGATGATCTCTACTCGTTCTCTTTCAACATAACTGGGTTCCTCCACAATCTCCTCCAAGTAATCTTCATCTTGTTGATTTTCTGTGTCCCACACAGGCGGTTGGCTTGGACCCGCATCATACACATCCTCAGGACGGTCATCGTTGCTTCTTTCGATAACCGAGGGCCGCTTGTTCAAGTCGATGAGAAGATGGGCATGCCTGGTGACCTTGACGGCAAACACGACCAAAGATTTTATTTGCGAGTTCTCCACTAACTCTTTGTATAGATCCCACTCGTTGTCACCGTTGATCGGGATCATCTCAGTATAAGATCTAGAGCCACCCGCATCATATCTTCCTTCCAAA
Organism: Avena insularis; assembly: GCA_023614405.1. Lineage (NCBI taxonomy): Eukaryota > Viridiplantae > Streptophyta > Magnoliopsida > Poales > Poaceae > Avena > Avena insularis. Next base: position 367,682,788 of record CM042693.1, on the reverse strand, counting down.
ACAACTTCATCGCCTTTGTCATTCCATCCAAGGGCAGCTCTAACCTTGACAACAACATCACTAAGACTAGGACTAGTCGGAAAAATATCACAGTCTTTGCCATATCCACAAACTCAACATCACAGTCCGATTGCACAACACGCCCACCGTGATGCACATGAAGGACTTTTGCATAAGCCATCTATATTAATAGCCAAAACAAATACCAAAGCATCCATTAGAGAATGCAATACCCAACAAAATGCGACAATGTTCAACCAATAATACCATGCCATCTACAATCACCCTAAAATACCATTGCTCCATTGCTCTAACCTACTCATTTTGCTACAATCACCCTACACAAACTAGCCAATATCATTCATATATGTTGCACATGCTTACAACACACACAAAATAGCCAATACCAATCAATCTAGCAACTCCTAACAACTCCTACAAAAAAAACTCCTACAGACAACTACCAACAACTCCTACAAAATATCATCTAAGTGAAATATCTAGGCACATGTATCCGTATCCTACAAACAACTCCTACAAAAAAAATCCTACGGGTGGAATAATTACATCATATGTATAATTACTAAGTGAAATATCGACATTACTATCTACATTAGCAATAATGTTACATCATATGTTGGCCAAACTTGTAGCAATATCATCTAATTGAAATATCTACATTACCAACACTTGAATAATTACAATTAACTAGAACATGTGCTTCACATACAACATAATTACATTGTATAATTACATTGTATGATTACAATTAACTAAGTTTACATACAACATTAGTTTGTACATACAACATTAGTTTACATACAACATTGTATAATTACATTGTATGATTCATCTAAGTTGAACAATTACAATTAACTAACACAATCGTATATAATTACATACAACATTTTCATAACATTTTAGAATAGGGGGAGGGGATTTGAGAGAGGAGAGGGAAGGGGAGAGATACCTGCGGCCGGAGGGGAGAGGTGCGGGACAAGGAGATGGCCGGAGACGGATCCTCCACGTCGGAGGGAGGCAGCCCACCCGCTGGAGCGGCCGGCGGCCTGCATGCGTCTGCGTATCGTCGTGGCGGCGACCTCGCGTCTGCAGACGCGGCGGCCGACGTGCGGGCAGGTGCAGGAGCTCCCTCTGCTGCCAGAGATGGGCGGAGGTGGAGAGAGCGGAGGAGGAGCGGCGGGAGGTGGTGCGTCTGGCCGGCGTCGCGAGGGAGGGCGGAGGCGGCTGTGGTGGTAAGACTGGATCAGGGAGAAAGGAAAACTGCTCGATTGGCTATAACCCTAGGGTCGGCGCCATTTGAAATGGTGCCGAAATAGCGGCCACGTCAGCCAGGCGCCCACCCCAGTGGCAAGTTCGGCGCCATCGCTGACCTGTGTTAGGTCGGCGCCGTTTGAAATGGTGCCGACGTGAGGGGTCAGATTCCAAATTAGTTTTGCCCAGAGGGCAGACGCGCCCGAGAACAAAGAACGGGGCGCCCTAGTAGGCGAGCGCCACGACATCGCCTGCCTGCGCCGCTTCTCGCTCGCCGCTACTGGCGGGCGCTGCCGCTCGTGCTCCTCCTAGTCCTTCCTGGACAATTCCAGGATGTCCGACGATGACGGCTCCAGCAACGGCGGCTGCGGCGCCGAGTCGCGGAGCGACTGCTCCACCGCGAACCTGAAGGCGCTATCCTCGGGCGGGGACGCGCCGTCCGCCGGCTCATTCTTCGGGCGGCGAAGGCGTAGGCGGCCAGTCGGAGCCGAAAGCGCTGGCACACGCGGCTCGCCGATGATTATGACGCGTGAGCGTGTACGCGGCGGCAAGCGCACAGCCGAGACCGCCCTCACGCTTGACTGGGCACATTCCCGATGAAAGCCCAGTCGGCGTAGGGATAGGCGTGGATCCCGAGGAGTGGGAGGCGGAGGCGAAGGAGGAAGAGCTCATGCTGGTCATCCTCCTCGGCATCCAGCTCGCCGGAGGTCGCCGGCCCCACCTGGACACCGGCACGGGTGTGCGCGGGTTGCCTAGACGCGGCGTGTTCCCGGCGTTGATGTGCTCCTTCACCGACCAGAGCGATCGGCCCGGCCGCGTTGTTGCGGCGACTCGTCCGGCGGCCGGCCACGTTGTTGCAGCGACTCGTTCGGCGGGCCCTCGTGGCGGGCGAGCTCCTGGGAGCGGGGGTCGGCGAAGAACTCCTCCCAGTAGAGGAGGTTGTCCTGGCTCTCGGTGGCGGAGGGATCATCCTTGTCGGAGATGAACTCCTGGATCTCGTACGGCAGCTCCTCCGGCATCAGCGTCGGCGGGATAGGAATGCCGCCAGCGCTAAGCTTCCACCCCGGCGGAGTCCTCGTATCCGGCGGCGCAACGTAGCCGGCCCCGTAGAGCAGGCGCGCCTCCTACACCTGTAGAATGCGCCGGCCGAAGCCGTTCGCCGCTGCACCGTCGCCGGGGTATCGCTCGTCCATGGCTGGGGAGGGGAGCCGTGAGAGAGTGTTCGCCGGAGTTCGGGCTTGTGGGATGGGAGAGGTGTGAGAGAGTGTGAAGAACTCCGGCGAGGGGGTACGGCTTATAAAGGCCGAGGTGGGCGGCGAGGGCGGGAGGAGTGTAGCGGCGAGGACAGGAAAAGGGGAAACAGCCTGTCGCGGGAGCCGAGGCGGCGACGGTGGCGCGGCAATTCGGCGACGCGTGGCCGAAGCGACGGGCAATTATTGTCTGGCGGTCGCCGCGTGGTTACGAGAATGAGGACGACTCGGCTTCCGTCGCTGACTCGGCGGGTCCACACGCCGTTTCATTTTTTCGCTGAGTTGGCTTCGTCCGGCGTTCCCAAGGCTTACCCGGGAACCTGGATTGGGTAGGCCAGACCAACAAATCCAAACAAAAACAGGTTTCTGGTACATGACTGGACCTATTTCAGCGTTCGACCTAAATTTGATAACCGAGTGGAGATTCTCTAATGGCGTCTCGGCACGCCCGTCGGGCCGCACGTCGCGCCTCCCTTCTCCCTGGAATCCAGCGGCCGGTCGAGAGCCGGGCCTTGTTGCGCCGCAGAGCATAGTTGGGACACGTCGCCAGGTCGTATGCACTACCGTCTGGTGGCGAACAGCTCGCCGTTGAGGCTCGCTGTTTAGGGTTTAGGCTCGCTGTCGCCCGTTTGTTTTCAAATGAGTAGGAAGCAAAGGGCTGGTTCTGAGCTGACAGTCCTCGTGCACCTGAACCTTCTTTCTTAAATTTCCATACGATTTGTGGCGAGTGGTAGGTAGTTGCTCCGGTGCAAGCGAATTGAAGCGAGCGGGCGATGCAGAAAGCGAGCACCGCAAACTGAACTTTCTGGGTACCGTTCAGTTACGACGAGCGTCTGATTATATAAATGGACGATCGCACTGTTATCGTCGTCATTCTGTAAACTTGGTAGGAAAAGCTTTGGTTTCGCTTTATCGAGCCGGCAAGCATGTATTTTTTTACAAATCTGACCAAACTGGACAACTTCGACCGCGTCTGCCCTCCGGGCGAAACTAATTTAAAATCTGACCCCTCACGTCGACGCCATTTCAAACGACGCCGACCTAACACAGGTCGGCGATGGCGCCGAACTTGCCACTGGGGTGGGCGCTGGTGGCGTGGCGCTGTAAGGCGCCATTTCAAATGGCGCCGACCCTAGGGTTATAGCCAATCGAGCAGTTTTCCTTTCCCAGCCCTCCCATTTCCTCCTCCCAGCCGCCACAAGCTCTCTCTCTCCTATTTTTCGCCCCTCTCTTCAAATCTTGTTGAAACTCCAAGATTTCTTGGATTGGGACCATGGCAAGTCTTCTTAGAGGTAATCTCTCTCAAATCCCCTTTGATTCCACCTATTAGAATGTCTAATTTGATCTAATTTATCTCTTTTTTGTTGAAACCCTAGAAGATCATAGATATGTTATTTAGATATCTTTGTAAATAATATTTGTTTGAATAGATTGTAGCTAGTGTATGTATGCATTTGATAGGATCTTTGTCTTAGTGTTTGCTAATTTAGTTTACATATGACAAAACAAAAATATGCACATGTGGAAATATATTTGTAGGGATTCATTTCCATAGAGTTTGCTAGGGTATGTATGCATTGGATATGAGCTTGTCTTAGTGTTTACTAAGTTGGGAAGCACTTCAATGAAAAATTAGCCGGTTGTATGATAATATAGCTTAGGACATTATAAGTAATAGTGTTTGCTATGTTAATTATCCCAATGTTTGTAGATTCTCCGGACATGTGGACGGAGATTGCATGTCAGATGAAGTTTGCAGAAAGTACCAAAGGCAAGTATCCCAATATTTCATCGAAAGATGCTCCGGTGCTACCAAGATATCCGGTACCAAATTGTTGTTGTGGTAAAACTTGTCATATACAACAATCTAACTACCACACTACTTCTATCCGCGCATTCTACCGTTGCCCCGATACACGCGTGAGTTTTGGTGTCTTCTGACATGGTATCTATCATACTTGATTGATCGTTGATTGTTGATATGGTAAATTTTATTTGACAGGAACATTGCACATGCTATTTCTTCCAGTGGATCGATGGCCCCGAGTGTTATGATGACTATCTTCTTTCATGGGATATTAACATTATTTTGGGCCCAAAACCAGCTGAGAGGTGGAAACGCATTATGCGTCCTCCTCCATCTCCACCTAAGTATTGGAAATTACACGAGACCACACCCAAGGCTCCTCCACTTGTTTGGTATGAGCACTGTCAAGATATGACATGGTGGTGTCCCCTTTACGGCCCCGACACTTTAGATGAGTCTTGGAAGGTTTTCGATGAGGAGAAAAAGAAGCATGAGGATGAAATAAACTTGGAGTTGCAAGAGATTGAAAAAGCACAGAAGGAGCGCTCAAGGAAGTACCAGTTAGAAGCTAAAAGGAAGAAAGAAGAAGAGGCAAGGATTAAAGAATAACAAAGGGAAGAGAAGAGAAGGAAAGAGTGGGAAGATAGCAAGGCTTGGTTGAATAAGGAAAACACAAAGTGGAAGCTGTGGAACTAATTTGGCACATTCTGATATCATCATGTATCAGGCTTGGTTGTAAGTTGTGGAACTAATTTGGCACCGTTTTCATTATGTTTGTAATGAGTACTTGAGATAAAATATTTGCAACTCAAATTGATTTCTACTTAGATGATAAGCACATTGCATAGCACGAAATGATGATAAATTGCTAGACGGTACAATTTATTTGTTGCTATTGCTGGTGCTCGGGGAATGGAAACCATTGACCCCTCTAAATCGAAGATACAAGAGCACCATTTTGAAATGGAAACTATATTAAAAGGAAATACGAGTGTCTAGCAATTTTTGTACTCATCCTAATTGTTTCGTTTGTTGGCCATCTTTTTAGCACACCATTCGTCGAACGCTTTCTGGTTGTGCTGTCTGTGCTCTCTCTTTCTTTTCTCCTCTAGTTCCTTGGCCTTTTTTCGCATATATTTTCTCCATACCAGTAAACTTCGTACTGTCTTTGGTCTTCAAACCAGAAATCCTTGTCGCATCGCGATCCCGTCTATTGAATAATATAGTTTTTTAGCTTAAACATTGAGCGAGAAGAGAGTTCTACCCTAGTAAAAAAATTGAGCAAGGAGAGAGTTCTTATGAAATAGGCTGCAGGATCCCGGGCGTGCCCGCACACAAATCCCCATTTTCCGCCAAGCCCACCGCTCTTCATCTTGGCTTCATCAGCTGTGTAGCAGCATCCCACCATGCAATCACACTGTATGATCCACGGAACATGGCCGTCTAGTTCATTCATCGGTGGCATGTCTGGTGGGAGGAATGTACCACTACGAGGCCCTACGAGTTCAAAGGCTATCTCCTTCCCTTTCCTTGAAGAGGATCCTGCACCGGCCATGAGTGGTGTTGGCTGAGAGAGATAGAGAGTGAGAGAAGTTGGCTAAGAGAGATAGAGAGAGGTTGATTGGAGTGAATACGAAGACAGACAGACAACCACCCGGGTGCTATTTATGGAGGAATGACGAAGACAGACACACCGGCCGAGAGTTAAAAGTAATATAGGGATATATAGAGAAAGATTAGCCCGCTAATTTATTGATCATAGAATTCATAAATAAGTTACAAGTATTTTGGCAAAAAAAGTGAGAAACATAATTTTGCGGAACATAACGGTACGGCACATAAGTAAATATTACACACGGGCTAAACTAAAACAATACTACGGCTCCCCACCGAGTGCCCGAATACGTGCCTTCAAATTTTCTATCTCGACACGTTGGTCCATGATGAGGACCGTGCTTCAACAGGAAACGGGTCGTCGCACCACTGGAAGAATTCACATTGGCCATTACCCTATTAAAATGTTCTAAAATTATTAAATATAACACACATAGGCTATATATTTGTAAATATGATGGTTTTAAGTACATACCTGGCCGTCTGCACTAGGACAATCCCAATACCTTCGCCCAGCATTTTGGAACCTCCAGTCATAGCATAGCCTAGCTTCAAAGTTGCAGTCGTACCAAAATCGTCGAAGGTCTGCCATTGTTGTGTTGTTGTAGGTGAGACGGAAAACATTGTGTACGAGTGATATATATAGCTAGACATTTCTAAAGTATTGTATGGGGTATGTTTGCTTTTCGTTGAGTGCCACTGTAAACAGTGTGTAGTCACCATCAACTGTACACTGCATTATCACTAATGTGTAGTACTAATAGCAGCAGTGTGTAGTCACCATCAACAGTATGTAGTACTACTAGCAGCAGTGTGCTATCCAAATTACATGTGCTCAGTGTTTCAGTGGTACTAGCAGCAGTGTGTAGTCACCATCAACAGTGTGTAGTGCTACTAGCAACAGTGTGCTATCCAAATTACATGTGCTCAGTGTTTCAGTGTTTCAGTGCTACTAGCAGCAGTGTGTAGTCACCATCAACATTGTGTAGTACTACTAGCAGTAGTGTGCTATCCAAATCACATGTGCTCGGTGTTTTAGTGTTTCAGTGCTCAATGCTCAGGGTTTCAGTGATCAATGATTTCCATTGCTCAGTGTTTCAGTGCTCAATTATTAGAATGGTTCAGTGAATCGCTGACTCCCGCCACTCAGTCATAATAATTTCAATATTCAATGATTCACTGACTCAGTGACTTAGTGCACATGTATTTCAATGGTCCAATGATTCACGCAGTGATCAATGATTCAATGATTCGTAGCTATGTGAGTGTTGCAGGAGCAATAATTCATCACAACACTAATTCATTGCTTCCCTTTAACTATAAATGTCCATGCACTCTTTCTTTCAACTAGAGCACCATGTCCAGAAACTGTTCTTTTCCAGGTAGCTCGGTCAATCCATATGATCCTGATCGTTACCCAAGTATTCCAGGTATACGCTGCCGTTGTCCAACACGACCAATTGTTAGGGTCGAATATGATTGGTCGTTTGAGAATGCAGGAAGAAGATTCTCAATATGTGCCAAACCATAGGTACGCGCAATGAACACAGCCAATTGTTAGGCCTCAATATTCACTATTTATATCATGAACTTTTTTTCGTAGGGGTACCGATGCGGCCACTATCAGTACGAAGACGAGGAGTTCTCTCCGGAAGCTAGGGTACTAATTTACAACAATCATATGGAGATTGAAAGGCTGAAGACACAACTTCGCAATTTAGGTGGCGAATCATAGATTTATGTGTATGTTCCTGAAAGAACAAGGTTGGGAACCATGTATGTTTTGTAATTCTCAATTTGTCCAATAATTAAATATTCTGTAAGAGAACTCCATGTCTTGTAGTGAAAAATTACTAAATTAAATAAACACTTTGGTCGGTGCCACATGAAATGGCAGCGAAGTTGCACGCTTCGGCGCCAGGTGAAATGGCGCCGAACACTGGGCTGGATTTGTTCCCCCAGACACACCTTCTGTGTCTGGTGTGGCGCCGAAGACGAATATAGGCGCCGAACTTCGGCGCCACTTGAAGCGGCGCCTTAGTTGCATTCGCGCCGGTGAAATGGCGCAACGCTGGGTTGATTTGTTCCCTGCACACACCTTCGTGGTTCGGTGTGGCGCCAAGATGAATATAGGCGAACTTCGCCACTTGAAAAGGCGCCGAAGTTGCACAGTTCGGCGCCGGTTGAAATGGCGCCAACTCGGGTTGGTTTGTCCCGCACATTCACGGTTCGTGTGGCGCCGAGGATGAATATAGGCGCCGAACTTCGACGCCACTTGAAACGGCGCCGACATTGCACAGTTCGGCGCCGGTTGAAATGGCGCCGAACGCTGGGGCTGGGTTTGTCCCCCAGACATACCTTCTGTGTCTGGTGTGGCGCCAAAGATGAATATAGGCGCCGAACTTCGACGCCACTTCAAACGGCGCCGAAGTTGCACAGTTCGGCGCCGGGTGAAATGGCGCCGACATCTCTGCACACTTCAAATTCACAGATTTACATATAGCAAATTCACAGATGACAATTAAAATTTACAGATTATATCTCACGGATGACAGTTTCATAACATTACATATAGCACATCAAGATTCACAACATTACATATAGCACATCAGATTCATCACAGGTAGGTAGCAAAATATGTCCGCACATACATAGTTCAAGTCCTACATAGTCAAGTTTCATAACATGTCTGCACAATCAACACAAACAGATCTCACTTCTGCGCCTTCCTTTTCTTGACGACACCCTTCTTACGACGTGGTTTGAGAGCATCAGTGCCGGGGGTTGTAATATCCGGTGCGCGGCGTGCACGAGAACCCATACGAGGCATACCTTGTGATTGGCTTGGCTCCGGACCATCATGGACAGTTTGGGAGGACGAAGCTCCACGGAACATGGACAACGGAGTGTCAGAGTCGATGGAGGTCCCGTCACCTGAATTGTACATGGATCCGCTGCCACCAGAAGTTGGAGGGCTCGGCTGGAGACTCGTCATGTCAGTGGTAGAATCCCGACATCCAAGTCTAGACACCAATGAGCGGGAACGTTTGACCAATTTCTGCATAATAGAACAATGTAAGTGTTGGCTAGACTTGTAGACACGAGCGGGAAACATATGTACATTTGCCAAACTTGTGAACTTTGCTACTCATTACCTCGAGACACTTGCGCAAGGTAGACTCGGCAGCTGGACTTCCTGGAGTAACCCTCAGCGCCACTTCAGCTTCTTTGATACCTCGTACAAGCTCACCGGCCTACAAAGCATGACACATATGAATATCATCAACGAGAACTAGCAAATAATTCAGTGCTTGATATTACTATGTTCTTACCACACGGTTTCGCACAGGGCCATGGTCGACACGCTTGTCCATCCGGACCTCTTCATCAAACTCATTTGGCTCGTCGGATCCCTCTTCTAAGCAATCGATGTTGGTCCAGCTGGGCTTGAGATGAACCCGAGTAGCTTTCTGCAGCCATGTCTCGTAGTCTCGGCTGTTGTTATAAGTCCAACTCTGCTGGAGGATATCCTTATGATATGCCTTGTCATTCCATTCCTGGATATACTCCCGGTGATGATGTTTCCAATCAATAATTGACTTGTTTTTCCTTCTATCAAGCCTATCAAAAAGCACATAGAGGAGACAATGAAGAACAAAGGAGAAACATATATGCGACAGGATAAATGGGTTGGCGCTGAAGGAATCTTACTTGTGCAGATCAGACGAGGTGGAGAAGTGCTCCGGGGGCAATTCCTGGACCTTACCAAACTGCATCCCGACTCGGTGTGGAAGGTGGTACTCATCAAGAGAAGCAAATGAGCGGGCACCTCTTCGTCCACATATCCATGTCTTGAGTGCACATCGGGTTTAAGTTAAAGTCCTCGCCTAGCTCACTCACAGTGTACGGCTGCCATGTAACCTATGAGTGAAAAAAGAAGATGTTAGGCAACAATGACAACATACATTAAGCAAAATCGATATGACACTCACCTGCCCCCGATGCAAGGAGTCAAAATCCTCGTATGATCGTCTGATTATCGGAGGGCCCCCACTTGGTAGATACATCCTCATAAAAGTACACAACGGTGGGTGCACGGTCTTCTTCCGGGTGTTCCCAATCCCTGGGTGCGTAGGTGGTGGGTCGGCCTATGGGAAATCTAAGCCAGCTCCAAACCTGAAAATAAGCAAATAGGTTATGCAAAGCTAGATGGTTATGCAAAGCTAAATGGTAATGCAAATAATTATGTTGGTCAAAGTAAACCAACCTGTAAGACCAGAACACAACCACCCATGTTTGATGTACACTTGCTCCTCCTACAAGCCTCATCAAGTTGTCGATACAAGTAAGCCAACCCAGCCGAACCCCAGCTGTATCTCCCAGCATCGTCCCAGTCACGTAGTAGAGGCAAATACATCCACGAGACGTCGCTACCCCCAGAGTCTGAAAAAAGCACCTTCCCAAACACATACATCACATACGCTCGAGCATACCGTGATACGGTCTCCTCGTTGGCATCGAGGGGAAGATGCCCAAAGTGGTGTTCCATCCAAGTCAATCTCAGCCCACCTGTCTTGCTCCCCTTCGTCCCAGCAATTTTCTTCGGTGGCCTTACTCCTAGAAGCTCTTCAACCATGTCCCTGAATCTGTCTGCTTGTATCTTTCCAGTCACAGCCCATCCTAAGAGAGGCAAGGCGGTCAACATCGCCATGTCTTGCAAAGTTATAGTCATCTCTCCACATGGAAGGTGGAACGTATGTGTCTCCACGTGCCATCTATCGACTAGCGCTGTAAGGGCGACACTGTTGTAGGTTGGCAGCCCGCGCTCAATCATGGTCACAAAGCCAATCAGATTCGCCCTCCGTAAGTACGGTGTGTACCTCTCATCAAAAACCATATGCTCTGTATTGACCTTGTGTCCACGTATGCGAAGGGGTAGTAGAGCCTGCCAATATAGCGATTAGCATTAGTTAAGCAAGTAATAGAGAACAATAATTAATTTAGTGATGATCATGTTAGACAATACGTGCATACCTGGGTTTCCGAGAGTATGCGACCTCGGTGGCTCTCCTCGTACTCCGTCTCAAGAAGATGGTACCGTGCCCGAGCCGCCATCCTGCAAAGATAAGGTTTTTTTGTGAGTTTCAGAAATATGCAATTATAATTGAAAGATAATTTATAGCATAGGACAAAATAAAGACACCTAACAAGAATAATGTGTTAAAAACAGAAGGTAAACATGCATAGGACAAAATATAACCTTTCTAGCCCGTTGAAACGCCTCGGCTAATTTCCCTATCACCTTTGGACGACGGCGATAACCTTTCATATGTCTAGTCCCTCGAGGCCTCTTAGGGCCTCTACCACGCCCGCTTGATGAAGGGTTACTAGCGGCCATGGCGGCAGCGGCTTCCGCCGCTGCTTTTTTCGCGGCTAGTTTGTTCTTCCGATCCTCACAACTTAGTTTTTTTGTGTTCTTGTGACCTTCTTCGCCGCATACCGAACAACGGTTCTTCACGGGGTCCTCCACAAAATCATCATTCGGACGGGGTCATTTGAAGGTTGTCCCTCCATCGGCTTGGTCCGTGTCCATCTTGAACCGCTTAGTCGTTCTTCCCCCTTTTGTGTAGATCATTAGCTTACTATCTGGTAAGTACACCGACCCGGTATACTTAGGCCATTGGGCCATGTCTAGGTAAGGCTCGAATCTACCAGCCCATGTGCGATATAGCTCTTCAAGTTTGTAGAACCGTGAGACGGAGTTGTATGGGTCCACGGCCCGAGCACGACACGCGGTTATTGTATGAGAGCATGGTAGATGGATCTGTAAAGGCATCTGGCACGTGCAAGAGTACTGAGAAAGCACAACAACATATTTGCGACCACCATACTACTCACCACCTGAGTTGGTACCTCCTACCACCGAAAACTCATACTTCCAGACCTCCTTATCAAAACAAGTCCATGTTTGGTCATGAGATTTCGTGGCTTGGTATCCAAGTTCTTCTTCAACAGTCTTTGGCCATCTTTTGTCGGCATTAATTAGCACCTTCACTTCGTCGCTCCTCGTGACCCAATACTCATTGCACTTGTCAAAAGTAAAGGATGCGATGGAAGTTACTAGTAGCGTGCGGATACCCTTTAGCACCTTATTGAATATATCGACCATGTTACTTGTCATGTGACCATACCGAACCCCGTCCTGATCGAAAGCTTGAGCCCATAGGTGTTTCTTCGGCAAATTCTCCCTAAGAAAGCCCTTCCCATTCTCATTTGTCAAGCCATACAACTCATTGAACATCTCTTCAAATACAGCCGGCTCGAACACCAAGGTAAGCCTACGGAGATACTCAGTCATTTCTCTATTACGACAAGCACGGTAGAAATTACCCGCGAAATGCCATATGCACGAACGATGCTTAACAAGGGGATGCTCAGGTATTTCTGCCCTCATGGCATTCAATATGGCCGGATTGCGATCAGAAATGACATAGACTTCTCTTCCGGGGCCAACAATCGTAGTCCTCGCCAAGTGCATGAACCAGTTCCAGCTGACGTTGTCCTCCTTTTCCACAAGAGCAAAGGCAAGCGGGACCAACCGGTTGTCCGTGTCGCAAGAAATAGCAACAAGAAGGGTGCCCCTAAACTTCCCTGTAAGGAACGTTCCATCCACACAAAGAAATGGACGACAATGCTTGAATGCTTCAACACAAGGGCGGAAGCACCAAAATGCTCGACGGAACACTTGGTACTTGACACCTTTGACCGTGCGAGTCTCGATTGGATGGGGCTGCACAATGTGCGTCATACCAGGGTTTCGATGTGCCATCGCCACCAACAACCTAGGGAGCCTCCCATATGCTTCCTCCCAATCACCATAAACCATCTTCATAGCCATTTGCTTAGCCCTCCAAGCCTTTCCATACTTGATATGATAGTCAAATATGAGTTTCACAAATTGGACCAAAGAGGCCGCTTGCAGGGTAGGGGTAGCTTTGATGGCATTGGCACACCGGTGTGCAATAAAAGTAGATGTCAGTTCCGGTGCTTGTTGCCCTCTAGGACGGCATTGCCACATGTGTGCGGGCCTTCATACTTACTTATCTTCCACCAACCTTCAGGTTTCTTCTTCCTTGCCCATACCTTCCATGGACAATCTTCATTCTCGCATATCAAAACATATCTTTCATTTTGGTCGGACTTGAACACTATGTAGGGTCGATGATGACTTACGGCGTACTCCTGGAACCATACTTGCATGTCCAACATAGCCTTGAATTTTATCCCCGGGTATATTAAAGGTCGTGCCCTAGGTCGACTCTATGCCTCGTCTTCGGTGATGGGTCTAGGCCGCTCCGGCCCATACTCGCGCAGGTTCGAGTCTGCCACGGCTAGGTGAGCCTGCCTAACATCCTTGAACTCATGAACATTAGGATCTCTGCCCCACACCTTGACAAATGCATCGGTCTCCTTCTCCGAAAACTTGGGAACCGGACGATCATCGTCCGAGTCCGTAGCGTAAGCATGTTCATACCCCTCGTCCTCTTCATTGTCATCTTCATAGGTATATGGATCTCCCTCAAGCATCGAGGATGCCACCAAAGGTACACAAGGCGATGATGGAATGTTGATTGGCGAGACAGCTAAAAACTCTTCCTCGATCGTCTCTAAGGTTTCAACATTCATTTTCTCCTCGATGATCTCTACTCGTTCTCTTTCAACATAACTGGGTTCCTCCACAATCTCCTCCAAGTAATCTTCATCTTGTTGATTTTCTGTGTCCCACACAGGCGGTTGGCTTGGACCCGCATCATACACATCCTCAGGACGGTCATCGTTGCTTCTTTCGATAACCGAGGGCCGCTTGTTCAAGTCGATGAGAAGATGGGCATGCCTGGTGACCTTGACGGCAAACACGACCAAAGATTTTATTTGCGAGTTCTCCACTAACTCTTTGTATAGATCCCACTCGTTGTCACCGTTGATCGGGATCATCTCAGTATAAGATCTAGAGCCACTCGCATCATATCTTCCTTCCAAAACAACTTCATCGCCTTTGTCATTCCATCCAAGGGCAGCTCTAACCTTGACAACAACATCACTAAGACTAGGACTAGTCGGAAAAATATCACAGTCTTTGCCATATCCACAAACTCAACACCACAGTCCGATTGCACAACACGCCCACCGTGATGCACATGAAGGACTTTTGCATAAGCCATCTATATTAATAGCCAAAACAAATACCAAAGCATCCATTAGAGAATGCAATACCCAACAAAATGCGACAATGTTCAACCAATAATACCATGCCATCTACAATCACCCTAAAATACCATTGCTCCATTGCTCTAACCTACTCATTTTGCTACAATCACCCTACACAAACTAGCCAATATCATTCATATATGTTGCACATGCTTACAACACACACAAAATAGCCAATACCAATCAATCTAGCAACTCCTAACAACTCCTACAAAAAAAACTCCTACAGACAACTACCAACAACTCCTACAAAATATCATCTAAGTGACATATCCAGGCACATGTATCCGTATCCTACAAACAACTCCTACAAAAAAAATCCTACGTGTGGAATAATTACATCATATGTATAATTACTAAGTGAAATATCGACATTACTATCTACATTAGCAATAATGTTACATCATATGTTGGTCAAACTTGTAGCAATATCATCTAATTGAAATATCTACATTACCAACACTTGAATAATTACAATTAACTAGAACATGTGCTTCACATACAACATAATTACATTGTATAATTACATTGTATGATTAAAATTAACTAAGTTTACATACAACATTAGTTTGTACATACAACATTAGTTTACATACAACATTGTATAATTACATTGTATGATTCATCTAAGTTGAACAATTACAATTAACTAACACAATCGTATATAATTACATACAACATTTTCATAACATTTTAGAATAGGGGGAGGGGATTTGAGAGAGGAGAGGGAAGGGGAGAGATACCTGCGGCCGGAGGGGAGAGGTGCGGGACAAGGAGATGGCCGGAGACGGATCCTCCACGCCGGAGGGAGGCAGCCCACCCGCTGGCCTGCATGCGTCTTGATGCGTCGTCTTGAACCTTGGCGGACGCGGCCGTCTTGAGCAGGTGCAGGAGCTCCCTCTGCTGCCGGAGATGGGCGGAGGTGGAGAGAGCGGAGGAGGAGCGGCGGGAGGTGGTGCGGCCGGCCGGCGTCGCGAGGAAGGGCGGAGGCGGCCGGCGGCGGCTGTGGTGGTAAGACTGGATCAGGGAGAAAGGAAAACTGCTCGATTGGCTATAACCCTAGGGTCGGCGCCATTTGAAATGGTGCCGAAATAGCGGCCAAGTCAGCCAGGCGCCCACCCCAGTGGCAAGTTCGGCGCCATCGCTGACCTGTGTTAGGTCGGCGCCGTTTGAAATGGTGCCGACGTGAGGGGTCAGATTCCAAATTAGTTTTGCCCGGAGGGCAGACGCGCCCGAGAATGAAGAACAGGGCGCCCTAGTAGCGGCGACGCGCGGGACATCGCCGTCTCATGCCTTTGCCTCTCGCTTCTCGCTGCCGCGCGAAGCGCTGTCGCTCATGCTCCTCCTAGTCCTTCCTGGACAATTCCAGGATGTCCGACGATGACGGCTCCAACAAAGGCGGCTGCGGCGCCGAGTCACGGAGGGACTGCTCCACCGCGAACCTGAAGGCGCTATCCTCGGGCGGGGACGCGCCGTCCGCCGGCTCATTCTTCGGGCAGCGAAGGCGTAGGCGGCCAGTCGGAGCCGAAAGCGCTGGCACACGCGGCTCGCCGATGACTATGATGCGTGAGCGTGTACGCGGCGGCGAGCGCACAGGCGAGACCGCCCTCGCGCTTGACTGGGCGCATTCCCGACGAAAGCCCAGTCGGCGTAGGGATAGGCGTGGATCCCGAGGAGTGGGAGGAGGAGGCGGAGGAGGAAGAGCTCATGCTGGCCATCCTCCTCGGCATCCAGCTCGCCGGAGGTCGCCGGCCCCACCTGGACACCGGCACGGGTGTGCGCGGGTTGCCTAGACGCGGCGTGTTCCCGGCGTTGATGTGCTCCTTCACCGACCTGAGCGATCGGCCCGGCCGCGTTGTTGCCGCGACTCGTCCTGCGGCCGGCCACGTTGTTGCAGCGACTCGTTCGGCGGGCCCTCGTGGCGGGCGAGCTCCTGGGAGCTGGGGTCGGCGAAGAACTCCTCCCAGTAGAGGAGGTTGTTGGGGCTCTCGGTGGCGGAGGGATCATCCTTGTCGGAGATGAACTCCTGGATCTCGTATGGCAGCTCCTCCGGCATCGGCGTCGGCGGGATAGGAATGCCGCCAGCGCTAAGCTTCCACCCCGGCAGAGTCCTCGTATCCGGCGGCGCAACGTAGCTGGCCCCGTAGAGCAGGCGCGCCTCCTACACTGTAAGTCGCTGCCGGTTGCTCGCCGCTGCACCGTCGCCGGGGTATCGCTCGTCCATGGCTGGGGAGAGGAGCTGTGAGAGAGTGTTCGCCGGAGTTCGGGCTTGTGGGATGGGAGAGGTGTGAGAGAGTGTGAAGAACTCCGGCGAGGGGGTACGGCTTATAAAGGCCGAGGTGGGCGGCGGGCGGAGCCGAGCGGCGGACAGTGGCGGGGCGAATTCGGCCGCAGCGGTCAAGCGGCACGGCGACAATTATTGTCTGGCGGTCGCCGCGTGGTTATGAGAATGAGGACGACTCGGCTTCCGTCGCTGACTCGGCGGGTCCACACGCCGTTTCATTTTTTCGCTGAGTTGGCTTCGTCCGGCGTTCCCAAGGCTTACCCGGGAACCTGGATTGGGTAGGCCGGACCAACAAATCCAAACAAAAACAGGTTTCTGGTACACGACTGGACCTATTTCAGCGTTCGACCTAAATTTGATAACCGAGTGGAGATTCTCTAATGTCGTCGCTCGGACGCCTGTCGCCGCCGCACGCCTCCGTTCTCCCGAATCCAGCGGCCGTCGAGAGCCGGCCTTGTTGGTTGTAGAGCATAGTTGGGACACGCCGCGGTCGAGGCGATTACCGAGACGGCGCGAACAGCTCGCCGTTGAGGCTCGCTGTTTAGGGTTTAGGCTCGCTGTCGCCCGTTTGCTTTCAAATGAGTAGGAAGCAAAGGGTTGGTTCTGAGCTGACAGTCCTCGTGCACCTGAACCTTCTTTCTTAAATTTCCATACGATTTGTGGCGAGTGGTAGGTAGTTGCTCCGGTGCACCGACGAATTGAACTGAACGGAGGCGCGATGCAGAAGCAGAGCACCGCAAACTGAACTTTCTCGGGGTACCGTTCAGTTCTGACCGGAGCGTACAGATTATATAAATGGACGATCGCACTGTTATCGTCGTCATTCTGTAAACTTGGTAGGAAAAGCTTTGGTTTCGTTTTATCGAGCCGGCAAGCATGTATTTTTTTACAAATCTGACCAAACTGGACAACTTCGACCGCGTCTGCCCTCCGGGCGAAACTAATTTGAAATCTGACCCCTCACGTCGGCGCCATTTCAAACGACGCCGACCTAACACAGGTCGGCGATGGCGCCGAACTTGCCACTGGGGTGGGCGCCTGGCTGACGTGGCCGCTATGTCGGCGCCATTTCAAATGGCGCCGACCCTAGGGTTATAGCCAATCGAGCAGTTTTCCTTTCCCAGCCCTCCCATTTCCTCCTCCCAGCCGCCACAAGCTCTCTCTCTCCTATTTTTCGCCCCTCTCTTCAAATCTTGTTGAAACTCCAAGATTTCTTGGATTGGGACCATGGCAAGTCTTCTTAGAGGTAATCTCTCTCAAATCCCCTTTGATTCCACCTATTAGAATGTCTAATTTGATCTAATTTATCTCTTTTTTGTTGAAACCCTAGAAGATCATAGATATGTTATTTAGATATCTTTGTAAATAATATTTGTTTGAATAGATTGTAGCTAGTGTATGTATGCATTTGATAGGATCTTTGTCTTAGTGTTTGCTAATTTAGTTTACATATGACAAAACAAAAATATGCACATGTGGAAATATATTTGTAGGGATTCATTTCCATAGAGTTTGCTAGGGTATGTATGCATTGGATATGAGCTTGTCTTAGTGTTTACTAAGTTGGGAAGCACTTCAATGGAAAATTAGTCGGTTGTATGATAATATAGCTTAGGACATTATAAGTAATAGTGTTTGCTATGTTAATTATCCCAATGTTTGTAGATTCTCCGGACATGTGGACGGAGATTGCACGTCAGATGAAGTTTGCGGAAAGTACCAAAGGCAAGTATCCCAATATTTCATCGAAAGATGCTCCGGTGCTACCAAGATATCCGGTACCAAATTGTTGTTGTGGTAAAACTTGTCATATACAACAATCTAACTACCACACTACTGCTATCCGCGCATTCTACCGTTGCCCCGATACACGCGTGAGTTTTGGTGTCTTCTAACATGGTATCTATCATACTTGATTGATCGTTGATTGTTGATATGGTAAATTTTATTTGACAGGAACATTGCACATGCTATTTCTTCCAGTGGATCGATGGCCCCGAGTGTTATGATGACTATCTTCTTTCATGGGATATTAACATTATTTTGGGCCCAAAACCAGCTGAGAGGTGGAAACGCATTATGCGTCCTCCTCCATCTCCACCTAAGTATTGGAAATTACACGAGACCACACCCAAGGCTCCTCCACTTGTTTGGTGTGAGCACTGTCAAGATATGACACGGTGGTGTCCCCTTTACGGCCCCGACACTTTAGATGAGTCTTGGAAGGTTTTCGATGAGGAGAAAAAGAAGCATGAGGATGAAATAAACTTGGAGTTGCAAGAGATTGAAAAAAGCATGTAAGAGCGCTCAAGGAAGTACCAGTTAGAAGCTAAAAGGAAGAAAGAAGAAGAGGCAAGGATTAAAGAATAACAAAGGGAAGAGAAGAGAAGGAAAGAGTGGGAAGATAGCAAGGCTTGGTTGAATAAGGAAAACACAAAGTGGAAGCTGTGGAACTAATTTGGCACATTCTGATATCATCATGTATCAGGCTTGGTTGTAAGTTGTGGAACTAATTTGGCACCGTTTTCATTATATTTGTAATGAGTACTTGAGATAAAATATTTGTAACTCAAATTGATTTCTACTTAGATGATAAGCACATTGCATAGCACGAAATAATGATAAATTTCTAGACGGTACAATTTATTTGTTGCTACTGCTGGTGCTCGGGGAATGGAAACCATTGACCCCTCTAAATCGAAGATACAAGAGCACCATTTTGAAATGGAAACTATATTAAAAGGAAATACGAGTGTCTAGCAATTTTCGTACTCATCCTAATTGTTTCGTTTGTTGGCCATCTTTTTAGCACACCATTCCTCGAACGCTTTCTTTGTCATGCTCTCTCTTTCTTTTCTCCTCTAGTTCCTTGGCCTCTTTTTTCTGCACATATTTTTCTCCATATCAGTAAACTCCGTACTGTCTTTGGTCTTCAAACCAGAAATCCTTGTCGCATTGCGATCCCGCCTATTGAATAATATAGATTTTTTTCTTAAACATTGAGCGAGAAGAGAGTTCTACCCTAGTAAAAAAATTGAGCAAGGAGAGAGTTCTTACGAAATAGGCTGCAGGATCCCGGGCGTGCCCGCACACAAATCCCCATTTTCCGCCAAGCCCACCGCTCTTCATCTTGGCTTCATCAGCTGTGTAGCAGCATCCCACCATGCAATCACACTGTATGATCCACGGAACATGGCCGTCTAGTTCATTCATCGGTGGCATGTCTGGTGGGAGGAATGTACCACTACGAGGCCCTACGAGTTCAAAGGCTATCTCCTTCCCTTTCCTTGAAGAGGATCCTGCACCGGCCATGAGTGGTGTTGGCTGAGAAAGATAGAGAGTGAGAGGAGTTGGCTGAGAGAGATAGAGAGAGGTTGATTGGAGTGAATACGAAGACAGACAGATAACCACCCGGGTGCTATTTATGGAGGAATGACGAAGACAGACACACCGGCCGAGAGTTAAAAGTAATATAGGGATATATAGAGAAAGATTAGCCCGCTAATTTATTGATCATAGAATTCATAAATAACTTACAAGTGTTTTGGCAAACAAAGTGAGAAACATAATTCTGCGGAACATAACGGTACGACACATAAGTAAATATTAAACACGGGCTAAATTAAAACAATACTACGGCTCCCCACCGAGTGCCCGAATACGTGCCTTCAAATTTTCTATCTCGACACGTTGGTCCATGATGAGGACCGTGCTTCAACAGGAAACGGGTCGTCGCACCACTGGAAGAATCCACATTGGCCATTACCCTATTAAAATGTTCTACAATTATTAAATATAACACACATAGGCTATATATTTGTAAATATGATGGTTTTAAGTATATACCTGGCCGTCTGCACTAGGACAATCCCAATACCTTCGCCCAGCATTTTGGAACCTCCAGTCATAGCATAGCCTAGCTTCAAAGTTGCAGTCGTACCAAAATCTTCGAAGGTCTGCCATTGTTGTGTTGTTGTAGGTGAGATGGAAAACATTGTGTACGAGTGATATATATAGCTAGACATTTCTAAAGTATTGTATGGGGTATGTTTGCTTTTCGTTGAGTGCCACTGTAAACAGTGTGTAGTCACCATCAACTATACACTACATTGTCACTAATGTGTAGTACTAATAGCAGTAGTGTGTAGTCACCATCAATAGTATGTAGTACTACTAGCAGCAGTGTGCTATCCAAATTACATGTGCTCAGTGTTTCAGTGGTACTAGCAGCAGTGTGTAGTCACCATCAACAGTGTGTAGTGCTACTAGCAGCAGTGTGCTATCCAAATTACATGTGCTCAGTGTTTCAGTGCTACTAGCAGCAGTGTGTAGTCACCATCAACAGTGTGTAGTACTACTAGCAGTAGTGTGCTATCCAAATCACATGTGCTCGGTGTTTCAGTGTTTCAGTGCTCAATGCTCAGTGTTTCAGTGATCAATGATTTCCATTGCTCAGTGTTTCAGTGCTCAATTATTAGAATGGTTCAGTGAATCGCTGACTCCCGCCACTCAGTCATAATAATTTCAATATTCAATGATTCACTGACTCAGTGACTTAGTGCACATGTATTTCAATGGTCCAATGATTCACCCAGTGATCAATGATTCAATGATTCGTAGCCATGTGAGTGTTGCAGGAGCAATAATCCATCACAACACTCATTCATTGCTTCCCTTTAACTATAAATGTCCATGCACTCTTTCTTTCAACTAGAGCACCATGTCCAGAAACCGTGCTCTTCCAGGTAGCTCGGTCAATCCATATGATCCTAATCGTTACCCAAGTATTCCAGGTATACGCTGCCGTTGTCCAACACGACCAATTGTTAGGGTCGAATATGATTGGTCGTTTGAGAATGCAGGAAGAAGATTCTCAATATGTGCCAAACCAGAGGTACGCGCAATGAACACAGCCAATTGTTAGGCCTCAATATTCACTATTTATATCATGAACTTTTATTCGTAGGGGTACCGATGCGGCCACTATCAGTACGAAGACGAGGAGTTCTCTCCGGAATCTAGGGTACTAATTTACAACAATCATATGGAGATTGAAAGGCTAAAGACACAACTTCGCAATTTAGGTGGCGAACCATAGATTTATGTGTATGTTCCTAAAAGAACAAGGTTGGGAACCATGTATGTTTTGTAATTCTCAATTTGTCCAATAATTAAATATTCTGTAAGAGAACTCCATGTCTTGTAGTGAAAAATTACTAAATTAAATAAACACTTTGGTCGGTGCCACATGAAATGGCGGCAAAGTTGCACGCTTCGGCGCCAGGTGAAATGGCGCCGAACACTGGGCTGGATTTGTTCCCCTAGACACACCTTCTGTGTCTGGTGTGGCGCCGAAGACGAATATAGGCGCCGAACTTCGGCGCCACTTGAAGCGGCGCCGAAGTTGCACAGTTCGGCGCCGGGTGAAATGGCGCCGAACGCTGGGGCTGGATTTGTTCCCCCATACACCTTCGTATTCGGTGTGGCGCCGAAGATGAATATAGGCGCCGAACTTCGGCGCCACTTGAAAAGGCGCCGAAGTTGCACAGTTCGGCGCCGGTTGAAATGGCGCCGAACTCTGGGGCTGGGTTTGTCCCCAGACACAGCTTCTGTGTCTGGTGTGGCGCCGAAGATGAATATAGGCGCCGAACTTCGGTGCCACTTGAAACGGCGCCGACGTTGCACAGTTCGGCGCCGGTTGAAATGGCGCCGAACGCTGGGGCTGGGTTTGTCCCCCAGACATACCTTCTGTGTCTGGTGTGGCGCCGAAGATGAATATAGGCGCCGAACTTCGGCGCCACTTCAAACGGCGCCAAAGTTGCACAGTTCGGCACCGGGTGAAATGGCGCCGACATCTCTGCACACTTCAAATTCACAGATTTACATATAGCAAATTCACAGATGACAATTAAAATTTACAGATTATATCTCACAGATGACAGTTTCATAACATTACATATAGCACATCAAGATTCACAACATTACATATAGCACATCAGATTCATCACAGGTAGGTAGCAAAATATGTCCGCACATACATAGTTCAAGTCCTACATAGTAAAGTTTCATAACATGTCTGCACAATCAACACAAACAGATCTCACTTCTGCGCCTTCCTTTTCTTGACGACACCCTTCTTACGACGTGGTTTGAGAGCATCAGTGCCGGGGGTTGTAATATCCGGTACGCGGCGTGCACGAGAACCCATACGAGGCATACCTTGTGATTGGCTTGGCTCCGGACCATCATGGACAGTTTGGGAGGACGAAGCTCCACAGAACATGGACAACGGAGTGTCAGAGTCGATGGAGGTCCCGTCACCTGAATTGTACATGGATCCGCTGCCACCAGAAGTTGGAGGGCTCGGCTGGAGACTCGTCATGTCAGTGGTAGAATCCCGACATCCAAGTCTAGACACCAACGAGCGGGAACGTTTGACCAATTTCTGCATAATAGAACAATGTAAGTGTTGGCTAGACTTGTAGACACGAGCGGGAAACATATGTACATTTGCCAAACTTGTGAACTTTGCTAGTCATTACCTCGAGACACTTGCGCAGGGTAGACTTGGCAGCTGGACTTCCTGGAGTAACCCTCAGCGCCACTTCAGCTTCTTTGATACCTCGTACAAGCTCACCGGCCTACAAAGCATGACACATATGAATATCATCAACGAGAACTAGCAAATAATTCAGTGCTTGATATTACTATGTTCTTACCACACGGTTTCGCACGGGGCCATGGTCGACACGCTTGTCCATCCGGACCTCTTCATCAAACTCATTTGGCTCATCGGATCCCTCTTCTAAGCAATCGATGTTGGTCCAGCTGGGCTTGAGATGAACCCGAGTAGCTTTCTGCAGCCATGTCTCGTAGTCTCGACTGTTGTTATAAGTCCAACTCTGCTGTAGGATATCCTTATGATATGCCTTGTCATTCCATTCCTGGATATACTCCCGGTGATGATGTTCCCAATCAGTAATTGACTTGTTTTTCCTTCTATCAAGCCTATCAAAAAGCACATAGAGGAGACAATGAAGAACAAAGGAGAAACATATATGCGACAGGATAAATGGGTTGGCGCTGAAGGAATCTTACTTGTGCAGATCAGACGAGGTGGAGAAGTGCTCCGGGGGCAATTCCTGGACCTTACCAAACTACATCCCGACTCGGTGTTGAAGGTGGTACTCGACCGCATAGAAGCAAATGAGCGGGCACCTCTTCGTCCACATATCCATGTCTTGAGTGCACATCGGGTTTAAGTTAAAGTCCTCGCCTAGCTCACTCACAGTGTACGGCTGCCATGTAACCTATGAGTGAAAAAAGAAGATGTTAGGCAACAATGACAACATACATTAAGCAAAATCGATATGACACTCACCTGCCCCCGATGCAAGGAGTCAAAATCCTCGGTGTATGATCGATACAGATTATCGGAGGGCCCCCACTTGGTAGATACATCCTCATAAATGTTGGTAGATACATCCACTAGAGGCAATAATAAAGATGTTATTATTATAATTCTTGTTCATGATAAAGTTTATATTCCATGCTAGAATTGTATTAAGCGGAAACATTAATACTTGTGTGGTTTGTGAACAACACCGTGTCCCTGGTACGCCTCTAAGGACTAGCTCATTGATCAATGATGGTTAAGGTTTCCTAACCATAGACATGAGTTGTCAATTGATAATGAGATCATATCATTGGGAGAATGATATGATGGACAGACCCAAACTAAGCGAAGCAATTAGATCGTTTCATCGTGTTCATCTTTGCGAAGCTTTTCCTATGTCAAATATTGTATTCCTTAGACCATGAGATAATGCAACTCCCTGGTACAGGAAGAAAGCTTTGAGGTCATCAAACGTCATCCTATGAGAGGGTGATCATAAAGGTGTCTCTCAGGTGATCGGAAAGTATCTGTTGGGTTGTATGTATCGAGATGGAATTTGTCCCTCCCAAGTCAGAGAGATATACTTCGGGCCCACTCGGTAATCGATATCAACACCGCTTGCAAGCATGTGGTTAAGGAGTTAATCACAAAGTGATATCGGATTACGGAACGAGTAAAGTACTTGCTGTGAACGAGATTGAACTAGGTATGACGGTACCGACGATCGAATCTCGGGCAAGTAAAATATCGCGAGACGAAGGGAATATATATATGGGATTGATTGAATCCTGGCATCGTGGTTCATCCGACATGATCATCGATGAATGTGTGGGAGTCAATATGGGTGCCCGCACCCATTGTTGATTATTGATAGAAGATCATGTCTACATATTCTCGAACCCGCAGGGTCACACACTTAACGTATCTCGACGCTAGGATAGATTGGATAATTGGTTTATGAATTTTTGTTCGGAGTCTCGGATGGGATCCGGGACATCACGAGAGGTTCCGGAATGGTCCGGAGAATAAGATTCATATAAGGCAGTGCAGTTTTTGGAGTTCGGAATTGTTCCGGGGTAATCGGTATTGTACCGGAAGCTTCTAGAACCTTCCGGAAGGGGACCAACGTGGCCCCACCTTCCGGGAGGAGGCATGGGCCTATGAGGGAGTGTCCTGGCCGCATTGGGCCAGGGGCACAAGGCCCCATAGGGCCCAGCCGATCCTAGAGAGTTTAAATCGTTTAAACTAGAGATAGGGTTTCTAGAAGAGGGGAGAGTCCATGCCCCCCACTCCTTATCCTTTGGGCTTGGGGGAGGGGCTAGGGCTGCGCCCCCTCCTCTATATAAAGAGGGGTGGGGGCGCACCAACCCACACCTCTCCTCCAAACCCTAGCCGCCTTGCTAGCTTTCCTCTCTCCCTCCCGACTGTTTGTAGGCGAAGCCTGCTGAGAATTCTCCACCATATACACCACGCCGTCGTGTTGTAGATCCAATCTATCTCTCCACCATACTTGCTGGTCCAAGGAAGGAGGAGACGTTGAGGTGCTGCACGTGTGCATCTCATGGAGGCACCGCCACTTGTGGTGCTAGATCGGATCGGATCGCGAGGAGGAGAAGCGAGTACGACTACATCACCCATTAAACCGATAGCGTTCGCTGTGCGAATCTTCAAGGGTATGAAGATCTAATCCAATCTCTCTCGTTGATTGCATCTCCTAGATTAGATCTTGGCTTTCCCTCTGTTCGCATCCGTAGAAAATTTTGATTTACTATGCCGCGAAACCCTTCAGTGGTATCAGAGCTAGAACTATCCGTAGATGTGTTTCACGAGTAGAACGCAACATGGTTGTTGCGGGCGTTGATGTTTTCTGTTGCAAGCCTCTTGTTTGTGTTCTTCTTATGACGCGGGATAGTGAGATTAAAGAGGTCCAGGCCAAACTTACGCGACATCGTTCGCGAGACCGGCTCCGCACTTGACGTGTGGCTTGTTCCACACATGCGGCTGGTGGATGTCAGTTTCTCTCACTATAGTTGTCATGGGATTAACACCGGAGTTTGGCAACCATAATATCACCGTTGTGGCTTTCCGTAGGTAAGAATCGTTCTTAGCATCTACTCCCATAAGCCACGTAAAACATGCAACAACAAAGTAGAGGCGTCTAACTTGTTTTTGCAGGGAGTGTTTTCTGTGATATGGTATGGCCCAAGATGTGATGTGTATATTGTATGCAATGATCATGATTTGTAATGTTTCATGACTTGCATGTCGATGAGTACACAACCGGCAGGAGCCATATGGTTGTCTTTATAATTGTGTATGACCTGCGAGTCAACTTCTTATACGCCATGTAATAGCTTTACTTTATCGCTAAGTAGTTAGCAATAGTTGTAGTTGATATTCGTGGTGGAGGCAATCATGGTGGAGTGATGGAGATCATGCCGGAACGCACAAGATGGAGATCATTGCGCGAGGATTGGCTATACCATGTCACATAAAGTTATATGCATGTGATGTTTATCCCTTTATGTATCTTATTATGCTTAGATCGCGACGGTAGCATTATAAGATGATTCCTCACTTAAAGATCAAGATAAAAACTGTGTTCTCCCCAAGTATGCACCGTTGAAAGTTAAATCGTGTCCAAGCATCACGTGATGATCGGGTGCTATAGACTCTACGCTCACATACAACGGGTGCAAGCCAGTTTTGCACACGTAGAAATACTTGGGTCTAGCTTGACGAGCCTAGCATGTACAGACATGGCCTCGGAACACAAGAACCGAAAGGTTAAGCATGAGTCATATGAGTGATATGATCGACACTTTGTTGTCCACCATTGAAACCACATCTCTTCTCGTGATGATCGGATTAGGTGTGGTGAATTTGGATCGTGTTCACTAAACAACTTGAGGGATGTTGAATTTAGTGGGAGTTCATCTAGTAATTTGATTAAATTGAACTATTTATCATGAACATAGTCTAAGTTGTACTTGCAAATACTGTAGATCACATGGCCAAGTCCAACTTCAACTTCAACTTCAACGTTTTTGCTGAGAAGGAAAAGCTTAGAAACAATGGGTCTAACTTCACCAATTGGTTCCGCAATCTAAGAATCATTCTGTCTGGCGGACAAAAGGACTATGTCCTTGAGAAAGGGCTAGGTGACGCCCCTGCTATAGATGCGTCGGCTGATGAAAAAGCTGTTTATCAGTCACGCAAAGATGATTATGGAGTGATTAAGAGTACCATGTTGTTTGCTATCGAATCGGACCTTCAAAATCGTTTTGAGCAGTTCGCCGGGCCCTTTGAGATACTTGAGGAACTGAAAACCATGTTTCAGACTCAGGCCCGTTCTGAGAGATATGAGATCTCTGAGAAATTCTTTAACTGCAAGATGGAGGAAGGGAGTTCCGTTAGTGAGCACGCCATTAAGATGTCGGGCTACACTCAACGTCTTGAGCAACTGGAATGCACGATTCTAGAGAAGCTCAAGATTGACAGGGTTCTGCAATCACTCCCTCCCAGCTACAAAAGTTTTGTAGTGACTCATAATCAGATTGGTTCCACTGATACGATCACCGAGCTCTTCATAAAGCTGAAGGCTGCAGAGGTGGACATCAAGAAGGATAATCATGTGTTGATGGTCAACAAGCCCTCCTTTAAGAAAGGTAAGGGAGCAAAGAAACCCTTCAAGAAGGGCGGCGGCAAGCGCAATGCCCCTGCTGAGAAGAAGCTCAAGTCTGGTCCTAAGCCCGACCAGTGCTTCTATTGCAAGGACAAGGGTCCTTTGGGCGCATCGTCCAAGTACTTAGCGGACAAGAAGGTGGCACCATCAAAGGTATATTTGATATACATGTTATTGATGTTTTCCTTACTAGCCCTCGTTGTAGTGCACAGGTATTTGATACGGTTCAGTTGCTAATATTTGTAACTCGAAGCAGAGCTACGGAATGAGCTGACTTGCGAGGGATGAGGTGACGATGCTGGCGTTAGCGGATCAAGAGTTGATGTGATGGCCGTCGGCACGCTCTCCTTAGTTTTACCTTCGGGATTAGTTTTAAACCTTAATAAGTGTTATTATGTGCTTGCGTTGAGCATGAACATTATTTCTGGATCGTGTTTATTGCAAGACGGTTATTCATTTAAATCGGAGAATAATGGTTGTTCTATTTATATGAGTAACATCTTTTATGGTCATGCACCTCTTGTGAATGGTTTATTTCTTCTAAATCTCGAAAGGGATGAAACACACATCCATAACATTGAGGCTAAGAGATGCAAAGTAGATAGTGATAATACTACTTATTTGTGGCACTGTCGTCTAGGTCATATTGGTGTAAAGCGCATGAAGAAACTCCATTCTGATGGACTTTTGGAGTCTCTTGATTTTGAATCATTTGACACATGCGAACCATGCCTCATGGGCAAGATGATCAAAACCCCGTTCTCTGGTATGATGGAGCGAGCAACGGACTTGTTGGAAATCATACATACCGATGTATGCGGACCGATGAGTGTTTGATGGCGGTGGATATCGCTATTTCCTCACTTTTACCGATGACTTAAGTAGATATGGGTATATCTATTTAATGAAACATAAATCTGAAACATTTGAAAAGTTCAAGGAATTTCAGAATGAAGTGGAGAACCATTGTAACAGAAAGATTAAGTTTCTACGATCCGATCGTGGAGGTGAATATTTGAGTTATGATTTTCTCACGCATCTTAAAGCAAGTGGAATCGTTTCACAACTCACGGCACCCGGAACACCACAGCGCAATGGTGTGTCGAGCAGGAATCGAACCCTATTAGATATGGTCCGATCAATGATGTCTATTACTGATTTGCCGTTATCATTTTGGGGTTATGCATTAGAAACCGCTGCATTCACTTTAAATAGGGCTCCATCTAAATCCGTTGAGACAACACCGTATGAACTGTGGTTTGGTGCTAAACCTAAGTTGTCGTTTCTTAAAGTTTGGGGATGCGAAGCTTCGTCAAGAAGTTGATGCGGACAAGCTCGAACCCAAAGCGGAGAAATGCGTCTTCATAGGATACCCTAAGGAAACTATTGGGTATACCTTCTATCCGCAGAATCGAAGGCTAAGTGTTTATGCAAAGAACGGTTCCTTTCTTGAGAAGGAGTTTCTCTCGAAAGAAGTGAGTGGGAGGAAAGTAGAGCTAGACGAGGTTATTGAACCTTCTCTTGAATTGGAGAGTAAGCGCAGCACCTGAAATTGTTCCATTACGCTGCACCAACAATAGAGGAAGCTAATGACAAGGATCATGAAGCTTGGACGATGTCGCTCTTGAGCGTCGCAGTCGACAAGGTCGCGTGCCCTCTCTGAGTGGTGCAGCAACCCTGTCTTGTTGTCTTGTTGGTAGAAGACAGTGAACCTACGAACTATGAGGAAGCGATGATGAGCCCAGACTTTGAGAAATGGCTGGAAGCCATGAAATCCGAATTGGGATCCATGAGCGAAAACCAAGTATGGACTTTGGTGGATCCTCCTAGCGACCGAAAGGCCGTTGAGTGCAAATGGATATTCAAGAAGAAAACGGACGCGGATGGTAATGTTACCGTCTATAAAGCACGGCTTGTCGCAAAAGGTTTTCAACAAGTTCAAGGTGTTGACTACGATGAGACTTTCTCTCCCGTAGCGATGTTTAAGTCCATTCGGATTTTATTAGCAATTGCTGCATTTCATGATTATGAAATATGGCAGATGGATGTCAAGACTGCTTTCCTCAATGGGAACATTGATGAAGAGTTGTATATGACGCAACCCGAAGGTTTTGTCGATCCTAAGGATGCTAGTAAAGTATGCAAACTTCAGCGTTCCATTTATGGACTGAAGCAAGCATCTCGGAGTTGGAACCTTCGTTTTGATCAAGTGATCAAGAGCTTTGGATTTGTTCCAAATTTCTACGAAGCTTGTATCTACAACAAAGTGAGTGGGAGCTCGGTGACATTTCTGGTACTATATGTGGATGACATATTGATTATCGGAAATGACATCAACATGCTTAACGATGTGAAGAGTTATTTGAACAAGTGTTTTTCAATGAAAGACCTAGGTGAAGCTACTTATATATTGGGCATCAAAATCTATAGAGATAGACAAAGACGCCTGATAGCTTTAAGCCAGAGTACATACCTAGACAAAGTTCTGAAAAGGTTCAGAATGGATAAGGCAAAGAAAGGTTCAGTGCCTATGTTGTCAGGTAAGATATTGAGCAAGGCTCGGTGTCCAGCTACGGTAAATGATAGGGAAGCTATGAGCAAAGTGCCTTATGCCTCGGCCATAGGTTCCATCATGTATGCCATGTTGTGTACTAGACCGGATGTGTCCAATGCTCTTAGTTTGATTTAGCAGATATCAAAGTGATCCAGATGGAACCTTTGGACAGCCGTGAAGAACATCCTAAAGTACCTAAATAGAACTAAAGAAATGTTCTTAGTCTATGGGGGTGATGAACAGCTTGTCGTAAAAGGTTACGTCGATGCTAGTTTCGACACCGACAAGGATGATTCCAAATCTCAGACAGGATACGCTTATATTTTGAATGGAGGAGCTGTGAGCTGGAGAAGCTGCAAGCAAAGCGTGATCGCGGGATCTACAGTGGAAGCGGAATACATGGCTGCTGCAGAAGTGTCAAGTGAAGGAGTTTGGATCAGAAACTTCATCACTGAGCTTGGCGTGGTTCCAAGTGCATTGGACCCATTGGAGATATTGTGTGACAACACTGGCGCCATAGCACTCGCTAAGGAACCAAGATATCATCCAAAGACCAAGCATATCAACCGCAAGTTTCATATAATCCGAGATTATATAGCAGATGGAGATCTGAAGATTAGCAAAGTACATACGGATCTGAATGTCGCAGATCCATTGACTAAACCTCTTCCACGTGTAAAACATGATCAACACCTCAGTGCCATGGGTGTGAGATTGTTGCCAGATGTAAACTAGATTATTGACTCTAGTGCAAGTGGGAGACTGTTGGAATTATGCCCTAGAGGCAATAATAAAGATGTTATTATTATAATTCTTGTTCATGATAAAGTTTATATTCCATGCTAGAATTGTATTAAGCGGAAACATTAATACTTGTGTGGTTTGTGAACAACACCGTGTCCCTGGTACGCCTCTAAGGACTAGCTCATTGATCAATGATGGTTAAGGTTTCCTAACCATAGACATGAGTTGTCAATTGATAATGAGATCATATCATTGGGAGAATGATATGATGGACAGACCCAAACTAAGCGAAGCAATTAGATTGTTTCATCGTGTTCATCTTTGCGAAGCTTTTCCTATGTCAAATATTGTATTCCTTAGACCATGAGATAATGCAACTCCACAGTACGGAAGAAAGCTTTGAGGTCATCAAACGTCATCCTATGAGAGGGTGATCATAAAGGTGTCTCTCGGTAATCGGAAAGTATCTCATTGGGTTGTATGTATCGAGATGGAATTTGTCCCTCCCAAGTCGGAGAGATATACTTGGGCCCACTCGGTGTCGATATCAACACCACTTGCAAGCATGTGGTTAAGGAGTTAATCACAAAGTGATATCGGATTACGGAACGAGTAAAGTACTTCGTGAACGAGATTGAACTAGGTATGGCCATGACGATCGAATCTCGGGCAAGTAAAATATCGCGGGACGAAGGGAATATATATATGGGATTGATTGAATCCTGGCATCATGGTTCATCCGATATGATCATCAATGAATGTGTGGGAGTCAATATGGGTGCCCAGACCCCGCTGTTGATTATTGATAGAAGATCATGTCTGCATATTCTCGAACCCACAGGGTCACACACTTAACGTATCTCGACGCTAGGATAGATTGGATAATTGGTTTATGAATTTTTGTTCGGAGTCTCGGATGGGATCCGGGACATCACGAGAGGTTCCGGAATGGTCCGTAGAATAAGATTCATATAAGGCAGTGTAGTTTTTGGAGTTCGGAATTGTTCCGGGTTAATCGGTATTGTACCGGAAGCTTCTAGAACCTTCCGGAAGGGGACCAACGTGGCCCCACCTTCCGGTAGGGGGCATGGGCCTATGAGGGAGTGTCCTGGCTGCATTGGGCCAGGGGCACAAGGCCCCATAGGGCCCAGCCGATCCTAGAGAGTTTAAATCGTTTAAACTAGAGATAGGGTTTCTAGAAGAGGGGAGAGTCCATGCCCCCCACTCCTTATCCTTTGGGCTTGGGGGAGGGGCTAGGGCTGCGCCCCCCTCTATATAAAGAGGGGTGGGGGCACACCAACCCACACCTCTCCTCCAAACCCTAGCCGCCTTGCTAGCTTTCCTCTCTCCCTCCCGACTGTTTGTAGGCGAAGCCCTGCAGCAGAAATTCTCCACCATATACACCACGCCGTCGTGTTGTAGATCCAATCTATCTCTCCACCATACTTGCTGGTCCAAGGAAGGAGGAGACGTCGAGGTGATGCACGTGTGCATCTCACGGAGGCACCGCCACTTGTGGTGCTAGATCGGATCGGATCGCGAGGAGGAGAAGCGAGTACGACTACATCACCCACGTTCCGATTTAACGTTCACAGGCTTGAATCTTCAAGGGTATGAAGATCTAATCCAATCTCTCTCGTTGATTGCATCTCCTAGATTAGATCTTGGCTTTCCCTCTGTTCGCATCCGTAGAAAATTTTGATTTACTATGCTGCGAAACCCTTCAATAGAAGTACACAACGGTGGGTGCACGGTCTTCTTCCGGGTGTTCCCAATCCCTGGGTGCGTAGGTGGTGGGTCGGCCTATGGGAAATCTAAGCCAGCTCCAAACCTGAAAATAAGCAAATAGGTTATGGAAAGCTAGATGGTTATGCAAAGCTAAATGGTAATGCAAATAATTATGTTGGTCAAAGTAAACCAACCTGTAAGACCAGAACACAACCACCCATGTTTGATGTACACTTGCTCCTCCTACAAGCCTCATCAAGTTGTCGATACAAGTAAGCCAACCCAGCCGAACCCCAGCTGTATCTCCCAGCATCGTCCCAGTCATGTAGTAGAGGCAAATACATCCATGAGACGTCGCTACCCCCGGAGTCTGAAAAAAGCACCTTCCCAAACACATACATCACATACGCTCGAGCATACCGTGATACGGTCTCCTCGTTGGCATCGAGGGGAAGATGCCCAAAGTGGTGTTCTATCCAAGTCAATCTCAGCCCACCTGTCTTGCTCCCCTTCGTCCCAGCAATTTTCTTCGGTGGCCTTACTCCTAGAAGCTCTTCAACCATGTCCCTGAATCTGTCTGCCTGTATCTTTCCAGTCATAGCCCATCCTGAGAGAGGCAAGGCGGTCAACATCGCCATGTCTTGCAAAGTTATAGTCATCTCGCCAAATGGAAGGTGGAACGTGTGTGTCTCCACGTGCCATCTATCGACTAGCGCTGTAAGGGCGACACTGTTGTAGGTCGGCATCCCGCGCTCAATCATGGTCACAAAGCCAATCAGATTCGCCCTCCGTAAGTACGGTGTGTACCTCTCATCAAAAACCATCTGCTCTGTATTGACCTTGTGTCCACGTATGCGAAGGGGTAGTAGAGCCTGCCAATATAGCGATTAGCATTAGTTAAGCAAGTAATAAACAGTAATAGAGAACAATAATTAATTTAGTGATGATCATGTTAGACAATACGTGCATACCTGGGTTTCCGAGAGTATGCGACCTCGGTGGCTCTCCTCGTACTCCGTCTCAAGAAGATGGTACCGTGCCCGAGCCGCCATCCTGCAAAGACAAGGTTTTTTTGTGAGTTTCATAAACATGCAGTTATAATTGAAAGATAATTTATAGCATAGGACAAAATAAATACACCTAACAAGAATAATGTGTTAAAAACAGAAGGTAAACATGCATAGGACAAAATATAACCTTTTTAGCCCGTTGTAACGCCTCGGCTAATTTCCCTATAACCTTTGGACGACGGCGATAACCTTTCATATGTCTAGTCCCTCGAGGTCTCTTAGAGCCTCTACCACGCCCGCTTGATGAAGGGTTACTAGCGGCCACGGCGGCAGCGGCTTCCGCCGCTGCTTTTTTCGCGGCTAGTTTCTTCTTCCGATCCTCACAACTTAGTTTTTTTGTGTTCTTGTGACCTTCTTCGCCGCATACCGAACAACGGTTCTTCACGGGGTCCTCCACAAAATCATCATTCGGACGGGGTCGCTTGAAGGTTGTCCCTCCATCGGCTTGGTCCGTGTCCATCTTGAACCGCTTAGTCACTCTTCGCCCTTTTGTGTCGATCATTAGCTTGCTATCTGGTAAGTACACCAACCCGGTATACTTAGGCCATTGGGCCATGTCTAGGTAAGGCTCGAATCTACCAGCCCATGTGCGATATAGCTCTTCAAGATTGTAGAACCGTGAGACGGAGTTGTATGGGTCCACAGCTCGAGAACGACACGCGGTTATTATATGAGAGCATGGTAGATGGATCTGTAAAGGCATCTGGCATGTGCAAGAGTACTGAGCAAGCACAACAACATATTTGCGACCACCATACTGCTCACCACCTGAGTTGGTACCTCCTACCACCGAAACCTCATACTTCCAGACCTCCTTATCAAAACAAGTCCATGTTTGGTCATGAGATTTCGTGGCTTGGTATCCAAGTTCTTCTTCAACAGTCTTTGTCCATCTTTTGTCGGCATTAATTAGCACCTTCACTTTGTCGCTCCTCGTGACCCAATACTCGTTGCACTTGTCAAAATTAAAGGATGCGATGGCAGTTACCGGTAGCTTGCGGATACCCTTTAACATCTTATTGAATATCTCGACCATGTTACTTGTCATGTGACCATACCGAACCCGGTCCTGATCGAAAGCTTGAGCCCATAGGTGTTTCTTCGGCAAATTCTCCCTAAGAAAACCCTTCCCATTCTCATTTTTCAAGCCATACAACTCATTGAACATCTCTTCAAATACAGCCGGCTCGAACACCAAGGTAAGCCTACGGAGATACTCAGTCATTTCTCTATTACGACAAGCATGGTAGAAATTACCCGCGAAATGCCATATGCACCAACGATGCTTAACAAGGGGATGCTCAGGTATTTCTTCCCTCATGGCATTCAATATGGCCGGATTGCGATCAGAAATGACATAGACTTCTCTTCCAGGGCAAACAATCGTAGTCCTCACCAAGTGCATGAACCAGTTTCAGTTGACGTTGTCCTCCTTTTCCACAAGAGCAAAGGCAAGCGGGACCAATCGGTTGTCCGCGTCGCAAGATATAGCAACAAGAAGGGTGCCCCTAAACTTCCCTGTAAGGAACGTTCCATCCACACAAAGAAATGGACGACAATGCTTGAATGCTTCAACACAAGGGCGGAAGCACCAAAATGCTCGACGGAACACTTGGTACTTGACACCTTTGACCGTGCGAGTCTCGATTGGATGGGTCTGCACAATGTGCGTCATACCAGGGTTTCGATGTGCCATCGCCACCAACAACCTAGGGAGCCTCCCATATGCTTCCTCCCAATCACCATAAACCATCTTCATAGCCATTTGCTTAGCCCTCCAAGCATTTCCATACTTGATATGATAGTCAAATATGAGTTTCACAAATTGGACCAAAGAGGCCGCTTGCAGGGTAGGGGTAGCTTTGATGGCATTGGCACACCGGTGTGCAACAAAAGTAGATGTCAGTTGCCGGTGCTTGTTGCCCTCTAGGACGGCATTGCCACATGTGTGCGGGCCTTCATACTTACTTATCTTCCACCAACCTTCAGGTTTCTTCTTCCTTGCCCATACCTTCCATGGACAATCTTCATTCTCGCATATCAAAACATATCTTTCATTTTGGTCGGACTTGAACACTATGTAGGGTCGATGATGACTTACGGCGTACTCCTGGAACCATACTTGCATGTCCAACATAGCCTTGAATTTTAGCCCCGGGTATATTAAAGGACGTGCCCTAGGTCGACTCTATGCCTCGTCTTCGGTGAGGGGTCTAGGCCGCCCCGGCCCATACTCCCGCAGGTTCGAGTCTGCCACGGCTAGGTGAGCCTGCCTAACATCCTTGAACTCATGAACATTAGGATCTCTGCCCCACACCTTGACAAATGCATCGGTCTCCTTCTCCGAAAACTTGGGAACCGAACGATCATCGTCCGAGTCCGTAGCGTAAGCATGTTCATACCCCTCATCCTCTTCATTGTCATCTTCATAGGTATATGGATCTCCCTCAAGCATCGAGGATGCCACCAAAGGTACACAAGGCAATGATGGAATTTTGATTGGCGAGACAGCTACAAACTCTTCCTCGATCGGCTCTAAGGTTTCAACATTCATTTTCTCCTCGATGATCTCTACTCGTTCTCTTTCAACATAACTGGGTTACTCCACAATCTCCTCCAAGTAATCTTCATCTTGTTGATTTTCTGTGTCCCACACAGGCGGTTGGCTTGGACCCGCATCATACACATCCTCAGGACGGTCATCGTTGCTTCTTTCGATAACCGAGGTCCGCTTGTTCAAGTCGATGAGAAGATGGGCATGCCTGGTGACCTTGACGGCAAACACGACCAAAGATTTTATTTGCGAGTTCTCCACTAACTCTTTGTATAGATCCCACCCGTTGTCACCGTTGATCGGGATCATCTCAGTATAAGATCTAGAGCCACCCGCATCATATCTTCCTTCCAAAACAACTTCATCGCCTTTGTCATTCCATCCAAGGGCAGCTCTAACCTTGACAACAACATCACTAAGACTAGGACTAGTCGAAAAAAATATCACAGTCTTTGCCATATCCACAAACTCAACACCACAGTCCGATTGCACAACACGCCCACCGTGATGCACATGAAGGACTTTTGCATAAGCCATCTATATTAATAGCCAAACCAAATACCAAAGCATCCATTAGATAATGCAATACCCAACAAAATGCGACAATGTTCAACCAATAATACCATGCCATCTACAATCACCCTAAAATATCATTGCTCGATTGCTCTAACCTACTCATTTTGCTACAATCACCCTACACAAACTAGCCAATATCATTCATATATGTTGCACATGCTTAGAACACACACACAAAATAGCCAATACCAATCAATCTAGCAACTCCTAACAACTCCTACAAAAAAACTCCTACAGACAACTACCAACAACTCCTACAAAATATCATCTAAGTGAAATATCTACGCACATGTATCTGTATCCTACAAACAACTCCTACAAAAAAAATCCTATGGGTGGAATAATTACATCATATGTATAATTACTAAGTGAAATATCGACATTACTATCTACATTAGCAATAATGTTACATCATATGTTGGCCAAACTTGTAGCAATATCATCTAATTGAAATATCTATATTACCAACACTTGAATAATTACAATTAACTAGAACATGTGCTTCACATACAACATAATTGCATGTGCGTAGATATTTCTGCCATCATACTAGTATTATACTATATAATTAAGCAGCATTTTTGTCAAAACTCGTGACAATAGTACCGGTATAGTTCGATCGAGGATAGATCCATTCCGTCGCCTGCACGAGAATGCTCCGCGTCACGTGCTCGATCGATGATTTGTACGCGGCGGCGAGCGCACAGGCGAGACCGCCTCGCGCTTGACTGGGCGCATTCCCGACGAAGGCCCAGTCGGCGTAGGGATAGGCGTGGATCCCGAGGAGTGGGAGGCGGAGGCGGAGGAGGAAGAGCTCATGCTGGCCATCCTCCTCGGCATCCAGCTCGCCGGAGGTCACCGGGCCGACCTGGACACCGGCACGGGTGTGCGCGGGTAGCCTAGACGCGGCGTGTTCCCGGCGTTGATGTGCTCCATCACCGACCTGAGCGTCCGGCCCGGCCGCGTTGTTGCGGCGACTCGTCCGGCGGCCGGCCGCGTTGTTGCAGCGACTCGTTCGGCGGCCCCTCGTGGCGGGCGAGCTCCTGGGAGCGGGGGTCGGCGAAGAACTCCTCCCAGTAGAGGAGGTTGTCGGGGCTCTCGGCGGCGGAGGGATCATCCATGTCGGAGATGAACTCCTGGATCTCGTACGGCAGCTCCTCCAGCATCGGCGTCGGCGGGATAGGAATGCCGCCAGCGCTAAGCTTCCACCCCGGCGGAGTCCTCGTATCCGGCGGCGCAACGTAGCCGGCCTCGTAGAGCAGGCACGCCTCCCACACCTGTAGAGTGCGCCGGCCGAAGCCGTTCGCCGCCGCACCGTCGCCGGGGTATCGCTCGGCCATGGCTGGGGAGGGGAGCTGTGAGAGAGTGTTCGTCGAAGTTCGGGCTTGTGGGATGGGAGAGGTGTGAGAGAGTGTGAAGAACTCCGGCGAGGGGGTACGGCTTATAAAGGCCGAGGTGGGCGGCGAGGGCGGGAGGAGTGTAGCGAGGGCGGAAAAAGCGAAATGGGGCCGAGCGGCGGCGGTGGCGTGCAATTGACAGCGCCGTGGCGACGGCAATTATTGTCTAGCGGTCGCCGCGTGGTTCCGAGAATGAGGACGACTCGGCTTCCGTCACTGACTCGGCGGGTCCACGCGCCGTTTCATTTTTTCGCTGAGTTGGCTTCGTCCGGCGTTCCCAAGGCTTACCCGGGAACCTGGATTGGATAGGCCGGACCAACAAATTCAAACGAAAACAGGTTTCTGGTACACGACTGAACCGATTTCAGCGTTCTACCTAAATTTGATAACCGAGTGGAGATGCTCTAATGGCGTCTCGGCACGCCCGTCGGGCCGCACGCCGCGCCTCCGCTTCTCCCCGGAATCCAGCGGCCGGTCGAGAGCCGGGCCTTGTTGCGCCGCAGAGCATAGTTGGGACACGTCGCCAGGTCAGGGCGTACTACCGAGACGGCGCGAACAGCTCGCCGTTGAGGCTCGCTGTTTAGGGTTTAGGCTCGCTGTCGCCCGTTTACTTTCAAATGAGTAGGAAGCAAGGGCTGGTTCTGAGCTGACAGTCCTCGTGCACCTGAACCTTCTTTCTTAAATTTCCATACGATTTGTGGCGAGTGGTAGGTAGTTGCTCCGGTGCACCGACGAATTGAACTGAACGGAGGCGCGGTCTGTAAAGCAGAGCACCGCAAACTGAACTTTCTCGGGGTACCGTTCAGTTCTGACCGGAGCGTACAGATTATATAAATGGACGACCGCACTGTTATCGTCGTCATTCTGTAAACTTGGTAGGAAAAGCTTTGGTTTCGTTTTATCGAGCCGGCAAGCATTGAGGTGCCTAGCGCCCCGCTCCTGGCCATCGAAACAAAAAAAGAAAAACTTGGCGCTGACAGATCGAGCTGGCAAACGCTCAAACCACCATACAAGACACGTCATCATACTAGTATTATACTATATAATTAAGCAGCATTTCTGCCAAAACTCGTGACAATAGTACCGGTACAGTTCGATCGAGGATAGATCCATTCCGTCGCCTGCACGAGAATGCTCCGCGTCACGTGCTCGATCGATGTTTCGCTGGTCAGAGCACGCACGCACGCGAGTCGCAGATCTCTGCTTCGTCACCAGTAGCAATGCATCGTATCGTACGTTGCGGCCAGAAAACTGTTGAGATGTCAGTGTCACGGTGATAGCCGATCGAACGCGCCCAGCAGGGCGGATCCGTGACACGTACTCGCTCCGCGAAACCCTCAACTGCTGCAGTGATGGGGAGGTCGTGATCATGGCCACTCCTTGGCTTGGCTACACGTCGACGATCAGAGGAACGGGGGCAGGAACTTATCTCCGGACAGACGCAGCGAACGGTATTTTCGGCTCGAGCGTTTCCGTCCTGTTTTGAGGAGAGGGATGGAACAGCCGTGCAGACGTGCAGTGCAGCTGGGAATTTAAACGCGATCGATCGGCTGTTATCTGTAGTTGATGTGCCCGGATTTTACACCCAGGGCCAAGGCGACCACGATCAGTAACCGCCGCAGCTACTAGTAGCAGTGGAATTGTTAGAGCCCATGCATGCGGTGCTGGACTGGTCCACATGGTCACCGAACAAATCGATTCCCATATATGCTCGGCATATATCGTAGCTGCAAAATCAAATCTTTGCTATTCGTTCGAACGATCGGTAGAGATTCTCAAGGCAGTATACGTACATGTTGACGTTCCTTTGTAGTATTCCATCGCCTTGTCAGATGCCGCATAGTACATCATGTTGTTTATTGAGCTCGGTACTCACTCGTGTCACCTCACGGTGGGTTTCATCAACTCGAAGTTATTGCGTTTGTTGTCAAGTGCACTGCACTGCGTGGAGTCGAAGACCGCATTCAGAAACACGAATTGATGAAAGGGCATTGATGGCGTGGAGAGTGACAGGGAAAGGCTCTGAATTTGCCAATTCGGCCGGCAACTCATCCATCCAATGCAATGCAACAAAGGTTGCACTTGCTAGCTAGCATTGTGGTAGTAACTGGATTGTTTTCTCTGAAGCTAACCAGTAGTAGGTTCATAGACAGAGTTACTCCATCTTTCCCACGACGCTGTGGTAACTAACTGGATTGTTTTCTCTGAAGCTGATATGAACCGGACCAGAGAGGACTGGGAGCCCACCCCCCGTGTCGTCCCCCAAGGCGGCACCGGGGCGAAACCCTAGCCGCCAAAAAACTACAAGCCGGTAGCCTCCCCTTCCGCCGCTGCCGCCGGCAAGGGCCACGGTGGCGGCGGGCCCCAGGGCCGAAGGTGCTGGGGGCGGCGGCGTGGCGGCAGATCTCCGGTGGCGGTTGGGGACGGCGGCGAAGATCTTCTGCGTGCGGGATCTGGGGCGGCGACCCCGATCATGCGACGGCGGTGGCGTTTCTTCGGGTGTGGTGTCAGCGGGGGGTGGAGTTCTTTCGCTCAAGGGCGGCGCCCAGTCACAGCGATCGAGACTTCCCTTGGGCATCCACGCTTGAGGTGGAGGCGGCGGCCGTAGGCCTAGGCTCCCGCCTAGACCCGCCATCGGTGCGGCCTTTGGTCACCTGGAGGTGCGTGGGGAGGCGGCACGATGCTCGCGGTCGACCATGCTGGTTTCCAGTGGGATGACGCGTGCGTGTGGTTCGGTTGCAGACTTGCCTTCTTTTTCGCCGGAGGGGGTCGGTCGGCGGGCGGCGGCGTGGGGGCCTGCCGATCTGCCCAATAAAGGGGGCGATCCTTCAGGGCTTCTCGCACCTGGAAGATGGTCTGCTTGATGCCGGCTCTCATTTTCTGGCTGGTGACGAGTTCCGGAAGGCTCCGCCGGCGATCTCTTTTGCGCACAAGTTGCCCGCAGATTGTTGGATCGGGTGGGATTCGGTCGTGTGTTCCTATTTCAAAGGACGAAGTCTGTTGCTGTTGCCAACATGGGACATGTCGGTCTTCGA
This sequence comes from Avena insularis, assembly GCA_023614405.1. NCBI lineage: Eukaryota > Viridiplantae > Streptophyta > Magnoliopsida > Poales > Poaceae > Avena > Avena insularis. The sequence goes on along the minus strand of CM042693.1, from coordinate 367,641,554 downwards.
TTTCCATGGAGGACACGGTGGTGGAGAATGTCAGTCGGCTGAGATATGAAGCTACTGATGGTGGGCTAAGTCTTGGTGGTGATGAGGACCTTGCTTGTTGACTCTTGACTTGTAGCACTTGAAAAGCGGCGGCGGGAAGACAGAAGAGCTGAGGGTCTTATCTTCGTGGTGAAAATTCAAGGTCTGGTCTTAACTGGTTGTGCCTGGCAATGGTCTTGAAGACATTGTTTTGAGAGAGATAGACTTGCTCCAGGGTGAAAATCCAAGGTCTGGCCTTAATTGGTTGTGCCTGGCAATGTTCTTGTTGAAGACATTGTTTTGTGAGCACGGCTCTGGGTGCTGTCTTGGTGGTGTTTGGTGTTGCAGTTACAATGTCTTGATCACCGTAGCGGGATCTTTTATTTTTCTGTTCTTCTAGTTCTTTTGTAATAGGGTTGTGTGTATCCGTAATGTTTTTAGGACATTGCGTTGTTGCAGAGGCCGGGTGTAATTGATATCTTTTGTGATATTAATATATGCTCCTCTCAAAAAAAAATGAACCGGACCAGAGGAAGTAAGAAGAACTCACTCTATTTGGGATTATAGTTGCTATGCGTATACCTAGATCGTTAATTTGACTAATAAAATATAAGTTATATGGCATAAAAATTATATCATTAAAAAATATAGCATCTAAAGTTTCTAATCGTACAATTTTTGTATTAATCTATTTATATTTTCTTGATTAAATTGGTAACCGAGTTAAACGTGCGTAACCTATAATCCCAAACATAGGGAATAACAACATTTACTATACCTAATTAATACTAATAGATTTATTTTGAGATGTGGTTTGGGTCATCTATATTGCTATATTTATCTATAAAGTTGGTCAAAATTTTAAAATTTTGACCTAAAGCATTGTCGTAGCCACGCTCGACAAGGACAATGTCGATGTGGAGGCCGTCACGGTTCCAGGACCCGCCATAGGGGACGGCCCGGAGCGCCACCGCGTCCTCGCTTTCCTGGTGGAGGAGCGCCGCACGCATCCCAACATTGTCCCGGGCCGGGTCTGCGTGCGTGGTCGGCGGCAGTAGCAACCTCCTCCAGGTCTTCGTCACACGGGAGCGGCGGGATGGGACGGTTATCATTGGAGACCTTCCAACCGGTACCAGCAAGTTGTTCCCGTGTAGCACCGTCGCCTCATCGAGGGTGAGGTTGGTTGACCCGCGCGGCGTGCTTGCCGTTGTCGCCGCTCCTTCCACCGCTGGCCTTGTGGTCGATATCCCGCATGGTGAACTTGCCTAGAAACTTGATGGGGAACTGAGAGGAGAAGGAGTGGAAGCGTGCGGTGGGAGGCATGGGCGTTGTCCTTTTAAATGGGAGCTGTCGGTAGGCCGAACGGGCGTCGTACCATTAACTTCGGCTCGTCAGGAGAGGAGCCATGTACACGTTGGCGTCTGAACCTGGTGTCTCGCACCGTGCGGGCGGCATGGAACCGGCGTAGTGTGGCTTCAAATCAGTGTGACCAGCGTGCCTAGTGGCTGACAATGGGCCATGGCACGAACGGGCATGGCTAGTCTGGCGTGATGTCCGTTGTCGGCAGCCACAGCCGGGAAGCGCCGCCGCAGAGACATTTTCCGCAGCCATGGCCATCAACGCATGTTGACGCCTCTTTTGGTCCAAAGTCGCGTACTAGACCCTGGTGACCTCGGCATCCCACTCCTCCCTTGACATGGTGGGTAGATGTTCCTTCATCATCTGCATGCGTGGCTTCGATGTTCCCTCCATCTTCATTGGTGGCATACCGTTGACGAGAGGGATAGGGTCGGCGATTCGGGGGAGTGGGAGCGGGAGCTGGAGCGTCAGGATTCTGCTACTGGAATGGCGGACGGCAGGACGGATTGGAGGCGGTATAGGGTGAAAATGGGGTGTAATGGGAGTGGAAACGGAGGGGAAAACCCAGGGTTTTCGCCTGTGTGGCTGCTAGGTGGGTCCCGCGCTGAAATCCAACGTTGCGTCGATTGTTGGCGCTCCCAACACGACCCCTTGCGCCCAGAGACCAGTGAGTGCTCGAAAATGTGTCAACGGATTTTAGACGCACCGCCGTGAGCCAAAAATTGGACAAACGCTCGATAGACCTTTGGGGAGAGCTACTAGACCGCCGATGAAGATGGTCTAGGGGCCTTGAATAAGGCCGGCAACTCAAGCAATGCAACAAAGGTTGCACTTGCTAGCGTAGGTATACAAATTTAGACCCAGGTACAGTCAAGAAGAGATGTTGTTAGGTTTATAGACTACAAAGATAGTACTCTATTTTCCCACGATGAAGTGGTAACTGAATTGTCATATCTGAAGCTGTTATGAAAATCGAGCCCTCCAAACAGGCCTTAATCTTCACGGAACGGCAAGGCCTTAATCTTCACGGAACGGCAATGCCGTTGCTGCTGCTGGACACGATCACAGAGGAACAAACAAGATAGCATCAATGCCGCAAGCGTCCGTGAACGCTGCACTGCCCCGTGAGGGGTGAGCCCATGACCGCGACACACCATGCATTTTATTTTTCCCATGTCTCGTGCAGGCAGGGGCTCCATCTCCGACCACGCATCCGTATTCAGTGCGGCTTTCCTTTGTGTGCCTACGCGGCAAAGCTAGCTTCGTCCCTCCCTGCCACAATGCCAGCGCTTAATCGGTGGGGTTAACATGAGGAGCGTTTGAGGCCACCCACACTGATTGGCATGCATTGTGCCGCCCCACTCAGCCTAGACAGGCCGATATGGGGGAGCCCTTGATTTGATTAGCAGGGTACAACCTAGACCGCCTAGGCGAAGCAGCCTTGCGTGGAGGAGGAACCACACGAGAGGCAGCGTGCTAAATTGTAGGACGCGCCGCATTGAATGGTCGGTGGTGGTGCACTGCCGTGCTAGCTAATCAAGTGTGTGTGTGTTTTTTTAGGGTAAGCTAATCAAGTGTGTTGGTCGGAGTAGTAGTCTCGTAGTAGAGGGTAGACTGAAGCGATTAAAAAAGACGTGTGAACCTGGGGTGTTTTTTGGTGTAACATGAATCTTTAGGTTCAGAAAAAAAGTGGAGCCGGAAAGTCTTAAATCTAGTACTACCTCCGATACTAAATAAGTGTCGCCTAGTTTAAAATGGCGACACTTATTTAGGATCTGAGGGAGTAGTTCGTTGGAAAGAGAGAATTGCGCCATTACAGGCACGAATTCATATCCTCGAAACTTTATAAAGAACTATCAATAGAGTTTTGTACACTTGTTGAAGCCAGCATCCGCCGCCAAACATCAACATCACCAATGCCGGTTCCAAGAGAACATTACTGCTAACGAGCTTTGTGAGTTGATGAACAGACTCGCTGCAATCAACAAGGCATATATCGTTGTGGCACGTCGATCAGGGGACATATCCGTGCTACCTTGAACCAAGATTCGTCGTATCCATCGACGAAGATGAGGAATAATGACAAATCCACCATCTCCGGACCAACATTCTTGCTCCATCTATTGGCGATAGCTTAAAACTGATGGCGCAACGTGGAGTAGGAGGGGAGTTGTTTGAGCTCGGGAGTAGGGAGGCGAGGAAGAAGAGAAATGGCGTAGAACATGAAGAACTATGACATGCTGCGGAATGATAGTGTCCAAGGTCGTATGTTCCCCTTTATAGCCTTTGTGCCATGATTCGTGTGGCCGTGATGTGAAACCTCACGATTTTCGTCACGTGTCGAGGAAGCAGCGCGACAGATTCGGCCCATGCGGCCACGGTCTCTCTGCCTCCTGATTCTTGCGCGCAGTTAAGGGACTCCTCGATCTCTATTGATCATGGGACCCATAATTGGCCATATTCTCAATGTGATGGATGCTTGTTAGTTTAACGTGACAAGTTCTGAAATGTCGCAGAGGTCATGAACGTTTAAACGGTCCCTCGGTTGACCAAGAAATAAATCTGATCCAGTTTAAATCAAGTTAAGAAATTAAAAGGAATAACTGATGTTTATCGATTTTTATCACAGTGAGATAATTTCTGACTTAGTTTTAGAAATCTTTTAAGATTCTCTACGTTGAAGACCAATGGAGCCCAAGACAGAATCTGGCAGATGCTAATCCAACTAAGGATCTTGGAGTGCTCCGGGGCTACTGTCGGGATTATATTTCCAGATATACCTATGACCATCACTTATCCTCGGAGACCAGGGTGGCCCACTTGTGGTTAGAGCCTATAACTCCATGAGCAGCCTAGTTAACGAGACGACCGAAGGTCCATCCGGCTACGAAAAGGCCTAAAAGAGTTACCGACCTGGACTTGAAGCGAGAAGACTTGGTGTACAAGATGTCATAGTTAACGACTATATTGTAAGTTGTACCGTAGTCGTATAGGATTCTTCCTATAAGCCCTAGGCCTGATGACTATATAAGCAGGTCTCACGGGCAGCCTTTAGAGCAAGACTCACAATGATAACTCACACAGATGAACCTATCTTCAACCCTCTGTCACTTCCTTTTTGCCGATTATAGATATAGTGGATTGGCAGCTGGAGTAGGATTCGACTACCGCGGTCTGAGTTGATACTGCGTAAACTTGTGTGCTCATCGTCCCAGACGTCCTAGATCTCACACCTCCTTTCTTATCATGTCTCGAGGACACCCCCCCTCTCTCCGACGTACTTGTCATTAATACAACGATAGTGATAGTGCTTACCATTATTTGGTCATTATAGCTATGTAGAAATGATAAGATATTAATGATTAAAATTCTTTTCTATATAGGTTTTATAATGTTGTACCTGTACGTTATTTTTAAGGTCTACAACGTGTCGAGACATGTTTAGGGAGTTGTTTACACAGTTAGAGGACATGAGAGAGGAATATTTTTATCCAATATGACAATATGATCTATGTATTATACTTTTTGTATTTTCTTTGAGATTACTTGTATTAACTCGTCTTTAAACTTTTCTTCTTCTTTCAGACTTGTTTCGGCTATGTGTGTGTATCTAGTTATTCATAGACCGGGTAATGCTTAAAATTTATAATAATAAAACACCCTTAAAAGATGGCAAGTCTATTTTTGTGTAAGTACAAGAATACTCGATTTGGTCAGCGTTGCAGTTAAAAGAGCTGCCACGGAAACGGAAGGAAACAACTCATTGAGCGCACTGGGCAGTCTTTCTATACACGTTTAAGAGAAAACGATCCAGCTAAGCTTTACATGGGTTGCTTGCCCGAAAGCATGCTTCGGTTTGTGCCACTCCCTTGACAAACACGCCAGGATCGTCGCCGAATCCGCATAAAAAATTTGCCAAGAGAAGGCGGTGCCATTCCTGGCCTGCAACATCGACGTTCCCCCCGAGAGAGAGGCAGGAGGAGTACCGATGAACTGTATCGTGGCGTTCGAGGCCATCAAAAAGGGAGTGGGGAAGAGAGAACCCAAGAGAAAGAGGACGCTCACATGCGCGCCGGGACGGACGGACAGACCAAAATGGTTCTCCTGGCTGGGCGGGCAGGCACAGGACACGACCATGTGAACGCGTGTCCTGGACCTGCCCGTGGCCCGTGGCCGGGACGAAATAAAAGCTGCGGCGCATCCGGTTCTGCTCGTCGACCAGCGGAAATGGTTCCCGTACTCCGTCGTGGAGACCACCACCACCACCGCTCACGGGCCACGGTACGGGGCGCGGCTTTTGATTGATTCCGGGACCGGACAAAACTCCACGTCCAGTCGTCGGAACAGGGGAGCAGGGTACCGGGAAACGTGAAGCGCGCGGGGGCGGGAACCCGTTCCCCGCCGGAGTCACCGGCGTAGATTTCGAGGGGGAGATTATGAGGAGAAACAGAGTGGGCTCAAAAGCCGCTAGTTTCCAGCGAGTGCACGGGCTTGGCTGTCCGGAGCCGCTTTGTCATTTGTACCGTGTGAGGGGAAAAAAGGCATGGCGTGGGATATTCGTGCAAGCTCGAAAGCACCGAGATGCCCGAGATGCGCCGCCGGCTGAACACCCCATGTGAAGTGTGAAGTGTGAACGTCTGGGCAAGCTAGCTGGAGGTGCTACGGCGCGTGCACTGCATTACTACGATCAGAAAAGGTGCCTCGTACTGCCATAATAACACGCCATGATGGGCCGCGTCGCGTCTTGTCTCCAGAGTTTGCCGGCCCCGTCCACGCACACGCAAAACCCCACAAACCCGGCGGCAGCATCCACTCCGGCGATCCGAAAGCTTCGTCCGGGCAGCTAGTGCGCGCACCGGCGGAGCACAGAAGAACGCACGCGGAGTTCCACCGGCGGAGGCGGAGCGCGCGTCGACGTATGTGGGAGTCACGCTCGCTGACTGACACCCACGCTCCGGCCGCACCGCACGCACCAACGTAGTACTACTAGAAGGAAGAAAAACAAAGGGGAGACACACATTCCCCGCCGCGCTGGCCGTCACGTGCATGATGCCACAGAGAGAGAGAGAGAGAGAGAGAGAGATCCGCTCCGGTAAATCACACCATTCGCCACGGCTACTTTCACCATAGCGGTAGTACTACTACAAAAATTACACACTGCAATCGGTAGATAACGCTAGGGTGACACACACACTACTATAGCATGATACTACTCGCTGTAATTACCACCGCTACTCCAAGAAACCGACAGCCACTGCGTTCACTAACACTGCAAGCTAGCTGCAGACTGTAGGCAGTTAATGGAGACGCGATGGATCGGTGCGGTGGCGGGAGAGCTTGGCCCAGCACGGTCCCCCCTCTCCGTCCGGCCGGTTGCTGGGAGGAACCAGTGTCGTTGTTCGCTACACCATTGTCACACAAGCCTGAACTCGGCTCAAAGAGAAAGGTGAAAACAAGACCTCCATCCTCGCTACTAGAGTTTTTACTACAGCATTACTGCGGTACTAGTAAATGGAGCGGCGGTGCTGGATGCAACTACTGGCCGCCGGGCTAGCGCCGGCGGCCGCTGGGGGCGATGTACTAGTCGTCGCGGTTGATGAAGGCGACGAGGGTGGCCATCTCGGCCTGCGCCTGGGGCGTGCTGAGCTTGGTGAGGAAGTAGACGTGTCCCTCGCCGGGGGTCTCGTACAGCTCGGCCTGCCCGGGCCAGCCGCTGCTCCGGAGCGTGGAGTAGTAGGCGCGCTGCCACGGGTTGAGGCGGTCCTGCCCGGACACGGTGACCAGCACGCGGGAGCAGCCCAGGTGCTGCCACGACGCGGCCGGCAGCGTCAGCGGGTTGGCGTACGGGTGGTCGATGGGGTACTTGCCCGCGCAGATGAAGCTCCAGGTGCGCGCCGCGGACTGGAGGAAGGACGGATCCATGGCCTGCGCGCCCACCGCGCTCCGGCCCTGGAAGTAGGGGTCCAGCAGCGCCACGCCCTTGATCCTCGCGCCGCCGTCCAGCCCCTCCTCGCCCGCGCGCAATGCCAGGTTGTGCGCGATGTTCCCGCCCGCGCTGTCCCCCGCGAGGAAGAGCCGGGACGTGTCGCCGTACTGCGAGAGCCACTGGTCCGCCCCGGGCGCCGCATTGGCCAGCACCCACTTGAGCGCCGCCCAGGAGTCGTCGTAGGCGGCCGGCAGCGGGTTCTCGGGCGCCAGGCGGTAGTCCACGGACACGGCCACCACGCCGGCCTTGGCGGCCAGCGTGTTGAGGTAGGCGTGGTAGATGGGGTTGAACGCCGACTCCACCACGAACGCGCCGCCGTGGAAGTAGACCAGCACGGGGACCTTGGTGGCGGCGCGGAAGCTCGGGAGGTAGATCCGCGCCGCGACGCCCGTGGCCGAGTCGATGGTCACGTCCCTGGAGGTGACCCCCGTCAGCGCGTCCGCGGCGGCCGCCACCCGGTCGGTGCCCATGAGCCGCTTCACCACGCCGCTCTTGTACTCGATCAGGAACGGGGAGAAGTCGAACTTCACCGCAGAGCCGGACTCCCCGCCGCGCGAAGACCGCGCCGCGCAGCCGCAGTGCGAGCAGAGGAGGAAGAGCAGCGCCGGGAGCAAGATCCGCGACGCCATGGGCGACAGCAGCAGTGGACAGTGGCAGGCAGCGTGGAGTGTGTGACTGACTGGGAGAGCGTCCGAGTGAAGTGTGTGTGTGTGGGCGTTTGCGGCCGCGGCGTGGCGTGTCTCGGAGACGCTGCTGCAGTGCTGCTTCTGCTGGGGTGTGGGTCCGTTTATATGCGGGCAGGCGTGGCAGCAGGGCAGCCGACAGGGCTTGGCGCACCGCACTATTTTCCCGTGGTGCGGATCGTGGTGGGCTTTGCTTTTAACGCCTCGGCCCGTCCCGGCCCTTCCTTTCCCGCCGGCCGCCGCACCCGCACCGCGCAGCGCATGTGTGCCCGCGCGCTTCACGCTCGCAGTCACAGACTCGCCAAAAAGCTCACATGAATTCGTGCCTGTAATGGCGCAATCTCCTCTTTCACAAGGGCAGAATTCCCTCTTTCCAACGAACTAGATTTGAGGCTTTCCAGCTCCACCTTTTTTCAGAGCCTAAAGATTCAGGTTACACCAGAAAACACCGTCCCAGTTCACACGTCTTTTTTAATCTCTTCAGTCTAACCTCTACTACGAGACTACTACTACGACAAGCATACTTGATTAGCTTACCATAAAAAACACACACACACACTTGATTAGCTAGCACGGCAGTGCACCACCACCGACCATTGAATGCGGCGCGCCCTACAATTTAGCACGCTGCCTCTCGTGTCGTTCCCCTCCTCCACGCAACGCTGCTTCGCCTAGGTTGTACCCTGCTAATCAAATCAATGGCTCCCCATATCGGCCTGTCTAGGCTGAGTGGGGCGGCACATTGTCAATCAGTGTGGCCTCAAACGCTCCTGATGTTAACCCCACCGATTAAGCGCTGGCTGTGGCAGGGGACGAAGCTAGCTTTGCCGCGAAGGCACACAAAGGAAGCCGCACTGAATACGGATGCATGGTCGGAGATGGAGCCCCTGCCTGCACGAGACATGGGAAAATGCATGGTGTGTCGAGGTCATGGGCTCATGCCGCGTCACGCGGCGGTGCAGCGTTCACGGACGAGTGCGGCATTGATGGTATCTTGTTTGTTCTTCTGTGATCATGTCCGAGTTGCGCAGCGCTAGCCGCACTGTCCAGCAGCAGCAACGGCATTGTCGTTCCGTGAAGATTAAGGCCTGTTTGGAGTGCTCGATTTCCATATCAGCTTCAGAGATGACAATTCAGTTACCACCATCATCGTGGGAAAGATGGAGAAACTACTCCTTCAGTTACTATATTATCTTATATTTTGAAACGGAGGGAGTATCTTTGTAGAAATAATTGAGTTGGGATTGTCTATATTTAAATGTTTCTATACACTAAAGTATGTATAAATACATTTGAATCTTTAGAAAGCCAAGTCAGTTATTTTTAGACAGAGAGAATACTATATAAACCGAACGACTTTTCTTCTTGACTGCCCTGAATGTAAAACTTTACCTAAGCTAGCAAGTGCAACCTTTGTTGCATTGCTTGAGATGTCGGCCGAATTCAGAGCCCCTAGAGCATCTCCATAGGGAAGCCGTTGTCCAAAATTTGGCTCACAATGGCGCGTCTAAAACCCGTGGGCACATTTTGGAGTCAAATACAATAGCTGGCACCTCCCCGCCGGCCTCTAGGCACAAGGGAAGCGTTGGGACCATACGTTGGATATCACCCAAGGGACCCACCTATTAACCACACAAACGAAAACCTAGTCCCTCCGTTGGACGCAGCTTCAGTAACTTTGAGGTATAAAGTCTGGTCGTGACTTTGCTCCTATATGTGTTGTACTCCAGTAAATCTCACATGTTGTACTAGGCATTCTGGAAAAGTTTCGTGGTATTTGTGAGTGTAGTTTGTGAATAAATATTATTTAAAGTTTTGCTATCAAATTGTAAACTCAAAATTTAAAATGCTTAGAAAAATTAAAAACAATCCAGTAAATCACATGTATTGTATTATATACTCTGGAAAAGTTTCATTTTATTTAACATATTGTTTAAGCATAAACCGAATTTAAGATCCTAACTCAAAATGTTCACTCATTTATGTCCGTTGAATCAACTTTGTATGACTCATAGGAGAGCAAAGTCATAGCTATACTTTATAACTCAAAGTCACTAAAGCTGCGTCCCCCTCCGTTCGCTCCCATTTTCCTCCAATTTCACCCTATATGGTCTCCAATCCATCCTTTAAGCCCATTCCCCTCCAATATCACCCTATATCGTCTCCAATCCATCCCTTAAGTGTGTTACCCTAACGGTTCGGAAACACTCCTGACATGGTCGAGACCTCTCTCGGACCAATGATCATCAGCGGGACCTGGATGTCCATAATAACCCTTGTGCACTTTACGAGAATCTTTTTCGTTGAATCATTAAACATAGAATCCTATCCCCTTTGTTACTATGATACTTGAATTGTCCGAGACTTGATAAACGATATCGTCTTGTCAGGTTCAATCTCGTTACCGACAAGTACAACTTTACTTGTTCCGAGTTATGTCATCCCCGTGATCTAGGCACACGCTGCAACTTTATGGATGTCATGTCTCTGAATGGGCCTAGAGTATCTCTCCGTCGCTCTTGACACATACGCCTCTACATGCCCCTCTGAATATCCGAAGACACCTTTATGATCACCGTTTTACCGAGTGACGTTTGATGCAAATAAGGCACTCTCGGTGATGGTGATTAAATATGATCTCACGGTCTAAGGAATTGGTTACTATATTTCCCGGTCATTGTAATAGTAAACTTTATGACTTGATCGTGTTACAATTCATGTGTTGGGTATGTCCATCACTTTCATTCACCTAATAAAATGACCATATTGTCAATTGACATAAATGTCAATTATCAGAAAATATCGATCATCGATTGACCAATGAACTTGTGTCTAGAGGATCACTAGGGACTCTGGTGGTTTGCATATCACACGTGTATTGACGTTTCTACCAATGCAGTTATAACATGATATAAAACCTATTATAAACATAATGAAATATGTCAATAATCTATATTATTATTTGCCTCTAGGCATATTTCCAACACTAGCCACACCCTGTCTTGTCGGGCACAATTGTTAGCCACTCGGCGAGCTGGTCAAATTGATTTGACACCACGCTGTGTCGGTTCCATGCTGCCCGCACGCTGTGAGACGTCGGGTTTAGGCGCAAACGTGTAGGTGATGAAACGTAGACGACTCCTCTCCCGACGAGCCAGAGTTAATGGTGCGGCCCCGTTCGGCCCATCGATAACTCTCATTTTGAAGGACATCACCCATGCGTCCCATCGGCACACTTCCACTCCTTCTTCTCCCCACTGCCCACTAAGTTTCCACGCAAGTTCACCATGGGACGCAACAACGACGGGGCCGGCAGAAGCAGGAGCGCTGGTAGTGACAAGCGCACCGCGAGGTCAACCAAACTCATCCTCGATGAGACGACAGTGCCGCACGAGAACAACCCACTGGCACCGCTGGACCGGCGGCTTCCCAGTGGTTCGAAGCTCTCCAATGACGGTTGTCCCATCCTATTGCTCCCGCGCGACGAAGACCTAGAGGAGGTCGCTGCTCCCTCCGGCCGCGCATGCGGACCCGACCTACGGCAATGTTGGGACGTGGGCGGCGCTCCTCTACCAGGAGAGCAAGGACGCGGTGGCGCGCCAGCCAGTCCCCTATTGCGGGCCTTGGAACCGTGACGACATCCACGCCTACTGGGATGACCTCGACGTCGACATCGTCCAGGCCGGACGTGGCTACCGGCAGTGCTTTAGGTCAAAATTTTAAAATTTTGACCAACTTCATAGATAAATATAGCAATATAGATGACATCAAATATTATATTATGGAACTATATTTGAAAATGAATCTATTAGTACCAATTAGGTGTCATAAACGTTTTTACTTTTTCCTATGAAGCTAGTAAAACCTTATTAAGTTTGACTTAATATAAATACTCCATTTGGTCCGGTTTATTAGGCACGCACGTAATTTAAGAACAATTTTGAACAATAATTTTAGTCAACAAATTTTACATCATATATCACAAAAATTAAACCATTGGATTCATTTTTAAAAATAGTTTCCAATGGTATATTTTTTAGACATATATTGCATATTTTATTGGTTAAAACTTATGTTTAATGTTTTTTTTAACTACGTGTATGACTAATAAACCGGAGGGAGTACTGTAGAAGTACACCTATCGACGGAGGGTGTACTCGTTTGTTCTTCTCTGGTGCTTGCTTGCCGCCCTGTCCAGCAGCAACGGCCATTGCCGTTCCGTGAATATTAAGGTGTGTTTGGACTGGTCGATTTTCAGTATCAGCTTCAGAGAAAACGATCCAGCTACCACAGGATCGTGGGGTTTCAGAGAAAACAATCCAGTTAGTTACCACAGCGTCGTGGGAAAGATGGAGTAACTCCGTCACTTTCTCGTACAGTAGCTAGCAAATGTTTACCTAGCTAGCAAGTGCAACCTTCGTTGCATTGCATTGGATGAGTTGCCGGCCGAATTCATAGCCTTCCCCTGTCTGTCACTCTCTAAGCCATCAATGCCGTTTCATCAATTCGTGTTTCTGAATGCGGCCTTCGACTCGGGGCGCAGCAGTGAGTGCAGTGCACTTGACACCAAACGCAATAATTTCGAGCTGAAACTGAAACCCACCCTGAGGTGACACAAGTGAGTACCGAGCTCAGTAAACAACATGATGTACTATGCGGCATCTGACGAGTGATGGAATACTACAAAGGAACATCAACACATCAACTTATACGTACTGCCTTGAGAATCTCTACCGATTGTTCGCACGAACAGCGGGATTTTATCTTCCAGCTACGATATATGTCGAGCATATATGGGAATCGATATCTTCGGTGACCACGTGGACCAGTCCTATCTTCGGTGACCACGTGGACCAGTCCAGCACCGCATGCAATGCGATGTGTGAGCTTTACTCTTGGTCACACTCACGCTTAGAGTATCTCCACTCGTCTAATCAGAACGCCGATCCGGACACCGAATTCAGGTTCGGACATCGAAAATCGTCTCAGTCGCGTACCTAGGGACCTGTTTTTGTTCGGTTTTGGCCCAACTTTGGTCCGGACTCCTCAGGCCATTCCCAGGATCCCGGATATGCCTGGTAACGCCGGACGCAGCGAAACCGGCGAAAAAAAACGAAGCAGCGTGTGGAACCGTCGAGTCAGCGACGGAAGTCGAGTTGTCGTCCTCCTCGGAACCACGCGTCGACCGTTGGACAATAACTGCCCGTCGCTTCGGCCACGCGTCGACAAAGTACGGCGCCACCGCCGTCGCCTCGGCTCCCGCGAAGGACCGACGGGCACTAACTTCCCACCATTTCCCCTTTTCCCGCACTCGCCGCTACACCGCTCCCGCCCTCGCCGCCCCTCTCGGCCTATATAATCAGGCGTCATCGGCGGCTCATTTCACTCACCTCCGACGCTCCTCCACTTCCCCTCCTCCATAGATCCCCAACTCCGGCGAACTTAGAATTCTCCTTTCCGGCACACCATGGGCGAAAGGTACCCCGGCGACCCGACCGCAGCGAATGGCTTCGGCCGCCGCACCCTCCAGCCTTGGGAGGCGTGCATGTTGTACGAGGCGGGCTACATGGCGCCGTCGGACATCCTCCTCCTAGTCGGCTGGAGGCTTAGCGCCGGTGGGATCCCTATCCCGCTGGAACCGAAGCCCGAGGAACTCGACGACGAGATAGCGGCGGCCATCGCCGCCATGGACGACCCCGACCTCGCCGACGATCCGGGGCAACCAGGTGTTCGAATAACGATCGCCGAAGGGACAGCGCCGCCGCCACACGAGGGTCGCGCTCGCCGAGGAACAACGCGGCTGGGCGCCGCCGCTTTTGGAGCGCTCCCGGGCTCACACTCGCCGCCGTGCTGGAGCATATCCACGCCGGCAACGATCCCTGCCTTGCCTTCCCCCGCAACCCCACGCCGATGGCCAGGTCGGGGCGGCGCCCTCCGGCCAATTGGATGCCGAGGAGAATGGCCAGCCTCTCCTCGTCGTCCTCCCAATCGGCCGGCTCAGTGCCGGTGGCTTCGCTGCCCCTCCGGCCCGTTAAGCGGGAGCCGATGACGCCCATCCGTTCACCACCGAGGACCAGGTCACGCGGCATCATCATCAAAGAGGGGGGTGGCGCTCCGACGCCGCCCACCAGCCGTCTCTGCCTTCGCAGGCCGAAGCGGGAGCCACGGGACTGGGCGGTGCCGGTCGACGAGGACGCGTTCGCCGTCAAGATGGCGGTGGAGGAGTCTCTCCGGGAGGCGGCGCCGTAGCCGCCGGTGGAGCCGTCCCCGCTGGACATCCTGGAATGGTCCAGGATGGACTAGGAGGAGAGGGAACGGCAGCACGTCCACCGCCCGCAGCAGGAGGCCGAACGCTAGGCCTAGTCTGGCCGTGTCCTCGCCTACCAGGGCGCGTCGCTCGTCGTGCTCGACGACGACGACGAAGTCGGCCCCTCCTACCAGCTGTGGAGGTGCGGCGATGCCGGCCAGGGGAGCTCCCGCCCGCCACAGCCGCCGAGCGACGACGACGACGGCGGCAGGGATGATGGCAGGGCCGATTCGGCTACACGGCGTTCTACAACAACTTTGGCAGAAGCAGCGATGGCATCGGCGAAGGCGACGACGGCGGCCTTTTTAATGTTTTTTAGTTTATTATCTAATACTAGTTGAATGCCCGTGCGTTGCTACGGGCCTATAATCTACAAATCACGATATATGCAGAACTTGAGTTTACACAAACTAATATTTACTTGTACTGCTAGCTCATTTGGATACACCATAGAACTTATTCAATCTTCCTAAAAAGGCAACAGAGGACAATCCATATGTGGACTAAAAATTATCATGCTACTATCAACCCTCAATCAACAACTAAAACAGAACTGATAGAGGAATTGTTCTTTTATATTGATAAATGACTGACTTCAGCACCTTTGCTAACTTTTAGCAGTTGAAGATTAGAAGTTTCTTTGAGAAATCTATTGTACATGCAGCCTCACATCTTTGGACTGGCATGTCAATTCTGTCTTATCCCATACGAATTACAAGTTCATCAGGAAAAACTCAAAATAGAGAGAAATGAGTTGTAGTCTAGTCTACATCATCAGATAGCAGACTTCCCTACCACTAAGATAGACCTTTTGTTGCAGCTGCAGATTTCTCCAAAGGATCATGAGAATGAGAAACCGAACCTGAACTTTGCCATTGAAGGAAGGCCATTCACTTGATGTAGCGAGACATCCATTTGAAACTTTTGCATATCCTATCTTGCGGACAATGCTTTATATGGATACCTCCAGGGACCACACGTTTGAATCTGAAAGGTTCACATTGCCTTTGAAAGTTATGGTTGTTTCCATCTCTATGTGGGTTAGTAGCAATATGTAATCCAAGAATTATCCAACTCCATGGCCATCATCCCGTCGGTTACTACTTGGACATACTTGCTAGTACTTGTTAGTTCACACCCGTAAGGCTGCAATAATGCAAAACAACCAAACGTAAAAGAAAACCCTTTATAATCCAGGGCAAAATAAGCCTGCCAAACAGAACAGTGCAAACATATTAAGTCAAATAGTTGTATTCTTTGTATACTACTACTAATTTACAGAACCAACATGGTGAACATGAATTTTTGGCATATGTTCCTCGATTGAGAAAATACATCAGATTCAACAAGATGACATGAAAGAAGCATGCAGACATAAGTAAGCAATGAATGGCAGTAGATTTTATATCCGATTCCAGAATGCAACCAATATATTACCCCTGAAATATTTATGCAATCACTAACAAATCGGGGCAGAGTGTGACGGCTGATCTGTCTTAGCGACTTAGCCATGCCTTGAGAAAGCTGCGGTGGATTAGAGAATTGGAACAACAGATAGGGATTAGGCAGTAGCAATACAAAGCCTGCATCGCCGTTACCTTTTAGGAGGCCGGTAGCCTTCATCAGATCCCCGTCCTCCTCCATTCTTTCCGCCATGCCCCATACCTCTCGCCACCGTACGGCTAACGCTGGTTATGGCCTCTCCTAATGCGTGCTTGCCGCCACCAAGAAAGGCAACGAGCCGAGGGCCCAGACGGACAGACCCCTCCTCCACCTCTAGTCCCTCGACGCTGCCGGCCCCAGCGACGAGGGCGGTGTGGGGACGGAAGCTTACACTTCGGGGACTCAGGGTTGGAGCGCAGGAGCATGGAAGTGGCCTCACTCGAGGCGAGGCGCAGCCCTCCAATGCGGCTCGTACGCGTCCTCCGACGAGAGGCATCGATGGAGAGACCTGCAACGGTGGCCGGTTAAAGGAGGTGGATCCGGGTCTCACGAGGGTTGTGGTGGAAGGTATGCTCACGGACGCTACCGCCGGCGCCGCCGGCCCCTGCCCCTGCGCTAGATCGGAGTTCTTCCGATTGTGGTGTGGTAGCCGCCGGAGCCGGTCAACGGAACGACTGCTGTGAGGTAGGAAGGGGATTTCCCGATCGTTGGTCTGTTTGTCTGGACTATGACTTTGCGGTGGTAAACCATATAAATTGTCCAAAAACGCAGGGGCAAAACGGTCCAAAGTAAAAATCGGAACGAAAATTGGGAAGGACGAACCTACCTCCGTGTAAATTAGTAGATAGATACTTTAGTTTAAATTCGATGTAATCCGCCTATATTCGTCCATCTTTAATGCAATCCGACTAAATTTGCGAAACTCGGCTCAAATTTAGCCGAATGCGGAAACTCTGTCTGGAAACGCGAGAGTGAAACTCGGTATTCCCAGTCCAAAATCAAGTTCCGTACTACCAAAATTTAGTCCGCATTCAGCCTTGGTTCGTCTGACGAGTGGAGATGCTCTTATACTTAAACTAACAGTTCCACTGCTGCCTGGTAAACGGAGGCTACCTATCCTGGTCCGCTTTCGGGTGTAAAATCCGGGCAATAATAACAGCCGATCGCCTACTAAATTCCGAGCTGCAGAGGTGTTCCTCAAAACATGAGGGAAACGCTCGATCGCGTGACAGCGATTCGTGTCGTGACGCCCAAGAGGGTCTGGTTGTGGTTGGGGCTGCTGCCAAACATGACTGAGCCGAAAATACCGTTGGCTGCGTCTGTCCGGAGATAAATTCATGCCCCGTTCCGGCGATCGTCGGCGTGTAGCCGATGAGCGGCCGTGATCGTGCCACGGATCGGCCCTGCACGCGTTCCGTCGACTACATACATATCATCGTGACGCCGACCTCTCACCTTTTCTCGCCGCGACGTACGATACGAATACGGTCCATTGGCACTGATGAAGCAGACCTGCGTGCATGCTCTGACCTGTGGAACAGTGCGCGTCCAAATCATCGACCCAGCACGTGACGCGGCGCATGGCACTCCTCTGCACGGGCGCGTGATCATTCTTGCGCAGGTGACGGAATGGATCCATCCTCGATCCAACTGTATCTGTACTGTCCCTCGTCTCTGGTCGGCATTCGGTGCTACTCCCTCCGAAATATAAGACGTTTTAGATTTTGAGTGGGATGCATCTAAACACTAAACATTTGAACCTATCTCTAGATACATCTGCTACACAAACCTAAAACACCTTATATTTCTAAACGGAGTAGTAATTTGTTTACCGGATTTACTTGCAATGCAGCTGAATCAAACCGTACGTACCTCAATGCCCACTGGCTCCATAAAACGAAATCAAAGCCGTTCGTCTTTACAGCGGTCATCTAGTTATAATGTGTCCTAAAAAAAAAGTTCAGTTTGCTCGCCATCTTTACAGCCCACGCCTTCGTTCCGTTCAAAAAACGAAATCTAATTACAATCTGTCCTCCGTTCAGTTCAATTCATCGGTACCAGCCTAAGGACATCAAGGAGTGGAGGAGCGGTGCCGGTTTGTGACTCTGCGTGCGCCGGAGCAGCTACCTACCACTCGCCACAAAACGTACTGTCAGCTCTGAACAGCCCTTGCTCTTACATGGGATTGATGGTGTCTCCGTCGCGGCGCCATCGGTCGGTCTTTTATAATCCGTGATAAAGATAGAAAATAGCGGGCCAGGCGCGATAATTCTTCTGGCAGCGCGCGGGAAGGCATGGGAGGGAAACGTAACGCAATGATAGCGGGAAATGCCGGCCGGACGAAGTCACCAACGCTGATAGTTGACGTCGCGTCGTCGCTAAAGTTTCGTCGCCGAGAGCATCAAACCGCGATAGCGGGGAAAACGGGCAGAAGTGTTGGACCGCTAGACGCGGTTAGCAGGACAGGCCGGACTACGACCTAAAACGGACATTTTTTTTTGGAAAAAAATATATATTAATATCACAAAGATATCAATTACACCCGGCCTCTGCAACAACGTATGCCCTAGCGGCCCTACGGATGCACACAACTCAGAAAAAATAAAAAAGACTTAACAAAAAAGAAAAGTCCCGCTACAGAGAACTAATCCTCAAAGCAACAACACTGACACCATCAGATCAACACGAGTAGTCTCCCACTCCAATAATAACGTCTTCAAGAAGGAAACAGTGCACAAGCGCCGTCGTTGCCCGATCAAAGATCATAGGTTTTCATCCTGGAGAAAGTTCTTGCTCATAAAACAATTCCTTTAACAAGGTCATTGCCAGGCACAACCAGTTAAGACCAGACTTTGGATTTTCACCCTCTAAGATAAGACTGAGAACTCCCATGTGTTGTCTGTTGGAGATATGCCCTAGAGGCAATAATAAAAGCAGTTATTATTATATATTTGTGTTTATGATAAATGTTTACATTCATGCTATAATAGTATTAACAGAAAACATTAATACTTGTGTGATTTGTAAACTAAATTAGAGTCCCTGGTAAAGTCTCTTTATAATACTAGCTTGTTGATTAATAGATGATCGTGGTTTCTCGATCATGAACATTGAGATGTTGTTAATAACAAGATCATATCATTAGGAGAATGGTGTGATGGACATACTCCTCTAGATAAGCGTAGCATAAAGATCAAGTCATTTTAATAGTTCGTTTGCTATAAGCTTTCTGATACATAGTAACATATTCCTTCGACCATGAGATCATGCTAATCACCATCACCGGAAGGATGCTTTGATGACATCAAACACCACACCATAACTAGGTGGCTATAAAGGTGGCATTGAGTGTTCAGAAAGTATGGGTTGAGGCACATGGATCAAGAGTGAGATTTGTCCATCCATATGACGGATAGATATACTCTGGACCCTCTCGATGGAATGTCATCCAATTGGCTTGCAAGCATGTGACTGGCTCACAAGGGATCACATATCACGGGAACGAGAAAAGAGTACTTATCTGTAACGAGATTGAACTAGGTATGTAGAGATACCGACGATCAAAACCCCGGATAAGTAAACTACCGTGAGACAAAGGGAAATTGGTATCGTATGTAAGTGGTTTATTCGATCGCAAAGTAATCGTATAAATATATGGGAGCCATATGATTTTCCAGATTCCTCTATTGGTTATTGATCGAAGAAGTGTCTTGGTCATGTCCGCATAATTCACGAACCGTAGGGAGACGCACTTAAGGATTCGATGTTGTTTAGTAGATATGGAATGTTAATAGGGATACCGAATGCTGTTCGGAGTCTCGGATGGGATCCGGGATATCACGAGGAGATCCGAAATGGTCTGGAGAATAAGAATCATATAAGGAAAGTCCTATTTCGGAGTTCGGAAAAGTTTCCGATGATTTCATCGGAGAGGTTCTAGAAGGGTCTAGAAGGTTCACCGGTCCGGAAGAAGAATGGTCCATGAATGTGTCATGGGTATGTGGAATGATTGGATCATATCCAAGGTCACTTGGTGTTGGCATATGCGAGAGAGAAATAAAGCTCTAAATTGAAAGTCAAACGGAAGTTTGAAAAGTCAAACTGGAACAATTGTTTTCTAGTGCGAGAAGAAACAAGTCCTTCTCTCAATCCAACTTGGGTTTGGGTTTGGATTCAAACCCACCCCTCCCAAGGTTGCCCCACTCTCATAAATAGAGGGGGAGGGCTGCCCCAACACAACACACAAGTTCCAAGCCCTCTCCACCCGCCATCACGACCTGGCCATTCGTCGCCGCTTCTAGTCACGCCAACACCTCCTCCTCCTCCCGGATTTCTAAACCCTAGTTTTCTGGGAAACCCTAATCCACCATAACTCGCATCCGGCTTAGGCGAAGCCCTGCGGGATCTTCCCTCTACTTTCGACACCACGCCGGCGTGCTGCTGGAATCACGAAGGGAGAATTACAACCTTCGATGCCTGCTGGAACAAGGGAGAGGAAGGTCTTCATCGAAAATTTAACGTGTGACCTATCAGTGAAGCGCTTAACGAGCATGGCCGGAAGGATCGTCTACGCGATCTTGAGGTCGGCAAGTGTACGACTATATCACCCACGAGAATCTGCTCTCGTTAACCGCTTTGGAATCTTCAAGGGTGAGTGCTTCTATCGACTCGTTGCTACAATCTAGTAGATAGATCTTGGCTTGTTTGTGTGCATGCGGTAGAAATTTTTTGTTTTCCATGCTACGAACCCCTACAATGGTATCAGAGCCGTGTCTATATGTAGATCTGTTGCACGAGTAGAACACAATGGTCATGGTGGGTGGTGGTGCTTTTATTATCAATTGCTTTTTGTGTACTTTGCATCTTGGGGTATGATGGGATGAAGCGGCCCGGGATAACCTTACATGACATCGTTCATGAGACTTGCTCCACGCTCAACATGCAACTTGTATTGCATAAGTGGCTTTGCGGGTGTCTGTCTCTCCCATCATAGTATAGATTCAATTTACAACGGGCACTTGATAAGTAAAGCATCAACGTTGTGGTCCTTGTTCGTAAGTTAGAACGACACTTATTGAAAGCCCCAAACCACGTAAAATATGCAAAGAAAATTAGAGACGTCTAACTTTGTTTTGCAGGGGTGTGCTGTGATGTGATATGGCCATGATTGTGATTATATATGATGTATGCAATGTCCCTTATTGTAAGTTGGCAACCGACAGGAGCCATATGGTTGTCCTTTAAATTCCGTTAAGACCTGCGTGTCTATTCAAATAAGTTGTAATAGTTGAAGCTGGTGGAAGACAATCATGAAACGACGTCATTGACCTTGACGCCATACTGATGATGGAGATCATGTTCGTGCTTGAAGATGGAGATCGGAAGCACAAGAAGAAAGGCCATATCATATCACATATTATGAATTGCATGTGTTGTTAATCCTTTATGCATCTTGTATTGCTTAGTTTGCGACGGTAGGATTATAATATGATCCCTCAAGCACAAAAATTTCAAGTTTTAAAGTGTTCATCCTTAGTAAGCACCGTTGCTAAAGCTCGTTGTTTCGAAGCACCACGTGATGATCGGGTGTGTTAGATTCTGCGAGTGTATACAACGTGAGCAAGCCAGATTTGCTCATGCGGAAGCTAAGGTTTGATCTTGACGAGTCTAGCATGTACAAACATGGTCTCGGAACATGGATCACCGAAAGGTAAAGCATGAGTCATATAGTAGATATGATGAACATGTTGATTGTTCGCCACTGAAGCTACATCAACTCTCGTGATGATCAGTTTTGATGTGGTGGATTTGGTTCGTGTGATCACTAAAACAATGTGAGGGATATTTCTTTGAGTGGGAGTTCACCTAGATTAATTTAACTATTAATTAGAACTCAATTTGTCATAAACTTAGTCTAAACTATTGCAAATATGTTGTAGATCAATGGCGGCCCCTACCATTAATTTTAATGCGTTCCTAGAGAAAGAAAAGTTGAAAAATAGTGGAAGCAACTTTGCGGATTGGTTCCGCAATTTGAGGATTGTCCTCAATGCTGGTAATTTGGCCTATGTGATGGATGCACCACTGGGTGACCTGGTGACCATCAAGCTACCGATGAAGTAAAGAATGTTTACATCACTGAATAATCAGTACTTCACAGTTGGTGTGCTATCTTGTATGGTTTGGAATCGAGCTTGTAAAAGGTTTGAGAACCATGACCCACATGATATTGTCCGTGAACTCAAAATGATATTTGAGGCTCATGCGGCAGTTGAGAGTTATGAGGCTTCTGATAAGTTCTTTAACTGCAAGATGAAAGAGGGCAGCTCCGTCAGTGAGCACGTGCTTAAGATGTCTGGGCACGCAAATAAACTCCAAAGTTTGGGTATAGCGATTCCTAATTCTTTGGGGATTCACCGTGTCCTCCAATCACTGGCACCAAGTTACAAGAACTTTTTGATGAACTACAATATGCAAAACATGGACAAGACGTTGCCAGAACTCTTCTCCATGTTGAAATCTGCAGAAGTGGAGATCAAGAAAGAGCACCAAGTGTTGTTGGTCAATAAGACCACCAAATTCAAGAAGCAAGGCAAGTCTAAAAAAAAGGGAAACTTCAAGAAGGGTGGTAAGAAAGTTACCGCGCCGACGAAGAAGACCAAGGCTGGACCCAAGCCTGATACTGAGTGCCTTTACTGCAAGCGAGAAGGTCACTAAAAGCGGAATTGCCCAAAGAACTTGGCGGATTTGAAGAACGGCAACATCAAGAAGAAAGGTATATCCGATATACATGTTATTGATGTGTATCTCACTAGTACTCGTAGTAGTGCCTGGGTATTTGATACTGGTTCGGTTGCTCATATTTGTAACTCGAAACAAGTACTGCAGAATAAACGGAAGCTAGCGAAGAACGAGGTGACGATGCGCGTAGGAAATGGATCAAAGGTTGATGTGATCGCGGTCGGCACACTACCTCTTCATCTACCATCGGGATTAGTTTTATACTTAAATAGTTGTTATTTGGTGCCTGCGTTGAGCATGAACATTATATCTGGATCATATTTATTGCGAGACGGTTACTTGTTTAAGTCCGAGAATAATGGTTGTTCGATTTATATGAGTAATATGTTTTATGCACATGCACCTTTGATAGATGGTCTATTTTTATTGAATCTCGATTGTGGAAATACACACATTAATAACATTGAAGCTAAACATTTGAAATTGAGTGATAACTCGACCTATATGTGGCACTGTCGTCTTGGTCATACTGGAGTGAAGCGTATGAAGAAACTCCATTCCGATGGACTTCTTGAATCACTTGATTTCGAATCACTTGAAAGATGCGAAGCATGTATGATGGGTAAAATGACTAAGACTCCATTTTCTGGTATGATGGAGCGAGCTACGGACTTATTGGAAATCATACATATCGATGTGTGTGGTCCAATGAGTGTAGCATCGCGCGATGGTTATCGTTATGTTCTTACCTTCACGGATGACTTGACTAGATATGGGTATATCTATTTCATGAAACATAAGTCCGAAACTTTCGAGAAGTTTAAGGAATTTCAAAGTGAGGTAGAGAATCAATGTAACAAGAAGATTAAATTTATGTGATCTGATCGTGGAGGTGAATATCTAAGTTACGAGTTTGGCGAGCATTTGAAGAACTGCGGAATACTTTCACAATTGACACCACCGGGAACACCACAGCGTAATGGTGTGTCCGAACATCGTAATCGAACTCTCTTAGATATGGTTCGTTCTATGATGTCTCTTACAGATTTACCGCTATCGTTTTGGGGTTATGCATTAGAAACAGCCGCATTCACTTTAAATAGGGCACCATCTAAATCCTTTGAAACGACACCGTATGAAATATGGTTTGGAAAGAAACCTAAATTGCCGTTTCTTAAAGTTTGGGGTTGCGAAGCTTATGTAAAGAAGTTACAGCCGGACAAGTTTGAACCCAAAGCGGAAAAATGCGTCTTCATAGGATACCCGAAGGAAACTATTGGTTATACCTTCTATCATAGATTCGAGGGCAAAATCTTTGTTGCCAAGAATGGATCCTTTCTAGAGAAGGAATTTCTCTCGAAAGAAGTGACTGGAAGGAAAGTAGAACTCGACGAGGTTGTTGAACCTTCTCTCGAACTTGCGAGTAGCGCAACACCGGAAGTAGTTCCTATGGCGCCTACATCAATAAGAGAGGAAGCTAATAATGTTGATCATGAAACTTTGATTGAAGTTACTACGGAACCTCGCAGGTCAACGAGAACTCGTACCACTCCTGATTGGTATGATCCCGTTATGAGTGTCATGTTGGTGGATAACACCGATGACCCTGTGACATATGAGGAAGCAATGATGAGCCCAGATTCCAATAAATGGCAAGAAGCCATGAAATCCGAGATTGGATCCATGTACGAAAACCAAGTATGGACTTTGGTGGACTTACCGGATGGCCGGAAGGCTATCGAGAACAAATGGATTTTCAAGAAGAAAACATATGCTGATGGTAACGTTACTGTCTATAAAGCTCGACTTGTCGCAAAAGGGTTTCGACAAATTCAAGGAGTTGACTACGATGAGACTTTCTCACCAGTAGCGAAGATAAAGTCTATAAGAATTATGTTAGCAATCGCTGCATATTATGATTATGAGATATGGCTGATGGATGTCAAAACGACGTTCATCAATGGAGACATTGATGAAGAGTTGTATATGATGCAACCCAAAGGTTTTGTCGATCCTAAAGATGCTAAAAAGGTATGCAAACTTCAACGGTCCATATATGGATTGAAGCAAGCATCCCGAAGTTGGAATCAACGTTTTGATAAGGTAATCAAAAGCTTTGGTTTTATACAAACTTATGGAGAAGCTTGTATTTACAAGAAAGTGAGTGGGAGCTCTGTAGCATTCTTAATACTATATGTAGATGACATATTGTTGATTGGGAATGATGTAGAACTTCTTAATAGTGTCAAAGATTATTTAAATAATAGTTTTTCAATGAAAGATCTTGGCGAAGCAGCTTACATATTAGGCATAAAGATTTATAGAGATAGATCGAGACGCCTAATATCATTGTCACAAAGTACATATTTGGACAAAGTTCTAAAGAGGTTTGGAATGGAAGATAGCAAGAAAGGGTTCTTGCCCATGTTGCCCAATACGACCTTGAGTAAAACTCAAAGTCCAAAGAACGAGAAGATAGAGAAAGGATGAGTAAGACTCCCTATGCCTCAGCCATAGGATCTCTAATGTATGCCATGCTATGTACTAGACCCGACATTGCATATGCTATTAGTTTGACTAGCGGATATCAAAGTGATCCAGGAGTGGATTATTGGACAACGGTCAAAAACATCCATAAGTACTTGAGAAGAACTGGTTCTTTCTTATGGAGGTGATGAAGATCTCGTTGTTAATGGTTACACCGATGCTACTTGGAACACCGATCCAGATGATTCTAAATCTCAATCTGGATACGTATTTACTTTGAATGGTGCAACAGTTAGCTAGAGGAGTGCAAAGCAAAGCGTTGTGGCGAGATCTTCAACTGAACAGGAATACATAGCTGCTTCGGAGGCTTCACAAGAGGCGATATGGATGAAGGAGTTCATTCTGAGCGAGCTAATGTCGTTCCAAGTGCGCTGGACCCAATGTCTATCTACTGTGATAACATGGGCGCCATAGCCAATGCGCAAGAACCAAGGTCACACAAGAAGCTGAAGCACATCAAGCTAGGTTTTCACGCTATTCGAGAACATGTCCAGGATGGTGACATAAAGATTTGCAAAGTACACATAGATCTGAATATGGCGGATCCATTCACTAAACCTCTCCTGAGGGCAAAACATGACCAGCACCAAACAACCATGGGTGTTCGGTATATTACCATGTAATCTAGATTAGTTGACTCTAGTGCAAGTGGGAGACTGTTGGAGATATGCCCTAGAGGCAATAATAAAAGCAGTTATTATTATATCTTTGTGTTTATGATAAATGTTTACATTCATTCTATAATAGTATTAACAGGAAACATTAATACTTGTGTGATTTGTAAACTAAATTAGAGTCCCCGGTAAAGCCTCTTTATAATACTAGCTTGTTGATTAATAGATGATCGTGGTTTCTCGATCATGAACATTGAGATGTTGTTAATAACATGATCATATCATTAGGATAATAGTGTGATGGACATACTCCTATAGATAAGCGTAGCATAAAGATCAAGTTATTTTAATAGTTCGTTTGCTATAAGCTTTCTGATACATAGTAACATAATTCCTTCGACCATGAGATCATGCTAATCACCATCACCGGAAGGATGCTTTGATGACATCAAACACCACACCGTAACTGGGTGGCTATAAAGGTGGCATTGAGTGTTCAGAAAGTATGGGTTGAGGCACATGGATCAAGAGTGAGATTTGTTCATCCATGTGACGGATAGATATACTCTAGGCCCTCTCGGTGGAATGTCATCCAATTGGCTTGCAAGCATGTGACTGGCTCACAAGGGATCACATATCACGGGAACGAGAAAAGAGTACTTATCGGTAACGAGGTTGAACTAGGTATGCAGAGATACCGACGATCAAAACCCCGGATAAGTAAACTATCGTGAGACAAAGAGAAATTGGTATCGTATGTAAGTGGTTCATTCGATCGCAAAGTAATCGGAGAAATATGTGGGAGCCATATGAATTTCCATATTCCTCTATTGGTTATTGATCGAAGAAGTGTCTTGGTCATGTCCGCATAATTCACGAACCGTAGGGAGACACACTTAAGGATTCGATGTTGTTTAGTAGATATATAATGTTAATAGGGATACCGAATGTTGTTCGGAGTCTCGGATGGGATCCGGGATATCACGAGAAGATCCGGAATGGTCCGGAGAATAAGATTCATATAAGGAAAATCCTATTTCGGAATTCGGGAAAGTTTCCGATGATTTCATCGGAGAGGTTCTAGAAGGGTCTAGAAGGTTCACCGGTCCGGAAGGAGAATGGTCCATGAATGTGTCATGGGTATGTGGAATGATTGGATCATATCCAAGGTCACTTGGTGTTGGCATATGCGAGAGAGAAATACAGCTCTAAATTGAAAGTCAAACGGAAGTTTGAAAAGTCAAACTGGAACAATGGTTTCCTAGTAGGAGAAGAAACAAGTCTTTCTCTCAATCTAATTTGGGTTTGGGTTTGGATTCAAACCCACCCCTCCCAAGGCTGCCCCCCTCTCATAAATAGAGGGGGAGAGCTGCCCCAACACAACACACAAGTTCCAAGACCTCTCCACCCGAGCCCGCCGCCGCCGACCCGCCGCCCCGCGCCACCACCCTCACAACCCGTGAGACGATCTGCCTCCGCGTGAAGGGGCCTGTCGGGGAAGCGCCTCCCTCGAGACATAAACAGATGTTTCTGGTTGCTTGCCCTAACAACATCATGTACATGCACTATGCGGCATGTGTGAGTGAGGTGAGCTCAGTAACAACATCATCACGTGTACGTACATGTATGCGGGATCTAGCTAATGAGTGATGAAGAAACAAAGGAACATCAACATGTACTGCTGCTGCCTTGAGAATCTCTACCGATTGTTCGAACGAACAGCGGGATCTGATCTTCCAGCTACGATATGCCGAGCATATACGGGAATCGATTTGTCCGGTGACCATGTGGACCAGTCCAGCACCGTATGCAATGCGATGTGTGAGCTCTACTCTTCCTCACGCTCAGACTTATACTGATAGTTCTACTGCTCCTGCCGGTACCTACCTACGGCGGTTACCTATCGTGATTGATTTCGGCGTGTAAAATCCGGCCAATAATAACAGCCCATCGCGTACTAAATTCCGAACTGCACAGGTTTTCCTCAAAATAGGACGGAAACGCTCGCCTGACAGCGATTCGGGTCATGACGCCGAAGAGGGTCTGGTTGGGGCTGCTGGCATGACTGGGCTGAAAATACCGTTCGCTGCTTCTGTCCGGGGATAAATTCCCCCATTCCCCTACCTGTGGTCGTCGACGTGTAGCCAAGCCAAGGAGTGGGCATGATCACGACCTCCTCCCATCACTGCAGTTCAGGGTTTCGCGGAGCTCGTACGTGTCACGGATCCGCCCTGCTCGGCGCGTTCGATCGGCTATCACGGTGACACTGACATCTCAACAGTTTTCTCGCCGCAACGTACGATACGATGCATTGCTGCAGGTGATGAAGCAGATCTGCGACTCGCGTGCGTGCTCTGACCAGCGAAACAGTGCGCGTCCAAATCATCGATCGAGCACGTGACGCGGAGCATTCTCGTGCAGGCGACGGAATGGATCCATCCTCGATCGAACTGTACCGGGATACTATTGTCACAAGTCGGCAGCAATGCTGCTTACCACCATTATTATCTGTAATATATGACGTGTCCTTTGTAGCGGTTGCAGCATTTGCATGCTCGATCTGCATGCCACGGAGCTGACTCAAACTGTGCGCAGGCATGACGGCATGCACGAGGACTCTATGCTAATAACCGGCTACATAAATAAATAAAACGAAATAGTAGTAAAAGCCTTTCCCTCTTTACAGAATGATGATGATGATGATGATGATGATGAAAGTGCGGTCGTCCATTTAAAACATGTACCCTGTGGTCTGAACGGTACCTAGTCATGAAAGTTATTAAGTTTACCTTTACAGACCGCGCCTCCGTTCAGTTTAATTCATAAATTAAGAAGAAGCTTCAGATGCGCGAGGACTGTCAGCTCAGAACAGCCATTGCTTCCTTCGCCGGAGAAAGCAAAAGAACGGGCACTGTCTACCTTAACAGCGAGCTGCTCGTCCCGTCTCGGTACACGGCCTGAGCTGGCGCCGTGTCGTGGCCACGTAAACAGCCGGGAAAGACAGACGATTTAATCATGCGTTTAATCATTGCCGAAAAGGAGCCGCGGCAATGTGAGAGAGACGGTCCCCACCACCTGACCTGGTGCATCATCATCGGTCTCCCCTTGTATTCCCTGGATGAGCGAGCGCGCATGTGAGCCCAATAATGCTCTGCGGCGCGTCAGTGCCGGCGCAACACGGCCCGGCTCTCGCGACCGGCCGCTGGATTCCGGCGGGGAGAAGCGGAGGCGCGGCGTGCGGCCGGCCGATTGGATGGGCGGGCCGGGGCCAAGAATCATGAGGCGCCATTGCGCTTGCCTGGGTCATCGTTGCACTGCACGGGCGTTGGGTGGCAAAAATCACTGTTTTGATCTAATTAACAATTGATCTCACAAATTGATTTTTTTTTTGAAGATATCTCGATCTGACCTGTTTTCATGGCGCTTTACCAGAGGGCGTCATGGTCAGTAGCACGGCGCCCTCTGCAAAAGCGCCATGCACCCATGACGTTCCCTCAAAAAACGCCATGACCCCGTCCGACGTGGCGGCAATCGTGGCACACGCGGGCCCGCTTTAATGTTTGGCGCTTTCCGCGGGGACGCCATGCTACTAGGCACGATATTTTTGCGGAAAGCGCCATGGTCCTTAACCCTAGAAAAGGCTCGGGCGCCCTCCCAGCGCCATACTCCCAGCGCCATACCCCCACACCCCGCAAGAACAGAGACATGGCGGCGACGGCTCCCCTCCAAGCTCCCCTCAAATCCACATGCTAAATCGGTCGAATCTAAAGCGATTTTCTTGTGGAATTTCTTCCTCTCCCCCAACTTGAGGTATTCTCCTTCGATTCTCCTTGTTGTATTGGTTGAAATCATCACATGGTCCTCTACCTCTAACCCTAGTTCTTTGGCAATGAGGCATGTATATGGTATAATGTCGAATTTCTTTGTATTCATAAGTGTGGTAGAATGATAGTTTGTTAAAGTTAGTTAGTAAATCATTGAAATTGCTTAGTTAGGGTTAGTAGTTTATATTTGACATGTACATATGGGCATATGAATACAAAGATATGGAATGGTGTGTAGATGATATGAAATGCTTAGTTAGGGTTAGTAGCTTAGTTGAATGGTGTGTTCATATTGTGATTTGTGTAGATGATATGGAATGAATGTATTAATATATGGACTATTGTTGGACTATTGTTGGCATATATGGCAATTGTTGGGCTATTGTTTATATGGAATGAATGGTATATGTCATGAATGTACTCATATATGTATTCATATGTGCATATTGTGGTGGATGGTGTATTCATTTGGATTTTTGCAACCACTTGTAGGATGGAAGGACAATCTATTTTGCATGGACATTATGATCAACGGCATGGGGTACATCATGAGAATAAGCATGTCTTCAAGTGGTTGCACCTAAGGTCCAAGGAGGTGCATAGCAAGAAGATGCCATATGATGAGCGCTACACTCCATATGTTGAGCGGACTGGACTTCTCCCTTTCATCCCGCTTGTCTCGCGTTCTACGCCGCATATGAACCCTTGTTTGATCACAGCGCTTGTTGATAGATCGAGACCGAAGACACACAGTTTTCACCTCCCTTGTGGTGAGATGACGGTCACTCTGCAGGACGTCTCCATGATTTTTGCGCTTCCCATCAAAGGACAGCCCGTGTGTATGAGCTCAGATTCGGGTAAGTGGCGTGAAGTGATGATTGGCTTAATTGATAAGGCGCCAACGCAAGATATAGATGTCTGTCGGTGCTACTTACAAATGGATACAAGAAAATTTCAGCAAGTGCCCCGAGGACACCGATGAGGAGGTGATCCAGATGTATGCCCGTGCATACTTATGGTATGCCATTAGTAGGACACTTTTCTCAGATGGCACTGGAAGGAATGCTTCATTCATGTGGCTCACTCTATTTGCGGAATGGGGCTATATGCACAGCTGGGGTTCGGCGGCACTTGCTTACTTGTATCGACAGATAATAAACCATATATATTGCATGGTAGTAGTACATATGCTTGATCGACCGGATACTTATGTATGCTTGTAGTATGTGCAGCTGGACGAGGCATGTTGTAGAACTGGAAAAGGAGCAAGTATTGGTGGACCTATGGTGCTACTGACCATATGGTCCTGGTTACGCATACCAGTTGGTCGACCCATTCCGATGAAGGAAAAACCGACCGCGCTCCTACATGGGCGTACTTGTGGGATAATACCGAAGTATTCCACGGTGAATCCGAGGAATGCTACTTGCGTTACACTAACCAAATCGACTTGCTAACCCCGGAGAAGGTAATAATTTGATTGTTCTCAAGAACTCATCTTTTCCACCATATATACTTCGAGTCGACATGCTAATATTGTGTTCCTCGCTCAGGTGGAATGGGAGCCATACGGAACTAGAGGGAATGTGGGTATGGGTGTTTGGTTTCAGGCGGACTTGAATCGCAAATGTATGCAAGAAGCACATCTCTGGAGGATTCGTGCCCCGTTGATTTGTGTCTACGCTGTTGATTTCCACCTTCCACGACGGGTGATGAGGCAATTTGGATTATTTCAGGAGACCCCGCCGCCATACAAGGACACTAGCATAGCTCTTCACGGGTGAGTGATCCTTATACACTCAGTATCTAATTTTCTTGGGCGTCTCATGATAGTATTAAGTCGATGAATTTGATTGTAGATTGGACAAGATGAAGCAGAAGAGGGAAAAAGATTGGGCTGCATATCATCACCAAGTATGTTCAGAAGTTCTATGCAAGGATTGAGGAGATCGAAAACCCGAATGCGGTCTCTCATCCTGAGGCGCCGCATGATGCTGCAACGTTTGCATCTCATGACATAGTGGAGGATCCTTATCCTGCTTTTGACAATCTGAGCCAGCTAGAGTACAACAGACTTGTCCGAGGCGGCAGGGGTGCAAATTCAGCGGGGGTTGTCCGCTTTGTGGTAAGCATTGTCCTGGGGACTGTTATATGCGATTATAGCGACATAAAATTGAATTTTTGTTCTTTTGCTAGCGCGAGGAGATCTCGAAACACGTGGACAAGGCCGAGGAAGCACTTAAATATTCTCCTGGCAAGGAGTCTGAGTCAGCCCTTCGAGCATTTGTGGAGGTATGTGTTCATACAGGTCCTAGTTCTATTGTATTTTTATGTGTGTTGAAATGTTCTAACATATTCATCAATGTCATAGCATACCAAGCGTTGGGGCCGTGGATTAGGTGTCTTGCTTGGTTGCCGCATCGT
Organism: Avena insularis; assembly: GCA_023614405.1. NCBI lineage: Eukaryota > Viridiplantae > Streptophyta > Magnoliopsida > Poales > Poaceae > Avena > Avena insularis. Next base: position 367,609,608 of record CM042693.1, on the reverse strand, counting down.
CGACGCCGCATCGCCAGTTAGGTCTTCGAGCCTAGAAGATGATGCACAAGATGAACAGGAGGAAGAGGGCGAGTACGAGGAGGAGGAAGCTGGCCAGGATGAGGATGTGGAGGAAGATGGTGAGGACGAGGATGAACAGGAGGAGATAGGCATGTCTCAATTACACGGCGCTTGATCTAGTCAGCAGTCATGGTGAGGAGGAGGCTACCGAGGAATCCATACACGCCAAGTGAATGGGAGAACAAGCGTCGGGCACATGTGTCACGCCGTGATCCTAGCTGCGAGGAGGAAGACTCCGATCCTCCGCGGAGGGCTAGGAGGCAGGAGGGACGGAGCAAGGCGAATGAGGATCGAGTGGCCAAAAGGGGGAAAGGGAGAAAATGAACTCTTAGCTTGAACTAGTGCTTGTGGTCATTATGAACTTGTAGTTTAAACTTGCTGTTTGGTGTCGTCGTTTTGAACTTGTTGGTGTGTTGATGTGCTAAAACACTGGATGCTTGTTGATGTTTAGATCTGTTGATGTGAGGAAAACTTGATCTGTTGATGTTGATGTTTGGATCTATTGATGTTGATGTTTGGATCTGTAAAAAACTAAACTGGATGCTTGTTGATGTGTTTGGATCTGTTCATCTGCTAAAAACTGAATGTGCTAAAAAAGATGGCGTTTTTCAGCACAGCGCCATGCAACGTAGCATGGCGCCCTCCAAGAAAGCGTCATGCTTCCTAGCATGACGTTTTTGGAGAGGGCGCTATGCGCCTGACTTAGCAGATTTTTTGGTCTAGGTTTTCTTCGACCGCGCGCGGGCTCTGTGTCCCAACGCGCCAGAGCTGGCTCAAAGCGCCATGGTAGCATGGCGTCCTCCAGGAAAGCGCCATGCTTCCTAGCATGGCGTTTTTGGCGAGGGCGCCATGCGCCTGACTTAGCAGATTTTCTGGTCTAGGTTTTCTTCGACCATGCTGAACTCTGCGTCAATGCCGGAGGGCTCAAAGCGCCATGGTAGTATGGCGCCCTCCAGGAAAGCGCCATGCTAGGAAGCATGACGCTTTTGGAGAGGGCGCCATGCGCCTGCATTCTCATAAATTGGAGCTAGTTTCTATGCTAGTGGCAACATTCCAGAAAATTTACAGTACACACAGGTCTATTGACGCAAGAAACATTATAGGAAAGTGCAGTGAATGTTTACGAAATACATGGCGTTGCGCCCTTAAGGGGTTTTACATACGACAAATTCGGCTTGACAATGTTCAAGATAAATTCCACATAGTGGAGTCCATAACATAGATCATAGCATGGTGATAACTCTACTGTGTCGCGCTAGGCTCCTTCCCCTTCGCCTTCCTTTTCCTCTCTTCCTCTGCCTCTTCCTTTTCCCTCAAGTCGCGTGCAAGCTGGACAACAGAGTTGAACTGCGCCTCGAATTGCCTTTCAAGAATGCGGCCTTGTCCACATGATGAACATTAACGATTCTTGCCATCTAAAAAACAATGACACCAACCATTACGCATCAAAGACAACTATATTACCACCACCAACCGTAGCTACCAACTAAAACAAGTCATGCCACTTTGCTAATTCTAACATACAAATCTTAGCCATAAACTACCAATCTAATAACTAGAAGCAACAACATCAAGCCAAGATATAGCTAGGATTAGGGTTAGGGTTCTACATTCTTTACCAAAATAGAACCAAATTTCACAAATCTATTTGGACAAAACCAAGGGGTTAGGGGGAGATTACCTCTTGAAGCAAGGGGAAGTCCAAATCCACGGAGAAAAGCAACCGATTCGAAGGGATTCGAGTAGGGGAAGAGCTTGAGGCGAAAGAGAGAGGAGCTGGGAGAAACGAAGAGGTATGGCGCTGGGAGGGCGCCTGAGCCTTTTCTAGGGTTAAGGACCATGGCGTTTTCCACAAAAACGTCGTGCCTAGTAGCATGGCGCCCCCGCGGAAAGCGTCAAACATTAAAACGGGCCCGCGTGTGCCACGACCGCCGCCACGTCGGACGAGGCCATGGCGTTTTCTGAGGGAGCGCCATGGGTGCATGACGCTTTTGCAGAGGGCGCCGTGCTACTGGCCATGACGCCCTCTGGTAAGGCGGCATGAAATCAGGTCAGATCGAGATATCTTTGAAAAAGTAGATCAATTTGTGAGATCAATTGTTAATTAGGTCAAAACAGCGATTTTTGCCGGCGTTGGGTCGAGTCTGAAGCCTGAACCACAATTTCGTGCTACGATCGCGGGCTCGCGGCGGGTTTCACGGTGTTTCTGTAGTGTGTTCCCCCTCGTGTTTTGCGAACCGGGTGCGCCATGTCCGGCTCGGAGTCCGTGACGGCCACGGTACTGTACTGCGGTACGGCCCGGAGACACGCCCGTACCGTAGGTAATCGCCGGTGTACTGTGCCATCCTCGTCTCTGTCTTCCTCTACGGCCCCGACTAGTACTGATTGTCTTCACATCCACAATGCACATGGCATGTCTCGTGGTCAGTTCATTTCCACGTGAGGGTTTCGGTTCCACGTACAAAGCCAGGAAATCCACGTGAGTATTAGTCGTTTTTCAGAAAACAAGATCACGCAAAGCTCGTTCCAAAGTTGATATTTTTTTCTTTGTCCTTGGCGAGCTCCACATCGCCAAATCGTGACGAAGCATGAATTCCAACTGGCCGCTGAATCTAATTCCCACGTCTTCTCTTCTCCCACCGCTCACACCGGCCACCGCAGCCGGCGGTCGCGCGCAATTGGGTCGACGTACTGGTCGTGCCACGAGGGGCGCTCAAGTTTGCCGCATTGACGATGCCGACACCGCCCAGTTCACCCACAAGACACCTTCATCTTGTGCGGGATGGGGCCTCGACTTCTGCGCCCCCGCCATCGTCACCTCAATGGCCGTCTACCATGGGGCCTCTCCTAGCCGCGTCGAGGAGATCCTCAAGATGACCATGCTTATTACAATCACCTCACTGGGCATGTGCCGGATATCCTCACGAACCTCCGGTCTTCTCAAGCTCGATTTGATGAACTAGACTAGGCCGCTCCAAGCCCAACTTCAACAGGACTGTGCCAGCTGCACCTCGCAACCATGCCATGTTGTTGTTGTGGCTTCTTCTTGTTGTCATCGCTAGACTTGTGCATTGGCGATGTCAAAGTCCACGAGGCACGAGGGCGACGAACGCTGGGACTCGGGAAAGAAGATCAGTCGAAACAAAAAAAAAAGGGGGACATAACGTGTTATTGACCCTTAAGGACCAACCATGATTTTCTGTAAGCCTATTCTTAGTAGAGAAGTTAGTAAAACTAATTCTCCTAAAAATCCTATTAAAACTCGTTCCCTATAAACTAATCATTAATCTTCATTATCCAAACAACCACTAAAGGTATCTCCACCAGGCCGATCAATTACCACTTGTGGTCTGATTTAGTTCGTCCAAACAAAAATCTGCCCCAACAACCTTACCTAAACGAACAACCTGTCCGCACGCGACCCATTCTAGGCGGAAATTTGGTCCCGAAATGGTAAATACATTACATGTATTATCTCATATCATAATATCCACCATATGATTTACATGTATAGAATCATAATCATGTAGGGAATCTCATACATATTATTACAATGATAATAGATGGAGAGGATCGATCAAGCTACCACCCCCATGGTGGAGAGCGGCGTGAAGACGTTGGAGATAGAGGAGAGGCGGCAAGTGGCGATCTTGATTGGTTCTCCATCATCGCCCCTGTCCGCAAACTCTCAACTATAAGAGAAAACCAGCTTGCTACCTCTCTGTGACGATTTTTTTATCAGCCGTTCACATTTCTAGTGGCGGACTTCCATTTTTCTACTAGCTATGCTTTTGGGGTGCTAATCTTTCCAGTAGTGGGTGCTAGATCAGTATAGGTCCCCTTCTTTTCAGCTTCTTGGCCAGCTTCTCCCAGAAGCTACCCTCGACCAGCTTCTCCCAGAATCTCATCTTCAAAATTCGTTCAAACTTCTTAACTAGTAGTTTCAATGTCAATTTAAAAGTATAAACGATTTTGGCAGATGAGATTCTGAAAGAAGCTGATGAGAGAAGAAAGTTGGCCAAAAAAAGAAAAGAAATGGCTATAGTCTCTTGGGGCGTTCCAAGTGGCTGGGACATCTGATTCCAAAACCAAGACCTCTCCATTAAAAATTAGCTACTATTTTAAATACATTTGGGGATCTAAAACTATTCTGAAAATAATAGTGAACCTTCCTAACTTACGTGTGAATCTTCTGGTATTTTTTCTATAATTTTAGAGAAACTTTAGATGTCATATAAGAAAAACATAATAAATATCATCATCTAGGCTGGGTTTTTGAAATAAAAAACTCAATGCATTTTCCTCAGGGAACTTTCACAAACATTATGCATGTCATGCTCAAGATTATAAGATCTCACTTTATTACAAACTTGTTATGATGCAATAATTTATATGTTATAAGTGTTGGAATTTGGTGAGTTTTGGGTTGTTGGCCCATTAGACAAATTCTGAAATTATCTTTGGCCCACTTGTATATGGCAGCATATGGCTGTGCTAGTGGTGCTAAAGTTTAGTTTCACATTACTAGTTAAAGGAGAGTTGGACCATCTTATATAGTAGAGTGTTGCATCACTCACTATGGTGTGACAAAAAGAGTAGCCCTCGCGCACTCCTCCTCCGACGCCGCCTCGCTTCGCCTCGCCTCGCCACGACGCGCGCGCGCCGCGGGTTGCGGGTTACGGGAATTTAGCCGAGCCGAGCTTTTATGGACATGACTATTACCGACTCGGACGTGGGCTAATCGGTGAATCAATCCACACACGCGCCTATCTCCAGAACCTTGCGCCGCCGCTTTCGTCTTTCCCATACCAGCTTGCGGCGTGCACCACAGATCGGGACAGTAGGCTCTGGAACCCCGCCTCTCGTGAACCTATACGGGTGAGGGGCGATTAGGTTTTTGGGGAGCGCTCAAGCGCGACTACTGGCAACCACGACGTCGTCCAACGACGAGTTCCCGAACGATGACTTCTTTCCGGACGTCAGCGACCTCTTCGACAATCTCAACATGGGCGACGTTGCTGCGACCGCTGCGGCTGTTATTCAGCCTACACTGTACGTGATACTCAACTGTCTTTTTCAGATTATGCTAGAGTTTTTTGTTCTAGCATTTGGTGTAGATGTGATATGTTTATCTCCTATAGATGTAATCTGTTCATCTACTTTGTTGATCTGCATAATTGTTTTTAGCACCGTTTGTATAATCATGTTTTATCAATTTATTATTCGGATTAAATCATATGGATTATTGCTTATATTTCCAACAATAAGTAACTTTGAGATATTGTGTCATATTTCTAGTTTACATTTATGATATATTTGTTTGTGTTAGGTCAATATTTATATAGCCATTCAAACTTTAATAACTGAAACTTGTACATCAAAATTTGGATTTTTGGCCAAAACAATTGGGACCTCTTTCTAATCTATTTCTTAATACTTTTCACACAATCTTTATCTATATCTTTACTATTATTAAATCGTCTGGCGACCGTTGTACTTGCGTTTCGTCGGGGATACTATTCAACGCTTTAAGCGGGACAAATGCTTTCCTCCGCCTGAAGCACCTCTCCATGGGCCGCTCCAATGCGTCGAGTTTGGCATTTTTGCCCTTTTCTCCTACTTCTTTTGTCTATTCTTTTTTTTTTCTGTAAATTGTAAACATATTTGGTGAAACTAAAAATATTTAGATTTTTAAAACATCGAGATTTGAAAAATGTTCAGATCTTAAAAAAAAATTAAGATCCGAAAATGTTCTAATTTGAAAAAGTTTAGACATAAAAAATGTCGGATGTGAAAAATGTTCCATTTTTAAAAGCTCGTATTTGAAAAACTGATCATACTTTTAAAAAGTTCAAATTTAAATTTTGTCCAATTTTGAAATTTGTTTAAATCTGAAATTTATTTGAATCTAAAACTGTTCTACTCCCTCCTGTCCATATTAATTAACTGAAATTTGCTTAGATTTAAATGAATCTAGACACTATTTAGTATATAGATTCATCCAAAATTTAATAAATCAAAGTCAATTAATATGAACCGGAGGGAGTAAAAAAAGCAGAAACCAGAAAAAAAAGAGGTATATACATCTTTAGTCCCACAACTTACACCATAGAAGCGTTTTAGTCCCACATCTTGCAAAGTGAGCAAAATTAGTCTCACAACTTGCAACGCGGAGTATTTTAGTCCAATTAATTTGAATTTTTGCATTTTCACCAATTTTATCAACTCGTAGGCGGAAACTAATTTTGAAATCGAAATGTGCCATAGTAATTTTTGCAAAATAAACCCATGTATTTCTCTCCAGTTGAGACCTTGATAGCCCCATCCGATCAAATTAAATAATAAAATAGCAGGTTACAGTGACAACAATCGAACTCGGGGCCTGCGTCTTGAATTAGTATAATTTTGCCAATACAACGCACATAGACATTTGACATTAGAAGAACGCTTTTTAGATTAACTTCAGACCGACTCGTCTACACGGTCACGTATTGTGCGTCCTAGCCGCTCGTCTCCAAGAACATACAAGTGTTAGGGCATATTTATCGAGTCGACCTAATATGTCTTAAGCGCGTTCGAACTCTTTCTCGCGAACGTGCACGACATGCGCGGCGCTCTAGCTGTATGACCTATCTAGCTTGACCTATCCTTGGACAACGATTGTTTCGGCTTGAACGTGGACGGACCGCGTGAATGTCCTGCTAGTCCGCCACTCGGGACCCATATATAAGTGAAATATTAATACTTAAAAATTAGATTATCCCTGTTTAAATAAAATAAAGAGGGGAATGCTACTGCTACTGTCGCTAGAGGAGGACGTCGCTACAACTACTCGTCGTTGTTGCCGCGACCACCGTTGTCGCTGTTGCCGACCCCGTCGATCGCCGGCCTAGCGGACGGATGGCCCACTGGGCGTTCAGCGATGACGATCAGCGCTGCCACGGACCGCAGCCTTTCCTGCCGTCTTCCTGCGGTCCACCGTCGCCCGATTCGCGAGGGCCTTCTCTATCTTAGCGGCCCAGTGGTCCCTCGTCTCTTGGTCAGCGAGCTCTGTCCCCACCGTCGCTGCTAAGGCCTCTGCCTAGCGCGCGACTTCTGCCTCAGCCGCGATAAACCCCGCCGGAGCCGAAGCACCGTTTGGGCCGAGGCCCAGCACCTGCGCGATCTGCAGGGGGCGGCGATCTCCTCCTCCCCTCCTCCTCCTCCGCCTCCGGCTGATCCACCTCCTCCCCCTCCTCGTCGTCCTCCTTCACGAACCAAAATAACCGCGATCTGATCCAAACGGACAGAAACAGACCATTTAGATCGACCGGGTGGGTCGGTCCGATGGAGATGCCTTTACATACGTGTCACGCAACATGCTAGCTACTCGCTCACACGGACATGAAGCACACAAAAAAGTTAAGTATAGTAGCACACACGAGTGAAGTGAAGCTTTATTAGTCGAGTGTGTACACCCGAGCTACATGTAAGTCTTTATTTTGGGCATTCAAAAATACATGTTTTAACTTTGGAAAATTTATAGAAAAATACAAATTTTTAATCTGAATAATTTTTATTTTAGGCTCCATAGAAAAGTTAAAATTAGAGATCCCGGTTTGTAAACGATGCACCATCAAATCTGTTAGAAATTTTTTTTTTAGTGTAGCCCTAATACAAACCAATCCGGACTAAAACTTTGCACACTAAAATATTATATCATTGTCCACATGTCGTATATTAAATTGTATTTTTTAAATATTCAAAATAAAAGGGTCCGGGGTTTCAAATAAAGGCCTCCATACATGACGCACAAGATTATGCTAGGAATGGATGTGACCATTTTTACGTCTGCCTGTGCGCTTTTATTGTATAAAAAGAGTTCTACCTTTTGTAATAACAATCAGCATTCAACGTAGTGGCTTGAGGAGTGGATTACCAATGCAGAGGTCATGCGTTCAATTCACTCCCTTGCTAGAATTTTATTTATTTTGTACTTCTATTGACATAAGGACCCACATGTTGGTCAGAACCAAGGACACGAGTGCCATAGAAAAAATACACGAGGGTTATTTAAAAAGATGACGTCATAGGTTGACGAATTTGGTCAAAATATGTCAAACTCTATTAAATTTGATCAGATTGGACTAAAAATGTTCCTAGAATGCAAGTTGTGGGACTAGTATTGTTCACTTTGCAAAATGTGGGACTAAAACACTCCTATTATGCAATTTGTGGGACTAAAAGTATATATACCTCAAAAAAGAAAGAAAAATGTGTACCTGTAAACATGAAAGGGAAGTTTGGAGCTCGTCCTCCATGGAGGATCGTTTTTTAAAATTTCTGAAATTTGACATTTTAAAGTTTCGAAAAATTCTGAAAAATATTCTTCGATATAGATAATCATTATTTCTACCCGCGTGCAAAAATTTGTTGCGAAATATTTCATTTTTTCGTCTGTGTAAAAATGACAAATTTCTATATCTGGGACGGTGAACAGCGCTAAATTCAAAATTGTTCAGATTTGTCAGAATTTATCATTTTTGTGTAGGCCGGGATTCAAACTATTTCGTTGTCAGATTTTACTGGACCATAGAGTAAGTCATTGTTAACATCTAGAATTTTGTTTTTACAATTTTTTGAAAACTTCAAAATATTAATTTAAGCGAAAATTTAAAATAGGCTCCATGGAGCCCGTCCTCCAAACCCTTTTTCCAGGGAAGAGAACGACTGCGTCCACCTGAAGAAAAGAAACGCTTTTAGTATCGAATTTGTTAGTTCTCATACGCCTGAGAACTTCTTAAGTCTCAGTTGCTTCCTTCACCGTTTGATTTACCTCATGATTCGTGCTACACATAAGTTGCAACTCGGGTGTAACCGAGAATTTAATGAGTTGCAACTAGGTTGTAACCGAGAACTAGTATATATCTTATGAGTTGTAACTAGATTGCAACTGAAAATAAGCACAAATATTAGGATGACATCAGTGATTTAGACATAACTAATTTCCAGACGCCTGAGATCTAGACACTACCTTTTCATTTTAGTATTGGGCCATGGCCAATTGACGGGCGCAGGGAACGGGGTCGGTGCGCGGAGAGCCAGATAGGGGACGCAGTGAGCGTTGAATAGGAACCGCGCGTTCCGTCCGTCCGTCCACCTTCGACGCGAGCGTGATTATTGGTCGGGCCCAACTCCATCTAAACCACCGGAGGCTTACTGTACCCTAGTAGAGTCCAAAATGTTTACGAGCACATGCAAGTATTGCCTACTGATAGTACGGCCGGTTATGCGGCGCACAGAACGCTGCCAATCTGCTAGTACATCCTGCCAGCGGCACGGCGACGTCCATGGGTCCGACGCTGCGAGGTTCACACGAGGCAGCTCCGATCCGCTCCATGACCACGCCGGAGCCCGCAGCCCGACTTCGTCTAGGAACTCACCGTACCCAACACCGCACCCTGGCTACGGCAATGCCCGCTCTGCTCGACCTCAACCGGATTTCCATGGCCACGACGGTGGCCGAGCTCCACGGACATATATCCAGCCGCCACACCTGTTGTACTCACATGAATTCGTGCATCGACTCGTCAATGAATGTTCTGGAGCAGAGCAATCGTGCGAGCTAAATTTGCTGCTGATGCGATATCGTCGGGAGCAATATGCACACTTAAAAAGCTACCTGAATATTGCTCATTGACATCCTAGAAGGCAAGCCGTGAAGGTGTCATGCAGAATTTAGTTACTCCCTCCGACCCATATTAGTTGACTCCAATTTGAATGTATCTAGACAAGTTTATACATCCAAATTTGAGTCAACTAATATGGGTCGGAGGGAGTATCTGATACTTAATGATAAGAATTTGCTTGCCAAGTGAAAGTGTCATGAAGAATTTACTAATATATCTGATGCGGTATAGCATCTCATATATTCACTCCTCACTTACTCTTGGTCATGACAATGGCTTTTTGTTCTTTTGCTACCGTCAGAGTGCCAGTGGATTGTGTGTCTGGTTTTCTTGTTTGCTTTTCTGCCCTTCGGCTACCTCAGCCGAGAGTTGCCATTAAATTGGCGTTTCTTGTACAAAACCTCTTTTCTATCTTAATGAAGTTTGGCCTAAGGCCCTTCGACATGACAATGTCTTTCATATCCAGGAGAAAATAAGCACAGCATTAGCACATGGCGAATTTGATAATCAGCCAAAAGACTGCTAGTTCAACCAAATAAACCCATAGATGCATATACTACTATTCTTCCAAGGGAATTTTTTTTGGTTACAGTCCGATTATAAACAATCCAAATGAAACGAGCAAAGATCAAAACCGGTTGTGGTTTAGCTGCCAGCAGCACCTCAATAGGTGTATCCTTGCCTGTGTATTCCGAATGGTGGCTTTGGAAAAGCGAGCAGCGAAGCCAACCTCGCTAGCTAGAGACTCACCTACATTGCTGAATTATTTTGTGTTTATTGTGGCACAGAGACTAACATGGTTGGAAAATGTGTTATCTTGCCTTTTGCTTGTAATGGTCATAGAGGAAGACATAGAGGGAGGCGAAAGAGACGCATGGCACTTAGCTAGTTATAACTAGTTTCCCATGACAAAAAAATGCCGTTTATTTATTTGTTTAACTTTTGTATTTATGGATAATATAACGTTTGCTCAAATATATTCCTTTTCAAACCCCAACCTACATGTCACATCATTTTCCATATTTAGCGCTATGTTATCTAGTTTGATAAGGATCAATCCGATGATCCTATGATTGTTGTTCCGATCTTTCACAGCAAGTAACCCAGATAGAATTCCTTCCAACTACGTCGATGAACGTCATGGTGAGGACGAATCCAGCAAGCAATGTGATGAAGATCACCATGCCTCAAACCAAAAAATAACAATCCTTGATGAACACAACAACCTTCGCGACAATATCAATACGATAGATAACACGGCAATGCCGTCCCCAGAGGGATGCTTCACCAAGCAACACACACAATAGTTTTAGACTAAAATTCTAAACTCGCTAAACCCTAGACTGATTCTTTATATATCCGGTTGGACAGGCCCAAACCGTCACCTAACCTAGTTGGACTCAAACTGGATACAGACCGATTCAGATCAGATTCGTTGGCGGCCGAACATTTCGGTCCATATGGGCCAGACATTCTTGCCCGGTCGGACACTCCGGGTGATGCACATAGGAAATTCTGGTACGGCGAAAACTTCACAGTTTCCGACAGGATTCCGGGTGGCTTACGATTTGGCCTTCTGGATGGCTACCACTTTGACGCGTCTCGGGTAGGCCGGATCGTCCGCTTGATATCGGCCAAACACTCTGGTCTTCGCAGACTTCTTCGCGTGCTTCTTGATGATCTTCTTCTCTCCCCTTGCGCCTGCCTCCCGCTCCTCCCTCGCGCTTGTCGTGCATATATCAGGTTGTTCAAAAGTGTATAAATGAGGCTCATTACTTTCTTCAACTCTAGTATTAATGATGAAGATCGTATTGTATTTCCATTTATTTAATGCCTTTATTACTCACTTCTTTAAATTTTGCATTGTTTAAAATATTATTTCTCAACCACCAAACTCCATCTAACCCATGTCTCAATACTTCACACTCAATGAGGCTCGTAATTATTTTAATTCTTGTATTTATGGTTAATATCACTACCCTTGGATAGATGCTTATCTACCTATAACATTCATGTAACCCCACTCTTAATACTTGAGGCTATTGTATCTTCTTGTACTAATTTTTATATAATCCTAGTCATTAGTTTCAAATATAGTATTCATGTTGAAGATAATATTTTATTAAAATTTATTAAATGCCTCTCATTATTTTGTTCTTTAACTTTTGTATTGATGCAAAATGTATTTTCTAAATTATTTGTTCTCAACCACCAACCCTACCTAACTCATCTCTAAGTACTTCACACCATTCTATCTAGTTGTTCACATCATAAAATGAGTTCTTATTTGTTTAGTTATTGTATTTATTGTAATACCACATGTTCTCAACTTCAAAACTTTGTGACCACCAACCCCACTAACCCCGCTCTCAATACCCCCACCAACCCTCACCAACCCCACTCTCAATACCTGACATGGGTATGCCCTACGGGTACCCGATGTTAGCCTACCTGGTCCAGTCCGATGAATGGCCCACTCGATGACCTGCCAGGGTCCATGACGCCTATGACGTTTCGACTGCTATGAAGCCCATATGGACACGGACTCCCAAGCGCACAAGACAAGAAAAGCTCAAGACTAGAGTTTGAATACAACTTGTAACCTACTAGTATTGGCACCCCGAGACCTAGCCTCCCCATATATAAAGGCTAGGAGGGTCCAACGAGGAGGGCACGATGCACGCTACGCCATAATAGATCTACAGATCCCTATCTAAACACCTCATACACATCTCCATGCCAGATTGCATCTGCGCACCCCTGTAACCTTCGGTTCCGCCGTAATCAAGAGCAGACAAGCAGGAGTAGGGTTTTCCCTCCAGAGGCCTGAACCAGGGTAAACCTCGTGTCCATGTGTTGCTTGTCTGTTAATAGTTTCACGACTTTCAGCATCCCTATCTTCTCCAAACACAAGTCCAGAACAATGGACATTGACGAGTCAAACCCTCGTCAATTGGTGCCGTCTGTGGGAAGCGGGGACGCTGATAATGCGGTCGTGACGATCCCATCACCAGCAATCTACGACTCAATTACCTTCGAAGATCAGATCCAATTCGGCCCTTTCGCCGTCAGCAGCCGGCCAGACCACATCTGATTGTTCATCTTTATCGGCGACGCACTCAACTCCATCTACACCAATACGGTCTTAACTTCGACACCATCGTTGCAGGTCAGCCGATCGGATCTACACAGTTTTTTATTTCTTTGGAAGCCTACTATGGATTGGCGAGTCCGGCAATAATTAGAATTGCAAGATCGATTTGTCTAGAAAAGCTAAGCAGTATCGTCGTCGCTTCACCGGACAATCAACCGCTACAAAAATCCCCACGGAGTAACGAGGAGTCGCCGACCGATGGATCAATTCCTGGCGCACACAAATCAATGTACTACAGGTCTCATCCATCTCTACTGCGGTCTGCGGTGTTCTTTAGAGCAAGTATAATAAGGTCCAGTCAGCAGGCTATAAGGCTTACATTAGTATAGTTGTGCCTAGTTGGATAAGAGAGAAGAGGAGTGGGCTCTTAGTTAAGAGACAGCTGCAGCACGTGCTCTTAGCCACTATATAAGAGTGTAAGGTGGGACATGCATTGATAAACTAGTATATTTTTATGTCTATCTATTGTACATGTTAGCTATTAGATTGACTCTTAATGACATGGACATAACTTATAGCCGGCAGTTGGCTCTACTATTGTCCTTACTCTTACGCTAGACACGTTGCCGTCGCTGAAAAGACGTGCAGCTGGGTTCCTTGTCGGGTTGGAATCCAAAAAATTCATCCATCAAGTACCGAGGCACCTACTATTTCGGATCAAAAAAGCAAGATGCAGTGCTACTTTAGATTCTACAAGTTGATCAAGCATCCATGCAAGCACATGAAGCGGACATATTAATTCTATTTTGGTTTTACGTGAATCGATGAAACTAGAAGTTCTATTCTTTGATAGATTTTGGTTGATGTTTCTCCATACATGACCTAAAAAGTGGTACATGTAGACTAAGATTTGTACGACATGAAGATTCTTAAGATTAAAAATTGCATGCTTCGAATCGGAATCAGACGGACACACTAGACCGCCGCACGGAAGGAGCATACGGAATACATGAAGATGAGTCTCCCTTCAATTCCGGCCCGCTACATTGATCCCGTCCGCAGCATCACTCGCTTTCGCGTCGACTCCCTCCAAACAAAAATCCAACGACTTAGTCGCTTCAACTCCGGGCCGCCACATCGGCTCTCGAAATGCCGCCTCGACTACATCGATCACATCAACTCCACGTCCGAGTGCTGCGGCGACTCCGTCGCGCGACCCGCCGCGGTCTGCGACTTCGACGACCCGCTACTATCTTCAGCTCAGATGACTCGGGAGCTCCCTCGGCTTCCGCGACCACGAGCCGCTACAATCTTCGGCTCTAGCAACCCGCTACCGTCTTCGGCTCCAGCGAACTGTGTGGCCTTCGGCTACGATGACCCTCTGCATTCTTCGAATGCGATGAACCACTGCATTGTTCGGATGCGACGATCTAGTGTGGTCTTTGATTGCGAAAATCTTTGGTGTGGAACTCGCTGTCGCTAACAACCCCAGGAACCCGTCGCTGCTATGATCGTGGTCCGCTGCATCGACTACATCCGCCGTGTGACCCGCTATCGCGTCAACTTCTTCACGAAAACCAACAAAGCTAAGTTACCCTCTACTTAGAATTGATTTCTTCTTTAACGCGCACTCGAAACACTCGGGGGCTGCGCCCTCTTCGAGTAACCTAATGTGCCATCGACTCCACGCACTCGAGCACCTCGAACGCGACAGCCCGAGTACCTGATTCTACCTGACCGTCGAATCTTTGAACTCCGAGTACCTCGGCAAGGTACTGAGACTAAGGGTGATCAGGCTAACGAAAAGGCCTAGCAAACAGTGCAAAGTATCGACTCGATTGGCACCAGAATTTTACTTTACAATCCTACATGCAACTAATATTTACAAGATACAAGTACTTCACAATTCTTCAAGTTTTCTGCAGCCTACAAGTACGTCGACTACATCGAGCTATTTTATCAGGTCCTCCAACGGAGTCGACCAACGCCAGTCACGTCAATAGATGCCAAGGCCCGAGCCGACACTCTCCTCGGATGACCAGAACCATTTTCGATAGAAGCGACGCTAGCTACGCACCCGACAAAAGAAACTGCGTCGACTTTATTCGCAATGTTGACTCCTTCAATCTAAAATGCCGCATAACTCCGCTACGTTGACCCCTGACTCCTTATGCATGAGCCGCTGACTCGATGCACTTCTGTTTCTCCTCGCATGAGTCTCCACTCGAGTTTGCGACTCGACTAGACACTCGGGGGCTACTCCTATCAGGAGCGTTGGTCGCCTACCCGATGTACTTCCAGGTCAGTGGTACCTCCACGAGATTGCGGACTACAACTACACAATAAAAGACTCGAGTCTCTACCCGAGTCTACGACTCCGCTAGACACTCGGGGGCTACTCTAAACTGGAGCGCTGGTCGCGCACACAGAATATCTTTGACTGGTACGCTTCGATTCCTCACTCGAATCAACGATTCGACTGAGGACTCGGGGGCTACTCCCATAGGAAGAGATGGTCGCGCATTCGAAAAAAATGAAGGCATTCAGGACATCTACAAGGACATCTGAAGAACTTCTGGATTGCCGTAACCCGCAACTGACGACTATAAGTTTCTGCTCGAGTCTACGACTCGAACAGACACTCGAGGGCTACTCCCATCGGGAGCCCTGGTTGTGCACCCTATAGTTCATTGTGTTGACTACGTCCATAATGCTGAATCCTTTACAACAACCGAACAAATTCAGCTGACCCGATAAACTTTTGGGTGAAGTGCTTCACACTTGACACAACTTTCGACTCCGATATCGAAATGCAAGGTTCAAAACAACTTAGAGTATCCACTCGAATCTACGATTCGACTGAACACTCGGGGACTACCGACATGGGTATGCCTTACGGGTACCCGATGTTAGCCTACCTAGTCCAGCCTGACGGAAGGCCCACTCGATGACCTGCCAGGGTCCATGACGCCTATGACGTTTCGGTTGCTATGAAGCCCATATGGACGCGGATTCCCAAGAGCACAAGACAAGGAAAGTTCAAGACTAGAGTTTGAATACAACTTGTAACCTACTCGTGTTGCCACCCAAGACCTAGTCTCCCCATATATAAAGGCTAGGAGGGTCCAACGATGAGGGCACGATGCACGCTACGCCATAATAGATCTACAGATCCCTATCTAAACACCTCATACACACACCTCCACGCCAGATTGCATCTGCGCACCCCTGTAACCTTCGGTTCCGCCGTAATCAAGAGCAGATAAGCAGTAGTAGGGTTTTAGAGGGGCATGAACCTGGGTAAACCTCGTGGCCCTGTGTTGTTTGTCTGTTAACCGTTCCACGACTTCCAGCATCCCCATATTCTCCAAACCCAAGTCCATAACAATGAGCATTCACGAGTCGAACCCTCATCAATACCCCCACCAACCCCACTATAAATGCCCCTCTTTATTTCTTTCAACAATAGTATTTATGTTGAAGATCATACTTTATTCAAATCTAGTCCTTATAAATATCCAAAACCCACCCACTTCCCTCTCCATACTTCACACTATTTAAGAGATACACTTCTATACGTGATTTTCAACTTTGGTCGCAAATCAATGGAAAAATCTTATCAACATATTGCATTTTTGTTATGTGTTTATTTTTGCTAGCATAACTATAGGAGGATGCTTTCCTTATGACAAATAGGTAAATGTTGTCCTACCCAATGATATAACTCAGATCCATTTCCATATATTAGGGTATACGGGATTTGTTTTCTAAATAATGATTATCTTTCTTTCTTCATGCAATATATTCTCATGAACAAACGGAAGGCACAAAACTGGACAATGCCATGGCCGTTACAAATTCATCCAACCAGTGGAGAATAAGACTTTGTTCATGATTCTATAGACTACTTATGTCATGTAAGTGTTGGAGATATGCCCAAGAGGCAATAATAAAGGGGTTATTATTATATCTTTGTGTTTATGATAAATGTTTACATCCCATGCTATAAGTGTATTAATAGGAAACATTAATATTTGTGTGTTTTGTAAACATAAAAGAGTCCCTAGTAAGCCTCTTGTTAAGCTAGCTTGTTGATTAATAGATGATCATGGTTTCGTGATCATGGACATTGGATGTTATTAATAATAAGGTCATATCATTAGAAGAATGATGTGATGGACACACACCCATAGTAAGTGTAACATCCTAGAATTAGAGCCTAGAAATAAGCTGAACCCAGATGTGTGCATTGCATTCATGCATAGAAAATCCGAATAATTTTCGCGCTTTTGAACAACACTTGTCAAAGTGATTGAAGTTTCTCTTAACTTGATGGAATAAGAAGTAGATCATCAAGTTGACTGCGATAAGTTTCAATATGACCTTTGCTAAAACCTTATTTTTGGGAAAAGGGAGATTTGATCTAAGGATAGATCAAATGTAATAAAAGTTAAACTCTAATACATTATATTTGATCCTTAGGTGATCATATCATAGTATTCATTATAATCACTCATGAGTATTAGGTTAAGGATATAACACCAATATTAAGAAAGTAACAACTATATCTTAATCTCATCTGCATATACCATGAGTATCATGGTAAAACCTAACCCTACTTCTTAAGTAAGATTGAGTAGGAAAGAATAAATGCTATTCATAATACATTGCTTAAATGATTAATATCTGATCCTTAACGGGTCATATCATACTAATCATCATAACAACTTATGAATAACCAGTTAAGATTACAACTAAAGTAATATAAATGTAATGACTAATCCTGATCTATCTTATTCTTATCTATTCTTACTATGAGTATCATAGTAATACCTAACTTTAACTCTTTAATGAGTTTGAGTTGGAAAGAAACTTAGTTTAGATCATCCACCATACATCTTTCTTTCCATCTCAATCCTTATCATCTCTATTGAGTTATATTCCAATATCTGTTGTTCATCAATGTTGAAGAATCAACTATTGATTCACCAATTCTCAATCTATCAACCCTTAACCAAAACAGCTTACATTTAAGTGTCTATAAGGAAACAACTAAGAAGAGGTAAATAGTAATGCTAGTTCTAGATATCATCTATAGGATGGGAATGATTGAAGAGAATCAAATTAATAGGATAATTGATGGAGTTAAATCCCTCCTAGATAAATAGAAGAATTAATTATATTATCTAATCATATGGTAGTAATTAAGATTACAAGGATGAATCCTGAAGATAGTTACCAGTAATAATTCTGTTGGACCAAGAGGGCATAGTCCATTAATAACCTTAATCCAATATGAGATACTAAGGAGATAATTTCAGTACAATTGAAAAGCAGTATTGATAAAGCCTTGCTTAGCTAACTAAGGACTTAAGCAATAAATGATTAAAGGATTATAATGGTGATGCTTTAGCCACCAGTATTGAATGCTTATATTTAGTATAAGTGACATTGGTGAATAGAACATGATTAAAACCCAGTCTAAATATATTATCCTAGTTTAGCCATGACTAGTCACATTAATATAATGTGAGGTTGGAGGATGAGATACTGGAGTTAAGTATAGATAAGATAGTATGATTAAGATGATACTAGAGCAACATGGGATCATAGAAGTAGTAGTTTCCTTTTGGGAAATACCAACACTTGAAGTGAAGTAGTTTGATCTAGACATCTATTGAAGAGATATTGATAATGGATGATTAAGGAAGATTATGAGTGGAGTCTGAAAGAACTACTTATTGGATTGAATATTTTCAATAGTATAATAGTGGGTATAACCAAGCAAGGATATGAGAAAACTAGGAAATGCTTTAATATCAAACTCATTGGATTCATCCATGAGTTTAGAAGAGTAAAGGGTGAATAAGAACATTTTGTGAAGAAAGCTCATCATACTAACTAGGATGATGGATAGGAAGAAGTATTATATCTAGGAAAGGAATTCCTTAATTAAAGGTCCAGGATGGTGAAGAATGATAAAATACACATTCTTGTTAAACAACCAACTCTAAATCTTAAACCAAGTATAATATCCATTTTAGGGAATTGATTCAACATCTTATGTCTACATCACTCTATAGGAATATTTTCCTATAGCAAATCAAATAAACACATCTTTTTTAATTCCAATCATCATAACTATATGTGCTCAAGAGTATCTTTATCAATACCTTTCTATAAAACATTCAAGATATAACTTTCTATTATAAAAGGTGATGTCATCAAATATCACAAACAGAAGTCAACATGTTTCGTCATTAAATCTTTCCTCACATCCATAAAGGAATCTAAGTAAATTAAGAACCCTAAACCCATGGGTAAACATTTATAATTCAAACTTTAAAACTTCTGTGATTACCATAACAAAATCTATATAATACCATGTTCTCAATTAATGAAAGTAATATTAACCATATTAAATTCTTTTGTATTTTATGCATCAAATAATGATATAGGATCATCATATATATAAAAAATTTCTATTAAAAACTATGAGCCAACTAGAGTTAAGTTTTATAACCAAATCAGAATATATCATTCAATAAGTCCATGGTTAAAAGAGGAAAGAAAAATAATAAGAAAATCTTCTACAAAATATTAAAAAGGGGTTCATATAGAGAAAATAAAAGAAATATAAAAAGATTATATAATAAAAGTTTTAAAAAGGTACTAAATATATTTTAGTATTACTACAATTACCCAGCAAATAAACTCTATAAAAAAAGTTCAAATTGAAAGATTTTATACAAATCTGAAAAGGAAAACAGAAAATAGAAAAATAGAAAACAAATAAAAAACATCACGTGGCGGTGGCCCAACACCTCTGTACTTATCTGACGCCCATGTGCAGCCCACAAAAGGCCAGTAACCAGCCCAGCTCTTTCTCATCTGTGACTGACGAGTGGGGCTAGGGAAGGACTGCGAGTTGAGAGCAAAGAAACGCTAGGGGGTTATCCGCAAAACATCACGTTGTCGTCATCCTCACGCACACAGACAGCTCGCCGCCGCTCGATGCCATCATCGTCGCCCTTGCGCCAAGATCAACGCCGCCGTTGCCAGGAGAGGATAAGGAGGCCACCACGAGGTCCCTGCTTGTCCTCATCCTCAATTTACCCCTCTGAAAACCTCTCTGCCTCTTTTCCCCAACCATGCCGAGAACCCTAGCTCGGAGGTGAGTCGGAGCCGGCGATTCCGTGCTCGGCTCGGCTAGATAAGACCACGGTGGAGACCGCCGTGCTCTTCTCGTTTGATTGCCCCAACTTGCGACTGCGGAGGAGACGTGAATCGACCTTATTGCACCCTCGGTTCCCCACGCTGTTCGTCGACCTCGCTATCGTCTCTGACCGCGCCTCGCCAAACCAAGCACACCATCGCGTTCATGGTGAGTCACTGAGTCTCCTAGCATGCGCTGATCTTTGTTTGCTTCCTAAATCCACGCCACCGTAATCAACCACGAGCACCGCCGCATAAGTTCGTCGCCGGTTGCCCTCCGATCACCATTAGATAGCGGCACCACCACCAATAGGTTCGCCTTGATCTCCTCTATCCAACGCACCTAGCCACAGCCCCCGCGCGTGCACTAGATCGATTGATCGATCCTCAACCAGTGAGGATCAACCCATGTGACGTCATGCCTACATAAGGTTCGAACCACGTCAGCTAGTTTGACCAGTCTTTGCTAGCGTGGCGTGTGACGTGGCCCAGGGCCCATGTGTCATCGTCTGGGAGTAGAGAGAGGGTCAATAACAAAATACATTTACTAACTTTGCCGAGTCTTTGACTTAAGCTAGCTGTGGATGCGGTGTAAAAAGTATTTCATGTTTAAGAAATAATAAAATGTTATAAACTCAATTATTAATATTCCAGAAATCAAATAAATGATTAAATATTGTTTAATTAATAACTTTTGATTTACAATTTATAAAAATATGTATAATATATGAAAATTCGTAGAAAAATAAAATCTACAACTTAAACTTATTATCAAATATTATTATGATGATTATTTAAATAAATATTATTTAATAAAGGTTTAAAGTAATAAAACTTTGATAATTCGTATTCCAATAATGGTAAATATTAATAATAAGAATAAAATACCATTTTTTCTAGAAAAATAGAGACTATAATTTAAAACTATAATCATGCATTATTATTTCACTTACTTAAATATTTATTATTTATTAAGTATTTTAAAAGTATTAAATCTTATAAAAATCATATCTTATTATTTATAAATCATAAAAATAAATATAATATACCAAAAATGATCACAAAAAGAATATCTACATGTTAAAAATATAATATTCCAGAGTTAACTAAAAATTCAAATATTTTAGTAACTCAAATTTAAACTTATTTACTTATTTTAAAAATTCATATAAGGATAAATAACAATTATTAATATTTCTAAATTAGTCAATTAAGTTTAATAAATATTATTAGTCTTGAATATTAATAATATAAGCCATAATGGTTTAAAATACTACAAATACCTTATTATTAACTTATCTTCAACCTTAAGTGAAGATTATATTCTAAAAAGATTCCTATTAATAATAAAACTTAAAGCACAACTTGTGAATCAATCAAATCCTTTCTATCTACGTTACCCACCGGATTAAAAAAACTACCACAACATTATAGTAAGTCCATAAGTAGTGAAGTAATATTATATCTTGGTTTATAAACTATAACCCCTCATTTATAAAAGGTAAATGATACTATTCCATTATAAAATCAAGAAACCACCACATCAAGTAAAAGTATAACCATTTTTAAGTAACCTTAAGGAAACATTACCAGGTACACAAGATACAAATATTATAAACATTATACTTTTAAACTATCTTTGTTTTAAAGTTAACTTTAGTCTATAAGAATCTAAATATAACACTATAAACATTATTATACATTTTATAGTTAACTTTGGTCTGAAGTAGTTAAGTTATGAAAACACCTCAAACTCAAACCATTCAAGCAAGCATAAATAACATCGACCAAACTCTATTAACCACAAAGCTTGTTTAGACCTTAGAAGAGAAACCTTTTCTTCGAAGGTTATTCTTTTTGCCACTTCAAACAAGAACTCTTATATGAACAATCTTAAGTAGCATTTCACCTTTTGTGTGTGCCCCATTGCTTATGATATTGTAATTATATGATTGTTCCACACATATTCACAAGCCTTAATAAGAAGCACAAATATGAAATATATCTAAAAGGGACAACACATTCCCAAAGTAACCATTTCCGGAATCCAAACCCTAGAACAACGTTATCCCCGGGATTCGCGTTTATAACGTGCATCACATTACTTATGTATAAAAGCATATTGCTTCTTTAAACATTAGTCCTTACCGGACCAATGATGCTGATTTCAGATTTTGGATCTTATACTGACTCGAAGACCGTGAGTGCATAATCTTGCAATCACAAAAGGCAAGTTCACACTTGCTTATGTCCTTTGATTATTTTCTATAAAGTATTTTGCAAATCCAGTGTTGTCATCACTTGCATTTAAAAAGGGTCAGAAAATACTATTTCATAATAAAAGGATTATAGGTTATTACCACGAGGTAATAATTTACTATAAAAGTTCCGGTGGTAAAGGAACATAATATCTAGGACTTAACAACCAATGTCGCCAGTGATTCTTGCGCCGTATATTACGCGTTAACCATGAGATTTGGAATGGGACGGAGAAGTCAGCTGTATCCTTTTCCTCTTGTATGGAGGCAATACGACCTTAACGTGACGTTGTGATTCCTTGTGTGGATCCAACATATGGGTCTAGATTATCTATGAATGGTGTTTAGTGGATGTACCATTTAATATGGCACTTGCCAGGGCAACACCAGGCCATAGAGTCTTCGGGAACTCATCAGGGTTTTAGCCTACCCGAAAGGGGGCTTAACGAAGATGAGCCAGCCTAAAGGATCGTGCAGACATATGAGGTCGCGGAGAGGGCAGTGATTGGCCTGGACCAACTACTGGGCCCTACAACATGGAATTGTGTACGGGTAAGCTGCCCAGTTGTTCAACAAGGAGTTGATCTCTCATGGGAAAAGTAACGCACCTCTGCAGAGTGTAAGAACTATAACTTGTTACTCCCTGTTCCGGAAAGGAGCTGCGAAAGCGGCTGGAAAGGAACTCCATGAAAGTTCTGGTAGACCCTTGAAGGCTGACGGACATAACTTTTCAAAATAAAAGCAACCTTTAAAGAAATATTTACGAAAACATGCATTGCCTACGAGCTATGGTCTGTGGATGTAGTTATAGTGCATCAAACACTCCTTTTCTAGTAATTTTTTGAGTACGCTCGTACTCAAAGTATCTTCTTAACCCTTGCTAGATTCTGAAGCCATTGAGACGATGTCTACACTAAGTTATGCTCTAGGAAGCATCATCCAAAGCTAAAGCTCTTCAAAAAAGACAAGGAAGTCAACAAATACCTCAACTCAAGTGAAGACGAAGTTACTGATTAGATAGGAATATAATCTCTAGCCAAAGAACCTATTTCCGTAGTGCGTTGCAATAGCAGCAATGCCAACCTCTTAGCTAGAATACTAGTATAATAGTTCTTGCGTTGTTTATCTTTGATTATTCTCCGCAAGAAGTTCTCCCTCCCTCTCTCTTTAACCTAGAGTGTTCTCTAGATCTTGTGTAAAGAGTGAGTTGTAACCTTTAGCCATGTGTTGGACCCGCTGTGTTTCTGTTGTGCCATTCTGAGGGATGTAATACTAGTGAACGGTGTTTCATTGGTGTTATGTCAACGACTATAGTATACTACATCATGCAGTGGTATGCTGGGTCATAGCAGTAAGCATAGCATTAGATCAACTTATTAAGTTTGTTTTGCTACAAGCTTTCAGATAAAAGTAACTTAATCCTTCGACCATAAGATCATGTTAATCACCGTCATCGGAGGAGTATTTTGATGGCATCAAACATCATTTCCATAACAGGGTGGTTATAAAGGTGGCATTGAATATTTTGAAAATATATGTTGAAGCACATGGATCAAGAGTAGTATTTGTTCATCCATATTGTAGAATTGCGGAATATTATTGTATTGATTGTGGCCTTAAAGGGCTATTTATATAGATTACAAGACTTGGGGGCCAATAAGACTACTAGAGATATAATTGGATTACAAACTTAAACTACTAAATATAGTCCAAACCGTGATATACTCTAACACTCCCTTGATCGGATCGGTAATGTGAGCAGTGCATTGAAGCATAATCCGAAGGCGGAGATGGGAGAGGATGTCGATGTCGATGTAGCCGGAAGTAGGGCGTTGTAGTCGTGGTCGATGATGCCATTGGTGATGTAGTCGCCGTTGATGAAGTCGATGAAGTTGATGATGTCGTTGTGTTGTGGTCGATGTCGTCGTTGAGCCGGGAGAATTCGCCGTAGTGGTTGAAGTAGACGTAGTTTGAGAAGTAGCTCGACCCGCAATGCCGAGCTTGCCAGACTCGGAAGCGTGTCGGGGACGAAGGCACACGTCGGTGTTGCCGATACCGGGCATGCGAAGACAGGGACCATCATGAGACATGCGTGCCAGAGTCGGATTGAGGAGCAAAGAAAATTTCCGTAAACGGTCGGTGTAGAAGTTGTCCGCCGTGTCGGAGTAGACGAAATGGCTGCAAGAAGAAAATTGAGCACAAACTTGTGCAAATAAAAAATTAGACTGTGACTCTGGCGACAAGGTCGTGGTGGACGAAGACGATGGTGGTAGTTGTCGATGGCGATTGAATTGTTGCGGTAGTCGATTTCGGGAATTAGACCCGTATTTTCCGCTTGTATGAGCGCGACGTCGCTCGTGTAGAAGAACTTGTTGGCGTTGATGATGACCACAATTGATGGCGGCAGTGACAATGCGGCGATGTTATTGGTGTAGATGGTTGTCGGCGATGATGACCACGATTGATGAAGGTGCATCCCTTTGTTGACGGTGAGGCGCGTACTCGGGGACGTGCGTCCCGGTCGATGTTGGCGAAGACGGGACGGCGAGGTGACGACGTGAGGACGGAGAAGCCGACGCAGCGCGTGAAGGCGTCCCTTGGGGCGCCGCGCGGAGCCTCCTTGGCACAATCGATGGCGATGATTTGCCGGAGATGGGTCGACGCCGAGGTTGAAGTAGAGGCGCGTGATGACGACATGCGGTTGTGGACGACGCAATCCGATCTATGATCGACGAAAGAAGAAGAAACGTCGGTCAAGCGGTCAACGCGAAAATTTTGGCGAAGTAAGATCTAATCTACTATTGCGCGGCCCCTGGCGGAGAACGATCTCCCGAGAAGCGAGCAGATGGTGGATAAACCTAAGTAAGCGAACCGCTCTGATACCATGTAGAATTGCGGAATATTATTGTATTGATTGTGGCCTTAAAGGGCTATTTTTATATATTACAAGACTTGGGGGCCAAGAAGACTACTAGAGATATAATTGGATTACAAACTTAAACTACTAAATATAATCCAAACCGTGATATACTCTAACACATATGATGGATAAATATACTCTGGGACCTCTTGACAGAATGTCATTCAATTGGCTTGCAAGCATGTGACTATGTCACAAGGGATGTCATATCACGAAACGAGTAAAGAGTACTTATCGATAATGAGTTTAAACTAGGTATAGAGATACCGATGATCGAACCTCGGATAAGTAAAGTATCGCGCGACAAAGGAAATCGGTATCGTATGTGAATGGTTCATTCGATCACGAAGTCATCGTCGAATATGTGGGAGCCATTATGGATATCCATATCCCGCTATTGGTTATTGACCGGAGAGGTGTCTCGATCATGTCTGCATAGTCGCGAACCGTAAGGTGACATACTTAAGGTTCAATGTTGTTTAAGTAGATATGGAACATGAGTTGGTGACCAAATGTTGTTTGGAGTCTCGGATTGGATCCAGGACATCATAAGAAGATCCGGAATGGTCCGGAGAATAATATTTATATAAGGTAAGTCATTTTTCAGGGTTTAGAAATATTTTCGGTATTTTGACCGAAAGCTTCTAGAATGTTCTAGAGAGGCCACTAGTGAGCCCACCATCCCGAGAGGGGGCCACTTGGGCTGAGGCATGCCGTAGGGGAGTACTAGGTCATGTCGCACCAAAGCCCAAGAGGGAAAATTCGACCACCAAAGGATTTGAGAACAAATCCTAATTTGTCAACCCCTAAATAAGGAAAGGGAAAGTTTCCCACCTTTGTCCTTGGCCGAGTTGGGGAAGAAATGGGTCAAGAAGTGGCTTCAGCCAGAGGTATTCTTAAAATTATATGTACAATTTAACATGTTGGCTCGTGCTAATGTATAGTCGTCGTTAGGTTGTCCAATAAACTATTAGTAAATTTTATTATTTTTACGACTTTTTATACCGTTGTTAATGAAATAATCAGGGGAATTTGAAAAAAAAAACATGTCGCTGAGCTCGTAAACGTGAACGCCTCGGCCAGGCAGCCACTGGACCTCAGAAAAACAGAAAGTCCACGCGGCAACCTGCTACTGTTCGTCGTCCAGCGTATTCTCTTTCCGGCCCTGCGCGCCGTGGATCCGGATGAGGAGATCGAAATCGATTTCTCCCCGTTCCTCATCGTGTACAAGAGCGGGCGCGTCCAGCGCTTCGGTAGCACGTCGCGGAAGAGCGCCGGCACCGACGCCACCACCGGCGTCACCTCCAAGGACGCGGTCATCGACGCGGGCACCGGCCTCGCCGCGCGGCTCTTTCTCCCCAAGGGCGTCTCGGGATCCCAGAAGCTCCCTGTCCTCGTCTACTTCCACGGCGGCGGTTTCGTCAGCGAGTCGGCCTTCTCCCGGAGGTACACCAGCTACGTCAACGCTCTCGTCATCGCAGCACGTGTGGTGGCCGTGTCCGTGGAGTACCGCCTCGCCCCCGAGCATCCCGTCCCCGCCGCCTACGACGACGCGTGGGCCGCGCTCTGCTGGACAGTGGCGAGCTGCGTTCCCGGGGGATCGGAGCCGTGGCTGGCCGGCCACGGCGACTCCACGAGACTCTTCGTCGCCGGCAGCAGCAGCGGCGGCAACGTGGCGCACAACGTGGTGATGAGGGCTGGAAAGGGAGGAGGCGCGCGGATCGAAGGGATGGTGCTGCTCCATCCGCTGTTCATGGGCAAGGTTCCGGTGCCGTCGGAAGGCACGGATCCCGCGTTCCCGGAGATAGCGCAGAGGAACTGGCGGTTCGTTTGCGCGGGTAAGTACGGGATCGACCACCCGTTCATTAACCCGCTGGCGATGCTGCCGGGGGAGTGGGCGGCGCTCGGCTGCCGACGGGCGCTGGTGACGACGGCGGAGCTCGACGGCGCCAGGGACAGGGGACGGAAGTACGTGGAGGCGCTCATGGGCAGCGCGTGGGGAGGGGAGGAGGCCGCGCTGTACGAGACCGAGGGCGAGGACCATCTGTACTACTTCCAGAAACGAGCGAGGTCCGAGCCCGTCATGGCGGAGAAGGCGGCAAACGAAATGGCTGCCGTTGCGTCGTTCATCAAGCGGGGTGCACGTGCATCAGATTGTAACATTAAGTCTACTCTGTGAATCAAAACAACCTTTTGCAGTTCGATCGTGCCATGGCGGCCGTCCATTCGTAGCTTCTGCGAGCCACGGCTGCCGGCCGTTGGTTGCTCAGTGGCCGGCGATGAACGCGACGACCCGGTCCATGAGTTCCTTCGCCTTGGCGCAGCCGGGTTTCTGCAGGAAGAAGACGTGCCCCTCCCCTTCCGACTCGGCCCACGCCACGCCCCCGCGGCACATGCTCCCGCGCCACGCGCTGGTGCTCACCGCCGCGTAGTACGCCCGGTCCCTGGCCGCCGCCCAGTCCTTCTCGCCGGCGCAGACGAGCATCCGGTCGCAGCGGAGGTTCTCCAGCCCCGGCGCACCGGGCGCCATCGGGTTCATCCTAGGGTCGTCCGCGCCGCCCACCGCGCCGGGGCACGCGAACTCCCAGACCATGCCCATGTCCCTGGCCGTCTCCTCGTCCTCGCCTTCCACCACCGTGCTCCCACCGAACCAGGGATGCAGAAGGATCGCGCCCTCGACCCTCGGCGCCGGCTGGAACGACGCCCTGATCAGGACGTTGTGCACGACGTTGCCGCCGGCGCTGTCGCCCGCGAGGAAGATGCGCGCGCCGTCGCCGTGGTCCGCGAGCCACTCGTCCCGGGCCTCGGCGGCCCACCGCAGCGCGGCCCAGGCGTCGTCGTAGGCGGCGGGCAGCGGGTGCTCGGGCGCGAGGCGGTACTCGACGGAGACCGCGAGAACGCCGGCCGCGGCGGCGAGGGACGCGACGTAGCCGTGGTACAGCGGGGAGACGGCTGACTCGATGAGGAAGCAGCCGCCGTGGAAGAAGACGAGGACGGGGAGCTTCTTGTTGTTCTTGGAGGGATCTGCTGGTGCTGGGTGGGCGGGGAGGAAGAGGCGCGCGGAAAGGCCGGTGCCGGGGTCGAGGACCACGTCTTTGGACGTGACGCCGGTGGCCGGGTCCAGGCCCGTGGGCGCGCGCGCCGGGCGGCAGAGGCGGTCCATCTTGCCGCTCCGGTATATGCGGAAGGCGTCGCAGCCGAACGCTACTTCGTCGGCGACGGCGGAGGACTCCATGGGCGTGCGTGGGCGCGCTGATCTGAGTCGCTCGTGAGACTGATACTAGGAAGGAAGGCAAGATTAACTAGTGAGGCTTGTCCCTATGACAGCCAAGATGAACGTGATTCAGATCCAAGAAAACAATTAAAGTTTGCGGAACGACACGCGTGGTAGAGTAGGACTACTTTGAGATCATTACCTATCTTTTCCGATTCATCAACCAATAAAGGTATCAGATCACTGTAGTGTTTGGTCGTGGGGATTAATCTGAATCTCTGAACACATCCCAAGTGTCTGTTTGGTGCGGGGTGTTGAATTGGATGTACCGCGAGATTACAGACTGTACGTGTTCTCCGATCTATCCTGCACTTTTGTGCAAGATCTGTGAGCAACCACGTGAAGGCTAGTCGGCATGTTTGGTTACAATGATCTTGTATCATGAACGAGATCCGGTGTGTTTGGTAGACCGGGGCAACCCAGATATTCTGGCCTTATTCCATGTTTTGTTGTTTGTTAGGTCTGATCGGTTCTAACGTGTAGTGTTTACCTTGTGCGAAAAAGACCCCTCGGCCCTGCCGAGTTGGGAAGTTGAAATCGAGCTTCACAGCTGGGCAGTGCTGAGTCTGTCCCACGCCAGCGCTCCAGCCCGGTGGGGGTCGACGGCCTGCACCCTTATTTCGCCCCTCCTCGCATGATGTGCAGCCTCGTCTCGACTAGAGCTCCACCGCCCCCGTCCGATCTCGACCTTCACCCTCCCCGTCCGAGCTCCACCGCCCTCGTCGCCGTTCCCGACGATCTCCACCGTCCTTGTTCCCGTCCCCATCGAGGTCCTGGTGGCGTGTGTGGCCTCTTTGCCGCCTCTCCTTGCCTCATCCACTGCAGCCCCGTCGAGCTCCTGGCGGTGTGCGTCCTCGTCGGAGCTCGGTCTCTTGGTGGTGGGAAAGGAGGAGCTCGGTCTCCTGGCGGCGTCTGCACGCGGCGACG
This sequence comes from Avena insularis, assembly GCA_023614405.1. Classification (NCBI taxonomy): domain Eukaryota; kingdom Viridiplantae; phylum Streptophyta; class Magnoliopsida; order Poales; family Poaceae; genus Avena; species Avena insularis. The sequence goes on along the minus strand of CM042693.1, from coordinate 367,580,192 downwards.
GCGGCGAAGGTGCGTGGCGACGGCTCCTATCCAGGAGAAGACTGGCGTCTTGGCCGCATCGTCTCGTCTCCTGGCGGCGGCCCATTGAGGAGGACCTCGACCACGACATCCCGGCGGCGGCCCGTTGACGAGGACCTCGGTAGCAACCTCCTGGCGTCGGGTTGAGAAGGGCTCGGCCTCCTAGAACACTGGCGGCGGCTCCTCCGCCGGCGGTGACTCTCTAGGGACCCGATTGCTTTTATTATTTTGTATCCAAGGATCCTATTGCTTTTATTTTTGTATGGCTATGTTCTACTGATCCGACCTACCAAACATGATTTTAGTTGTGCTCACCTCGTCTCACCGGACCTACCAAACGCAACATAATAATGTAACTTGTATGACCTCCACAATGCTGTACTCAGCTTGTATGAGATAAGAAAGCACACCTGAACTACAAAACACACCTAAATGTAAAAGGAGAGAAAAGATTACTACCCACTCTATGGATATCCTTGATTGCAGAGTTGCAAATGATATTCTGTATGGCGGAAAGGTAATTATGTTCAGAGCTACTTCGTGCGTTTCTAAATGTAAAACGTTTTGGCAGCTTAACTTCAAAATGTCTTATATTTAGGAACACAGGAAGTAGAAAGAAGCGTAAGGCCAAAAAGACTATGGTGGCTTTTGGTATTATTGATCTTTTTTATATGTTTGAAATAGAAATGATCCTGTTTTAGAAAAAACCTTTGTGAGGAACTAGCCGAAAAATGGATAAGTTTACATGATTTGTTTGGTATTGTTCTTTTAAATACACTTAGTACGAGGCAACGGGGGTTTCTGGATCGGATGGGGATTCATCATGCGTGTTAGTGCACCTGTCGTGGCTTCAATCTGTTTTTATTCGATATCATGGGACATGTCTATTTCTAGATTTTTTTCTCTCTTGAGAGAGGTGAAGAATGTCATGGTGGCTGCGATTGGAGAATTTGATGAAATGGCAGAAACGTACCTTGATGAAGACTGAGCTTAGAGATTGATGACTTACAATACCGGCCTTGGCAAGTGGGACGGCAGCACCGAAGGACTTCGGTTTTAGTGATGCTCCTCGAGTACCGTGTCTTGATTCTACGGATGGAAACCAAATGTCTTTCTTCATTGGATGTAACTAGCAATGGTCTTATTGAAAGTACTGTTTTCAAAACTCAAATATTCTCCCGCGTGAAAATGTAAGATCATTGATCGGGTATTGATGGTGCTTGTGCTCTGTTCCTGACGTCGCCTTTGGAGCACCTTATTTTGTGGCACGGTGCTTTCTTGATCGGGTATTGATGGTGCTTGTGCTCTGTTCCTGACGTCGCCTTTGGAGCACCTTATTTTGTGGTACGGTGCTTTCTTTGGTGGCGTTGGGTGTGTTGTTGCGGGTGATTTATCATTTTGGCGGGACTTTTTTTTCCTTTTCTATTTTCTCTTTTGAGCTACATGTAACCTTAGTCTTGTGACGAAAACCCATTGGGCTTTATATAGAGCAGGTTAGGAAAAGCCTAACTAGTACAACGTGGATCAAGTCCACGTCACGCGTTATTCAGATCTATTACAGATAGCTCATGATGTGGGAGCGATCGGAACCGACTAACTAAGACGCATATGTCAAAATCATAATATTCCCAAGCAGCAAAAATAAGCTCGGCTCGCGTGCGGTTTAGAAAAAAAGCGTACGTGTATCACTTCTTTTCTCACTCACTTAACAAGTGGCGAGACATTTCACCTTATAAGATGGTACAACTATCTTCCAACATTTTATGGAGGACTTTTTTTTTTAAAGGAGCATATATTAATACCAGAGGATACCAATTACACTCAGCATCTGCAACAACGCATTGCCCTAGCGGCCACACGGATACACACAGTCAAAAAAAGAAAGAAGAATTACAAAAAAGAAAAGTCCCGATACAGTGACTCATTCATTGAAACAACAGTACTACCACCACTAAGACAACACCAAAAGTCCATCTTCTCCAAAAACAACGCCTCTAAGAAGAAGTGCACAAACACCGTCATCGCCCCATCAAAGATCTAGGTTTTCACCTTGAAGAAATTCCACGCTCTCAAAACAATACCTTCAATAAGCCCATTGTCAGTCACAACCAATTAAGATCAGACCATGGGTTTTCACCTTGAGAGGTAGGACCATGAACCTCTCCTGTGCAGTCGCCCCCACTTGCATGCCACTACTCCAATTCACAAGTCATCTAGCCAATTCCTCATCACCGTCCAGACACGAACCACCATTGTCAGTCCTTAGATCTCGGTCTCCATGACTTTCTCCGTCAGCACCATGGAACGAGAACATGCCCCATGATAATAACATCCAACAAAGCTTCGAAGCACACCCTCTGAAACCAAACTGTCAGAGTAAAACATGGGTGCGTACGATCGAATCCAATCCTTCCAGCAAACTCACGGTATGAGTGCACTTATGGAGTTCGTCGGCAGAGCCTTTCGGAACACGACACAGAAACCAGATCAATGAAGACCAACATCCGACAGATCTTTGTCTTGGCTTGAGAGGGATCCAGGACCACCTCCTTTATTGAAACCGAGCCAGCAGCCCCCACGCCACCCGCCGGAAACTAACAGGATCCGCCGCAAGACGACAAGACCACCCGGCCGACCACTCCGACGGAGAAGGAGGTCACCACCACCATGCCAGGGGAAGATGCCCCAAGCGCCCTAGTGTCGCGAACAAGGCCCGGGTAACTTGGGCGCCGGTGTTGAGGGCAACGTACGAGACAGATCGCGACTAGGCCCGAATCCCAGCCGCTTTCGCCATCTGGCGAGATCACCGGCCGCCGCCGTAACACCGCGCCGAACCGGCGGTGGGCGCCACCGCCTTCCGCCGGATCGCAGACGGGGTTGCCGCCCGTCACGCCACGGATCTATGCCCGACGATTCGGGTGATGGCGGCGGTAGGAGAGAACTGGGAGGGAGGACTCGGCGGAAGGGGTGGCCGCCACATGGCCAGCCCAGGTGCTTGGAAGGGTAGGTAAGTGCGACCTTATCAGATGTGGAGGTGTATTATTTCACGGGGGACTAAAATCAGCTTTCACTCTAAATTTGGTGTAGTAAACTATGTACACTATGAGGGTGCAAAATTTGTATGTGAAATACTTTGTAATTTAGGCTCGGCAAAACAAATTGAACAAGTTTTGGAAGATTCAAAAGTTGCACGGTTCACGCTTCCAGATCAGCAATTTTTTTCATTTTCATCAAGTATTTCATATTGAAATTTTGCGGACAAGTAGAATAAATCATTGGTACAACCTGATATTTTGTCTGAATTATTTAAAGCTTTGAATTTGAATTTTTCGAAGATTTCGAAAAAGTCATGCATGGAACTGGGGTGCCAAAACGACGCAGTCTGGGCAAAACACCTTTGATGGGAAAAGGTTGCCATTTGCCAATGACATAACACAGGATGCAACTGATTATTCCAGAGTGAAATTTTGAGACACATACGAAAGCTCACATCTGTAGACCCTCATCTGATAATGATCGACTCCATCGATCAGGCACCGGCTATGAACGCGACGACGCGGTCCATGAGCTGCTTGGCGTTGTCGCACCCGGGCTTCTGGAGGAAGAAGACGTGGCCCTCCCCCTCGGACCCGTGCCATGCCGCGGCGCCGTGGCTGGCCACGGCGTCATAGTACGCGCGGTCCCGCGCGGCGAGCCCGTCCGCCATCCCCGCGGTGACGAGCATCCTCACGCCGCCAAGCTTCTCCAGCGCCGGCGCGCCCGGCGCCAGCGGGTTCATCCTCGGGTCATCGGCGCCGCCCACCGCCCCGGGGCACGCGTAGGACCAGAGCATCCCGGTGACCACCGTCGCCGCCGGTGGCTCCCCCTCGATCGGCGCGCACCCGCTGAACCACGGGTGCAGCAGTATCGCGCCCTCGACCCTCGGGCTCCCGTCGCCGCCGGAGGCCGCCCTCATGAGCATGTCGTGGACGATGTTGGCCCCGGCGCTGTCGCCGGCGAGGAAGAGGCGGGAGAGGTCGCCGTGCTCGGCGATCCAGCCGTCCTGCGCCGACGCCGCCCACCGGAGCGCGGCCCAGGAGTCGTCATAGGCGGCCGGGAGCGGGTGCTCCGGGGCTAGGCGATAGTCGACCGACACCGCGAGCACGCCGGCCGCCGCGGCGAGGGCGTTGACGTAGGTGTGGTACGTGGCGTCGTCGGCCGAGCCGATGAGGAAGGAGCCGCCGTGGAAGTAGACGAGGACCGGGAGCTTCGTGGAGGTGTTCTGGTGGAGCTTGGGGAGGTAGAGGCGCACGGAGAGGCCGGTGTCGGCGTCGAGGACGACGTCCTTGGAGGTGACGCCGGTGGCCTCGTCGACGCCCGCGGGCAGGATGGGCGGCCGGTTGAGGCGCTCGATCTTGCCGCTCTTGTAGAAGCGGAAGTGCGCCGGGGCCTCGAACACTACCGTGTCAGCGGCGTCGGCGTCCATGGCCAAGTGATGGAGAGTGAAGTGAAGGAGGTCGAAGGTGTTTGTCTTGGCTATCAGCTTGGCAAGGTCAGCTGGCGATAAGGTGCCAAGTCAGCAGCAGACTGAGGGTGTGCGCATGACCACACACGTTCTGGCCTTGGATCTATTGCTATGAGAGATCGGATAATGCCCATTAATGCATCAAAGAAAAGGATAATGCCCATTAATATGTGCGCTTGATTTTTAGATTATCTTTTTTATTTGAAAACAAGGGTAAATTGTATTCCCTTCATTTCAAAATATAAGATGTTTTAAATTTATGAAAAAGATGTATTTAGACTAGTTTAATTATGCAGGTTCACTCTAAATCTGAGTAAACCTACGTACTAAAAATAGTCAAGATACATTTGTTTTATAAAGCTAAAATATCTTATATTTTAAAGGGACTGTCAAGATCTTAGGCGCTTGAGATCTTATGTCTAAGTCGCTGATGTCGTTCTAATATTTATGTTAATTCTCAGTTTTAATCTAATTGCAACTCATAAGATTTGTACTAATTCTCAGTTGCAACCTAGTTGCAACTCATTAAATTCTCAGTTATACCCGAGTTGCAACTCATATATAACTTCCACTTTATACAAATCACGAGGTAAATCGAATGGTGAAAAAGACGACTAAGACTTAAGAAATTCTCAGACCTACGAGAACTAGCAAATCTGAATTTTAAAACAGAGGGAGTACGAATCCAACCGCAATGTATGGCTCACTTCTGCTTATCTTTCCAGGCCGTAAGTAAGCATGTTTCCGCTCATTCTTGAAACACTAGAGCACTGCAGGTCTCAACCCTCCATTCCGCCGCATTGATCGAGTTGCCGCAGCGCAATCGCCGCCATCACATCCGATCCTGGATCTGTAATTCTGTACGTACGGACATAATTGTGAGTTTTTTACAAATATGGCCCTCTGCAATTCATCATTATCAAAAATACCATTCTCACGCCGCAAAAGCCAAAAATGCCCTAGCGGGAGGCTGAAAAGGCGACACGTGTCACCTCCCGCCACGGAGGGTGGCGGGATGTTCCTCCCGCCATAGGGGGTGGCGGGATGTTCCTTCCGCCTCTGGCGGTGGCGGAATGACCCCATGGGGCCCACCAGCGCGAAGTCGAACCTCCCGCCAACGTCAAGTCGAACCTTCCCGCTGGCCCGGCCGTGGGGCCCACCTATCCCGCCATTCTCCTGGCGGAAGGAACATCCCGCCACCCCCCGTGGCGGGAGGTGACACGTATCGCCTTTTTAGCCTCCCGCTAGGGCATTTGCGGCGCGAGAGGGGTATTTTTGGCAATGACGAATTGCAGAGGGTTATATTTATAAAAAAATCCATAATTGTCTCATTTGATCGATAACATTGGAGTATATTCAACACGATTATCAGTCACATAGTCCTCTTGCCTCTGCCTTCATCCCTTCCTTCCCTCGTTGCCATGGTAGCGGTCGCTGCCACCGCAACCAGGACAGCACAACTGTTAGCATCTTAAGGAATAATTCTTTCATTTAATTTGCCTATGTCGGTTGAAATATGACACCCAACTATCTTTCGCCCCTGGATGCTTTCGTGAATTAATATAATCGCAGCGCTTGTTCTAAAAAAAACTATCTCGCACCCCTCATACAACCACGACTCTCCAATCACGTCCCTTTCCCTTTATATAAACTGAGATCATCAATGCAATAACGACAGTTGAATCATTTGGTTGTTGTCTCTCGTTTTATCTCTTGATTACTTCCAACACGTTATCGGCACGCTCGAACCAGCGAGTTCCGCGAGGTCACGCTTGTTCGTGTCGAGCACAAAAGAGGAAGAGGAGGAGAACAAGCAGTAGAAGACGGGGCTCCGGCACAAACCATCGACAGTGGACCACCAGCGACTGCTGAAAGGTTAGCCCATCCCAGTGTCACCCAAACACAGCCAACACAATCTCCACGGCATCGTAGGTCTCTGCTATCATGCAGGCTCTCTAGCAGAATATTCTTTTTCCTGTCGACTGTCGAGGTAGTAAGCCAGTCATCTCCTCTACAAGGTCCTTGTGATGCCCCAGGAACAGGCTCGCTCTCCAGCGGAAGGCTCAGGTAAGCCGGTCACCTCTTGCAACCGAGGATGGTTGAGCACAAAAAACGCTCCTGAAGACTCCTGAAGCCTAAAACAGTGCTGCTGCTGCTGCCGCTGCTTGATTCTCAGTACTATCAGCTACACCATGGCCGAAACAGCCAGGCCGATCCTCGGAGGTCCTCTGGCATTTCCTGAGCCTCAACCTTCCCATCTTTGCCGACTCCCGAATCTGTAGAAACATGCTGCACACAATTAGCCAAGGTAAAACTATGGTGTACCGATAGACGACACGAAACATACAGTTCGCCACTGGATTACATCAAACAAACACTCACAGGCTGCATAGTCCAAGCACCGAGGAGAGTGCACACACTTCAATTAATACTGCTGCACAGACAGGTTACGGCGCTACGCTTTTCTCACAACCAGGTACCATCTTGAAGAGCAATGAAAAAATCAAGAAGAGCAGTGCTGAACCTAATAAAAATCCTTATTTATGCGCACAATTTCTATTCTGGGAGTGCCATATGAATGCTAGATATGGGGATTGACAGGCACCAGGCATCCCAGCCCAACCTAGGGGGTTATGCATGCACTTTCAGTTGAACACTCGGCTACTAGAGAGTGGATATCATACACGCAAAAAGGAGACAGGATGAATGGAACCAAATAGTACCAACCAATTGATGATTACATCACAAAAATGTCATGTGCATGCACGTATAACAATCAGAGAAGCTCACTAGGAAAACAAACAGAACAGAGTAATTGATGAGTGGGATGAAAAGATACACTATGAATGCATGTGTTACCATAAGACACTTAAAAGAAATAGATGCCAGACATCCTGAAACGACACTACGAATACCACTCCAACTAGAACAAGAAAATGGACTGTAAATCCAGAAGCCCCATTTGCCCCGATGATTATGTTTCTAGCATCTAGTTGAATGCTTCATCTGGTCAGTGAAATTGGAATCAGTAACCGATAAGACATTGTTTTTCATAGTGGAACCCATTCCATGCAATGTTAATATGAAAAGGAACCAGGTTCATTGTGAGGAATACTGCATACATCCACGCCGCATCACATTTGGATCATACAAACAGAATCATTCAAACCAAGAAGTATCAACCGACATCCACTATCCCCTAGGATCTAAACAAACCATACACAGAGGACAGAAAACCTATCAAGTATCAATCCACTATCACTATAATCAAAAGAAACTATACACAGCGAGCAGAACAAACCTCGCATAATGGCGGCAATTGATCCAGGGAACAGGCTACTTTTGATTGATCCCCAAGAATAGTTTCCCACCCATGATGCAGGTAGTCACCGAACACGGCAGCATCCACAAACTTCCTCCGCCACCCCTGAATCCCCCACTGCCCCTCCAGCCCATTCATGAATCCCCAGCAGCTTGGGTTCCAGAGTGTCATGTATTGTGGGAAAAGCTTACTTTTGAGCTAACTACTAGGTTCAACAATAACTCCCATATTAGAACAAGGCATGTTTCTACAAAATAGGAAGGGGGAAATAAGCAATACTAAGATTACTCTCTGCCTGTACAAAATTAGACTCCAAAAAGAGTTGAAGAGACCAGCAGTGGAATTTTTTCAGATAAAAATGAACAAGCTCTAACTTAGTTAGCAACAATACAACTAAGAGTAATGCGATCTTTCTGCCAAATAAAGATCCTTCACGTCAACTCAGTGTCTAAACATATTGGAAGTTGCAGTTCACAGAGACAAGCATTAAATGATAAAACATGCACTAAAATGATTAGGCTACATCCTCGACATAGCAGACTTAACATCATCCAAGATCCTGAAGTACTCAAAGAATAAAGCTGACTGCTCGCCCTCCAAGCCATCACGGTGGTGCCGGTTGCTGCCGGCTAGATTGTTACATGGGCTGCCACCAATCACCAGGTCAAAGCCACCAAATCTATCAACGAATGAAGCAATCCTATCATAGGTGAGAGTTTGCACGTCAGCAATCTCAATCAGCGTGCCAGTTTGTGTCTGATCCCACCAACCCTTTAAAATCCTCCTGCTAACTTCACTTATCTCAACAGAAATCACTGCCCTCATGTGGATCCCAAGCCTATGCAAAGCAACCTCGCCTCCTCCAATACCAGTGAATAATGACAACACATTGACACCATTGGGAAACATATCCTTGAGCACTGACAAGTGCCAAGCAACGGTATCGACTTGAAATGAATTGCCAAGAGATTTGTACCTCTCTGTCTTACCAGCTCCTCTCGTGTGGTCTCTTGGGAAACCGAGTAAATACTCATACTCAGCTGGATCGAGAGCAGCAACTTTGTTCTTTCCAACCCAAACGAGATTCCATTTTTTGCACTCCTTCATGACATATTTCTGAACACTTGGAGGAGGTGGACTACTTGTGCTTGAAAGAGCATGCTGGATCCGCTCTGTTAGCTTTGCACTTGCAATACATGTCTGCAAGCAGTTGAGCTGCTTTCTATGGTCCCACGAAGGCCACCACTTCTTATAATGAGGAAAAGCCTCAAATATGGTCTTCGGAGCGGGAGGAAGGATATCTTTTCTGTTCTCATATGGCAAATTATGTATGTAGCCTCTTTTCCTAGCAGCTGCACACATGTACTTAGAATCCACAAACTCTGGCTCAATTTCATGTAGGAATCTAGAAATTTGGTTCCATGTTCCTTTTGGAGCTAGGGCCACATTTTCATAGTAAAAGTACGGTGGCCCAATAGCTTGTTTAGGAAGTGTCCTACTCACTGTCCGTAGCATGTCACCAGGTAGATTGAATCCAACCATTGGGTTTGGGAGAGGCATTGATTCGTCATCTGAGGGGGGTCGACTTCGTTGTGCTCCACCTCCACAACGCTTCCTCTTTTTCTTGCTCTCTTCCATCAATCTTGCTTTCTTTCTCCCTCCAAATAAACCAGAGCATCTACCAGTAATAACCTGCCAAATTACACAAAAATTCCAGTGTCCTTGCATCAAATTAAAAGAGGAATGTTTTTGTTATTTAATTGTACAGTCAAACCCAAAGATACCTCATATTCTCCTGCAGCTTGTGATGCACAGACTGAATCAACTAATACAGAGAGAGGGGCATCCACACCTAGGAATTTTAAGCAAAAATGTACAGCATAAGGTGTCTTTTCCATGAATGATTGTCAGTTAAAATTTTCAAAGAGAGGCATACCACATCTGGTAATAGCCTTATTTGCCTCATCTTCAGGATAGCCCATGGCTACCAAGGAGTTGATCTTCTTGTCCTTCTCTGACATCTCTTGTAGAAAATCCTGCACAAAAGCAAAGAAAAACAGAGATTAGAAAGCACTTGCTGTATCTTCCTTTTAAATGCCAACTGCGTAACTACTGGTAAGGGAAAGAGGGGGAGGGGTCAAGAAATATTTAACAGACTATTCAAGAAACTGATCGAGAATTAAATCGATGAGATGATTTAGGACCTCAGCCTTTTATTCTCTGATTCTGTTTGAGAATGGCATTAATACAGTAGTTAATGTATGCATGATCACAAATTCCCATCGTCTTACACTTGAAACAACTACCTACACAAGCAATATGAAGCACTTATGGTTGTGCTGGATAAACCGAAGGTACATGCCCAATTTTGTAGCTTCATATGATGGCACTCTTGGCTGGATGCATAGCAGTGATGAAACCCAACTATCTGGTCCCATCATTTTGTTTTCATGATAAAAACTGATGGATCATATTCAATTGAATACGAACTGTAACTAATATTCAAATGCATAAGAACTACTCCCTCCATTCACTAATGTAAGACCTTTTAGATATTTCAAAGTGGACTAGATACACTCCAAAATGAGTGAACCTATACACTAAAACACGTCTAGATACATGTGTTTTACAAAAAAGCTAGCCTGCCCAGCTCAATCTGAACAATCTATATTGTCTAATCTTCACCATCCATCTACTCTCTTCTATTTCGTTCTCTCACTTGCTCCCTTCCAGGCACGCATTGACAGCCGCAATGACCTTGCTGCAGCTCCTCTTCCATGGATTCTCTGCCTCCACCCATCCCCTCCCTCCCTGACTTCTCCTCCTCCTTCCCTACAACTGCCCCTCCTTCCCTGCTATGTTTCCTCTACCAGAATCTAGCACCAGCACGACCAGATTCCTTGTCCCGCTTAATCGAGAGCTCAGGTCAGAAGCGAAGCTCAGCCGCAATGACAGGCCGTCGCTCAGCGCTTAAGCGCACCTAGGCATACACTTTTTTGAACGTTGAGAACTACGAACTGTAACTAATATTCAAATGCATAAGAACCCAAAGGGAAAGTGAGTGGTGCCTAAATAGAACTTTTTTTAATTTCATCACGACCATAAACAAGCAGGGGCAGACCTAGGAACAATATTCAGTGGAGGCACTAAGTATAACTGGCAGCAATTATGCTGTGTTTTCAAAAATTTCAAGACTGTTTTCTACAAAATTCTGAAGGATTGAGAAATTTGGGTGGGGGCATATGCCCCCACACCTTGGGCCCACCCCTGCAAACAAGCAGGACAATAATACACTCATTACTCAAAGGGAGCTAGTGGTCTGATGGTATTTAACCTCACTTCCTAATATATTACTCTTGCACGATAAAAATTTAGTATGGTGAGAACCTATTGTATATTAAATGGGTTCCAGAATAAACAGACGTGCTAAAAACATCTCACAAGAAAGCAAAAAATCTGACCTCTAACCAGGTGGACCATTAACAAACAGACCACAACCAATGGACGTGATTCACTCTAATCAATCATGATCAAAACCCTTCCAAGTCAAAAAAAATCTGGCCGTCCGATTTAGGTTTTTGTGGTCAAGATAGTTTTGGAGAGCCCCTGTCGGCCTGTCCTCTCCCTCTATGTTGACAGATTGCAGATACCGCCGGTTTGCTCTCCTTTCACCTCCCGATCTCCTCACCCTTCCTCACACCACGCCCGCCCCTCCTGCTTACTCCGATCCTGACCGCCTTGACAGGCTGTGACCGGCCGACCACGTCGTTAAGGTGCATCGTGGAGGTTGAGGATCCTACAGACATGGATGTTATGGAGGTAGCAGCAGATGTATTATGGAGGCACCCGCCGCATTCGCAACATGAGTTGGTTGTCGCTTCTCAAGCTCCAGTAAGCCCGCTCACAATTTCTCTTCACATTGGACGTTTTTGTTGTAGTATAAGATATAAGATATACAAGGAAAGAATCCCTCGCCTGATTACATTCTATACAACAGGCACCATTGTGGGAGGGATTAGGATATGTGCAAACAGATTATGCTGATATTCTGTTACCTAACGAGAACGATTTACATTGCCTGGTCTCTGCTACTAATTCGACCCTGTGTCGTGCGTGCCTGAGATGTAAATCCAACTCTCATGTTAGTTTGGCCAAAACAATTGACCAGGCCACCACATAACGTGTACTACTACCCAATGTGCCTACTAGTTGTTTGACATTTTTCCTGAGATTGGACATCTGTGTGTATTGGCAATGTTTTACTTAGTAGCACAGTTCTTCAGTCAAATGGTTAGGAACCAAATATTATATAATCAAACAATGTATGTAAATACCTTGTAAACCCTGATGTTACATGCAGATCTCCATGAAGCTAGATTTGTTGCAGGTGCATTTCTTGTACAAGTAAATTGGGCATGAGTAATCTTGAGCATTTAAAACAATTTTTATTACTTCAACAGGAGAATGACATTGATGGTTTGCCTATGCAAGTAAATAGGTGATGTTTTGTACTCCCTCTGTCCGCAAATAAGTGTACTTCTAGCTTTGTCTTAAGTCAAACGTAGTAAAGTTTGACTAACTTTTTAGAACAACGTACCAACATTTATGACACTGATTTATTACCATTAGATTTATTTTCAAATCTAGTTTCATAATATGTTAATTTGATGTAATATATGTTTCTATATTTTTCTATAAAATTGGTCAAATTTGGTTATGTTTGACTTAGACAAAAGCTAGATGTACACTTATTTGCGGACGGAGGGAGTAACAGTTACTCCATGCCTCAATGGTATGTTCTATTTTGTCGTATTTTACACACTGATCTGATTTTCTGATATCTGACCCGGCAAAGCATATAGATCGACATCTTTTTCATCTTGTCTACAGGTGCTTCATCTTTTATCTAATCCATCCGTGTTCTATGATTCTATCTACATTCTACGGGTGTATCCATCTGTCTTCTGTACTCCCTCCGTTCACAATTACTTTATGTTCTGTGCTGATATTATGAATGTTGATATTTTTTTCTCTATTCTTGGTCAAACTTGACAATTTTTGACTTTTTTGACTAAACTCAAAATGCAAACTAGATAAAAACGGAGGGAGTACTTCTTATGCAGTACTATCCAGTTAACATTTATATCTCAGTTTGTTGTGTCCTGTTGCAGAGAATGAAATCTGTTGTGGAGACTATATAGGAAAACCATTAAACAGTAGTTGTACATTGGTGATCATTCATTGATTTGTGACTAATGAAATATGATTACTGGCTATTTATACTCGTTTTTTTACAGCTACAATCCATATTGTAAAGGAGTCTGCCATGATATAACTTATTCCTACCTATTTTATCTTCTCCATGTATTACTTATGTGTTGTTTATTCAGTGTGTGCCTGCCAATGGTCACAATGGGATTAGCTGCTAAATATGAGCAATTTTGAAGCAGGTTAGTGTATTTGTATTCTTATTTGTGCACTTACCAAGAAGACAAAAGAGAATGAGGATGAGACCATATGTGGTAGAGTGGTCATATTCCTCCTGTTGAGAAGGGTAAGTGGCAAAAAATGTGCTTGCTTTCATTTGTAGCCATAAACTGGACAAGGAAGATTGGATGCAATATTCATCGGTAGTGGTGAAATACTTGGTCCTTATATTATAGTTACTGATTTTAATATTGAAGGGAACCATGATGCACAGAATTATCAACAAAGCTTACATTGAAAATTTCAAATAATTTATTCAAGAAAAAAATGTGGGCAGCCTTACGGACAGTCGCACCAATAGCAATAAAATTTTGACAACTCAAAACAGATACTCCCTCCGTCCAAGAATAGATGTCTTAGGTTTTTCAAATTTTGGATGAATCTATATACTAAATAGTGTCTACATTCATTCAAATTTTGACAAATTTGAGACATCTATTTTGGGACGGAGGGAATACTATAATCAACTTCATGCAGACAACCAATATAGAGAAGATCAAAGATAAAGAAGCCGTTCCATAAAGCATAATATTAACATAGGAAGAGTAGGTGTTGACATTTATCTCTCAGATATGATGTTACTATAACTTCTGGGACCCTAAGAGTTACATCATACATATATATCATGTCATCTTATTTTCTGTGAGCGGTATACAATGCCATCTAATTTCATATTTTAACAGATGTTATAGGAGCTGTGGCATACATAAGGTCGACTGAAGAGACTAAGCCATATTTTGGGATTTCGCAAATCCAGGCTATTGTGCTGCTGATCAAGTCAAAAACAAATACGTAATATTGTACTACCAGCATTCACATGGTATTCCATCGCAATATTATCTGTAATTTGTTTTTGCAACGATCAAAAAATCAGATTACGGATGTGAAATCCAAACTAATTGATATCAATCAACTCAACAGGCCATGTTGTTATAGTAAAATCTGAAGGATTTTCTCCAACCACTTCCTTTTAGGCTTTTAGCTCTGGTAAATATTTGCTTTGATTCTTTTACAGTAATGTATCATGCTAGAGCAGCGAACCTACCAATAAAAAACAACTGGTATCTCAAATATATTTATGTTTGATACTTGTTTCAGCATATACACTAACTATCTATAAATGGTCTCTAAAAATACTTTCTACAAGATGACGTTGTGTAGATGTTGCCCGCTTATGTGCGTGGGCCACTGTTCTAGTTTAATGTAAGCAACATCAAGTGTTCAAACTTAACAATGTGATTTTGAACTGATGAAAGCCTAGGAGCAAAATAAACAAACAAAATCAAAAAGTACGTAAACAGGTGCTCAGTATGCATTGCAAAGATTTCGCACGTATCACCATACATGTAATCGAAGATTTCTCAGTTACTGAACTAATGATAAGGAATGATCTACCTCATCACTACAACCATCAGATTTAGGTTCTCCACCATCAGCATCGTCGTCTCCGTCCCAGTACTCAGAATCAAGATCCGAGTCATCTTCCATACTCTGGGGGATAGAGCAAGAAGTAGAGCAATTGCCCACTGCAGTGTCATCGCCTATTGCCTGCATTTTGACATGACCAATTGTAACATACAATCTTTGTCAACATGTAGCAAAAGCATCATGGGATAAATTAAGTAACAAAAGCACATAAACAAATACCTGATAAGTGAGAAGTAGCTCGAGCAATGCATTTGCATCATTGTGCCCTGAAAGCAAAATGCCTGGTTGAAACAGAAGGTGCAAACACACTACGACAAATGAAATGAAATTTACTGCTTTTGGTATTACCAATCTCCTTAATGCCCTTGACGACCATTTCTTCTGTGAAACCCATTCCCACATAACCCTCGATTAAAGAAGTAGGTGGTGCTTCCCCATTGGCCCACCCATTAGAACCCTGTAAACAGTTCATGAACAAATATCACAATAAGAACATAATAATAACAAGGCATGGCTAGTCTGGTGCTGAAAGACACTTCTCTATCAGTTACTACCTGGCGTACCAATGTCGAAGGGCCAGCAGCATCCAAGTTCCTCAAGGCCGGAGCAGATGAGGGTTCAGCCTCAGCATCACTTTCCCACTCAAACTTGTCACTATCGTCGCTATCGCTAAGCCAATCCTGTGACATGAGTTAACCATGCCTCGATCAATATTGAAAGACCAGAAAAGCAAGAATTTATTGCGCCATAAGCCCAAAACAACCACAAGATATCACAATTGGAATCTCTAGCATGAAATCAGCACACAGCACAACCAGATTCAGTTCTGGAGTCTATGAAGAATCAAAAAGAAGAGGAAAAATCCATCTTCTCTATTGGACAAACCCCATCCACCCTTGGCGCAAGATATTACGCTAATCCCCCAAAAAATATACATCAGTACAGTTAGAAACATTTTAAGTTTTGGTTATGGGGATGCCTAACTAATTGAAGTGCTAGCTTTCAGAAGTCAGGAATAATAGTTCTCTGGAATAGTAGAACACATTATGCATAACAGAGCTTTCACAGGAGGAAAGTGATCAGGTTGGTAAATCTAAGAAAGGTGTTCAGATTAAAACCAGGTTTGCCACACGTTGTGTCACCTGGAGATATACCAAAAAGACACCGACGCAGAACGGGTTGATGATGCCTGTATCAAGTGGATAAACAACTGCAATTTCTGGTCCAAATTAACTACTCAAATGTACGAGCTGAAGTTCCAGAGAAGTAAGAATTTTGGATCGTATAGGTGGACCACTGTAACATAAGTTAAAACCATACAATTCTTATTAAAGAGTCTAGACCTGTAAACTTCTTATGAAGAACATATGAAACAAAAGGTCACGTGACAGTCGAAATACCGAACGCAAAATCAGCAACAAGGAACAGGTTCATTCAACTCTAGGATCCATAATGCATCAAACAGGATCTTAAAAATTATATTAGATTGAGTAGACCATACAAAAAGATACACATGAAAGGTGTTTATCCAGTGCTGCGATTTCACATATATAGGTCAATATTTTCATAAACTATTGCACCAGCATACTTGGTGTAATCCTGATACATGACCGATGTGCCAAAATGCAGACAAGGACCGGTAAACTGGTCACATAGTACGAGAAACGGACTGAGGAGCCAACCAGTCAATGCATTCGGCCCAGTTCTTTTGGCGGCTTAGAAAATAAAGCTGCCTCCTCCCTAGGTTTTCCCATAAGCCACCCAGCTTAGTTGCGGCTTCCAAACTTGTTATCCCATAACTGATTTAGAAGCCTCGAGTAATAAGCCAGGTGTCTTATGGGACAAGCTGGGAGGGGACAGCTTTTTTTTTAAGCCACCAAAGGAACTGGGCGAAGTCTGGTGACTGGTATGTGCTATATGGCGAAACCAGCACAGCACGATCCAATGCTACGGTCCAGGGCACGTCGAGGGAAGGGGGAAAACAATTTTTTTCGATCAAACTAACCACCAAAAAAACCCACATGCCAACCAAATCGTGCACGGAGAGATATGTCGACAATTATGACAACCACTAACACAGAGGATCTATCTATCCGTGAGTTCCGAGTCAATGGAGATAGAACATACCGCAAAAGGACTCTTTTTTAGAAGAAATTCCTACGAAATACAATCTTCCCATAGAAAATTACTGCTTCAGCATTCCGATTATCTATCGAAAGAATATCTTTTGAATCCTAAAATTGCCAGAAGATAGGAAGGGGAGGAGAACCTACCACCATTGTTGATCCCCTTTGGCCCTCTCTCTCTCTGCAGTGAAGAGGGGGACTGAGCGGATGCGGGGGAAAGCGCGAGGGCGACGGCGGCTGCGGACGAGGAGAGAGCGAACGACGGCGGCGGCGGCAGTGGAGGGGGCGAACACGAGGGAAAGCGGAATCGTAGGAGGGGGAGGAGAACGCGTCGGCGACGGCAACGGCGCGGGCTCCTCCGCCCCTCTCTGCTTTTGACAAGGGAGCAGACGATCGCGCTGCGCTATACACACAAGTCTGCAGCTCCTGCTTCTGTCAAAAAAAAAAAAACAGTCTGCAGCTCCTGCTGCGGCGTGCTGCCTACACGAAGCGAAACGTTATTTTCTGCTTCTTCGATGAGAAAACCGAAGAGACAGGCCAAAATGGATGCGAGATGTGACGCCCCCTTTCGATGTGCGGCTGCACACAAATCTGGCCACACAGATGATGTGCGCAGCGCACATATGATAAGACAAGGGGGAGAAAATATAAGAAGTATACAAAGGGTGATAATAATGCAGCCAGGTTGGTCATAGCTGTCTATATATAACTTGGCCAGATTTTTACTATTTTTTTTGACCGGTAATTAATGACTTGGATTTGTTTAGATTTATATGTATCTACATTTATTTTAGTATATATTTATTTATTTATTTTAGTATGTATCTTTTTGTTCTAAATTATAAAACATTTTAGTTTTTCTAAAACCCATGTATCCAGATAATTTTTTTAGTATATAGATTCACTCATTTTGCTTTAAATCTACACACTGAAAGACGCGATGAATATATTTTAGAAAAATACTAAAATATCTTATATTTTAAAATTAATAGAGTAGATATATCTAAATCTAAATAAATTTAATCACTTATTTTTGATAGAATATTGTGTACGACAACATATAGAAATTACATGTTTAAATTGTATTGTATTCTTTCCTACTCTCTCCATCCCAAGAAATAAGACCTACGTGATTTTTAGGAATTCCATTTGACCAAAAAAAATGAGCAATATTATACCAAATTAGTGTTGTTAAATTTGCATTGGAAAACACTTTCTAGTGATACTAGTTTTTATACTAAAGATCATATAATTGACCTAATTTTTGGTCAAAGTCAAGTCTTGGAAAACACGAGTGCTTTTTATGAATTACATCGATCAACTGTAATCCTACTACCTCCTCAAAAAGGATATGGCGGATCTGTTATATGTATCTAAATGCATTTTAGTTTATATACACATACGAATTTAGAAAAAATCTGTTATTTTTTACCTAAGGAGTATTATTTTATAATTAATTTATAGAAAGTTAATATCATTAGAATCTATTTTTTCATTGAAAATTCAGTTATATCAATTTGTGTAACACAACGGTATCTCACATTTGTCAAAGGTAAATATTGAAAAGCACACACATTATTAGTGTGTCTACATATAAACGTACTTAGATCACCTGTAAATGCATGACAACGCCGAGATATCAGACCGAAATTCAAGTACATGATATATGGCGTCTCGAGACATCGACTTAAACATGAGAAAATCTTAGAGGACTAATTTAGCATAACAAATATGAAATTAAACCAATATGTTTCAGTAGAAGTCAAGGATCCTTGACCCGCCTCTAACCCATGTAATTAATCCAGGCGAAACCTAGACATGGCTTACCAGATTGGACGACAACGGCATTGAAATCACTCTCTTCTTGAAGGTATCTTTTTTGGAGATCTAACCCTCACTTAGCATTTGAACCAGTGATACGACCATGGCTCTAACCTGGTATATCTTTGGTGTGGCATTAACATGTCACTACAACTAACCTAGATGGCACGGATAAAGAATCATAAAGGATCATGTCATGTTGCTCCTTGGAAAGGCAAGACACTCAACGTACAAGGTACGAGGGATGGCCAGTGGTTTGAGGCCTCTACACAGTTACGAGGCCACGATTCGCAATGTTGTTGACTTGTTATCTTTTCCAAAGCCGAAGTGTCCCATTTCTTGTCTTCTTTGTAGGGTTAGTTTCTCTTTGCTCATGGTGTGAATTTCAGTAGGAGTAGTGTTGTTGTATCTTGTGCGATTCGTAGGGTAGCTTCTAGGACGTGGTTATGTGGTGATGTCAATGTGTCTTATGCCACGCTATGAGTTGTGTTCATGTTCTTGAGTGCTTGCTTGATCCGACTTAGTGTTAGGCTTGTAACTGTTTTCTCTCCCCAATGCTACCAATGCATCCAGAGTTCCAGACACAAGGCTTGCATTTTCTTAGAAAAATCGATATCTTTTGGAAGTTTAACATAGATAATAAAAAGGTGTAATAAATCATAGTAGAATCCATGTATTTATATCAATGCATAGTTAATGCAATAATTTTGATAACATCATGCTTTAATACTTTCTTCATTTTAAAATATTATGCCTATAAATTTAGTAAAAAGACAATATTTTATAAGCTTTACAAGTTTATAGACAAGCATATGAACATATACGGTACCAAGTCACTGAGAATAGAACCACCAAAATATGTATTCATCTGTTTTCCATTCAATGTACGATATATTTTGGGAATGAGGTACTGCTTTCTAAATGTTTGAGATGGTGTTTGATGATGAAAACCAAGTGCAATGGGATGGATCCAGAGTTTAGGTTCTCCTAGTGTTTGGTTTGTGGTGTGCATTAAAAGAGAACGTAATATACTATGTTCACATACGAGAATTCTCAAACATTTACATTATCAAAAAGGTTGAACGTCGTGGGAATCCATGTTGTCCAATTGTTATGCGTTTGGTCCAATGTTTGACATGGGTTATTGTGGGATTTTTGTGACTATTGCAATACAACTTCAATGGTGGTCATCTAAGAA
Organism: Avena insularis; assembly: GCA_023614405.1. NCBI lineage: Eukaryota > Viridiplantae > Streptophyta > Magnoliopsida > Poales > Poaceae > Avena > Avena insularis. The sequence continues at coordinate 367,560,288 of CM042693.1, read as the reverse complement.
CATACTCCATGGCGCAAACATGTTTGGTGACGATGGAACGGCCTTGACAAAGATCTTTTGTCGATGACGTGTGTAGGTGCTCATGAGATTGGATTTTCTTGCTATAAGAAGGGAGGGCCGATTATTTTATCAACCAGTGTGTATCCGGTGGTGTCATGTTCCATGACATACTAGACCTTGAAGGTTCGTGTTGTCGTGCCCGTCATTTTTAAGATAGAATAATAGAAACTTACAAATATATAGGCATGCCATGTGAGAATCAAATACATAAATTTACACATATATAGAGGAAATATAGTTTAAAATAGTTAACTTTATCATTTCACAAAAAAAATTGTAACAAAATAATGTGGTGGTAGGAGATCATAAACTCAAGAGGAGCCAAATTAATAGGAAGAGAGGAGAAAAAATTGTATTCAATATTGGATAATTTGATAAAATAATTTTGCAAAAATAAATGATTAAGTTGTGCTCAAACTTGAAGGGACACTTACAAATACAAAGTGGGAAGAAGTTTCTGAAGATTTGCACTGAGCAATAAAGACATCTCATTCTTAGAAAATAAGATAATTGCATGGAGCATATACATTAGAACTTGATGGCATGTTGTGATATAATCTATAAACAACCGATGTGCAACATGATTGAAATTATATAATCCCTTATATGATGCAGATCATTCATTTTGAAAAATCAGATTGTGAACTAATCTTATCTAATAGAGAGCATACTAAAAGATTGTAGGCACCTGTCGATGGGTTCACGCACTGCACATCCTAGGAGGTAGTTCGGAGGTAATACTAATATGTCTGGAGACCACCACGACTAATAATTAAGTTTTCACCTGATACATGAAATTGAAACATTTAGCTATTTTGTGTGGGAAAATATGCAAAAATTTGTTCAAAAGGCAAAGAAAGAATAAGGTTATCTAGTTGAGAAAGGGGAAATTATTAAGAGGGATCAAGTTACTACTAATCGTTGGTATATTATGTACACTTATATAGTAAATACAACAATGGTCAGTAATGGATGCTAAATAGGCTTAACTAGAATAAGTAAAACATCTCAAAGTAAATCTGAAGTAAATCTGAAGCAGATGCTTGAGAACATTGGAGAGAACATTTTGTGTTACTTAAATTTCCAAAAATTGCATATGCACCTTCTTAAGACTTGTTCCCTCAAAAGGTCAAAATTGTTTGATTTCATCCATATAAATATTTAAAGTTTGACCTAACAGATGGTATATGAAAAAAAAATCATATTAGCGTGAACCAAAACAGATGACATAAAAAATTGCTAAAAAAATTGCAATCACGGCTGGTCTAAGTGGGGAGCAAAAGTACAAAAGTATAAATCTCAATGTAATATAACAAACGAATGGGACAAAAACTTCAGAGATCATATTGCGCCAATGAAGTTGTAAGTTATCGCTACACGCCACACACTATAAGACACTAGTTCAAGAAAGGTTTTGTGCGGCAGCATATGATTTTCTAAATGTACCCGAGACAGCATATGATTCGCTCGTGCCTACCGTATTCGAACTTGGCAATGTTGCTCGATGCAACACCTATATAAGGTCTCTCTGGTGGGTCCTAGATGTCAGCCTCTCCATAAATGAAACATGCTATGTTGGATTTTTTTCGGCCGCCTCCGTTGTTCTGACTTTGGTCCATAGATGGGTCTCAGATGTCAGCAACCTCTATGCAGAAAATGTGTCTACGCTGGGTCTCAGATATCAGTCTCTATTTGAAAGAAACATGTGTATGTTGGACTATTTTTTCTGGTTGAGTCCGCCGTTATGACCTTGGCAATATTGGTAGACGCAGTAGGAGTTTATCTGGGTCCAACATGTCAGCCTTATAGAGTACAAAAAATGTTAATCTATACTCCGTTGTTGTGTCCCACATGTCAGCCTTCTCTATGCAGGAAACGTGTCTATGTCGGGTCCCACATGTCAGTCTTTTCTATGTAGGAAACGTGTTTATGTTGGGTCCCACATGCCAGCCTCTATTTGAATTAAACGTGTCTATGCTAGGTCCCACATGTCAACCTCTATTTAAATTAAATGTGTGTATATATGTTGGAATTTTTTTGGGTTGAGTCCGCCGTCTTGAGCCTGAGAGTATAAAAAGTTAACTCTATATTAACACAAATTGCCTGGAATTCGAACTCGAGATCTCACCAGCGGTGAACTGGGTGCCTTACCACTATGAAAGAAATAGCTAATATAATATAATCGTTAAACTTTACTATTATAGCTTATAGATTTGTTTCCTTAAAAAGACTTTTTTGATCATTTTTATCTCTCATCAAATAATAAGACGACGCTCCTGGCAACTAAACTAAAAACAGCACACGCTCTAAAAAAAAACTAAAAACTACAGGCAAAGTTTTTTTAAAAAAATTAAGAGGTGGGGGCAACGCCCAAAAGACCGAATTAAAAAGAGTTTGACTATTCTACATGGACTGCTCTACAGGGGCTATACTTCATAGGCTATTCTCCATGGGCTCCTTTCTCAAATTTTCTTGGATGTGGTCAGTAGTCCCCTGACCCCTAAAAGGCCGAATTAAAATGTTCTGGACTAAAGAGGGGTCGAATGAGCTGGATTTCTTCTCCTGATATATAAAAATTTCATTTTGCTGTGGCTCAGCCGGATTCAAAACAAAGACCTCAGAGAGGGAGGGAAATAAATCGATAAATATTTTTGACAGATATTTATATAAACTCTGTAGTAGAGAATAAGATAGAAAAATTATCAACAGATTCGTAGTTCACATTCAGCAGCACTTGACCAATTCAGCAGCATTTCAAAGTGAGTGATTCAGCAATATAGACACTGAAATACAATAGCAGTATAGAGAGAACCAGTTCTTGTTTCAGCTCTTAAAACATTGTCGCCTGATTAGTTTGCTCTTTTCTCCAAACACACTCGACCATTGGAGCATGCAAAACTGATGATCGAGTCTGCTTTGAGTACCTTCTTCTCACATCAATGCCCGTGTGGCCCCTAATGCAACCCAAAATTCCCAAGTCTTATCTAGATTGAGACAATGCCATGCTTCAAAACAAAAGCAAGACTAACTATTGCACTTGATCTAGACAAGTACCAGTACATCAGTATTAGTTATATAAAATACTTTAGTAAGTAGGATTTGATAGATTTACCAGTATAGAATAATATATAAAAAGCATCGACAGATTCCCAGTTCATTCAGCATCACTTGACAGATTCAGCAGCATTTCAAAGTGGCTGATTCAGCAGTACAGACAATGGTTAAAAGAAATGACAGATTCAACAATGCAGACGATGAAATTCAATAGTTGTAGCAAGGACATGACTCAAAAGAAAAGAGATACCATATTCTGCACTCGATCGGTAGATTTTAACAAGTACCAGTACATATCTATTAGTATAAAATAGATTAGCACTAGCAAACCTCCAAACAAAATACACAGAATAACGGTCGGGTCATGCAAAATACACAGTGCTTTCTTTCCTGCATGTTAAGCTTTTCTTGTCACACCATCGCATGTGGGCTCACTATGTCAGCAGGGTATATTGTAAATAGGTATACATTACCGCAACTTTGTTTCACCTCTCCCCATACAAATTGAGTCTGTCACCAATATAAAGTAATTAATTAGTATGACGTTGATATGTCGTAAACGTATCTATAATTTTTTATGTTCTATGTTTGTTTAGTATCTACTTTGCTTTGCTTTGTCTTCTCTTTGAGATATTTTTAAATGTTTTCTGGGACTATGATGGCTCCTTGATAGCGCCAGAGAACTTGGCGCTTGACGTGGAGCCTGTTGGGAACCCCAAGAGCAAGGTGTGAAGCAGCACAACAGCAAGTCTTCACTCAGTAAGAAACCGAGGTTATCGAACCAGTAGGAGGAAGGAAACGTCACACAGGTATTGCAAGCAACGTGGAGACCTGCACAACACAAACTCAAGACTTTGCCCCAACTAACAGTGAGGTTGTCAATCTCACCGATTGCTATAATAAAGGATTAAACATATGGTGTGGAAGGTAATGGTTTGCAGCAAGTAAACAAGTAACAGTGAAAGATGTATCAATGGTAAAGATTGGACCGGGTCCATAGTTCACTAGAGGTGCTCTCCTTAGATAAACAACATGGCATGAAGGGTAAACAAATTACAGCGGGACAATTGACAGGAACTAAGCAAGACATAACAATGCAATACCAGACAAAAAGATCCTATGAGATTCGATTGGGCAATACAACAATATACATAGACCGCCATCCAACTGCATCTATGACTAGAAGTCCACCTTCAGGTTATCATCTGAACCCCTCCAGTATTAAGTTGCAAGCAATAGAAAACTGCTTTAAGCAAAGTGTGTAAGGTAAACAATCCACATGTTTTATGAACAAGAGACCGTTGTTTTCTCCCTAGTAGCAACAACACATCTACAACCGAAGAAATTTATGTCACTTCCCTTGGAAACTAGAGGCACGAACCCACTATCAAGTATAAATACCCCCCTCTTGGAGTCACTAGCAACTACTCGGCCAAGATAGCTACTAACAACGAAGAGCATGCAAGATCACAAACAATACAGACATGATAGAATCATAAAGACAAAACCATTAATCAATCTAACATAGTAATCTCAATATCCATCGGATCCCCGCAAACACAACATGCATGATTACAAATAGATTAGATCTTGATCATGAACGGAGCTCACAATATCTATACATGAAAGCACAAGGAGGATATACAACCATCTAGCTACTACATGGACCCGTAGTCCAAGGTGGAACTACTCACGCTTCATACCGGAGAGAAGGCCTCCGGGATGATTTCCCCTCTGGCAGGGTGCCGGGAAGAACTTCAGATCCCCCTCGATATAGGGATGACGGTGACGACAGCTACAGAAGGTTTCATGGATTTTTGATCAGGTACCTAGGGTTTCTGCATCGGGGGCTTCTTATAGGCGCAGAGGCGAGGCTGGGAGGCGACCGGAGGGGCCACACCCTGCCCAGGCACGGGTCCACCCTAGCCCGCGCCTGGGGGGTTGTGGTGGCCCTCTAGCACTTCTCGGTCTCCCCTTCTAGCTTCGTGATGCCCACGGTAAAATATTGACTTTGGCTTTTGTCCCGTCCAATTCCGAGAATACTGATTTTCTACCTTTCTGGAACCAAAAACAGAAGAAAACAGACAACTGGCACTGTGGTAACTTGTTAATAGGTTAGTTCCAGAAAAGATATAAAAACACCTCAAAGTGTAGACAAAGCAAAGCAAAGTAGATACTAAACAAGCATGAAGCATCAAAAATTATAGATACGTTTCCGACGTATCAAGCATCCCCAAGCTTAACTCCTGCTCGTCCTCGATTAGGTAAGTGATAAAAGGAATAATTTTTTAGGTGACATGCACCGTCAAAATCAAGATCAAACCAATTGCAAGCATTGAAAGCTAGGATCAAAGAACTCTAAACATGTTCATGAAAGATGGAGTTCTAACAATAAGACATAGTAACTATGCATGCAACATGAAAGGCTACAAACAAAGATCATGAATAACATGCATTGAAAAACATTTGTTTGTTTCACATACAAAAAACATAGCATAGTGGCATTCAGCTTGTCCCTCATAGAGTAGAAAATAGATGCATAAGACACCTTCAAAGTTCACAAGGGTGACTAGAGACAAGTAGCACAAGAAAAAATAATATCACAATATGCATCAATCAATAAGTTTTGGGACACTGCACACAAAATGACAACTATACTATCTTAATGGTGCCTAAAGGTAGAAGGTGGAGACTCAAATAATGGTGGAAGAAAGGCCTTTCATAAAGGAAGCAAGGATTTCAAGTTTCAAAAAGAGCTTCCAAAAATTATGGTACTTGTTAGCTTTCAGCCCTCATTGCCCCTATCATAAGCTCTTGAAGTGATTAATGTTAAAGTGAACAAAGATGGAGTATAGGCTTGACAAAGTATAAGTTGGCAATCTCAAGTACCTTGAATACAAGGGTCGTACCTCATGCTACTTAACTTCAGTCACCTGTAAGTTCTTGTCATTGTAAGTATATGCATATCATAGAGAACCGCCAATGGGGTACCCCTTACATAAGGTAAAGGAGCTATCTCATAACCAAAATGACAAGGCAAGCAGACAATGAGCATCTCAGCGATCTTTTTATTTACTATATGCATAGCTTTTTATTGAGGATGCTTCATAGATAGCTTAGTATGGTGATGCTGCAAGTTTCCACCATGATTAGGCATGGCTTAGGCTAGCGGCCCAGACGTTTCTCTAACACAAAATACAAATGGACTTAAAAGTTCCCTCTTTATTTCACACCGGTGACATATGATATCAACTGAGTACAAAGTACAAGTGCAATGTTGAAAACGTTTCCCATGACAGCACGGTTCTGCTAATTCCAACGTATAAGTGCAAGCATATACAACATATATGACACAATGGTTCAAGTTTATTAGGGGCAAAGAATATAAAGTGTGCCATCAAGTTCGTGAGGGCTTTGTCACTAAGTTTTCACATAACGAAATAGTTTTTAATTGGAAGATAACTGAAAACAAGAATATACTTGGAATGGTGTAACACACCATGCATAGGAGTTTATAGTGGATACTTTGGAATAACTTGGTTTCTTGGGAGTTGGGAGCATGAGTAGAGCTTACTCATACAAGTGGAGGCTAGCAAAAGACTGGGAGCAACCAACTAAGAGAGCAATAATGTGAAGGGTTTCGCAGCATAGTAAATCAAAATTTTCTACGGAAGCGAACAGAGGGAAAGCCAAGATCTAATCTAGGAGATGCAAACAACGAGAGATATTGGATTAGATCTTCATACCCTTGAAGATTCGCCATGAGCGTTAAATCGGAACGTGGGTGATGTAGTCGTACTCGCTTCTCCTCCTCGCGATCCGATCCGATCTAGCACCACAAGTGGCGGTGCCTCCGTGAGATGCACACGTGACACCTCCGTCTCCTCCTTCCTTGGACCAGCAAGTATGGTGGAGAGATGGATTGGATCTACAACACGACGGCGTGGTGTATTTGGTGGAGAATTTCTGCAGCAGGGCTTCGCCTACAAACAGTCGGAAGGGAGAGAGGAAGGCAGCAGGGCAACTAGGGTTTGGAGGAAGGTGTAGGTTGTAGGGGAGGGGGCGCACCAGCCCTCTATATATAGAGGGGGGTGCGGCCAGCCCTTGCCCATCCTCCAAGACTATCTCTAGTTTAAACGATTTAAACTCTCCCTTCTAGAAACCCTATCTTATCTCTAGTTTAAACGATTTAAACTTATCTAGGATCGGCTGGGCCCTATGGGGCCTTGTGACCCTGGCCCAATGCGGCCAGGACACTACCTCATAGGCCCATGCCCCCTCCCGGAAGGTGGGGCCACGTTGGTCCCCTTCCGGAAGGTTCTAGAAGCTTCCGGTACAATACCGATTAACCCGGAACAATTCCGAACTCCAAAACTGCACCTTATATGAATCTTATTCTCGGACCATTCCGGAACCTCTCGTGATGTCCGGATCCCATCCGAGACTCGAACAAAAATTCATAAACCAATTATCCAATCTATCCTAGCGTCGAGACACGTTAAGTGTGTGACCTGCGGGTTCGAGAATATGCGAGACATGATCTTCTATCAATAATCAACAGCCGGTGCAGGCACCCATATTGACTCCACACATTCATCGATGATCATATCGGATGAACCACGATGCCGATTCAATCAATCCCATATATATATTCCCTTCGTCGCGATATTTTACTTGCCGAGATTCGATCGTCTATCGTCATACCTAGTTCAATCTCGTTCACATCAAGTACTTTACTCGTTCCGTAATCCGATATCACTTTTTGATTAACTCCTTAACCACATGCTTGCAAGCGGTGTTGATATCGATTACGAGTGGGCCCGAAGTATATCTCTCCGACTTGGGAGGGACAAATCCCATCTCGATACATACAACCCAACAGATACTTTCCGATCACCTGAGAGACACCTTTATGATCACCCTCTCATAGGATGACGTTTGATGGCCTCAAAGCTTTCTTCCGATACCAAGGAGTTGTATTATCTCATGGTCTAAGGAATACAATATTTGACATAGGAAAAGCTTCGCAAAGATGAACACAATGACACGATCTAATTGCTTCGCTTAGTTTGGTCATCCACCATATCATTCTCTCAATGATATGATCTCATTATCAATTGACAACTCATGTCTATGGTTAGGAAACCTTAACCATCAATGATCAATGAGCTAGTCCATAGAGGCGTACTAGGGACACGGTGTTGTTCACAAACCACACAAGTATTAATGTTTCCGCTTAATACAATTCTAGCATGGAATATAAACTTTATCATGAACAAGAATTATAATAATAACATCTTTATTATTGCCTCTAGGGCATAATTCCAGTCTCCCACTTGCACTAGAGTCAATAATCTAGTTTACATCGGCAACAATCTCACACCCATGGCAATCGAGGTCTTGATCATGTTTACGTGGAAGAGGTTTAGTCAATGGATCTGCGACATTCAGATCTGTATGTATTTTGCTAATCTTCGATCTCCATCGCTATATAATCTCGGATTATATGAAACTTGCTTGATATGCTTGGTCTTTGGATGATATCTTGGTTCCTTAGCGAGTGCTATGGTGCCGGTGTTGTCACACAATATCTCCAGTGGGTCCAATGCACTTGGAACCACGCCAAGCTCGATGATGAAGTTCTGATCCAAACTCCTTCACTTGACGCTTCATGCAGCCATGTATTCCGCTTCTCATGTAGATCCCGCGACCACGCTTTGCTTGCGGCTTCTCCAGCTCACAGCTCCTCCATTCAAAATATACACGTATCACTGCGAGATTTAGCATCATCCTTGTCGATTCGAAACTAGCATCGGCGTAACCTTTTTTCGTGAAATGTTCATCACCCCATAGACTAAGAACATTTCTTTAGTCCTATTTAGGTACCTTAGGATGTTCTTCACGGTCCGATGTTCCACTCTGGATCACTTTGATATTTGCTCGTCAAACTAAGAGCATTGGACACATCCGGTCTAGTACACAAGATGGCATACATGATGGAACCTATGGCGAGGCATAAGGCACTTTGCTCATAGCTTCCTATCATTTACCTCAGTGGACACCGAGCCTTGCTCAATATCTTACACGACAACATAGGCCTTTGAACCTTTCAATGCCTTATCCATTCGAACCTTTTGAACTTTGTCTAGGTATGTACTGCGGCTTAAAGCTATCAGCGTCTTTGTCTATCTCTATAGATTTTGATGCCCAATATATAAGCGCTTCACCTAGGTCTTTCATTGAAAACACTTGTTCAAATAACTCTTCACATTGTTAAGCATGTCGATGTCATTTCCAATAATCAATATGTCATCCACATATAGTACCGTAAAGCGTCACCGAGCTCCCACTCACTTTCTTGTAGATGCAAGCTTCAGTAGCAATTTGGAACAAATCCAAAGCTCTTGATCACTTGATCAAAGCGAAGGTTCCAACTCGAGACGCTTGCTTTCCATAAATGGAGCTGAAGTTTGCATACTTTATCGGCATCCTTAGGATCGACAAAACCTTCGGGTTGCATCATATACAACTCTTCATCAATGTTGCCATTGAGGAAAGCGATCTTGACATCCATTTGCCATATTTCATAATCATGAAAGCGCAACAATTGCTAATAAAATCCGAATAGACTTAAACATCGCTACGGGAGAGAAAGTCTCATAGTCAACACCTTGAACTTGTCGAAAACCTTTACGCAACAAGTCGTGCTTTATAGACGGTAACATTACCATCGCGTCCGTTTTCTTCTTGAAGATCCATTTGCACTCAACGGCCTTTCGGTCGCTAGGAGGGTCCACCAAAGTCCATACTTGGTTTTCGCTCATGGATCCCAATTCAGATTTCATGGCTTCTAGCCATTTCTCGAGTGGGCTCATCATCGCTTCCTCATAGTTCGTAGGTTCGCCGTCTTACTAACAAGACAGTCGGAGAGGTTGCATACCACTCAAAGGGCACGTGACCTTGTCGACCTCTGACGTTCAAGATGCGATCGTCCAAGCTTCATGATCCTTGTCATTAGCTTCCTCTATTGTTGGTGCGGTGACCTTTGGAACAATTTCAGGTCTTTGCCTACTCTCAATTCAAGAGAAGGTTCAATAACCTCGTCTAGCTCTACTTTCCTCCCACTCACTTCTTTCGAGAGAAACTCCTTCTCAAGAAAGGAACCGTTCTTGTGACAAACACTTTGCCTTGTTACGTGATAGAAGGTATACCCAATAGATTCCTTAGGGTATCCTATGAAGACGCATTTCTCTGCTTTGGGTTCGAGCTTGTAAGCATCAACTTCTTGGCGTAAGCGCATCCCCAAACTTTAAGAAAGCGACAACTTAGGTTTAGCACCAAACCATAGTTCATACGTGTCGCCTCAACGGATTTAGATGGAGCCCTATTTAAAGTGAATGCAGCGGTTTCTAATGCATAACCCCAAAATGATAACGGCAAATCAGTAAGAGACATCATCGATCGGACCATATCTAATAGGGTTCGATTCCGGTGTTCAGACACACCATTGCGCTGTGGTGTTCCGGGTGGCGTGAGTTGTGACGATTCCACTTGCTTTGAGATGCGTGAGAAAATCATAACTCAAATATTCGCCCCACGATCGGATCGTAGAAACTTAATCTTTCATTACGATGGTTCTCCACTTCATTCTGAAATTCTTTGAACTTTCAAACGCTCAAACGTTCAGATTTATGTTTCATTAAATAGATATACCCATATCTACTTAAGTCATCGGTAAAAGTGAGAAAATAGCGATATCCACCGGCGTGAAACACTCATTGGTCCGCATACATTGGTATGTATGATTTCCAACAAGTCCGTTGCTCGCTCCATCATACCTGGAGAAGCGGGGTTTGATCATCTTGCCCATGAGGCATGGTTCGCATGTGTCAAATGATTCAAAATCAAGAGACTCCAAAAGTCCATCGATGGAGTTTCTTCATCGCTTTACACCAATATGACCTGAGCAGCGATTGCCACATATAAGTAGTATTATCACTATCTACTTTGCATCTCTTAGCCTCAATGTTATGGATGTGTGTTTCATCACTTTCGAGATTTAGAAGAAATAAACCATTCACAAGAGGTGCTTGACCATAAAAGATGTTACTCATATAAATAGAACAACCATTATTCTCCGATTTAAATGAATAACGTCTTGCAATAAACACGATCCGAAATAATGTTCATGCTCAACGCAGCACATAATAACATTTATTAAGGTTTAAAACTAATCCCGAAGGTAAAACTAAGGAGAGCGTCTTGGCCATCACATCAACTCTTGATCCGTTGCCAACACGCCGTCACCTCATCCCTCATAAGCCATCTATTCCGTAGCTCTGTTTGAGTTACAAATATTAGCAACGATTATCAAATACCCGCACTACAACAAGGGCTAGTAAGGAAAACATCAATAACATGTATATCAAATATACCTTTGATTGTGCCACCTTCTTGTCTGCTAAGTACTTGGACGATTGTGCTTCCGGTGACCCTTGTCCTTGCAATAGAAGCACTCGATGTCCGGCTTAGGACCAGACTTGAGCTTCTTCTCGGCGAATGGCGGTGCTTGCCGCCCTTCTTGAAGGGCTTCTTTGCTCCTTACCTTTCTTAAAGGAGGGCTTGTTGACCATCAACACATGATTATCCTTCTTGATGTCCACCTCCGACCTTGACTTTCTGCGAAGAGCTCGGTGATCGTGTCGATGGAACCAATCGATTATGAGTCACTACAAAACTTTTGTAGCTGGGAGGAGTGATTGCAGAACCTGTCAATCTTGAGCTCCTGGAATCTTGCGATCCAGTTGCTCAAAGGCGTTGAGTGTAGCCCGACATCTTAATGGCGTGCTCACTAACGGAACTCCCTTCCTCCATCTTGCGATTAAAGAACTTCTCGGAGATCGATATCTCTCGAGCGGGCCTGAGTCGAAACATGGTTTTCAACTCTTCGAGAATCTCAAAGGGCCCGGGATAGTTTTCAAAACGATTTTGAAGTTCCGGTTCCATAGCAAACAACATGGTGCTCTTAATCACTCCATAATCATCTTTGCGCGACTGATAGACAGCTTTCTCATCAGCCGGCGCAGTTGCAGCAGGGGGGTTACCTAACGCTTTCTCAAGGACATAGTCCTTTTGTCCTCCAGACAGAATGATTCTCAGATTGCGGAACCAATTGGTGAAGTTAGACCCATTGTTCTTAAGCTTTTCTTTCTCAGCAAAAACGTTGAAGTTGAAGTTGGACTTAGCCATTTGATCTACAATATTTGCAAGTACAAATTAGACTATGTTCATGATAACTAGTTCAACCTTTAATCAAATTACTAGATGAACTCCCACTAAATTCAACATCCCTCAAGTTGTTTAGTGAACACGATCCAAATTCACCACACCTAATCCGATCATCACGAGAAGAAATGTGGTTTCAATGGTGGACAACGAAGTGTCGATCATATCATTCATATGACTCATGCTTAACCTTTCGGTTCTTGTGTTCCGAGGCCGTATGCGTACATGCTAGGCTCGTCAAGTTAGACCCAAGTATTTCCGCGTGTGCAAAACTGGCTTGCACCCGTTGTATGTGAACGTAGAGTCTATAGCACCCGATCATCACGTGATGCTTGGACACGACGAACTTTCGCAACGGTGCATACTTGGGGAGAACACAGTTTTTATCTTGATCTTTAAGTGAGGAATCATCTTATAATGCTACCGTCGCGATCTAAGCATAATAAGATACACAAAAGGATAAACATCACATGCATATAACTTTATGTGACATGGTATAGCCAATCTTCGCGCAATGATCTCCATCTTGTGCGTTCCGGCATGATCTCCATCACTCCACCATGATTGCCTCCACCACGAATAGCAACTACAACTATTGCTAACTACTTAGCGATAAAGTAAAGCTATTACATGGCGTATAAAGTTGACTCGGGTCATACACAATTATAAAGACAACCATATGGCTCCACGCGGTTGTGTACTCATCGACATGCAAGTCGTGAAACATTACAAAACATGATCGCATACATTATACACATCACATCTTGGGCCATACCATATCACAGAAAACACTCCCTGCAAAAACAAGTTAGACGCCTCTACTTTGTTGTTGCATGTTTTACGTGGCTTATGGGAGTAGATGCTAAGAACGATTCTTACCTACAGAAAGCCACAACGGTGATATTATGGTTGCCAAACTCCGGTGTTAATCCCATGACAACTATAGTGAGAGAAACTGACATCCACCAGCCGCATGTGTGGTACAAGCCACACGTCAAGTGCGAGCGGTCTCATGACGGCGTCGCGTAAGGTTGGCTGGACGCTTCAATCTCACTATCCGCGCCATAAGAAGAACACAAACAAGAGGCTTGCAACAGAAAACATCAACGCCCGCAACAACCATGTTGCGTTCTACTCGTGAAACACATCTACGCATAGATCTAGCTCGATACCATGAAGGGTTTCGCGAGATAGTAAATCAAAATTTTCTCGGCGAACAGAGGAAAGCCAAGATCTAATCTAGGAGATGCAAATAACGAGAGATTGGATTAGATCTTCATACCCTTGAAGATTACATACGGGAACGTTAAATCGAGCGTGGGTGATGTAGTCGTACTCGCTTCTCCTCCTCGCGATCCGATCCGATCTAGCACCACAAGTGGCGGTGCCTCCGTGAGATGCACACGTGCAGCACCTCGACGTCTCCTCCTTCCTTGGACCAGCAAGTATGGTGGAGAGATGGATTGGATCTACAACCACGGCGTGGTGTATTTGGTGGAGAATTTCTGCGGGGCTTACTACAAGCAATCGGGAGGGAGAGAGGAAGGCGGGGGCAACTAGGGTTTGGAGGAAGGTGTAGGTTGTAGGGAGGCGCACCAGCCCTCTATATAGAGGGGGTGCGGCCAGCCCTGCCATCCTCCAAGACTATCTCTAGTTTAAACGATTTAAACTCTCCTTCTAGAAACCCTATCTTATCTCTAGTTTAAACGATTTAAACTTATCTAGGATCATTTGGGCCCTATGGGGCCTTGTGCCCCCTATTGGCCCAATGCGTCCAGGACACTCCCTCATAGGCCCATGCCCCCTCCTGGAAGGTGGGGTCACGTTGGTCCCCCGGAAGGTTCTAGAAGCTTAGGTACAATACCATTAATCCTAACAATTCAACTCCAAAAACTGCTTGCCTTATATGAATCTTATTCTCGGACCATTCAACCTCTCGTGATGTCCCGGATCCCATCCGAGACTCGAACAAAAATTCATAAACCAATTATCCAATCTATCCTAGCGTCGAGACACGTTAAGTGTGTGACCTGGGTTTGAGAATATGCGGACATGATCTTCTATCAATAATCAACAGGGTGCAGGCACCCATATTGACTCCCACATTCATCGATGATCATATCGGATGAACCACGATGCCGAGATTCAATCAATCCCATATATATATTCCCTTCGTCTCGCGATATTTTACTTGCGAGATTCGATCGTCGGTATCGTCATACCTAGTTCAATCTCGTGCACCGCACGTAGTTTACGAGTTCCGTAAGCCGATATCACTTTGTGATTAACTCCTTAACCACATGCTTGCAAGCGGTGTTGATATCGATTACGAGTGGGCCCAAGTATATCTCTCCGACTTGGGAGGGACAAATCCCATCTCGATACATACAACCCAATGATACTTTCCGATCACACGAGAGACACCTTTATGATCACCCTCTCATAGGATGACGTTTGATGGCCTCAAAGCTTTCTTCCGATACCAGGGAGTTGTATTATCTCATGGTCTAAGGAATACAATATTTGACATAGGAAAAGCTTCGCAAAGATGAACACAATGACACGATCTAATTGCTTCGCTTAGTTTGGGTCTGTCCATCATATCATTCTCTCAATGATATGATCTCATTATCAATTGACAACTCATGTCTATGGTTAGGAAACCTTAACCATCAATGATCAATGAGCTAGTCCATAGAGGCGTACTAGGGACACGGTGTTGTTCACAAACCACACAAGTATTAATGTTTCCGCTTAATACAATTCTAGCATGGAATATAAACTTTATCATGAACAAGAATTATAATAATAACATCTTTATTATTGCCTCTAGGGCATAATTCCAACATAATGGCCATAATCATGCAGAGCAACAAAGCATTACTAATCAAAGCATAGAGTGGTACTACAAGTCAAGGACTAGATGATCATAGAGGCAATGGTGACTTGTCATAGTCATAACATGGCGTGAGCATGTGCCAAGTCAACCCAAACAAAGCATCAAAGGAGAATACCGCAATACTATGCTTTTGTATGCTAAAACAACGCATGATTCCTTCAAGGCACATTAAGCAATCCTAATTGTTTGGAACAAGTCATGCTACAGCAATAATCACTAAGCATAAGGTCAAAACAAGATCTAGCATGACATGATAAAGTCTAAGCCACAGTCAAAACAAGCTCCCTTTTGTACCACTATAAGCATGAAACTTTCTACTCTTTTCCAACACCAAACAACTTATTTGAAACAAGTCACAAAGATAATAATCAATGAAGATCAGTGAGCTTGTCTCACAAATCCACAAAGAAGAACTAAAAAGTTTTAAGCTGAAAGCACAAGAAAACTAAGGCTGAACGCAGTGCTAGCAAAGTTTTAACCCCTTGGATATTTCTTGGGGTGACACCGGGGTGGCATCCCCAATTTTGAGCTTTTGTCCATTATTCATCTCATTACATCATTCTCTCTCTACACCTAAAATTCTTCCTTCATACAAAACTTCACACAATCTTCATTGGCAACATTAGTTTATTCAAAAGATATTAGACCTCTGGCAAAGCTTTGGAACAACAAGACTTTTCACTAAAAACACATGCTACTGTAGCAACTTCGTCAAAAATCTCAATCCACCAAAAGAGAACTCAAAAAGGAATCAATAATAAGCAAATGCAAATAATGGCAGAAATCTGTCAAAACAGACCACCAGGTAGAAACCGATTTTTCGAACATCTTATGTTGCTCAAATCAAAAAGTGTTGAACTAATGAAAGTTAACTAACATACTAGGAGATTTATTCATAAATTTGAAGCTCAATCCGAGTTACAAAGACTCCTCACGAATTTTTATGGTGGAGGACGGAAATCTGTTTTAGGACAGCAACTCCCAAATCTTACTTCCCTCTCATTAGAGGTCATTCTTGGCACAAAAAGCAAACAAAAAGGATAAGGAGAGGTCATTACTGAAGTAATTGTAGGGTTCGCAGCATATAAAACAAAAAATTTCCTACGATGGGAACTATGTACCAAGATCTATCTACTAGGTACAAACAACGGGCGGATGTACATCCGTAGAGAACATACCCTTGAAGACCGACAAAGCTTAATGAGTCCAAACTCGTGGTTGATGTAGACGATCTCTTGCCGATCTCAAGATCTAGAGGAAGTCCTAGAGCATAAAGCAATGGCATAGATTGCTTTCGCACACACGTTTGAGGCACCGAGCAACCTCCGCCTCCTCGCTCCAGCGATGCAGCGGAAGCACAACTCTTTCTTACCGAAAAGCCACCAGGAACATGTATCTCTCTAGTCCGAGACCATGGGGGATAAATTCTAGAGGGGGAGAGAGATCCTTCACGAGGAGGTGTGAGTGAGAAGTGAGAGGAGGGGCTCCTTATATAGGGGAGGGGGGAAGCCCAAGGGGGCATGGCCGCCGGCCATGGAGGGTGCCCCCACCTCTCCCTCATTCATGTGGGTGGACACTTCACTCACAAAATGGCCCTTCAATTTTCTCCACTAAAAAACCCACTCAAATTCCCATTAAATTTCCACCAAATTTAATGCAAACTCTCATTAAATAAAACTCTTTTATTTTATTTAGAATTTTGTCAATTACTTTAATGACAAACATTCACAAATAACCCCTTGCTAGAATTCTATTTCACATGCATAACCACTTTATGCAATTTCACCCGAAAACCTGTTTCGGTATCTAGTGAAATAAATTCCTACGCTTGTTCATTCTTTCGGCATGAAACTTTTGCTCCAATTGGATGTCGGAGTCTCTTAAGTGTGTCACCCTACGGTTCGTGAATAATGCGGGCATGATCGAGACCCCTCTCGGATCAATAATCAGAAGCGGGATCTGGAGACCCATACCGACTCCCACACATTCAACGATGACTTTCTTGTGATCATCGGAACCTTTTACGCTAGTATCTTAATCCCTTTGTTTCACGATATATTACATGTCCGAGATTCGATCATTGGTATCTCCATACCTAGTTTGATCTTGTTACTGACATGCACTCTTTTCTCGTTCCCGTGATATAACATTCTAGTGATCAAATCACTTGCTTGCAAGCTAATCAATGTGATATCACCGAGAGGGCCCAGAGTATATCTATCCGTCATCGGGATGAACAAATTCCACTCTCGATCCATGAGCCTCAACATAACACTTTATTAGTTCTGAATCCATCTTTATAATCACCCTGTTACGGTGTGACGTTTGATGTTATCAAGAAACTCTTCCGGTGTTAGTGATTGACATGATCTCATGGTCTAAGGATTAGGCACTTTGTAAGTTGTTATAGCAATATAAACTCAATGACTTTGATCGTAATGCTATACTTCGGATGAATGTTCATCACATCATTACACTAATGTTGTGACCTCATTATTAACAACATCCAATGTCCATGATCAGGAAACCTTGATCATCTTGTTAATCAACGAGCTAGTTTATAAGAGAGGCATAACTAGGAACTTCCTTTTGTTTATTAAACACACATGTATTAACGTTTCCGTATTAATACAATTATAGCATGTAAAATAAACATTTATCATAAACAAGGAATACGATAATAACCACTTTATTATTGCCTCTCGGGCATATTCCTTTCTCCCACTTGCACTAGAGACAATAATCTAGTTTGAAAACTTTGCGTATTGAACACCTATGGCTTTCTGGTGTTCCATATACGCAATTGCAAGTGGTTAACATAATCTATGGATCTGACACTTTCAGGTCCGTGTGTATTTGCATGTCTTTGCGTCTTCACGCACCACTCATTCTCCAATGAGATGGAATTGTATAAATTTGGTATTTCGGTGAGACCTCTAGTTCCTTGGGGTTAAATCATATCGATACTATTGTCATACAATATATCTTTAGTGTTAGCCCGTTGCGAACCACACCTTAGTTTGATAACAAACTTCTTGACACAAATTCCTTCCTTTGCTGCTACTATAGCAGTCATATACTTAGCCTTTTTGTTGTAGTATTTGTCACAATGTCTTAACTATGGAATACATCCAAATCCATCATGAAAACCCCTTTCCATTTCATTGTGCCACTCATAGTTTAAATTGAGATAAGTTTAATTTGTATCTTGTGACAAAACTAGTATCAATGTAACACTTTACAATGAACTATTTGTAATTGTTTGTCACCTCTACACAAATATATTCTTAGTTATTCCAAAAGATCATAAGAATATCCTCACTATCGTCCAATGATCATTTTATGATTCATTCTGGTATATGCTCATAACACTTAGAGCATAGGACATATCTGGATGTGTACATATCATGGTATGATTGATCAAAACATCCTTGTGATTTCACTCATCAAGTGTCAAAGCACTTGAATCTTGTTTCACTTATCAAGTGTCAATACACTTGAATCTTGATTCAATTCCTTTCCATGCGACAAGAACCGTTTCTTGTCATTTCTATATTGAACTCCTTCAATATCTCATATATGTATGTTTGGCACAACCATATTAGCGTCATAGTCTATCCACTATAGACATTCATGCTAAATATTCGAGTTTTGCCTAAGTATTTCATCAAAATGAAATTCCCTAACCTTTGTCAATAAAAATTACATCATTTCTAATCAACAAGATGTCCTCCACATAATGTATTAGAAATATGTCTCAGCGTTCCCACTTAATTTCCTGCAAATGCAAGCATCTCCATCGTCTCCTGATGAAAACTCCTTTTCATCACGGTGAAGATTCCAACTCCGCGATGCTTACTTCAACCATTGAAGTTTGCATGCCCTTTTAGCATCCTTTGAATTAACAAAACCCTTTGGACCGTGTCTTGTACACGTCCTAGGTAACCATTCTATTAGAAGAACTTTGTTTTGTTTATTCATCTACCATATACCAAATTATATGTAGTGGTTGCTACTTTAATCCGTCCAAGCTAAATATCGCTATGAAAGATCAAATCTTGTCATAGTCAACTCTTTGAACATTGTCATAAAATACTTTATGACATGTCGACTATTTCACAGATGTGAAACATCCATGTCTGTTTCTTTATAGATCCAAATACGACCGATAGGTTTTTACACCTTTTCGGAGGGTCTTCCAAGTTCAAAACTTGATTTCTCGTGTATGGAACTATCACGGATTTTATGGCTTCAAGCCACTTGACGGAGTCAGGGCCCATCATCGCTTCTTTGTATGTAGTCGGTTCATCATTGTCAAACAATAATGATTTACTCTCAAATCTCAGCATTTGATTTGTTTATCCGATCTACTTAGTTCAATAAGAACTTAGATCTCCGTGACCACAACCTTTGAGGCACATAAGCTATGAGCATTATGGCAGCCTCCGGAACCATTTCCGGCGATGCACAACTCAGCACATTTAGCTAAGGTTCGTTAACCTTATCAAAGTTCTATTGTCCTCCCAATTAACATTTATGAAAAATTCCTTCTTCAAGAAACTTCATGTTTCAAGCGACAAACCCTTTTGTCCTTTGATGTTATGGAGGAATACCAATTGTTATTCGAAATAACCTACAAAGACATGCTCATCCGACTTCGGTTGTAAACATCTTACTTATGTTTAGCATACCAAAATTTAAGAAATGACAATTTAGGTTTTACCCCAAACCATAACTTCCATGGTGTCATTTCAACGGATCTAGATGGAGCTCTTTTCAGTATAAAAACGGAAGTCTCTAAAGCTTTAATCTTTTAAAACATAATGGCAGTTTTATAAATAACACCTTTGATCAAACCATGTCACACAAGGTTTCATTACAAATCTCAAACACTCCATACTCCTATGGTGTTTCGGGAAATGCAAATCTAGGTGTTTTTGCTAAACTTGTAACTCAAATAAATCCCTTTATGATAAAATCATAATTCATTTATTTTTCTTGTTACACTTGTAATTCAAATAAATCCCTTATGATAAAATCATAAACCATTTATTTTCGTATCACAATGATTTTCACTTCATCTTGAAAGTCTTTGAACATTTTCAAATATTTCACACTTCTTTCTCATTAAGTGAATATTCACTCAAATTTCCGGAGAAAGTATATGAAGTTGAAACCCATCGCTTACGACTACACATAATGGACTACATACATCGATATGTATAAATTCCAACATTTTAGTCGTTTGTTCTTCTTTGGCCTTTGAACGAAGTTTTAATTATCCCGAGGAAAGTCTCACAAGCGTCAGTTGATCAAATCAATGACTCCAAAAATCCATGAAAATGGAGTTTCTTCATGTTTTATTTCCAATATAATTTAAACAGCGATGTCACTTCATAAGTGATCTTTCAATCATTTGTCTTGCGACATTTTAGCATTAGGCTTTATGGATGTGATTTCTCCAACTAGATTTATAAATCATCCATCTTATATGGAATATGGTAATTATTTGAACAACCTTTGTTCTCATAATACCTGATTTAAATAACAATTATTAAAACAAATCTTGAAGTCAAGCTTTGATGTCAACGAGAAATACAAACAACGGTTTGTTTGTTTTCGATGAACATCATCACACATTCTCTTGCTAGTTACTTAGGCCATTGTGGTTCATGAATTGCGTCATTCTGTATGAAATTTCATACCAACCAATTCGGTATCCAATACCGAAGAACCACATTGTTTAACAAGCAAATAATACAACCATAACATGTATATCATCTATATACCTAAATTGGATATTTCCAATCTTTTCTTTTCTGCCAAATATATTTTATAGTTTCTCTTTCAGCATTTCCTCTTTCTTTTTAAAAAATTTTATCAACATCAACAGTGGCGCCATATACATGACACATAGTCCAAAGCGTGTATATTCAAACAATAATACCTTTGGACTTGCACTTTGAAGTAGATCACCATCATCAAAATGATCGGTATTCTTTCAAAATCCATTCTTTAGTAATCTTTTAGTGTAGTAAACATTTTACATACATATTCTATTCACCCTTATCATGACGACTTTCATGATCAAGCTACTTTAGCTTATAAAGGCGAATCGTGAGTATAACATTACTTTCCAAAACCCCTTTGGATGATTAGGATGTCTAGCATCTCCAACCTTCGTAAATTCTCATCCAATATGAGAACATATATTATACTCTATCATATTGCAACCAAAACATTGTTTCAGATATCGTTATATCTGCCACACACATAATGGTTTCTGAACAATTCTTTCAGCTCCTAGATAAACTTGATATTAAAACAATCAAGAATCATGGAGGCAAACATGATACTTAAGATACTAACACTAGAATTGTTACTCTCGATTTAATACCAACTATTAAATTTCACGGAGTAAATAGAGTTTGCTGAAAGTTTGCAATAGGACTTTAAACTTTAGATTGACACTCAACACAATACGATACCAGTTCGTAAAGTATATATCCAGAATTCTATAGTTCTATTATCCCAATTACAACTATGCATAAGGTGGTGAACGAATGCCAATGACTACAACAAATTATGCAAATTCACTTTGATTTAATTTATGATAAATTGAGTCCTACTAATCCAAATTAGAAATGAACTCCCACTCAAAAACGACATCCCTCGTGTCTTTCTGGTGATTACATGAACCAAATCCACTACACCAAGTCCGATCATCACGTGAGTCGGTGTAGCTACAAAGGCGAGCATCCATATGGTCATCATATCAAAACATATGACTCATGCTTAACCTTTCGGTCCGTGTACCGAGGCCATGTCTGTACATGCTAGGCTCGCCAAGTAAGAATCTTAGTATTCGCGTGTGTAACTGTCTTACACCCGAGATATGCTCGTGGATTCAAGTACACCCGATCATCACATGATGTCTTGAAGCGACGAAACATTGTCGGTGCATACTTAAGGAAGAACACATTCTTATCTTGATATCTAAATGAGGGATCATTTTATTATGCTAATAAAACGCCAAACAAGCAATATAAGATGCAATCAAAATATCACATGTTTATAAGTGAAATGATATGGTTCCTGCATATGATCTCTATCATGTGCACCGTGGTATGATCTCTATCATACCTTTATGTGTAAGGCCAAGGTCTATGGAACTTACACGCTATGTGTGTTGTAAGAGTATCATCTCATACTTCTACTTACAACATCACCATATCATAACACTAGCCCAACAACAATCTAAACTAGACGCCTCTAATTTATCCATTGCAAGTTTTACGTGGCTTAGGGCTTTCGAAGATAGAACCGTTCTTACCTACGAACATGAACCACAACGAGGATAACCAAATTGTTGACAACTCGTTGCAAATTAGATATTGACTATAGTAGGAGAGACAGACACCCGCTAGCCACTTATGCAAAACTAGTTGCAAGTCAAGCGTGGAACAGGTCTCATGTGCGAGGACATGTAAAGTTTGTCCAGGCCGCTTCATCCCACTATGCCACCAATATCCAAAGTACAACTAAGAAGCAATAAAATGATCATCATCGCCCACATACTCATATGTGTACTACCCGTGCAAAGTATCTACGCATAGATCCGGCTCTGATACCACTGTAGGGTTCGCAGCATAGAAAACAAAAAATTTCCTACGATGGGAACTATGTACCAAGATCTATCTACTAGATACAAACAACGGGCGGATGTACATCCGTAGAGAACATACCCTTGAAGACCGACAAAGCTTAACGAGTCCAAACTCGTGGTTGATGTAGACGATCTCTTGCCGATCTCAAGATCGAGAGGAAGTCCTAGCGCCGCAAAATAGCAGCGCATCCATGCTCGCACACACGTTCGAGGCACCGAGCAACCTCCGCCTCCTCGCTCCAGCGATGCAGCGGAAGCACAACTCTTTCTTGCCGAAAAGCCACCGGGAACATGTATCTCGCTAGTCCGAGACCATGGGGGATAAATTCTAGAGGGGGAGAGAGATCCTTCACAAGGAGGTGTGAGTGAGAAGTGAGAGGAGGGGCTCCTTAAATAGGGGAGGGGGGGCAGCCCAAGGGGGCATGGCCGCCGGCCATGGAGGGTGCCCCCACCTCTCCCTCATTCATGTGGGTGGACACTCCACTCACAAAATGGCCCTTCAATTTTCTCCACTAAAAAACCCACTCAAATTCCCATTAAATTTCCACCAAATTTAATGCAAACTCTCATTAAATAAAACTCTTTTATTTTATTCAGAATTTTGTCAATTACTTTAATGAAAAACATTCACAAATAACCCCTTGCTAGAATTCTATTTCACATGCATAACCACTTTATGCAATTTCACCCGAAAACCTGTTTCGGTATCTAGTGAAATAAATTCCTACGCTTGTTCATTCTTTCGGCATGAAACTTTTGCTCCAATTGGATGTCGGTGTCTCTTAAGTGTGTCACCCTACGGTTCGTGAATAATGCGGACATGATCGAGACCCCTCTCGGATCAATAATCAGAAGCGGGATCTGGAGACCCATACTGACTCCCACACATTCAACGATGACTTTCTTGTGATCGTCGGAACCTTTTACGCTAGTATCTTAATCCCTTTGTTTCACGATATATTACATGTCCGAGATTCGATCATCGATATCTCCATACCTAGTTTGATCTCGTTACTGACATGCACTCTTTTCTTGTTCCCGTGATATAACATTCTAGTGATCAAATCACTTGCTTGCAAGCTAATCAATGTGATATCACCGAGAGGGCCCAGAGTATATCTATCCGCCATCGGGATGAACAAATTCCACTCTCGATCCATGAGCCTCAACATAACACTTTATTAGTTCTAAATCCATCTTTATAATCACCCTGTTACGGTGTGACGTTTGATGTTATCAAGAAACTCTTCCGGTATTAGTGATTGACATGATCTCATGGTCTAAGGATTAGGATCACTTCATAAGTTGTTATAGCAATATAAACTCAATGACTTTGATCATAATGCTATACTTCGGATGAATGTTCATCACATCATTACACTAATGTTGTGACCTCGTTATTAACAACATCCAATGTCCATGATCAGGAAACCTTGATCATCTTGTTAATCAACGAGCTAGTTTATAAGAGAGGCATAACTAGGAACTTCCTTTTGTTTATTAAACACACATGTATTAACGTTTCCGTATTAATACAATTATAGCATGTAAAATAAACATTTATCATAAACAAGGAATACGATAATAACCACTTTATTATTGCCTCTCGGGCATATTACCTTCAGTAATAACTTCCAAGACTCAAGAAAACTCTTGGGTTATCTCCCAACAAGTACTTTTATTTAACGCCTTTAAGTTAGGCACAAGAAGCAAGAAGAATCAAGTATTTTCAAATGAGGAAGCATTCACATCAAAACTTGCTTTCAAAGGAGGAGCAAAAAGCAACTTCTCTCTCCTCATATGGAAGTGTTCAATACCTTTCTTGAATGGAAAATGATATTTAATGGTGCCTTCTTTCATTGATGGCACCAACTGTTCTAAGAAAGGGTCTTCCCAAAGTAATAGGAAAAGAAGCATTGTGTTCAACATCCAAAACATAGAAATCCATAGGGACATAAGCATTGTTAACCATAATGAGAACATCATTAATAATCCCCATGAGTTTCTTCTTAGAATTATCATTAAGTGGGACATCCAAATAACAATCTTCCAATGGTGGCAAATCAAGTATTTCATAAATCTTCCTAGGCATAATAGAGACACTAGAACCAAGATCACATGAAGCTTTGAGATCAAAGTCATTCACTTGAATATTAATAATGGGTTCCCAACTATCTTCTACTTTCCTAGGAATAGAAGCTTTGTGTTTTAGCTTCTCTTCCTTAATCTTAACAAGAGCATTTGTATTGTGTTTGGTGAAAGCAACATGCATATCACTAGCATCAGGACTTCTAACAAGCTTTTGTAGGAACATAATCACTTCAGAAACAAAATCAAACTTAGCATCACTAGTAGTAGGATCAATAGGCTTAGGCATAGTAGGAGTAGGAACAGGGACTACTTGTGGTTTAGTGGTGATAGTGCACACACTACTGTTTCTATCAATTTCAGCTTCCCTTTCCCACCTAGCATGAAGTTGAGCTAACAGCCTAACATTTTCATCAATAGTAACTTGTATGGCATGAGCAGTAGCAAAGGTACTTTCCATGGTTTCAGGTTTAGCAGCCATTTTATTAATCAAGGAAGACTGAGCTTCAGACAAAGAGGATTTTTTTTTTCAGCACTCTAAATTTTTGACTATAAACTAGGAATTTCTCTATTCAGATTCTCAAGCTAATGGCTAATGTTTTTCAAGATAATAGATTGTTCCTCCATAGTTTTAGTGAAAATCTTATTTTGCTCATATTGCATCTGCATAAAATTCTTAGTGTATCTCTCTACTTCTAGAATCCTTTCTTCACTAGGCATTCCAGATCTACCATGATAAACATTTCCACTAGGAGGATAAGGCCTATAATTTCCATAAGTATTATTGACAAAATTGTTGTTTCTAATGAAGTTCACATCAACTTGTTCTTCTTGAGCAACCAAAGAGGCTAAGGGAACACTATTAGGATCTAGAGGAGCTTTCCCATTAACAAGCATAGCCATAATAACATCAATGTTATCACTCAAAGAGGAAGTTTCCTCAATAGAATTTACCTTCTTACTATGTGGAGCTCTCTGAGTGTGCCTTTCAGATTAATTAACCATCATATTATCAAGGAGTCTAGTTGAAGCACCCAAAGTGATGCTCATAAAAGTACCTCCAGCAGCTGAATCCAACAGGTTTCTTGAGGAGAAGTTCAAACCTGCATAAAAAGTCTGGATAATCATCCAAGCAGTGAGTCCATGAGTGGGACAATTCTTAACCAAAGATTTCATTCTTTCCCAAGCTTGAGCAACATGTTCATTATCAAGTTGTTTAAATTTCATAATGTCACTTCTCATAGATATAATCTTAGCAGAGGATAGTATTTTCCAATAAAAGCATCTTTGCACTTAGTCCAAGAATCAATACTATTTTTAGGCAAAGATAGCAACCATTCTTTAGCTTTTCCTCTCAAGGAGAAAGGAAAAAGCTTGAGCTTAATAATATCTCCATCTACATCCTTATACTTTTGCATCTCACAAAGTTCAACAAAGTTATTGAGATGGGCAGCAGCATCATCAGAACTAGCACTAGAAAATTGCTCTCTTATCACAAGATTCAACAAAGCAGGCTTAATTTCATAAAAGGTAGCATCGGGAGCAGGTGGAGCAATAGGTGTGCTAAGGAAATCATTGTTGTTGGTGCTAGTGAAGTCACACAACTTAGTGTTCTCAGCAGAGTTCATTTTGGCAAAGGTGGGCAAGCCAAAAACAACAACAACAACTAGAGCAGGAACTATTTTTTTGTGTTTTTGAATAAAGGAAGCAAACCAAACTAGACTATTTTTTTTGGTTTTTTTGAAAAGAGGCAAACAAAACCAAACAAAAGAATCTAAGCAAACTAAAAACAAAGTAAAGAGAAAGGAAGTGAAAAACTCCCCTTGTGAAGACGTCCTTAGCCTCCCCGACAACGGCGCCAGAAAACTTGATGGCTCCTTGATGGCGCTAGAGAACTTGGTGCTTGACGTGGAGCTTGTTGGGAACCCCAAGAGCAAGGTGTGAAGCAGCACATCAGCAAGTCTTCCCTCAGTAAGAAACCGAGGTTATCGAACCAGTAGGAGGAAGGAAACACACACAGGTGTTGCAAGCAACGCGGAGACCTGCACAACACAAACTCAAGACTTTGCCCCAACTAACAGTGAGGTTGTCAATCTCACCAGTTGCTATAATAAAGGATTAAATGTATGGTGTGAAAGGTAATGGTTTGCAGCAAGTAAACAAGTAATAGTGGAAGATGTATCAATGGTAAAGATTGGACAGGTCCATAGTTCACTAGAGGTGCTCAACTTAGATAAACAACATGGAATGAAGGGTAAACAAATTATAGCGGGGAAATTGACAGGAACTGAGCAAGGCATAACAATGCAATACCAGACAAAAAGATCCTATGAGATTTGATTGGGCAATATAACAATATACATAGAACGCCATCCAACTGCATCTATGACTGGAAGTCCACCTTCAGGATATCATTCGAACCCCCTCCAGTATTAAGTTGCAAGCAATAGACAACTGCTTTAAGCAAAGTGTGTAAGGTAAATAATCCACTTGTTCCATGAACAAGAGACCGTTGTTTTCTCCCTAGTAGCAACAACACATCTACAACCGAAGATATTTCTGTCACTTCTTTTGGAAACAAGAGGCATGAACCCACTATCGAGCATAAATACCCCCCCTCTTGCAGTCACTAGCAACTACTCGGCCAAGATAGCTACTGACAACAGAGAGCATGCAAGATCACAAACAACACAGACATGATAGAATCATAAAGACAAAACCATTAATCAATCTAACATAGTAATCTCAATATCCATCGGATCCCTGCAAACACAACATGCATGATTACAAATATATTAGATCTTGATCATGAACGGAGCTCACAAGATCTATACATGAAAGCATAAGGAGGAGATACAACCATCTAGCTACTACATGGACCCATAGTCCAAGGTGGAACTACTCACGCTTCATACCAGAGAGAAGGCCTCCGGGATGATTTCCCCTCCAACTTGGTGCCGGGAAGAACTTCAGATCCCCACCGATCTAGGGACGACGATGGCAGCGGCTACAAAAGGTTTCATGGAGTTTTGACCGGGTACCTAGGGTTTCTGCATCGAGGGCTTCTTATAGGCAAAGAGGCGAGGCTGGGAGGCGACCGGAGGGGCCACAACCTGCCTAGGCATGGGTCCACCCTAGCCCACGCCTGGGGGGTGTGGTGGCCATCTGGCACTTCTCTGTCTCCCCTTCTGGCTTCGTGACGCCCACGGTAAAATATTGACTTTGGCTTTTGTCCCGTCCAATTCCGAGAATATTGATTTTCTGCCTTTCTGGAACCAAAAACAGAGAAAACATGCAACTGGCACTATGGCAACTTGTTAATAGGTTAGTTCTATAAAAGATATAAAACACCTCAAAGTGTAGACAAAGCAAACCAAAGTAGATACTAAACAAGCATGGAGCATAAAAAATTATAGATATGTTTCCGACGTATCAGACTAACCTATTAACAAGATGCCACATTGCTAGTTGCCTGATTTCTGTTGTTTTTGGTTCCAGAAAAGTCAGAAAATGAATATTCTCGGAATTGGACGGGAGAAAAGCCAAAGTCAATATTTTACCGTGGGGAACATGGAGCCAGAAGACGAGACGGAGAAGGGCCTCGAGGGGGCCACACCCCTGGCCGCGCGGCTAGGCCTGGCCCATGCCTGGGGGGTGCCACTGCCTCGGGCACCCCCTCGGCTTCCTTCTTCGCCTATAAGAAGCCCCCGATACCTAAACCCTAAGTACCCGATCAATCTTCCATGAAACAGTATGTAGCCTCCGCCACCATCATCCCTAGTTCGGGGGGATCTGAAGCTCTTCCCGGCACCCTGCCGGAGGGGAGAGATCATCCCGGAGGCCTTCTTCATCACCATGCCAGCCTCCGGTATGATGCGTGAGTAGTTCCGCCTTGGACTATGGGTCCATGTAGTATCTAGATGGTTGTTTCTCCTCCTTTGTGCTACCATGTTTAGATCTTGTGAGATCCGTTCATGATCAAGATCATCTATTTATAATCATGCATGTTGTGTTTGCGGGGATCCGATGGATGTTGAGATTACTATGTTAGATTGGTTAATGATTCTATCTCTGTTTCTAGTAGCTATCTTGGCCAAGTAGATGCTAGTGACTCCAAGAGGGAGTACTTATGCTCGATAGTGGGTTCATGCCTCTATTTAATTTGGGGAAGTGACAAAAATATCTAAGGTTGTAGATGTGCTGCTAGTAGGGAGAAAACAACGATCTCTTGGTCATGGAACAAGTGGATTGTTTACTTTACACACCTTGCTTAAAGTAGTTATCCGTTGCTTGCAACTTAATACTGGAGGGGGTTCGGATGATAACCTGAAGGTGGATTACTAGTCATAGATGCAGTTGGATGGCGGTCTATGTATATTGTTGTAATGCCCAATCAAATCTCATAGGATCATGAATGTCTAGTATTGCATTGTTATGCCTTGCTCTTTCCTGTCAATTGCCCTGCTGTAATTTGTTTACCCAGCATGTTATGTTGTTTATCTTAAGGAGAACACCTCTAGTGAACTATGGACCCGGTCCAATCTTTACCATTGATACATCTTCCACTGTTCATGTTTACTTTCTGCAAGCCATCATTACCTTCCACACCATATAGTTAATCCTTTGTTTTTAGCAAACCGGTGAGATTGACAACCTCACTGTTCGTTGGGGCATAGTCTTGAGTTTGTGTTGTGCAGGTTTCCAAGTTGCTAGCAACACCTTTGGGTCGTTTCCTTCCTCCTACTGGTTCGATAACCTTGGTTACTTTCTGAGGGAAAACTTGTTGCTGTGCTCATCATACCTTCATATTGGGGTTTCCCAACGAAGCTCTATAGTGATCTGAGCTGCATCAAGCTGTTTTTGGCACCGTTGCTAGGGAGGATAAGGACGGCTTCACAAGGGGAGTCCTTCACAACCTTTCTCTTTACTTTGTTTTTGTTTTGATTAGTTTCTTTTTCCTTGTTTTGTTTGCTTCTTTTTATCAAAAACTCCAAAAAAATTAGTTTTGTTTTGTTTGCATTCTCTTATCAATAACATAAAAAGATTAGTTCCTACTCTAGTTGTTGTTGCTGTTGGTTTGCTCCACTTTAGCAAAAAGAACTCTGCTGAGAACACCAAGTTGTGTGACTTCAATAGCCCAAACAATAATGATTTCCTGAGTACACCTATTGCTCCACCTGCTCCTGATGCTACCTTTTGTGAAATTTGATGCGTGCAGCAGCACCTCAATGGGAGACCCCAAGAGGAAGGTATGATGAGCACAACAGCAAGTTTTACCTTAGTTAGAAACCAAGGTTATTGAACCAGTAGGAGGAAGGAAACGACTCAAAGGTGTTGCTAGCAACTTGGAGACCTTCACAACACAAACTCAAGACTTTGCCCCAACGAATCAGTGAGGTTGTCAATCTCACCGGTTTGCTGTAACAAAGGATTAACTGTATGGCGTGGAAGGTAATAGTGGTTTGCAATAAGTAAACGGTAAACAGTGGAAGATGTATCGATGGTAAAGATTGAACCGGGGTCCATAGTTCACTAGAGGTGTTCTCCTTAGATAAACAAACATGGCATGAGGGTAAACAAATTATAGCAGGGCAATTGACAGGACTGAGCAAGGCATAACAATGCAATACTAGACATCAAGATCCTATGAGATTCGATTGGGCAATACAGCAAGATACATAGACCGCCATCCAACTGCATCTATGACTAGAAGTCCACCTTTGGGTTATCATCCAAACCCCCTCCAGTATTAAGTTGCAAGCAACAGACAACTACTTTAAGCAAAGTGTTTAAGGTAAACAATCCACTTGTTTCATGAACAAGAGACCGTTGTTTTCTCCCTAGTGGCAACATCACATCTACAACCTTAGAGATTTCTGTCACTTCCCTTAGATTCAATAGAGGCATGAACCCACTATCGAGCATAAATACCCCCTCGTGGAGTCACTAGCAACTACTTGGCCATGATAGCTACTAACAACGGAGAGCATGCAAGATCACAAACAAAACAGACATGATAGAATCAAATATACAAAACCATTAATCAATATGACATAGTAATCTCAATATCCATCGGATCCCCGCAAGCACAAAATGAAAGCACAAAGGAGGAGATACAACCATCTAGCTACTACATGGACCCATAGTCCAAGGTGGAACTACTCACGCTTCATACCGGAGGCTGGCATGATGAGGAAGAAGGCCTCCGGGATGATCTCCCCTTCGACAAGGTGTCGGGAAGAGCTTCAGATCCCCTCGATATAGGGACGATGGTGGCGGCGGCTACAGACGGTTTTGTGGGATATTGATCGGGTTCTTAGGGTTTAGGCATTGGGGGCTTCTTATAGGCAAAGAGGCGAGGCAGGAGGGAGGCCAGGGGGGCCACACCCTGCCCGGCACGACCTAGGGTGGGCCCGCGCCTGGGGGGTGCAGCCGCCCTGCGGATCCCCTCCGTCTCTCCTCTAGACTCCGTGTTCTCCTCGGTGAAATATTGACTTTGGATTTTGTCCTGTCCAATTCCGAGAATATTTCCTTACTAGCTTTTCTGGAACCGAAAACAACAGAAAATAGGCAACGGCACTGTTATAACTTGTTAATAGGTTAGTACCATAAAACATATAAAAACACCTCAAAGTGTGGACAAAGTAAAGCAAAGTAGATACTAAACAAGCATGGAACATCAAAAATTATAGATACGTTTCCGACGTATCAAGCATCCCCAAGCTTAACTCCTGCTCGTCCTCGAGTAGGTAAGTGATAAGAGAATAATTTTTGAGGTGACATGCACCATCAAGATCAAGATCAAACCACTTGCAAGCATTGAAAGCTGGGATCAAAGAACTCTAAACATGAGCATGAAAGATGGAGTTCTAACAGTAAGACGAAGTTACTATGCATGCAGCATGAAAGGATAAAAACACAGATCATGAATAACATGCATTGAAAAACATTTGTTTATTTCACATACAGAAAACATGGCATAGTGGCATTCAACTTGTCCCTCATAGAGTAGTAAATAGTTGCATATGACACCTACAAAGTTCATAAGAATGATTAGATACAAATAGCACAAGAACAAGTAATATCAACAATATGCATCAATCAATAAGTTTTGGGAAAATGCACATAGAACTAAGAATGACAACTATGCTCTCTTAACTGGTGCCTAAAGGTAGAAGGTGGAGACTCAATATAAAAGTGGAAGAAAGGCCCTTCATATAGGGAAGCAGGGATTTCAAGTTTCAAAAAGATCTTCCAAAAATTATGGTACTTGTTAGCTTTCAGCCCTCATTGCCCCTATCATAAGCATCTTAAAGTGATTAAGGTTAAAGTGAACAAACTATGGAGTACATGCTTGACAAAGTATAAGTTGACAATTTCATGTCCCTTGAATACGAGGGCCGCACCGCATGCTACTCAACTTTAGTCACATGTAAGTTCTTGTCATAGTAAGTACATGTGTATCATAGAGAACCGCCAACGGGATACCCCTTGCACATGGTACATGAGCTATCCCATAACCAAAATGACAAGGCAAGCAGACAATTATCATCTCAGTGATCTTTTTATTTGCTATTTGCATATGTTTTTATTGAGGATGCCTCACAGATTTCTCATTATGGTGATGCTGCAAGTTTCCACCATGATTAGGCATGGCTTAGGCTAGCGGCCCAGACGATTCTCTAACACAAAATACATAACTCTATGGACTTACAAGCTCCATTTTTATTTCACACCGGTGACATCCATAGACAAAAGAGCATGATATCAAATGTGTACAAAGTACAAGTGAAATGTTGAAAACGTTCTCCATGACAGCATGGTTCTGCTAATTACAACGTATAAGTGCAAGCATATACAACATATATGACACAATGGTTCAAGTTTATTAGGGGCGAGAAAAATAAAGTGTGCCATCAAGTTTGTGAGAGCTTTAATCACTCAGTTTTCACATAACAAAATACTTTTTAATTGGAAGATAGATGAAAACAAGAATATACTTGGAATGGTGTATTACACCATGCATAGGAATTTATAGTGGACACTTTGGAATAACTTGGTTTATTGAGAGTTGGAAGCATGAGTAGAGCTTACTCATACAAGTGGCGGCTATCAAAAGACTGGGAGCGACCAACTAAGAGAGCAATTATGGCCATAATCATGCAGAGAGACAAAACATTACTAGTCAAAGCATAGAGTGGTACTACAAGTCAAGGACTAAATGATCATAGATGCAATGGTGACTTGTTCATAGTCATAATATGGTGTGAGCATGTGCCAAGTCAACCCAAACAAAGCATCAAAGGATAATACCAAAATACTATGCTTTTGCATGCTAAAACAATGCATGAATTTTTTTCAAGGCACCCTAAGCAATCCCAATTGTTTGGAACAAGACATGCTACAACAATAATCACTAAGCATAGGGTCAAAACAACACCTAGAATGACATGCTAAAGTCTAAGTCACAGTCAAAGCAAGCTCCTCTTGTACTATTCAAGCAAGAACTTTCTACTCCTTTCCAACACCAATCAACTTATTTGAAACAACACAACGAGAACAGGGGTCCAAACTACTTTATTCAAGCAAACTGAACAAACTAAGCAAAGAAAACGAAAACTAAAACGCTCCAAGAACAACACAACAGTGCACGAAACAATAAAAACGAAGTGTCTAGAAAGACCTGAGCTTTTATTGATGAAGAAGGGGATGCCTTGGGCATCCCTAAGCTTTGACGCTTGTACCTATTGGATATTTCTTGGGGTGACACTGGGGTGGCATACCCAAGCTTGATCTTTTGTCCATTCTTCATCTCATTACATCATTCTTTCTCTACACCTGAAATTTTTCCTTCATACAAAACTTCACACAATCTTCATTAGCAACATTAGTGTATTCAAAAGATAATAGACCCTTGGGTTTAGCTTTATAACAACAAAACTTTCACTAAAAACACAAGATACTGTAGCAATTCGCTCAAAAAGCTCAATTTCCCAAAAATGAATCAATAAGAAGCAAATGCAAATAATGGCAGAAATCTGTCAAAACAGAGCAGCAGGTGGAAACCGATTTTTTCGAAGACCTTCTGTTGATCAAATAAAAAAGTGTTGAACTAATGAAGTTAGATAACATACTAGGGGATTTATTAGTAAATTTTAAGCTCAATCTAACTTATAGAGACTCCTCACGAATTTTTATGGTGGAGCACAAAAATCTGTTTCGGGGCAGCAACTCCCCAAATCTTACTTCCCTCTCATTAGAGGTCATTCTTGGCACAAAAAGCAAACAAAAAGGATAAGGAGAGGTCATTACTTAAGTAATAACTTCCAATACTCAAGAAAACTCTTGGTTTATCTCCCAATAAGTATTTTTCTTTAATGCCGTTAAGTTAGGCACAAGAAGCAAGAAATCGAGTATTTTCAAACGAAGAAGCATTAACATCAAACCTTGCTTTCAAAGGAGGAGCAAAAAGCAACTTCTCTCTCCTCATAGGGAAGTGTTCAATACCTTTCTTGAATGGAAATTTATATTTAATGGTGCCTTCTTTCATTTCAATTATGGCACCAACAGTTCTAAGAAAAGGTCTTCCCAAAGTAATAGGACAAGAAGCATTGTATTCAACATCCAAAACATAGAAATCCATAGGGACATAAGCATTGTTAACCATAATGAGAACATCATTAACACTCCCCATGAGTTTCTTCTTAGCATTATCATTAAGTGGGACATCCAAATAACAATCTTTCAAAGGTGGCAAATCAAGCATTTCATAAATATTCCTAGGCATAATAGAGACACTAGAACCAAGATCACATGAAGATTTGAGATCAAAGTCATTCAATTGCATATTAATAATGGGTTCCCAACTATCTTCTACTTTCCTAGGAATAGAAGCTTTGTGTTTCAACTTCTCTTCCTTAATTTTAACAAGAGCATTTGTAATGTGTTTGGTGAAAGCAACATGCATATCTCTAGCATCAGGACTTTGATGACCCACAAGTATAGGGGATCGCAACAGTCTTCGAGGGTAGTATTATCCAATTTATTGATTCGACACAAGGGAGCCAAAGAATACTTGCAAGCCTTAACAACTGAGTTGTCAATTCAGCTGCACCTGGAAATAGTTCTTGCTCACAGAAGTTTATCAGTAGCAAGAGTTTGTAGTAGCAAACAGCAAAGCAACAACGACAGTAAAACAGGAGCAATAGTAATAGTAGCAGCAAACAGTAGGATATGAGCGCGGTAGGCATAGGGATGGATGGACAGGCGTTGCATGGATGAGTCTAAACATGTAACTTCAAGATCTAGGGCAATTGCAGATAAATAAGAATAAGCATCCAAGTACTAAACAATCATAGGAATGTGCTCCATATATAGTCATGCATGCTCGCAATGAGAACTTGCACAACATCTTTTGTCCTGCCAGCCCGTTGCAGCGGGGCCTCAAGGGAACTACTGGCAATTAAGGTGCTCCTTTTAATAGAGCACCGGAGCAAAGCATTAACACTCTGTCAACACATGTGATCCTCACATCACAGCCATCCCCTCCGGTTGCCCAAATTTCTGTCACTTCGGGGCCTTTGGATCCGGACAATGATATGTGTACACAACTTGCAGATAAGATCACAAATAATACTATCATAATGATTCAATAATAAGTTCAGATAAGAGATCATAGCACTCGGGCCCTAGTGACAAGCATTAAGCACAACAAGTTGCAACAAAGTTAAATAGCACTAATAGAGATACTAGGCACCATGCCCTAACAATCTTATCGATTACATGATAGAACTCATCCAATCCCTACCATCCCCTAGCCTACAACGAGGGATTACTCACTCATGGATGAGGGAAACATTGATGATTGATGGAGAGGCGTTGGTGATGACGATGGCGATGATCCTCCCTAAATTCCCTGTCCCGGCAGGGTGCCAAAACGGAGTTTCTGGTTCCAAATCGCGGTTTCTGATGGTGGCGGTGCAGCGTAACTCTTTCTAGAAAAATGTCAACCCCCCCCGGTTTTTAGGTCAAGAGGCGTCTTATAGGCGAAGAGGGAGGCCGAGGGGGTGCGTGAGGCGGCCGCACCCTCCCAAGCGCGGGCTGGGCCCACCTACGCGACAGGGGGTGTGGGCCTGTCACATCCCAAAATTTTCCAAATTTTGAAATGTGAAAAATAAATGAACAAAAGAAATAATTGTTGAAATTTAGGGTGAAAAGAAACTTTTTGCTTCTGAATGGAAACATCAAAACCCTTCTTGAACAAAATTTGAATAAAAGGGAATCCAACCAAATTTCAAGCAAGTGAAATGCATTCATTAATGAATGTATCTTGAAATTTAAACTTGGGAAAATAAACCAAAACCCTAAAACCCTAATGGAAGAAAATCATTTCCAAGATCTCTCCAAGACTATGGATTTGTTCCATATAAAAATCTATCAACAAACATTTATAGATGATCAAGAATGATAAATAAAAATATTATAAAACCATAGAAATTGGTTTCATTAAATTTGGAACCTTGGATAAAACCTTATGAATTTAATAAGATAAAAGGAATTAATTTCCAAAGCTAATAAAGCCCCTATCTAAAATCCATGCCAAATCTTGAGCAAAATAATCCTAAAGGGATTTAAAAAGATAAACAAATATTAAATAAAATTATACAAATTGGAATCACCAATTTTGGATCTTTAAATATAAGATATGGATTTTATAAGGCAAATAAATAAATAAATAAATAAGGAATATTTAAAAGCCAAATTAAATCTTGGCCAAATCCATAAGCAAATGGAATAAAGATAATCCAAATAAAATAAAGGGATAAAGAATATGCAAATAAAAGTATATGGGATTAAACCATATTCTAATTATATTTAAATGGGGACAAAATCCTTAAGGTAAATGATTAATTAAATCATGGGAAAAATAATGGAAATTGCCAAGAGGATTAAAAGTTATCCAAATAACTTAAAAGAATAAAAGAATAAATAAAAAGATTAATATGGATTGGAACCATATTTAAAATCCTATTTAATAAAAGACAAAATGTTTTATTTAAAATAAATAATAAAGCCTAAGGGAATAAAAGAAATTATTCTAAAATGGACTTTATAATACATAAATAAACAGATTAAAAACCTACTAAATATTTGGAAAAGATTTGAAAAATAAATCTGAAATAAAAAGAGTGTTTGAATTTGAAAATAGAAAAACAAAAAAGACAAAGGAAAATGAATCAGAAAAAAAATGAAAACAAAGCAGCCCGCTAACCTACCCAGCCAACAGACCCATCTGGCCCAACTAGAATCCCACCTCCCCCTCTCTCCCCGAACCGTTATTTTCCCGCACGCAAACAAACCCACTCAGCCACTGACCGCGTGGACCCATGCCACATCAACATCATCGTCTCCACCTCGCGACCCGTTCCCCATTTCCTTCCCGGTCGTTTCTGTTCTTGATTCCTCGCTTCAATTCGTATGAATGCGCCAGTAATTCCACCTTGCGACCATGACTTCTTAATCTCCCCTCTCTCCTCTCTGTTTTCCCCAGTTGCCACCCCACGAGAGCCCCCAGGCTGCCCCTAATTTTGCTCAAACCCTCACTGTCTCCGGCAAGCTTCGGTAAGAATTCCAGCGACCTCGACCCTCCCCTTACCCCCCTAGTGCACGCGATCTCACTCCCCATCGACGTGCGCACCTGCCAGCACCTTCCCCTTGCCAGCGCGCGCCCCAGAGGCTCGGCAAAGACGACGCCTTCTCGCCACCGTCTCCTGCCTCAACTCCGGCGACCTCTACTGGTGAGCCCTGACCTCCCCTTTCCCTCTCTTTGATGCTCCTGTGCTCGTGACTCTCTTATGCATCTAACGACGCCCTTCCTTTGTCTTAGCGTACCGTAAATCCTCGTCTCCGTCGATGAACAGACGAGCCCAACGCGGTCGTGAACTCCGGCGAGCAATCGTCGTCGAATCTGTACGCCCCTTGCCCTCCTACGACTACGTTGAGCTTCCCCACGCCACGACGAGTCTGTTAAACCCCTTCTCCCTATCCCTTGCTTCCTGTAATCGCCAGTACGCCCTTGTCCGAGCGCGCCGCCGCCATCCGCCGTCGCAGCGCCGCCCACCTATGGTCGTTTTGATCTAAGCCGTTAGATATGAATCCAGTGGATACGATTAGATCAAATCAAAACGGTATGGATTGTTCTGATCCGCATGATCCCACTTAAATCCAACGCTCTATATCAGCTGATCCGTGCAAACCGGTATTGTCCAATAAGAATCATCCACGTGGCCCGTGTTTTGTTTTAAAAACAGAAACATTTCTATTAGATGTTTAGATTTGTAAAATTCATAAATTTTAATCGTCCAAAATTTACAAATTTTATATCACTGGATTCAGAAAAATGAAACCTTTGCAACCATGCCCTTACTTTAGTATTTTGCTTCTATAAATTGGTTGTTTTTGCAGAACCATATTTAGGCTCATTTTGTGTATAAAATTTATTCTAAAAATGATTTTAGCGTAATTTTTGTGTAAATGTTTTGTTTGAACCTACTGACCATAAAAAACCAACTTTTGGATTTAAAAGTATATTTTGTGACACTAAGGAATTAAAACTTGAATAAAAGCATTTCTAGTTAATAAAAATGTTGATTATGGTTTAAAAATGCTTTTTGAGTAAAATCTTTTGAAAATGGTTTGATTTAAACTCTCTGACCTTAAACACCAAGTTTTAGGATTTAAAAATATGTTTGATGAACCCTAGTAAATTATTACTTTGTTTAAAGGCATTTCTAGCAAAATAAAAATATTGCTTTGATTTAAAAATGGAATTTGGATGAAACCTTTTGCAAATGGATTAGTCTAAAAACACTCTGACCTTAAAACATTAACTTTTGTGTTCAAAAATATATTTGGCAAACACTAGAAATTATTACTTTGATTTAAATCATTTCTAGCAAAACAAAAATGATTTAAATGGCCATTTTCACTAACTTGAATTTAAATGGTTTTACCACGTTTGTAAATGACCAATAGGAGTTTTAAAATGTTTATAGCCTATTAGAAACCACTTTGCCAAATAAAACAATCTTTTGCATGCTTGCATGCATTGCTTTGTTTTTATTATTTTATGTGGTGAATTGGTTGAATGCTAGTTTGAATTTGTGCCTTGATTGAATTGTAGTGAAATTTGAAGAGTGTGACTATTGCAAGATCAAGGAGTGAACCTATATTCTCTACTAAAAAGGCAAGTGGCACTATCATCCATGTCCTACTATTTTCATTACACTTAGTGGAATTTTTGTAGTATGCGTGATACGGCTACTATGTTACTATGCTATGCTATGTCCTATTAGGATATCCTTTATATCTTCCTTAGTGGAAACATCGTAGTTGTAGTATGCTTAGCCCTGCTATAGATTTGGGGTGGAATACCATGTTATGATTATATGAAGTGTTGGAAAAATATATGTTATATATAATAAAACAAGTACTCAATGAATCACCTAGGTGGAATGTGGATACTCAATTGTGGATAAGGTGGCAACAAAGGGAATCATGTATATAAGGCTATATTTTTGTGTGTGCACTAGAAGAAAACCACCCAGGGACTTAGACATTGAACATGTTTCTCGTACAGTGGCTTCCGTGTACAGCCACATGCTAAATGGGCACTGGCTTAGTCAATTACATAGTGGAAGACCCTTGCGTTGGCACCTATTCAGGTTAACTAGAATTATGTATTGGAAATATATCATTACATTGGTGCCTGGTAGACATGCTAGCATTATGTCTTGGGAGGACTTCTGTGGAAAGACTTTGTCACATTCTCGATCTGCCGGTACTCCATTTGGTGTGTACTTACCCAGCGGCCACTGGTGGCATCAAGACGAGATTGTGTCATGTGGGTAAAGTGTACAACTTCTGCAGAAGATCAAATTCTAAGTACTTACCTATGTCCCCGGTTATGGACAACTCTGAGCAACTAAGGCCTGAAGCTATGGAAGATCTCGACATTCCAATTTCTCAAAGTAAAACTTGATGGTGTCAACAAGGTATTAGAAGCACTTGGACTTTGCCAAGGAGTTCAGAAAGATTGTTAAAAGATCAAAACTATTTTGAAAAGATAGGATAAAACCATATTTCTTTCTGCAAATGAGCCTAAACCCTACTTAGCCAAATATGCATATATTGATAGGTTCCAACTATTTCCACATAGTAGTGAAACTTGCCAATACAATTCGAATGTATTGACCCTTGTGGCTATAACTTATATGTTGCAGGTTTGTTTGATGTTAGTGAAGTGTGTTGAATAGGATTACAAGTCTATAACCAACATGATTGCCTATGGCACTTTGAAGATGAATGACTCCATGCTATATAGTTATTTCTGCTGCATTGTAATGAGATAGCCAAATGAGCTATGTAAGATGTAATGCATTATTTTATTCCTGGTTATAAAGTTGTACTATGACCTTTGTTTCTTGATATTACATCTTAAACTATGGATGTTAGCTATTGATCCAGGGACTAGCATTGTACACACAGGGATCTCTACCTTATAAAGGTTGGGACCTCTATAGATGGTATCAAAGCACTGTGTTGCCTGTAGGATTGTAACCCTAGGATTGGACAAAACCCCTTAGAAAAATAGGAGTTGTATTTGTTCCAAAACTTAATTATAAACAATCTTGTAAACTCTTTCCTCAACCTTTTTGGTTTTGATTCTACATCTCTTCCTTTTCAACTTGATGGACAAAGCCTCCACCATGAATAAAGCCTCCACCATGACTAATGACTTCAACTTTAGTTTCACCAAGGACTTCAAATTGGACATCATTAAGGACCACAAATGAGACCCAAGAGACATTAGATTGCCTACCAACTACCTAAGACATTGATACCATGTTAGTGTATGGATCATACTGACCTATGAGGTATGACTATACTAGGTTGATTGTTTCAAGAAAACTTGTTGTTTCCTTCGACTCATGAGTTAAACTCATAAGTTGTTAAGTGATTACTTGCTTGTTGATTGTTTGGTTGAACTTGTTTGTTTTGGGTTGTGTGTTAGAACTTCTTTAGATCTATCTATCATTACTTATCCCTATTAAACCAACAGATGCCTCCCCATCGTGCCAACCCCAACCAAAACAACAACAACATCACTCCCAAGATGCAGCAGTTGATCACATATCAAGCTCAATTGATGCAGATGATGACGCAGTTTATGCAAAATCAGAATCAGAAAAACAATAACAATAACAACAACAATCAGAACAATCCTCCAGCATTTGACATGCTCACCAGATTTCTAAAACTTAGGCCTGGAAAGTTCTCTGGAACAACTGATCCAATGGTAGCCAATGATTGGCTATGTTCAGTAAACAAGGACTTGGTCATTGTTGGCTGCACCAACGAGGAAAAAGTCAGGTTTGCAGCACATCTGCTCGAAGGACCAGCAGCAACATGGTGGGACAACTTTCAGATCACCACTCCCCTTGAGGATGTGACTTGGGCTATTTTTGAGGATGGTTTCCGTACAGCTCACATCTCATCCGGAGTGATGAACTTGAAGAAAAAGAAGTTCCACAACCTGAAACAGCGTCACCGCAGTGTGGCAGAGTACATCGAGGTGTTCAACAATCTGGCGCGCTATGCACCGGATGAAGTTGATACAGATGCTAAAAGCAAATATAAATTCCTCGAAGGACTTAATGATGAGTTGAACCTGCGACTGTCTGTTGCCTATGTTCCAACTTATCAATCACTCTGTGACAAAGCCACCATCTTGGAAAACAAGAAGAAGCAAGTTGAGAATAGAAAGAGGAAGCATAGCCTTGACAAGTATCACTTGGGATCATCACAAAAGAAGCGTTCATTCAAAAAGAGCAATGGAGATTCTGGACCACATCAACATGAAGGAAATGTACACACTCATTATAAGAATCACCACAAGAACAACGGAAGTGATAATAATAATGGGAATGATACTGACAATGGAGATGATCTTGGTCAGAACCAACATGGCAATCCCAAGAAGGAAGACATTAGCCAGTTACAGTGCTATAATTGTAAGGAACTTGGACACTATGCATCAGACTGTCCTGAGAATAAAAAGAATAAGGATGCTAGAAACTCCAATGGAAGCGATTCCAATGTGGCCCAGAAAGGACATGTGAACCACATCAACATGTATGGAACCCTTGAAGAATTAGATGATGTGGATGATAGAATTTAGCTAACTCGGTTGAATCATATAAATGATCCCTTGTTTGGATATCAATTATTGAACCCATAGTCAAGTGAACCATCAATGTAACCCTACAAAATTTCCTTTTTAGGGTGGTAGTACCCTAGTCGTCTTCAAGCCAACTTGTAACCTCTAGCCCTCCCAAAATCTCGGGACGAGATTTCTTTTAAGGGTGGTAGCCTGTCACATCCCAAAATTTTCCAAATTTTGAAATGTGAAAAATAAATGAACAAAAGAAATAATTGTTGAAATTTAGGGTGAAAAGAAACTGTTTGCTTCTGAATGGAAACATCAAAACCCTTCTTGAACAAAATTTGAATAAAAGGTAATCCAACAAAATTTCAAGCAAGTGAAATGCATTCATCAATGAATGTATCTTGAA
The DNA here is from genome assembly GCA_023614405.1 of Avena insularis. Lineage (NCBI taxonomy): Eukaryota > Viridiplantae > Streptophyta > Magnoliopsida > Poales > Poaceae > Avena > Avena insularis. The sequence continues at coordinate 367,517,603 of CM042693.1, read as the reverse complement.
ATTTAAACTTGGGAAAATAAACCAAAACCATAAAACCCTAATGGAAGAAAATCATTTCCAAGATCTCTCCAAGACTATGGATTTGTTCCATATAAAAATCTATCAACAAACATTTATAGATGATCAAGAATGATAAATAAAAATATTATAAAACCATAGAAATTGGTTTCATTAAATTTGGAACCTTGGATAAAACCTTATGAATTTAATAAGATAAAAGGAATTAATTTCCAAAGCTAATAAAGCCCCTATCTAAAATCCATGCCAAATATTGATCAAAATAATCCTAAAAGGATTTTAAAATATAAACAAATATTAAATAAAATTATACAAATTGGAATCGCCAATTTTGGATCTTTAAATAAAAAGATATGGATTTTATAAGGCACAGAAAGAAAGAAAGAAATAAATAAGGAATATTTAAAAGCCAAATTAAATCTTGGACAAATCCATAAGCAAATGGAATAAATATAATCCAAATAAAATAAATGGATAAAGAGTATTCAAATAAAAGTATATGGGATTAAAACATATTCTAATTATATTTAAATAGGGACAAAATCCTTCAGGTAAATGATTAATTAAATCATGGGAAAAATAATGGAAATTGCCAAGAGGATTAAAAGTTATCCAAATAACTTAAAAAGAATAAAAGAATAAATAAAAATATTAATATGGATTGGAACCATATTTAAAATCCTATTTAATAAAAGACAAATGTCTATTTAAAATAAATAATAAACCCTAAGGGAATAAAAGAAATTATTCTAAAATGGACTATAATAAATAAATAAACAGATTAAAAACCTACTAAATATTTGGAAAAGATTTGAAAAAGAAATCTGGAATCAAAAGAGTGTTTGAATTTGAAAACAGAAAAACAGAAAAAAAAAGGAAAAAGAATCAGAAAAAAATGAAAACAAAGCAGCCCACTAACCTACCCAGCCAACAGACCCATCTGGCCCAACTAGAAGCCCACCTCCCCCTCTCTCCCCGAACCGTTATTTTCTCACACGCAAACAAACCCACTCAGCCACTGACCGCGTGGACCCATGCCACATCAGCATCATCGTCTCCACCCCGCGACCCGTTCCCCATTTCCTTCCTGGTCATTTCTGTTCTTGATTCCTCGATTCAATTCTTTTGAATGCGCCAGTAATTCCACCTCGCGACCGTGCCTTCTTAATCGCCCCTCTCTCCTCTCTCTTTTCCCAGTTGCCACCCCACGAGAGCCCCCAGGATGCCCATAATTTTGCTCGAACCCTCACTGTCTCCGGCAAGCTCCGGTAAGAATTCCGGCGAGCTCGACCCTTCCCTTACCCCCTAGTGCACGCGATCTCACTCCCCATCGACGTGCGCACCTGCCAGCACCTTCCCCTTGCCCGTGCGCGCCCCAGAGGCTCGGCAACGATGACGCCTTCTCGCCACCGTCTCCTGCCTCAACTCCGGCGACCTCTACTGGTGAGCCCTGACCTCCCCTTTCCCTCTCTTTGATGCTCTTGTGCTCGTGACTCTCTTACGCATCTAACGGCGCCCTTCGTTTGTCTTAGCGTACCGTAAATCCTCGCCTCCGTCGACAAACAGACAAGCCCGACGCTGTCGTGAACTCTGACGAGCAATCGTCGCCGAATCCGTACGCCCCCTGCCCTCCTATGACTATGTTGAGCTTCCCCACGCCACGTCGAGTCTGGTAATCCCCTTCCCCCTCTCCCTCGCTTCCTGTAATCGCTAGTACGCCCCTGCCCGAGCGCGCCACCGCCGTCCGCTGTCGCACGCTGCCCACCTATGGTCGTTTCGATCTAAGCCGTTAGATATGAATCCAGTGGATACGATTAGATCAAATCGAAACAGTATGGATTGTTCTGATCCGCACGATACCACTTAAATCCAACGCTCTGTATTAGCCGATCCGTGCGAACCGGTATTGTCCAATAAGAATCAGCCACGTGGCCTTACTTTGTTTTAAAAGTAACCGGTATTGCAAATCACACAATTTGTTTTAAAAACAGAAACATTTCTATTAGATGTTTAGATTTGTAAAATTCATAAATTTTAATCTACATGTCCAAAATTTACAAATTTTATATCACTGGATTCAGAAAAATGAAACCTTTGCAACCATGCCCTTACTTTAGTATTTTGCCTCTATAAATTGGTTGTTTTGCAGAAACATATTTAGGCTTATTTTGTGTATAAAATTGATTCTAAAAATGATTTTAGGGTAATTTTTTTGTAAATGTTTTGCTTTGAACCTACTGACCATAAAAAAACAACTTTTGTATTTAAAAGTATATTTTGTGACACTAAGGAATTAAAACTTGAATAAAAGCATTTCTAGTTAAATAAAAATGTTGATTATGGTTTAAAAATGCTTTTTGAGTAAAATCTTTTGAAAATGGTTTGATTTAAACTCTCTGACCTTAAACACCAAGTTTTAGGATTTAAAAATATATTTGATGAACCCTAGTAAATTATTACTTTGTTTAAAGGCATTTCTAGCAAAATAAAAATATTGCTTTGATTTAAAAATGGATTAGTCTAAAAACACTTTGACCTTAAAACATTAACTTTTGTGTTCAAAAATATATTTGGCAAACACTAGAAATTATTACTTTGATTTAAATAATTTCTAGCAAAACAAAAATGATTTAAATGGCCATTTTCACTAACTTGAATTTAAATGGTTTTACCACTTTTGTAAATGACCAATAGGAGTTTTAAAATGTTTATAGCCCATTAGAAATCACTTTTCCAAATAAAACAATCTTTTGCATGCTTGCATGCATTGCTTTGTTTTTATTATTTTATGCGGTGAATTGGTTGAATGCTAGTTTGAATTTGTGCCTTGATTGAATTGTAGTGAAATTTGAAGAGTGTGACTGTTGCAAGATCAAGGAGTGAACCTATATTCTCTACTAAAAAGTCAAGTGGCACTATCATCCATGTCCTACTATTTTCATTACACTTAGTGGAATTTTTGTAGTATGCGTGATACGCCTACTATGTTACTATGCTATGCTATGTCCTATTAGGATATCCTTTATATCTTCCTTAGTGGAAACATCGTAGTTGTAGTATGCTTAGCCCTGCTATATATTTGGGGTGGAATACCATGTTATGATTATATGAAGTGTTGGAAAAATATATGTTTTATATAATAAAACAAGTACTCAATGAATCACCTGGATGGAATGTGGATACTCAATTGTGGATAAGGTGGCAACGAAGGGAACCATGTATATATGGATATCTTTTCGTGTGTGCACTAGAAGAAAACCACCCAGGGACTTAGAGATTAAACATGTTTCTCGTACAGTGGCTTCCGTGTACAGCCACATGCTAAATGGGCACTGGCTTAGTCAATTACATAGTGGAAGACCCTTGCATTGGCACCTATTCAGGTTAACTAGAATTATGTATTGTAAATATATCCATACATTGGTGCCTGGTAGACGTGCTAGCATTATGTCTTGGGAGGACTTCTATGGAAAGACTTTGTCACATTCTCGATCTGCCGGTACTCCATTTGGTGTGTACTTATCCAGCGGCCACTGGTAGCATTAAGACGAGATTGTGTCATGTGGGTAAAGTGTACAACTTCTGCAGAAGATCAAATTCTAAGTACTTAGCCGTGTCCCCGGTTATGGACAACTCTGAGCAACTAAGGCCTGAATCTATGGAAGATCTCGACATTCCAATTTCTCAAAGTAAAACTTGATGGTGTTGATTAGAAGCACTTGGAGTTTGCCAAGGAGTTCAGAAAGATTGTTAAAAGATCAAAACTATTTTGAAAAGATAGTTAAAACCATATTGCTTTCTGCAAATGAGCCTAAACCCTACTTAGCCAAATATGCATATATTGATAGGTTCCAACTATTTCCACATAGTAGTGAAACTTGCTAATACAATTCAAATGTATTGACCCTTCTGGCTATAACTTATATGTTGTAGGTTTGTTTGATGTTAGTGAAGTGTGTTGAATAGGATTACAAGTCTACAACCAATATGATTGCATGTGGCACTTTGAAGATGAAGGACTCCATGCTATATAGTTATTTCTGCTGCATTGTAATGAGATAGCCAAATGAGCTATGTAAGATGTAATGAATTATTTTATTCATGGTTATAAAGTTGTACTATGACCTTTGTTTCATGATATTACATCTTAAACTGTGGATGCTACCTATTGATCCAGGGGCTTGCATTGTAAACACAGGGATCTCTACCTTATAAAGTTTGGGACCTCTACAGGCCCCCCCAGGGCTCCACTCCGTCTCGTATTCTGGCTCCGTGGATCTTCTGGTGAAATAGGATTTTTGGCATATTTTACGGGATTTTTCCTGATAGTTGATTTTCTGCACAAAAACTAGACACCAAGGTAATTATGCTGAAAACAACGTCAGTCCGTGTTAGTTGTATCCAAATCACACAAGTTTAGAGGAGAAACAATAGCAAAAGTGTTCGGGAAAGTAGATACGTTTTGGACGTATCAACTCCCCCAAGCTTAGCTTATTGCTTGTCCTCAAGCAATTCAGTTGAAAACTGAGTGCGATAAAAGAACTTTCACGAACACATTTGCTTCATATGATGTATATATTCTCAGCACAGGAGTAGATACTTAAACCATTCATAATAATAAGTATGCAACTAAGTCTACTCAATAGTCATTGCAAGCTATGAAGAGAAACCAACTCAGTAATAATAAGTAGCATGAGACATAAACATAAGCAACATTGCAATGCTCATCAGAAGGTATGATAGAGTGGTATCTCGCTTGCCTTTGTTTGTAGAGCACAATATAAATGCCAAGGTACCTCTGAAGTTCAAGTGAAGACTAGAAGTAAAGATATCAGAGCTAACAAGCATCAAAGTCATTACATAATTAACCAAGTTTGGAGACAAACACAAGAATGACAACTATGCTCTCAAGAAGGTGCTCATAGAATAAGTGGTGACTCAACAAGGAGGTGAAAAGGTTTTGAAAAGTTTAAAAGGCTTCCAAATGCTGAAAGTAAGGTACTCATTAGCTTTGAGCTCTCATTGCCCCTATCATTGGCATCTTTATATGATTAATGTGAAAGTGAGGTCCAATACGAGTTATATGCTTGACAGACCATAAACCGGAAACCCCATGTCCCTTGAGTACGAGGGCCGCTCCTCATGCTATTCAACTTTAGTTACCTGTAAGTTCTTGTCATCGTAAATACATGCATATCATAGAGAACCGCCAACGGGGTACCCCTTGCACATGATACATGATCTATCCCATAATCAAAATGACAAGGCAAGCAGACAAGGAGCATCTCAGCGATCTTTTTATTTGCTATTTGCAGAGGTTTTTATTGAGGATGCTTCACAGATTGCTCATTATGGTTATGCTCCAAGTTTCCACCATGATTAGCCCAGGTGTTTCTCTAACATATATATATATAACTCCATGAACTCACAAGCTCCCCTTTTATTTCACACCGACGACATTCGCAAACAAAAGAGCATGATATCAACTGGATATATATATATCCATAAGTGTTGAAAGTGTTCCCCGTGACACCACGGTTCTGCTAACTCCCAGCCTATAATTTGCAAGCATATAAGTTTCATGGACAGTCACAATGGTTTAGGTTTATTAAGTGCAAGAAATAATGTGTGCCATCAAGTTCGTGAGAGCTTACTAACTAACTTTCGCAAAACAAGCAAACATTTTATTTTGAAGAAAACAAGGCATAATGAATATGCACTGAATAGCAAAAGATGCTAATAGGTAGGTATGGTGGACACTGTTGGCAATATTGGTTTTGGGGAGTTGGATGCATAAGTAGAGCTCATACTCAGTGCAAGTGAAGGCTAGCAATAGAGAGGGAGTGACAAACGAGAGAGCAATAACTGTCACAATCATGCTTGCAACAAAACAAGACTAATTATGGCATGAAAGTGATACAAGAACTCTGAGGCAAAATAAATCATCGAGGCTTACTAACTATCATTTAGTCATATGCATGCGTGAGCATGTGCCAAGTCGATTCACATGAAACATTCAGAGGAAGATACCACAATATCATACCAAAATATGAATAGAAAAATGCAAGCAAACATTCATATGACATGCTACAAACTATTAGCAAGCTGGAGCTAATCACAAAAAGCAAGAACTACTAAATAACATACACCTTACATGAACAGACTAAGCATGCTCACAATGATGAGTATATGTACAAAAATGAAAACAAATAGAGTTCATTACCAGCCTCTTACCACAACTCAAGTTGTCTTAATCTTCATTATTGCCCTTCACTTGTGTGGCTCGAATAATAACATGAAACCAAACTCCACTGAGGACGGCTAAACCCTGCAAAGAACTCACAAAACCAAAGAAGAAGAACAAATATTTTTGGTGTTTTCGATTTTTTAAAACAAGCAAACAAAGCAAAAACAAACAAAGAAAAATCTTTTTGGATTTTTCTCTAAGGCAAACCAAAGCTAAAAAGCAAAGAAACAAACCAAGAGAAACAACAAAAATATTTTTGGTATTTTTATGTTTTGAGAAAACAGAAACAAAAACCAAAAAGAAAGCGAAACAATCGATATACAAAGAACCGACGAGCATGATATATAAATGAGTGTGATGTAGGTATGCCTCCCCCTATTGTTTGCACTCGCGAATGAATAACCATCCCTCATCAAACATGAAGGTGATAAAATGTTTCGACCCATACTAGGAATGTAATAACAATTATTCAACTCCATAATAAATCCTGACGAAAGGTGAATTTGCATGACGCCGACGAACAATGCAGCAACCCTTGCTTTATTTCCGACGCGAAAATCCACTTCGCCTTTCTGAACTTCTCTAGTCCTTATTATCCCCTGCATCGAATTGCAAATATGAGCAACCGATCCGGTATCAAATACCCAAGAGTTAACATAGGAATCAGTGAGAAGAATGTCCACAACATTTACAACAAGCGTACCTGAGTGGGAAGTACTCTTACTTCCACTCTTCTTCAAAGAAGCCTGGTACTTGCTGCAGTTTCTCTTCCAGTGGCCATGTTCATGACAAAAGAAGCACTCAGTGTCTTCTACAGGTCCAGCCTTTTGCTTGGGTGTAGGCTTAGGGATCGTATCCGTAGCCTTTCCCTTCTTCTCCCAAGAAATACCCTTTTTCTTAAAGCTAGGCTTGTTCTGCACATCCATCACATGGCTATGCCCTGCACACTTCTTCATGTCACTTTCTGCTGTTTTTAGCATCCCGCATAACTCATTAAGGCCCTTCTCCACCCCATACATATGGTAGTTCGAAATGAACTGCCCATAGCTGGATGGAAGAGACGCCAAAATGAAGTAAGTGGCCAACTCTTGGCCTAGTGGAAAACCAAGCTTTTCCAAATTCTGACTGTAACCAACCATTTTGATCACATGGGGGCCTACAATGCTCCTCCTTTAGCTTGCATTCGACAAAGGACTTGGCAACATTGTACCTCTCAGTCCTTTCCTGATCTTGGAACATGTCCTTAAGGGCAACGATCATATCGTACGCATCCTCATCCTCAAACTTATTTTAAAGTTCAGGTTCCATGCATGCAAGCATAAGACAGCTAACCTCAAGAGAATCATCACATGCTCTCTTGTAGGCATTCTTGAGGGCAGCAGATGCATTATCAGCAGGTTCATCGGGGATCGGGGTATCCAGAACCGTTTCCTTTTTATCAGACCTGAGAACAATTCTCAGGTTACGGACCCAGTCCGAATAGTTTGTTCCATTTAGTTTATCTTTGTCAAGAATCGAACGCGAAGAAAAAGGTGATGCAGTGTTCGGTGCCATTGATCTACAACAGAAAACATGCAAAATACTAAGCCGTGTAACCATGAAAGAGTAAAACATATTAAACAATTTAATAGCATATACTCCCACTTAAATCAATATCCCTCTATTGATACTAAGTGATTCAAGATCCACAATTAACAAGTCGACTAGTGAGCTTTAGCATTACTGCTAGAAGACAAGGTAAATCGGTAAGCAACACTTGCTAATCATATCACATATGACTCTTGTTGTTGGGTGACATCTCTATATCAAAACCAGGCGCCCAACCTTTATGCCCCAAGGTCCTTAACTGTTAAGATGACCTTGTCAAGCTCACCAACCCTTATGCGTGTAGGTATCTGATACAAACCCATCCAGCCAAGAAAAACCGCGGCACCCTAATTTCATAGGCCCACCAACGATTGTACAGAGCATAGGATGGTGCAGGGTTTGGTTAGGAGGGCCCATTTTCTGAGGGATCGTTAACTTAAACTTTGTGAGGGATCGTTCTACTTCTATCATCTAAGCATGCATAGTAGTAAAACGTATAAGAATAGCATTCACATAGACGTGACACAGTATGGCCCATTTTCTCATGGTGATCTCCATCGCCATAGAACCTGTCCACCATGATGATCTCCATCTTCATATTCCATGTGAGCCATCCTCCAAGTGATGAGTCCTCCAAGAACTAATACAATCTATTACCCCTAACAGCTAGTAATCAAAATTACATAGAATTGGGATCATCACAAGTTAGCACGCAGGCCATTACAATAATTGACAACACATATGGCTCCAGCCGTGTTGCCCTACTCACGACACGCAGGTCATGATAAAATTCATACATGCATCACATACATATATGGGCTATACTGATCACATACATCCTGCAAAAACAAGTTATGCATAGAATCGCATTCTACCGGATCATGTGACATCGCAGCACCTAGTTACCTTAACGAGATACAAAAGGGCTAAGACTAAGGGGGGTCTAAGGGGTCTCCCCCTGCGGGGTTCGAAGGGGCAGCGCCCCTCGCGGTATCAAATTTAAGGATTTATGTGTGAAAAATGAGAGATCGAATCTACACAATTTTCTTTAAGGATTTTGATCGGCAAATCAAATTTACCATAAATCGACTATTGTTCCGATTAGATCAAACTCCTTTGATCACGGTACATCGATTTTAGATCTAGGTTCCGATTCGATCAATCATATTGATCTTCGCGTGATTCAACAGGATTTATGTGTCACTGTCAACCCCGATGGCAGAAACTGACCGGTAGGGGTAAGTCGTTCGACAACCTCAGAATCACGATCACGGAAAGCAAGATCATAGATCAATCCTGAACCACCACAATACAAACGATCACATCATTCATATCAATCTGCATATCACCATATGCAACCATCCCGAACCTATAACTGAACAGCATCGGCTCTGATACCACTAAAGGGATACGGGTAGGCTACACTAGCGCAAAAACCAGGATTACTGTTGTTATAGATCACGGGATTACCACTAGACGCGCAGTTGCGGAACTTGATGAAGCGCGTCGAAGCAGTGCAGACGATCTACGTCTCCTCTTCGTTCTCATCCCACAGGCAGCTCCCCTTGCATGCTCGTCCAAGCGCTATAGATGCAGCGCCTCTGAGGTATCCGCACGTACGGGGTGGAAGCGTCAGACGCCGGACTGCTAGGTCCAGGCGTCAACAAAGTGAGGAGTGGCTGGGAGAATGGTCTAACTCGTCAAGATGCCCCACCCTCTCTTATATAGGCGTTCCTAGTGGGCTTCTACATTAGCAGCCCATTAGTAGCCTAAGACTGGTCTAATTCAGATCCAATCCTCATTAGGCTTCCAGCCCCTTAAGTGTGTGACCCTATAGATTCATATACGTATAGACATGACACGAATACACTTATTCTGTCAATAGTTGGTAGCGGCCTCTAGCAAGACGTGTCAACTCCTAAACACATACAAAGATCATATTGGACGAATCATCATAAGGTTTAGTACATGTCTTTCCTTTTGCCTCACGATATTTGGTCTAGCTCCAAGCTGGCCTCCCTTTCTCGATACTGTGATTCGAAATCCCTTTACTAGGTTAACTCTTAACCATATGTAGCACGACCATGCATTTCTGGATCCGATCACTCGAGGGGCCCAGAGATATCTCTCTCAAGTAGAGAGTGGCAAATCCCATCTTGATTGACCATGCCTTGCAGCATGCTTCAGGACAAACCCGAAAGCTACCTTTATAACTACCCAGTTACGGAGTAGCGTCTGATAGCCCCAAAGTATGTCGATCCACATCTCAAGTACATGCGACAATCTCAGGTCTAAGGACAAAACATACACGATGTGTAGAGAGAGAGCTGCAACTAATTGTCAGTCTCAAGTTGGGTCAGTCCAACCCCATGTTCATAACATGTGTCCACATCATTGGTTTGATATCTCCATGTCTATGACTTGCGAAACATAGTCATCAACCAATCGATATGCTAGTCTAATATTCACATGTGTCCTCACATGAACTCCGACTAGGGACAACTATTAAATAACCATATAAGTAAAGAGTTTCACAAACAATTCACATAATTGCCAATCAATACAAGTTGCCTGATATGAATATTCAAGGAACATTACAATAACTCATGGATACATAAGAAATATAATCATCTCTATGATTGCCTCTAGGGCATATTTTCTTCAAATTCTTGGATATGGGATTATCATCGACATAAAGTATGATGTATATATGACAATGACCTTGGTCGTTTGGCTTGAAATCCAAAATGTTTATACTCGTTGACAACTAAGCTTAAATTCGTTTAGATTTTACCACTTACTTTTAGGTTAAAATCTTACACGGACGGTGGGAGTTACACCAAGAACCTAAAAAAGAGAAAATTACATCACGATCCATACATCTACCAAAAAGGTACCTAAAAGGGGAAAATTTCATCGAGATCCATACATCTACCAAAAAGGTACCTAAAAGGGGAAAATTTCATCGAGATCCATACATCTACCAAAAAGGTCCGTAAAAAAGAAAAAAATACATCAAGGCCCATATACATCTAGCACGAGGTATCATAAAATTAAGTAAGGAAAACAGTCAGGTCGGCTCCTCGAGAAAACACCTCATCGAGCCATACTCTTCTTCATACTACTTCCTGGGTATAGCGTGTGTTCATGTGATTGTTTACTATTGTTCGTGTCTAGATTACACTGTGCTCGCACTCCCTAGATTTTTCTTGCGTCTATCCGGCCCCAACTCAAGCCATCTGTCATGACACCGCCACAGCACTTTCCATCTTTGTCGACTCCCGAATCTGTAGAAACATGCTGCGCACAATTAGCCAAGGTAAACTATGGTGTACTGATAGATGGCATGAAACATACAGTTCGCCACTGGATTAGATCAAGCAAACATTCACAGGCTGCATAGTCCAAGCACCAAGGAGAATACACACTTTAATTAATATTGCACAGACAGGTTACAGTGCTACGCTTTCCTAACAACCAGCCAGGTACCATCTTGAAGAGCAATGAAAAAAAATCAAGCGAATAAAGAAGAGCAGCGCTGAACCATCCAACTATCGAATATGACAGAACAGCTTTTCCTTTTTCCTAAGGGGAAAACAGACCTAATAAAATCATTATGCCCACAATTTCTACTCTGAAAATGCAATATGAATGCCAGATATGGGGATTAACAAGCATCAGGCAATCCCAGCCCATCCTAGGGGGTTCGGCATGCACTTTCAGTTAACACTCAAGCTACCAGACAGTGAATATTACATACGAAAAAAGGAGACACGATGAATGGAACCAAATAGGACCAACCAATTGATGATTACATCACAAAAAACGTCATGTGCATGCATGTATTACAATCAGAGGAGCTCACAAGGAAACAAACAGGACCGAGTAATTGATGAGTAAGATGAAAAAAGAGATAAAAGGATGCACTATGCATGCATGTGTTACCATAAGAAACACTTAAAGAAATAGACATCCTGAAACGACACTACGAAAACCACTCAACCTAGAATAAGAAAATGGACTGTAATGCTTCATCTGGTCACTGAAATTGGAATCAGTAACCAAGAAGACATTGTTTTTCATACAGTGGAACCCATTCCATGCAGTGTTAATATGAAAAGAAACCTGGATCATTTTGAGGAATACTGCATACATCCACGCCGCATCACATTTGGATCATACAAACTGAATCATTCAAAGTTCAAACCAACAAGTATCGACCAACATCCACTATCCCCTAGGATCTAAACAAACCATACACGAAGGACAGAACACCTATCAAGTATCAATCCACATCCACTATCACTATAATCAAAACAAACTATACACAGCGAGCAGAACAAACCTCGCATAATGGCCGCAATTGATCCAGGGAACAGGCTCCTTTTGATTGATCCCCAGGAATAGTTTCCCACCCATGATGCAGGTGGTCACCGAACACGGCAGCATCCACAAACTTCCTCCGCCACCCCTGAATCCCCCACTGCCCCTCCAGCCCATTCATGAATCCCCAGCAGCTCGGGTTCCAGAGTGTCATGTCTTGTGGGAAAAGCTTTCACTTTTGAGCTAACTACTAGGTTCAACAATAACTCCCATATAGAACAAGGCATGTTTCTACAAAATAGGAAGGGGAAAATAAGCAATACTAAGATTACTCTCTGCCTGTACAAAATTAGACTCCAAAAAGAGTTGAAGAGACCACCACTGGACTTTTTTCAGATAAAAATGAACAAGCTCTAACTTAGTTAGCAATAATAAATCATACAGCTAAGAGTAATGCGATCTTTCTGCCAAATAAAGATCCTTCACGTCAACTCAGTGTCTAAACATATTGGAAGTTGCAGTTCACAGAGACAAGCATTAAATGATAAAACATGCACTAAAATGATTAGGCTACATCCTCGACATAGCAGACTTAACATCATCCAAGATCCTGAAGTACTCAAAGAATAAAGCTGACTGCTCGCCCTCCAAGCCATCACGGTGGTGCCGGTTGCTGCCGGCAAGATTGTTACATGGGCTGCCACCAATCACCAGGTCAAAGCCACCAAATCTATCAACGAATGAAGCAATCCTATCATAGGTGAGAGTTTGCACGTCAGCAATCTCAATCAGCGTGCCAGTTTGTGTCTGATCCCACCAACCCTTTAAAATCCTCCTGCTAACTTCACTTATCTCAACAGAAATCACCGCCCTCATGTGGATTCCAAGCCTATGCAGAGCAACCTCTCCTCCTCCAATACCAGTGAATAATGACAACACACTGACACCATTGGGAAACATATCCTTGAGCACTGACAAGTGCCAAGCAACGGTATCGACTTGAAATGAATTGCCAAGAGATTTGTACCTCTCTGTCTTACCAGCTCCTCTCGTGTGGTCTCTTGGGAAACCGAGTAAATACTCATACTCAGCTGGATCGAGAGCAGCAACTTTGTTCTTTCCAACCCAAACGAGATTCCATTTTTTGCACTCCTTCATGACATATTTCTGAACACTTGGAGGAGGTGGACTACTTGTGCTTGAAAGAGCATGCTGGATCCGCTCTGTTAGCTTTGCACTTGCAATACATGTCTGCAAGCAGTTGAGCTGCTTTCTATGGTCCCACGAAGGCCACCACTTACAACTATCTTCCAACATTTTATGGAGGACTTTTTTTTTTAAAGGAGCATATATTAATACCAGAGGATACCAATTACACTCAGCATCTGCAACAACGCATTGCCCTAGCGGCCACACGGATACACACAGTCAAAAAAAGAAAGAAGAATTACAAAAAAGAAAAGTCCCGATACAGTGACTCATTCATTGAAACAACAGTACTACCACCACTAAGACAACACCAAAAGTCCATCTTCTCCAAAAACAACGCCTCTAAGAAGGGAACAGTGCACAAACACCGTCATCGCCCCATCAAAGATCTAGGTTTTCACCTTGAAGAAATTCCACGCTCTCAAAACAATACCTTCAATAAGCCCATTGTCAGTCACAACCAATTAAGATCAGACCATGGGTTTTCACCTTGAGAGGTAGGACCATGAACCTCTCCTGTGCAGTCGCCCCCACTTGCATGCCACTACTCCAATTCACAAGTCATCTAGCCAATTCCTCATCACCGTCCAGACACGAACCACCATTGTCAGTCCTTAGATCTCGGTCTCCATGACTTTCTCCGTCAGCACCATGGAACGAGAACATGCCCCATGATAATAACATCCAACAAAGCTTCGAAGCACACCCTCTGAAACCAAACTGTCAGAGTAAAACATGGGTGCGTACGATCGAATCCAATCCTTCCAGCAAACTCACGGTATGAGTGCACTTATGGAGTTCGTCGGCAGAGCCTTTCGGAACACGACACAGAAACCAGATCAATGAAGACCAACATCCGACAGATCTTTGTCTTGGCTTGAGAGGGATCCAGGACCACCTCCTTTATTGAAACCGAGCCAGCAGCCCCCACGCCACCCGCCGGAAACTAACAGGATCCGCCGCAAGACGACAAGACCACCCGGCCGACCACTCCGACGGAGAAGGAGGTCACCACCACCATGCCAGGGGAAGATGCCCCAAGCGCCCTAGTGTCGCGAACAAGGCCCGGGTAACTTGGGCGCCGGTGTTGAGGGCAACGTACGAGACAGATCGCGACTAGGCCCGAATCCCCGCTGCCGCCTGCCGCCATCTGGGCCGAGGATCACCGGCCGCCGCCCGCCGTAACACCACCGCCGAACCAGCAGGGGTGGACGCCACCGCCTTCCCGCCGGATCGCGGACAGGGTTGCCGCCGCCGTCACGCCACCAGATCTATGCCCGGCGACGATTCGGGTGATGGCGGCGGTAGGAGAGAGCCTGGGAGGGAGGACTCGGCCGGGAAGGGGGTGGCCGCCCGGCGCGGCGCCGCCGCGCGGGTGCGGGAGGGGTAGGGTGCCTGACCTTATCAGATGTGGAGGTGTATTATTTCACGGGGGACTAAAATCAGCTTTCACTCTAAATTTGGTGTAGTAAACTATGTACACTATGAGGGTGCAAAATTTGTATGTGAAATACTTTGTAATTTAGGCTCGGCAAAACAAATTGAACAAGTTTTGGAAGATTCAAAAGTTGCACGGTTCACGCTTCCAGATCAGCAATTTTTTTCATTTTCATCAAGTATTTCATATTGAAATTTTGCGGACAAGTAGAATAAATCATTGGTACAACCTGATATTTTGTCTGAATTATTTAAAGCTTTGAATTTGAATTTTTCGAAGATTTCGAAAAAGTCATGCATGGAACTGGGGTGCCAAAACGACGCAGTCTGGGCAAAACACCTTTGATGGGAAAAGGTTGCCATTTGCCAATGACATAACACAGGATGCAACTGATTATTCCAGAGTGAAATTTTGAGACACATACGAAAGCTCACATCTGTAGACCCTCATCTGATAATGATCGACTCCATCGATCAGGCACCGGCTATGAACGCGACGACGCGGTCCATGAGCTGCTTGGCGTTGTCGCACCCGGGCTTCTGGAGGAAGAAGACGTGGCCCCCTCGGACCCGTGCCATGCCGCGGCGCCGTGGCTGGCCACGGCGTCATAGTACGCGCGGTCCCGCGCGGCGAGCCGTCCGCCATCCCCGCGGTGACGAGCATCCTCACGCCGCCAAGCTTCTCCAGCGCCGGCGCGCCCGGCGCCAGCGGGTTCATCCTCGGTCATCGGCGCCGCCCACCGCCCCGGGCACGCGTAGGACCAGAGCATCCCGGTGACCACCGTCGCCGCCGGTGGCTCCCCTCGATCGGCGCGCACCCGCTGAACCACGGGTGCAGCAGTATCGCGCCCTCGACCCTCGGGCTCCCGTCGCCGCCGGAGGCCGCCCTCATGAGCATGTCGTGGACGATGTTGGCCCCGGCGCTGTCGCCGGCGAGGAAGAGGCGGGAGAGGTCGCCGTGCTCGGCGATCCAGCCGTCCTGCGCCGACGCCGCCCACCGGAGCGCGGCCCAGGAGTCGTCATAGGCGGCCGGGAGCGGGTGCTCCGGGGCTAGGCGATAGTCGACCGACACCGCGAGCACGCCGGCCGCCGCGGCGAGGGCGTTGACGTAGGTGTGGTACGTGGCGTCGTCGGCCGAGCCGATGAGGAAGGAGCCGCCGTGGAAGTAGACGAGGACCGGGAGCTTCGTGGAGGTGTTCTGGTGGAGCTTGGGGAGGTAGAGGCGCACGGAGAGGCCGGTGTCGGCGTCGAGGACGACGTCCTTGGAGGTGACGCCGGTGGCCTCGTCGACGCCCGCGGGCAGGATGGGCGGCCGGTTGAGGCGCTCGATCTTGCCGCTCTTGTAGAAGCGGAAGTGCGCCGGGGCCTCGAACACTACCGTGTCAGCGGCGTCGGCGTCCATGGCCAAGTGATGGAGAGTGAAGTGAAGGAGGTCGAAGGTGTTTGTCTTGGCTATCAGCTTGGCAAGGTCAGCTGGCGATAAGGTGCCAAGTCAGCAGCAGACTGAGGGTGTGCGCATGACCACACACGTTCTGGCCTTGGATCTATTGCTATGAGAGATCGGATAATGCCCATTAATGCATCAAAGAAAAGGATAATGCCCATTAATATGTGCGCTTGATTTTTAGATTATCTTTTTTATTTGAAAACAAGGGTAAATTGTATTCCCTTCATTTCAAAATATAAGATGTTTTAAATTTATGAAAAAGATGTATTTAGACTAGTTTAATTATGCAGGTTCACTCTAAATCTGAGTAAACCTACGTACTAAAAATAGTCAAGATACATTTGTTTTATAAAGCTAAAATATCTTATATTTTAAAGGGACTGTCAAGATCTTAGGCGCTTGAGATCTTATGTCTAAGTCGCTGATGTCGTTCTAATATTTATGTTAATTCTCAGTTTTAATCTAATTGCAACTCATAAGATTTGTACTAATTCTCAGTTGCAACCTAGTTGCAACTCATTAAATTCTCAGTTATACCCGAGTTGCAACTCATATATAACTTCCACTTTATACAAATCACGAGGTAAATCGAATGGTGAAAAAGACGACTAAGACTTAAGAAATTCTCAGACCTACGAGAACTAGCAAATCTGAATTTTAAAACAGAGGGAGTACGAATCCAACCGCAATGTATGGCTCACTTCTGCTTATCTTTCCAGGCCGTAAGTAAGCATGTTTCCGCTCATTCTTGAAACACTAGAGCACTGCAGGTCTCAACCCTCCATTCCGCCGCATTGATCGAGTTGCCGCAGTAGCAGCACTGTCGCCATCACATCCGATCCTGGATCTGTAATTCTGTACGTACGGACATAATTGTGAGTTTTTTACAAATATGGCCCTCTGCAATTCATCATTATCAAAAATACCATTCTCACGCCGCAAAAGCCAAAAATGCCCTAGCGGGAGGCTGAAAAGGCGACACGTGTCACCTCCCGCCACGGAGGGTGGCGGGATGTTCCTCCCGCCATAGGGGGTGGCGGGATGTTCCTTCCGCCTCTGGCGGTGGCGGAATGACCCCATGGGGCCCACCAGCGCGAAGTCGAACCTCCCGCCAACGTCAAGTCGAACCTTCCCGCTGGCCCGGCCGTGGGGCCCACCTATCCCGCCATTCTCCTGGCGGAAGGAACATCCCGCCACCCCCCGTGGCGGGAGGTGACACGTATCGCCTTTTTAGCCTCCCGCTAGGGCATTTGCGGCGCGAGAGGGGTATTTTTGGCAATGACGAATTGCAGAGGGTTATATTTATAAAAAAATCCATAATTGTCTCATTTGATCGATAACATTGGAGTATATTCAACACGATTATCAGTCACATAGTCCTCTTGCCTCTGCCTTCATCCCTTCCTTCCCTCGTTGCCATGGTAGCGGTCGCTGCCACCGCAACCAGGACAGCACAACTGTTAGCATCTTAAGGAATAATTCTTTCATTTAATTTGCCTATGTCGGTTGAAATATGACACCCAACTATCTTTCGCCCCTGGATGCTTTCGTGAATTAATATAATCGCAGCGCTTGTTCTAAAAAAAACTATCTCGCACCCCTCATACAACCACGACTCTCCAATCACGTCCCTTTCCCTTTATATAAACTGAGATCATCAATGCAATAACGACAGTTGAATCATTTGGTTGTTGTCTCTCGTTTTATCTCTTGATTACTTCCAACACGTTATCGGCACGCTCGAACCAGCGAGTTCCGCGAGGTCACGCTTGTTCGTGTCGAGCACAAAAGAGGAAGAGGAGGAGAACAAGCAGTAGAAGACGGGGCTCCGGCACAAACCATCGACAGTGGACCACCAGCGACTGCTGAAAGGTTAGCCCATCCCAGTGTCACCCAAACACAGCCAACACAATCTCCACGGCATCGTAGGTCTCTGCTATCATGCAGGCTCTCTAGCAGAATATTCTTTTTCCTGTCGACTGTCGAGGTAGTAAGCCAGTCATCTCCTCTACAAGGTCCTTGTGATGCCCCAGGAACAGGCTCTCTCCAGCGGAAGGCTCAGGTAAGCCGGTCACCTCTTGCAACCGAGGATGGTTGAGCACAAAAAACGCTCCTGAAGACTCCTGAAGCCTAAAACAGTGCTGCTGCTGCTGCCGCTGCTTGATTCTCAGTACTATCAGCTACACCATGGCCGAAACAGCCAGGCCGATCCTCGGAGGTCCTCTGGCATTTCCTGAGCCTCAACCTTCCCATCTTTGCCGACTCCCGAATCTGTAGAAACATGCTGCACACAATTAGCCAAGGTAAAACTATGGTGTACCGATAGACGACACGAAACATACAGTTCGCCACTGGATTACATCAAACAAACACTCACAGGCTGCATAGTCCAAGCACCGAGGAGAGTGCACACACTTCAATTAATACTGCTGCACAGACAGGTTACGGCGCTACGCTTTTCTCACAACCAGGTACCATCTTGAAGAGCAATGAAAAAATCAAGAAGAGCAGTGCTGAACCTAATAAAAATCCTTATTTATGCGCACAATTTCTATTCTGGGAGTGCCATATGAATGCTAGATATGGGGATTGACAGGCACCAGGCATCCCAGCCCAACCTAGGGGGTTATGCATGCACTTTCAGTTGAACACTCGGCTACTAGAGAGTGGATATCATACACGCAAAAAGGAGACAGGATGAATGGAACCAAATAGTACCAACCAATTGATGATTACATCACAAAAATGTCATGTGCATGCACGTATAACAATCAGAGAAGCTCACTAGGAAAACAAACAGAACAGAGTAATTGATGAGTGGGATGAAAAGATACACTATGAATGCATGTGTTACCATAAGACACTTAAAAGAAATAGATGCCAGACATCCTGAAACGACACTACGAATACCACTCCAACTAGAACAAGAAAATGGACTGTAAATCCAGAAGCCCCATTTGCCCCGATGATTATGTTTCTAGCATCTAGTTGAATGCTTCATCTGGTCAGTGAAATTGGAATCAGTAACCGATAAGACATTGTTTTTCATAGTGGAACCCATTCCATGCAATGTTAATATGAAAAGGAACCAGGTTCATTGTGAGGAATACTGCATACATCCACGCCGCATCACATTTGGATCATACAAACAGAATCATTCAAACCAAGAAGTATCAACCGACATCCACTATCCCCTAGGATCTAAACAAACCATACACAGAGGACAGAAAACCTATCAAGTATCAATCCACTATCACTATAATCAAAAGAAACTATACACAGCGAGCAGAACAAACCTCGCATAATGGCGGCAATTGATCCAGGGAACAGGCTACTTTTGATTGATCCCCAAGAATAGTTTCCCACCCATGATGCAGGTAGTCACCGAACACGGCAGCATCCACAAACTTCCTCCGCCACCCCTGAATCCCCCACTGCCCCTCCAGCCCATTCATGAATCCCCAGCAGCTTGGGTTCCAGAGTGTCATGTATTGTGGGAAAAGCTTACTTTTGAGCTAACTACTAGGTTCAACAATAACTCCCATATTAGAACAAGGCATGTTTCTACAAAATAGGAAGGGGGAAATAAGCAATACTAAGATTACTCTCTGCCTGTACAAAATTAGACTCCAAAAAGAGTTGAAGAGACCAGCAGTGGAATTTTTTCAGATAAAAATGAACAAGCTCTAACTTAGTTAGCAACAATACAACTAAGAGTAATGCGATCTTTCTGCCAAATAAAGATCCTTCACGTCAACTCAGTGTCTAAACATATTGGAAGTTGCAGTTCACAGAGACAAGCATTAAATGATAAAACATGCACTAAAATGATTAGGCTACATCCTCGACATAGCAGACTTAACATCATCCAAGATCCTGAAGTACTCAAAGAATAAAGCTGACTGCTCGCCCTCCAAGCCATCACGGTGGTGCCGGTTGCTGCCGGCTAGATTGTTACATGGGCTGCCACCAATCACCAGGTCAAAGCCACCAAATCTATCAACGAATGAAGCAATCCTATCATAGGTGAGAGTTTGCACGTCAGCAATCTCAATCAGCGTGCCAGTTTGTGTCTGATCCCACCAACCCTTTAAAATCCTCCTGCTAACTTCACTTATCTCAACAGAAATCACTGCCCTCATGTGGATCCCAAGCCTATGCAAAGCAACCTCGCCTCCTCCAATACCAGTGAATAATGACAACACATTGACACCATTGGGAAACATATCCTTGAGCACTGACAAGTGCCAAGCAACGGTATCGACTTGAAATGAATTGCCAAGAGATTTGTACCTCTCTGTCTTGCCAGGTCCTCTCGTGTGGTCTCTTGGGAAACCAAGTAAATACTCGTACTCAGCTGGATCCAGAGCAGCAACTTTGTTCTTTCCAACCCAAACGAGATTCCATTTTTTGCACTCCTTCATGACATATTTCTGAACACTTGGAGGAGGTGGATTACTTGAGCTTGCAAGAGCATGCTGGATCCGTTCTGTTAGCTTTGCGCTTGAAATAGATGTCTGCAAGCAGTTGAGCTGCTTTCTATGGTCCCATGAAGGCCACCACTTCTTATAATGAGGAAAAGCCTCAAATATGGTCTTCGGAGCGGGAGGAAGGATATCTTTTCTGTTCTCATATGGCAAATTATGTATGTAGCCTCTTTTCCTAGCAGCTGCACACATGTACTTAGAATCCACAAACTCTGGCTCAATTTCATGCAGGAATCTAGAAATTTTGTTCCATGTTCCTTTTGGAGCTAGGGCCACATTTTCATAGTAAAAGTACGGTGGCCCAATAGCTTGTTTAGGAAGTGTCCTACTCACTGTCCGTAGCATGTCACCAGGTAGATTGAATCCAACCATTGGGTTTGGGAGAGGCATTGATTCGTCATCTGAGGGGGGTCGACTTCGTTGTGCTCCACCTCCACAACGCTTCCTCTTTTTTTTGCTCTCTTCCATCAATCTTGCTTTCTTTCTCCCTCCAAATAAACCAGAGCATCTACCAGTAATAACCTGCCAAATTACACAAAAATTCCAGTGTCCTTGCATCAAATTAAAAGAGGAATGTTTTTGTTATTTAATTGTACAGTCAAACCCAAAGATACCTCATATTCTCCTGCAGCTTGTGATGCACAGACTGAATCAACTAATACAGAGAGAGGGGCATCCACACCTAGGAATTTTAAGCAAAAATATACAGCATAA
This sequence comes from Avena insularis, assembly GCA_023614405.1. NCBI lineage: Eukaryota > Viridiplantae > Streptophyta > Magnoliopsida > Poales > Poaceae > Avena > Avena insularis. Next base: position 367,496,134 of record CM042693.1, on the reverse strand, counting down.
GGTGTCTTTTCCATGAATGATTGTCAGTTAAAATTTTCAAAGAGAGGCATACCACATCTGGTAATAGCCTTATTTGCCTCATCTTCAGGATAGCCCATGGCTACCAAGGAGTTGATCTTCTTGTCCTTCTCTGACATCTCTTGTAGAAAATCCTGCACAAAAGCAAAGAAAAACAGAGATTAGAAAGCACTTGCTATATCTTCCTTTTAAATGCCAACTACGTAGCTACTGGTAAGGGAAAGAGGGGGAGGGGTCAAGAAATATATAACAGACTATTCAAGAAACTGATCAAGAATTAAATCGATGAGATGATTTAGGACCTCAGCCTTTTATCCTCTGATTCTGTTTGAGAATGGCATTAATACAATAGTTAATGTATGCATGATCACAAATGCCCATCGTCTTACACTTGAAACAACTACCTACACTAGCAATATGAAGCACTTCTGGTTGTGCTGGAATAAACTGAAGGTACATGTCCAATTTTGTAGCTTCATATGATGGCACTCTTGGCTGGATGCATAGCAGTGATGAAACCCAACTATCTGGTCCCATCATTTTGTTTTCATGATAAAAACTGATGGATCATATTCAAATGAATACGAACTGTAACTAATATTCAAATGCATAAGAACTACTCCCTCCATTCACTAATGTAAGACCTTTTAGATATTTCAAAGTGGACTAGATACTACTCCAAAATGAGTGAACCTATACACTAAAACACGTCTAGAGACATGTCTTACATTTGTGAACGGAGGGAGTACCAAAGTTCAAAAAAGTGCTAAGCACTAAGCGAGCGGTGAGGCACCGATTAGAGGAATTGAAGCTAAGCGAGCTTAAGCGCTGCCTAAGCGTTCTGTACGGACACAGCAGGTGAGGCAGCCGGTTGCAATTTTCAGCGCATATAAGCTCTAATCTTCCTTCAATATTGGCCCAGTAAGGCCCATATGAAACCCTAGCCTGCCCAGCTCAATCTGAACCATCTATATTGTCTAATCTTCATCATCCATCTACTCTCTTCTATTTTGTTCTCTCACCTGCTCCCTTAGTCCCTTACAGGCACGCATTGACAGCCGCAATGGCCTTGCTGCAGCTCCTCTTCCATGGATTCTCTGCCTCCACCCCTCCCCTCCCTCCCTGACTTCTCCCCCTCCTTCCCTACAACTGCCCCTCCTTCCCTGCTATGTTTCCTCTACCAGAATCTAGCACCAGCACAACCAGATTCCCTATCCCGCTTAATCGAGAGCCCAGGTCAGAAGCGAAGTGGAAGGCCGTCGCTCAGCGCTTAAGCGCGCCTAGGCATACACTTTTTTGAACGCTGAGAACTACGAACTGTAACTAATATTCAAATGCATAAGAACTCGAAGGGAAAGTGAGTGGTGCCTAAATAGAACTTTTTTTAATTTCATCACGACCATAAACAAGCACGGGCGGACCTAGGAACAATATCCAGTGGAGGCACTAACTATGACCGGCAGCAATTATGCTGTGTTTTCAAAAATTTCAAGACTGTTTTCTACAAAATTCTGAAGGATTAAGAAATTTGGGTGGGGGCATATGCAAAGGGAGCTATTGGTCTGATGGTATTTAACCTCACTTCCTAATATATTACACTCTTGCACGATAAAAAAAATAGCGTGGTGAGAACCTATTATATATTAAATGGGTTCCAGAATAAACAGGCATGCTAAAAACATCTCACAAGAAAGCAAAAATCTGACCTTTAACCAGGTGGACCATTAACTAACAGACCGCAACCAATGGATGTGATTCACTCTAATCAATCATGATCAAAACCCTTCCAAGTTGAAAAAATTCTGGCCGTCCGATTTAGGTTTTTGTGGTCAAGATGGTTTTGGAGAGCCCCTGTCGGCCTGTCCTCTCCCTCTCTGTTCACAGATTGTAGATACCGCCGGTTTGCTCTCCTTTCACCTCCCAATCTCCTCACCCTTCCTCACGCCACGCCCGCCCCTCCTGCTTACTCCGATCCTGACCGCTTTGACAGGCCGTGAGCGGCCGACCACGTCGTTAAGGTGCATCGTAGAGGTTGAGGATCCTGCAGACATGGATGTTATGGAGGTAGCAGCAGATGTATTATGGAGGCACCTGCCGCATTCGCGGCATGAGTTGGGTGTCCCTTCTCAAGCTCCAATAAGCCCGCTCACAATTTCTCTTCACATTGGACCTTTTTTGCTGTGGTATAAGATATAAGATATACAAGGAAGCCTCGCCTGATTACATTCTATACAACAGGCACCATTGTGGGAGGGATTAAGATATGTGCAAACAGATTATGCTGATATTATGTTACCTAACGAGAACGACTTACATTGCCTGGTCTCTGCTACTAATTCGACCTTGTGCCGTGCGTGCCTGAGATGTAAATCCAAGTCTCATGTTAGTTTGGCCAAAACAATTGACAAGGCCACCACATAGGTCTTTGAACTTCCAGGGAGCGCCACGGGCATGGTGGTTCCCAGCGAGAGGCGGCCGGCAGCCAGCAGAGCTAATCCCACGAGCTAAGAGAATCGGAGAGGCGACTGTGAGCCGCATACTGTTCAGTTTGTTCATAGGTCTGAGCCATGCGATGAGTTAACAAAAATTTGGAGTCCTGTAATCCAGGATATTTTAACAAGTTCTACACTATATTTCGGACGAGTGAATGACGGCGGATGTGAAGAAGTTCTCACCTGAACACCTGAATTTTATTGGAAACGAAGTCGCCAAACCTATATCGGTTCTGATTAGATCTCAAATGAGTTTGTTTACTATTGACGATGTTGTTGTTGTCCATGCTGACGTCAACGGCAGCGACGACACGCTGGTGCTGGAGATCTAGTCGGCGTTAAGGTTCTTGCAATAGAAAAGGATGGCCAGTTGCTTAGCGGCATGGCAGTGACGCGCTGGGGGCGGCGAACTGCATGTCAGCCGGAGTGGTAGGTTAGAAGATGCTCAACAAGATAACCGTCCTACCCATGTCTCGGTACCTCGGAGCAACCGCTCATGTTAGATGAAGTAGAACCAGGAGGTACCGAAGCAATTACAACCATCAGATGGACATAATATGGACGGTTGATGCTATTTCCAAGCACAGGAGGTATCTATAAATGGTCTCTAAAAATACTTTCTACAAGATGATGTTGTGTAGATGTTGCCCGCTTATGTGCGTGGGCCACTGTTCTAGTTTAATGTAAGCAACATCAAGTGCTCAAACTTCAATGTGATTTTGAACTTATGAAAGGCTAGGAGCAAAATAAACAAACAAAATCAAAAAGTACGTAAACAGGTGCTCAAGGTATGCATGGCAAAGATTTCACACGTATCACCATACATGTCATCGAAGATTTCTCAGTAACTGAACTAGTCATAAGGAATGATCTACCTCATCACTAGAACCGTCAGATTTAGGTTCTCCACCATCAGCATCGTCGTCTCCATCCCAGTACTCAGAATCAAGATCTGAGTCATCTTCCATACTCTGGGGGATAGAGCCAGAAGTAGAGCAATTACCCACTGCAGCATCATCGCCTATTGCCTGCATTTTGACATGACCAATTGTAACATACAATCTTTGTCAACATGTAGCAAAATCATCATGGGATAAATTAAGTAACAAAAGCACATAAACAAAAACCTGATAAGCGAGAAGTAGCTCAAGCAATGCATTTGCATCATTGTGCCCTGAAAGCAAAATGCCTGGTTGAAACAGAAGGTGCAAACACACTACGACAAATGAAATGAAATTTATTGCTTTTGGTATTACCAATCTCCTTAATGCCCTTGACGACCATTTCTTCTGTGAAACCCATTCCCACATAACCCTCGATTAAAGAAGTAGGTGGTGCTTCCCCATTGGCCCACCCATTAGAACCCTGTAAACAGTTCATGAACAAATATCACAATAAGAACATAATAATAACAAGGCATGGCTAGTCGGTGCTGAAAGACACTTCTCCATCAGTTACTACCTGGCGTACCAATGTCGACGGGCCAGCAGCATCCAAGTTCCTCAAGGCCGGAGCAGATGAGGGTTCACCCTCAGCATCACTTTCCCACTCAAACTTGTCACTATCGTCGCTATCGCTAAGCCAATCCTGTGACATGAGTTAACCATGCCTCGATCAATATTGAAAGACCAGCAAAGCAAGAATTTATTGCGCCATAAGCCCAAAACAACCACAAGATATCACAATTGGAATCTCTAGCACGAAATCAGCACACAGCACAACCAGATTCAGTTCTGGAGTCTATGAAGAATCAAAAAGAAGAGGAAAAATTCATCTTCTCTATTGGACAAACCCCCTCCACCCTTGTCGCAAGACATTACGCTAACCCCCCCAAAAATATACATCAGTACAGTTAGAAACATTTTAAGTTTTGGTTATGGGGATGCCTAACTAATTGAAGTGCTAGCTTTCAGAAGTCGGAAATAATAGTTCTCTGGAATAGTAGAACACATTATGCATAACAGAGCTTTCACAGGAGGAAAGTGATCAGGTTGGTAAATCTAAGAAAGGTGTTCAGATTAAAACCAGGTTTGCCACACGTTGTGTCACCTGGAGATAAACCAAAAAGACACCGACACAGAACGGGCTGATGATGCCTGTATCAAGTGGATAAACAACTGCAATTTCTGGTCCAAATTAACTACTCAAATGTACGAGCTGAAGTTCCAGAGAAGTAAGAATTTCGGATCGTATAGGTGGACCACTGTAACATAAGTTAAAACCATACAATTCTTATTAAAGAGTCTCGACCTGTAAACTTCTTATGAAGAACATATGAAACAAAAGTCAAGTGACAGTCGAAATACCGAACGCAAAATCAGCAACAAGGAACAGGTTCATTCAACTCTAGGATCCATAATGCATCAAACAGGATCTTAAAAATTATATTACATTGAGTAGACCATACAAAAAGATACACATGAAAGGTGTTAATCCAGTGCTGCGATTTCACATATATAGGTCAATATTTTCATATACTATTGCACCAGCATACTTGGTGTAATCCTGATACATGACCGATGTGCCAAAATGCAGACAAGGTCCTGTAAACTGGTCACATAGGACAAGAAACGGACTGAGGAGCCAACCAGTCAATGCATTCGGCTCAGTTCTTTTGGCGGCTTAGAAAATAAAGCCGCCTCCTCCCTAGGTTTTCCCATAAGCCGCCCAGCTTATTAGTTGCGGCTTCCAAACTTGTTTAGAAGCCTCGAGTAATAAGTCAGGTGTCTTATTGGACAAGCTGGAGAGGGGACAGCTTTTTTTTAGGCCACCAAAGGAACTGGGCGAAGTCTGGTGACTGCTATGCGCTACTCCCTCCGTTTGGAGATATAAGATGTTTTAGGTTAGTGAAGCTAATTTATCTATATACCTTTTAGTGCGTAGGTTCAAATGAATCTAGACACTAAAATATGTTTAAATACATTTACTTCATAAACCTTAAAACATCTTGTATTTCTAAACAGAGGGAGTCTATGCTACAGTCCAATCCAGGGCACATCGAGGAAAAGGGGAAAACATATTTTATCGATCCTAGAACGCGGAGTACCAGCCAAATCGTGCACGGAGAGATAGGTCGGCAATTATGACAAACGCGAACACAGAGGATCTATCTATCCGTGAGTTTCCGAGTCAATGGAAATATAACGTAGCGCAAAAGGATTCTTTTTTAGAAGAAGAAATTCCTACGATATACAATCCTCCCAAAGAAAATTACTGCTTCAGCATTCCGATTATCCATCGAAAGAATATCTTTTGAATCCTAAAATTGCCAGAAGATAGGAAGGGGAGGAGAACCTACCACCATTGTTGATCCCCTTTGACCCTCTCTCGCCCTCTCTGCAGTGAAGTGGGGAACAGAGCGGCTGCTGACGAGAGCGCGAGGGCGACGACGGCTGCGGAGGAGGAGAGAGCGGGCGACGGCGGCAGCAGCGGAGGGAGCGAACACGAGGAAAGGCGAAACCGTAGGAGGGGGAGGAGAGCGCGTCGGCGACGGCAAACGGCGCGGGCTCCTCCACCCCTCTCTGCTTTTGACAAGGGAGCAGACGATCGCGCTGCGTGTATACACAAGTCTGCAGCTCCTTGCTGCGGCGTGCTTCCTACACCAAACGAAACGTTTTTTTTTTAGAAAACAGAAGAGACAGGGCAAAATGGGTGCGAGATATGATGCCCCTTTCGATGTGCGGCTGCACACAACCCTGGCCACACGGATGTTGTGCGCAACGCACATCTCGAAAGGCAAGGGAGGAGAGAGAACATAAGAAGTGTGTAGTGTAGATGATCATAATAATGGAGTCAGACTAGCTAGTCTAGCTAGTTTGGCCATATTTTTATGAAAAATCTAGGTAGACGTGCTATATATAACGCTGTTCGGGTACCGTATGTTACTAAACAACAAACCGAATCAAAGCCAACTAAGAAACAAATTATAAATTTAAAAATATTTTCTAGATCAAACCATTTGTGATCCGTTTTTATCGTTGGGCTAGTCGCGATGAGATCTTCGAAACTAGATCCCATGTGATATATTTCGATAAAAAATTTGGACCAAAAAGTTATCAACCCCTAACACGTGAGTTATCCATGTCATAATACATAAGTTATCCATCCTAAATATATAAGTTATCTAACATATAAACGGGTTGGGTCGAGACGTTGCGCATTTCTTATGTGGATAACTTTTGTATCTTTCTTGCCTCATAAAACCTCGATTGCCCCATGTTTTTTAGTACATTTATTAAATATAAGCTACGAGCTGGTTTAATTGAGACGCGATAGGCTAGATGTTAGGGTATCGAGAATTCGTGTTAGAGCATCGATGAGCGGTGAAGGATTGGTACCTTAACACCCTTCGAGACTTTGTCACCCATACGCCGCTCCATGGTGAGTCAGAGATGAAGCCGGGCCGTTAGACTACTGGTTGTGCGTTCTGTTTGTTTACTGTAACTTATGATTGTAGATGGGTGAGGGAGAAGAGCCCATTTATTATATTGTTGTATGCAAAAGAAAATAAGATTTAATTTTTTTTAAAAATTATGCTTGATGTTTGACACACTAGCTTCGAGGTTGAGTCGTTCGTATATTTTTTTCTAGTGATCGATAATTACATGTTATTGGATGGATAACTTATATGCTGAAACATGAATAACTCTAGTGTTACTAGTGGTTAAGTATTATACAATTTATAGATGATTTTTATTTATATCTATATATAACTTTGTATAATTTTTAGAATAAATTTAGTTCTCTTTGTGGCTATTATATTTTTTAAGTCCTGATTTTCTCCATTTTAATTAATTAAATACGCGAAATAATTACTTGATTTGGACATGGTAGTAGGTTAGCAAGACTCGTCACCGTCTACTCGGTGAAGGTGGATCCCAAATCCGAGGAGTTCACATTTATATTTTTGTAGGTATACAAAAACTTACTAGGATGGATAATTTATGTATTAACTGGTGGATAACTTACATAGTATAGTTTGGATAACTTACGTGTTACAAGTGGATAACTTTTGTGTGAAAAGAAAAGTTGTCGAAACATATCAACATGAGATCTACTTTCGAAGATCTCGTCGCGACTAGTCCAACGATAAGACCGGTTCATAAATCGGATAAACGGTTTGATCTACAAACCATTTTGAATTTTCTAATTTCGTATTTAATTTTGATGACATCATCTATTTTGTTTTCTATGTTTAACACTAAACTCGGTTTCTATTTTTGGTCCTAACACCCGTGAGGGCGCGCAATGACCGTATGCAGCTGGTGCATGTGTCCGTCGGAATTTGTAATCCGGAGACGGATCTAAACGTAGCACGGTCTTATTTTTATTACTTCTTTAGATTGATGATTAATGATTTGGATTTATTTAGATTTGTATGTATTTGTACTTGTTTTAGTATATATATATTTTAGTATGTATCTTTTCGTTTCAAATTATAAAATGTTTAGTTTTTTCTAAAACTCATGTATCCACACAATTTTTTTAGTATATAGATTCACTCATTTTGCTTTAAATCTACACACTGAAAGACATGATAAATATATTTTTAGAAAAATATTAAAATATCTTATATTTTAAAATTGATAGAGTAAATACATCTGAATCTAAATAAATTTAATCACTTATTTTTCGATAGAGTACTATGTATGACAAAATATAGAAATTAGGGGTTAAAATTGTATCGCATTCTTTCTTACTCTCTCCGTTCCAAGGAATAAGGCCTACCTGATTTATAAGAATTTCATTTGACCAGAAAATTTGAGCAATATTATACAAATTTAGTGTCGTTACATTTGCATTGGAAAACACTTTCTAGTGATACCAGTTTAAATTAGTATCGTTAAATTTGCATTGGAGTACTAAAGGTCATATAATTGAAGTCTTGAAAAACGTGAGTGCTTTTTATGATTTACATCGATCAACTATAGTCCTACTACCTCCTTCTCAAAAGGGATATCACGGATTTGTCATATGTATCTAAACGCATTTTAATTTATATATACATACGAATTTAGAAAAATCTGTTTTTTTTACGAAGGAAGTATTATTTAACAATTAATTTATAAAAAGTTAATATCACTAGAATCTTTTTATGATTTATAGAAAGTCTACGGAGTGCTGCCTACACCCAACGAAACTTTTTCTGGTTCTTCGATGAGAAAACCGATGAGACAGGCCAAAATGGGTGCGAGATGTGACGCCCCCTTTCGATGTGTGGTTGTACACAACTCTGTCCACACAGATGCGCACATAGGCAAGAGAGAAGAGAGAATGTGAGAAGTATGTAGGTGCTTAGGCAGTGATAATAATGGAGTCAGGCTGGTTATAGCCGTCTAGCATATAGCTTGGTTAGATTTTTACATTTTTTGACTGGCGATTAATGATTTAGATTTGTTTAGATTTATATGTATCTATACTTGTTTTAGTATATATCTTTTTTCTAAATTATAAAATAATTTAGTATTTTTAAAAAGCATGTATCTAGACATTTTCTTAGTATATAGATTCACTCTTTTTTTTTGAGTCTACATACAGAAAGACATGATAAATATATTTTAGAAAAATTCTAAAATATCTTATATTTTAAGATTATCAATAGATACCTAAATCTAAATAAATTTAATCACTTATTTTCTTATAGAGTACTGTGTATGATAACATGTAGAAATTACGAGTTAAAATTGTATCACATTCTTTCTTACTCTCTCCATTCCAAGAAATAAGACCTATTAGACTTTTAAGAATTTCATTTGACCAAAAAATTTGAGCAATATTATACCAAATTAGTGTCGTTAAATTTGCATTGGAGTACTAAAGATCATATAATTGAACTCATTTTTTGTCAAAGTCAAGCCTTGAAAAACGCGGAGTGCTTCTTATGATTTACATCAATCAACTATAATCCTACTCCCTCTTTCCTAAAAAGGATATTGCGGATTTGTCGTATGTATCTAAACACGTTTTAGTTTATATACACTTACAAATTTAGAAAAAATCTGTTATTTTTTGGACGGAAAGAGTATTATTTAATAATTAATTTATAGAAAGTTAATATCACTAGAATCCATGTTTCATCGAAAATTCAGTTATATCATTTTTTGTAACACAACTGAGATAAGTATCTCACATTTGTCAAAGTTAAATAAAAGCGCCCACATTATTTGTAGGGACAGAGGGGTAGTAAATATGAGTGTGTCTACATCCAAGCGTGCTTAGATTTTCTTATGTCTAAATTTTAGGATTATCTCGATTTCACCTGTAATTGTAGGTCAATGCTGAGATATCATACCGAAATTCAAGTACATGATATCGGGTGGTTCAAGACATCGACTTGAACATAAGAAAATCTTAGAAGACTAACTTAGCAGAACATATATGAAATTAAACCATTATGTTTCATCCGTCGTCGAGGATCCTCCACCCGCCTCCAACCTATGTAATTAATTATCCATGCGAAAACCTAGACATGGCTTGAGATTAGGCGACAACGGCATTGAAATCACTTCCTTCTGAAAGGTATCTTTTTTAAGATCTAACCCTCACTTAGAGCAACTCTAGCAGCTACCGTATATCACCCACAATCGTAAAATAACCGCCAGTTTAAGGTCCCTTGCAAAAAGCACGCACAGAACCGCTACCGTAAAACGGCTCGCCCACAAAAAGCGCTAGATTTTGGCCTCCGCCCTATACATCCGTGGGTCGGAAGGGGAAACCGAACGCGGCCTCTACTTGTAACATCCCAAAAATATTAAACTTGAATCATCAAACTCTAATCATCAAATTTAGGGTTAACAAAAACTTTTCCAATTAAAAATATGAAAGCATGCATATGTGTGTGTATTGAAATTTGGATTCTTTTGAATTGCTATGATTATGTGTTTCTTTGCTTATAAAATGATTCTTAGGTGAAATAAACATCATCTAAACAATCCTTAAACTTTTCCCAAAGACAAATAAATCAAAACAAACAAATTAAGTGAATGGTCACTTTGGCCAAATTAACTCCCATGCCTACTTTGGCTATCTCTAACTTTCAGAACTTAACAGAAACTTGTTTGGATCTTTGCACCCCTTGATAGTACTCATAAAAAGGTATTAAGGCCCATTTTGTGATCATCCAGAAACATTTAAATGCATAGTTTAAATGACAGTTTAAAATTGAATCTATTTCATATGGGAAGATCCCACTTTTTCAAAAACCAACTCAATTTTCAAAACCCAAGCATTTACAGACTCACCAGCACATGCCTAGCACACCCACCAAAAATAATTTCAAAATTCAAAACTTGAGTTCATGCGCCCATTTTATCAAACAGCTTGCAGATACAAATCAAACAAAATCAAAACACTATAGTGTGCAGTGATTCTGGCCTAACTTGTTCCCTCTCTGGACACCACTAGCCTTAGTAGATCATCTAACAACCTTAACTAATCACTAGCCCCATTGTAAGCTTGCCAATATCATCAATGGTGAACAGGCCGAGAGCACCCATGTCACCCTAGTGTGGACAGCAAGCTAGAGGAAGAACTAGCCGTGCCAACCTTGTCTAGGAGGTATCCCATGCCTCACCGCACCCTCTCTACCAGCCCTGCCTCGCAGACCACGACCAGAACCGCCAGGAACGTCGCGCCTGTGCTACTGTCGACCATGCCGACGTGCACCGCAGAGCACGCACCGTTCCCACGCAACCCGACCACCTCGAGCCCTCGCCGCCCACCAGCATGTTCCCCACCGTCCCAGGAGACTGCCAGACATGCCCATTTCACCGCCCGTGCCCCATAGCCACCGCTCGCCGTTGAAGACGCCGCCTCTGCCTCGCAGAGCATCGAGCATTCCCGACCATTTTCCACCATCCCTACAAGCGCATTTACACCTTAGAGCATCGCCAGGAGACCACCGAGCGATCGCCAGCCTCGGCCATGCCTCTAGCTTCCCGTAGCCGTGTCGCCACCGTCGTCTGCCCATCCCTCTCGGTCTCAACGTCGAGTTTATAAAAGGAGACGACCCCCAGCCGAATTGAGCACACCATCTCACTCCCCTCACCTCACTGATCGTTCCACCACATTCCCGGAGCAAGGCGAGCAGCACATCGCCGGAATTGCGCCGAAGCAGGCCGCCTCTGGAGAAGAAGGGCGTCGTCGATTTCGTCCACCCCAGGAGAAGCTGCCGGTACCATGAGGTTCGCCGTCGTCGACTTCGTCGTTCGCCCGCACCGCCGACCTTCGCCTGAGCCTCGGTGAGCCCCCGACGACCCCCATCTGCCACGTTAGGTTTCTGTCTTGCCGGCGTCGCCCGACGTGGACGATAAGTAGCAGCCGTTCGATTAGACTTAGATCGTGCGGATGAGATTGCCCCGTACCGCTTCATGTTTAAAGAGTCACTGACCAGTAGACCCACATCGGTCACCGCGCCACAGGAGTGACACCGGCCGCCCATTAGCAGTTCTTACCCAGCCCAGTCGTTTGAATTTAACTTTTTCCATTTTAATTCAAACATAGTTCTGTACCCAGTTTCAAAAATCAATCCAGCTCGATTCAGTAAACCAAATTGAATGAAACCAATTTTGTTAGAAAGATATTGAAAAGCTTAATCCAAGCCCGTTGGATTCAAATCATTTGGATCTATAGATCACCCTTGGTAAAAATAACAAGTCAGAAGCTTTTCTGCATTCAAACATTTTTCAAATGTTAACCATAATAGCTTTTGAGTTGATTCCAACTCTCAAAAATCACATTTGATCATACCTTTCAGAATATATAAAAACATATGAGTTTACTTACAGAAATAATATTCAAGTGATAAAAGAATGCCACATAGGCATTTCTAGTCACTTTATTTCATTGAAATAAAAGGTTAAACCTTATTAAATTGTGACACCACTTTAAATCACATTCCCATGGACTGAAATATGTGGTGATGACATGTGTCAACATGATCCCATGTTTGAGTTGGAGAATATTAAATCTTAAGTAGTTTTTCAATGAGTAGAAATTATTTTTCTAAAAATAAAATCAATAAGACAAATGATTTATTCTTGTGATATTAGTGATGATGCTAGATCATCTATAGAACCCCTTTGTGTGATGATTGCAAGTAGTTAAGGATTGTTTGGTGATTGTGTACCTCGTATTTATTCATAGACGCTAGTACCGACCAAGGATACGAGGAGGAAGGAGGATACTACGAAGAAGAATCGAGGAGAACTTCAACCACTGCTCTGCACAAGGCAAGCCTAATACTACTAGTTGATTGAGCAAGCTAACCCTTGCAAGATACTATACCTAGGCAAGCAAATACTTGCTTGTTACCATGCCAACTATATGCCTTAAGCATATGTGATCATACCCACTTGATAACCCCAATCCTAGTTTTACTTACAAGCTTTATACTTTATTTCTTTATCAAATCTATTACTTAGAGATTGCTTAAGTAAATTGTAGATATTAGAAAGATAATTGAAGGTTGCATAAAGAGCATAAAACTGGGCCTAAGCTAGATAATCTTTATGTCATCCTAAGGCATGAGGTTGAACTTAGTAAAACTCCCCTAGTTTACCACCCCTCATTAGTACTTACCCACACCTGTAGATGCTAGTGCTAAGCATAAAACTTGATCAACTTCAGATGGGAATACTTGGTGGAAAAATGGTTATGAAAACCTTGGAATGATGGATCATTCTATTGAGATGTTTTGACATGTGTTTCCGAACACCAGATGATTTGGATGATGAAAATGTTGAGGCATGAGCCTTAGCCCTTTATAATACTGATGGTTGTCTGGATGCGATACCATTCCAATTTTACCGTACAACCACAATACCCGAGAATTGGGTAGGGCTTGACTGGAAACTTATATACCTTAGTATTGGTTCCCTCACGGCCAAGGTCTGAGCTGAGGCTACCTTGTGAAGATTGTCCACCTGTGCAGTACCCAAGATGACAGTTGGTCATGATTGGGAGGCCAAACTCACAGGAGAGGTGCTTATACTAGGGCGTGTAATTGAAAGGTTAGGATTGATTATCCGCATACTGAGTATGGTGAATTCAGGATTTGTTCCTGACGGATGTATCGAATGTTGTGGTGAAAGTGTACAATCTCTGCAGTGTCAAACTATTCGAATAGCCGCGTCCGTGGTTATGGACAGTTGAAGTGGCCATACTGCTCCCCCGTCAGATGTTTTCAAAATGATTTGTGAAATGAATTGAGACTTTGACTTGACCACAACAGAGTTGTGATATGAAATACAAGTTCCCACTTAGATGTTCTAGAATTTCAACTAGCTTTCTTAGTTTCTAAACTTAGTAGAGGTAAATCTAGCTTTTTGCAAAACAACCCTAGAGCTTAGTGTCCTACTACAAAAACCCTTTCACTTGTTAGTATTAGTTTGCGAGTACTTAAAGAGTACTCATGGCTTTGTCCCCTGCTATTCCGTGGCTGTGGTATGAAGAGGAGTACCAGAGGATGGACCCGGAAGGTTACGACAACTAGGATCATCTCCCATCGCCAAGATTGCCTGTGACTCAAGATGGAGCTTACGCCACGCCACCGTTATTATTACGTATTCCGCTTGAGTTGTATTAAGAACTGGATCATGAGATCCTTATTTGTGTAAGACCTTATATATGGTTTGTAATGGATGATGTCGTGGTATCCAAATCTGTTATGTCTCGCAAAATGGTAATCCAGGATTGCGATATATGGCATAACAGCATCAGATTGAAAATCCGGTGTTGACAAGTTGGTATCGAGCCATCGACCATAGGAGACCCTAGTTAGACTGGACGTTTGAATCAAAAACTTAGTTTCAAAACCAAAGGAAGCAAATATTTACAAAAACTTATTCCCATTCTTATCACCTTGATTCTTTCATAAAAATTCATGTTCCTCAAAAACTCTTGCAAAATACATAAAATTTGACACACTTGATCACTCTACTAACTTACTCATCCTATATTCTTATAGATGGACGTGAAGTACATCAAATTTTATCAGTTGGGGAATGGAGGAGACCTTATCTTTGAGCGGGATTTGGACCAGCTTTCGGAACTTCTGGAGCGTCCGCACCCCAAGTTCTTCGGAGCTCAGCTCAATGATCAAGGAGGAGAAGATCTGCAGTGGCTAATTGTTGCAAGTCTCCGAGGAAAGATTGAACCTCCCACTGCTGAGGGAATTCAGTTTACCTTAAGAGAGAACAACTGGCTCGATGGACTTGCCAGGGCCATGCAGGAAGCTCTTGCCCGTATGTGTGGGCAGAGTATCAACCAGATCAAGGGTAATCGCTTTGAGTTTTGTCCAAGGCGTGATGCTAATGGACAGCCACTGGAAGCCCCATACCACCCCGAACTGAAGACCCAATTGGACCCCCTCAGCTTCATGATGTACGATCATCAGCAGGAATTGTATAATTGCCGTGACTACTGCAACCACAAGTCTGCCATCATCAAGACAAAGGATCAGACCATCGCCATGCTAGCGAAGGATCGCAAGTCTCGTCGCCGTCAGCTGGAAAAGAAGGAGCGCATCATTGCTCGTCTTCGCCACCGTATCTCGGATTTGGAGGAGACCATCCATGAGAGAGACATGCAGTTGGAGGAAAGGAAGAATGCAGGAGAGGATCTTCGTGGAAACCCCTACTCCTATCTCAGCGATGACGATGATTTTCTAGAGGATCAGGCTATGGACTTCTTCACCGATGAGGATGATTTCGCCTTCATCGATGACAATGAGGATGATGAGGATGACGAGTACACCGACTCCGAGGAGTACTAGCACTTGAGCACTAGCATAGTGAGTAGTATTCGGTCCCACTGTATCGTAGATTCCAGAATGGTTCTTAAAACCATCTGTTTTTCCTTGTTGTGGTGTGTGTTTGTATCGGGTGCTATGAATGAATGAGTGAATGAATGAATGAAAAGCAAGTTGCTAGAAAAATCTGAGGCAAACTTTAAAAACTTTCCAAAGTCCCGGAACCTTAGAAATTTCCCTCTTTTCTCATGATCTATCTCAATCTTCAGATGCCACGCGGAGGAAGTGGTTCATCCCCGGACCCGATGTTGCAGATCCTGCAAATGTTGGTTTTTGACCGCGAAGCTGAAAGAGCGGAACGTCAAGCCAACTTAGCCACCCTTCAGCACATAGCTCAGATGGCCAACAACAATCAAGGCCACGGAAATCCGGACAACCATGGATCTAAGCTGAAGAATTTCCAGAGCACCAACCCACCCGTTTTCACTAAGTCAGAAGAGCCCTTAGATGCCAATGATTGGCTGCAAACCATGGAAAACAACCTAGAAGTCGCCGGAGTGGAAGCTAATGAGAAAGTTCTGTTTGCCACCCACTATCTAGCCGGAGACGCCAGAGCATGGTGGAACAGCGTTCGTGCAATGACCGGAGGACAGATGATGACCTGGGAGGAATTCAAGGTCAAGTTCAGCAGAACCCATGTGCCACCGGGTTTGATCAAGAGAATGAGAGATGAGTTCAGAGAACTGAAGCAAGGACGGATGACTGTAGTGGAATACCGTGACAAATTCTTGTCATTAGCTAGGTATGCCCCGGATAATATCGACACCGAAGCCAAGAAGAAGGAGAGATTCTTGAATGGATTGCTCGATGAGATGCAGACAGTGTCAGTCAATATCCCCTTTGCGGATATTGAAGCTCTTGTCGACTCTGCCATCCAGATGGAAGGAAAGATCAACCAAGCCAACGAGAACCGCAAGCGTCGCATGATGCATCAGCCAGGAACCCATCAGACCCCAAAGTATCGCCCTAACCCATCTCCCGGATTTGCCCCGAGAACCAACAGACCCCCGATGAACCGTCCAACCTATCCCAACCGTGGAAACCAAGGCCCGGAGGAAATCACAACAACCCCGGCAACTCTAACAATTTCAACCGTGCCCCACCCAAGTTCGACAACAACAATGCTGCCACCAACACCAACACTGCCCCGAGGACTGGAAGCAATGATGTGCCTGTTGCGGCAAAGGACAAGTCGCAAGTGACTTGTTATGACTGTGGAAATAAGGGACACTACTCCAATGAGTGCCCCAACAAGAAGAATGTCGCAGCCCCCAATACAAATGCCCCAGCTCAGCAACAGCGTCGTGTTCAGCCTAGAAGAAGATTTGCCCCAGGGAATTCGCTCAACCGTAACGGCCGTCTTTTTCTCATGCATGCTGAAGAAGCTCAGGAAGCGCCAGACGTCGTGCTGGGTATGTTTTCTGTTAATTCAGTACTTGCTAGAGTGTTGTTTGATTCTGGTGCATCGCACTCATTTGTCACCGAAGAATTTGCATGCACTAGTAAGATTCAACCAACAAAACTGAAGCATGTTATGATTGTTCAAATCCCCCGTTCAACCACCAAAGCTAGGCAAATTTGCAAAGCCGTCCCTATCCGAATCCATGGCATAGATTTTTATGCTAATCTTATAGTACTCAGAACTAAAGGTTTGGAAGTAGTACTAGGAATGGATTGGATGTCCAAACATAAAGGATTAATTGACTGTGCCAAGAAAGCCATAACCATGACCAGTACAGCTGGAGTATCAGTCGAGCATATATCTGAAACCTTACCTCGTCAATTCAAGTGCAACAAGAGTATAGCCCAACCCACCATTGACCAAGTCCGTATAGTCTGCGAATACCCCGATGTATTTCCAGATGTTTTGCCCGGTATGCCCCCAGATCGGGATATCGAGTTTATCATTGAACTAATCCCCGGAACAAGACCCATAGCTCAGAGACCATATAGTATGAACCCGTATGAACTAGCAGAACTGAAGAAGCAACTAGATGCCATGCTGGAAATTGGATTGATTCAACCAAGTGCGTCACCTTGGAGATCACCTGTCTTATTTGTGGACAAAAAGGATGGAGGTAACCGTCTGTGTACGGATTATCGGAAGTTGAATGATGTCACTATCAAGAACAAGTACCCATTGCCCAAAATAGAAGATTTGTTTGATTAGTTGACCGGTGCCAAAGTGTTTTCTAAGATTGATCTTAGAACTGGCTATCATCAACTCAAGATTCGTGCAGAGGATATTCCAAAGACTGCCTTTACCACCAGATATGGATTATACGAGTATACCGTCATGTCTTTTGGATTAACCAATGCCCCCGCTTATTTCATGAATCTCATGAATAAGATTTTTATGGACTTCCTGGATAAGTTTGTCGTTGTTTTCATCGACGACATTCTGATTTATTCCAAATCAGAAGAAGAACATGAGCTACACCTAAGGACCATTCTTGGAACCCTTAGAGAGCATCAGTTGTATGCCAAGTTTAGCAAATGTGAATTCTGGTTACAGGAGGTAGGATTCCTCGGCCACATTGTCTCAGCCGGAGGAATTGCCGTTGACCCTGCGAAAGTGAAAGATGTCGAGGATTGGCAAGCCCCAACCACTCAAACCCAAGTTCGTGAATTTCTCGGATTGGCGGGATACTACCGCAAGTTCGTAGAAGGATTCTCGAGCATCGCCAGACCCAGGACTCAATTGCTGAAGAAGGACAAGAAGTTTGAATGGACCGACAAATGTGAAGCGAGTTTTCAAGAACTCAAGAAAAGATTGATTTCAGCCCCAATATTAATCATGCCGGATATCACGAAGCCCTTTGACGTGTATTGTGACGCCTCCAAGATCGGTCTCGGATGTGTGCTAATGCAAGAGGGAAAAGTTATATCTTATCTATCTCGACAACTAGAACAACATGAGCAAAATTACCCAACCCATGACCTCGAACTCGCAGCCGTAGTTCTAGCCCTGAAGACATGGAGGCACTACCTAATGAGAAATCGTTGTGAGATTTATTCGGATCACAAGAGCCTGAAGTATATATTCACTCAGAAGGAGCTGAATATGAAACAGAGAAGATGGATTGAGCTAATCAAGGATTACGACCTGGACATTCACTATCACCCCGGTAAAGCCAACGTGGTAGCAGATGCCCTTAGTAGATTGCTGTGCCGCTTGAACTCCATGATTTTGAAGGAGCAACCAAGCTTGCACAAAGAGATGGAAGATTTTCGAATGGAATTAGTAAGTGAAGGATTTTTGGCTAGCATAGAACTTCAACCCACTTTGATCAGCCAGATCAAAGAGGCGCAGAAAGGAAATGCTAGTATCGAAGGAATCAAGCGTCGTATCGGTACAGGCAAAGTACCCGGATTCACCGAAGACGAAGGAGTTCTGTGGTACAAAGGACGCCTTTGTGTACCAGCAGATTCTGAGTTGAAAGAAGTTATTTTGAAAGAAGCTCGTGATACTCTTTATTCTATCCACCCCGAAGGAACAAAGATGTATCAAGATTTGAAGGAGCAATTTTGGTGGCATAAGATGAAGAGAGAAATCGGAAGCTATATCGCCAAGTGTGATATATGTCAGTGAGTCAAGGCGGGACATCAAAGACCCGCTGGATTGTTGCAACCATTGCAGATTCCGGAATGGAAATGGGATTCAGTTGGAATGGACTTTATCACCGGATTGCCTACTTCTAGTAGGGGAAATGACTCTATCTGGGTCATAGTGGACAGATTGTCCAAAGTCGCCCATTTCTTACCCGTCAAGACCACATATCAAAGTTCGAAGCTAGCAAAATTATGCATCGCTAGAATCGTCAGTTTGCACGGAGTCCCCAAGAACATCGTATCGGATTGAGGAACTCAGTTTACCTCGAGATTCTAGAATAAAGTCCAAGAAGGTTTAGGAACCCGACTAGATTTCAGCACCACTTATCACCCTCAGACCGATGGACAAACGGAGCGAGTAAATCAAATACTCGAAGATATGCTGAGAGCATGTGTGCTAGAATATGGATCTAAGTGGGAAGACTGTCTGCTATTCGCAGAATTTTCATACAACAACAGTTATCAAGCCAGTTTGCAAATGGCCCCATTTGAATTCATGTACGTAATAAAGTGTCGCACCCCTTTGAACTGGTCGGAAGTAGGAGAGAGTCAGATTTTCGGACCCGATATCCTGCGAGAAGCAGAAGAGAAGGTTCACAAGATTCGTGAGCACCTCAAGACCGCCCAATCCAGACAGAAGAGTTACGCCGACAGGAGACGTAGAGACCTCGCCTTCAACATAGGAGATTTTGTGTATTTGAAAGTGTCGCCATTGAAGGGAATGCAGCGTTTCCAACTCAAAGGAAAGTTAGCCCCCAGATATATCAGACCTTTCAAGATTCTGAACCGTCGAGGAGAAGTGTCGTACCAATTGGAACTACCCGAAGAGATGTCAGCCGTGCACAATGTGTTCCATATCTCATTACTTCGCAAGTGTCTCGAAGTCCCGGAGAAGACTGAAGTGTTCAAGAATATTGATCATCGGACCATAGAAATCAACGATGACCTGACCTATCCCGAAGTGCCCATCCATATTTTGGAAGAAGCTTTCAGAACCACCCGAACCAGAAGCATCAAGTTTCTCAAGATTCAGTGGAGCAACCACAAATAGGAGGAAGCTACCTGGGAGCGTGAAGATCACATCAGGACGGAGTTTCCCGATCTCTTCAAATCTTAGGTAATATTTTCGTCCTTTTTCAAATCTCGGGACGAGATTTTGTTTAAGGGGGGAAGGTTTGTAACATCCCAAAAATATTAAACTTGAATCATCAAACTCTAATCATCAAATTTAGGGTTAACAAAAATTTTTCCAATTAAAAATATGAAAGCATGCATATGTGTGTGTATTGAAATTTGGATTCTTTTGAATTGCCATGATTATGTGTTTATTTTCTTGTAAAATGATTCTTAGGTAAAATAAACATCATCTAAACAATCCCCAAACTTTTCCCAAAGACAAATAAATCAAAACAAACAAATTAAGTGAATGATCACTTTGGCCAAATTAACTCCCATGCCTACTTTGGCTATCTCTAACTTTCAGAACTTAACAGAAACTTGTTTGGATCTTTGCACCCCTTGATAGTACTCATAAAAAGGTATCAAGGCCCATTTTGTGATCATCCAGAAACATTCAAATGCATAGTTTAAATGACAGTTTAAAATTGAATCTATTTCATATGGAAAGATCCCACTTTTTCAAAAACCACTCAAACCAACTCAATTTTCAAAACCCAAGCATTTACAGACTCACCAGCACATGCCTAGCACACCCACCAAAAATAATTTCAAAATTCAAAACTTGAGTTCATGCGCCCATTTTATCAAACAGCTTGCAGATACAAATCAAACAAAATCAAAACACTATAGTGTGCAGTGATTCTGGCCAAACTTGTTCCCTCTCTTGACACCACTAGCCTTAGTAGATCATCTAACAACCTTAACTAATCACTAGCCCCACTGTAATCTTGCCAATACCATCAATGGTGAACAGGCCGAGAGCACCCATGTCACCCCAGTGTGGACAACAAGCTAGAGGAAGAATTAGCCGTGCCAACCTTGTCTGGGAGGTAGCCCATGCCTCACCGCACCCTCTCTACCAGCCCTGCCTCGCAGACCACGACCAGAACCGCCAGGAACACCGTGCTCGTGCCGCTGTCGACCATGCCGACGTGCACCGCAGAGCACGCACCGTTCCCACGCAACCCGACCACCTCGAGCCCTCGCCGCCCAAAGATGTTCCCCACCATCCTGTGAGACCGGACATGCCCACTTCACCGCCGTGCCCCATAGCCACCGCTTCGCCGTCGAAGACGCCTACCGCCTGCTCGAGGCATCGAACATTTGCCACCGCCCCTACAAGCGCATTTACACCTTAGAGCATCGCCAGGAGACCACCAATCGATCGCCACCCTCGGCCATGCCTCTAGATGCCCGTAGCCGTGTCGCCACCGTCGTCTGCCCATACCTCTCGGTCTCAACGTCGAGCCTATAAAAGGAGACGACCCCAGCCGAATTGAGAAAACCATCTCACTCCCCTCACCTCACTAATCGTTCCACCACATTTCTGGAGCAAGGCGAGCAGCGCATCGCTGGAATTGTGCTGGAGCAGGCCGCCTCTGGAGAAAAAGGGCGCCGTCGATTTCGTCCACCCCAGGAGGAGCTGCCGGTACCAGGAGGTTCGCCGTCATCGACTTCGTCGTTCGCCCGCATCGCCGACCTTCGCCTGAGCCCCGGTGAGCCCCCGACGACCCCCATCTGCCGCGTTAGGTTTCTGTCTCGCCGGTGCCGCCCGACGTGGACGATAAGTAGCAGCCGTTCGATTAGACTTAGATCGTGCGGATGAGATTGCCCCGTACCGCTTCGCGTTTAAAGAGTCACTGACCAGTAGACCCGCCCTGTCAGTCGCGCCCCGCGCCACGGAGTGACACTGGGCCGGCCCATTAGCAGTTCCCGCGCAGCCCAGTCGTTTGAATTTAACTTTTTTCATTTTAATTCAAACATAGTTTCAAAAATCAACCTAGCTCGATTCAGTAAACCAAATTGAATGAAACCAATTTTGTTAGAAAGATATTGAAAAGATTAATCCAAGCCCGTTGAAATTAGTATCGTTAAATTTGCATTGGAGTATTAAAGGTCATATAATTGAAGTCTTGAAAAACGTGAGTGCTTTTTATGATTTACATCGATCAACTATAGTCCTACTACCTCCTTCTTAAAAGGGATATCACGGATTTGTCATATGTATCTAAACGCATTTTAATTTATATATACATACGAATTTAGAAAAATCTGTTTTTTTACGAAGGAAGTATTATTTAACAATTAATTTATAAAAAGTTAATATCACTAGAATCTTTTTATGATTTATAGAAAGTCTACGGAGTGCTGCCTACACCAAACGAAACCTTTTCTGGTTCTTCGATGAGAAAACCGATGAGACAGGCCAAAATGGGTGCGAGATGTGACGCCCCCTTTCGATGTGTGGTTGTACACAACTCTGTCCACACAGATGCGCACATAGGCAAGAGAGAAGAGAGAATGTGAGAAGTATGTAGGTGCTTAGGCAGTGATAATAATGGAGTCAGGCTGGTTATAGCCGTCTAGCATATAGCTTGGTTAGATTTTTACTATTTTTTGACTGGCGATTAATGATTTGGATTTGTTTAGATTTATATGTATCTATACTTGTTTTAGTATATATCTTTTTTCTAAATTATAAAATAATTTAGTATTTTTAAAAAGCATGTATCTAGACATTTTCTTAGTATATAGATTCACTTTTTTTTGAATCTACATACAGAAAGACATGATAAATATATTTTAGAAAAATTCTAAAATATCTTATATTTTAAGATTATCAATAGATACCTAAATCTAAATAAATTTAATCACTTATTTTCTTATAGAGTACTGTGTATGATAACATGTAGAAATTACGAGTTAAAATTGTATCACATTCTTTCTTACTCTCTCCATTCCAAGAAATAAGACCTATTAGACTTTTAAGAATTTCATTTGACCAAAAAATTTGAGCAATATTATACCAAATTAGTGTCGTTAAATTTGCATTGGAGTACTAAAGATCATATAATTGAACTCATTTTTTGTCAAAGTCAAGCCTTGAAAAACGCGGAGTGCTTCTTATGATTTACATCAATCAACTATAATCCTACTCCCTCTTTTCTAAAAAGGATATTGCGGATTTGTCGTATGTATCTAAACACGTTTTAGTTTATATACACTTACAAATTTAGAAAAAATCTGTTATTTTTTGGATGGAAAGAGTATTATTTAATAATTAATTTATAGAAAGTTAATATCACTAGAATCTATGTTTCATCGAAAATTCAGTTATATCATTTTTTGTAACACAACTGAGATAAGTATCTCACATTTGTCAAAGTTAAATAAAAGCGCCCACATTATTTGTAGGGACAGAGGGGTAGTAAATATGAGTGTGTCTACATCCAAGCGTGCTTAGATTTTCTTATGTCTAAATTTTAGGATTATCTCGATTTCACCTGTAATTGTAGGTCAATGCTGAGATATCATACCGAAATTCAAGTACATGATATCGGGTGGTTTAAGACATCGACTTGAACATAAGAAAATCTTAGAAGACTAACTTAGCAGAACATATATGAAATTAAACCATTATGTTTCATCCGTCGTCGAGGATCCTCCACCCGCCTCCAACCTATGTAATTAATTATCCATGCGAAAACCTAGACATGGCTTGAGATTAGGCGACAACGGCATTGAAATCACTTCCTTCTGAAAGGTATCTTTTTAAAGATCTAACCCTCACTTAGAGCAACTCTAGCAGCTACCGTATATCACCCACAATCGTAAAATAACCGCCAGTTTAAGGTCCCTTGCAAAAAGCACGCACAGAACCGCTACCGTAAAACGGCTCGCCCACAAAAAGCGCTAGATTTCGGCCTCCGCCCTATACATCCGTGGGTCGGAAGGGGAAACCGAACGCGGCCTCTACTTGTAACATCCCAAAAATATTAAACTTGAATCATCAAACTCTAATCATTAAATTTAGGGTTAACAAAAACTTTTCCAATTAAAAATATGAAAGCATGCATATGTGTGTATTGAAATTTGGATTCTTTTGAATTGCTATGATTATGTGTTTCTTTGCTTGTAAAATGATTCTTAGGTGAAATAAACATCATCTAAACAATCTCCAAACTTTTCCCAAAGACAAATAAATCAAAACAAACAAATTAAGTGAATGGTCACTTTGGCCAAATTAACTCCCATGCCTACTTTGGCTATCTCTAACTTTCAGAACTTAACAGAAACTTGTTTGGATCTTTGCACCCCTTGATAGTACTCATAAAAAGGTATCAAGGCCCATTTTGTGATCATCCAGAAACATTCAAATGCATAGTTTAAATGACAGTTTAAAATTGAATCTATTTCATATGGGAAGATCCCACTTTTTCAAAAACCACTCAAACCAACTCAATTTTCAAAACCCAAGCATTTACAGACTCACCAGCACATGCCTAGCACACCCACCAAAAATAATTTCAAAATTCAAAACTTGAGTTCATGCGCCCATTTTATCAAACAGCTTGCAGATACAAATCAAACAAAATCAAAACACTATAGTGTGCAGTGATTCTAGCCTAACTTGTTCCCTCTCTGGACACCACTAGCCTTAGTAGATCATCTAACAACCTTAACTAATCATTAGCCCCACTGTAAGCTTGCCAATATCATCAATGGTGAACAGGCCGAGAGCACCCATGTCACCCTAGTGTGGACAACAGGCTAGAGGAAGAACTAGCCGTGCCAACCTTGTCTGGGAGGTATCCCATGCCTCACCGCACCCTCTCTACCAGCCCTGCCTCGCAGACCACGACCAGAACCGCCAGGAACGTCGCGCCCGTGCTGCTGTCGACCATGCCGACGTGCACCGCAGAGCACGCACCGTTCCCACGCAACCCGACCACCTCGAGCCCTCGCCGCCCGCCAGCATGTTCCCCACCGTCCCAGGAGACTGCCAGACATGCCCATTTTACCGCCCGTGCCCCATAGCCACCGCTCGCCGTCGAAGACGCTGCCTCTGCCTCACAGAGTATCGAGCGTTCCCGACCATTTTCCACCGCCCCTACAAGCGCATTTACACCTTAGAGCATCGCCATGAGACCACCGATCGATCGCCACCCTCGGCCATGCCTCTAGCTGCCCGTAGCCGTGTCGCCACCGTCGTCTGCCCATCCCTCTCGGTCTCAACGTCGAGCCTATAAAAGGAGACGACCCCCAGCCGAATTGAGCACACCATCTCACTCCCCTCACCTCACTGATCGTTCCACCACATTCCCGGAGCAAAGGCGAAAGCACATCGCCGAATTGCGCAAGCGAGCGCCTCACGGAGAAGAAGGGCGTCGTCGATTTCGTCCACCCCAGGAGAAGCTGCCGGTACCATGAGGTTCGCCGTCGTCGACTTCGTCGTTCGCCCGCACCGCCGACCTTCGCCTGAGCCCCGGTGAGCCCCCGACGACCCCCATCTGCCACGTTAGGTTTCTGTCTTGCCGGCGTCGCCCGACGTGGATGATAAGTAGCAGCCGTTCGATTAGACTTAGATCGTGCGGATGAGATTGCCCCGTACCGCTTCATGTTTAAAGAGTCACTGACCAGTAGACCCGCCCTGTCAGTCGCGCCCCGCGCCGTGGAGTGACACTGGGCCGGCCCATTAGCAGTTCTTACCCAGCCCAGTCGTTTGAATTTAACTTTTTCCATTTTAATTCAAACATAGTTCTGTACCCAGTTTCAAAAATCAACCCAGCTCGATTCAGTAAACCAAATTGAATGAAACCAATTTTGTTAGAAAGATATTGAAAAGCTTAATCCAAGCCCGTTGGATTCAAATCATTTGGATCTATAGATCACCCTTGGTAAAAATAACAAATCAGAAGCTTTTCTGCATTCAAACATTTTTCAAATGTTAACCATAATAGCTTTTGAGTTGATTCCAACTCTCAAAAATCACATTTGATCATACCTTTCGTAATATATAAAAACATATGAGTTTATGTACAGAAATAATGTTCAATTGACAAAAGAATGCCACATAGGCATTTCTAGTCACTTTATTTCATTGAAATAAAAGGTTAAACCTTATTAAATTGTGACACCACTTTAAATCACATTCCCATGGACTGAAATATGTGGTGATGACATGTGTCAACATGATCCCATGTTTGAGTTGGAGAATATTAAATCTTAAGTAGTTTTTCAATGAGTAGAAATTACTTTTCTAAAAATAAAATCAATAAGACAAATGCTTTATTCTTGTGATATTAGTGATGATGCTAGATCATCTATAGAACCCCTTTGTGTGATGATTTCAGGTAGTTAAGTTTGTTTGGTGATTGTGTACCTCATATTTATTCATAGACGCTAGTAC
The DNA here is from genome assembly GCA_023614405.1 of Avena insularis. NCBI lineage: Eukaryota > Viridiplantae > Streptophyta > Magnoliopsida > Poales > Poaceae > Avena > Avena insularis. The sequence continues at coordinate 367,469,835 of CM042693.1, read as the reverse complement.
CGACCAAGGATACGAGGAGGAAGGAGGATACTACGAAGAAGAAGCCGATGAGAACTTCAACCACTGCTCTGCACAAGGAAAGCCTAATACTACTAGTTGATTGAGCAGGCTAACCCTTGCAAGATACTATACCTAGGCAAGCAAATACTTGCTTGTTACCATGCCAACTATATGCCTTAAGCATATGTGATCATACCCACTTGATAACCCCAATCCTAGTTTTACTTACAAGCTTTATACTTTATTTCTTTATCAAAGCTATTACTTAGAGATTGCTTAAGTAAATTGTAGATATTAGAAAGATAATTGAAGGTTGCATAAAGAGCATAAAACTGGGCCTAAGCTAGATAACCTTTATATCATCCTAAGGCATGAGGTTGAACTTAGTAAAACTCCCCTAGTTTACCACCCCTCATTAGTACTTACCCACACCTGTAGATGCTAGTGCTAAACATAAAACTTAATCAACTTCAGATGGGAATACTTGGTGGAAAAATGGTTATGAAAACCTTGGAATGATGGATCATTCTATTGAGATGTTTTGACATGTGTTTCCGAACACCAGATGATTTGGATGATGAAAATGTTGAGGCATGAGCCTTAGCCCTTTATAATACTGATGGTTGTCTGGATGCGATACCATTCCAATTTTACCGTACAACCACAATACCCGAGAATTGGGTAGGGCTTGACTGGAAACTTATATACCTTAGTATTGGTTCCCTCACGACCAAGGTCTAAGCTGAGGCTACCTTATGAAGATTGTCCACCTGTGCAGTACCCAAGATGACAGTTGGTCATGGTTGGGAGGCCAAACTCATAGGAGAGGTGCTTATACTAGGGCGTGTAATTGAAAGGTTAGGATTGATTATCCGCATACTGAGTATGGTGAATTCAGGATTTGTTCCTAACGGATGTATCGAATGTTGTGGTGAAAGTGTACAATCTCTGCAGAGTGTCAAACTATTCGAATAGCCGCGTCTGCGGTTATGGATAGTTGGAGTGGCCATATTGTTCCCCCGTCAGATGTTTTCAAAATGATTTGTGAAATGAATTGAGACTTTGACTTGACCACAATAGAGTTGTGATATGAAATACAAGTTCCCACTTAGGTGTTCTAGAATTTCAACTAGCTTTCTTAGTTTCTAAACTTAGTATAGGTAAATCTGGCTTTTTGTAAAACAACCCTAGAGCTTAGTGTCCTACTACAAAAACCTTTTCACTTGTTAGTATTAGTTTGCGAGTACTTAAAGAGTACTCATGGCTTTGTCCCTGGCTATTCCCGTGGCCAGACTATGAAGAGGAGTACCAGGAGGATGGACCCCAGGAAGGTTACGACAACTAGGATCATCTCCCATCGTCAGCATTGCATGTGACCCCGAAGATGGAGCTTCGCCTACGCTATCGTTATTATTACGTAGTCCGCTGCTTGAGTTGTATTAAGAACTGGATCATGAGATCCTTATTTATGTAAGACCTTATATATGGTTTGTAATGGATGATGTACTGTGGTATCCAAATCTGTTATGTCTCGCAAAAATGGTAATCCTGGGATTTCGATGTGTGGCATAACAGGCATCTGGGATTAAAAATCCGGGTGTTGACACTACTCAAGCGGGCAGAGATGGCGCGCTGAAGTTTCACATTTCCCCGCCCCTGCTTTCTTCCTCCTCGCTTCCCTCTCTCCCACCGAGCCTCCACCACCGCCTCCTGCCAACGATACCTGCCTCATAGTCGTCGTGCCCCACCGCGGACAAGTGCCCGGCATCTCGCCACGTCGTGAAAGGTCGCAACTCGCGGGGGGTTCACATAAAGCTTTATTGGCGGAAAGTTTTCGTCGATTTGCGGCAGAGCTTGGATTCGGCCGTGTCGTCGAGCTAGAAGACCCGATTCGGCGGCGGCGGTGACTATCATGCGTCCTCTTTCGATACTGCGGTAAGGTTCGGTCGATTTCGTTCTCGATTTGTCCGGCCGATGCGTTGTTGGCCATGGAGCTTCTCCTTGGGATTTTGTAGATGTCGCTCTCGCTGATCATGGATTTCCTCCTGGACGACTCCTCATATCCGTCCTCCGACTCAGAACTAGGCGAGTTTCTCAACGACGACGACACAGATCAACTCGTCATGATACTGGTGGCGAAGGAGCTCCAAGACCAGGCCAAATTCTTTTGATGGCGGCGTGGGTCGATGTTTGGCCGCGTTTGCGTACCTCAGGATCGAGCACTCGTCCACGCCAACCACATGCAAGACTATTTTGTCGAGGTATCAACATACCCGCCACACCTCTTTCATAGAAGATATCGGATGCGACGTATCTTGTTCATCTACATAGTCAAATCTTGTGAAGCGGACTGTCGCTACTTCACTAGCCGGAGAAATGCCGCCGGCATCTTAGGATTTAGCGCCTACCAAAAAATCTCGGTTGCAATGCGGGTGATTACATATGGCATCTCCGCAGACTATACAGATGAGTACCTTCCCATTGGTGAAGATACCACCATTCAATCTGTCTATATGTTTGCCAAGGTGGTGATCCGGGTTTTTGGACCCAAGTATCTCCATTCCCCAAATGATGAAGATGTGCAAAAATCGCTAGCGATAAATGAGAAAAGTGGTTGGCCGGGGATGCTAGGTAGTGTCGATTGCATGCATTGGAGGTGGAAGATTTGCCCGAAGGCATGGCATGGGCAATATTATGGTAAGAGTCATTATCCCACCATTGTGCTTGAAGCGATGGCATCGAAAGATTTGTGGATTTGGCATTGTTTTTTTTATTGCTAGGATCCCTAAATGACATCAATGTCTTGCATAGATCTGATGGCTACACGTGAGCCTGTTGGGAACCCAAAGAGCAAGGTGTAAAGTAGCACGACAACAAGCCTTCCCTCAGTAATATACCAAGGTTATCGAACCAGTAGGAGGAAGGAAACGTCACACAGGTATTGCAAGCAACATGGAGACCTGCACAACACAAACTCAAGACTTTGCCCCAACTAACAGTGAGGTTGCCAATCTCACCGATTGCTATAATAAAGGATTAAACATATGGTGTGGAAGGTAATGGTTTGTAGCAAGTAAACAAGTAACAGTGAAAGATGTATCAATGGTAAAGATTGGACCGGGTCCATAGTTCACTAGAGGTGCTCTCCTTAGATAAACAACATGGCATGAAGGGTAAACAAATTACAGCAGGACAATTGATAGGAACTGAGCAATGCATAACAATGCAATACCAGACAAAAAGATCCTATGAGATTCGATTGGGCAATACAACAAGATACATAGACCGCCATCCAACTGCATCTATGACTAGAAGTCCACCTTTGGGTTATCATCAACCCTCCAAGATTAAGTTGCGTGCAATGTACAACTGATTTAAGCAAAGTGTGTAAGGTAAACAATCCACTTGTTCCATGAACAAGAGACCGTTGTTTTCTCCCTAGTAGCAACAACACATCTACAACCGAAGATATTTCTGTCACTTCCCTTGGAAACTAGAGGCATGAACCCACTATCGAGCATAAATACCCCCTCTTAGAGTCACTAGCAACTACTTGGCCAAGATAACTACTAACAACGGATAGCATGCAAGACCACAAACAACACAAACATGATAGAATCATAAAGACAAAACCATTAATCAATCTAACATAATAATCTCAGATCTATACATGAAAGCACAAGGAGGAGATACAACCTATAGCTACTACATGGACCCATAGTCCAAGGTGGAACTACTCACGCATCATACCGGAGAAGAAGGCCTCCGGGATGATCTCCCCTCTGGCAGGGTGCCGAGAAGAACTTCAGATCCCCTTGATCTAGGGACGATGGTGGCGACGGCTACAGATGGTTTCGTGGAGTTTTGATCGGGTGTCTAGGGTTTATGCATCGGGGGCTTCTTATACGCGAAGAGGCGAGGCAGGGGGGTACCCGAGGGGCCCACACCCTGCCCAGGCGCGAGCAAGGCTTGGCCGCGCCTGGGGGATGTGGTCACCCCGTGGCTCCCCTCCGTCTCGTACTCTGGCTTCGTGTTCCCCACGGAAAATATTGACTTTGGCTTTTGTTCTGTCCAATTCCGAGAATATTGATTTCTGCCTTTCTGGAACCAAAAATAGTAAAAAACCGGCAACTAGCACTGTGGCAACTTGTTAATAGGTTAGTTCCAGAAAAGATATAAAAACACCTTAAAGTGTAGACAAAGCAAAGCAAAGTAGATACTAAACAAGCATGAAACATCAAAAATTATAGATACGTTTCCGACGTATCAAGATCTCCTTTGGTTGCCAAATTAGTGGTCGGAGAAGCTACGGATTGTAACTACAAAGTCAATGGGCATGACTACACCATGGGCTACTACCTTGCCGATGGTATCTACCCGGCTTGGGCAACATTTGTGAAACCATCCAACATCCCAAAAATAAGAAGGAAGTAAATTTTGCTAAAGCCCAAGAATCATGCTGAAAGGATGTTGAAAGAGCCTTCGTGGTTTTGCAAGCACGGTTTGCCAGTGTTTAGGGTCCATTTAGTTTTTGAGACAATAAAACCCTCTACAACATCATGACATGTTGTTGTTGGAATTATGCCCTAGAGGCAATAATAAAGATGTTATTATTATAATTCTTGTTCATGATAATGTTTATATTCCATGCTAGAATTGTATTAAGCGGAAACTTTAATACTTGTGTGGTTTGTGAACAACACCGTGTCCCTAGTACGCCTCTAAGGACTAGCTCATTGATCAATGATGGTTAAGGTTTCCTAACCATAGACATGAGTTGTCAATTGATAATGAGATCATATCATTAGGAGAATGATATGGTGGACAGACCCAAACTAAGCGAAGCAATTAGATCGTGTCATCGTGTTCGTCTTTGCGAAGATTTTCTTATGTCAAATATTGTATTCCTTAGACCATGAGATAATACAACTCCCTGGTATCGGAAGAAAGCTTTGAGGTCATCAAACGTCATCCTATGAGAGGGTGATCATAAAGGTGTCTCTCAGGTGATCGGAAAGTATCCGTTGGGTTGTGTGTATCGAGATGGGATTTGTCCCTCCCAAGTCGGAGAGATATACTTGCCCACTCGGTAATCGATATCAACACCGCTTGCAAGCATGTGGTTAAGGAGTTAATCACAAAGTGATATCAGATTACGGAGCGAGTAAAGTACTTGCTGTGAACGAGATTGAACTAGGTATGACTGCATCGACGATCGAATCTCGCAAGTAAAATATCGCGAGACGAAGGGAATATATATATGGGATTGATTGAATCCTGGCATCGTGGTTCATCCGATATGATCATCGATGAATGTGTGGAGTCAATATGGGTTTCTAGACCCATTGTTGATTATTGATAGAAGATCATGTCTGCATATTCTCGAACCCGCAGGGTCACACACTTAACGTGTCTCGACGCTAGGATAGATTGGATAATTGGTTTATGAGTTTTTGTTCGGAGTCTCGGATGGGATCTGGGACATCACGAGAGGTTCCGGAGTGGTCCGGAGAATAAGATTCATATAAGGCAGTGCAGTTTTTGGAGTTCGGAATTGTTCCGGGTTAATCTATATTGTACCAGAAGCTTCTAGAACCTTCCGGAAGGGGACCAACGTGGCCACACCTTCCGGGAGGGGGCATGGGCCTATGAGGGAGTTCCCTGGTCACTTTGGGCCAGGGGCACAAGGCCCCATAGGGCCCAGCCGGCCTAGAGAGGTTTAAATTCGAGATAGAGTTTCTAGAAGGGGGGGGGGGTTTCCTTGCCCCCACTCCTCCTCCTTGGGGCCACCGGTTTGGGCTTGGGGGAGCGGCTAGGGCTGCGCCCCCCCTCTATATAAAGAGGGGTGGGGGCGCACCAACCCCCCACACCTTCCCCTCCAACCCTAGCTGCCCTGCTGCCCTCCTCTCTCCCTCCCGACTGCTTGTAGGCGAAGCCCTGCTGCAGAAATTCTCCACCAATTGCACCGCGCCGTCGCGTTGTAGATCCAACCCATCTCTCCACCATACTTGCTGGACCAAGGAAGGAGGAGATGTCGAGGTGCTGCACGTGTGCATCTCACGGAGGCACCGCCACTTGTGGTGCTAGATCGGATCGGATCGCGAGGAGGAGAAGCGAGTACGACTACATCACCCACGTTCCGATTTAACGCTCTCCAGCGAATCTTCAAGGGTATGAAGATCTAATCCAATCTCTCTCGTTGTTTGCATCTCCTAGATTAGATCTTGGCTTTCCCTCTGTTCGCATCCGTAGAAAATTTTGATTTACTATGCCGCGAAACCCTTCAGTGGTATCAGAGCTAGATCTATGCGTAGATGTGTTTCACGAGTAGAACGCAACATGGTTGTTGCGGGCGCTGATGTTTTCTGTTGCAAGCCTCTTGTTTGTGTTCTTCTTATGACGCGGGATAGTGAGATTGAAGCGGTCCAGGCCAACCTTACGCGACGTCGTCATGAGACCGTCCGCACTTGACGTGTGGCTTCTTCCACACATGCGGCTGGTGGATGTCAGTTTCTCTCACTATAGTTGTCATGGGATTAACACCGGAGTTTGGCAACCATAATATCACCGTTGTGGATTTCCGTAGGTAAGAATCGTGCTTAGCATCTACTCCCATAAGCCACGTAAAACATGCAACAACAAAGTAGAGGCGTCTAACTTGTTTTTGCAGGGAGTGTTTTCTGTGATATGGTATGGCCCAAGATGTGATGTGTATAATGTATGCGATGATCATGTTTTGTAATGTTTCACGACTTGCATGTCGATGAGTACACAACCGGCAGGAGCCATATGGTTGTCTTTATAATTGTGTATGACCTGTGTGTCAACTTCTTATACGCCATGTAATAGTTTCACTTGATCGCTAAGTAGTTAGTGTAGGGGTTCGTAGCATGGAAAACAAAAAATTTCTATCGCATACAAACAAACAAGCCAAGATCTATCTACTAGATTGTAGCAACGAGTCGATAGAGGAACTCACCCTCGAAGATTCCAAAGCGGTTAACGAGAGCAGATTCTCGTGGGTGATGTAGTCGTACTCTTTCCGATCTCAAGATCGCATAGACGATCCTTCGGTATACGTTCAGCGACCCTTGCAGCGATCGGTCACTACGTTAAATTTTCGACGAAGACCTTCCTCTCCCTTGTTCCAGCAGGCAGCGGAGGTTGTAGCACTCTCCTCGCGATTCCGGCAGCACAACGGCGTGGTACCGGAAGTAGAGGGGAGATCCCGCAGGGCTTCGCCTTAAGCCGGTGCGAGTATGGTGGAGCTTATGAGAGAGGCTATTAGTGGTCTAGTAATTAGACACACCAATTAGAAGGCTCTAAACCAATTAGAAGGCTCTAAACCAATTAGAAGGCTCTAAACCGAAATAGCTCTAAACCGGGGTTTAGGTCTAGGGTTTAGTTTAGAGGATAGGAACTTGTGTGTGTAAGGAGGGGAGCCCTGCCCCTCCTTATATAGGTGGGAGGGGCTGGCCGGCCAAGGGGAGGGAGTGGAGTCCCTCCCCAACTCGGCCTTGAGGTGGGGCACCGGCTTGGGGAGGAGGGAATCCCTCCCCAACTCGGTTTCCACTTCTCCTCCTCTTTCCACTTTCCAAAACTTGCCGTTTGACTTTCAAACTAGCCGTTTGACTTTTCAATTTAGGATTTAAATAAACCCTTTATTTTGGACAGCGAGAACACTTAGTACATGATGCAATCATTCCAATGTGTAATGACACATTCATGTACCCTTCCCCCTCCGGAGTGCCGGACATTCCGGGACCTTCTAGAATGTTCCCGATGAAAACACCGGAACCATTCCCCAACTCCGCAGGACTTTCCTTATATGAATCTTATTCTCCGGACCATTCCGGATCTCCTCGTGATATCCCGGATCCCATCCGAGACTCCGAACAACATTCGGTCTCTTTCTCATAATACCATAACTACTCAAACAACGTCGAATCCTTAAGTGTGTCTCCCTACGGTTCGTGAATTATGCGGACATGATCGAGACACTTCTCCGATCAATAACCAATAGAGGAATCTGGAAATTCATATGGCTCCCACATATTTCTACGATTACTTTGCGATCGAATGAACCACTTACATACGATACCAATTTCCCTTTGTCTCACGATATGTTACTTATCCGAGGTTATGATCGTCGGTATCTCTGTATACCTAGTTCATCCTCGTTACTGATAAGTACTCTTTTCTCGTTCCCGTGATATGTGATCCCTTGTGACCAAGTCACATGCTTGCAAGCTAATTGGATGACATTTCACCGAGAGGGCCCAGAGAATATCTATCCGTCATGTGGATGGACAAATCCCACTCTTGAACCATGTGTTTCAACCAATACTTTCCGAACACTCAATGCCACCTTTATAGCCACCCTGTTACGGTGTGGTGTTTGATGACATCAAAGCATCCATCCGGTAAAGGTGATATGCATGATCTCATGGTCGAAGGAATTAGGTTACTATGTATCAGAAAGCATATAGCAATTGAACTATTGAAATGACTTGATCTTTATGCTACGCTTGTCTATAGGAGTATGTCCACCATATCATTCTCCTAACGATATGATCTTGTTGTTGATAACATCTCAAATGTTCATGATAGGGAAACCACAATCATCAATCAACCAACAAGCTAGTGAAGTATAGAGGCTATACTAGGGACTTCAAATTAAGCTTACAATTCACACAAGTATTAATGTTTCCGGTTAATACAATTATAGCATGAATGTAAACATTTTATCATAAGTATGAAGATATGATAATAACCTACTTTATTATTGCCTCTTGGGTATATCTCCAACAGTCTCCCACTTGCACTAGAGTCAATAATCTAGTTTCAAACCTTTGTGTATTCAACACTTATGGCTTTCCGGTGTTGTATGTACACGATTGCTAGTGGTCAACTGATCTCCGGATCTGACACTTCCAGGTCCGTGTGTAATTGCATGTCTTTGCGTCTCTACGCATCACTCATTCTCTAATGAGATGGCTTTGTATAAATTTGGTCTTTCGGTGTGACCTTTAGTTCTTTGGGGTTAAAACATGTTGACAATATTGTCGTACAATATATCTTCATAGTATTATCCCGCTGTGAACTACACCTAGTTTGATAACAAACTACTTGACACAAATGCCCTCTTTTGCTGCTATAATAGCAGTCATATATTTAGCCTTTTGTTGTAGTATCTGTCACAATGTCTTAACTTTGGAACTCATCCAAATCCATTATGGAACTCACTTTCCATTATATTGTGCCACCCTTAGTTTAGATTGAGATAAACTAAATTTGTATTTTGTGACAAAGCTAGTATCAATGTAGTACTTTTACAATGAACTAACCATCTATTTGTCACTTCTACAAATAATATACTCTTAGTTCTTCCAAAAGATCATAAGAATATCTTACTATCGTCCAATGATCATCTTTATGAATCATTCTGGTATATGCTCATAATATTTATAGCATAGGACATATCTGGATTTGTACATATCACAGTATGATTGATATAAATACTCTTTGTGATTTCATACATCAAGTATCAATTTATACTCGAATCTTTGTTTCACTTACCAAGTGCCAATACACTTGAATATATCATCAACATTGAACTCTTTCAATCCTTTCTGTGCAACAAGAACCTTTCTTGTAGTTTCTATATTGAATTCATTCAATATCTCGTCTATGTACTTCTGGCACAACCATATTAGCATCTATTGATGCCAAATATTTGGGTTTTGCCTAAGTCTTTCATCGGGATGAAATTCTTAATATGTGTTAATAAAAGATATATTATTTCCAATCAACAATATGTCTTCCACATAATGTATTAGAAACATGTCTTAGCGCTCCCACTTAATTTCTTGCAAATGCAAGCATCTTCATTGTCTCCGATGAAATTAAACTCTTTTAACAGTTTCATCATAGTGAAGATTCCAACTCCGCTATGCTTACTTCAACCATTGAAGTTTGCATATGCTTTTAGCATCCTTTGAATTAACAAAACCCTTTGGACCGTGTTATGCACATGTCCTAGGTAACGATTCTATTAGAAGAACTTGTTTTGTTTATTCAACTACCATATAACAAATTTATATGTAGTGGTTGCTACATTAATCCGTCTAGACTAAATATCACTATGAAAGATCAAATCTTGTCATATACAACCTTTGAACATTGTTGTGAACTCTTTCCCAACATGTCAACTATTTATAGATGTGAAACATCCATGTCTACTTCTTTATAGATCCAAACACAACTGCAAGGTCTTTACACCTTTTTCGAGGGTCCTTCAAGTTCAAAACTTGATTTCTCGTGTATGGAACTATCACGGATTTTATGGCTTCAAGCCATTTGACGGAGTCAGGGCCCATCATCGCTTCTTTGCATGTAGTAGGTTCATTATTCTCAAATAATGATTCAACCCTCAAATCTTGGTATTTGATTGTTCATCAGACCTACTTGTTTCAATAGGAACTTAGACCTCCGTGACCACAATCTTTGAGGCACGTGAGCCATGAGCATTGTTGCTGCCTCCGGAACACTTTTCGGTGCTGCGCAACTCTGCACATATAGCTAAGGTTCCTTTAACCTTATCAAAGTTCTATTGTCCTCCCACTTAACTTTTCACGAAAAATTCCTTCTCAAAGAAACTTGACGTTCTAAGTGACAAACACTTTTGTCTCCGGTGTTTATGGAGGAATACTTAACAGTAATACAAAGACAGGTTTATCCGACTTTGGTTGCACACATCTTTCTTATGCATAGCATACCAATGTTTAAGAAAGGACTACTTGGGTTTTATCCCAAACCATAACTTTATATGGTGTCATTTCGACGGATTATGATGGAGCTCTTTTTAGTGGAAAACGGTAATCTCCAAAGCTTTTAATCTTTAAAATATAATGGCAGTTCTATGAATTACACCTTTGATCTTACCATGTCAAACAAGGTTTTAATTACATATCTCGAACGCTCCATACTCTTATGGTGTTTCGGGAAATGCAAATCCACAGAACGATTCCTTAAATCTTAGGTATTATGCTAAACTTGTAACTTAAATATCTTCCTTTATGATCTTATCATAAACTATTTATATTCTTGTTACAATGATTTTGCACTTCATCTTAAAATTCTTTGAACTTTTCAAATATTTCACACTTCATCCTTATTAAGTAAATATTCATATATTCACTCAAATTTTCGGAGAAAGCATATGAAGTTGAAATCCATCGCTCTTGACTACACATAATGGATTTTGTACAACAATATGCACAAGTTCCAATAAGCTAGTCATTCATTCCCTTTTGGCCTATGAACGAAGTTTTAATTATCTCTAGGAAAGTTTCACAAACGTTTATTTGATCAAAATCAAATAGACTCCAAAATTCCATCCATATGGATTTTCTTCATGTTTTCTTTCCAATATAATTTAAACGGCGATGTCACTTCCTAAGTGATCTTTCAATCAATTTGTCTTTCGACAATTTTAGCACTAGTTTTATGGATGTGATTTCTCCAACGAGATTTGTGAATCATCCATCTTTTATGGATTACGGCAATTATTTGAACAACCCTTTTGTTCTCATAATACCTGATAAAACAAATCTTGAAGGCAAGCTTTGATGTTTAACGAGCAACACAATAACCCTTTATTTTGTTCTCGATGAACATCATCACATATTCTTTTGCTAGTTACTTTAGGCCATTGTAGTTCATGAATTGTGTTGTTTCGTATGACGATTCATACCAACAAATTCAGTATCAAATACTTAAGAACCACATTGTTTAATAAGCAAAGAATATAGCCATAACACGTATATCATCTATATACTTAAACTGAACAATTCTAGTCTTTTCTTTTCTGCCATATACTTATGAGATTCTCTTTCAGTATTTCCTTTTCTGTTTGAAAGAATCTATCAACATCAATAGTGGAGTCATACATATGACACATAGTCCAAAGCGTGTACAGTTAAATACCAATGTCTTTGAACTTGCACTTTGAAGTAGATCACCATTATCAAATATTTGGTGTTCTTTCAAATTCCTTTCTTTAGTTAACTCTTGGTGTAGTAAACATTTTACCTACATCAAATATTCACCTTCATTATGGATTTATCCATGATCAAGCTACTTTAGCTTATAACGGTGAATCGTGAGTATAATGTTGCTCTCCAAAACCTTTTGGAAGATTAGGACAACTAGTGTCTCCAACCTTTTGCAAATTCTCATCAAAATATGAGAACATGAACTTTGCCATATTATACTCTATCATGTTGTAACCAAAACTTTGTTTCAGATATCACAATATCTTCCACACATCATGGTTTCTGAAACAACTCTTTCAGATCCTAGATAACCTTGATATTAAGATAATCTTTTGAATATCAAGAATCATGGAGACAAACATGATACTTATATACTAACATTTGGAATTGTTACTCTTGATTTAATACTAATTATTAAACTTCATGGAGTAACCGGAACTTACTGAAAGTTTGCAATAGGACTTTAAACTTTAGATTAACACTTCAAAACAATATGATACCAGTTCGTAAAGTAACTAACCAGAATTCTATAGTTCTATTATCTCAATTATAACTAAGCGCAAGGTGGTAAACGGATGCCAATGACTACAACAACTATGCAAATTCACTTTGATTTAGTTTATGATAAATTGAGTTCTAATTAATAATTAAATTAATCTAGGTGAACTCCCACTCAAAACAATATCCCTCACATTGTTTTAGTGATCACATGAACCAAATCCACCATATCAAAACCGATCATCACGAGAGTTGATATAGCTTCAATGGCGAACAATCGACATGTTCATCATATCTACTATATGACTCATGCTCTACCTTTCGTAATCCGTGTTCCCGAGGCCATGTCTACATGCTAGGCTCGTCAAGATCAAACCTTAGCTACCGCATAAGCAAATCTGGCTTGCTTACGTTGTATTCACCCGGAATCAAAGACACCCGATCATCACGTGGTGCTTGAGCGACAAGCTTTGGCAACGGTGCATACTAAGGGTGAACACTTTAGAACTTGAAATTTATGTGCATGAGGGATCATCTTATAATGCTACCGTCAATACTAAGCAATACAAGATGCATAAAGGATTAACATCACATGCAATTCATAATATGTGATATGATATGGCCTTTCTTCTTTGTGCTTCCGATCTCCATCTTCAAGCACGAACATGATCTCCATCATCACCGGCATAGCATCAAGGTCAATGACGCTTCTTCATGGTTGTCGTCCACCAGCTTCAACTATTACAACTATTTTGAATAGACACGCAGGTCTTAACAAAAATTAAAGACAACCATATGGCTCCTGCCGGTTGCTAACTTACAATAAGGAACATTGCATACATCAAATATAATCACAATCATGGCCATATCACATCACTGCACACCCCTGCAAAATAAAGTTAGACGCTTCTACTTTCTTTGCATATTTTACGTGGTTTGGGGCTTTCAATAAGTGTCGTTCTAACTTACGAACAAGGACCACAACATTGATGCTAGCATTGTTGATTACCCGTTGTAAATTGGATCTTTACTATGCTAGGAGAAACAGGCACCCGCAAAGCCACTTATGCAATACAAGTTGCATGTCAAGCGTGGAGCAAGTCTCATGAACGATGTCATGTAAGGTTAGCCCGGGCCGCTTCATCCCAACATACCGCAAGATGCAAAGTACACAAGAAGTAATCGACAATAAAAGCATCAACGCCCACAATGACCATTGTGTTCTACTCGTCTGTGAGATCTACATATAGACACGGCTCGATACCCTTTGTAGGGGTTCGTAGCATGGAAAACAAAAATTTCTATCGCATACAAACAAACAAGCCAAGATCTATCTACGAGTTGGTAGGAACGAGTCGATTGAGGAACTCTCCCTCGATGCTTCCACAGCGGTTACCGCGAGCAGATTCTCGTGGGTGATGTAGTCGTACTCTTTCGTATCTCAAGATCGCGTGAGCGATCCTTCAGCGCCACGTTCGGCAGCACTCCCTTGATCGGTCCACCGTTCGGTACTTTCGGCGAAGACCTTCCTCTCCCTTGTTCCAGTGAGCGGAGGTTGTAGCACTCTCCTCGCGATTCGGCAAAGACACTGGGCGTGGTACCGAAGTAGAGGAGATCCCGAGGCTTCGCCTTAAGCGGTGCAGTATGGTGGAGCTTATGAGAGAGGCTATTAGTGGTCTAGTAATTAGACACACCCATTAGAAGGCTCTGAACCAATTAGAAGGCTCTAAACGAAATAGCTCTAAACCGGGGTTTTAGGTCTAGGGTTTAGTTTAGAGGATAGGAACTTGTGTGTGCTAGGAGGGAGCCCTGCCCCTCCTTATATAGGTGGGAGGGCTGGCCGGCCAAGGGGAGGGAGTGGAGTCCCTCCCCAACTCGGCCTTGAGGTGGGGCGCCGGCTTGGGGAGGAGGGAATCCCTCCCCAACTCGGTTTCCACTTCTCCTCCTCTTTCCACTTTCCAAAACTTGCCGTTTGACTTTCAAACTAGCCGTTTGACTTTTCAATTTAGGATTTAAATAAACCCTTTATTTTGGACAGCGAGAACACTTAGTACATGATGCAATCATTCCAATATGTAATGACACATTCATGTACCCTTCCCCTCGGAGTGCGGACATTAGGGACCTTCTAGAATGTTCCGATGAAAACACGGAACCATTCCCCAACTCCGAAGGACTTTCCTTATATGAATCTTATTCTCCGGACCATTCCGGATCTCCTCGTGATATCCCGGATCCCATCCGAGACTCCGAACAACATTCGGTCTCTTTCTCATAATACCATAACTACTCAAAACAACGTCGAATCCTTAAGTGTGTCTCCCTACGGTTCGTGAATTATGCGGACATGATCGAGACACTTCTCCGATCAATAACCAATAGAGGAATCTGGAAATTCATATGGCTCCCACATATTTCTACGATTACTTTGCGATCGAATGAACCACTTACATACGATACCAATTTCCCTTTGTCTCACGATATGTTACTTATCCGAGGTTATGATCGTCGGTATCTCTGTATACCTAGTTCATCCTCGTTACTGATAAGTACTCTTTTCTCGTTCCCGTGATATGTGATCCCTTGTGACCAAGTCACATGCTTGCAAGCTAATTGGATGACATTTCACCGAGAGGGCCCAGAGAATATCTATCCGTCATGTGGATGGACAAATCCCACTCTTGAACCATGTGTTTCAACCAATACTTTCCGAACACTCAATGCCACCTTTATAGCCACCCTGTTATGGTGTGGTGTTTGATGACATCAAAGCATCCATCCGGTAAAGGTGATATGCATGATCTCATGGTCGAAGGAATTAGGTTACTATGTATCAGAAAGCATATAGCAATTGAACTATTGAAATGACTTGATCTTTATGCTACGCTTGTCTATAGGAGTATGTCCACCATATCATTCTCCTAACGATATGATCTTGTTGTTGATAACATCTCAAATGTTCATGATAGGGAAACCATAATCATCAATCAACCAACAAGCTAGTGAAGTATAGAGGCTATACTAGGGACTTCAAATTAAGCTTACAATTCACACAAGTATTAATGTTTCCGGTTAATACAATTATAGCATGAATGTAAACATTTTATCATAAGTATGAAGATATGATAATAACCTACTTTATTATTGCCTCTTGGGTATATCTCCAACAGTTAGCAATAGTTGTAGTTGCTATTCGTGGTGGAGGCAATCATGGTGGAGTGATGGAGATCATGCCGGAGCGCACAAGATGGAGATCATTGCGCGAAGATTGGCTATACCATGTCACATTAAAGTTATATGCATGTGATGTTTATCCTTTTATGTATCTTATCATGCTTAGATCGCGACGGTAGCATTATAAGATGATTCCTCACTTAAAGATCAAGATAAAACTGTGTTCTCCCCAAGTATGCACCGTTGCGAAAGTTAAAAGTGTCCAAGCATCACGTGATGATCGGGTGCTATAGACTCTCGCTCACATACAACAGGTGCAAGCCAGTTTTACTGCAGCGGAAATACTTGGGTCTAACTTGACGAGCCTAGCATGTACAGACATGGCCTCGGAACACATGAACCGAAAGGTTAAGCATGAGTCATATGAATGATATGATCGACACTTCGTTGTCCACCATTGAAACCACATCTCATCTCGTGAAGATCGGATTAGGTGTGGTGAATTTGGATCGTGTTCACTAAACAACTTGAGGGATGTTGAATTTAGTGGGAGTTCATCTAGTAATTTGATTAAAAGTTGAACTATTTATCATGAACATAGTCTAAATTGTACTTGCCAATACTGTAGATCACATGGCCAAGTCCAACTTCAACTTCAACGTTTTTCTTTGAGAAGGAAAAGCTTAGAAACACTGGGTCTAACTTCACCAATTGGTTCCGCACTCTAAGAATCATTCTCTCTGGCGGTCAAAAGGACTATGTCCTTGGGAAAGCGTTAGGTGACCCCTGCAAGCTAGCGGTGATGAGAAAAGTCTATCGGTCGGCATAAAGATGATTATGGTGTGATTAAGAGCACCATGTTGTTTGCTATGGAACCGAACTTCAAAATCGTTTTGAAGACTATCCGGCCCTTTGAGATTCTCGAAGAGCTGAAAACCATGTTTGGACTCAGGCCCGTTCTAAGAGATATGAGATCTCCGAGAAGTTCTTTAAGCGCAAGATGGAGGAAGGGAGTTCCGTTAGTGAGCACGCCATTAAGATGACGGGCTACACTCAACGCTGTGAGCAACCTGGAATGCACGATTCGGAGGAGCTCAAGATTGACAGGTCTGCAATCACTCCTCCCGGCTACAAAAGTTTTGTAGTGACTCACAATCAGATTGGTTCCACTAATACGATCACCGAGCTCTTCGCAAAGTGAAGGCATGAAGTGGACATCAAAAGGATAATCATGTGTTGATGGTCAACAAGCCCACCTTTAAGAAAGGTAAAGGAGCAAAGAAGCCCTTCAAGAAAGGCGGACAAGCGCATTGCCCTGAGAAGAAGCTCAAGTCTGGTCCTAAACCGGACCTTTGAGTGCTTCTATTGCAAGGACAAGGGTCCTTTGGGCGCAATTGTCCGGAGTACTTAGCGGACAAGAAGGCTGGCACCATCAAAGGTATATTTGATATACATGTTATTGATGTTTTCCTTACTAGCCCTCGTTGTAGTGCACAGGTATTTGATACCGGTTCGTTGCTAATATTTGTAACTCGAAGCAGGAGCTACGGAATGAGCGGCGGACTTGCGAGGATGAGGTGACGATGCGTGTTGGCAACGGATCAAGAGTTGATGTGATGGCGTCGTCACGCTCTCCTTAGTTTTACCTTGAGGATTAGTTTTAAACCTTAATAAATGTTATTATGTACTGCGTTGAGCATGAACATTATTTCTGGATCGTGTTTATTGCAAGACGGTTATTCATTTAAATCGGAGAATAATGGTTGTTCTATTTATATGAGTAACATCTTTATGGTCATGCACCTCTTGTGAATGGTTTATTTCTTCTAAATCTCGAAAGGGATGAAACACATATCCATAACATTGAGGCTAAGAGATGCAAAGTAGATAGTGATAATACTACTTATTTGTGGCAATTGTCGTCTAGGTCATATTGGTGTAAAGCGCATGAAGAAACTCCATTCGATGGACTTTTGGAGTCTCTTGATTTTGAATCATTTGACACATGCGAACCATGCCTCATGGGCAAGATGATCAAAACCCGTTCTCGGTATGATGGAGCGAACAGCGGACTTGTTGGAAATCATACATACCGATGTATGCGGACCGATGAGTGTTTGGCCGGTGGATATCGCTATTTCCTCACTTTTACCGATGACTTAAGTAGATATGGGTATATCTATTTAATGAAACATAAATCTGAAACATTTGAAAAGTTCAAGGAATTTCAGAATGAAGTGGAGAACATCGTAACAGAAAGATTAAGTTTCTACGATCCGATCGTGGGGGCGAATATTTGAGTTATGATTTTCTCACGCATCTTAAAGCAAGCGAAATTGTTTCGCAACTCACGCCACCCGGAACACCACAGTAGCAATGGTGTGTCTGAGCGGAATCGAACCTTATTAGATATGGTCCGATCAATGATGTCTCTTAATGATTTGCCGTTATCATTTTGGGGTTATGCATTAGAAACCGCTGCATTCACTTTAAATAGGGCTCCATCTAAATCCGTTGAGACGACACCGTATGAACTGTGGTTTGGTGCTAAACCTAAGTTGTCGTTTCTTAAAGTTTGGGGATCTGAAGCTTCGTCAAGAAGTTGATGCCGGACAAGCTCGAACCCAAAGCGGAGAAATGCGTCTTCATAGGATACCCTAAGGAAACTATTGGGTATACCTTCTATCACAGAACCGAAGGCAAAGTGTTTGTCGCAAAGAACGGTTCCTTTCTTGAGAAGGAGTTTCTCTCGAAAGAAGTGAGTGGGAGGAAAGTAGATCTAGACGAGGTTATTGAACCTTCTCTTGAGTTGGAGAGTAGCAAAGACCTGAAATTGTTCCAGTTTGCACCAACAATAGAGGAAGCTAATAACAAGGATCATGAAGCTGGACGATGCTCACTTCGAACGTCAGCAGTCGACAAGGTCGCGTGCCCCTCCTGAGTGGTACGGCAACCCTGTCTTGACTGTCTTGTTAGTAGAAGACAGTGAACCTATGAACTATGAGGAAGCGATGATGAGCCCAGACTCTGAGAAATGGCTAGAAGCCATGAAATCCGAATTGGAATCCATGAGCGAAAACCAAGTATGGACTTTGGTGGACCCTCCTAACGACCGAAAGGCCGTTGAGTGCAAATAGATCTTCAAGAAGAAAATGGACGCGGATGGTAATGTTACCGTCTATAAAGCACAGCTTGTTGCGAAAGGTTTTCGACAAGTTCAAGGTGTTGACTACGATGAGACTTTCTCTCCCGTAGTGATGTTTAAGTCCATTCGGATTTTATTAGCAATTGCTGCGTTTCATGATTATGAAATATGGCAGATGGATGTCAAGACTGCTTTCCTCAATGGCAACATTGATGAAGAGTTGTATATGATGCAACCCGAAGGTTTTGTCGATCCTAAGGATGCTGATAAATTATGCAAACTTCAGCGTTCCATTTATGGACTGAAGCAAGCATCTCGGAGTTGGAACCTTTGTTTTGATCAAGTGATCAAGAGCTTTGGATTTGTTCCAAATTGCTACGAAGCTTGTATCTACAAGAAAGTGAGTGGGAGCTCGGTGACGTTTCTGGTACTATATGTGGATGACATATTGATTATTGGAAATTACATCAACATGCTTAACGATGTGAAGAGTTATTTGAACAAGTGTTTTTCAATGAAAGACCTAGGTGAAGCTGCTTATATATTGGGCATCAAGATCTATAGAGATAGACAAAGACGCCTGATAGCTTTAAGCCAGAGTACATACCTAGACAAAGTTCAAAAGGTTCGTAATGGATAAGGCAAAGAAAGGTTCGGTGCCTATGTTGTCGGTAAGATATTGAGCAAGGCTCGGTGTCCACTACGGTAAATGATAGGGAAGCTATGAGCAAAGTGCCTTATGCCTCGGCCATAGGTTCTATCATGTATGCCATGCTGTGTACTAGACCGGATGTGTCCAATGCTCTTAGTTTGACGAGCAGATATCAAAGTGATCTAGGAGTGGAACACTGGACAGCCGTGAAGAACATCCTAAAGTACCTAAATAGGACTAAAGAAATGTTCTTAGTCTATGGGGGTGATGAACAGCTTGTCGTAAAAGGTTACGTCGACGCTAGTTTTGACACCGACAAGGATGATTCCAAGTCTCAGACAGGATACGTGTATATTTTGAATGGAGGAGCTGTGAGCTAGAGAAGCTGCAAGCAAAGCGTGATCGCGGGATCTACAGTAGAAGCGGAATACATGGCTGCTGCAGAAGCGTCAAGTGAAGGAGTTTGGATCAGAAACTTCATCACTGAGCTTGGAGTGGTTCCAAGTGCATTGGACCCACTGGAGATATTGTGTGACAACACTGGCGCCATAGCACTCGCTAAGGAACCAAGATATCATCCAAAGACCAAGCATATCAATCGAGTTTCATATAATCCGAGATTATATAGCAGATGGAGATCTGAAGATCAGCAAAGTACATACAGATCTGAATGTCGCAGATCCATTGACTAAACCTCTTCCACGTGCAAAACATGATCGACACCTCGATTGCCATGGGTGTGAGATTGTTGCCAAATATAAACTAGATTATTGACTCTAGTGCAAGTGGGAGACTGTTGGAATTATGCCCTAGAGGCAATAATAAAGATGTTATTATTATAATTCTTGTTCATGATAATGTTTATATTCCATGCTAGAATTGTATTAAGCGGAAACTTTAATACTTGTGTGGTTTGTGAACAACACCGTGTCCCTAGTACGCCTCTAAGGACTAGCTCATTGATCAATGATGGTTAAGGTTTCCTAACCATAGACATGAGTTGTCAATTGATAATGAGATCATATCATTAGGAGAATGATATGGTGGATGACCAAACTAAGCGAAGCAATTAGATCGTGTCATCGTGTTCGTCTTTGCGAAGCTTTTCTTATGTCAAATATTGTATTCCTTAGACCATGAGATAATACAACTCCCTGGTATCGGAAGAAAGCTTTGAGGTCATCAAACGTCATCCTATGAGAGGGTGATCATAAAGGTGTCTCTCAGGTGATCGGAAAGTATCTGTTGGGTTGTGTGTATCGAGATGGGATTTGTCCCTCCCAAGTCGGAGAGATATACGGGCCCACTCGTAATCGATATCAACACCGCTTGCAAGCATGTGGTTAAGGAGTTAATCACAAAGTGATATCGGATTACGGAGCAGTAAAGTACTGCTGTGAACGAGATTGAACTAGGTATGACGGCATCGACGATCGAATCTCGCAAGTAAAATATCGCGAGAAGGGAATATATATGGAATTGATTGAATCCTGGCATCGTGGTTCATCCGATATGATCATCGATGAATGTGTGGAGTCAATATGGGTTTCCGCACCCTGTTGATTATTGATAGAAGATCATGTCTGCATATTCTCGAACCCGCAGGGTCACACACTTAACGTGTCTCGACGCTAGGATAGATTGGATAATTGGTTTATGAGTTTTTGTTCGGAGTCTCGGATGGGATCCGGGACATCACGAAAGGTTCCGGAGTGGTCCGGAGAATAAGATTCATATAAGGCAGTGCAGTTTTTGGAGTTCGGAATTGTTCCGGGTTAATCGGTATTGTACCAGAAGCTTCTAGAACCTTCCGGAAGGGGACCAACGTGGCCACACCTTCCGGGAGGGGGCATGGGCCTATGAGGGAGTGCCCTGGTCGCTTTGGGCCAGGATCACAAGGCCCCATAGGGCCCAGCCGGCCTAGAGAGGTTTAAACTCGAGATAGAGTTTCTAGAAGGGGGGGGGGGTTCCTTGCCCCCACTCCTCCTCCTTGGGGCCGCCGGTTTGGGCTTGGGGGAGCGGCTAGGGCTGCGCCCCCCTCTATATAAAGAGGGGTGGGGGCGCACCAACCCCCCACACCTTCCCCTCCAACCCTAGCTGCCCTGCGACCCTCCTCTCTCCCTCCCGACTGCTTGTAGGCGAAGCCCTGCTGCAGAAATTCTCCACCAATTGCACCACGCCGTCGCGTTGTAGATCCAACCCATCTCTCCACCATACTTGCTGGACCAAGGAAGGAGGAGACGTCGAGGTGCTGCACGTGTGCATCTCACGGAGGCACCGCCACTTGTGGTGCTAGATCGGATCGGATCGCGAGGAGGAGAAGCGAGTACGACTACATCACCCACGTTCGTTAACGCTCATTGTCTTGAATCTTCAAGGGTATGCAGATCTAATCCAATCTCTCTCGTTGTTTGCATCTCCTAGATTAGATCTTGGCTTTCCCTCTGTTCGCATCCGTAGAAAATTTTGATTTACTATGTCGCGAAACCCTTCAGTTGTGTGATTCTCCACAACATGATCATAGAAGATAAAGAGAGGGTTAAATCTAGAGTGCTTTTATGACAATATTGGTACCCGTGTGCAACCATACCGAAACCCCGATCATATTCAAGGGTTTCTCAAGACCCATAGATAGATTGAAGATGCAGCCACACACGTTCATCTCAACAATGATCTCATCGAACATCATTGGATGCTAAATGGCAAGAAGTGATGGCCCTTTGTCTTTCATTCATTTGTTAATTTGATTTGAACAATTATTTGTGTGAGTTGAACAATGTATTATTGTATGAATTATTTGATTTGAACAATTATTGTAATTTGATTTGAGGAATATTGTAATAATTTGAATATTATGTATCGTGATGTTTAAAACATTGATCAAAATTTGATGTGTTTCCTTTCCATTTGCGGGTTCAGTTTTTGTGCCCGCGTCGAGCAGTCGTCGCAAACGCAAACGGCGAAATGGAATATGCGAATATTCCATTTTGTGATTCGTGTTTAGGGGACCGCTTGGTGCGGGCACAAAAAACGTTAGGATTCGTGTTTATGACGCGCTGTACTCGCACGTTTGCGGTTTAGGATATACATTAGATGTTAAAGTTGCTCTTAGTATTTGAACCAGTGATACGACCATGTCTCTAACCTGGTACGTATTTTGTGTGGCACTAACATGTCACTACAACTACCCTAGTGGCACGGGTAGAGAATTGTGAAGGATCATGTCATGTGGTGCCTTTGGAAAGGGAAGACACTGAACGGGTGCTTTCATGACTAATCAAGTTTTCATCTTGGCAATGTGTGGATGTACTGTTGGAACACCCCCTGTCGACTGGCCGGTCCCGAGGCTGTTCCACACCCGAGGAAGAAGACTAGAGTCGAAGGCACACAAATTACACAAGAATATGGCATAGGGAACAAAGGGAACTTTATTGATCTTTCTCTCGGTAAACTCCCGTACAATGATTGCTCCTCTATTTATAGACTAAGGGGATAGGATACCCACATGGGCCAACCCTAGCCTGGTAGAGGCCACACCGAATGACCTCTATTGGCCCAGTTTCCCAACACTCCCCCTGGGTATCTTATTTGTATAACCATGGCTTAAAACTCCGAAAAACCCAGTGGAAAAAATATGGAGAAATGCACATGGTATACTTCTTGCTATGTTGCACGAATTGCCTCATTAAAAACCTCATGTGAGAAACTTTATAAAACTCACTAAGGGAAAAAGAGTACAATTCACTTAACTATAAAGTTAAGCACTCAATCATCGGGATCAAGATTTCAGCGATGAGTTTGTGAAGATTCTCCCCTTGAACCTTGCATCTCCCTAAGTCTCATCATGCCGATCCCACGGACACATCTCTCGAAAGAAGATGCTGGCAATGATTTAGTGAACAAATCAGCGAGATTTTCACACGACTTAGTATGCAAGACTTTCAGTTCGTGCATCTTTTGCAGTTCATGTGCATAGAAGAACTTGGGATTTATATGCTTTGTGAGATTGCTCTTCACGTAACCCATCTGGACTTGTGCAACACAAGCGGCATTATCTTCATAGATAATTGTTGGGGTTTGTTCGGTGTTCAGTCCACATGACATATGGATGTGGCTGACTACTCGTCGAAGCCATACACATTCTCGTGATGCTTCATATAATGCTATGATTTCCGAGTGGTTCGTCGAAGTTGACACAAGAGTTTGCTTAGACGATTTTCAGGAAATAGCTGTTCCACCACAAAGGAAAACATATCCAGTCTGCGACTTGGATGTGTGCGGGTCCGAAAGGTACCCAGCATCTGCATAGCCTACAACAGATAGGTCTTGGTTCTTTTGGTAAACAAGCCAAGGTCCTTTGTCCCTTGTATGTACCTAAAGATGTCCTTAACGCCTTTCCAATGCCTCTTGGTAGGCTCAGAACTATACCTTGCAAGCAAATTAACGGCGAATGCAATATCTGGCCGTGTACAATTTGCGAGGTACATAAGTGCGCCAACTGCACTTAAGTAGGGGAATTCCGGTCCTAGAATTTCCTCCCCCTCTTCTTTAGGCCTGAACGGGTCCTTGTCTTGCTGCAAAGATCTTCCGACCATCGGGGTCTTAGAAGGATATGCCTTTTCAAACCCAAATCATTCCAACACTTTCTGGGTGTAGGCCGACTGGTGAACTAGAATCCCAGCAGAATCCTCGAGTTGCGCACCAGGCAGAACTTGGTTTTGCCTAAGTCTTTCATCTCGAATTCCGACATCAGGTAGGAACTCGCTTCCTCAATATCGTCAGGTGTACCGATTATATTCAAATCATCCACGTACACCGAGATAATACAGAAACCATCCTGGGATCTCCGTATAAAAACACATGGGCAATCTTCATTGCTCGCGTAGCCCTTCTGAGGAAGGAAATCGCTCAAACGATTATACCACATCCTACCTGACTGTTTTAGTCCATACAATGACTTCTTAAGTTGAACACTGTATAATCTCTTGTTTTCTCTATCCTGGTTTAGGACAGGGATACCTTCTGGTACTTTCATGTATATGTCCGAATCCAAGTTACCATATAGGTAAGCGGTGACAACATCCATTAATTTCATTTTTAAGTCCATGTTTACTGCCATTGAGATCAAGTATCTAAAGGTAATTCCATCCATGACTGGGGAGTAAGTTTCCTCAAAGTCGACACCTGGTCGCTGAGTGAAACCTTGAGCAACGAGCCTTGCTTTGTACCTTACTACTTCATTATTCTCGTTTCTCTTTCGAACAAAAACCCACTTATGGCCAACGGGGCGAATGTGGGGAGGAGTTAGACAAACAGGTCCAAATACCTCTCTTTTGTTTAACAATAATAATTCAGCAATAATTACCTTCTGCCAATCTTTCCAATCCGACCTTTTCTTGCAATCAGCAAGCGTGTTAGGCTCAGGGTCAAGATCTATGATTGAGGCAATTTTCTTGGCAAAATTAACGTCGACATTTGCCATGGCTCGGTTGTATGACTCGCCCGAATTAACATAGTTAATGGCCATTTCGTCATGGAGTGCATCAGGCACATCCTCTTGCTCCACCGGATTTCCCAATCCAGGAGCTAGGTCCTTTAGCTTTCTCGCTCCGATGTGTGTGCACACAACTTCGCTGGGTATTTCCGATATAGGAAAGTTAAAGTCCGGAATTTCGTGCACTGAAATATCCGTACTTGTGCCAGGTCTCAACTGGCTCCCCTCAACAGGGGCAGACTATAATAAATCTCCCTTATCCTTTTTCTTCGGGCGTCCCCGGGTACTTGGGATTTGAGAAACCGGATTCCGCGTCCTCTTAGGCCTTGGAGCGGGAGCAGGTATACCATCATTTTTCTTCGGTATTTCAAACCTTTCCGGTGCATTGCGTGCATGCACATGCGACTTTGTCACAGTCTTTAAATCACTAAAATGATCAGGCAGTTGATTCGCTAGGGAGTGCAAATCTAGTATCTTTTGGACTTCTCTATTAGTCTCAACAGTGCGCGGGTCATGAGCGTGGATCCCCGTGGCTTTCCACGTGATTTCTCGACTTTTGTCATCCAGGGGTTGATTACCTCCCCCCAAAGTCGGAAAAAGATCTTCGTCAAAAATGCGAACAAAGCGGGCGTGTGAGTCACCGTCAAGGGGTCCAAGAACCTGATTATGGACACAGTCTCATAACCAACGTATATCCCCGACTTACGGAGCGGTCCCATTGCTGATCGCTGGGGTGGTGGTATAGGTACATATACCTGGCAGCCGAACCTAAGTAGGTGGGAAATTTTCGGTGCCGACCCTTGCGCAAGTTGGATAGGAGAGTGGATGTTGTAGGCCGATGGTCGAAAGTTGATGAGATTAGCGGCGTGTAACATGGCGTGTCCCCAACATGTAGTTGGTAAATTACAACCCTGAAGGAGTGGTCTGGCAATGAATTTTATCCTTTTAATCAATGCCTCCGCAAGTCCATTTTGAGTGTGGACATGCGGTACAGAGTGCTCAAGTTTGATTCCAGTTGCCATGCAATAATCATCGAATGCCTTTGAAGTAAATTCTCCGGCATTATCCATTCGAATAGACTTTAAACGATAATCAGGGAATTTATTCCTTATTTGTATGATCTGAGAGATCAACTTTGCAAAAGCATGGTTCCTTGTTGACAGCAGGCAAACATTGGACCATTTAGAGGAAGCATCGATGAGCACCATGAAGTACCGAAACAGCCCGGAGAGGGGCTGAATTGGACCACATATATCCCCTTGAATACGTTCCAAGAACGCGGGGAGTTCATCCTTCACCTTTAGGGGGACGGTCTAATGATCAATTTTCCCGTAGCGCATGCGGAGGACACGAAATCATCAGGATTCGGGAAATTTTTCACATTAACATTATGACCATTCGATTTGTTAATTATATTTCTCATCATCCTAAGACCGGGGTGGCCTAACCTATCATGCCAAAGGCAGAATAGTTCGGAGCTTCTAAAGACAGTCTTAAGGGTAGTGTAAATAGGTGGTGCTACTATCTTAGTGTAGTACAACCCAGTAGCTAATGAAGGGAGTCTTTCGACAACATGTTTACCATTTTCGTCGCGCTTGGTAATGAGTAGGAACTCCTTTCCATTCTCATCATCATCGGTTTCTACATGGAAACCATTGGCACGGATGTCTCTAAAACTCAAGAGAGTACGAGTCGACTCCGGATACAACAATGCCTCTTCAATGATCAGAGTTGTTCCATTTGGGAGTATGATAGTTGCTCTTCCGGAGCCAACTACATTCGGACCGCAGCCGGCGATCGTCATTATGTTACCGGGGTTTTTGGTAATGGACTCAAAATACTTTGTTTCTCTCAAGATGATATTTGTGGTGCCGCTATCAGCAAGGCATGTTTCCTCCATTTGAGCACCACACGCGTTCTAAAATATAGCGCCTAATTAATATAATGGAGCGAGGAAGATGCTACATCAAGTAAGTAAAACACATAAACATTTCAGAACATCACACAACCAAGTAATGGAATAAATGAATGAAATAAGTGTCATCCAATCGCCGAAAACAAATAAATGTTATGCTCTCATAGAGCTTACAACCATATCGAAAAATTGTATCTGATTATTGCGAAAAAGGAACCATCACAACAAAAGGGGCTCAGGTGGATTCTGCAAAGAAACCATCAATCTCAGCCTGTATCTCAAGATCGTTGAGCTTCTCTTCGTTGGCTATCATCATCGAGGAAGCAGAGATGTCTAGCTGAGGCGGGGGGGGGGGGGGGCACAACGTGCTCAACCTCCATGGGCACAACGGCGTTCGTGGGAACCGGCGAAGGTGCTGCCACTTGTGCTACGTCGTGCGCCACTATGGGCGCGAAGTTCTGCACAGGCGCCGCTCCGGGCGCCAGTGGTGCCTCAACCTGGACAAGGTGCGCCTCGCGCGTCTTCTTGTTGGCCTTGAACGCGTCCACGACGTGTTTAGGGGCCAAACACTGCCTGGAGAAGTGAGTCTTGGAGCCACATGAAGCGATCCTGGGCCTTGCTCTCCTTGCCCGCCTTGCGTTGCATGGCCGGGTTGGAGGAGTTGGGGCCCTTCTTGCCCTTCTTGCCTCTCTTCTTGTGGATGGGTTTGCGCACCTTGTAGGCACCGGCATTAGCCTCATGACATGGGCCCCCCGCGAAGGGTTGCGCGGAGAAGTTCTTTTTCAGAACATTATCCTGCGCCTCGGCCACCTGGAGAGCATCAATGAGCGCTGCATATTCCGTGAATCCTTCCTGGCGAAAGTTTTGCGAGGACTCGATGTTGTCCGGATGGAATGTGGAGAGGGTTTTGTCTATCTTCTGCTGATCGTTGGTACTGGTCCCACACAGCTGAAGAATGGTACAAATCCGGTGCAACCTGGAGTTGTACTCTCCCACTGTCTTGAAGTCCGCAAACCTCGACGAATCAATCTGCCTCGCTTTGTGGCTGAATGGTGTACTTCAGCCTAGAGAACCGCTTGTTGAGGGCGGTCCAAAGGCGAAGCACTCCGTTCTGCCATGTACTCGTTCTTGAGAGTCTCACATGTGATGGCGGAGGAAGTCTGGGCTTTGGCGTTATCCGCCGGATGGTTTTGTGGGGCCGGGGTCCCGCAATCAACGCATCCTTGATGCATCGCCTCGAGGGCGATCTCAACGTCCGAGGCCCAAGTCAGGTTAAGCCCATCCTGGTCAACTCCGGAACTCATGGTGACGATTCCGGTCATCTGCAATTTATGCAAAGTGTGTAAGATTACAGCAGGTAATCGGTTGCATAAATACGATAATCGATACAATAATTCAAATATGACGATGTTTCAAAATTTAATGTAAAAGCGGTACAAGCTAACTATGAGATACAAAGTATTAAAATCATGCGATAAATAATAACTATAGTAAAGCATAGTACAAAAGCCTGTACAAAATCGAACCGAAAACAGAGCCAAAACGGTCCAACCGCCCCGCGATCGCGTGCTCCCAAACGGCCCAGCCACACTTGCCTCTGCGCGACCGGCCCGCTCCAGACCGTCCCGGCCCGCTAAGCGGGGGAACGGAGCTAGCAGAGCTAGCTCCCGACTGGGGCGGCGGCGCCGGCAGCAGGCCGGACCGGCGGCGAGGTAGGGGGCGGCGGCGGCCCGCGCGCGGCCAGCGGGGCTGCGGCGACTGGGCGCGGCGCGGCGACCAGCGTGGCATGCAGGGGGCGGCGAGCGTGGCGGCAGGCGGCAGGCTCTCGCGCAGGCGCGACGCTCGGGGCGGTGCGGGCGCGCGTGGAAGAGTGCGCAGGGGCGCGTACGCGGCCAGCTGTGGCGGCGCGGGGCCAGCGGCACGCGGCGGCCAGCTCGGCGCGGCACGGCGCAGGAGCAGCGGGCACGGCTCGCGGCGGAGGCGGCTCGCGGCGGAGGCGGCGCGCAGCGTCGCGAGCATGGCCAGCTCCGCATGGCGCAGGCGCGCAGCGTCGCGTCGCGGTCCGACGCGCAGCCAGCGGGGCCGTTTGGAAGCGCGCAGCGGCGTGGCCGGAGGCGGCTGCGCGGCGGCCAGCGGGGCCTTGGCGGCGCAACCAGCCTAGCGGCGCTCGGCGCGAGCGCGCGGCCAGCGAGGCCTCGGCCTGCGGGGCGGTGCGGCGCGGTCGGCGACGGCGACGGCCATGATGCGGGCGCGCGACCAGCTTCGCGCGGTGCGGTGGCCAGCTTCGCGCGGGCGCGCGTGCGGTGGCCAGCGAGCGGCCGACATGCACGCAGTAGGCGGCAGGCGCGCACGCGTACGCGGCCGGCCAACAGGGCCATGCGCGCGGGCGCATGGCAACATGGCCAGCAGGGCCTGTGTGCGGGCGGCGCATACAGTAGATGGCATACGCGTACGCGCCCGCGTATGGCCAACAGGGCCATACACGCAGCGGCCGTCGTTCATGACTAGTGTGCATGTAAAGTTTAAAGGAAGAAATCGATAGATCCGTGTGTATGCACAGTGCAAATAAAAAATATATTTGTAGATCATTCGGATCTACTAGAAAAAATTCAGATCAGCATAGCAGGTGCACGCATCGACGGTACAGTCAACAAAATTCTAATCCGGGAGTGATTAGATCGACATTGGTCGGCGACAGCAGGTCAGCTCGACTCCCGGGAAGAAAAATCCGCACCTTAGATGGGATCTGATCTAAGATCTGAACGCAAATCTTGAAAGGAAATCGAGAGACGAATCCATTTTTGCGGTCAGATTGGGGTTACCTTCAACGAAAGTCTGCGTGATGCAGGCTCGACGGTGGCTTGACGGAGGCTCGACGGAGAGACACGTGCTGATAAAGTGTTGGAACATCCCCTGCCGACTGGCCGGTCCCGAGGCTGTTCCACACCCGAGAAAGAAGACTAGAGTCGAAGGCACACAGATTACACAAGAATATGGCATAGGGAATAAAGGAGAACTTATTTATCTGGCTAAGCGGATGATATCCACGCGCCAACCCTAGCCAAGGTAGAGGCCACACCGAATGGGCCTCTACCGGCCTAGTTTCCCAACATGTACAAAGTCCAAAGTACGAGCAGTGGCGGGTGGTTCTAGGCCTCTACACGGTTGGTGTGCGAGGCCACGATTCGCAATGTTGTCAATTTGTTATCTTTTTCAAAGCCGAAGTGTCTCATTTTTTTCTTTGTTGTAGGGTCAGGCCGGTCCTAAGATTTCAGAGGCTCATGGCGAAACTAGAATTATGGATCCCTTAATATAAAAAAATTATGCATATATGAGATGATGAAAAATAAATATTTTAAGTACACTTTTAACTATAATATTCATATAAAAACATGATACCTTAATATTTCCTTCGAAAATTCCTAAAAGCAAAGTCCATGACAATGAAATCAATATCAATCTCGCCCGCTAACTTCTTCTCGATGCATAGACTTGCCAAACCATTTAATTTCTTCTTTTATTTCCTCCTTTTTTTATGAGCACCAGATTCGAGCGCCATAATCAGTTAACCTCGCTCGCTAGTCGCCACAAACAAGAACAACAACTAGAATTAAGAACTAAGAATTAGGGCGAGTGTAATCAGCACAGGAGGTTCAGGATATACTGGACCGGGGCGGGAGCGAACCAGTAGGCGGTCGATCATCGATGGATGATGGCCTTCGCGTCGCGCCTAGGCGATAAAGGACTGGCGGTCCACAGTCGATCGTCGAGAGGAGTCCTGCTGCGCTGAACCTAAACTATCCAATCCAGGGACAGGGGAAGCAACATAGGGCCTGAATCGATTTAGCTACGGGCAGGGGAAAAGGAAAACGACGCATTCTCGCATGCACTCTCGTAGGGGAAAACGGAAAAGACGCGTCGATGGGCCTGACGACCAGGGGGAAAACGGAAAGGACGCGACGCTGCCACGATGGGAATCCAGAATCCAAGGGCGCGTTGCTGGATTGCTGCGATCGTGTTGAGGCGGGACTCCGGACTCAGCCTCGGCGTCGATCGAGCGGAAGGAAAGGAAGATACAACGTCGATCGAGCGGTTGCCTGTTATGATGTATAGTAGGGTTACATTTTTTGGGGCCCTAGAATATTTGGGCCCGGGGCGGCTGCCCCGCAGGTCCCCCCTCCCCTCCTAGGGCCAGCCCTGCCTGTTACGATGTATAGTAGGGTTACATTTTTTTTGGCCCCTAGATTTTTTGGGCCCGAGGCGGATGCCCCGCAGGTCCCCCCAGGGCCGGCCCTAGGGTTGGTTTCTCTTTCCTTGCAGCGTGAATTTCGGTAGTGTTGTTGTATCTTGTGTGATTCGTAGGGTGGCTTCTAGGTCGTGGTTATGTGGTGATGTCATTGTGTTTTATGGCAGGGTGAGTTGTGTTCATGTCTTTGAGTGCTCGGTTGGTCTGGCTTAGTGTTAGGCTTGTAAATGTTTTCTCTCCCGATGCTACCAATGCATCCAGAGTTCACACACAAGGTTTGCATTTTCTCAGAAAAATCAATATCTTTTGGAAGTTTAACATAGATTAAAACAGGATGCAATAAATCATAGTAGATTCCATGTAATTATATCAATGCATAGTTAATGCAATAATTTCGATAACATCATGCTTTAATACTTTCTTCATTTTAAAATATTATGCATATAAATTTAGTAAAAAGACAACATTTTATAAGCTTTACAAGTTTATAGACAAGCATATGAACATATACAGTACCAAGTCAATAAGAATAGAACCACCATAATATATATTCATCTGTTCTTCATTCAATGCACGATATATTTTGGGAATAAGGTACCGCTTTCTAAATGTTTGAGATGGTGTTTGATGATGAAAACCAAGTGGAATGGGATGGATCAAGAGTTTAGGTTCTCCTAGTGTTTGGTTTGTGGAGTGCATTAAAAAGAGAACTTAATATGCTATGTTCATAGACAAGAATTCTCAAACATTTACTTTATCAAAACGGTTGAACGTCATGGGAATCCATGTTGTCCAATTGTTATGCGTTTGGTCCAATGTTTGACATGGGTTATTGTAGGATTTTTGTGACTGTTGCAATACAACTTCATTGGTGGTCATCAAAGAACAGACTCCATGGCGCGAACATGTTTGATGACGATAAAACAACCTTGACAAAAATCTTTTGTCGACGACATGTGTAGGTGCCTGTGAGATTGGGTTTTCTTGCTATAAGTAGGGAGGGCCAATTATTTTATTAACCGGTGTGTAGCCGGTGGTGTCATGTTCCATGACATATATCTTTAATTAGCCGGACAATTCTCATGCTCTTCTTGTATAACAAAAAGTAAAAGTTCACTGGGAAATGCTATTCTCCTGTGCAGGGGCACAGTTTTATTCAGTTACATTGCATTTGATAGGGTTTGAATAGACTGCGGTTCAATGAAACTTGATGAAATTTGACCAAACATTGTGGCACAAATCTCAAAGTACGAAATTGACGAGTGAAACATGCACGGAAGAATCGCCGTTCTATAAGTTATTTGCCTTGTTTTACAATAACCTAAAGCCTGGTAATTTTCCACACCATCTGAATCACACCCTGTTACCAAAACAATCTATTACGGCTTAATGCCGCATATACACCACGAGCAGCTCAGGAATCACACCCTGGTGATTGGCAGTGGCGAAGCCACGTTGTACCTGTGTAGTCGCTTGACTATACAGGAATTTTGCAAATCTAATACCCCACCTAGGAGTACTGTGTAACATGTAAGTTCTTACATATGATCACACAGGCCCACTTGTCATTAGGTCTGGGTAACGTTCGGCTATAGCAAAATGAAGGAAAGAAAGCCTTAACTAACTTGCCTGATTCCTACAATCGGTATTCCCTGAAATCCTCTCTTCCGTTTTATCTTCCCGTGTCCTCTTCAAAATCCCCAATTTTGGCCCTCCTAATTCCTAATGTCTAATTAAGTGTGATGCCATGGCGTATGAGGAGGAGCACACCAGGCTGCCGCTCTACTGATTCCTAATCAGATTATCTCCGGTCAGGCTCGGCCATTCCGGCTCACCGCTCATGGCCGTGAAAAACCAGGCGACGCCGCGAAGGCCTGCGGATTTGTGATCGGAGCAGCGGCAACACAGACCGGGTGCGCCGCCGCGGCTGTTGTACGTGTTGCAGAGTAGCAGATTGAATTCAAGACAAGGCTATTTCCTTTGTATTTGTAAGTTCTATTTTGCTCCCCTGATCCCCTTCCCGTGATGTATCTCATAAGGAACAGATGGCTCTTGCTATAAGATATGTTGATAAAAGGGAGTTTGTAGTGGAGCGCATTATTGGACTTTCTCATGTTATCCAAACAACTTCGCTTGTCCTCCAACAAGCTATTTATTCAGTACTTGAAGATCATAACCTTAGCCCATCTCGAATCCGTGGCCAAGGATATGATGGAGCTAGCAATATGCAGGGGCATTTGAATGGATTGAAAACTTTAGTAATGGAAGACTCCAGGTCAGCTCATAGTATACACTGTTTTGCTCATCAACTTCAATTGACACTAGTTGTTGTTGCAAAAAATCATGAAGATGTGGTGTGGCTTTTTGAGTGGATGAGCGCTGTTCTGTCCATAGTAGAAAACTCTTTTAAGAACAGGGATATGCTTAGAGAAAAACTAGCCAAACAAGTGGAGAAAGCACTTCAGATAGGTGAACTTGAAACAGGGAGAGGTTTGAATCAAGAACTTGGACTTAAAAGGCCCGGCGATACTCGATGGGGTTCACATTTCAGTTCTCTTAAGAATATGATTGTTATGTTTCCCTCGGTGATTGAAGTTATTGATGATAATGCACAAAATTCCGGTAAAGCTCTTGATAGGATTAAAGCAAAAGGAGTTCTGGATGGTATTTAGACATTTGACTTTGTTTTTATGATCCACTTAATGAAGCTTATACTCGGTATTACTAATGAACTGAACATTGCCTTGCAAAGGAAGGATCAGGACATTGTGAATGCCGTGTCATTTCTAGGTACAACAAAAAGAAGGCTGCAAGAGGTGAGAAACCAAGGTTGGGAAGATATATTTGCAAAGGTGAATGATTTCTGTCTTAAACATGGTATTCAACTTCCAGATATGAATGCGATGCATATTCCTCGTGGATTCAGAAAGATGGTATATCAAATAAGAGTTACTACCAAAGTGTCTCGTATGCTGTTATTGATCTATTGCGTGTAGAGCTGAATGACCGCTTTAGCGAGAGTAGCACGACCTTGCTTCTTTGGATGGCTTGTTTGGACCCTTCTGATTCTTTCTCTAACTTTGAAAAAGATAAGGTACTAGCAATGGCTCGGCTATATCCTGATGATTTTGAAAGTGAAAGCAAGATGGAAGATCTTAGCGTCCAACTTGACAACTTCCTTGAAAATGTTCGTGATGATTCAAGACTCTCCAATTTAAAAGGGGTTAGTGATCTTTGCAGAAAACTAGTTGAGACAAAGAAGCATACTAGTTTTCCGCTCGTATTTCTTTTGGTGAAGCTAGCACTGATTTTGCCGGTCGCAACAGCAACAGTTGAGAGAGCCTTTTTCGCAATGAAACTTATCAAGACCGATTTGCGCAATAAAATAGGCGATGATTTTTTGTATCATTGTTTAATTACGTATGTGGAAACTGATGTATTTCAGTCAATTACTACCGATGCTATTATGCATACCTATCAAGCTATGTATGATCGCAAAGGGATTCTACCATGAATATACAATAAAGGATGATCATTTGTGCTCCTATTAATTTTTTATATTGATGCGGTCTCAATTTTTTATCATATTTTTAAAACTTGACAACACAAGATTTTGATCCTGGCACGCTGCCTTCTACGTACACGCAGGACGAATGCAGTAGGCTGGCATGTACACGCAGACGCGGAGCAACACGCAAACTCAGCCCTCCGCTATGAAGGCCACGACGCGATCCAGGAGCTGCTTGGCGCTGTCGCAGTCCGGCTTGCCTAGGAAGAAATCGTGGTCCTCCCCTTCCGACTCGAACCACGCCGCCCGGCACGCGCCCACGGCCACGGTCTCGTGGTACGCGCGGATCCTCGTCGCCAGCACGTCCTTCTCCGCGGCGCACACGAGCATCCTCTCGCACGGGAGCCTCTCCAGCGACGGCGCGCCGGGCGCGAGCGGGTTGATCCTCGGGTCGTCGGCGTCGCCCACCGCGCCGGGGCACGTGTAGGACCAGATCATCCCGTTGAAGACCACTAGTGCACCCCCCCTAACACCGGTTTAGAGGGCCCTCTAACAGCGGTTGTAGAACCGCTGTTGAGGGTTCGGTGTTAGAGCCTCCTTTAACACCGGTTATACGAACCGGTGTTAAAGGGTGGCGCACGTGGGGCTGCCGCAGGGCTCAGGCCCCCCCTTTAACACCGGTTCGTAACACGAACCGGTGTTAAAGGTTCTCTGCCGCGGCAGGAAAACGGCCTAAATCTCTGCCGCGGCAGAGTTCTGCCGCCGCCCCGTTCTGGGCGTATTTCTGCGGCGCGGCGGGGACGGGGAGGAGGGGAGGGGGGAATCGATCGGGAGCGGTATATACACATACATCGTCGTCGGTACATACGAGTACATGAATAATTAAGCAACTATTATTATACACAAACATCGCCATTGTGTGGTATTCTCCGTAAACGTTGAAGCATCAATTACAAGACAAACACGTTCAAGCATCTAAAGAGTTTTTGGATATCTAAAGAGTTCTCCGCCAGGCGTGACGACCTCATCAAGTATGAACCCCGCCAATTCCTCTTGAATGGCTCGTATGCGGTCAAATGGTAGGAGTTGGTCCCGCATCCGTTCGATCTGAATATATATGAAGAATGGGGTCAATATATATATAAGAATAAAACTCAACACAATTGCTGGTAATAAAATAATATTGTGTACTTTGTTTACTTACTCTAAGTTGTTCTAGTGCGGCTTGGCCCGTCGCACATATCGTGTTGCGAATAAACTCACAAACATAGTACCCACATAAGTTATTGCCGTGTCCCTGATACGCGCACTTTACGAGAATAGAGAGTTCAATCAAAATAATAATCAATAAAGCATGATATAATAGAATTGGAAGCAGAATCAAAGAGATACGCAGACCTAGCTAGCTAGTATTACTTACATTTTGGCCTACAAATTTTAGTTCTTCTGACCATTCACCCACGACCCTGCCCGTGAACCTTTTCCAAACCCTGTCCGGCAAAGAAAATGGATAAATGAGTAATTAATTACTTGTTGTCACGAAAGTTGCCGATCTAGTGCGATAATATGATTGAAATTACCTCTGGAGCATCTCTCTAAAGTCTGCCCATAGCTCTTTTCTTTTAAATCGAGTCCATGACAAGGACTTTTCTGAGTCGAGTTGAATGACTAGCAGAATAAAGTGGAACCTACATACGCATAACTCATCATCGTTACACTTAACATCGAGTAAGCGAAACAGAATGTGTACAAGAGAGGATAACGTACTCACGAGAAGTTGTAAGGCAATAGTATTTTCCTTTTGGTTTGTTGTCTCGATAAAGACCTTAGCAATAAATCTTACATTTGCCCGGGTTTGGTTCTTACCACTTCTTCATGAACTCTATTTGGGTCAACGAACCCAATGTCAAAAGGTCCTCCTTTCATGCATTCCATAACCTTTTTCCTGCATAATAGTATATACATATATGGTGAGCATATATATATACATACATGCAATTAATAAAGTGAATGAGATGAGATAGAAAATACAGAAATAGTACTTATACACAATAAAGGCTGATGGCAGCTTTGTCGAGTTCCTTCTGATTGAATAGAAAATGCAAGTCTTGAATGTTGAAGTCGATCTCGTCGTCTCCGCACAAGAAAATCTCATCTCTTATATGCGTCGTGATCCATTCTTCCTTTCTCGTCTTGCAGAAATCAAGGTACCACTTGTGCAATCTTCGCGTCTTTGTTGGTAGATTCTTGAGCTCCTCTTTCTTGACGAGATTCTTCCCGTACTTCCATGAATGTATGGGGTTGGCATCGCATTTGGGCAAGTTGTCTCCCATGATGTTCAAGTATGCAATGTAAGTCATCCCCATCTCATTGGCCTTTCTTTGTAGCTCTGCCTCGTAATCATTTACGGGAGGAGCGTCCCGTGTGTCGAACACTTGGGCGGGCGCATGATTGGTTTCCTGCTCTCCGAGCATGGGAACTGTTTTACAGGTGCCGATGATCGCTACTTTCAGTCTCCCTACGGAGCCTTGCATCCGCCTTCAAAATCTGGCGCTCGTAGTCCGGCACAAGTGGGGTTTCAGGTTTCAAAATATTTTTGTAAAACTTCTCCACCACCGCCGGATCTATTTTCTCCTTTGGCTCGGCCCGTCTAGGTGCAAAGAATTTCTTGACCTCTTCTTCTGAGATCCTATTGGTCTCCTCGTCGCTGCGATTCCATGGTAAAACCGGCAATGGCTTGGCGGAAGGCTGCGGGACGTAGTTTTTTGAACTCTTTGGCATACGGTTTCCTGCGGATTTCTTTATGGCAGTGCTAGTGATGCTCTTCGTGGCAGTGCTCTTCCGCTTACGCTGAGGAGATGGCTGAAGCGCCGGAGATGGCTAACGCGCCGGAGATGGCTGGCGCGCCTGAGATGGCTGCCGCCAGAGATGGGCTGAGCCTTGGGAGATGGCTGCCGCGAGGTGGGCTCGGGTCTAGCTTTCAGCCGGAGGCGGCGAGTGCAGTGGCCTCCAATTTGGAAGCATGATGTGTTCCTTCTTCCAAAGAATGGTTGTTTTCACTGCAAATTTGAGTTGAGTTTTCCCTTCACCTGTAGCATGGTCAAGCTGTGCTTCTTCATATTCCTTCACAACCTCATCCACCCCGACAATAGCATAGCCATCTGGAATCGGTCGGCGGTGGTAAGTTCCACCAGCTACATGAGGTAAGGCATAGCCGACAGCCACCTTAATGGATAAGCCCATTAATCTCACATGCAGCTTAGCGTGATCGCTCTCCGTGATCTCATCCACGGGGTATCAAGGACACGCCATTTCAAGCGTGGGCTGCACGTTTTCCGTGGAAGCCACGCTGCTTTTCCGCACAGAGTCTGGGCTGCCGGCAGCTTCCAATGCAGGCTCTTCGTGCCGCTGAGATGGGCCGGTAGCTCGATGGCTCTGTTGTGCATTCACTTGCGCCTGCAGCGCCACAAGTGCATGTTCTATCTGTGTCATCCGCTCTGTACGCTCTTTTTCTTTTCTGTCACGCCATCTGTAAGAGTCGCTCCACTCGGCAAACCCATCCTTCCACGTCATACCCCCTGTGCCTCGTGCATGTCCAGGGTGTTCTTTTTTACCGATGGCGCGTGTGAGCTGGTCATTCTCTCTGTCGGGATGGAAGGTCCTGGCGGCTGTTTCCTCGTATGCCGTGATGAGTTCAGTGACCGGTTGGGCAAGGAGGGTTGGGAAGATACACAATCCTGTTTCTGGGTCCAACCTTGCCCCGATTCCGTAGAACCAAGTCTTTGCACGTAGGTCCCACCCATGTGTCCGGGTGTGATCCTCCTCACGAGGGCCTTCTCAGCTTCCTCCCACTTAGGCCTCGAGATATGTAGCCACGACCACATCCTCTGGTGATATTCCTTCTTGGGCATTTAGCGTATTGGTTTCGACCTCTTTGTAGCTATAGCACCTTTCTTGTATGCCACAAATTCGCGCGGTGAGGTCTTATCTTCGCATAATATCGTCTTGAAATCTGAGTCTCGCGAGCTTTGACAAATTTGTTCAATTTTGTCTTCCATTCTTGAGCGTCGACCATCTTCTTTAGAGTCCACTCTTTGACCTTTTCCTTTATAACCGGTTTGTTTCCATCCTCCTCTGGCGGAAGGGTGAAATTTGCCAACAGCGAATTCCAAAGCGTTTCTTTGGATCTTTCATCGACAAAGGTATCGTCGCCCTTCTTTGGCTTATTCCAATATTTAATTATGATTGGGATTTGGTCCCTAACAAGAACTCCAGCCTGACGTACAAATTTGTCTGCGGCCTTCTTGGGCTCCATCGGCCTGCCATCAACACGGACTGCTTCGATCGTGAACTTTGCACGATCTTTCAATCGGTGGCACGCGCCTCGCTTGCTCTTTTTCGTAGAAGAAGATGGTTGTTCGCTGGTCGATCCAGAGGGCTAAAAGAAGAAAGAAGCGTTAATTAATACATGTAGAAGAAGACTGTTGGTGGAAGTCAGCAGAGGCTTAATCAATGCATATACCTCGCCGGACTTTGTAATCACTAAATTGCATTCACCGGAGTCTTCATATTCTCCATGACTACTTGAGCTGTCATCATGTCCCTCCAAGTTCAGATATTGTGAGGTGTCCTCATTGATAATGTTCTCCATTATTTCTTCTTCTTCAAGGTTTCTACTAAGTGGATCCATAGTTTCTAAAAAAATAATATTATCTAGAGTAAGAGAGTAAACATTCAAGTGGACTTGGATTCATACACAAATATACATATTATTCATACAAAAATACACAAATAAATACACAAATGAATTTAAAACCCTAAGGATGCTTGATCATTTTAAACGAGTTCCAAGGGGTCTAAACCCTAATTCGGAGAAATCCCGGATGCATATGAGAGGGGCTAGCTACAGTGGCTGACCGGAGGATGCTCCAGCGTGGCGGCTGGCTGGAGAGCGACCTAGGCGTAGCAGTGTGAGTTCGCCTCGGCGTGATGCGGCTACCTAAAAGCAGCAGGCGCCACTACCTAGGGGTCACCGGGCGGCGATTAACAGCAGCGGCCAGCGAGGCGCTTAGAAAATGGCACGACCCTAAACTAACACTAACTATAAAAACACTAAATAACCATAAACTAAATACACTAAACTAAACTAAATAAATAACCCTAAACTAAATAACCCTGAAGTAAATAAATAACCCTAAACTAATAACCCTAAACTAAATAAACCCTAAACTAATACTAACACTAAACTACTAATAATATTTATACAGACAAATAACATTTATCACCAATATCCAACATTTCCAAAACACAAACAGAGAGCTCTCACTACCGGTGGCGGAAACTCTCATGAGCAGAATGGCGGCAGCAGTCAGTGGAGCCTTGGTTACAGCTCCGAAGTTGGCGGAGGCTTGAGGTTGGCCTGGCCGGATCCGAAAGGCCAGACGAGGTGGCGGGCATGTGTGGCCAGACAATCTATTGGCGTTGAGCGTCGTTCACGGCGCGATTCAGCTGTGAGGAGGCAACGACTCCAGCAGCTCATGATGGATGGCGACGGCTGGCAGGCTGGGCGGCAGGGGGAGTGCTGGTGGCAAAGCGAAATAAATCGCCCTTTAACACCGGTTCGTGGCTGGAACCGTGTTAAAGGCATTTTATTATTAAAAAGGTAGGGCATTTATAATTCAAAAAATAGGATATCAATTTACAAAATTCATATCTTATTCATTTAAACTCAGAAAAATATGAATAATATATCATAATTTTAAGAAAAATAATATCTATCCATTCATGTAAAAACATTTTATATTTACTTTAGATGAAAATTTTCAAAATGATTAAAACACTTACATATAAATTTTTATTATTCAATTCAAACAAAAATAAATTGTCAAATCCTAAAACTTTGAACATAAGAAATATTAAGCATCTAAAAAGGAATCTAACCCTATTTTATTAGAGCAAATCATATTTTATTTTGTATTAATATTTTTGAATTGATTGGATATTTAAATGCCGCATCTTTTGTATACACTTAAATCTGACAAAGCCTCGCTCAACTTGCATTGGATTTTTGATAAAATAGCATATTGTGAACCTAAAAATGATTTTTCTGAAAAATCATGAGCATCGTATCATGTACCTGTAGTTCATATCTGACCCACTTCCTGCCGATTCGGCAGGAATTTCTCTTTTTCACCAGAGGTGGACGAAAAGGTTTCAGATCTCCCTGTTGGTACATTGTCCATATAAGGTGGTCTAGTATTTTTGTAAAATGTGATGGTGGTTTTTTGAATTAGCCATTTGGTGGTTGCTTCACAAAACCGTCCGTTTTTTATGCTCGGAAAATGGAAAATGCCTTTTTGGTGCGATAAGAAGGAAAACTTCCTCTTGCAACATTGTTTGCCATGCCATGATGCACATGTATGCACAATATGGCCATATTATCACAAACTATGTCTTGATTCTAGCCATAATATTGGTCACTTGACCCGAAGCCAAGAAACCTCGAATGAGATAGGTCATTTTGTGAAGGTTTTTTTGAGACATAATCAATATACCAAGTTTGAGATTTTTCCTTCTAACTATGTCACATAATATAACACCACGCGAAGGTTTCGCACTGTTTCGATCTTTTTTTATTTTTTTATCCCCGTTTTAAACTATCGTCAAACTTTGTCGAACAACGGGCATGAAGATTCTTAGCTCGGGGCCAAGCCTCGCTCAACTTGCATTGGATTTTTGATAAAATAGCATATTGTGAACCTAAAACTGATTTTTATAAAAAATCATGAGCATCGTATCATGTACCTGTAGTTCATATCTGACCCACTTCCTGCCGATTCGGCAGGAATTTGTCTTTTTCACCAGAGGTGGACGGAAAGGTTTCAGGTAGGTCATTTTATGAAGGAGATAGAACTGGAATTAAAACACAGAATGCAGCTAATAGTAAGTTACATAAAGCACGACTGAAAATTAAGATACATAAAAGAACTGAAAATTAAGATACATGGCCAGATTAAGTAACAATCGGCCGAACTTGTTTCAGAATGTTGGAGTAATTCAGTCATGCTCCTGCCTACACCTGTAATAATCGCCATCGAAGTCGTCATTACGCCGGGCCATCGTCATCTGCCGTCAATCAGGGTCACCGTAATTGAACCTTGAAGGCTGAGTACGCCAAAACTCGCCATGTGTTCACTTATAATCCATTCATCAGACTATCCCGGGTGTTTGAGGCGTATTAAATTCTTGTGTTCATTGATATACAGGGCAACCAAGATAGATCTTTGTAAAACCGTGTAGTGTGCTTGATTGAGAGAATGCCCATCCCTACATATCATTGTTTTACATCCTAGGGTGCCTTTTCCACGTAGTCTCCCCTCATGTCGTGATTCTGGAACACCAATCGCCTTAAGGTCAGAAATAAAATCAATACAGAACTCAATAACCTCCTCTGTTACATAGCCCTTGGAGATGCTTCCTTCTGGCCTAGCACGGTTATGAACATATTTCTTTAAGACTCCCATGTACCTCTCAAAGGGGAACATATTGTGTAGAAATACAGACCGAGAATGGCAATCTCTTCTACTAGGTGAACAAGATGCGTCATAATATTGAAGAAGGATGGTGGGAACACCAACTCAAAGTGACAAGACATTGGGCCACATCCATGCAGTAACCCTGGTAGGCTTTCTGGATCGATTACCTTCTGAGATATTGCATCGAGGAATGCACATAGCTTCACAATGGGTACTCGAACATTTTCAGGTAGAAGCCCCCTCAATGCAATCGGAAGCAATTGTGTCATAATCACGTGGCAGTCATGAGACTTCAGGTTTTGGAATTTTTTCTCTGCCATATTTATTATTTCCTTTATATTCGACAAGAAGCCAGACGGGACCTTGATACTACTCAGGCATTCAAAAAAGATTTCCTTCTCTGCTTTGGTAAGAGCGTAGCTGGCAGGAGTTAAGTGGCATCGTTTACCCTTCTCGTTCTCGGGATGCATAGGCTCTTGAGGTCTTTCGGACGTTGCTGGTCCTGCCGTGCTTCCGGTGTATCTTTTGTCTTCCCATACACTCCTAGGAAGCCTAGCAGGTTCACACAAACATTCTTCGTCACGTGCATCACGTCGATTGAAGAGCGGACCTCTAAGACTTTTCAATAGGGTAGGTCCCAAAATATAGATTGCTTCTTCCACATGGGTGCGTGTCCGGCATCGTCATTTGGAATAGATAGACCAGACCTTTTCAAAGATTACTTCTAGGTCCTCGACCATACCAAATACCTCCTCACCCAGACGGAGGACATGCTTCCTCCGGTTACGCCAGACGTTTGAAATGCTTGCCTTTCTTTCTTCTTGGATGCAGTTCGAAGAAATCGACGATACCCTAGGTACACAACCTTCTTACATTTATCCAAATATACACTTTCAGTCTCATCTAAACAGGTGTACATGCATTGTATCCCTTGTTTGTCTACGAAAGGTTACTAAGAGACCAATCATTGATGTTCTGAAAAGCAATGCTCGTGGGTCAAATGGCTCCCCTTTGTGCTCATCCCACATACGTACACCTGGTTTGGCCCACTGTAAAGTTCTTCAACTAATGGCCTTAGGTACACATCAATGTCGTTGCCGGGTTGCCTCGGGCCTTGGATGAGCACTGGCATCATAATGAACTTCCTCTTCATACACAACCAAGGAGGAAGGTTATAGATACATAGAGTCACAGGCCAGTGTTGTGGACCAGCTCTGCTCACCAAAAGGATTCATGCCATCTGTACTTAGACCAAACCTTAAGTTCCTTGTGTCACGTGCGAAGTCCGTACTCTCACTCGATTTTCTCCGTGACCCATCAGTGGGGTGTCTCAACATCGCGTCTTTCTTACGGTCTTCCATGTGCCATCGCAACAACTTGGCATGCTCTTTATTTACGAAGAGCGTTTTAACGTGGTATTATAGGAGCATACCACATAACCTTGGCAGGAACCTTCTTCCTAGGGGTCTCGCCCTCAACATCGCCAGATCGTCTTGTCGATCATATACGCATGCGGTGCATACCGCATGCATCCAAATTCTCGTACTTCTCATCGCGGTAGAGGATGCGATCATTAATGCAAGCATGTATCTTCCGCACGTCTAATCCTAGAGGGCGACAACCTTCTTTGCTTGGTATGTACCTTGTCAACTCATTATTTCTTGGAAGAAGATTCTTCATTTTTACCAACAACTTTGAAAATGCGCTGTCAGTCACACCGTTCTGTGCCTTCCATTGCAGCAAATCCAGTGTGGTACCTAGATTTTTATGGCCATCTTCGCAAGTTGGGTGCAACAATGTTTTGTGATCCTTTAACATCTGCTCCAGCTTCTCCTTCTCCTTTTCAGTTTCACATTCTTCCTTTGCATCAGTAATGGCCCGACCAAGATCGTCATCAGCGGGCCCATCTGATGCCTCTTGATCTTCATTAT
The DNA here is from genome assembly GCA_023614405.1 of Avena insularis. Lineage (NCBI taxonomy): Eukaryota > Viridiplantae > Streptophyta > Magnoliopsida > Poales > Poaceae > Avena > Avena insularis. The sequence continues at coordinate 367,425,681 of CM042693.1, read as the reverse complement.
CTACCCCCGTTGCAGTATCATCATATTCAGGATACATATTATGATAGTTATCATCATCCTCTTCTTCTTCGTTGTCTTCCATCACAACCCCTTTTTCTCCGTGCTTGGTCCAACAATTATAGCTGGGCATGAAACCGGATCAAAGCAGGTGGGCGTGAATGGTTCTGGTATTTGAGAGTCTTTCTTGTTCTGACAGTGAACACACAAACAACACATAAAACCATTGTGACCACAGTTTGCATTAGCCACAACGATGAAATTTTGGAGGCCCGTAATGTACTCGGAAGTACGGCGGTCACCGTACATCCATTGCCGGTTCATCTGCATTAATATATAGTATATATCAAAAAATAATAGGGAGATGACCATTTATATATATAGTACATCAATGACACATGAAAGGATAGTTGCCGACCTCGACCGAGAAGGAAAGAGCAACGAGAAAACTTATTTTGAGCTCTCGGGCATTTCACCGAACACCTCTTGTGCATACGAAAAAAACACAAACTAGCACACTTCACACCCTCTTGCTAGGCTCCAAAATGAGATAGTGAAAAAATGGAAGAGTGGGGTATGAGCTGCGGTGTCTTATATATCCCCCCTTTAACACCGGTTCAAGCCACGAACCGGTGTTAAAGAAGCAATGCCTTGTGAGGGCCTTTAACACCGGTTTGTGCCACGAACCAGTGTTAAAGGGGGGCTTCTTTTTGCTGCACGGGCCACGCTGGTACAGGCCCCCCCTTTAACACCGGTTCGTAGAAGAACCGGTGTTAAAGTCCATTTCCAGGCTCAACCAAAGGCCTCGTTTCCACTAGTGGACGGGCACCGCCGGCAGCTCCCCCTCGATCGCCTCGCTCCCGCTGAACCACGGGTGCAGCAGTATCGTGCCCTCCATCCTCGGCCCGACCTCTGCCGCCCTCACGAGCATCTCGTGCACGATGTTGGCGCCGGCGCTGTCGCCGGCCATGAAGAGGCAGGCCGTGTCGCCGTGCTCGGAGATCCATTCGTCATGCGTTGATGAAAAAGCGGCCACCCACTGGAGCGCAGCCCAGCAGTCGTCGTAGGCCGCGGGGAGCGGGTGCTCCGGGGCGAGGCGGTAGTCGGCGGACACCACGAGTACGCCGCGCGGCAGGCGCGCGACGTAGCTGGTGCGCGCCGCTTCTACCGAGCCGATGAGGAAGGCGCCGCCGTGGAAGTAGACGAGGACCGGGAGCTTCGCCGTGGAGGGATTTTCTTGGAGCATGGGAAGGTAGAGGCGCACGGAGACGCCGGTGGCGGCGTCGAGGACGACGTCCCTAGAGGTGACGCCCTTGGCCGCGTCCAGGCCGGCTGGCGTGACGGTCGGTTCGTTCAGGCGGTCCATCCTGCCGCTCTTTGTCAGCGTCATACCTGCAGCTATACCAGCAGTGACTACTGTAGCAACGCCAAGCAGCGCACCAGAAGACCAACCACGACCAAGGCGCAACACCCAGCCCAACAAGCGCTTCGTGGGCCCAGAGTGGGTTGGGCTGAAATCAAGTTCGGTTGCGACCAAGACACCGGATTCCTCTACATATCGTAGGAAGAAGATCTGAGAGGGTACTCCCTCTGTTTCAAATTACTCCGCGCGCACGCTTACCTAGGTGGCCTAGTATTCTCTCATTTTTCATCAAAAAATTCTTAGAATTTTTGGTATACGTAGTACATATTTCATACTATCTATTTCAAAAATTCGAGGATTTTTTTGAATGAAAAATGAGGGAGTACTAGTTCACCTACATAAGCGCGCCGGCGGAGTAATTTGAAACAGAGGGAGTATCCAGAAGGGTCAGACCGACGGCGGCGGCTTCCTTTCCAACCCTGGCTCTAACTTCCTTGATCCCCTTTCTTGCTGTTCGGTTCATGTATCAGAGGTGAATTTCTAGTGTAAGCAAAACTAGAGATAAAATCCTACCTAGCTACTGTCAATTGGTACCAGTTCGTAACAACTTGGTATCAGAGCCTCACCACCACCCTTCAGAAAATTCCCCAATTTTTGTTCCTCGATCTGGCTCCTGTGTTGAGGTCAATCATCCAAACAAAGATCGAAGAAGAAGAAGGAGATCATGGACGAGGAGACGAAGACGTTCATGAGGTCGCTGATGAGCCAGGTGACGGGCGAGGTCAAGGAGTCGATCGGTGCGTTGGGCTCCAAGGTGGAGGCGCTCACCGCATGGAGACCTGAGCTGGAGGCACGCGTCGACAAGCTTCATGCCGTTGTAGGCGAACTACAGAAGGTGGCGATGGTGCATCAACCACACGTCGCTATCGATATGCCGCCAGCGACGGCTACCACAACCGTCGACACGAGCAAGGCCGCCCCATCACTTTTGGGTGCGGCGCGAGTGGGAGTATTCAGGCAATCCGCCACGCGGTCGTCATCTATCAGGAACGGCAAGCGGGGTTCTTTGGATCCTCGGCGCTACCTCCGGTCACAGGTCCGTCTCCGATTCCGGCTCAAGGCAGCCTGCCTTTTCCTTTGGTGAATCCTTGGGTTTCACAGGGTCTAGTTCAGGGTTCTGGAGTGGTAGGACAGGCCATACCCACGATGGTGTTCCCTCAATTTGACGGGGAGAACCCACGGCTATGGCGCACGTTGTGTGAACAATATTTTCACATGTATTCCATTGACAGATCGTACTGGCTTTACATGGCTACTCTTAATTTCAGTAGTAGCACGGCTGTGTGGCTTCAGTCTGTTCAAAAGAAATTGGTAGGCTTAGATTGGGAAGGTTTCTGTGAATTCCTATGTTCTAAGTTCGGGAGGGACCAACATCAGCAGTTGATTAGGAAGTTCTACCATACTAAGCAGATTACAACAGTAGCAGAATATGTCCAGAGGTTTAATTCGCTTATGAATCATTTACTGTCATATTCTGATGCTATCCATCCCTTGTATTTCTTGACGAGGTTCATGGAAGGCCTTCGTGAGGACATCCGAGCTGTAGTTATGATCCAACAACCAGTTGATCTTGATGCAGCTTGCTCTCTTGCACTTCTCCAAGAAGAGGTGGCAGATGGTTTGCGTCGTGACAAGCCACGTCGTCTTGAGCCGTATGCTGCTCGAGCCCTGCCCAAGCCGGGTGTGCCACTGCCTCTGCCAGCTCCACCAATCAGAGGAGGCGGCCTAGCTGGAGCTGAAGATCGTCGAGCCACTGATGCCTCCAGGGCGCGGCCTAAACATGACAAGGTGGCTGCGCTTCGATCGTATCGACGGGCGCGAGGGCTCTGCTTCACCTGCGGCGAGAGGTGGGGACACGAGCACAAATGCCCGGACGCCGTGCAGCTGCACGTAGTGGAGGAACTGTTGCAGATGCTGACTTGTGATGATACCGAGTCTGTTACAAGCCAAGATCTTGTGCCGGAGGGCAATGAGCAATTGGCAGCTCTTTCGGGACAGGCAATTGATGGAACAGAATCTCCAAAAGCCCTGCGTTTGTTGGGATGGCTGGATGGCAAGGAGGTGAAGCTTTTGATTGACTCAGGCAGTTCCTCGTCCTTCATCAATAGTAATTTGTTGGATGGAAGCCAAAAGGTCAGATTACTGCCTCGTCGTTTGCGAGTCAAGGTGGCTGATGGAGGGGAATTGACTTGCACTAGAGAGGTCCCTGCTTGTCAATGGTGGAGCCAGGGGTACCAATTTTGCTGCGATCTGAAGATAATTCCCTTGGGTAGCTTTGATATAATCTTGGGAATGGATTGGCTTGAATTTTATAGTCCCATGAAGGTGGATTGGGTCAGAAAGTTCTTGCAATTTGAACAAGGAAGCCTCATCCAACTGCAAGGTATTGTCAAACCTGACAAACCTATAGGGGGTGAACCAGCAAAGCATCAGCAAGTACATTGGGAACAAGCTGAAGTAAACTGGGTTCGAGTGTGTCAGGTGGAGGCTGATGCTACCCAAGAAGCTCCTGAAATTGCACAAGCCTTACTTGACCAGTACCACGACGTGTTCGAGGAGCCAACCGGGCTGCTGCCTACACGGTCATGTGATCACCAAATTCCTCTCATTCCAGGAGCGCAACCCTTCTCCATCAGGCCCTATCGACACGCACCGACACTCAAGGACGAGATAGAACGGAAAGTTCGTGAACTCCTTGAGAGTGGAGTCGTGCAACCAAGTAACGGCCCCTTCTCATCGCCGGTCATCTTAGTCAAAAAGAAGGACCACACGTGGAGGTTGTGCGTGGACTATCGGCACCTAAACGCTTTAACTTGCAAGACTAAGTTCCCTCTTCCGATGATCGATGAGTTGCTTGACGAGTTGGCAGGTGCTGCATGGTTCTCCAAGTTGGACTTGCGGGCCGGTTACCATCAGATCCGGCTTTCCAAAGGTGAAGCTTACAAAACAGCCTTTCAAACACACCAAGGTCATTTTGAATACAAGATGATGTCGTTTGGCCTATCGGGTGCGCCAGCTACCTTCCAAAAGGCGATGAACACTACTCTTGAGTCGTTACTTCGCAAGTGCGCTCTAGTGTTCTTTGATGATATACTTGTCTATAGCCCAACCCTTCCACAACACTTGATAGATCTAGAGGCTGTTTTGAAATTATTGCGCAAGGACAAGTGGCAGGTTAAGAGGTCCAAGTGCTCGTTTGCACAACAACAACTATCTTACTTGGGACATGTGATTAGCAGCCAAGGGGTAGCCACCGAGGAGGACAAGATTCTGTCAGTCAAGAACTGGATCACTCCTGCCAATGTTAAGCAATTGCGAGGCTTCTTAGGCCTCGCGGGGTACTATAGGAAGTTTGTTAGACATTTTGGCATCATACGCCGACCGTTGACTTCGCTGTTGCGCAAGGGAGCCCTGTACATCTGGACAAAAGATTGCGAAGATGCTTTCTTGACTTTGAAGCAAGCTCTGATCATGGCGCCGGTCTTAGCACTTCCCGACTTCACCAAAACATTTGTGATAGAAACAGACGCATGTGACCGAGGCATTGGAGCAGTTTTGCAGCAAGAGGGACACCCAATTGCTTTTCTTAGCAAGGCTCTAGGTCCACGGGCAAGTGGCCTCTCCACTTATGAGAAGGAGTGCATGGCCATTTTGGTGGCGGTCGAGCAATGGAGATCCTATCTCCAGTTGGGAGAATTCGTGATTAAGACGGATCAACGGAGCTTGGTGCACCTGGAAGAACAGCGACTGACCACGGTTTGGCAGCATAAGGCATTCACTAAGCTAATGGGTTTGCAATATCGGATATGTTACAAACGTGGAGAGGAAAACAAGGCAGCGGACGCACTTTCACGTCGAGAACACTTGCCCGATGCTCAGTTACTGGCTATCTCTGAGTGCAAGCCATCTTGGCTGGAGGATGTACAAGCAGGATACAGTGGTGACACACAGGCTCAAAGACTGCTTGCTGAACTGGCTATACAACCAAAACAAGGCCCGTTTTCTCTGCGGCAAGGACTCATACGCTACAACAACCGCATTTGGCTAGGAAATAATACCCAATTGCAGCAACGCATCATGACAGCATTGCATGATAGCCCCGTGGGAGGACACTCAGGGTATCCTGTAACTTATGCTCGCGTCAAGCAGCATTTTGCATGGCCCAGCATGCGCTTGCAAGTGAAGGAATATGTGCAAGGCTGCACTGTTTGCCAGCAGGCTAAGCCTGATAGGTCCAAGTACCCCGGCATGTTGCAACCGTTACCTACTCCTGACGCTGCTTGGGATGTCATCACATTGGACTTCATCGAGGGTTTACCGTCTTCATCAAAATATGACTGTATCCTGGTGGTAGTGGATAAACTCACTCAGTATGCTCATTTCATACCTCTCTCACATCCATACACAGCACAAACCGTGGCTCAGAGTTATATGGACACAATTTTCAAACTACATGGGATGCCTCTAGCCTTGGTGTCATATAGGGACAAGGTTTTCACAAGCCAGTTCCGGCAGCATCTTTTTAAGCTATCTGGCACGCAAATACGCATGAGCACAGCCTACCATCCGCAGACCGACGACCAGACAGAAAGGGTAAATCAATGTCTAGAGACATACCTTCGATGCTTTACGCATGCTTGCCCTCGGCAGTGGTCTAAATGGTTGGCACTTGCTGAGTACTGGTACAACACTAGCTTACATTCCGCACTTGGCAAGTCTCCGTTCAGGGTGTTATATGGCAGGGAACCGAGACAACTGGGATTGACGACAATGGACGTGTCTCCTATCACAAAAGTGCAGGGCTGGCTGGATGAACGCCAGGTGATGATGGATCTATTGAAACATCACTTATCTCGAGCGCAGCAGCGAATGAAGTCGCAAGCTGACAAAAGGCAATCTGATCGACAGTTGGCTGTTGGAGACAGTATTTACAGCTGACCATATGTCCGATCGTCGGTGGCTAGGCGAGCGAACCACAAGCTAGCTTTCAAATATTATGGACCATATAAGGTGCTGAGCCGAGTGGGAGCTGTCGCCTATCGCCTGGAGTTGCCGGAGAACTCGAAAATACACCCAGTTTTCCACGTCTCTCAGCTCAAACAGGCCAAACAGCGCCCAACTCAGGTCATGCCCTCTCTTCCTGACTTCGATTCCATGCTGCAGGTTCCAATTGCTGTGCAGGAGTATCGTTGGCTTAAGGAAGCTCATCGGCTGATTCGTCAAGGCCTCATCTCCTGGTCCAACACTGACCCAGCTGCTACCACTTGGGAGAACCTGGAAGACCTGCATCGTCGTTTCCCTTCAGCTCCAGCTTGGGTCCCAGAACAAGCATTGGAGTACCGTTGGAGCAGGAACAAGAACAAGCCACGACGACAAGTCCGGGTTGTCTGGAATTTCTCTACTATAGAGAAGGCAACCTGGGAGGACCTGGAGTCGCTACGCCAACGCTACCCGGTGGCATCGGCTTGGGGACAAGCCGAAAATCAAGACGAGGGGATTGTCAGCGTCATACCTGTAGCTATACCAGCAGTGACTACTGTAGCAACGCCAAGCAGCGCACCAGAAGACCAACCACGACCAAGGCGCAACACCCAGCCCAACAAGCGCTTCGTGGGCCCAGAGTGGGTTGGGCTGAAATCAAGTTCGGCTGCGACCAAGACACCGGATTCCTCTACATATCGTAGGAAGAAGATCTGAGAGGGTATCCAGAAGGGTCAGACCGACGGCGGCGGCTTCCTTTCCAACCCTGGCTCTAACTTCCTTGATCCCCTTTCTTGCTGTTCGGTTCATGTATCAGAGGTGAATTTCTAGTGTAAGCAAAACCAGAGATAAAATCCTACCTAGCTACTGTCAATTGGTACCAGTTCGTAACACTCTTGTAGATGCGGAAATGCGACGGCGACTCCAGCAGCACTTCGTCTTCCGCTTCAGCTTCCGTGGCAGCTGCCGCCGCCTGCAGAGCTCCATACTTGTGGGGTGCGCACGTCATGCCCTGCATTTGTGGTGAAAAGGTGGCAGATAAGTATGGTAGCTGGTGTAACCTGCTGGTCCGGTCTAGGGGTAGTCGCCGGCGGCATGGTGGGGTGGCTGCCCAGCCAGCGCAAACGGTGGCTCCGCTCCTGATGGCCATGGAGACGAGGTGGTGTCTGTGTACGGTAGATAAGCCTGTGTGTGGTGAAGAGTTCGTGTCGTACGTCGAGGCCTCCTCGCTCCAGGAGTCCAGGCCTACAGGGTCCTCAGCTATAACGCACAGATGTGGACCCGACCTCGTGTGCCGTTGACAAATCAAACAGCCCAGCTCCTATGCATTGAAAAGACATCATAGACATACACGAAATAGAGATGGCGCTCCATGGTTCAGAAGACTGAATGCACCTTTCTACATTCTTTTAATATAAACCCAAGATCACACTACAAAGCAGCAGACATCGTAGACAACAATGAAGAATGTCTCTGCGAGTTGGTGCTACAAAAGTGCTCTATGAGGTAATATATCCTATTGGATTTTTTTTCTTTTGAGAAAATATCATGTTGGATTGATAGCCATGAAGATCAAGTGTACGTACCCTTTGGACATGGAGATTGTATTACACTCGAATAGATCACCTCCCGTGTGTGTGGGTCATAAGCTCTCCCCAGCCACGTTCTCCAAGCGGTGTCCGGCAGCGGTGCCGGAATGCTCGCTTGGGAAGCACGGGCATGAACGAACGGCTTTGGAGAGCATCGCTCCCCAGCCACGCTCTCTACAGGAATTTCTTATGTAATTTTTTAAACTAGCATAATGTCCGCGCGTTGCTGCGAACAACAAACTAAACCTTGTAGATCGTAGGAAAAATGCTTGTGTGTTGCATCGAAAGAGAAACAAGCTATGTCATAAAAAGCAAACATCGGTGAAAATGTTATGCATGTGTGTTGCATCATAAAGAATTTCACTACTCGAAATCAGTTTTTATTAACGGGGTGAAACAAAATTTTCATTTTTTAAAAAAAAAACAGCTTATAAACCTCCTACCAGACTTCTTCCACGGGTATCTGTGCTTTCTCGGGTTCACTATCTGTGACAGGTCGCGATGATCTACTTTAATTTCTGAGTGTAGCAAATGGTCCAAAATCAGACAGTGCTCTCACTCTTCACTTAGTGTACCGGTCAAATCTTGGTTTTGTTAACTGCATGCAGTTACAAAGTGATGGCTTGGCGTTGCCTTTGGGCCAACTGAGTTACAATAAGTCAGAGCAACCAACTAAAACGGAACATCCGTTTTCAAGCCATTCATTGATATAGGAAAAGCTAACTTTTAGCGATCGACTTGAATTAGAAAAATGGGAAACCCAGAAACAGGCGTGCGCAGCCGGGCGACCATCTCTCGCTCGCATCTCTGACTTGGCTGCTTGCTTGCCGGCCTCCCTGTCTCTTTAGAAGAAGGCCCCTGTCGCTGGTGCCTGGAACGCAATCAAGCCCCCTTGTCTTCTCCTTTCGATCCCAAGACCCCAACACCACCGCCTAGGTGCGCCTCATACCCTCCTCTTGCTTCCCCAACATGTTCGCCGGAGGATACCCTCGGGTCTAGTTAATTTTTTGTTCAGCTACCTGTGTCCAGGCTCATCGCTACCATTGCTATTCTGTTGTCATCTCAAGGTCATGCTTGGCTTGTTGATAGCTCATCTGTGAAAGTATATAAACACGTCTAATTTAGTTTAAGACAGCGAGGTGGTATTATTTACAACCAACAGAAGCGACGTTGCCAGAAAATACATTAGAATTTAGGATAGCTCTTTGTGTAGGACTTTTTAGGCCTGCCGGCCCAGCCAAACGCCGGACGAACAGCCCACTTTAGCTTGGTCCAGCTAGCCTCCGTGCAGACACAGAAAATGAATCGGGGCTTAGTCCAGCTAATCTCCGTGCAGACACAGAAAACGAACCGGTGTATGCCAATGCAGTAATATAGAAATTAGTGGGAGGGCAAAACAGTCTAAAAAAGTGTTGGACCGGAAGAAACACTTCATACTTTATTATTAGGTATAAAATACATTAAAATTTAGGATAGCTCTTTGTGTAGGACTTTTTAGGCCTGACGGCCCAGCCATACGCCGGACGAACAGCCCACTTTGGCTTGGTCCAGCTAGCCTCCGTGTAGACACAGAAAACGAACCGGGGCTTAGTCCAGCTAACCTCCGCGCAGACATAGAAAACGAACCGGTCCGTGTAGACATAGAAAACGAACCGGTATATGCCAATGCAGTAATATGGAAATTAGTGTGAGGGCAAAACGGTGTAAAAAGTGTTGGACCGAGAGAAACACTTCATGCTTTATTATTAGGTGTAGATATAAATTGTTTTAGCAAAAAAAGGCCCACCAAAACACCGCCATGTCCATTTCATATTACAGACCAAGAAAATGAAAGGCGGAGCGATACTATTCGACGCCGCGTCGTTGCCATCGGTACCCCACTGCCCGCACCCAAGGCGCTTATGTCCTTGCCTAGCTCGAAGATGCCTACCGCTTTGGGAATATGGAGAGAGAGAGAGTTTCCAGGGGCAGGGCGAGCACAGATTAGATGGTTTTTTTGGTCACGCCATTCCTGGATGTTCGCAAATTGGGGGAATGGACAAAAATAAACCAAACTCAAAAGGATTTCACAAAATGATCCATCTGGAAAACTATTTTCCTGGACTAACCCTTTGGGTAACTCCCAACAGCTAGGCGCTACACTCTACAGTGTAGCTCCTTTCAGCTAGGCGCTATGCCCTGTCAGCGTGGCACCACCTGGCCCCTCCCTGGCCCCACCCGGCAGTGTGACGCCCAGGCGCTATGCCTGGAGCTAGTAACACCCAGGCGCTATGCCCCAGGTGTAGCGCTTGTCTGATAGGCGCTACACTTTGAGACATAGCCTGTCGCGCGCAGCCCCCCTCCCCACCCCTTCCCATTCACTCCTAGGCAGATAGAAGAACAGACAGAGGGAGGACAGCGGTTCCTCCTTCCCTCCCTCTCAAATCCCCACCTTAAATCCAACAGATCTGAGGGATTTCACCGTGGATTAGCTCCCCCATCCCTCCCTCAAGGTAATCCCCTCCTTTCCCCTCTCTTTCATCCAATGAATCTTGCACATTATCCTCAAACCCTAGATCTAGTTGGATTCATAATATGGACTATTTGTGCATGTTTTTAGTTACTTGGTAGTTATAAATTAGTTGTATTTGATGGGGAATGAAAGTGTGTTGTTGATTTGCATTGTATATGATGGTTGTATATGGATTTGTATGGATGTTTGAATAATATGCTACCATATTCTTTGTAGTTTATTGTATAAATTCAAACAATGGCCACATACCACACACATTTTATTGATGTTTGGAATATATATATGTAGGATGGTGTGGCTACTTGAGGATTACTATGATCATGAACACCGGGCATACTTGATGGCGGAAAAACATATGGTAATAAAACCATGGTTGAACTTATTTGTTTTTATTTTTCTATTGATTCAATTGTGTTGGAAAAAGCATAATGTTCGATCTTGTATGTATACAGAGGCTTCGTCCCCTCAAGTTTCGGTCTCATGGCGCGTCTTCGAATGACATGCCATACGACGAGCGGTACACCGAGTACATAAAGCGGCTAGGCCTCCTCCCTTTCATCACGCTTGTGAGCCGGTCGATGCCGAACCTCAACGCGGCTGCTATCACCGCACTTGTCGACCGGTGGAGGCCGGAGACGCACACTTTCCACCTCCGGACCGGCGAGATCACTCCTACTCTTCAGGATGTTTCCATGATCTTTGGACTTCCTATCGCGGGGGAGCCTCTCTGTATGAGCACAGATTTCGATGGGTGGCGCAATGCGATACATCTACTTATTGGCATGGCTCCTGAAGAACTTGAAGATAAGAGCAAAGATAGAGTCCCAGCAGGCGCGACATATGCGTGGATCGTGGAGAACTTTAGGGAATGCCCGAACCCCGCCGAGGTTGAGGTGATCGAGACACATGCTCGTGTGTACGTGTGGTATGTCCTTTCTAGGACTCTGTTTGCTGACAGCGGAGGTAGGACCGCTCAGTGGATGTGGCTGAAGGCACTAGCAAACTGGGATAGCAATATCAGCTGGGGTTCGGCGGCTCTTGCCTACTTGTACCGGCAGGTAATCACCTGTGCACTCTACATTAATTTGTATATGTCGAGTCCACACATATGCTATACTAACCTCATTTTTGTTCACTTGCAGTTGGACGATGCCTTTCGTAGGGCAGACGGAAATGCCGGAATAGGTGGTGCTATGGTTCTTCTCTCGATATGGAGCTGGGAACGCTTACCAGTTGGGCGTCCCAAAGAGGTGGGCCACCATCCTTGGCCAGCGTATAATAGAAACCCTCTACGCCTCCCGACTTGGGCTTACAAGTGGGACGTGGTATCGGAGATGACAAGCGATGTTGATGCCATGTACCTCAAGTACACGAACGAGTTTGATGCGATTACGAGCAGGTAGATGTTTATCTATACGTCACTATCCATAATATTTACTTCACGAGTCAAAATCGATACCAAACATGTTCTTGTGATACGTTGCAGGTGGAGTGGGAGCCTTATGGTTGTGGGGACGAGTTTAGTATTGCTCCCGGGTTTGATATTAACCCGAAGTGCTTGGAGGAACAATCTCTCTAGCTCATGTGCTGCCCATTGATTTGCAATTGGGCGGTTGAGTTTCATATGCCACAACGGATGATGAGGCAGTTCGGGTTGTTTCAGTGCAACCCTCCCGTGTGGAAGGACACCGACAAGGAGCTTCATCGGTTAGTTAGCATGAGAACTTGTAATCAATTGCTTTGGATGGTACTAACATGGTTCTTTGTTGTTGTTCAGGTTGGACAGAAAGAGGCAGAGGAAGATCAAGAATTGGGATCACCATCATAGGAGGCACGTCATGGAGTTCCTCATTTGTGTGGAGAATGCTCGACGAACGGAATGGAATAGTGGAAGAGCACATTGCCCAGTTGCATTTAACAACTACATCCATTGGTTTCTTGGTAGTACCCGTGTCTCCATTTGCCCGCCGTCCTATGAGGAAGAAATATTGGAGGAGCCAGTCTAGTTCGATGAACTTGCCTACACTCAGTACAACCGGCAGGTCAGGGAGGGGACCGACATCCCGCTTTCTTCCTCACTCAACTTTGCGGTAAAGTTATCGTTGCCTTCGCATTACTTTCCTTGCACTCTCATCTCTTTCTTGCCTAACATGTTCTTGTTCTTGACTCTGTAGAGAACGGAGGTAAAGAAATATGCTGACGATGTCGATGCGATTCTTTTTTCTGCCCCTAAGGGGAAAAAGGGAGAAGGCATGATACGAAACTTCCTTAAGGTATGGATGCGAGAGTTCCTCAAGATAGGCATGTTCTTGGTTTGACTTATGTTGTTATTTGTTACAGCGCTCGGCCCAAAAGATGCGTCGCTTATCTAACGTGCTAGGTTGCCGCGATCCCGAGTACACAACCCCGTCCGGTTCTTGGTCCAAGTCGACTACTGATCCGTCAGCCCATCTTCAGGATGATGTTGAGTATGACACCACTTCGGCGATTCGTTCAGAAGATGAGGTATGGGACAACCTTACATGCATTCAGTGCTTTCTGTTTCCCATGCATTTCTCATAGCCATACAATCTTACATGTAGCTGCCTCATATGGAGAATGAGACTGAGGAGGAGTACCGGATTCATTCTGCATACCAGCTGAAGCCAAGGAAACAGTTCAATCACCGACGGACGACTTCCGTAACAAGGGAAAGGCCAATGTTGTCGAGGACGAGCCGCCACGGAGGTCAAGAGCGACTAGGAGGACGAGAGGCCTACGGTATGATGATGAAGATGAGTCGCAAGAAGAGGAGGTGACAAATAAGATACCTCCAAGGAGGGGCCGAGGCAAGAACACCCTCTCTTACATAAGCAAACTATACTAGACACATTACCAAACCATAAAGCTAACAAGAACACCCGCTCTTACATAAGCAAACCCTAACCCTAGCCATAACATTCCAATATACCAAACAATGTCATTTCAACAATCCTAAACCTAACTAAATGCTTCATACACATCTTTATAACCAACATTGGCCAATGAATCTAACAAATTTCCAAACATTTCTCTCCAAATCAAATTTCTAGGGTTTCAAGCCAAGTCCAACCAAAATGAAAGATTTCAAGAGGTCAAAAAGGAGGGGAATGAGGGAGGGTACCTCTAGCAGCTGGGGAGAGGCACAAATCCACCAAATAAAGCCTCCAATGTGAGAGATTTGAGGGGGGAGAAGAGAGGGGAGAAGGGGGCGCCTCCTTGCTGTTCTTCTTGCTTGGGTCGAGCTGGGAGTGAATGGGGAGGGGTGGGAAGGGGGGCTGGGCGCGACAGCTTAAGTACCAAAGTGTGGCGCCTATCTTCTAGGTGCTACACATTAAAGTGTAGCGCCTATCAGATAGGCGCTACACCCTGGGCATAGCGCCTGGGCGTTACTCGTCCCAGGCATAGCGCCTGGGCGTCACACGGCCGGGTGGGCCAGGGAGGGGCCAGGCGGTGCCACGCTGGCAGGGGCCATAGCGCCTAGCTGAAAGGCGCTACACTGTAGAGTGTTGTTAGGCGCTACCCAAAGGGTTAGTGCTAGTGAAATAGTTTTCCAGATGGGTCATTTTGTGAAATCCTTTTGAGTTTGGGTTATTTTTGTCCATTCTGCCCAAATTGGGTGCCAGTTATAGGGAAATTGGCTGCCGTCCATGCCTTGACGCGCCTCCATATTTGCGCACTAAATGTGCAATGGATAAAAAGATGGGTGCAGGTTTCAGCCGCTGATAGGCAAAGAGTGCAGGGGGCATTATTGGGCCAGCCTCGGCGTTTCAAGTTGTCAGCAGTGAGGAAGCGTCAATGAACAACTAGCCACGTGAAGAACTTAAGGGGGGAGGGGGGCCTTTGACTTCCATATGGCGCAAGCGCAGGGAAAGCGGATATTGGCCGCAAAGAACATACTGTATGCAGTGCTGATGGTGAATTGGCAGTCATTGGTATGCCTCCAGATCAACACATCCTCCTCATCCGAGCGTAACTGCACCGACACAAGCATATCCCAAAGTCAGAGGTATTGAGCCAAGGCTGCAGTGGAGACGCCACCTCGAATGTCCCTAGTATAGTGATTGCCTTGCAGAGCCTGAGCCACAGATATGCCAGAGTTGCGGACAAAAAGAAGCGAGGAGCGGGAGCGCCTCATAGATGGACTGCCCATGCGGCAGCCAGTTGTCCATTTAGAACCGGGCTCGCGCACCGTTCCTAACACGGACAAAGGGGGCTGAGCGGAGAAGGGCCATGGCATCATCGCCATCTGAGGAGGGAACAAGACACCAAGGCCGAGGGGTCGGAGGCCCAACAAAGCCACGGCCAACGGCAGCGTAGAACACAACCGAAGTAACTCAAGTTAGGGATGTCCAAGCCTCTAAACCTGAGTGGCATACAGACCCTATACCAAGGGACAAGATAGTGGCCGCCATTTACATCCATCTCCCCTTCCACACAAAGCCGCGACATCGTCTATAGATAATGCGCAGTACCCAAGTCGGGAGTTGGAGCACCGCGAGGAAGTGAAATGGAAGGGTCATGAGCACCGCACTGGTGAGCACCCAAGCCGCATGTTGACGGTAGTTACGAATAATAGTAAAACTTTTATACCTAATTAAAAAGCTCATGATTTTCTTGAAAAAATATTCTTCTATTATGAAATTATATGTGACCACTAGTGGAAAAAGAGCCTATAGTCCCGGTTTTGCATTCAGAACTGCGAAATCGGGACTAAAGTCCCCTACCAGTAGTCCCGGTTTGCTATTGTAGGGGTTCGTAGCATGGAAAACAAAAAATTTCTATCGCATGAACAGACACAAGCCAAGATCTATCTGCTAGATTGTAGCAACGAGTCAATATAGTACTAACCCTCGAAGATCCAAAGCGGTTAACGAGAGCAGATTCTCGTGGATGATGTAGTCGTACACTTCCGATCTCAAGATCGCGTAGACGATCCTTCCGGCGCTGTGTTCCGGCAGCGCTTCATGATCGGTCACATCGTTGGACTGATGAAGACCTTCCTCTCCCTTGTTCTAGCAGGCAACAGAGGTTGTAGCACTCTCCACGTGATTCCGGCAGCATGATGGCGTGGTGTCAGAAGTAGAGGGGAGATCTCGCAGGGCTTCGCCTTAAGCCGGAGCGAGTATGGTGGAATAAGAGAGGGACTTAGCGATCTACAGTTTAGAGGCACCAAGAGGGGTTGGCTTAGCCGGCGGCTAGGGTTTGGGGAAACCCTAGTTAGCGACTTGGGAGATCCCTAGGCGGCGGCAGCACTTGTGGTGGAGGCGCCAGGAGCTAGGGTTTAGGTGTGAGGGGTAGGGGCGCCCTACCCTCCTTATATAGGTGGGAGGGGCCGGTTTGGGAGGAGGGAGTCCTCCTCCAACTCCTCCTCAGGCCGGCGGGTGGAGGGAGTGGGACTTCCTCCCCAAGTAGGTTTCCTACTCTCCCTCCACCAAGCAAACTTCGGATTTGACTTTTCAAATTGGCGTTTGACTTTCAAACTTGGATTTGATTTCTCTCTCCATATTGTCCAGCCAAGTGACCTAGTACATGATGCAACCATTCCACATTGTCATGACACATCTATGTACCCTTCCCCTCTGGAGTGCCGGACCTTCCAGACCCTTCTAGAACATTCCCGGTGAAAACACCGGAATCATTTCCGAACTCCGAAACAAGACTTTCCTTATATGAATCTTATTCTCCGGACCATTCCAGATCTCCTCGTGATATCCCGGATCCCATCCGAGACTCCGAACAACATTTGGTCTCTTACTCATCATTCCATAACTACTCAACAACATCGAATCCTTAAGTGTGTCTCCCTACGGTTCGTGAATTATGCGGACATGACCGAGACACTTCTCCGATCAATAACCAACAGAGGAATCTGGAAATTCATATGGCTCCCACATATTTCTACGATTACTTTGCGATCGAATGAACCACTTACATATGATACCAATTTCCCTTTGTCTCACGATAGTTTACTTATCCGAGGTTTTGATCGTCGGTATCTCTGCATACCTAGTTCAACCTCGTTACCGATAAGTACTATTTTCTCGTTCCCGTGATATGTGATCCCTTGTGATCCAGTCACATGCTTGCAAGCCAATTGGATGACATTCCACCGAGAGGGCCCAGAGTATATCTATCCGTCATATGGATGGACAAATCCCACTCTTGATCCATGTGCCTCAACACATTCTTTCCGAACACTCAATGCCACCTTTATAACCACCTAGTTATGGTGTGGTGTTTGATGTCATCAAAGCATCCTTCCGGTGATGGTGATTAGCATGATCTCATGGTCGAAGGAATTAGGTTACTATGTATCAGAAAGCATATAGCAAATAAACTATATTAAATGACTTGATCTTTATGCTACGCTTAACTATAGGAGTATGTCCATCACATCATTCTCCTAATGACATGGCCTTGTTGTTAATAACATCTGTATGTTCATGATCAGGAAACCATGATCATATATTAACCAACAAGCTAGTTTAATAAGAGGCTTTACTAGGGACTCTTTTATGTTTACAATTCACACAAGTATTAATGTTTCTGGTTAATACAATTATAGCATGGTATGTAAACATTTATCATAAGCATTAAGATATGATAATAACCACATTATTATTGCCTCTTGGGCATATCTCCAACAGTCTCCCACTTGCACTAGAGTCAATAATCTAGTTTCAAACCTTTGTGTATTCAACACCTATGGCTTTCCGGTGTTGTATGTACACGATTGCTAGTGGTCAACTGATCTCCGGGTCTGACACTTCCAGGTCCGTGTGTAATTGCATATCTTTGCGTCTCTACACATCACTCATTCTCTAATGAGATGGCTTTGTATAAATTTGGTCCTTTGGTGAGACCTTTAGTTCTTTGGGGTTAAAACATGTTGATAATATTGTCAGACAATATATCTTCATAGTAATATCCCATTGTGAACTACACCTAGTTTGATAACAAACTACTTGACATAAATGCCCTTTTTTGCTGCTATAATAGCAGTCATATACTTAGCCTTTTGTTGTAGTATCTGTCACAATGTCTTAACTTTGGAACTCATCCAAATTCATTATGGAACTTACTTTCCATTATATTGTGCCACCCTTAGTTTAGATTGAGATCAACTTAATTTGTACTTTGTGACAAAACTAGTATCAATGTAGTACTTTTACAATGAACTAACCATCTATTTGTCACTTCTACAAAATTAATATACTCTTAGTTCTTCCAAAAGATCATAAGAATATCATTACTATCGTCCAACGATCATATTATGAATCATTCTGGTATATGCTCATAACATTTAGAGCATAGGACATATCTGGATTTGTACATATCACAGTATGATTGATATAAATACTCTTTATGATTTCATACATCAAGTATCAATCTATACTTGAATCTTTGTTTCACTTACCAAGTGTCAATACACTTGAATATATAATCAATATTGAACTCATTCAATCCTTTCTGTGCGACAAGAACCTTTCTTGTAGTTTCTATATTGAACTCATTCAATATATCATTTATGTACTTTCGGCATAACCATATTAGCGTCTATTGATGCCAAATATTTGGGTTTTGCCTAAGTCTTTCATCGGGATGAAATTCTTAATATGTGTTAATAAAAGATACATCTTTTCCAATCAACAATATGTCTTCCACATAATGTATTAGAAATATGTCTTAGCGCTCCCACTTAATTTCTTGCAAATGCAAGCACCTTCATTGTCTCTGATGAAATTAAACTCTTTTAACAGTTTCATCATAATGAAGATTCCAACTTCCGTGATGCTTACTTCAACCATTGAAGTTTGCATATACTTTTAGCATCCTTTGAATTAACAAAACCCTTTGGACCGTGTTAAGCACATGTCCTAGGTAACAATTCTATTAGAAGAACTTGTTTTGTTTATTCAGCTACCACATAACAAAATTATATGTAGTGGTTGCTACATTAATCTGTCTAGACTAAATATCGCTATGAAAGATCAAATCTTGTCATAGTCAACCTTTGAACATTGTTGTGAACTCTTTCCCAACATATCGACTATTTCATAGATGTGAAACATCCATGTCTATTTCTTTATAGATCCAAACATGATTGTAAGGTCTTACACCTTTCTCGAGGGTCCTTCAAGTTCAAAGCTTGATTTCTCGTGTATGGAACTATCACGGATTTTATGGCTTCAAGCCATTTTGCGGAGTCAGGGCCCATCATCGCTTCTTTGCATGTAGTCCGTTCATATTTCTCAAATAATGATTCAACCCTCAAATCTTGGTATTTGATTGTTTACCCGACCTACTTGGTTCAATAGAAACTTTGACCTTCGTAACCACAACCTTTGAGGCATGTGAGCCATGAGCATTGTTGCTGCCTCCGGAACACTTTTCGACGCTGCACAACTTTGCACATATAGCTAAGGTTCTTTTAACCTTATCAAAGTTCTATTATCCTCCCACTTATCTTTTCACGAAAAATTCCTTCTCAAAGAAACTTGACGTTCTAAGCGACAAACACTTTTGTCTCCGATGTTATGGAGGAACAATTATTTGAAATAACATATAAAGACAGGTTCATCCGACTTTGGTTGCAAACATCTTTCTGATGCATAGCATGCCAATGTTTAAGAAAGGACAACTTGGGTTGAATCCCAAACCATAACTTTATATGGTGTCATTTCAGCGGATTATGATGGAGCTCTTTTCAGTGGAAAAACGGTAGTCTCTAAAGCTTTTAGTCTCTAAAATATAGTGGCAGTTTTATGAATTACACCTTTGATCTTACCATGTCAAACAAGGTTTAATTACATATCTCGAACGCTCCATACTCTTATGGTGTTTCGAGAAATGCAAATCCACGGAACGATTTCTTAAATCTTAGGTATTATGCTAAACTTGTAACTCAAATATCTTCCTTTATGATCTTATCATAAACTATTTATATTCTTGTTACAATGATTTTGCACTTCATCTTGAATGTCTTTGAAATTTTCAAATGTTTCATACTTCATCCTTATTAAATAAATATTCATATATTCACTCAAATTTTCGGAGAAAGCATATGAAGTTGAAATCCATCGCTCTTGACTACACATAATGGACTTCATACAACAATATGTACAAGTTCCAATAAGCTAGTCATTCGTTCCCTTTTGGCCTTTGAACGAAGTTTTAATTATCTATAGGAAAGTTTCACAAGCGTCATTTGATCAAAATCAAAAGACTCCAAACTTCCATCCACATGGAGTTTCTTCATGTTTTCTTTCCAATATAATTTAAACGGCGATGTCACTTCCTAAGTGTTCTTTCAATCAATTTGTCTTTCGACATTTTTAGCACTAGTTTTATGGATGTGATTTCTCCAACGAGATTTGTAAATCATCCATCTTTTATGGATTACGGCAATTATTTGAACAACCCTTTTGTTCTCATAATGCCTGATAAAACAAATCTTGAAGGCAAAATTTGATGTTTAACGAGCAGCACAATAACCCTTTATTTGTTCTCGATGAACATCATCACATATTCTTTTGCTAGTTACTTAGGCCATTGTAGTTCATGAATTCTGTTTTTTCGTATGACGATTCATACCAACAAATTCAGTATCCAATACTTAAGAACCACATTATTTAACAAGCAAAGAATACATCCATAACACGTATATCCTCTATATACCTAAGCTGAACAATTCTAGTCTTTTTTTTCTGCCATATATTTATAAGATTCTCTTTTAGTATTTCCTTTTATGTTTGAAAAAATCTATCAACATCAATAGTGGAGCCATATACATGACACATAGTCTAAAGCATGTAAAGTTAAATACCAATGTCTTTGGACTTGCACTTTGAAGTAGATCACCATCATCAAATGTTTGGTGTTCTTTCAAATTCCTTTCTTTAGTAATCTCTTGGTGTAGTAAACATTTTACCTACATCAAATATTCACCCTTATCATGGAATTATCCATGATCAAGCTACTTTTAGCTTATAACGGTGAATCGCGAGTACAATGTTGCTCTCCAAATCATTTTGGAGGATTAGGACAACTAGTGTCTCCAACCTTTTTGAAATTCTCATCAAATATGAGAACACAAACTTTGCCATATTGTACTCTATCATGTTGTAACCAAAACATCATTTCAGATATCGCAATATCTTCCATACCGGAGCCGGAGCGAGTATGGTGGAATAAGAGAGGGCCTTGGCGATCTACGGTTTAGAGGCACCAAGGGGGGTTGGATTAGCCGGCGGCTAGGGTTTGGGGAAACCCTAGTCGTGACAGGAAGATCCTAGGCGGCAGCACTTGTGGTGGAGGCGCCAGGAGCTAGGGTTTAGGTGTGAGGGGTAGGGCCGCCCTACCCCTCCTTATATAGGTGGGAGGGGCTGGTTTGAGAGGAGGGAGTCCTCCTCCAACTCATCCTCAGGCCGACGGGTGGAGGGAGTGGGACTTCCTCCCCAAGTAGGTTTCCTACTCTCCCTCCACCAAGCAAACTTCGGATTTGACTTTTCAAATTGGCGTTTGACTTTCAAACTTGGATTTGATTTCTCTCTCCATATTGCCCATCCAAGTGACCTAGTACATGATGCAACCATTCCACATTGTCATGACACATCCATGTACCCTTCCCCTCCGGAGTGCCGGACCTTCCAGACCCTTCTAGAACATTCCCGGTGAAAACACCGGAATCATTTCCGAACTCCGAAACAGGACTTTCCTTATATGAATCTTATTCTCCGGACCATTCCGGATCTCCTCGTGATATTCCGGATCCCATCCGAGACTCCGAACAACATTCGATCTCTTACTCATCATTCCATAACTACTCAACAACATCGAATCCTTAAGTGTGTCTCCCTACGGTCCGTGAATTATGCGGACATGACCGAGACACTTCTCCGATCAATAACCAACAGAGGAATCTGGAAATTCATATGGCTCACACATATTTCTACGATTACTTTGCGATCGAATGAACCACTTACATACGATACCAATTTCCCTTTGTCTCACGATAGTTTACTTATCCGAGGTTTTGATCGTCGGTATCTCTGCATACCTAGTTCAACCTCGTTACCGATAAGTACTCTTTTCTCGTTCCCGTGATATGTGATCCCTTGTGAGCCAGTCACATGCTTGCAAGACAATTGGATGACATTCCACCGAGAGGGCCCAGAGTATATCTATCCGTCATATGGATGGATAAATCCCACTCTTGATCCATGTGCCTCAACACATTCTTTCCGAACACTCAATGCCACCTTTATAACCACCCAGTTATGGTGTGGTGTTTGATGTCATCAAAGCATCCTTCCGATGATGGTGATTAGCATGATCTCATGGTCGAAAGAATTAGGTTACTACGTATCAGAAAGCATATAGCAAATAAACTATATTAAATGACTTGATCTTTATGCTACGCTTAACTATAGGAGTATGTCCATCACATCATTCTCCTAATGACATGGCCTTGTTGTTAATAACATCTGTATGTTCATGATCAGGAAACCATGATCATATATTAACCAACAAGCTAGTTTAACAAGAGGCTTTACTAGGGACTCTTTTATGTTTACAACTCACACAAGTATTAATGTTTCCGGTTAATACAATTATAGCATGGTATGTAAACATTTATCACCAACAGCTTTATTATTGCCTCTTGGGCATATCTCCAATAGCTATAACCCGGGACTAGAGGACACCACATGGCTGTTTTTGCAGCACAGGGGACGGAGGACCTTTAGTCCCGGGTCGTAAGACTAGAATTTTTTTAATTTATTTTTCAAAATTTGTTTTCGAATTTTTTATTGAACTTTTGAATTATTTGACTCGTTAATCCTATCACTTGAAATATTTTTAACACTAATTATACTTAATCTTAGATCAAATTACACATGTGGTCAAACTTCCCGTTCGGTCACCCATCCTAGCACTACTCCACCCTCTAACTTTCTTGTTCCATCAAGATGTCCTTGCGCATAGCCTATTTATATATTGTTGTCAACACTATCATATCAATTCTATTAGCCCATATCAATATGTTATACATTTTTATTTTTCAAAATTACAAACAACTATTTAAGTAAACAATAATAATAAGTAATAATAATATTTTAATCTAATGAAAGTAAAAAACTAAATAAAATAATTTTTTATTCATTTTTTGCCATTTATTCATTTAATATGGCATAAATAATATCTTTAAATTTGTAAATCGAAATTTGACAAATAATATATCCATTATTATAAGAAAAATGCGGGGAATCCAAATATGGCACAAAAAATTTGCTAAAAAAATATTATATTTTTAAATAACGTTTTCCCTTTTCGAATTTTAAAAATCTAAAAGAATCCCAAATGGCCTAAAGTTGTTGAAATCGAACTCAAATTTTTTTTTCTGCACATTTTGATAGGTTGTACGTTTTTTTCGACATCGTACGTAAAAATTATAGCCATTTTAAGTTGCTCGTGTCTGCACCCCTAGCCTGCGCCCGCATTCCTTTAGTCCCTGGCCGTATTATAACTCTGGACTAAAGGTTCGAAATGACATGTGACTAGAGTTTTCTCGTGCTCCTAGCAAAACAGTACGAACCGGGACTAGTGCTCATACTAGTCCCGACCCGTAACAAATCCGGGCTAGCGTTAGATTCTGAACCGAACCGAAGCCCTTTGTCTACCTGTTGACGACACCTTAACTAAAAATTAAGCTTATTTTCAATTGATCAAGTATTAGCCGCACCATATCTTTAGATATCGGTAGGCATCACAACATGTGTGGCTGATTACTCCCAAGTTATTTAATTATTCATGAAAACTTTTTTACATTCCTAGATAAGAAATTACCCTATAGCTTAATCGTGAGCAAAGGTGAGCGAGCTGAGGCCATCCATGACGTGCGGTGTTGTTGGTTCTGGGCCTATGCCGCTTGCTCTGTCCAGCCGACCCGGAACCCAGACCCGCACCCACCCTCCCACCCTCCCTATTTCACTCCACTCCATCCCCTCTCACCCCGTCTCTCCTCAAAAGTCAAAACGAATCATCTTTCTCCCGAGCTCCACGCCAGGGTTTCCTGCCGTCGGCTGCCTCCTGTGCAGAGGAGGCATGGGGACGGACTGCTCTGGGGCAGTCCACGCCGGCGCCAACCCCGAACCGGCCCCTGTCGCCACACCCCATCGACTACCATCTCACCACGCCCCTCCCCACATCTTCACGAACCTTCTGGGCGCGTGGGAGAAGACCGACGCTGCTCGGAGGCTTGCACGGTGATGAAGGAAGACTAGCCGGAGATCTCGGCTCCTTTGCTGCCGGATTTGGGCAGGGAGCCCCCTGGCTCGCTTCTTGCTTCCTTGGGGCTCGGGTCGTGGCTCGAGGCAAGGCTGTGCGGGAGGACGGACCTGACACCACCAGGTCCAAGTGGGAGTGGAGCGCGGTGGCGTCGTCGTCGTAGTGGAGCAAGGTCGTGTGGCTGGAGTGGAGGCGCGCATCAGGACAACACCCGGAGAAGGCGCCGATCTAGGTCCGGAGATCCACGATCTGTCACGAATGCTTTTCCTTCTATGTTTTCTTGGTTAATCTATGTTGAATCCCACCCACCACCAACTAGGCAAGAAGTCCAGATAACCCCCATATGTATGAGGTTTCGGTCACTAAACCTCCTTAACTTTAAACTGGGACACTTAACCCCTCTCTAAGTATGAAATATCAGCCAAATTACCCCCTTGGACCGTTGTTAGCAGTATTTGTTAGCCGTTTTGTTGACGTGGACAATGGTTTTGCACAGCTAGGACAGAAAGATGTTTTAGGTCCGTCCAAATCTCCACTTCTGTTTGTCTCCCTCGCATTCGTGGTTGACCGACGCCACCGCTCGCCCCTCACCGTCAGCTTAGTCGAGACTCCCGCATGCTCCTCGCCGCCACTGGCTCCCACCGCCAGCCTACGTGGTCGACCGAGCCTGGCGAGCAGCCGTAGCGCGTCCACACCTGAGAGGCCGAGCCCCTCGAGCACTAGTCGCATCACACGCCCGCTGCCGCAGGTGACGCCGCGCCACGCTGGAGTGTCGATGCCGCCACACGGGGTTGGGATGGTGGAGTAGTTCTAGCTTGCTAGCGTGCCGGTACGCTGCCAGTCGGAATTCGGTGAATGCCGCGGCGTCGGAGTCAAGCAAGGCTATGCAGCGGAAGACAGAGAGCATCAGCAGCAGCGGCGGCGCAGTGCAGCTGCTGCTGGCAGCAAACTTTTTCCAGCCCTGGTGTTCTGGGTGTGGCTCGTGGACTGGTAGCTGGGAAGAAAGCTGAGATCCCTTGCAAGCCGAAGTGGCAAAACGGATAGCGGCAAGACAAATAGGGTTATGGTTGTCTGATCCGATACCTGTCCTTTGTCTCTACGCATGCATGTCCATTTCTTTTTTCTCCCTCCCATTTATCTTGGCCAGTTTTTACACCACGTGCAGTGAACTGTACGTTTATTGCACGTGTGTGTATTTACGGACAAAACCCTTTGAGATGCTTCCAGGCTAAATCCTCCCAGTTGGTGAAGGACAGACAACATTTGCATCAAGGATTCTTGTGAAGATTGCATCTATGTTGGCTGGAATAAAGATTGCTGCTGCTGAATACTACGTGGAAGGCTGGCTATTACTGATGCCGTGAAGATTGCATCTATGTCAACTCGAGCAGCCAATCATCCGTCTAGATCGTCTAGGAGCAAAATTTTGTCCAATGCGCGCTAACCGCGTGTCCCGGCCGTTCAACCCGCGTTGATCCGCTGCCTCCTGTTTTCTTTCGCTGTTCTGCCGTGAATCAGTTCCTTTGTGCTGTCATCTCAAAAAAAAAAGTTCCTTTGTGCTGTCGCATGGGAGACACGTGCGTTCCATGCACGGCCTCCGCTCAAGCGCTCTTTTCCTTTTTTTTTTCTCTCCTTCTTTCCATTGAACCGGTTGCTGGTGGACTACAGCTTCATGCACGACTGCACGTGTCCTTCCATTCGTTTATTCCATCGTCGGTGTAGCACCGCTTTGACTCGGTCTACAGAGCTCTCCGTGTCTTGCTCTCTCCCATATTTTATCAATCTCTACTTTTCCGCCACCACGCCTCCTTACACGTCCTGGACGGTCGGCGCCGGCGCGGCTGCCGCCAACCACCGCGTACTCCTCCTGTGCTGGGACGATGATCGACCTAGCCGGGGGACGGTCTTACGCTGGTGCGGCCGCTGCGTCTTCCTCTGTTTCGTTCCGCTCCGGGACGGCTGGGCGGCAGGACGGTCCACCTAGCCGGGACTTTTCAGCGCCAGAGCGGCCGTCTCTGGCCACTTCTCCTTCTTCTGCTTTATCCCGCGCTGGGACAGTTCGGCGTCGGTACAGTCGACCTAGACGGGAGATTATCCAACTCTGGTTCGGCCGCCTCCAGCCGCCGCATCCTTCTCGCCGCCGCCATCCTCTTAATCTCGATCTCTTTCACTGAAAACCCAATGATCAATTCTTTGAAAATAAGGTTTCTGATGACCGATTGATTCTTCACTTGCAGGCTACGGTGGTTGAGGTGCTTCAATCCTAGGACGGCCCGGCCCGGCCCGGCCACCGCGGGCGGAGCGGAAGGAGGCATGGTAGAGGGAGCCGAAGCCGTCCTCGCTAACCGTCAGTGCGCTGCTGAAGCCGGCGACTGTCGACCACTACTGCCCAAACACCCTTAGCCACGTCATGCCGCTCTCCTTCGAAAGCATTCGGCTGTCGGACACCGGCATGAATGCCATCTAATGATAGTGACGCTTATGCCATTTAATACCCGCAGATATGAATAGAGGCGCAGGATCGTGAGGGATCTGGTGCTGTGCAGCTCGGATGCTAGCTCCTGTCCATTAAACGGTAGCTGAAAGGTTGTGGACTGCGACTAATGGACCTGTTATGTGTTTTGCTCTACTATTCTTGCATAGTTCAGGAATTACTATTCTTAGGTTACTGCTTTCGACTATATTTTCCATTGGGTAGAACATGTTTTTTCTCTACCAAAGTTTGATAAAATCGGGTTTGTTTCTTGCAGTTTTTTCTCTACCAAAGTTTGAATATGGTAATTTAATAGATGAGTCTGCATCTTCAGAAAATGCAACTGAACAATCATGTGTTGTGCGGGTGTAGTGTTTCTCAATACAATTAGTTTGCTACGTATTGCCATGTTATTTTGTCAGGTTGAATTCCTTTATGCATTATACTCTTTTTATTTAGTTATAGATTCTTTTTACTCTACTGTTCCGCGATCTATTGTTTCTAGAAATGTACTACTATAGCAAGGTATATCTAGTCCCGATTCCATGAGACACTTATGTATAGGTAATAGTGGAGTTGGTGAAAAGATAAGACTAATTTATAGTCCATTCAGATTTACGGGCTTCTAAAACATCACTTCCATATGCATGTGGCACTGTATGTAGTACAAACTCGGAGTCGTTTTTATCATATTGGCACTTCGCTACTGAGACCAAATTAATCGATCATGGTTTTATTGCCATACATGCATTTTTTGGATTATATAAGAGCAAAAAAGTGGCCCTATTATTTGGTTCACATGTTTTCTTTGTATATATTTGATAGAAGAAGAAGCTATGTTATTTTGTAATCTTATACTTATCCATGAACATTTAGTAACAAACAGCTATGACTTGTGAATTTTCGGTTCTTCAGTCACTTATCCATGAACATTTAGTCACAAACAGCTATGACTTGTGAATTTTCGGTTCTTCAGTCAAAACTCGATTGGTTCGAGCCACGGTGTTTGTCAAGTAGTTGAATTGGTGGATAGTACTAGCAGTTTTTAACCTGTTTCAGCTACATCAGTAGAGAATAATCTCTTTGATTTCGTGTAAATCTGACACAGGGTTCTGAATTCGTTTTCCAGACATGTAAGCCAATATACTTCAACTAAAACATACAACTAAAAGTATATTGGACCAAACAATTGTAATAGATGAATCTGTATAGAAAAAACCCAAATTGTTGTCCACCACCAGCGCGGTGTGTCACCGCGCCAAATTTCCTAGTTCTCTATTAATTTCTGGCAGTAAATCTTTGGCCTGTGTGGTGATCTCATGAAATTTCATGACAATGTGGTCTAAGTGCTAAAATTATACCTAAGGCCCCAACAAAATTTGGAGGTTACCTTATAATTTTCTCTTGATCCGACTTGGACGGTAGTGTGATGGTGATGGCGTTGGTACATCCACAACAGGTCGCTTATTTTCAGAAATTTTGTCCAACCTTTGCTGATTTAAATTAGTCCAAAGTTTTCTGAATTGAATTTTGTTTAGAAGAAGATAAGGTATGTGAGGTAGCATAGATCCAATTTTATCGGACCTTCTCAACACAATCAAGCTCTATCAAGAAGCATATGATAATCAGACAATTGAAGGTATCTGATATTCTGTGAAATACCATAGAGATCATGGTTCTGATTATGCCCACAACTTATATTTGAGTGTCTTAATAGGTAACATGTAAAACAATACTGTGTCAAGTCAATCAGGTGCGCAACCTTTATAGTTAAAATGTACCATTGTCAGAGTTTCCTAATTGATGTTTCCACATAGACTGCAAAATTTGTTGCTCAGTTCGAGGTATATTCCTTCTCAAAGTTACATATTTTATAATTTTCGATTCTCAGTATGATGTAAATGTGCATTGCAATATTCACCAGCTTACTATATCCATTCAGTTTTAGACTGTCAAAGACATACTCATGGGCACTTATCTATTTCGGATCATCAACACTGCTTATCCATTCAGTTTTGGACTGTCAAAGACATACTCATGGGCTCTTATTTATTTCGGATCATCAACACTGCTTATCCATTCAGTTTTGGGCTCTCAAAGACATACTCATGGGCACTTATTTATTTCGGATCATCAACACTGCTTATAAAAAATAAAGGAAGGAGGCATACTATTCTAATGAAGGAAATCTCTTTTTTCTTGTCAATTGGTCAGCCCTTGAACTTATGATCTCCAACCTATGATGTCCTCCTATGATGGATGCTAGATAATAATGACTTGCCAAGATGAGCCCAAGCTTCTTGAGGTGAGCTATCTGGCATATTTTTAATAATTTCATAGGGCTCGTGACTATTCAGATTGCAGAATAGGTATCTGATGTGTACGTGTAATTTCATAGAATTCCAGTTGCTATAGTGCATATTGGCTTCTTATCCACTAGCTTAGTCCCAAATTCAATTGAATGAAAATAGTTATATTTTTCTTACGATGACCACTAAGATTGTACTTTCAGTTCAAATTAGTAGGGTGAGTTCTTCATAATATGAAACATGGACAAACGTCCATTTGTAAACAAACATGACAAGATTGGAAGTGTACTATTATTGTGATGCGTGTGGTATATATTCCTGAATAAATAATTATATAAGGTCTTTTAACATCTACTCACGAACTGGATAGATAGTTTCCAATTATGTACGATTGTTACCTCTGTGCAAGGAGTGTGATTTCTCGCAGTTGCAGTGTCATGGTTGCTTGTGCGTAAGGGCTGAATATATTTGGCATTTTGCTTAGTAAAATCCCCACTCTCAGCTACTCCTTATTTATTTATACCCAATGCGATTGCTTAGTATTTATTTATGCATTCTTCCAAAGTGTTTAAAATAACATCTTGGAGTCAACAAATAAAGATCTGCTACCTACGTGATGACTAATGACAAAAGAGAGAAAAGTTTTGATGTTAACCTATCAAGGAAAGAAATGGCATGTACACTTCAGTTTTGCCATTACTAACCCAAGTTTGCAACATAGCCTAGAGATGTTATTGTGTACATCTTTTTCGTGACACACATATTCAACATTCCGTGAATCCGTGTTAACTCTTTGATCAGTGTTTCAGATATTTGCATCTGATGACTTCCTACAAGTCACAGAATGTTTTCGTGGAGAAACATTTGCTTATCAAATTACCACCCGACAAGCATATATTTGCCGGTGAGTACGTCACATGCAAGTCATATTCTACGTTGCTATCTCAAGAGTGATATCTAGGGAGGGACTAAAATACTCACACTTGATAAATCTGGGGAGCCAACCTTGCAAACGAGGAATATAGTGTACCGCCAGATCCTTGGCTATCTGTAGGTGTACTCGCTTATATGTAAGCTTCTTTCCTTAAATATTTGTGTTCTCACGTTTGCACTTTTTATATGATATGAAGAACATGTATAATTGCCTAACAGATTTCATTTTACCTATTTCTTTTTTTGTAGGGTATCCTCTCTCCCACAACTGTCGAGTTAGAGTGAGGCTTCAGATACTCCGCTCTGAAATTGTATGGTACTTATCCTCATGTTCTTGCACTTTTTATGCAATGTGTATCGGCCATATTCAGTTAGTTGATGGGAGTTGTTAACTTCTTTTTTGCAGGGTGCCTTCTCTATTGAAATTGTCAAGTTGACAGGAGGCCTGAGATAGTTAACCCTTAGTTGCAGCTATCGTCAATTGTTTCTGCTAAAATATTTTGTGATTACAATCGTCATACCAGAATAGCTAGCCCTTAGCTGTAACTGTCACCAGTTCTCTTTGCTGAATTCTTTTGTGCACTACCGACAGATGTACTGCTTGGTATGTTGCTACTGATGTGGTTGGGAGTTCTGAAAACTGAACAGTGCTTATTGTATAATTTGAGTGTGAAAAAAAATTGCAGGACCAAGATGATGCTCAGTTAGTTAAGTTCAGTTATCTGCAGGAAATAGCTGCCATTGTCCAGTGTTTAAGCTACCTATAAAAGTTGGTTCAATTTTGGAGAACATAGGACAATCCTATTAAAATCATGTGTTGTAGATGTTGTCGGTGGTTACTCTTCTGTCCTTTCTGTTAGCTTATAAGACTGTAATCAACTTGCTAAAGACTGTCTTTTGCTTCACCTGCCATCTGTTTCTTCTATTGTAGCCACCTTATATTTACTTGAAGACATAGTTTCTGTCTACTTATTTTTAAATTTTTTATTTTAATTAAACTATTTACAAGGGCACAGAGAACAGAACAAGTAAATTAATACTAATCAAAACAAAAATGAAGTCGAGAACACCACAACTACTTTCTCTAGATCAGAGAAAAGAATGCAAGTTAACCGATGTACTGAGCTGTTGCATGTAGAGAAAATTTGCTTCTACTAGTGAAAGAGGAGCATACCTATTGATGCTAGATTAGGTCATGTGGTCTTGCCACAGCTTGGCTCCTCTTCCACAAACTGACTGATAAGATTAGGCATGTTAAGGCACGTACTGATTAAATTGACCAACAAATACATCTACATACTTCAAATCTCAAAGAAGTAAATAGAATGCAAATTACAAGTGCAACATTTGTACACACATCTTTTATAATAATCGTTAGACAATTTTGCAACCACGGGCGCAGCGTGTCGCTGCGCCAAGATTAACTAGTGTAAGTTATAGTTATGTATGATATGTGTCCCATTTCATATGTGTTCGTCAATATATCTTATTCTAACTTTTTTTCCTTTTGTTGCAAATATGTACTCCTACTTGCTATTCTGAAAAACATAGTATGATGTTTTTTAGATCCTGAGGCAGGCTCATTAGAGATCTTGAAACATCCATGAAGAGAAGAGTTGTGCTCCCTAACAGATATATGCATAGACAGTTGACCTTTCTACATAAATCCTGAAACTTAACTATTGTTTTCGACTAGATGAATATAAAGAAGACCAGTTGAAAGTTAGGAGATCGACAATTCATATATTTTTTTACTCCAACATCAGTCCTGAGACTTGACTTTCCTTTTTGATTGGGTATACTTAATCAACACCAACAAAAAAGGTTGAAGAATTCAGTTAGCTTCCACCTCGAAAGCCTAGTTATAAATTTGCCTTTTATTTTGTGTGCTTGTGGAAGTGTGAGTCACTTAATTTTTCTTGTGGTGTACCTGTCTCATTTTCTTGTACGAATTTCTTGACTTTAGGATTTGTCCATGCAAGAAACCATATATAAAGTACATCTCGAGATATTTAAAGTAAAAGCTTGTTGAATGACACACTTACTTAGGATTTTGGTGATTAAGCCGACAAGAGATATCTTCTGTGTCGTCGTCCATATGTTTGTCGGTTATCTTACAAAATGGACAACAATTACTTTGAGCAATTACTCACCAAAGTATCCTTGGTAACATTAATGCCAGGAAATACTTTTGGGTAAGTACAAAAACTTTCACAATTTGTATGTCTTTTATGTAGTGCTCCATGGATGTTTTTACCTTAATGTCCACTTTTTTTATGCAGATGCTATTGGTATATTGGCAAGTATATTAGCTGTTTTCACTAATTGATGTTTAAGGTCCCAAAGCGGTTCTAAGTCTCTCAGCAAGCTACCGGTCCGAAATCTCACACAATTATTTGCAGATTGCTTTGTGTGACAAATCTGCTTGGTATACAATCTTGTGAGCTGTGTGTTTGTGCTATACCTGTTAATCTAACGATGATATAGACCAAAGAGATTGTGCCCTATTGAGCTTATCCATAAGAAATCAAATGGAGATGACATGACCATTGTAGAAAGTTATGAATCTACATATGGCATTGGTAAGTATTTGTTGTTTAGTCGACCGTTAACCTTCACATAGGAGATTGCATCATATTTCATGATGTAAACTGCCCAGATGCAAAATTAAGATCACGGGATTGCCGCTCAACTAAAATTGATGTTTTCTTTCATGTGATGGTTCTACCTAGAAGTTGATTCGAGAAGATACTGTTTATAGGTATTCCAAGGAAGCATGCTTAAACTAAATAGTGAGCCAAAGGTCAATCCAAGCTTCTCAAATTGTAGTGTTTGTGTTACTATCTCTGTCAGTGTACTTAATAGGGTTTTAATTTTACTGATACAATGCAGTATCGAATAACTATTATAGCAACAAGAGAAGGCTTTGTTGTTGAGGTGGTTTTATATTTTTATGTAGCGCAAGATTTGTTGTAGAAGTGTTATTGTTTCGGTGGCCAAAACCTATGTTTGGTGCTTGCTGCGCCTACAGAAATCTCTATTTTGGTTTGGAGGAATTATGTGGTGGATGTCACCATTTCATATTATTAATTCCCTAGATAAGACATTTCTTTCCAATTCCTTCGGTTCTACCATAAAGGCAATAGTATTTTTGTTGCCTTTGCGTCATCTGGATCACATTTCTTGATGCATTGTAATACCTTCATATTGTTTGCTAGAGCCAGGCAAGGAAGTGGTTGTAGGGGTTTGTAGCATGGAAAACAAAAAATTCTACCGCATGCACACAAACAAGCCAAGATCTATCTACTAGATTGTAGCAACTGTCAAGCTTCATGCACTATCCAACGCAACCAAAAGTCCGAACTGACGGAAAGGGCTAGTACAATTCACTTATACACTTCAACACACCCTCACGTGTGACGGGGAGAAGTCAGCACGTGCAACCGGAAGAGAGCGACGGCGCGTGAAACTCACGTATGACTCAAGAGGCCTATACGTGGACACAGAGGGGTCAACATCAATTTTAGGATAAATTGCGAAAGCCAGGACTCGAACTCGAGACCTTAGGCTCTGATACCATGTCAAGCTTCATGCACTAGCCAACTCAACCAAAAGTCCGAACTGATGGAAAGGGCTAGTACAATTCACTTATACACTTCAACAGCAACGAGTCGATTAGAGTACTCACCCTCGAAGATTCCAAAGCGGTTAACGAGAGCATATTCTCATGGGTGATGTAGTCGTACACTTGTCGATCTCAAGATCGCGTAGACGACCCTTCCGGCGCTGTGTTCCGGTAGCGCTTCTGCAGTCGGTCACACGTTCGGTACTCGATGAAGACCTTCCTCTCCCTTGTTCCAACAGGCAGCGGAGGTTGTAGTTCTCCCCTCGCGATTCCGGCAGCACGACGGCGTGGTGTCGGAAGTAGAGGGAAAATCCTGCAGGGCTTCGCCTAAGCCGGAGCAGGTTATGGTGGATCTAGGGTTTTCGGAGATCTAGGTTTAGAAGGCCGGAGAGGATGAGGCGGTGTTGGCGGCGGCTAGGGCGGCGGCAACGAGCCGACGGTGGCTGGAGGCGGCCGCGGCGCAAGGTGGGGAGGGGATGGTTGTGTGGCCTTGGGGCACCCCCTGTCGTGGTATTGCCGACGAGTACGCCATGGAGGGGTCCTCATAGTGTGTGTTTAGAGACGTGGGGGAAGGCGGACGGTTGACGGGTATGAGGTAACACAGCTTACCCAGGTTCAGATCCCACAACGGTGGAGGAATCCTACTCCTGCTATAAATCACTATACTGGCAATACGCCAATTACAGAGATAGGTTCGCTGTGCGAGGTGTATGCTAATCGCTACTTGTTCATCGTAGATTGTGCCCTAAAGGCTCCCATAGGCCCGACTTATATAGTCACCAGGTCCTAGGGTTACAGGGAAAAGTCCTAGCCGGACAGGTTACAGAGTCCTACACCGTCTATTACTAGTCTTGTGTGTCTTGTACTCCAAGGCTCCGGGTACGTCGGTGACTCCACCGTAGCCTTCCTTTATCCGGCATGGGCCTCCCTTCTGGATCCATCTAACTGGGCCGCCTAGCAGGCCATGGGCCATGCTACCAACTGTGGGCCACCCGGGTTATCCGGATAGGAGACATGCTATGAGGATACCCATATAGCATATCCCCAACAGTAGCCCCCAGAGAACTCCGAGATCTTGCGCCGTCTTGCCTCTTCACGTGGAATGCTCCGTCTAGATGGATGTCGGCAAATCGTCAAGCAATATCTTGTAGTCCTCCCAAAGAACCCTACAAGGTTTTCTCCGTCTTCATTTTGTAAGTCGGAGAATTGCTAAATCTTTCATCGTACTCTTCCGTAGCCGTACTGGATCAGTCCATGCCAGAATCTTCTGATGTGATGGCTCATATGCCTATGACAGCTAGGGTGACGCAGACATAGGTCAGCGACGCCTCGTAACTCACACATGCAGAGAACGCAATCATGTCCACTTTTCCCGTGCGAGCGATACGAACCGTTGGCGGCGACGGTTGAGGCGTGGCAAAATTTACGCGCACGTCCGCACACACGTTGTCTACGCGGCAACCGTCCGATCAAGCTGCACGAATCTCGATGTTGGAGATCATAAATATTAACCGCGATGAAAATATTTACTTTTCACCTCATTCTCTCCTCGTATCATCTTCTTCCTCCAACGAGCGCCCCCTCGAGCTCTCCACTCAACATTGCGAAAAACCCTAACTCCCAATCTTCGCCAGTCTCCTCCAACCATACGCAATGGCCAGCAGCAGCTCCTCCCCCTCGACGGCAGCGTCGGGCGAAGCTGCGATGAAGCCGGCGAGCTCCGTCGTCGTGCCCCCAGAAGGCCTGGTCATCCCTGTCTCTGTGGTGGTCGAGACCACCAGCGGCGACCACAATCCAGCGGCGCTGGAGCTGCTGGAGGAGGACAACGACTCCCACAAAGGCGATTGGCGCGGTTCAGACATCTTGGACCGCGACATTAAGGAGTTGATCATCGAGGGCTACCTCCCCGCGACGGAGGGGCTCGCCTGGCGGGCGGCGCCGCCCGGCGAGGTCACACCTTCTCCCCAAGCCGGAGAAAAGGTGTACCTCAAAGCACAATTGGTACACGGCGTCTCCCTACCCATCTCTAACTTCTTCCTTTCCGTCTTGAACCACTACCGAGTACAGCCCCAAAACCTTTCTCCCAACAGTATCCTAGCGCTTAGCAATTACGCGGCGCTTTGCGAGGGTTACCTAGGGATTAGGCCTAGGCTAGATCTCTTTGTGTATTTCTTCACCGTCAAGCGCGAAGCCGGGGCCAGCAAGGATGAACTTAAAAATTGTGGCACCATTAGCTTCAAGATCCGTCCTGGCCGGCGGCTCCCCGACATCATCGGCCACGAGTCCTGCAAGAACTGGCAGCGTACTTACTTCTACGGCCCAAATATCCCTCTAGCCGGCCGAGAAGTAACGTACCCGGACTTCGTCGATGGAGCCGCCGCCGAAGCCTCGACATGGAGATCCCAGGACTCCCTTCCCTCCGACATCGAAGCCTCCCGTGCCATAAGGCGGATAGAGTGGTTCGTAGAGACAGGTTTGACTGGCTTGGACCTAGCCATGTGCTGGTTCATCAGGTGAATCCATCCTCTGCAGCACCGCGTGAAGCTGATGCACGAGTATACCAACGATAGAAGGGATAGCCTCTGCATCTCCGTTGACAAATTCTCGAGCGACTCCGTCAAGCTTCGCCTCAAGGACATTGTCAAGGTGAAGGACAAGAAGCATGGCTTCACCATCACCTACGACATGTTCGTAGAGAGCAAGTGCCCAAAGGTAACTGCTTATTTCCGTGTATGACATATACTCCAGTTCTTCCGTATAGCCATTACCATCTTGTCTAACACGGTAACTTCTCACTTAACAGCTTAGCGATCTAGATGAGGATAGCATGGCTGTCCAAATCTATGATCCAAAGATGAAGGAAGTCACGGTCGTGTCCGATGATGATGTTCCGTTGTCGCGAAAGCGGAAGAGCTCCACCTCTGACGCTGGTGACGGAGGCAAGAAGAAGAAGACAGAGGGTGGAGCCTCCAAAAAGACTACCGCCGCCCTGGAGGCGGAGAAGAGAAAAGTTACCGGGATCCCTTTTGCCAAAGCACCCCCTCTTGTGTAAGCTTCTTTCTCTCCGACATTGTCTGTTTATCTATCTTATTCATGTACTTATGCTTTTTGCATGTTTTAGGAAGAAAGCCACGACCAGCTTGAAGAAGACCTCCAAAACATCGGGGGCTTCTAGAACTATCAAGGACATGCTGCATCGTGACGCATCTCCCGCCATCGCCCCTGTCACTCCCATCATCAAGCCTTCCTCCGCTCTGACAAGCTCACAAGCTAAGGAAGCATCTGGCCCTTCCGCCATGGAAGTGGACTCAGGTGCCTCTACCGAGCTTGCTGTTGTCGGCGAGCAGGCGACGCATGAGAGTGTCGCACACCAAATGGATGAAGCTCCGGCTAAGGATGCCATCGGTAGCGGTAAGGTGGTGGTGGAAGCTGGTACTTCTGTCGAAGGCGGTGCCCCTGCGCCCAAGAAAATCATAGAGTATCCTAAGATAGTCTATCCGGTACTTACACCGGGTAGCACTGCTCTGGTCCTAGCGCGGCGCCGACATCTCCGACGTGCGGTCTAGAGGAGCTCCTCCAACAAGCAGAGATCTTGCAAGGAAACAATGTATCCTTCGGCAAGCTGCTGGCCGAGAGTGCTACAAACCTCAAGATCATTGCACTTGTAAGTTTTATTTGCCTTTTGCATTTCATATTAGTATCCCACTATAGGTCTTTGTGTGTAGATGCTCTAAGAGTGACTAAGCTAGAAAACTTCTCACTGTAGCCCCCAAGCATGTAGTTTGAATGAATTATTCCGACTAGATGCTTTAAGAGTAACATACGAAGTGTTTATTAATTTCAATACTGTAGCCCCCAAGCCTCTAGTTATAACTGAATTAGTTTTGACTAGATGCTTAAAGAAAATCTAAGCATACATCTGAGTTAAAAACTTTATACTGTAGCCCCCAAGCTTCTAATCGAAAACTGGATTAGTTCCGACTAGATGCTTAAAGAAAGACTAAGCATATTGCCAAGTTAAAAACTCTCGTTGTAGCCCCCGAGCGTCTAGATGGAAAGTTTCCGGCTAGATGCTCCAAGTAGACCAAACAACGTTTAATTCTTCTTTTTTTCATAGAACAAGAATGCTCGGAGGGGCATGGCCAACGACAAGTACCAAAAGATGCGCGCGGACCTGGAAGCCGAAAAGGGTAAAACTGCCTTCTTGAAGGAACAGATCATCAAGAGCAAGCATCTGTTTTTCCTTGCTTTTTCGTATTCCGACTTGAACTTGTGTATTCTCCGAGTACTCACTATGTACTTTGCTTTCTCGGGCTTGCAGAAACCATTGACAAGGCCAAGGACATTGTCGAGCAATCCAAGCACATTCAAGAGCTGGATAGCGAGAACAAAAACCTTAAGCAGGAGAGGAAAGACATGCTGAAGATGCATGAAGAATCAATGAAAGTCCTGCAGGACTCCGCCACCGAGGAGATCAACCGCTTGAAGGAGGAGATCTCGATCTTAAGTGATCAGAAGAAAGCTACCGACGAGCAGAATCAATGCCATCATGAGGCGTACAAGCTCCTCCAACAAGAACGGGACTCCATGGCGGATACCCTTTGGCAAGATGAGGCTAGAATCTTCAGTAAGTGATTTCCCGTCTTGGATTTCTATAAGCTGGATACTTTGAATTTTTGAACTCATGTGCTCCTTGTCGAAATTTGCAGCTCCTATGGGTTTAACCCGGTCACAAGAATTCTTCATATCCAGCCAGCGGGAGAGGTAGGCGCGAGATGTCTCGTCTTTCTCTTGCACGCACCACTGTAGATAGCCCACGGTGCAGGGACATTTGTATGTACCCTCAAAGTTCTTGGTGAACTCTTCTTGCATGTCCGACCAGTTGTAGATAGATTTCTCCGGCAAGTCGTCGATCCATTGATGGGTCGTGCCTGCCAACATTAATGGGAGGTACTTGACGACAACGTTGGGGTTGCCTCCGACAATCTCCACCGCGTTGCCGTAGTCCTGCAACCATGTGGCTGGTTTGGCGGTGCCGTCATAGGGTTTGATGGTCTTGTCAATCCGGAAACCTTTCGGGTAAGTTGCGGACCGTATTGCAGGTCCAAAACAATGTGGTCCCAGGTATGGTCCTTCCCGGGCCTCGTGGATCTTATCGATCCACGAACGTGCATCGTATGGCTCCGGGTTCTTCTTCTTTTTGTCAACAGGGGATGGGCTGCGTGAACGACGCGGGCCCCCTCCGCCATGGTGACTGCTTGGTGGTGACGAAGGCAGAGGTGGCGGTGGGTTAGCCTTCTTGGTGTTACCCTCATGCGACGCCTCACACCTGTCACGGTTGCTTGTCGGACGCGGAGGGTCATGGCGTGACCTGCTCTTGTGTCCTTGGTTGCGCTCTCCGTCATAACGGGTCTGCTCCGCGTTGTCGCGGATGACGATGCCACACTGCTTTGGTGGGGGCATATCCGTACGATGGTGAGCCTTGTAATCTTCGCGATGTCGGGGAGATCGGGGCGATGGCGATGGGCGACGAGGTCGGGCCTTTTCTCCGTGGTCGGAAGATATGGGGATGGCATCCTTCCTATTGCGTGCGTCCCTCCGTCTTCATTCTGATGAACCCGTCTGGGAACCGACATCAAGAGGAGATCTGTCCCTTGGCGGCTTGTACTGGCTAGATTGGCAGAGCGCTGGGTCAGACTCAAGCCTCTGAGAGGTGGCCTTTTCCTGCTGCTTCACCGCCTTGGCCACTAGGTCATGGACCAGTTCCACTGCCTCAGGCGATCTATCCTGCTCCATAAGGGTCTTGGCGACGGCGAGGTTAAGGAGTAGGGTGGGCATCACCTTCTTGCCTTCACTGTCAATGTATGGCTTGGCCTGTGCCGGCTTTGAGGGAGCCCATCCTAGGTTGTGCCGTACACCAGGATCGTTGATGACGCGAGTCGGAGCTTTCTTAGCTGTCTGCTGTTGTAGCAAAGTCTTGTACTCGGCCTCCATTGCTCTAGCTTTTTCTATGGACTTCTGCGCGTTGACCAGATCTCGATCTAGTTTAGCGCCTTGCTCCGCGATGGCCTGCGCTTCCTCCAGCAACTGTTGGCGCTTCTCGTCAAGTTGGGTCACATTCCGGATATGAGCAACGGTTAGTGGCTCGACAAGGAGATTGTCGTACATCACTCTATCAGCTAGAGTAACTTGGGCTACTGCCGACGTAGATGATGGAGGCGGCAAGTTTGCGGTGTTGTTGTTGCTCGGTCCGGTGCCGAGTTCCTGCGGCTGCTGCACTGGTGAAAGGATACGGATGTCGCCTAGAGGGAGGGTGAATAGGAGATTAAAACTTTTCCTAGAGTGGCTCATCAAAGGCAGAATAAAACTAGTGTTTACTTTGTTAAGCACAACCTAGAACAACTAAGGTTCACCTATGTGCACCAACAACTTATGCTGAGCAATACAAGCAACAAAGTGATAGCATGATATATATACTTCAAGCACGAAGGCTATCACAATGTAAAGTGCATAAGTAAAGAGCTCGGGTATAGAGATAACCGAGGCACGCGGGGACACCGATATTTTACCGAGTTCCTCCCAACATGGAGTACGTCTCGTTTGGAGAGGGGGTGGTATCAAACCACCAACGCCACAAAAGGCCTCCCTTATTCTTCGGTGAATCTCACCCCAATGGGGTCGATCCACGCTTCCACTATCGGTGCACTTGTCGGTGGCAACCGGAACCTCTCACAAGGTTGGGGCACTTCTCCACAAATTGGAGGCTCCCAACAAACGCCACAAAAGGCCTCAACAAATGCCACCAAGGCCACAAAACCGTCTAGGGTTCCAAGAACCCAAGAGGGACAAGCTCCAATGAGCAACTCAA
Source organism: Avena insularis (assembly GCA_023614405.1). Taxonomy (NCBI): domain Eukaryota; kingdom Viridiplantae; phylum Streptophyta; class Magnoliopsida; order Poales; family Poaceae; genus Avena; species Avena insularis. The sequence goes on along the minus strand of CM042693.1, from coordinate 367,385,664 downwards.
ACCAAATCCTCCGAGGAGAACTCAAACCGATGCACCAAATGCAAATGGCAAGAACACCACAAAGGTGTTCAAATCCCTCACTCCCAAGTTCCAACAAAGCTACTAAAGCTATTGGGGGAACAAGAGAGGAGGAATCAAAGAGAGACACAAAATCCCCCAAAATCTAGATCCCCAAAGATATACTCACAAAGAGATGTTTTGGTTTGGTCAAAACATAGATCTAGATCCCCTCAATCTTCCTCTCAAAGATGTGCAAGAATCATTGGATGGGGAGGAAGAAATCAAGCAAGAGATATGTCAAAACTAATAGGGCAAAGCTTGAAGAAAGAGGGGAAAGTAGCAACCCTAAAAGACAAAGAGGCAAAGCTATTTAAAGAGAGGGGCCAAATCTGCCCGTTGAGGCATTTTTCCTGGACGGACCGGTACACCGGATTTAACCGGTAGTACCGGACCCAACAACCATACAACGAACGAGCGAGCAAGGAAATTGGGGCGAGCGGTGCGAGCGGTCAACGCGGCGGCAGGCCAGCTGGGCCCCAGGTGGTGGCAGCGTGACATGCATGTTATGGCAGCAATAGCGGGCAAAGGCAAGACAAAGCTCGCATGCAGGCCAGTGGGCCTGGCAAAGCTCATGAGGCAGCAAAGCAGAGCTGCAGCGGTGGCCGCGGCCAGCAGGAGAGGCGCCAGGCCCCTCGCCTGACAGCGGCAGCAGCGGCGTCTTGCGGCAAGAAAGCAATGGCGATGCAACGAGGCGGAATCACGCGAGGCCAGGAACTCAGATCTGGATCTAGGCTATTTTGGAAAAATAACTAGGCCGGCCGGTACTACCGGCCCACCCGGGCGGTACTACCGGGCCGGCCGGTACTACCGTAAATATATACCTAGCGAGGCAGAAAGAAAACGGGCCGTTTTCAGGCCCGGGCGGTACTACCGACGGGTTCCAGAACAGACAGGCAAATATTCAAACGACAATAACTTTTGACTGGAAGCTCCGATTAACCCGATTCAAATTGCGTTGGATAGAGGACGACAAGGGCTTCCCAATAACAAGTAAATATTGATTATCACCAAGCGAGAAAGTATCAATTAGAATAATGTGATATACCTCACTTGGTGAGAAACCGAAAAGCCGCATAAATCAAAATCGCAACAAGATACAAATGGGAGATACGATTTTGATGAACAAGAGCTTATTATGGAGATTACCACAAGCTCTATATCCTCACATGGATAAGACCAAATAACAACCAAATACGATGATGCAAGTATGCAAAGGTTTGAGCTCTCTCCAAACGATGTGACCGAATTACTCATACGAGAGCCCCTCTTGATAGTACGGTTATCTATCCTAAACCCGGTCTCCTATACACAACAAGAGACCGGCAAAAGGGAAAACCTATCAAGATTATACCTTTGCCTTGAGCATTCCACTTGAGCTCGATGTAGACGATCTTGCCCTTCTCAAGATGGAACGCCTTTCTTAATTCCTCATCATCGACCTCGCATATTGAGCTTGCCCAACATATCTTCTTTGCATTTCATCGACCTTGAAGCCAACACATGCTCCAAGCGATGCCAATGGACAAATCCTACAAGTATAACTTAATACACACATTAGTCCATAAAGATTGTCATTAATTACCAAAACCACACATGGGGGCCCAACATGTTCTTTCAACCGGGTTAGGCGGAGGAGGCATGACTCTTGCGCGATCATCGTCAGCAGCAATAAGCGGCCCCTTCCCCTTTTCCAGCGTTGTAGGCGGAGCTCGTCCGGGTTGATCTTCATCCATCGTCGTCCTGATGGTGACGAACACCTCTCGGGACGTGACGGCATTGTTGGCTTGCTCGTCGCGCGAGTACTCCTCCTCCATCTCCTGCATGGAGGAGTCTAGTTCCTCTGGACTGAAATCTATCTCCTCTGAATCTGCACTGAAATCAGCATAAAGCGCGTCAATGACAGAGTCATAGGGTGCCAGGACTTCCTCGATGACGGGAGGTGGAGGTGCAACAGCCTCGACGATGACTGGAGGTGGTGGCGCAGCTGCGACGATGGAGGCCGGAGGCGGTGGTGGCGGTGGCTGAATCGGAGGCTCACAATGGCAGCGCCTGTCGAGCCGCTTGGCCTCCGCGTAGTTGTTGACGGTGTTCACCATGCCTTCAAGGTAAGCGTCCCCGACGCTGCCGTCTTAGAGAATGTCGGAGAAGCGTGCCATGGTCCAGTCCTTCCAAAAAGTGATACATAGCATCCTCATTGGGGTAGTGGGCCAGATCGGCACGTATATGGAGCCACCTGGCCAGATAATCGCGGGGGTTTTCGCCCTCTCTCTGAACGCAGCGCGCCAGATCGAAGATAGTAACCACGCCGATGAACTTGGATCTCTGTTGTCTAGACGCGCGGACGAAGCCGGCGGATTTGCAGTGATATTCCACCTTTATATCCTGCACAGGGGCGGTTTGGGTGGGCCTTGAATTTTTCCGATCTTTGCCGGCGAACCCCGAGGAGAGATCTGACATTGATCCTTCCGCGAACGTATCCTGCCCGTAGGCGGTCCGTGCGAGCCTTGGTGCTTTCCGATCATTGCCGGCAAACTCCAAAGAGAGATCCGACATCGACCATTCCGTGAACGTATCCTGCCCGTAGGCGGTCCGTGCGGGTCTTGATGCTCCTCCGACTCCCAGGGAACTAGTGCCCGAGTCGGTTTCGCCGATGAAGAGGTGGATGTCTCTGATAGGAACGATCGAACACCGCGTAGGGTTAAATCTTCGCCGGGATCGAACTCGTCGGGGAGGGACGATCGGAACATTGCGGAGAAGAGCATAACCGATGGCTATGGTTTCGCCGATTCGCGAAGATCTTGGTCCTCGCCCTGAAGAGCCTGAAGCGCCTCTTGCCCACGGTGGGCGCCAATCGTGGTATTTCCGGCGATACGCCATGGAGGGGTCCTCACAGTCGTGTTTAGAGACGTGGGGTAAGGAGGACGGTTGATGGGTGCGAGGTAACACGGCTTACCGTGTTCGAGATCCCTAGCGGTGGCGAATCCTACTCCTATAAATCACTATAAGGAAATACTGGTTACAGAGATAGGTTCGCTGTGCGAGGTGACTAGATAGTCTAAGTTATCGTGCCCTAAAGGCTCCCATAGGCCCGACTTATATAGTCGCCAGGTCCTAGGGTTACAGGGAAAAGTCCTAGCCGGTCAGGTTATAGGGTCCTACATTGTCTATTACTAGTCTTGTGGATCTTGTACTCCAAGGCTCCGGGTACGTTGGTGACTCCATCGTAGCCTTCCTTTATCCGGCATGGGCCTCCCTTCTGGATCCATCTAATCGGGCCTAAAGACCATAGGCCATGCTACCGACTATGGGCCACCCGGGTTAGTCGGATAAGAGACATGCTATAAGGATACCCATATAGCATATCCCCAACATCCTCCGGCAAAGGAATGCATGGTTCTTGCTGGCAACTTCATCAACACCGCCATCGCGCAGGTTAAAGAGATTTCCAAGCCCCTCCAGATCAACATCAAGGCATAGGACTATGTGGCGAAGTACTCGGAGATCCTGCGCCGAGCCCCCGAGCGCATCACAAGCTGGAAAGGTTCATGTGCACGGGCCGGTGCAAGGATGGCGCTGTCCATGGTAAAGGCACACTACGAAAATGCCGACATCGACACGGTAACCTCTGGCATTCTCGATGTAGATGACGATGGCAAGGAGATAAACCATGAGTTCATCTTGTCGTCACTCACGGGTTATGACACCAGAGTTGCCGAGTTGGTCGATGTAAATGTCTTCGTGCCGATGAATACCATCGATGGCGGCGACCAAAACTCCTCTGAGTCTCTTCGCACTGCCGACTTCGAGGGTGACTCTCCTGCCGTCGATGACGCTGCTTCCAAGTCGCCTGCGCCAAAGGAATGAAAAACAATTTGTAATATTTGTTTCCTTTGTGATGCGTATGCGGAAAAAACTATGTATTAACTTAAGGCGGAAAACAATGATGTATGTCCTGCTACTTAAGAACTAGTTCCAACATGTATATATTTTTTAAGCAAGTGCTGGCTTATCCATTACTTTGGTTCTTATGCTTGACTTTTCGTGAGTCGGAAGACTCGTTGTCGGAACCATGCGCTCAGCTGATGATGCCCAATGGCACCGTCAATAACCTAAGCACAAGATCGCCGACAATAAGTGCCGAAAGTCACTACTCCAGAATCCACATAAAAACAACAAAGGACGTGTAGACCAGAAAACTTAAGCTAACGCCCGTAGGCAGAATTTTCACAAGTGCAATTGCAAAGCTTGTGCATAAAGTTTTTATATGATCCAAAAATGAATACTAAAGGAGGTAAAAGACTCAGAAATATGAGTGAACCAGAGAGCTTTATTTCATTGATCATATAAGAGGTACACAATTAGATAAAAAATGCTAAGTGTAGAAAGGACGTAGCTGTGCTATGTTCCATGGCCGATCAAGATCCGGGTAGTCATCATCCGGGTCACGTCGCTTACGCTTATAATCCTCGTTGGGTCTATCCTTCAGTTCACGATTGTCAACGAGGTAGTAAGACCCATTGAGTAGCGCCTTGCTTATGATGAACAGTCCTTCCCATGGCAGGGATAATTTGTGTGACTTATTCTACTTAAGTCGGAGCACCAAATCCCCCTCTTTAAACGAGCGATGCCGAACGCGGGGACTATGGTAGCTGCATAGCTTCTGCTAGTAGATGGTGGATATTTGGCATGCCAAAACGCGCTCCTCCTCGAGAAGGTCCACATCTAGGCGTCTGGATTCTTCAGCGTCATTTTCGTCGTAGGCGGCGACTCTTGGTACATCGTGAAGTATGTCGGAAGGCAGGATGGCTTCTGCTCCATATACCATGAAGTAAGGGGTGTAGCCGATGGATCTGTTGGGTGTAGTTCGTAAACTCCACAACACAGATGGCAATTCTTCCGCCCAGGCTCCAGCTGCTCTATGTAGCGGTGCCTCAAGACGTGGCTTGATCCTCTACAGAATTAATCCATTGGCTCGCTCAACCTGACCATTGGATTGTGGATGTGCCACATATGCAAGATCAAGTCGGATGCCCTTCTCCCAACAATAAGCCTCCACTTCTCCGAGTGGCAAGTTGCTACCGTTGTCGGTGATAATGCTATGTGGGAGACCAAATCTCACCACTAGATCCCAGACAAACCTGAGGGAAGTTGCCCCATCAAGCTTTCTAATGGGTTTAGCTTCTATCCATTTAGTGAATTTATCAACTTCTACTAGCAGATGCGTAAATCCACATGGTGCCGTTTGTAACGGTCCCACCATGTCAAGCCCCCAGACTGCAAATGGCCAAGTTATTAGTATTGTTCGCAATTCTTCAGCAGGAACATGTGGTTGTCGGGCATAATACTGGCATCCCATGCATGTCTCAACCATCTTGTCGGTGTTCGCCTTCGCGGTAAGCCAGTAGAATCCTTGCCGGAAGGCTTTCGCGACCAACGATCAAGAAGCGGCGTGATGCCCGCAATCTCCGAGATGGATTTCGCGTAGGATTTCAATACCTTCTAGCTAGGAAACACACTTTAGGTATACACCAGTAGTGCTCCTTTTGTAGAGTTGTCCATTGATTATGTATAACCCTTTGCTCGTCGTACTATTTGCCCTTTTTCGACCTCATCGTCGGGAAAAGTTCCGTGTTCGAGATATTCCATGAATGGTTTTGTCCAAGCCGGAGGGACCTTTGCCACCATGTGGACGAAAGATCAGCTCTATCCGGGTTGTCGATGTCGGACCCCTTCATGGATGGTGTCCGCAGATGCTCTAGGAAAACTCCTGGCGGAATTCGTTTGCGCCCCGATCCAAGTTTAGTTAGCATATCAGCCGCCTCGTTTTTCTCCGTACGTACATACTTGACCTCGTAGCCCAAGAAGCACTTGGCTATCTCGTCCACTTTGTCTTGATATGCCGCCATCATAGGGTCCGCGCATTCCAGGTGCCAGCCACCTGCTGGGCAACCAAGTCAGAATCTCCACAGAAAACTATGTGCTTGATGCCAATATCCTTGGCTACACGTAGTCCATGAATGAGTGCTTCATACTCCGCCATGTTGTTCATAGCCTCGAAGTGGATTTGCAGAACGTAGTGTAGCTTGTCGCCAGTTGGTGAATGTAGCAATACACCAGCCCCCGAGCCGTTGAGTAGCTTTGATTCGTCAAAGTGCATCACCCAGTACTCTGGCTCCGGCAACGGAGTAGCCTCCGGCATCTTTGTCCAATCTGCAATAAAATCCGCCAAGGCTTGTGATTTGATAGCGTCACGTCTCTTGTAGGTGATATCGAAGGCGGCAAGTTCAATGCCCCACTTCGCGACCCTTCCCATAGCGTCGTTGTTGTTGATAATGTCGGATAGTGGAGTCTTGCTCACTACTGTGATTGGGTGCTCCTGGAAGTAGTGCCTCAGCTTCCGAGAAGCAAGGAATACTCCATAAGCTATCTTCTGGTAGTGCGGGTAACGCTGCTTGGACTCCGTCAAGACCCCGCTCACATAGTAAACTGGTCGTTGAACTCCGTGCTCATAGCCTGGTTCCTTCCGCTCTACCACGACGATGATGCTGATTATCCGGTTGGTTGCCGCCATGTAGATTAACAGGGGCTCTCCCAGCTCGGGTGCTGCAAGGATGGGCACTGAGGAAAGAATCTCCTTGAGCTGCTTCAATGCTGCATCTGCTTCGTCCGTCCATGTGAATTTGTCTGCCTTCTTGACAACATGCTGTACAAATGCCTTCTCTCCAAGTCGGTTGCGAACCGACTAACTACTGCAACACAACCTGTTAGTCGTTGAATGTCCTTTAGGCATGTCGGACGGTTTGTGTTTAAGATGGCCTTGATTTTCTCCGGGTTGACCTCAATTCCATGCTGGGAAACGATGAAGCCCAACAATTTGCCGGCTGGAACCCCGAAGACGCACTTATTAGGGTTAAGCATCATGTTGTATTTCCGGAGATTATCAAAGGTTTCTTTTAAGTCAGAGATTAAGTCATTTGACTTTTTAGACATCACCGCTATATCGTCCACGTAAGCGTGAACGTTCCAACCAATTTGGTCATGCAGGCAACGTTGCATTGTCCGCTGGTACGTAGCACCTGCGTTTTTCAGCCCAAAGGGCATCGTAACATATCAAAACGTGTTGTATGGGGTAGTGAACGAAGTGTCCAATTGGTCCGACTTCCTCATCTTGATCTGGTGGTATTCCGAGTATGCATCGAGAAAACAAAAAAGTTCCGAGCCAGCCGTCGAGTCAATGACTTGGTCAATCTGAGGCAAAGCAAACGTATCTTTGGGACATGCTTTGTTCAAGCCGGTGTAATCAACGCAAATTCTTAATTCTTTGGTTCCCTTTTTGGGGACAAGTACATGTTTGGCCACCCATCGGGTGTGAAGGACTTCTCGGATAAATCTAGCCTTAAGTAACCTAGCTATCTCTTTGCCAATGGCGCGTCTCTTCTCGTCTCCGAAGCGTCATAGAGGTTGTTTCACTGGTTTGCATTTTGGATCAATGTTTAAGCTGTGCTCGACAAGTTCCCTAGGTACACTTTTCATGTCGGTAGGTTGCCAAGCAAAGATGTCCCTGTTCTCACGAAGGAACTCGACGAGCGTGCTTTCCTATTTGGGATCCAGGTTCGTCCCAATGGCAGTGGTCTTGGAGGCATCGCCTACCACAAGTTCCACCGTCTTGGTCTCGATGGTGGCCTTGAACGCAGGAGCGGAGTCGGAGATCTGCTTCTTCGATGCGGGCATCTCTGAGTCATCAACCTTGCTCTGGATCTCTTTGAATTCTTCGCTGTAGAGGACAACTTCCGCGAAGGCTGCTTCATTTATCTCGCAGTCCCTTGCCTTGGTAAAGCTTCCGGATACGGTGATGACACCGTTTGGTCCGTGATGGGGGAATACCAATCGGGGTATACCCACGAAGCGGAGTCGCTAGCTGGATCGAGCCGACTGAAACATAGCCCTGAACGGATCGACTCGCCCAATACGACGACTGGCGCATGCTGGACCTAGACGAGTGGCGCAGACTGGAGGCCCGAGACGGCGACTTCAATACAAAGCTCACCAAATACTTGTAAACCCTAACTGGCTGTATACATAAAGCCACCAGGGACACCCCCACGGGGACATTATATTACATCCTCTCCCACATTAGATTAGATCTAGTCTCCCTCCGCCTACGGTGGCTCCCTTGTAAACCAATCTATGATCATATACTGGATTGACAGCAGGACGTAGTGATCCTCCATCGAGGGGACGTGAACCTGGGTACATCGTGTGCCAATCTCGCTCTCGGATTCTCCTACGTCGCCTTGCTCCTCTCGTAGCTACCCCAGAGCATCTGCCGTGCAATACCACGGTTGGCATGCCATCAGCAAGCGGTGCTTGGAGGTGATAATCTGGGCGGGATCCCTCACTCATGAATGGCGATCGCTTTATCAGAGCTTGTTCGTAGGCTCAGTAAAGGATCGGGTCTATGCGTTTGATCAGTTTTCTATTCGATCTAATCTTTTCTCCTTCTAATTAATTATTTAGTCAATTGATTATCTATTTGATCTAACGACTTGTCTGCATGTTCCTCATACGCACATTGGGAGAATCAATTCATGGCGGCGGCGGTACGATCCGTTTGGGTAGCGCGGCCAACCGGAGATTGCACTGAAATCTTGTTGTTGTGATAATCGTTAACATCACGACCTCCCCAAGGCAATATTGCTGGCACAGGAATCAAAATAAGGTATTTTCTTATGTCAAGATTACAGGGCAACTCGGCAGGGCCAAGGACTCGGCTCGTTGGGAGACACCTCCATGCATCTCGGCAGCACGCTTCCTCACGATCCAGGGGCACGGGGTTGTGAGCCGATCTCGACTGTTATCCAATGCGGCGAAGACACACTTGTTGCAGATATCGGCTCGAAAAATATCGAAAGGCATGAAAGCTGTACGATCAGATACGCATTCTTTCTCAAAAGCTTTGGTGTAAACGAACACGCGTCGAGGGCATACTGCCAGGACTGATGTAACAATCACATACGTTTTCCTCTCTTACTGATTATTCTCTCTCACGTGATTATTATTTGATCTAATCATCAATCGTATATGCTGTTTACTTGTGTACGCATGACATCCCGTTTGAAACGATGGATTCGGGAAGGATCCAACTCAAGTCGCCCGGCCATCGCGGACTCGCCAAGCCCGGGAAATCACCCATCACAAAATCGACGTGCCAGTCATGGAGCTCGTGGATCCTCCCGTCGCGGACTCGCCACGTTCGGCAATTCATCCATCGCGGATTCATCATGCTCCGGACCTCGCCTAAACACGGACACGCTTAAACGCGGACTCGCTAGGCTCGGGGACTCGCCCAATGCGGATTCGCCTGCCGCGTCGACATCGCCATAAGCGCGACCTCCGCCCGCGGCGTTGACCCCATGTTCGCCGGGTCGACTTCTCCATAGCGCGACCTCTGTCCGCTGCGTCGACCCCGTGTCCGCCGCGTCGACTTCGACATAGCGCGACCTTCGTCCGCCGCGTCGACCCCGTGTCCGCAGCGTCGACTTCGCCATAGCGCGACCTTTGTCCGCCGCATCGACCCCGTGTTCACCGTGTTGACTTCGCCACAGCGCGACCTCCGTCCGCCGCGTCGACCCCGTGTCCGCCGTGTCGACTTCGCCATAGTACGACCTCCGTCCGCCGCATCGACCCCGTGTGCACCACGTCGACTTCGCCATAGCGCGACCTCCGTCCGCCGCGTCGACTCCGTGTCCGCCGCGTCGACTTCGCCATAGCGCGACCTCCGTCCGCCGCGTCGACTCCGTGTCCGCCGCGTCGACTTTTTCCAGCTAAACGCCGTGCGACCCTCTCCGCTACGACAAATGCGTACGCCGCACCTACTAAGGGACCTTCATCGTCCGAGTCACCAGAGAGGGTCGCTTGCCACGCTGCATGGACTCACCACTGGGCGTCTCTTCCCCTCGGGAAAAATCAATTCGCCTTTGTCAATCTTTGAAAGAGCGACTCACAATGGCCAAGTAGTGCGGACGAGGACTCGCAAACCGACCCTCGGTTCGTCCATGAAAAACGCTAACCGAGAGCCATCATTGGAGTCGCCTTGCTCAACTGGCCTTCCGGGCCAAGACAAATGGCAGTGCTACACAAACAGCACCATCTCCTCCTCAACCTTAGATAGTGCGACCAGCGACCAAATCATGACGAGGAGACTCGCAAACCGAGCCTCGGATCGTCCAGGAAGAACGCCAAGTCGAGAGCCATCTTTGGAGTCGCCATGCGACTGGCCCCCCGGGCCAAGACGAGAGACCCGCTAACAAAACAGCGTAATCAACATCATCGCAGACTCTCAATCATCGCGGACTCGCCACACTCGGGACTCTCCCCTCGCGGACTCGCAATCATCGTGGACTCGCCACATTCGCCACCGCGTACTCAACACAATCGGGGACTCTCCACTCGGCACGCTATAGACAGCGCCACTCGCCGGTCGCCCGACCTCGCCACTTGGCATGCTACAGACAGCGCCACTCGCTGGTCGCCCGACCTCGCCACTCGGCATGCTATAGACAGCGCCACTCGCCGGTCGCCCGACCTCGCCACTCGTCGCTTCGGGACTCGGCGCGACGCCGCTCGGCTGCTGCTTCGCCGCTCGGGACTCGGCGTCGCCCGGTCGCCGACGCCACGCTCGGCCTTTCGATGCTCACGGTCGCCTGATTTCGCCACTCGCCCGCGCTCGGGCTCGGCGCTCGTCGGTCGCCGACCGCCACTTTCGCGCCTTTCGGGCTCAGCTTCGCCGGTCTCTCGACCTCGCCACTCGCCACGCTCGGCAGCAACCACTACTATTTTCAGAATATGCATCTGTAAAGAGCCTCAAGTGGCCTCTACAAGCCAACTCGAGTCTCGGGGACTACTCCTAGGCATACTGCGTGTGCGCATGGTTCCACGACCGCGGCTCTGCATGCTCGGGGACTCACCGTCGTGTACTTAACACCCTCGTCGACTTGCCAACACGGACTCTCCACTCGCGTACTCTCCACGCTCGGGGACTCGCTGCCGTGGACACTCGCCCTCGCGTACTCAACACACTTGGGGACTCGCCACTGCGGACTCGCCCTCACGTACTCTCCATGCTCGGGGACTCGCCGCCACCACACACTCGCCCTCGCGTACTCAACACGCTCGGGGACTCGCCACCGGGAACTCACCCTCGCGTACTCAACGCGCTCGGGGAATCGCCACCGCGGACTCGCCCTCGTGTACTCAACGCGCTCGGGGACTCGGCGCGCTACAGACAGCGCCACTCGTCGGTCGCCCAACTTCGCCACTCGACACACTCTGGGACTCGGCACTCACAGGTCGCTCGACCTCGCCACTCGCCGCGCTCGGGGACTCGGCACGCTTCGCGTTCGGGGACCCGCCCCAACTGGCGGCTTCACCGACTCCCTGTGTCTTTCACCAACTAGCCATCACCGACTGGCTCACCTCGACCGCCGACCACCTCCCGCTTCATGGTTCTTTTCTCTATTCAGGAGCTCGTCGCCGATTCGCCATGACCCATCATCAAGACTCTCCGTGCCTTGTCTCAAGCCCGCGTCGAATCGACAACGCGCTCGGGGACTATTGATGGGGGAATACCAATCGGGGTATACCCACGAAGCGGAGTCGCTAGCTGGATCAAGCCGACTGAAACATAGCCCTGAACGGGTCGACTTGCCCAATACAACGACTAGCGCATGCTGGACCTAGACGAGTGGCGCAGACTGGAGGCCCGAGACGGCGACTTCAATACAAATCCCACAAAATACTTGTAAACCCTAACTGGCTGCATATATAAAGCCACCAGGGACACCCCCAAGGGGACATTATATTACATCCTCTCCCACATTAGATTAGATCTAGTCTCCCTCCACCTACGGCGGCTCCCTTGTAAACCAATCTATGATCATATACTGGATTGACAGCATGACGTAGCGATCCTCCATCGAGGGGACGTGAACCTGGGTACATCGTGTGCCAATCTCGCTCCCGGATTCTCCTACGTCGCCTTGCTCCGTCTACGTAAGCTACCCCCAGTCGCATCTGCCGTGCAATACCATGACAGTCCGGGTATCTTGAGTTTGTTGTAGACAAAGCATGGCTTGGCCATGAAGGTGTGGAATATGTCGCGGCCGACTATGACGTGGTACACGCTCTTGAAGGGGACCACCTCAAAGGTCATGCGCTCTTGGCGATAATTATTGGCATCGCCAAAGGCTACCTGAAGTGTGATGCACCCAAGGGACCGAGCCTCCCGACCAGGAACTACGCCGTGGAAGATGGTGTTGGTCCGCCTTAGGTTTGCCTCCGTCAAGTTCATCTTCTGCAGTGTATCCAGGTACATGATGTTGATGCTGCTTCCACTATCCACCATACACTTGGTGAACTCCACGCCATCAATCAAGGGGTTGATGACCATGGCGTATTGGTTCTCCGTAGGAATAAGGTCTAGGTGATCTGTCCTGTCCCAAGTAATTGGAACCTCCGACTAGCGCAGGAACTAGGGAACTGGGGGAAGAGTAGCCATAAGTATCCTCAAAGAGGTCTTCTATTGTCGGACGGTGGGGGTTCCAAGGAAAGTGTGGTAGACTGGCGCCTTCTTTACGAAGGGGTTCTTGTCCTTGTCGTCGCTCTTGGAGGCGTGCTTGGGGTCAACATCCTCGTCCATGTCACTTGAATCCTTGGACTCCACCTCCTTCTTCTTCTCCTTGTCCTTTCCTCGCGGTCTGTTCTTCCGACTTCACTTGTAGTGTCGTGGTATTGCCGACGAGTACGCCATGGAGGGGTCCTCACAGTGCGTGTTTAGAGACGTGGGGGAAGGCGGACGGTTGAGTGCAGGTAACACAGCCAAAGTTCGGATCCACAACGTGGCGTAATCCTACTCTGCTATAAATCACTATAAGGGCACACGCCGAATTCTGAGGGATTGGTTCACATGCGAGGTTGTCTGAAGTTGTCTATGAATGTCTGAAATTGTGCCCTAAAGGCTCCCATAGGCCCGACTTATATAGTCGCCAGGACCTAGGGTTACAGGGAAAAGTCCTAGCCGGACAGGTCACAGAGTCCTACACCGTCTATTACTAGTCTTGTGTATCTTGCACTCCAAGGCTCCGGGTGCGTCGGTGACTCCACCATAGCCTTCCTTTATCCGGCATGGGCCTCCCTTCTGGATCCATCTAATCAGGCATGAGGCCTTAGGCCTTTACCAACCTTGGGCCACCCAGTTATCCGGATAGGAGACATGCTATGAGGATACCCATATAGCATATCTAACGAGTAGCCCCGGAGAACTCCGAGATCTTGCGCCGTCTTGCCCCTTCGTGTGGAATGCTCCGTCTAGATGGATGTCGGCAAATCGTCAAGCAATATCTTGTAGTCCTCCCAAAGAACCCTGCAAGGCTTTCTCCGTCTTCAATATGTAAGTCGGAGAAATACTGAATCTTTCATCGTACTCTTCCAGAGCAATTTGGATTCGTCCTTGCGGAATCTTCCGATGTGACTCATCACTGTGCCGGCTAGGGCGGCGTAGGCGATGCCTCGTAACTCACATATGCAGAGAACGCAATCATGTCCAATTTTCCCGCGTGAGCGATACGAACCGTTGGCGGCGACGATTGGAGACGTGGCTAAATTTCTGCGCACGTTCGCGAACACGTCGTCTACGCAGCAACCGTCCGATCAAGCTGCACGAATCTTGACGCTGGAGATGATAAATAGTAACCGCAGTGGAATTTCCACTTTTTACCTCATTCTCCTCGCATCGTATTCTTCCTCCAGCAGGCGCCCCCTCGAGCTCTCCGTGCCTAACTCGCAAAAAAACCCTAGCCTCCAATCTGCACCAGTCACACTCAACTTCACTCCATGGCCAGCAACAACACTTCTCCCTCCATGGAGGCGTCAAACGAAGCTGCGGCGAAGCCGGCGAGCTCCATCGTCGTGCCTCCAGAGGGTCTAGTCATCCCTGCATCGGCGGTGATCGAATCCACCGGTAGCGACCTTAATCTGGCGGCGCTGGAGCCGTTGGAGGAGGAGACAGATTCGCACAAGGGCGACTAGCGCGGTTCAGATATCACAGACCGTGATATCCAAGAGATGATCGCCAAAGGCTACCTCCCTGCGACGGAGGGGCTCGTCTGGCGGGCGGCGCCGGCCGGCGAGGTGACACCTTCTCCCCAAGCCGGAGAAAAGGTGTACCTCAAAGCCCAACTGGTACGCGACGCCTCCTTGCCTATCTCCAACTTCTTCCTCTCCGTCTTGAATCACTATAGAGTCTAGCCCCAAAACCTTTCCCCCAATAGTATCTTAGTGTTTTGCAACTACGCGGCGCTCTGCGAGAGATACTTAGGGATAAGGCCTAGGTTAGACCTATTTGTGTACTTCTTCACCATCAAACGTGAAGCCGGACATAGCAAGGAAGAACTTAGGAACTGTGGCACCATAAGCTTCAAGATTCGACCTGGCCTGCGGTTCCCCGACATCGTCGGCCACGAGTCCAGCAAAAATTGGCAACAAACGTACTTCTACGGCCCAGACATCCCTCTGGTTGGCCGACAAGTAACGTACCCGGAATTCGTTGACGGAGCCGCCCCTGAAGAATCGTCATGGAGATCCCAGGCCTCCCTTCCCTCCGACCTCGATGCTTCCTGCGCCATAAGGCGGATAGAATGGTTCGTAGAGACGGGTTTGACCGTCTTGGACCTAGCCATGTGCTGTTTCATCAGGCGAATCGAACCTCTGCAGCACCGCGCGAAGCTCATGCACGAGTATACCAGCGACAGAAGGGATAGCCTCCGCATCTCCGTGGACAACTTCTCGAGCGACTCTATCAAGCTTCGCCTTAAGGACATCATCAAGGTGAAGGGTAAGAAGCGTGGTTTCACCATCACCTACGACATGTTCGTAGACGGCAAGTGCCCAAAGGTAGATATTCATTTTCCGTGTATGACATATACTCCAGTTCTTCCGTCTTGCAAGTGTCATCTTATCTAACACAGTGACTTCTCACTTAATAGCTTAGCAATCTAGAGAAGGGCAACCTGGCTGCCCAAATCTACGATCCAAAGATGAAGGAAGTCACGGTCATGTTTGACGACGAGGCTCCGTTGGCGCGAAAGCAGAAGAGCTCCACCTCTAACGCTGCCGATGGAGGCAAGAGGAAGAAGATGGAGGGTGGAGCCTCCAAGAAGACTACCGCCGCCCTGGAGGCGGAAAAGAGAAAAGTTACTGGGATCCCCTTTGCCAAAGCACCCCCACTTGTGTAAGCTTCTCTTCCTCCGACATTGTCTATTTATCTGTCTTGCTCCTGTACTTATGCATTTTGCATGTTTCAGGAACAAAGCCACGACCAGCCTCAAGAAGACCTCCAAATTGGGGGCTTCTAGAACTATCAAGGACATGCTGCATCGTGACGCATCTCCCGCCATCGCCCCTACCACTCCCACCGTCAAGCCTCTGTCTGCCCCGACAAGCTCACAAGCTAAGGAGGCATCTGGCCCTTCCGCCATGGAAGTGGACTCAGGTGCTTCTATCGAGGTTGTAGTCGTCGGCGAGCAGGCGACGCAGGAGAGTGCCGCCCATAAAATGGCTGAATCTCCGGCTAAGGATGCCATCGGTAGCGGTAAGGCGGTGGTGGAAGCAGGTACTTCTGCCGTAGGCGGTGCCCCCGCACCCACGAAAGCCATAACCTATCCGAAGATAGTCTATTCAGTACTTACACCGGGTAGCACTGCTATGGTTCCTGGTGCGGCACCGACATCTCCGACGTGCGATCTAGAGGAGCTCCGCCGGCAAGCAGAAATCTTGTAAGGAAACACGGATCCTTTGCCAAGCTGCTGGTCGAGAGTGCTACGAACCTCAAGATCATCGCACTTGTAAGTTTTATTTGCTTTTTGCATTTCATATGAGTATCCCACTGTAGCCCCCGAGGATGTAGATGGAAAAACCAGAGGTTTTTGCATCTATATGCTCTAAGAGTGACTAAGTTAGAAAAAACTCTCACTGTAGCCCCAAGCATGTAGATGGAATGAAATGTTCCGACTAGATGCTTTAAGAGTAGAATATGCAGTGTTCTGACTGAAAGCGTTGTTGGCTTGTTCGTCACGCGAGTACTCCTCCTCCATCTCCTGCATAGCGGAGTCTAGCTCTTCTGGACTGAAATCTATCTCCTCTGAATCTGCACTAAAATCAGCATAAAGCACGTCAATGACAGAGTCGGAGGGTTCCAGGACTTCCTCGATGATGGGCGGTGGAGGTGCAACGACAGCGACGATGACTGGAGGTGGTGGTGCTGCTGCGACGATGGCAGCCGGAGGCGATGGTGGCGGTGGCTGAATCGGAGGTTCTCCGTCGATGAGCGCGAGTGCTTTCTCGGCTTCTGTGTCAGCCTACGCGTAGTTTTTGACGGTGCTCACCATCTGTTCAAGGGTAAGGCGTCCTTTTGCCTACTGCCGTCTTAAAGAATGTCGGAGAAGCGTGCCACGGTCCAGTCCTTCCATGAAGTGATACAAAGCGTTATCATCGGGGTAGTGGGCCAGATCGGCTCGTATACGGAGCCACCTGGCCAGGTAATCGCGGGGGTTTTCGCCTTCTCTTTGAACGCAGCGCTCCAGATCGAAGATGGTAACCACGCCGACGAACTTGGATCTCTGCTGTCCAGACGCACGGGCGAAGCCGGCGGATTTGCAGTGATCTTCCACCTTTATATCCTGCACAGGGGCGGTTTGGGTGGGCCTTGATTTTTTCTAATCTTTGCCGGCAAACTCCGAAGAGAGATCCGACATCGATCCTTCCACGAACGTATCCTGCCCGTAGGCGGTGCGGGCCTTGATGCTCCTCCGACTCCCAGGGAACTAGTGCCCGAGTCGGTTTCACCGATGAAGAGGTGGATGTCTCCGATAGGAACGATCGAACACCGCGTAGGGTTCGTCATCGTCGGGATCCAGAACTCGTCAGGAGGGACGATCAGAACGTTGCCGGAGAAGAGAACATGACCGATGGCTACGGTTTCGCCAATTCTCGCGAAGATCTTGGTCCTCGCCCGCTGAAGAGCCTGAAGCGCCTCTTGCCCTATGGTGGGCGCCAACTGTCGTGGTATTGCCGACGAGTACGCCATGGAGGGGTCCTCACAGTGCGTGTTTAGAGACGTGGGGGAAGGCGGACGTTTGACGGGTACGAGGTAACACAGCTTACCCAGGTTCAGATCCCACAACGGTGGCAGAATCCTACTCCTGCTATAAATAACTATAAGGGCAATACGCCGAGTTACAGGGATTGGTTCGCTGTGCGAGGTTGTCTGAAGTTGTCTATGAACGTCTGAAATTGTTCCCTAAAGGCTCCCATAGGCCTGACTTATATAGTCGCCAGGACCTAGGGTTACAGGGAAAAGTCCTAGCCGGACAGGTCATAGAGTCCTACACCGTCTATTACTAGTCTTGTGTATCTTGCACTCCAAGGCTCCGGGTGCGTCGGTGACTCCACCATAGCCTTCCTTTATCCGGCATGGGCCTCCCTTCTGGATCCATCTAACTGGGCCGCCCAGCAGGCCATAGGCCTTGCTACCAACTGTGGGCCACCTGGGTTATCCATAGGAGACATGCTATGAGGATACCCATATAGCATATCCCCAACATGTAGCCAGACTCCGGGTCTTCCTTGAGGTCGTTGACAAATTTGCAGTGTCGATTGGTATGGGTGGCCTTGCCGTTGACATCGAGGTGTACGAGGCACGACATATCGCGGTACTCTTTGTATGTTTGGGGAACGCGGAGCGGTGCCGAGGTGGTTTCACTTCCTCTTTGCTGCCCACGACCAGCTCCCCGTCCTCGTCCACGTTGTCCAACATCACCTCGTCCTGCAAAGGTCATGGCGACCATGTCGGGAGATTGCTTTTCTTCTGGAGTGGTTTTCCGCTTTGTGCTGCTATTCCTCCGAGATTGAGTTGGAACGGACATTGTCGGCAAAGAGCCGCGAGCATCATCGTCGGCAGCTGCGAACTCACTAGCCAACTGAATCATCTGGTTCAAGTCAAGCTGGTGATTGTCCTGCAAGCGCTTCAGCTTATGTCGGAGCAACGTGCCCCTTTCCAACCCATCGATGAAGGCGGCCATGGCGGTCTGAGTGTGTACTCCTGTGCAGGAATTTTTCATATCCAGCCAGCGGGAGAGGTAGGCACGAGATGTCTCGTCTTTCTCTTGCACGCACCGCTGTAGATCGCCAACAATGCAGGGACGCTTGTACGTACCCTCGAAGTTCTTGGTGAATGCTTCTTGCATGTCCAACCAATTGCAGATGGATTTCTCCGGCAAGTCTATCCATTGACGGGTTGTGCCTGCCAACATCAAAGGGAGGTACTTGACAGCAATGTTGGGGTTACCTCCGGCAATCTCCACTGCGTTTCCGTAGTCCTGCAACCATGTGGGTGGCTTGGCGGTGCCGTCATAGGGCTTGATGGTATTGTCAATCTGAAAACCTTTGTGGTAAGTTGTGGACCGTATCGCAGGTCCAAAGAAACATGGTCCCAGGTATGGTCCTTCCCGGGCCTCGTGGATCTTATCGATCCGCGAACGTGCGTCTTATGGCTCCGGGTTTTTCTTCTTCTTGTCAACAGGGGATGGACTGCGTGAACGACGCGGGCCTCCTCCGCCATGGTGACTGCTAGGTGGCGACGGAGGCGGAGGTGGCGGTGGGTTAGCCTTCTTGCTATTACCCTCCTGTGACGCCTCACGCTTGTCGCGATTGTTTGCCGGACGCGGAGGGTCATGGCGCGACCTACTCTTGTGTCCTTGGTTGCGCTCTCCGTCATGACGGGTCTGCTCCACGTTGTCGCGGATGACGATGCCGCTCTGCCTTGGCGGGGGCATATCCGTATGATGGTGAGCCTTGGGGTCTTCGCGGTGTCGGGGGGAGCGGGGCGGTGGCGATGGGCGACGAGGTCGGGCCTTTTCTCCGTGGTCAGAGGATATGGGGATAGCATCCTTCCTGTTGCGCGCATCCCTCCGTCTTCGTTATGATGAACCCGTCTGTGACCCGACATCAAGAGGAGATCTGTCCCTCGGCGGCTTGTGCTGGCTAGATCGGCAAAACACCGGGTCAGACTCCAGCCTCTGAGAGGTGGCCTTTTCCTGCTGTTTCACCGCCTTGGCTACTAGGTCATAGACATGTTCCACTGCCTCGGGCGATCTATCCTGCTCCAAAAGGGTCTTGGCGACGGCAAGGTTGAGGAGTGGAGTGGGCATCACCTGTTTGCCTTCACTGTCAATGTATGGCTTGGCCTGTGCCGGCTTCGGGGGAGCCCATCCTAGGTTTCGTCGTACACCAGGATCGTTGATGACGCGACCCGGAGCCTTCTTGGCCTTCTGCTGCTGCTGCAGAGTCTTGTACTCGGCCTCCATTGCTCTAGCTTTCTCTATGGATTTCTGCACGTTGACCAGATCTCGATCTAGCTTAGCACCTTGCTCCGCGACAGCCTGCGCTTCTTCCAGCAGCTGTTGGCGCTTCTCGTCAAGCTGAGTCACGTTCCGGATATGAGCGACGGTCAGTGGCTCAACGAGGAGATTGACGTACATCACTCTATCGGCTGGAGTAACTTGGGCAGTAGCCAACAAAGATGCCGAAGGCGGCAAGTTCGCGGTGTTTTTGTTGCTCGGGCCGGTGCCGAGTTCCTGCGGCTGTTGCACTAGATTAGGCGGAGGAGGCATGACCTTTGCGCGATCATCGTCAGCAGCGATAAGTGGCCCTTCCCCTTTTCCATCGCTGTAGGCGGAGCTTGTCCAGGTTGATCTTCATCCATCACCGTCCCAATGGTGACGAACACCTCTCGAGACGTGACGGCATTGTTGGCTTGCTCGTCGCGCGTGTGTTCCTCCTCCATCTTCTGCATGGCAGAGTCTAGTTCCTCTGGACTGAAATCTATCTCCTCTGAATCTGCACTGAAGTTGGCATAAAGCGCGTCAATCACGGAGTCAGAGGGTGCCAGGACTTCCTCGATGACGAGGGGTGGAGGTGCGACAGGTGCGACGATAACTGGAGGTGGTGGCGCTGCTGCGGCGATGGCGGCTGTAGGTGGTGGAGGCGGCTGCTGAGGCGGCGGCGCTCTGCCAATGAGTGTGAGATCCGCCTGAGCTGCCACTTCGGCCTCCGCGTAGCTGTTGACGGTGTTCACCATACTTTCGAAGGTGAGACGCCCTGAAGCCTGCTGCCGCATTAGAGAATGTCGGAGAAGCGTTCCCTGGTCCAGTCCTTCCACAAAGTGATACATAGCATCATCATTGGGGTAGTGGGCCAGATCGGCTCGTATACAAAGCCACCTGGCAAGGTAGTCGCGGGGATTTTCACCCTCTCTATGAACGCAACGCGCCAGATCGAAGATGGTAACCACGCCAACGAACTTGGATCTCTGCTGTCCAGACGCACGGGCGAAGCCGGCGGACTTGCAACGATCTTCCACCATTATATCCTGCACAGGGGCGGTTTGGGTGGGCCTTGAATTTTTCCTATCTTTGCCGGCAAACTCCGAAGAGAGATCTGACATCGATCCTTCCGCGAACGTATCCTGCCCGTAGGCGGTCCATGCGGGCCTTGATGTTCCTCCGACTCCCAGGGAACTAGTGCCCGAGTTGGTTTCGCCAATGAAGAGGTGGATGTCTCCGATAGGAACGATCAAACACCGCGTAGGGTTCGTCTTCGCCGGGATCCATAACTCGTCGGGAGGCACGATCGGAATGTTGCCGGAGAA
This sequence comes from Avena insularis, assembly GCA_023614405.1. Classification (NCBI taxonomy): domain Eukaryota; kingdom Viridiplantae; phylum Streptophyta; class Magnoliopsida; order Poales; family Poaceae; genus Avena; species Avena insularis. Next base: position 367,364,843 of record CM042693.1, on the reverse strand, counting down.
GAGAACGCGACCGATGGCTACGGTTTCGCTGATTCCCGCGAAGATCTTGGTCCTCGCCCGCTGAAGAGCCTGAAGTGCCTCTTGCCCCACGGTGGGCGCCAACTATCGTGGTATTTCCGATGAGTACACCATGGAGGGGTCCTCACAGTGCGTGTTTAGAGACGTGGGGGAAGGCGGACGGTCGGACAGTGCAGGTAACATACTTACCTGTGTTCGATCCCACAACGGTGGCGGAATCCTACTCCTGCTATAAATAACTATAATGGCAATACGCCGAGTTACAGAGATAGGTTCGCTGTGCGAGGTGTATGCTAATCGCTACTTGTTCGTCTGAGATTGTTCCCTAAAGGCTCCCATAGGCCCGACTTATATAGTCACCAGGTCCTAGGGTTACATGGAAAAGTCCTAGCCAGACAGGTTACAGAGTCCTACATCGTCTATTACTAGTCTTGTGTGTCTTGTACTCCAAGGCTCCGGGTACGTCGGTGACTCCACCGTAGCCTTCCTTTATCCGGCATGGCCCTCCCTTCTGGATCCATCTAACTGGTCCGACCAGCAGGCCATGGGCCATGCTACCAACTATGGGCCACCCGGGTTATCCGGATAGGAGACATGCTATGAAGGTACCCATATAGCATATCCCCAACACCCCATCCCCTCTATTTATGAGAGGGAGGGCAACTTGCGAGAGGGGAGTTTGAATCCTTCCCCAACTCCCTCTCCTTGTTGGCTTGTGGTGGAGGGAAAGAAGGATTCTTTCTTTCCTCCACCAGGACACATTGTCCCAGTTTGACTTTTCAAACTTGCCTTTTGACTTTCAATTTGTAGCTTGATTTCTTTCTTGCTAATGCCCAACTAAGTGACCTAGGACATGATACAATCATTCCAATTATCCATGACACATTCATGTACCCTTCCCCTTCCGGTCCGGTGAACCTTCTAGACCCTTCTAGAACCTCTCCGATGAAAACCTCGGAATCATTCCCGAACTTCGAAATTGGACTTTCCTTATATGAATCCTATTCTTCGGACCATTCCGGATCTCCTCATGATATCCTGGATCCCATCCGAGACTCAGAACAACATTCGGTCTCCCTATTTACATTCCATATCTACTAAACAACATCAAATCCTTAAGTGGGTCTCCCTACGGTTCGTGAATTACGCGGACATGACCACGACACTTCGCCGGTCAATAACCAATAGAGGAATCTAGAAATTCATATGGATCCCACATATTTCTACGATTATTTTGTGATCGAATTAACCATTTACATACAATACCGATTTCCCTTTGTCTCGCGATAGTTTACTTATCCGAGTTTTGATCGTCGGTATCTCTGCATACCTAGTTCAACCTCGTTACCGATAAGTACTCTTTTATCGTTCCCATGATATGTGATCCCTTGTGAGCTACTCACACGCTTGCAAGCTAATTGGATGACATTCCACTGAGAGATCCCAGAGTATATCTATTTGTCATATGGATGGACAAATCCCACTCTTGATCCATGTGCCTCAACACATACTTTCCGAACACTCAATGCCACCTTTATAGCCACCCAGTTACGCTGTGGTGTTTCATGTCATCAAAGTATCCTTCCGGTGATGGTGATTAGCATGATCTCATGGTCGAAGGAATTAGGTTACTATGTATCAAAAATCTTATAGTAAACGAACTATTAAAATGACTTGATCTTTATGCTACGCTTATCTGTAGGAGTATGTCCATCATACCATTCTCCTAATGATATGATCTTGTTGTTAATAACATCTCAATGTTCATGATCAGGAAACCACGATCATCTATTAACCCACAAGCTAGTATTACAAAGAGGCTTTACCAGGGACTCTAATTTAGTTTACAAATCACACAAGTATTAATGTTTCCGGTTAATACTATTATAGTATGAATGCAAACATTTATCATAAACACAAATATATAATAATAACCACTTTTATTATTGCCTCTAGGGCATATCTCCAACAGTCTCCCACTTGCACTAGAGTCAACTAATCTAGATTACATGGTAATATACCGAACACCCATGGCGGTTTGGTGATGTTCATGTTTTGCCCTTAGGATAGGTTTAGTCAACGGATCCGCCACATTCAGATCTATGTGTACTTTGCAAATCTTTATGTCACCATCTTGGACATGCTCTCGAATAGCGTGAAAATGCAGCTTCATATGCTTCAGCTTCTTGTGTGACCTTGGTTTTTGCGCATTGGCTATGGCGCCCATGTTATCACAGTAGATAGACATTGGGTCCAGCGCACTTGGAACCACACCGAGCTCTGTAATGAACTCCTTCATCCATATCGCCTCTTGTGAAGCCTCCGAAGCAGCTATGTATTTCGATTCAGTTGAAGATCTTGCCACAACGCTTTGCTTTGCACTCCTCCAGCTAACTGTTGCACCATTGAAAGTAAATATGATCCATATTGAGATTTAGAATCATCCGGATCGGTGTTCCAAGTAGCATCGGTGTAACCATTAACAACGAGATCTTCATCACCTCCATAAGAAAGAACCATATCCTTAGTTCTTCTCAAGTACTTAAGGATGTTTTTGACCGCTGTCCAATGATCCACTCCTGGATCACTTTGATATCTGCTAGTCAAACTAATAGCATATGCAATGTCGAGTCTAGTACATAGCATGGCATACATAAGAGATCCTATGGCTGAGGCATAGGGAGTCTTACTCATTCTTTCTCTATCTTCTGCCGCAGCAGGACTTTGAGTTTTATTCAAGGTCGTATTGGGCAACATGGGCAAGAACCCTTTCTTGTTATCTTCCATTCCAAATCTCTTTAGAACTTTGTCCAAATATGTACTCTATGACAATGATATTAGGCGTCTTGATCTATCTCTATAAATCTTTATGCCTAATATGTAAGCTGCTTCGCCAAGATCTTTCATTGAAAAACTATTATTCAAATATTGCTTGACACTATTAAGAAGGTATACATCATTCCCAATCAACAATATGTCATCCACATATAGTACTAGGAATTCTATAGAGATCCCACTCACTTTCTTGTAAATACAAGCTTCTCCATAAGTTTGTATAAAACCAAAGCTTTTGATTACCATATCAAAACGTTTATTCCAACTCCGGGATGCTTGCTTCAATCCATAAATGGACCGTTGAAGTTTGCATACCTTGTTAGCATCTTTAGGATCGACAAAATCTTTGGATTGTACCATATACAACTCTTCATCAATGTCTCCATTGAGGAACGCTGTTTTGACATCCATTTGCCATATCTCATAATCATAATATGCAGCGATTGCTAACAAAATCCTCACAGACTTTAGCTTTGCTATCGGTGATAAAGTCTCATCGTAGTCAACTCCTTGAATTTGTCGAAACCCTTTTGCGACAAGTCGAGCTTTATAGACAGTAACATTACCATCAGCATCTATTTTATTCTTGAAAATCCATTTGTTCTTGATAGCCATCCGGTAAGTCCATCAAAGTCCATACTTGGTTTTCATACATGGATACAATCTCGGATTTCATGGCTTCTTGCCATTTATTGGAATCTGGGATCATCATCGCTTCCTCATATGTCGCAGGGTCATCGGTGTTGTCCACCAACATGACACTCATAACGGGATAATACCAATCAGGAGTGGTACGAGTTCTCGTTGACCTGCGAGGTTCCCTAGTAACTTCAACCGAAGTTTCATGATCAACATCATTAGCTTCCTCTCTTATCGGTGTAGGCGCCACAGGAACTACTTCCGGTGCTATGCTACTCTCAAGTCTGAGAGAAGGTTCAACAACCTCGTCGAGTTCTACTTTCCTTCCAGTCACTTCTTTCGAGAGAAACTCCTTCTCTAGAAAGGATCCATTCTTGGCAACAAAGATTTTCCCCTCGGATCTATGATAGAAGGTATACCCAATAGTTTCCTTCAGGTATCCTATGAAGACGCATTTTTACGCTTTGGGTTCAAGCTTGTCGGGCTATAACTTCTTTACATAAGCTTCACAACCCCAAACTTTAAGGAACGACAATTTAGGTTTCTTCCCAAACCATAATTCATATGGTGTCGTTTCAACAGATTTAGATAGTGCCCTATTTAAAGTGAATGCGGTTGTTTCTAATGCATAACCCCAAAATAATAGCGGTAAATCTATAAGTGACATCATAGAATGAACCATATCTTAGAGAGTTCGATTACGATGTTCGGACACACCATTACGTTGTGGTTTTCCCGGCGGTGTCAATTGTGAAAGTATTTCGCATTTCTTCAAATGCTCACCAAACTCGTAACTAAGATATTCACCTCCACCATCAGATCGTAGAAACTTAATCTTCTTGTTACGTTAATTCTCTACTTCACTTTGAAATTCCTTAAACTTCTCGAAAGTTTTGGACTTATGTTTCATGAAATAGATATACCCATATCTAATCAAGTCATCTGTGAAAGTAAGAACATAACGATAACCACCGCGCGATGCTACACTCATTGGGCCACACACATCGGTATGTATGATTTCCAATAAGTCCGTAGCTCGCTCCATCATACCAGAAAATGGAGTCTTAGTCATTTTACCCATCAGACATGCTTCACATCTTTCAAGTGATTCAAGAAGTCCATCGGAATGGAATTTCTTCATACGCTTCACTCCAATGTGACCAAGACGACAGTGCCACATATAGGTCGAGTTATCACTTAATTTCAAATGTTTAGATTCAATGTTATTAATATGTGTATTACTACAATCGAGATTCAACAAGAATAGACCATCTATCAAAGGTGCATGTGCATAAAACATATTACTCATATAAATCGAACAACCATTATTCTCGGATTTAAACAAGTAACCGTCTCGCAATAAACATGATCCGGATATAATGTTCATGCTCAACGCAGGCACCAAATAACAATTATTTAAGCATAAAACTAATCCCGATGGTAGATGAAGAGGTAGCGTGCCGACCGCGATCACATCAACCTTTGATCCATTTCCAACGCGCATCGTCACCTCGTTCTTCACTAGTTTCCATCTATTCTGCAGCACCTGTTTCGAGTTACAAATATGAGCAACTGAACCACTATCAAATACCCAGGCACTACTACAACTACTAGTGAGATACACATCAATAACATGTATATCGGATATACCTTTCTTCTTGATGTTGTCGTTCTTCAAATCCGCCAAGTACTTAGGGCAATTCCGCTTCTAGTGACCTAATCCCTTGCAGTAAAAGCACTCAATATCAGTCTTAGGCCCAGCCTTGGTCTTCTTTGTCGGCGCAGTAACTTTCTTACCGCCCTTTTTGAAGTTTCCCTTTTTCTTAGACTTGCCTTGCTTCTTGAATTTGGTGGTCTTATTGACCATCAAAACTTGGTGTTCTTTCTTGATCTCCACTTCCGCAGACTTTAACATGGAGAAGAGTTCAGGCAACGACTTTTCCATGTTTTGCATATTGTAGTTCATCATAAAGTTCTTGTAACTTGGTGGTTGTGATTGAAGGACACGGTGAATACCCAAAGCATTAGGAATCACTATACCCAAAATTTGAAGCTTGCTTGCGTGCCTAGACATCTTAAGCACGTGCTCACTGACGGAGCTGCCCTCTTCCATCTTGCAGTTAAAGAACTTTTCAGAAGCCTCATAACTCTAACTGTCGCGTGAGCCTCAAATATCATTTTGAGTTCACGGACAATATCATGTGGGTCATGGTTCTCAAACCTTTTATGAAGCTACAATTCCAAACCGTACAAGATAGCACAATGAACTGTGGAGTACTGATTCTTTCGAGTGAGGAAAACATTCTTCACCTCATCGGTAGCATCAGCTGCAGGTGGGCCACCCAGCGGTGCATCCAGCACATAGGTCAAATTACCAGCATTGAGGACAATCTTCAAGTTGTGGAGCCAATCCGCGATGTTGCTTCCATTGTTTTTCAACTTTTCTTTCTCTAGGAACACATTAAAATTGATGGTAGGGGGCGCCATTGATATACAACATATTTGCAATAGTTTTAGACTAAGTTTATGATAAATTGAGTTCTAATTAATAGTTAAATTAATCTAGGTGAACTCCCACTCAAAACAACATCCCTCGAGTTGTTTTAGTGATTACATGAACCAAATCCACCACATCAAAACCGATCATCACGAGAGATGATGTAGCTTCAATGGAGAACAATCAACATGTTCATCATATATACTATATGACTCATTCTTTACCTTTCGGTTATCCGTGTTCCGAGACCATGTTTGTACATGCTAGGCTCGTCAAGATCAAACCTTAGCTTGTGCATGAGAAAATCTGGCTTGCTCCCGTTTTATACACATGCAGAATCTAACACACCCGATCATCACGTGGAGCTTCAAAACAACGAGCTTTAGCAACGATGCCTACTAAGGACGAACACTTCATAACTTGATATTTTGTGAGAGGGATCATCTTATAATGCTACTGTCGCGAACTAATCAATACAAGATGCATAAAAGTATTAACATCACATGCAATTCATAATATGTGATATGATATGGCCTTTCTTCTTGTGCTTCCGATCTCCATCTTCAAGCACGAACATGATCTCCATCATCACCGGCATTGCGTCAAGGTCAATGGCGCTGCTCCATGGTTGTCGTCCACCAGCATCAACTATTACAACTACTTTAAATAATAGACACACAGGTCTAGACGAAATTAAAAGACAACCATATGGCTCCTTCCGGTTGCCGACTTACAATAAGGAACATTGCATACATCATATATAATCACAATCATGTCCATATCACATCATAGCACAACCCTGCAAAACAAAGTTAGACGCCTCTAATTTTCTTTGCATGTTTTACGTGGTTTGGGGCTTGATGCGTGCACCCAGTGTTGACGTGGGACACTTCGTTGGAACCCCAAGAGCAAGGTGTGATGAGCACAGCAGCAAGTTTCCCTCAGTAGAGACCGAAGTTATCAAACCTGAAGGAGGAAGGAAACGTCTCAAAGGTGTTGCAAGCAACATAGAAACCTGCACAACACAAACTCAAGACTTTGTCCCAACGAATCAGTGAGGTTGTCAAGCTCACCGGTTTGCTGTAACAAAGGATTAAACGTATGGTGTGGAAGGTAATGGTTTGCAGCAAGTAAACAAGTATCAATGGAAGATGTATCAATGGGGAAGATTGGACCGGGGTCCATAGTTCACTAGAGGTGCTCTCCTTAGATAAACAACATGCAATTAAGGGTAAACAAATTATAGCAGGGCAATTGACAGGAACTGAGCAAGGCATAACAATGCAATTACTAGTCAGAAAGATCCTATGAGATTCGATTGGGAAATACAACAATATAATAGACTGCCATCCAACTGCATCTATGACTAGAAGTCCACCTTCAGGTTATCATCCGAACCCCCTTCAGTATTAAGTTGCAAGCAAAAGACAACTGCTTTAAGCAAAGTGTGTAAGGTAAACAGTCCACATGTTCCATGAACAAGAGACCATTGTTTTCTCCCTAGTGGCAACAGCACATCTACAACCGAAGATATTTCTATCACTTCCCTTGGAAACTAGAGGAATGGACCCACTATCGAGCATAAATACCCCTCTTGGAGTCACTAGCAACTACTTGGCCAAGATAGCTACTAACAACGGAGAGCGTGCAAGATCACAAACAACACAGACATGATAGAATCATAAAGACAAAACCATTAATCAATCTGACATAGTAATCTCAATATACATCGGATCCCCGCAAATACAACATGCATGATTATAGATAGATTAGATCTTGATCCTGAACGGAGCTCACAAGATCTATACATGAAAGCACAAGGAGGAGATACAACCATCTAGCTACTACATGGACCCATAGTCCAAGGTGGAACTACTCACGCATCATACCGGAGAGAAGGCCTCCGGGATGATCTCCCGATCTAGGTACGATGGTGTGATACGCCCAATTTGCATCACCATTCTATATCATAATTTACCTCTATTCATTGATATTTGTCTTATTATGAGGTCTTACTTATGGCTTTTCATCTGTTTATGCATGTTGGATGATTCTCGGAGGATGGACTGCCGGAGTCTGGATTCTGATGGAAAAGAAGGTGTTTCGATGCAATTTCGTGAAGATCAGAAAAATATGGAAACATATTATTTTCCCCAGATGACGAAGGAAGCCGGAAGGAGGAGCGAAGAGGGTCCGCAGGGGGCCCACACACCCCTAGGCGCGGGCCAACCCTAGGACGCGCCTAGGGCAGGTGTGGCCCACCTTCCCGGCCTCCGACTCTCCCCCTTCGCCTATATCTTCCCTACGGAACCCTAAGGCTCGGGGAGCGACCACAGATAGATTTCCGCCGCCTCTGGGGGCGGAAAACACCAAGAGAGAAAGATCTCTCCGACAGAAAGATTTCTACCGGGGGAATTCCTTCCCGGAGAGGGAGACTGTCGCCATCAACACCATCGTCAAGCTAGGCTTCATCAGGATCATCATCATCCACACCATCATCTCCACCAGCACCATCATCACCACTCCGTCCCACTGTAACAATTGTGTTGGATATTGCTTTGTTCATTAGGGGAAACTTTTCCGGTGTTAATTACTATTGTAGTTGATGCTTGTGAGTGGAACCATTGGATTATTGTTTATATTTAGATTTCTATCCATCACCATATCATCTTTGATCTTGATCCATATGATGTCTTGTGAGTAGTTCGTTGTGTTCTTGAGGACATGTGAGAAGTCATGTTGTTAGTAGTGAATCTGTGATGAGTTATTATTCAATGTTTTAGTATTTAAGTTGTGGTGCTATTCTTCTAGTGGTGTCATATGAACGTCGACTACATGATACTTCACCATTTATGGGCCTAGGGGAATGCATTGTGTATTTGGCTACTAATTGTGGGGTTGCCGGAGTGATAGAATTCCTGAACCCCCGTTAGGACACCTTTGCACAAGGGAGCGTAGGATCTCAGAGTTTAAGGCTTTGGTTAGATTTATATCTTAATTACTTTCCTATAGTTACGGATGTTTGCAGGGGGTTTAATCACAAGTATGTATTAGTCCAAGTAAGGTCGGGACATTAGCATAGGTTCACCCACACAACACTTACAAACACCAAAAAAGAGTACTCGGCTATTTGAAGCGAACACACTTGACAGAATTCTCATGTGTCCTCGAGAACGTTTGGTCCTTATAAGTATTTCCACCCGCTTGTACTTTGCTAAGAAAGGATTGGGCCACTTGCTCCGTTTATTCGTTACCTTTGTTACTTGCTCCTTGTTTTGTTGCCTTGTCAGAATACCACTAAAAATCTGTTTGCTAAGTATTCACAGGGATTTCCTGCTCCATACCACTGTTCAGCACCTTCTGCTCCTTGTTGGGATCGACACTCCTATTTATCAAAAGTACTACGATACACCCCCTATACTTATGGGTCATCATGGTGGCGGTGGCTACAAACGGTTTCATGGAGATTTGATCGGGTGCTTAGGGTTTCTGCAGCGGGGGCTTCTTATAGGCGAAGGGGGAGGCCGAGGCGGCGGCCAGGGGCCCCACACCTCTCCCAGGCGCGGGGCAGGGCCCACCTGCGCCTAGGGGGGGTCTGGGCGCCCTATCCCGCCTCTCCGGCTCCCCTCTGGACTTCTTGTTCCCCACGGAAAGTAATTGACTTTGACGTTTGTCCCGTCCAATTCCGATAATATTTCTTTACTAACTTTTCTTAAACCAAAAACAGCAGAAAACAGGCAACTGGCACTGTGGCAACTTGTTAATAGGTTAGTACTAGAAAATATGTAAAAAGCACATCAAAGTGTAGACAAAGCAAAGCAAAGTAGATACTAACAAGCATGGATCATCAAAAATTATAGATACGTTTCCGACGTATCAGGGCTTTCAGTAAGTGTCGTTCTAACTTACAAACAAGAACCACAACGTTGATACTAGTATTGTCAATTACCTGTTGTAAATTGAGTCTTCACTATGTTGGGAGAAACAGGCACCCGCAAAGCCACTTATGCAATACAAGTTGCATGTCAAGCGTGGAGGAAGTCTCATGAACGATGTCATGTAAGGTTAGACCGGGCCGCTTTATCCCACCATCCCGCAAGATGCAAAGTACACAAGAAGCAATCGACAACAAAAGCATCGACGCCCACAATGACCATTGTGTTCTACTCGTGCAACAGATCTACATATAGACACGGCTCTGATACCACCATAGGGGTTCATAGCATGGAAACAATAAATTTCTACCGCATGCACACAAACAAGCCAAGATCTATCTACTAGATTGTAGCAACGAGTCGATTAGAGTACTCACCCTCGAAGATTCCAAAGCGGTTAACGAGAGAAGATTCTCGTGGGTGATGTAGTCGTACACTTGCCGATCTCAAGATCACGTAGACGATCCTTCTGGCGCTGCGTTCCGGCAGCGCTTCCGCAGTCGGTCACACGTTCGGCACTCGATGAAGACCTTCATCTCCCTTGTTCCAGCAGGCAGCGGAGGTTGTAGTTCGCCCCTCGCGATTTCGGCAGCACGACGGCGTGGTGTCGGAAGTAGAGGGGAAATCATGTAGGGCTTCACCTAAGCCGGAGCAGGTTATGGTGCATCTAGGGTTTCCGGTGATATAGGTTTAGAAGGCCGGAGAGGAGGAGGCGGTGTTGGTTGTGGCTAGGACGGCGCGACAGCAGACTAGGTGGCCAAGGCCCGGTGTGATGACATGGCGCGCAAGGCGGGGAAAGGCTTGTGTGGTCAGGTCACCCCCTCCTCTCTATTTATGAGAGGGAGGGAAGCTTGGGAGAGGGGAGTTTGAATCCTTCCCCAACTCCCTCTCCTTGTTAGCTTGTGGTGGAGGGAAAGAAGGATTCTTTCCTTCCTCCACCGGGACACATTGTTTCAGTTTGACTTTTCAAACTTGCCTTTTGACTTTCAATTTGGTGCTTGATTTCTTTCTTGATAATGCCAAACTAAGTGACCTAGGACATGATCCAATCATTTCACTTATCCATGCCACATTCATGTACCCTTCCCTTCCGGTCCGGTGAACCTTCTAGACCCTTCTAGAACCTCTCCGATGAAAACCTCGGAATCATTCCCGAACTCCGGAATTGGACTTTCCTTATATGAATCTTATTCTCCGGACCATTCCAGATCTCCTCGTGATATCCCGAATCCCATCCGAGACTCCGAACAAAATTCGGTCTCCCTATTTGCATTCCATATCTACTAAACAACATCGAATCCTTAAGTGTGTCTCCCTACGGTTCATGAATTATGCGGACATGACTGAGACACTTCTCCGATCAATAACCAATAGAGGAATCTGGAAATTCATATGGCTCCCACATATTTCTACGGTTACTTTGCGATCGAATGAACCATTTACATACGATACCAATTTCCCTTTGTCTCGTGATAGTTTACTTATCCGAGTTTTGATCGTCGGTATCTCTGCATACCTAGTTCAACCTCGTTACTGATAAGTACTATTTTATCGTTCCCATGATATGTGATCCCTTGTGAGCTAGTCACACGCTTGCAAGCTAATTGGATGACATTCCACTGAGAGAGCCCAGAGTATATCTATTTGTCATATGGATGGACAAATCCCACTCTTGGTCCATGTGTCTCAACCCATACTTTCCGAACACTCAATGCCACCTTTATAGCCACCCAGTTACGGTGTGGTGTTTGATGTCATCAAAGTATCCTTCCGGTGATGGTGATTAGCATGATCTCATGGTCGAAGGAATTAGGTTACTATGTATCAGAAAGCTTATAGCAAACGAACTATTAAGATGACTTGATCTTTATGCGACGCTTATCTACAGGAGTATGTCCATCATACCATTCTCCTAATGATATGATCTTGTTGTTAATAACATCTCAATTTTCATGATCGGGAAACCGTGATCATCTATTAACCAACAAGATAGTATTACAAAGAGGCTTTACCAGGGACTCTAACTTAGTTTACAAATCACACAAGTATTAATGTTTCCGGTTAATACTATTATAGCATGAATGCAAACATTTATCATAAACACAAAGATATAATAATAACCACTTTTATTATTGCCTCTAGGGCATATCTCCAACAGTGGTGATAAGGGGGCTGAGTCACCTGCCATTGGTGCAACTCTTTTTTCAGTTTCACACACTCCACCTCCTACTATTCTGGTTTCTACAGAAACAATTATTAGTTGACTCATATCAACCCAATAAGGAAGCCTCTACCATAGAAGCAAATGGCAGTGAGGAGAAGGCCGAGGATATAGCCGATCCGTGTGACCAAGTTTCTAAAAATCCAGTATCTGGGGTGTTGCTTCATGGTTGCCTCACATTTCTTAGATGGTTGTTAGTCATGTGCACCAAAGAAAAACTGTTTGACAAAGCACAAAGAAGGCGTCCAAAGGTCCTCTGCCGAGACACTATGGTCGCTAGACTGCATCCATTCCATTCTAATTGTATTGTGCATTTCCTTCTTTCTTACGCCAGCCAATGAATAATGTAATCAACAATGGCAAACTTTTTGGGTAAGGGATAAGAGGTGAAAAACTAAGTTCATGATGTGGTCTATCCTATTGGTACCAGTGGCGGTGCTAGAAGGTTAAATCTGTCATGTCAAAGCTACAACATGAATAACATATACTTAAACAAAAAATTACTAAATACAATCTTATTAATGCAACCTTAGTTTTATGTTGTCAATTGAAATCAACACCGCCACTGATTCGTACATGAAGAATATCTTATTCAGAGGATATGTTCGATCATACAATGAAAAACGAGTAAGGATAGTACTCCCTCTGTTTCATAATATAAGATGTTCTAACTTTGTGAAAGGAGTGTATTTGGAAAGTTTGGTTCACAAATATTACCAACTCCATTTAGAATTCTGAGCAAATACTAATTCCCTAGCAGAACATAGTTAAAGTGGTATTTTTTAGTACTACGGTGTTTGGTGTTCTTTGGTGGTGAAAAAAGTAGACGATACGGACTGACGCATCTGGTTGACCTTTTTCGTGGATTTCTCGGAAAATTGCAATCAACGAGGGGGCATCGTTAGCCATTTTTTTCTTACTATGATATTATTATTTCATATTAGTATGGTATATTATCTTTTCAGGATACACTATATCATTTGAAGAGGTCCTGAACTATTTGTCTTTCTTATATTTTGTTCCTTTTAAGACTCACAGGATATTACTATTCATGTATACGATTGTTGTATATTGGTAGTTTTTTCCTCCTTAAGAGAAGTCATTTTTTAGACTTGTTTTTAGACAAAGTGATTTTTTAGACTAACCTGCCCACACACCCCTCTTTTCCATAAACGTCCAAGCTATCAATTTAGGTGTATATATGAAATTCAGACAAAACATTAAAAATAAACATGTTGCGGCCGACATCATGGAATAAAACGCATACAAATCTACTGCGCTGACAACGATGTGCCAAGACGAGATGTAGAGGCGAAGCTCGCATGTCCTTCTAGTGTTGTATTGTTTCGTTCAAAACAACAAAATCCATCAAGGACCGGCTATGAATGCGACGACGCGGTCCATGAGCTGCTTGGCATTTTCGCAGCTGGGCTTTCCGAGGAAGAACACGTGGCCCTCCCCCTCGGACCCTAGCCACGCCGCGGCGCCGCGCCAGCCGCTGCGGGCCACGGCGTCGTAGTACGCGCGGTTCCGCGCGGCGAGCCCGTCCGCCAGCCCCGCGGTGACGAGCATCCTCACGCACCCGAGCTTCTCCAGCGCCGGCGCGCCCTGCGCCAGCGGGTTCATCCTCGGGTCGTCGGCGCCACCCACCGCCCCGGGACAGGCGTAAGACCAGAGCATCCCGGTGATCTTGGACGCGGCCGGGGGTTCCCCCTCGATGGCAGTGTTCCCGCTGAACCACGGGTGCAGCAGTATGGCGCCCTCTACTCTTGGGCTGCCGTCGTTGAAGGCCGCCCTCATGAGCATGTCGTGCACGATGTTGGCGCCGGCGCTGTCGCCGGCGAGGAAAAGGCGCGCCGTGTCGCCGTGCTCAGCGATCCAGCCGTCCTGCGCCTTGGCCGCCCACCGGAGCGCCGCCCAGGAGTCGTCGTAGGCAGCGGGGAGAGGGTGCTCCGGGGCGAGGCGGTAGTCGACGGAGACGGCGAGCACGCCCGCCGCCGCGGCGAGGGCGTTGACGTAGCTGTGGTACGCGGTGTCGTCGGCGGACCCGATGAGGAAGGCCCCGCCGTGGAAGAAGACGAGGACCGGGAGCTTCGTGGACGGTCCACGGAGCTTGGGAAGGTAGAGGCGCACGGAAACGCCGGTGTCGGCGTCAAGGACGACGTCCCTGGAGGTGACGCCGGTGGCCTCGTCCAGACCAGGAGGCGAGACAGTAGGTTCGTTGAGGCGGTCCATCCTGCCGCTCTTGTAGATGCGGAATTGCGATGGGGACTCTAACAGGACCTCGTCGTCTGCTTCATCAGGCGGAACGCCATTATTCTTGTGGGACGTAGAACGGACCGTCGATCGCATTTGTGGCGAAAGGGTGGCAGATAAGCATGGTAGCTGGGGTAATCTTCTTCTCCGATCTACGTCTAGTCGCCGTCGGCATGGTTGGGTTGCTGCCCAGCCAGCGCAAATGGCTGCTCCGCTCCTGAGCGCCATGGAGATGAAGTGTAAGTATGCTTTGGATATGGAGATTGTATTGACACTCCTGCCGTAGATCAGCCCTTATTTGTGGTGATGATAAGTACCGTAGTATATGCGTGCGAGGGTGTGGTGATAAGCTCCTGACGTGCGGAATCATCAACCACATGGACCGACCCAATGTGACGATGACACATAACAGCTCAGCCCCACGCATTGGCAGTATTTCCTTTCGGGCACTTCTTCCAAATCTCCACGCGCGCACGTGTGAAACATGCCAATTAATAAGCCAACAAAAGATAACAGTCCATCCACATATACTCCTCTCAATCAAATGGCACATCTATTGATTTTTTTGGGATCCGCAAATAGGGATATCAAATGGTACAAGCATGCACCTTCCAATCAAATGGTACAAACATCAGCCCAAGATCACACGACCAAGTTTCAAGACATCATATAAACCATAATGAAGAACGTCTCTTACTGTACAGGTACAGCACAGGAGATGGTTGGTGGTAGTACAAAATTTGCTATACGCAGCGAGATATCCTATCCTACTTTGATCGCAAAAAAAAAAAAGATATCCTATCCTACTGGACCGATAGCCGCTGGAGATGGTCCATGAAGACCTCGAAGCTCACATCATCCGTGAATATCATGTCTCCTCCAGGTGCAGCAGCATTTTGGGAGTTGTACGTAACGGATGGATTAAGCTTTGCGAGTAAAAATCGAGCCTGCGGGTTCAGAGGAAAGTATTATTTACATCTTCATTATACTCCCTCCGACCCATATTAATTGACATGGATTTGTCTAGATTCGGATGTATCTAATACTAAAACATGTCTAGATACATTCGAATCTAGACAAATCCAAGTCAAGTAATATGGGTCGGAGAGAGTACAACAAGGAAAAACAACAGGCGAATGGGAAAAGTAGAGTACAGTTTTATTAGTGCCAAATTTCAGTGCATCTATCTAGACATGACAAATAGCTAAATTGTGACTAACAAAAACATCTAGCAATTTGCATGACGAGAGAAGAACCAAGACAGTATTTGCATGCAGAAAATACTCCAACATATGTTGGAAATTGGTCATGAATCATGATGTGTCTTTCTCATGCTATTTCCTGACATAGGAATAGTTGTACAAGAGAGCCTCTAAGACGGACAAAAGCAAGTCCATTGCTGACAGGTACACCAAAACTAACCCAGATAGAAGATACATGGAATAACTAACCAGAAGTATTGTGTAAGCATTCATATATTCTACTTAAATGGCAGTGTGCTACTCTAGCATACTACCAAGGTTCACACTACTAGCCTTGACTAACATGCCAACATACTAATATAACACGAGTAAAATACTTCCACAGCGACCCCATTTCAGCGAGATGAGACTAAAGGCTCATTATTCTAGATACATGTGCAGGGCTGGTGGAAACGGCACTTCTTTTTAGTGCAATTGCTTCGATGTGAAAGTTATGGCTTGGTCTAAAACAAGTTGCATATTCTGTCTATCATAATTAACTAGTAGTCCATGATATCCTGGAAACAAACAAAAGAACAAAAACTATAAAAAATACCTGAGATCCATATTGATCACAGACAACCAAACGGGGTACAGGAAACCGCTCCTTGATAATTGCATTAGCTTCCTCATGTGGAGCTTTTAACAGCTTTGCGAACACCTGAAAATCATGCAAGATTAAACACTGGGAGGCCCTCTGTATTGCAATCTAGATGATCTCTTCATGACCAATAAAGTGGACTTGGTTTGCATCTCAGTAAACCAACATTAGTCTGCCATAGCTGGCAAAAATTACCTCGTGGCCTTCTTGATCTTGGTAACCAGCATTCCGCCATTGTGCAATGGTCATTCCATGGAAGATAACAACAGTAAAATAAGAATCCAATAAAAGGATCTTGTCAGAAGCAATTGCAGTTACATCCAAGAGAACTGGCATTGGCTCTGATTGAAATGAGTAGGATATAAGTGAAGGCTGAATCATCGCAACTGTATTGCCTACATTTTCCCTCTCTAGCATCATCCTAAAATATGCAGTTTCATCCGGGCTATTGTTAAAAACCTGTAAAAAGGTAGGCAATTCATTATGTAAATATGTAAATTTTCTATCATTGAAGCATTGTCGAGTGAAGAAAGTCAAACCCTCAACCTGGATAAACTGAGAACGCCTCAAATTAAACATAAACTGGGGAAATATTGATAGACGTGGAGACAAACTGAAGGATGACGGTGTTTCCTTCTGGTAGTCTCCAAATTTGGAACATAAACGTATCAGAGCTCGATCAAGCCATCTTACTGGATCAAAATCAGCCTGAAAGCATGCAGATAAGGTAATGTAAAATAAATATGACAATATAGCTTGAATTTTTTATCTTTTAAGGCCTGAATGATCTCCGATAAACTATGTGACATCAACAGCTGAGCCACTGCGTATAGCTGAACAAGTACTACTACAAGATCCATCTCAGCGAAGTAGGACATGCATCCAGCTTGTGTGCAAAACAGCAAAATATGAACTGAATAACTGATCTAATATTTTCCTTAGCTTGTAAATCATTTATTATGAAGATATCTTGAAAGTACCTCAGTTTCCATCTTAAAGGTGACCAAGCGTGCCACAACTGCAGCAGCGGCTTCTTGATCAAAGCCATCAACCAGCTCCTGAAACGCAAAAGAGTTTAAAAAACTAAGAATTTTTGTTTGTTTGTCTGAAAGAACAACATGGGAACACCAGAAAGCATATTGGATTGGAAAGGAATGGGAATGAGCAGTATGCCTGTTTTCTGAACATGCATTACTCGTTCATATCAGCGAAATCAACTATTTCTGACTAGACGGACATCACCTATTAGTGCATGTCTTTTGCCTTCTTCCCCGTCTTTTCCTTTGGCAATTTTATTGTAGGTATCTTAGTTTAGCTTTCCCTTCAGTTTTGTTGTTCTGTTTCTGTTCTTTTTCCGGGTTTTTTTTGGTTCAGCCATGTTGGTGGGTTGTACTTTTGCACTTTTAACAGTGTTCTTGTTCCAATACACAACAAGACTTAGATTTGTTTGTGTCGAGAAAAGAACTACGCTCACTGGAAGAAATGTCACTGATAATTCATGATTACAAGTGAACCAAAGATAGAAACTTGCCTGCACATTATCAGAACCAGAAGACCATTTTCTGGATATCGTAGTAGCTCGTAATCTCATCTGCCCCTCATGATGTTGATAGCTGAATGGTAACACCCTCAAGTCAGCAAGTTAAATCATTTAAGCAGAACCAGATGCTTAGAAAAATCAAAAGCAAAAGGTTGCTTACTAGGTTACAAACTGAAAGTAGAGCTGGTTGCTTGTGTGTTGAGCTATTGAATCTGGACCAACTTTTCTTGAGATATCATATACAAAGCAAAGCGATGTTTTCTTGTCAAGACCACACATCTTCCAAGCGCTGGTGTTTCCCTGACCAATAACAGTATCTGCAGACAGAGGACTTTTCTGCATATGATAACTGCAACATTAGAACAGCACAAAACTGCATAGTATTATCATTCTATAAGCTTATAGCTTACAAACGTTAACAGCATGGTTGTACCTTCTCCAGGGAAGTACAAGGCCCAATAATGCCTTGAATCTTTACGTCTTTTGAGCAGTTAATCTCAAGAATACCACTGTGAGGCAATTCGAACATATTAATATAAAAATATAAATGAAAATTGTCACGACATACAAATGTTGGATGTAATAGATTGAGACATTCTACATTTATTGATGCTATTTGAAGCCAAATTGTTGTTTAACTATAAAGTGTCCAATATAACGAGACAAAACAAGCATTGCACAAGACCCAGTGTCAAGGTATTGATAAACAGCTTATATAAATTTCTGAGTTAATAAAAGGCCTAATCTGTGCTTAAAGGCAGATTTTTATTATTACCAAATATGCAGCCAGTTTAAGAAGCTATGCATGCAATGTAGTATTATAAATAGTGCCTGGCAACCAGTGAGATCATATTTAAGTGTCCATGCCCATGCAGGTGGCTTTGATATTCAGAGGCTCAGAGCGGGTGAGCTACTTGAAAGCTTTGTGGGCAGATGTATGACTTTATAGATAGTATGAAGTTCTAAAAGAGGAGACCCCGTGTTATGGTGAAAAGAGCTATTAGAGGTAATAGTTCGCCAAGGGATAAGTACAAAGTGAATTGAAAAGTTCAAAGGCCACTCAGTCCCTATCTCTCATAACAATTCAACAAAAAATACAAAACCTGTACTGCAACTCAAAATAAATCAAGCTAGAGAAAAATAGTAGTTTACTTGAATGATAATCCAAGGCCGTTGTCTGCTGACTTAAAGATGCGGAGAAGAGAGTCTTTGAAAACAGAGTGACCAAAACTTTCAGCAAGAACAACAATCCCCCCTGTCTTCTCAATTGCAACCTTCATTTCAGCAACACCAACCTGAAAACTCGAACATAAAATAAATTATTACTTCAGAACAAAATAACCATGCATCTCTATCCATGCAACAAATAGTGTACACAGAGGTGAATTTATGTGGCTCCGTTTGGTAGTCTGTTACTCTAGTAACTTTTTAAAAGCACATGTTAGCATCCAGCTCTGAATACAACAGTTAGTTGACAGCATTTTGCATCTTAATAGAATTAGCAAAGCCTTCAAAACTTTGATTTTCTATCAACTTTGCTCCTATTAGACAACCGTTGGAACAAATGTGCCATTTCTTACGTTTACGTGCAAACAATGTAATACTCACAGGCTGTAGGACTCACACGATAATAGCTAAGTTAATGCTTTATATAAAAAAGTGGCCAAATTTGGCAGAAAAATGGGTTAGCTAATTCGCATCGTGATGTTACTGACATTGATCAGGAATCTAGTTCAT
Source organism: Avena insularis (assembly GCA_023614405.1). Classification (NCBI taxonomy): domain Eukaryota; kingdom Viridiplantae; phylum Streptophyta; class Magnoliopsida; order Poales; family Poaceae; genus Avena; species Avena insularis. The sequence goes on along the minus strand of CM042693.1, from coordinate 367,345,323 downwards.
ATCTTAGAATTATGCATACTGATGATATGTTCCAATGCATTAGCATGCGTATTTAATAATAACGTGGACTTTCAGCACAAGCAACAGTTAACTAACTACAAGTTTCATTGAAACTACACACATAAGCAATAGCAAATGGTCCCATAAAGATCAGTTCATACAAGCTACTGCCAAATCAAGGAGAAAAGGATGAAATCATTAGAGGAAGGCATTCAGCAGGCTGCTATCCATAAAAGGGTCTGTATGGCCTCACATTTAACACAACTTTGATCTAATTATATGTTAAGCCATACAAAAGGTGCAATTATATGGAGTACTTTTGATGCCAAATCTACCCAATATCATTTTCTGACAAATTGAAGTACTTCTATACAATATGTTAGTAAAAAAATTACAGGATTGATTGTACTACAACCAGGACCAGCCCTTAGCAGCATATTTTTATACTCCCTCCGACCCATATTTGTTGACTCGAGTTTGTCGAAATACGAACGTATCTACTACTAAAACTTGTCTCGATACATTCGTATCTAGACAAATCTAAGTCAACTAATATGGGTCAGAGGGAGTAGAATTAACAACCTGAACACCCTGTGGAGTCCAAGACTCGAAGGCGGGTGGACTGCATGCACATCCAGTCACCCATGCAACTTACCAACAGAGCGACGCTCTGTTCTTAAATTTGATCGTACTAAGACGACATCTATACATGAATGGAAGGAGTATAAAATAAACAACAGACCTGATCAACTGCACAAGCAAACAAATCCAGAACGTGTCCTTGGTGCACAAGCTGCTTGGCTATCTGATCATAGAACTTAACAGCTTTATCATAAAGTGGAGCCGAGTCTTTATCAAGGTCTTTGTGTGAGCGAATTGGCTCTGATAAGGATTTGGATACAATCTGGAAATTTTGGAAAACAGTCATCATACTACACAATAAAGTATATACAGAAATATGCATACATCATACAATTATTGCGCTTTATGAAAATCATATATGACGTAAGATCCAAGCATAATCACTATATGTACTCAGAGCAATTTGACAGAACACAGTGGTGCGTATTGTTATCCTTCGACAGAATATGACATTTTGATGTGCAGAGACTTGCCGTAAAACAAACGAAAACAGAGATAAACATGAGTTTACCTTCTCAAGAAAAGAAACAATACTATCTTGCGACAAAACAAAGGTGTAATGCTAGAACATGCAAAATCACTTAATGCTAAAATATAATATGGTAGTATTTCTCAGCACATCGAGAGCCGTCCACAAGAAAGGATGGTGCTCTGAGAGTAAGCACATTCCCAGTTGCACATCTAAACAATATGTGAACCAACAACTGTGATAGTGTGAAACATAACCAAATAGCTCAAAACAATCGACACTCATTTATATTTGGACTTACAGAACCAGGTCCCTCTGTAGATGGACCACCAATAAATGCCATGATCCTAGCACCTGATCCAGGGACACAAACACCCAGGAGACTGGCTGCCACACTTAATGCAGCTCCGGTACATCTTGATGCACGTTGATCAGCTGGAATATGCCAAGGGTCTTTTTGTAGACCTTCAATAACCTACACATACAGTAAAATCATATCATGGACTTGCCACAATGAAAGTTTGGGACATGATGAACTACATGAACAGTATGATTTCTTATTGTGATGCTAATGCTATTCATTCTTACCGAGTTCAATACAAACTCACACTCAGAAGCAGGCACCAGGAATCTAGAGATGCTCTCAGATGAAAGACCATCCCTAGTTCCAGCTATCACTCCCGTGGTGGGCTTTTGCTTGCCAGCAAAGAAGCACATTTGCTCCAATATTTGTTCCTTGCTGACCTCCTTTGTTCCTCTGAAGACATATGACTTTGGCAGCAAGCCAAAACCCAATTCATGCACCTACATGAACCATTATTGAAAAATATTACAAAATCAACCATGAATATTGGACGAAACATTCACGAATAGAGAATTTATTATAATGAGTAAACACAGAACTATACCTGTACATATGTCCCAAAAGTAATGAATCCAATAAGGGAATTGTCTGGCAATAGCTCAGCAATCTGCGCCAGTGCAGACTTCAAATAATCAATTTCTTCCTCGATCATGCAAGTATCCACGACAAAGATGAAAACTGGAGGCGCTACAGGACCTGTTTCAGCAGTGGATATGTACTCGATAGTGGTATACTGAGGAAAGAGTTCTGGAGGGAGATTATTCTCAGAGATCGAGGAGTAGTGTTGAGGGAAGTGATTGCGCTGAAAGCAGAATGTACACTGCCAGATCTTAGAATTATAGTCAACACTGGAGAAGGGGTTGAGGATAGAACGACACATGCGGCAGCGAAGGGGAGAATATGGGACTGCTGGCATATCAGGAATTTGCTTCAGAGGAGTATAGATGGCAGAAACAGGGACCACACAGCTCAAAGCATCCTCCCTTGTGCCCGGAATAACATTCCATGGCATCCTTATACCATCCATTATCTCAAGCTCATGGAACTCCGACATTTTTAATAGAGCAGTGTTATATGCTAATTATGTCAGGCCTCCACAACCGCAAGTGAAACGATATCCAGCCTGCAAATTTTAAATTAGTAGCAAGTGAAAATTGGGTGACCATAAGCAAGTGTAAATAGAGAACAGAGACCGTGCAAATGGATGCTAGTAATTCAATTCAATCTGCTCAAATACTATATCTGATACAGTAGTTGTTCTACATCGAAATTAAAAGGTTGTACTTTTCCTAGTAATCCCATTTTCACCAAAACCAAGTTGCTGGCAACATTGCAAAATTCTTAGTACACAGTGAGCTAGTATAACCAATGTTTCAGCCGGATCATACAACTTCGAAAATCAAGCTGAGTTATAGCAATTATAAATCTCCAGTTTCCCCGACAATGCTCCAGCCCTTCTAGCGGCTTACAGCATCAACCACTCATGATAACTCCAAATAGCCGTACGATCACAGGAAAGCTTGATCACAGGAAGGAACTTTTTACATCTGTGCCAAATGAATAACCAAATGTGGTGGCATGCAGCACAGAATCGCACCCAAAGAGCCCAAAACTCTGAATAATTGCATCGCCGTCAGCGTGCGTAGATCAGAAGTGGACTTTTGAACAGAGAAATCGAAGGGATCGATTAGCCCGCATTGTGCTTTGCGCCACAGACTATCGAAGTAGCAAGGGTTGATCCCGATTGATTACTCTACTACTTATGATGAAACCACCGTTAAACATTCGAAATCGCAATTGCTTCACCAAATACCGAAAATTCTCGCATCTAACCACGGAGAACCCTAGATCTCCCCAAGCAACATCGCCTTCGAAGGAAAAGTAGTACTAGCGGCAAGCAAGAGAGGTGATGGCGATTCGAGGCGGCTCACCTGCGAATACTACCGCACCGGGAGAAACTGGAGGGCGGCCACCTCCTGGTTCCGTCCGCACCGGTGTCGGTGTCGCCGGAGCTGGGGGAGGAGGCGATCGAGGCGGCACGGCGCCACGGTGGAGCACGCGCGGGGCGATGCGATCGGGATTCAGGAGAGGAAGTCTGTTCTCAGCGCTCGGCACCCGGGCACTCGGCAGTCCGGGAACAAGAAGAGAGGGGTGAGGTGGCACCGGGATGACGTCAGTGGGGCCCGATGGTGGGCGATGGAGGGCTTGGATGGGCGAGCGTTGGCGGAAGGCCAGATCGGGCGGCTCGTACGAGGTATGCTCGCGTGGCCTGATTCTGGACGACCGAGAGATACATGGTAGGCGGGTATGTCAACGGTGGCAAATTTACCGTGACGCATCTTCTTCTCCGACAAACCCCCGAACCCGAAGTCATCCAACTTTTGGGCCCACATCTTCTGGTGTAATTTTATTTTAGCTCTAATCCTAGGCTAGTTATCTATCTACTAATTTAAGCTGAGGTAGGTTAGTCAATACGTTTCCGTCCATAGAAATACGTTTTCGCCGGCATAGATCGGGAGATCCTCAACTTGGCTCGACACGGACTCTGCTTGTCTACGTACGTTACCTTCCCGGCTTTCTGGCGTAGGTGATAAGTGGCCCCGGGGAAGAGGGAATTGCAAGTCTCGCACAGGCGATGGGTCAACGCAGGCCCATGCAAGGCGTCGGGGAGGATTCCGGGCGACGTCCATGGCGGCGAGGAGAAGAAAGCGGCGGCCTTCATGAACCAAGCAGCGAGGAGATGTCGTAGGCCTAGCGGCGGCCCGGACACGGCAGCACTCGAGAAGGGAGAGATCGAACGGCTCCTTGCGCGGTCTGCAGAAGGAGGTGCGGGTGAGATTTCAGCGGCTGACCAGCGAAGCTCAGAGAGGCGGCGCTGGCCGTCCTGCCGACGAGCGGAGAGGAAGGAGGCGGCAAAGTCGGGGCGGCTGATCCCACCCCGTAGATCCTTTGCCCCAAAACACCCTGCAGAGCTCCTTCCCATCCTCGCCACTCCCGCATCCTCGTCGGAGGACGGCCAATTGCTCACTCCCAAGTCTGGCGTGAGGCTCGGTAGTGTTGTGCTGCCCTGACCTTGTTGATGCTCCTTGCTATTCCCTAGGCATCGTGAGGTTTCGCTCTCTCCAATCTATCAAATTGCTTCCTGGTAAAAACTTCTAGAGCGCGCGATTGCGAGAATTCAGGGCATTAAGCCGTAGGAAAACCTTGTATAGTGTTTGCGAAATTAAGTGATCAATTATGTGCCATTGGAATTATTTAACTTTACAAGATTGACTAATACTTTTCTACTGGCCTTAGTGGTCTAATCGGTTCTGTCAGAGGGGATTAGAGCTTAGTAAGTTAGCTTTATGGTTTGCTTTATGACCCTCTTCTAGCGTATGGAAGAACGGTAAGCTGAACAAGTTCAATACTAGGCTGATGGTATACTATATCGACTTATCTGTTATAATTTCCATATCATTGTAGCTAATAATGATCCTTGTACATAGTTTTATCAAACTAAAATACTCCGTATTTAGTTTTGCAGGTACGTCTGAACTGAAGATCACCACATGGCTGCCTTATTTGCAAAAAAAAACACAAACATCATGTATTCATGTGTCTTCCCATGTAGTGTAAGCGATGTATTTGCAGGAAATGAAGAATACTTGCACTTTGGATGGGAGCACCGTCCCCAGCAACTGGTACATCCTGTGGTCACTAATGAATTCCCTCCGGCCTCTACTCTACGTTGCCGGCCCTGCTGAAGCATGTCTCAGACACTCCCAGACGAGCACGTCGTCCAGCTCGCAGGTCAATCATCGTCCTCCAGTTCTTAATTCTTTTACAAGTATCATGTCACTGTTCTTCTCACGCAGCAAAGAACTATTCCTTCTAAGCGTGCTCAGTTGAGCGCACCAGCTAAGTACATACCCAAGGTGGATTTGTGTACTCACTAGAGTGACCGATGGGGATTATTGTAGTAGTATTAATGTACTTTTTACTGCTATGAAATACACAGGTTTTCTGGTATAAGAAAATCAGAGTTGTTAATCTAAGCTTCATCATTATTTGAATACTGAGTATTTGACGTTGCACATCCTTACGGTTTTCACATGATTTTTCATGTTGTATCTAATTACATGGTTATGAGCTGACGAAGAAAGTTTTTGTTTTCTGTATACCTGCTAAAGTACCATGCAAATGAAGCTAAAGAAAACATTAGTGATGTTGAACAGATATCTAAAGCACGTCAAGGAGTACATCCAATAATGAGCAAATTGTTTGATCTTACTTTGTTTATCATTCTTCATCAATGAATAAAAAAAATACCTTTGTTTCAAACGTAAGTCATTTGACTCCTGCTTTCTATGCATACGGTGTCTACTTAGCGATTGCTAAAATAAATTTGGTAAAATAAGAATTATAATATCTTTGCTATAAGCTATTTTTTTTATACTCGTGAATTTCCACATGCTTCTAATTCACATGTGCAAGGATTAAGGCCTCGTACGTTTTGTGGGGAATGAAACCAGACGTGGTGGAATTGATCTAGGCTTAAATTGATTTGATACTGCACCATCATCAAATCCATGTTTCACTAATTCCTCCTAACCCCTCGAAACAAACATGTTTGTTTAAGCAACCTAGATCGCCGGGGTCGATGTCACTACGTTCATATCGCCCATCTTTGCCATCCTGGAATCGTTTCGAGGGTCAATTGGCGATTATTTATTTACATCCCAATACTATGTAAATGGAATGGATTGGCCAAACAAAAAAATACTATGCAGAAATAGACGAATACTCCATGTTTCTTGAATTTTCGCCTCGGCGGGAAGGATGATGTGGATTGGACCGTAACCCAAGTCAATCCCGGGCTTCTAGAGCCTAAACCAACAAGGTCTAAAGATCCGTGTTTATATAGTTGTTATATTATGCAAATAACGTTCATATGTGTAATTAAGAAGCCGTGGCAACGCACGGACACTCTGCTAGTATTGAGAGTAACTTCACTACTAAAAGTCCAACTCGGCATTTTAGCTTATATGACAACGAGTCATTGAGGAAAGAGATAGATTGAGTAAGATTAGTCATAATGAGAGTAACTAAGGTAGTAACATGCATCCACATACAATGCCAACTAGGCATTTTGATGATGTGGCATGTCATTAAATGATGAAAGAGCGGTGAAGTAACTAGCTACTCCCTCCTTCACGGTTTGTAGGGCGTTCTACAAAAATTTCACGGACCTAGGCGTGCACATATTGGCTAAAAATTAGCCTATTAGTGAGCGGTTTAGACGCATGCATTGGTGGAAGACTATTGCATGCATAGGAAGTTGGGAGGAAAGGTGCCACATTAATCAACCATTAATTCTTATGCGCCTAGGAACTTTGCAGTTTTGGAAAAACCCAAATTTGATTAGGCGCTCTGCAAACCGTAAAGGAGGTAGTATGTTACCATAACATCACACACTTTAAAACAAGATGAGTCTACAAGCTAATAAATAAGGTTTTGCATGTTACTAGACACAAGTTACTATCCACTATGATGATGATAACTTAGACTAGTGGCATGTGCATGACACTAGCTCAAGTTACTCCCCACTATGACCAGTCTAACTAGCTATGTTATTATAACATCACACATATCAAGGCAAAATGAAGCTATAACCTAATTAATGTAACCCCACTTAAGTTATTTTTTATTATAGAGGTAGTAACTTAGACTAATAAACTATGACCATGCACAATCATGCTAAGTAGTATTTTTTAGATTGTAGTTTTTTTAAGCACGGTACAAAAGCACTCGTTCACAACTTTACACTCGGTCGTATAAGGAAAGCATACGCCCACAGCCCCACATGCCTATCCCCATGAGCATATTCGAAAAACTAAGCCAACGGATTGAGTCCTGTAAATTGATAAAGTTATCATAGTCGCCTTGTTATGTATAAGAACATAGCCCCCCATAGAAAAACATTCCGTATTGTCAAACCTAGTTTTGAACCTTGATAAGTTTGGAAATAACAAACCTCATGCCTATCCAATCACGCGTTTGTTCATGGATCGTAGAAATTTGAGAATATAGGAATAGAAAGAATACTATGTTGAGATGCTAGGAACGACACATTTCTAAAATATAATAGTTCAAAAGCTCTGCTCACCCACCGCCGCTGGTAACGACAATTATGACATCTGAGAGTTTTGTTTTCATCCTTCGAGGCATCGTTGTAAAGCTTTCTCTTTTCCTCATCTTGGTATTTGGTCTCTGGGTGAAAACCTAGATCCTTGTGGATCAGGTGACAACGACACATTCGTCTCATCCCCTTCTTGGAGGCGTTGCTTTTGAGCCTTTTGACTAGCGTTGATGCTTATTTTATATTTATATGTGTGCTCATCGCATTTGCTGAAAAAAGCAACATGTAGATGCTACTGCGAGGATTCTAGTGATGATGGCTATTCTGCTAATGCGGAGGAGGAAGACTTCGAGCCATGGACAATCTCATTTTAGCTTTTGCTTGTTGTAGGCCTTCTCTATAATTTTTGGGTGTTGTTCTTTCCTGTTTGAGCTTGTATTGCAAGATGCTACTACTCCTGACCAGTTGAGGGCTTTGTTAATTCAAAGTCATACTTTTTGAGGTTTGGTCTATAAAATCCTACAACCCAAAGCGATGCCTAAATGTGAATCTTGAGAGCAGGATAATCAAAGTGCACGCTCTATACAAGTTTCGTAATTAACTATGCACACTCTGTATAAGTTTGGCAATTAGCTTTTTTGAGAAATTCCACCTATCTACTAATAATCATCAACAACAGTATAAAGAAATCAAAAATAATAAATAGATTATGAGACCACCTAGCGACAACTACAAATACTAGAGCTATCCAAAGACGCGTCATCGTCCTCGCCCCTCTATTACTGGAGCCGGAAAAAAACTTGTCATAGTAGACATATGGTAAGTCGTCGTGCTAAGGCCACAAAAAACCATCGAACTAGAGCAGCAACCATCACCAATGATGACAATCGTAGATCGGAAGAGACTGACTTGAGCACACACCAATAAAGACGAAAATGAACATAATCCTAGGAGATATGTCGGACAAACGACTCCATACGTCCTCTGTAGGCAATTAGCTACTCGCAAAAAAAGTTTGGCAATTAGCTAATTTAGGGCATCTCTAAATGATCCCCTCAAATCGGTTAGAGGAGTAAAAATCTGGAGGTATGACACCTAACCAATCTCCAAAACGGTTAGAGGAGTATATTTTTACTCATCAGAGGAGTAAACCGAGCGGTCAACTCCTAAATTTACTCCTCGGTCACCACTTATGAGAAAAACTCCCGCCTCCCGACCGGCCGCACGCATTCCGCTGGCGTCGCCGCTGGTGACCGCCATACCCCGCTGCCCCCATCCCGGTCCCTGTGCCGCCCTCCAACCCACCTCTCCCTCGCTCGCCGCCTCTAGCCATGACCGAAATCGACAGGGTGAGCCCATTTTCACCGGCTACCGTCCCGACTTGGACCAAATCGGGGTCCGTCGTCCTCGATTCGTCGCACCTCGAGCCATCGGGGTCTAGGAAGGTGGTAGAAGGCATCCTCCATCGCCCTAGATGCCTCCTCTACCCTAACCGACGACCGTCTGCCCAACCTCGTCGCCTCCTTCGCCCGTGAGGTGTTCGACCGAATAGAAAGGTGAGAATTTTTAGCACAAGTCATGTAGATGAAGAGGTTGAGGGAGTACCTCTTGGATGACTCATCGTTGGAGGAGGATGAGAAGGATAACGACGACGACGTCGAGATGGCCATGGCCATCATTTTGAATGATGAAGTTCGGTGGCCGAGGCTAGGATCACAGTTTGGTCGCGCTTACAACAACCGGGATAGAGCCGAGGGCCACGCAAAGATCATGTGAGACTATTTCAACCCTAATGCCATCTATCCGGAGAAGTACTTTTGCCGGCTTTTCCGCATGCACACTAGCCTCTTTCTCACCATTGAAAAAGCGGTGGAGAAGCATGATGATTGGTTCAAGCTTCAGAAGAGTGCATCCAGTGAGATAAGCGCGAGCCCATTGATAAAGTATCTTGTAGTTGTTTGAGTGCTTGCATATGGGTGTTCTGCAGATGCCATTGACGATTACGTTCGTATTGGCGAAGATACTATCTTTGAGGCTGTATGAAGGTTCACGATGGATGTGATTGAGATCTTTGGAGATGAGTACTTGAGGGCACCCAATGATGATGACACCAAGAGGCTCTTGGGTGAGAGCCAAGAAAGATGATGGCTGTGGATGCTTGGTTCAATAGATTGTATGCATTGAACATGAAAGAATTGTCCAGCTGGATGGAAAGGTCAGTACAAAAGCCATTGCAACGATCCAACAATCATCCTAGAGACGGTGAGGATCTATGGATTTGGCATGCCTGTTTTGGATTGCATGGGTCTCACAATGACCTCAATGTGCTTTCTAGATCACCACTTTTCTCTAGGATTGTTGCGGATGATGCTCCTCGTGTCAGCAATGAAGTCAACAACCATGAGTACATGATACGTCCAAAACGTATCTACTTTCTTGAACACTTTGGTATTGTTTCTTCTCTAAACTTATGTGATTTGGATACAACTAACACGGTCTGACGCTGTTTTCAGCAGAATTACCTTGGTGTCTTGTTTTTGTGCAGAAAATCAACTATCAGGAAAAATCCTGGAAATATGCCAAAAATTATATTTCACCAGAAGATCCACGGAGCCAGAAGACAAGATGGAGAAGGGGCCTGGGGGGCCCACACCCATGCCAGGCGCGGGCCCACCACTAGCCGCTCCTGGGGTGTGCAGGCACCCCAGGCACTCCCTCGGCCTCCCTCTGCGCCTATAAGTTGCCTTTCGACCTAAAAACGAGGGTGTTCGATAGTTTTCCAGAAAGAGTTCCACTCCGCCGCCGCCACCAGAAACCAAGATTCGGATCCAGAAACTCCGTTCTGGCACCCTGCTGGGACGGGGAATTTGGAGAGGATCTTCGCCATCATCATCACCAACGCATCTCCATCAACCACCGATGTTTCTCTCATTCATGAGTGAGTAATCCCCCACTGTAGGCTTGGGGATGGTAGGGATTGGATGAGTTCTATCATGTAATCGAATATGATTGTTAGGGCATAGTGCCTAGTATCTCTATTAGTGCTATTTGACTTTGTTGCAACTTGTTGTGCTTAATGCTTGTCACTAGGGCCCGAGTGCCATGATCTCAGATCTGAACTTATTATTGAATCATTATGATAGTATTGTTTGTGATCTTATATGCAAGTTGTGTACACATATCATTGTCCGGATCCAAAGGCCCCAAAGTGACAATAATTGGGACAACCGGAGGGGATGGCCGTGGTGTGAGGATCACATGTGTTCACGGAGTGTTAATGCTTTGTTCTGGTGCTCTATTAAAAGGAGCACCTTAATTGCCAGTAGTTCCCTAGAGGCCCCGCTGCCACGGGCTGGCTGGACAGAAGATGTTGTGCAAGTTCTCATTGTGAGCACGTATGACTATATTTGGAGCACATGCCTAGGATTGTTTAGTACTTGGATGCTTATTATTATTTATCTGTAATGCCCTAGATCTTGAAGTTACATGTTTAGAATCGTCCATGCAACGCCCGTCCATCCATCCCTATGCCTACCGCACTCGAATCCCACAGTTTACTGTTACTGTTACTATTGCTCTTGTTCCACTGTTGTTGTTGCTTTGTTGTTGCTACTACAAACTATTGCTACTGATAAACTTCTGTGAGCAAGAACAATTTCTAGGTGCAGCTGAACTGACAACTCAGTTGTTAAGGCTTGCAAGTATTCTTTGGCTCCCCTTGTGTTGAATCAATAAATTGGGTAATACTACCCACGAAGACTGTTGCGATCCCCTATACTTGTGGGTCATCAAGACTATTTTCTGGCGCCGTTGCCGGGGAGCATAGCTTTATTTGTAAGTTCACTTGGATCTATTATTGTTCACTGTTACTCCTTTCATCATGGGGAAGACTCGTGACGGAAAGTTCCCTATTTTACCATCCACTACAAGAAGAGGTACAGTCCTAAACACCTCTGCTGCTCTTGATTCACCGTCTGTTATAAGTAAGCTGTTACACCACCACCACATACACATGCTACACACACTGCTACTACTGTTGAATCTAAAACTGCTTTTGATACTCATGATGTTACTTCTACTGTGCTTGATGCGGGTGGTTCATTAGGTCCTTTTCTAGATGCTACTATGGCTAGTCTAGGAAATACCGAAACTCCTAGTGAAGACACTATTACACATGTTAGCTCACCTGAGTCTAGTGAGAGTTATGATATTAATGATGGTTACATTGAGTTCACTGATGAATTTGTTGAAGAGTGCCGAAACACACATGGTACTAGTGCTATTAAGAGTCTCCTTGCTAGACACACCATTATTCCTAAGTTGTCCTCTGATCCTAAGTTTGCCACTTCTCCCATAGATATTAAAGATAAATATTATGATTTCTCTCTTGATTTGTCCTATTTAGATATTGTTGAGAAAGAACCTTTTTGTGGGACTGAAAATGGAAGTGATGTGGCTCATATGAATGAGCTTTATACTATGAGTGTTTTGTTCTCTGGTGATTTTAAGATGCACAAGTACTTTGTTGCTAAGATCTTCCCCTTTTCACTAAAAGGAGAAGCTAGGGCTTGGTTTAATAGATTACCTCATGGTTCCATTGATAGCCCTGATTGTTTGATTGCTTCTTTCTTCCAGAAATATTTTCCTCCTAGTGCTAGACATGCTGCTTTGTAGACTTTTTGATTTTAAACAGGGAGAAGAAGAGAAATTGCTTGAGTCATGGACAAGGTTCTGTGCCTTGATTCATGCATATCCTGGATGTCCATTACCCAAGAACGAGTTGTTTGATATTTATTATAATGGACTAACTGATGATTCTAGGACCTACCTAGATAGCTTTGCTGATTATGTTTTCAGGAAAAGAACTCCTACAGATGCTGAAGAATTAATGGCTAAGATAAGCAAGAATTATGATGATTGGACTTCAACTGATCTAAATACACCTGAGCCTATTACTCCTGAACCATATGTTCCTGAACCAATTCCAACACCAACACCAAAGAAGAGAGGAATTATTGCATTAAATGATGAAGTGATGAAAGAAGCTAAGAAGTGTCCAAAGGAGAAAGGTATTAGAGCTGAAGATGTGAAGAATCTACCTCCTATAGAAGAATCATGTAAGCCAATTCCCCACTCATCTATTATTGAGGTACACTCTCTCCAACACTTTGATGAAGGTGATATTCCCTATAGTAAGCCTCCTGATCAATGCTTAGAGGAACTTGACATTTTTATTGTTAAACAAGGTAATTTTAATAAACAAGTTCAGAATCATTTATTGGAAAACTCTAGAGCTATCAATGAGTTTAAAGATAGTGTGGAGAGAACTTAAAATGATATTAAAATGCTTTGTAAACACTTTCAAATGGTTCAAACTCAACTTGATCAACTTGCTAAGGTACAAAAGGATATGCTAGTTAATGCTTCAGGAGATAAACATGCTTATGGAATTAGAACTAGGAGTGGTATGGCTACTCAAGATCCTTTATATCCTTAAGGACACCCTAAAAGAATTGAGCAGGATTCCAACAAGTAGATAGTGGCAGTCCTCGTAAGAGAAAGAAAAAGAAACATAAGATAGTTGAGGAACCACTTGAACCTGCTGTAGATCCTAATAGTATATCTGCCTCTAATGCTGAAACTGAGAGTAGTAATGATAAAAATGATACTCCTAATAATGAGGGAGAAGGAGAGGAAGAACCTGAGAAGCACACTAAGAACACTAGGTACACTAAGGAAGATTTTATTGCTAATAAACATGGTAAATAAAGAGAACCTTGGGTACAGAAACCTATGCCTTTTCCAGGTAAGAAACACAAGTCAAAGGAGGAAGAACACTACAACAAGTTTTTTGAGTGGATGAAACCTTTATTTTTGCAAATTCCTTTGACTGATGCTATTAAGTTGCCTCCTTATTCAAAGTATATGAAGGATATTGTCTCTAATAAAAGGAAGATTCCTAATGAGGATATTTCTACTCTGCTTTCTAATTATTCCTTCAATGGTAAGGTTCTAAAGAAACTTGGTGATCCAGGTATACCAACTATTTCTTGCTCTATTAAGAATAATTATGTTAGAACTGCTTTATGTGATTTGGGAGCTATAGTTAGTGTTATGCATTTTTCTCTCTACAAGAGACTCCAGCTAGAAACATTGATACCAACTGATATATATTTGCAAATGGATAATAAGTCAACTACTATTCCTGTTGGTATATATGGGGATGTTCCTATTCAGGTTGCTCATAATTGCATGGTTCTAACTGATTTTGTTGTGCTTGAAATGCCTGAAGATGATAATATGTCTATTATTCTTGGGAGACCTTTTTTTAATACTGCAGGTGCTATCATCAATTGTAATCAAGGAAAAGTAACATTCAATATTAATGACAAAGAGCACACTATCTATTTCCACTATGGTTATACTTGCTTTCTTTTACTTTTCTCCTTCCTAGTCTTTGTTTTAGCTTTAGTTTTGCTAGTTGTTTGTTTGTTGGAGTTTCTTAGAGCTGCTATAGTTTGGTTTTTGTTTGCTTTTGCTTCTTCTGAAAAACTGTTTCTGCGAGAAAAACAATTTTTTACCCTAAAAATTGGCCAAAAATAAAGTTTTCCGAAAAATCCCAGAAAATTCAAAATAATTTTTTCCTCGAAAAAAGGGGAAGAGACACCTGAAGTGACCCATGGGGCCACCCCAGGCCACCAAACCTATGGTAGGCGCGGCCTACCAGGTGGCGGCGCCTGGGGGGTTTGGCCCACCTGGGCCCCTCCAGGTTGCCTCCTCAAATCCACCTTCTTTCTCTCTCCCGAAAAACACCGGAAAACTTGCTCAAGATCGAGTTCTTGTTGTTCTTGCTCGCGATTTTCGATCTCCTTGTTCAGCCCATCTCAAGTGCTAATTTTTGGAGGGTTTGCTCCTTTGTATGTGCCTCCTCCACTTGTCCAATTAGATTTGTATTTGGTAGATTGTATCTTGAGTATTTTGCTGCTATAGGTGTAAGGTTGTTTGAGCTTGCATGCTTGTTCTATGCTTAGAAACTTTATTTTGATGCATGTGTAGTCCTCTAGCAAGTTTCTATAGTAGTTGCTCATCATTTATCAACTTAGAAATAACTTGGTTTAATGTTTGTCTAAAAAAATTAGAATTAAGGGAAGTCATGGACCACCATACATTTGGTGATATATTTGAGAGTGATGCACCTAGAATGGCAAGGATTCCAAGGTCATCTACTAGTACTAGACCCTCATACAATGAGGATCTCATCACTCCGTAATTTGGTGACGAGGGAGATGAAGGGGATGCGCACCCCTCCACCTTTCCTTGCCAAACCTTCTTGCGAGCTCCTGGGATTCTTGATGATTTTATGACTTTGGTTCAAAGGGCTGGACTAACAAGTTACATGCAGGATGAGAGCGCACAATATGCTTTGCTTACTAAAACATTTGTGGAGTTTTCTTTTACTAACGGCTTGTTCGAGTCAGATGTCTTTTCAAAATTTATGGCAGAGCTCATTCTATGACTTTGAAGCAATTTTGCAAGGCCCTGGGACTTGGTACAATTGGGTCATCAAAAAAGATTCCAGCTCTACCTGTTGATTTGTTGGAGCTCAGCGAGGGAAGATAAAGAACATTCAACTTCCAGCCATCAGGTATTTTGCCTACTATCTTGCCACCAGTGTTCTTGGTAGGGAGAACACTAGTAATATTTCCAACTACCAATTGGCCTTCTTAGCTGCTGCACTCAATAATGAGGATAAGTATAATTTTGGTTCTCTCATTGCTCGTCGTTTAGCTACTAAGGGACCCATTTATGGGGGAATTATTGCTACTCGTATTGCTGCTGAAAGAGGGCCCCCATGTGTGGTTTTGGTAATTAATGACAATCTTTATGGACTAATATGTGTATTAAGTTATACTTGTAGGATTTGTCCATTGGCATCGCTTGGAGCATGTGTTGGCTTCAAGGTCGATGAAATGCAAAGAAGATATATTGTGCAAGCTCAATATGCGAGGTCGATGATGAGGAATTAAGAAAGGCGTTCCATCTTGAGAAGGGCAAGACCGTCTACATCGAGCTCAAGTGGAATGCTCAAGGCAAAGGTATAATCTTGATAGGTTTTCCCTTTTGCCGGTCTCACGTTGTGTGTGTGAGACTGGGTTTAGGATAGATAACCGTACTATCAAGAGGGGCTCTCGAATGAGTAACTTGGTCACATCGTTCGGAGAGAGCTCAAACCTTTGCATACTTGCATCATCATTTTTGGTTGTTATTTGGTCTTATCCATGTGTGGATTTAGAGCTTGTGGTAATCTCCATAACAACCTCTTGTTCATCAAAATCGGATCTTTCGTTTACATCTTGTTGCGATTTTGATCTTGACGGCTTTCCGGTTTCTCACCAAGTGAGGTATCTCATATTATTATACTTGATACATTCTCACTTGGTGATAACCAATATTTCCACTTTTTATTGGGAAGCACTTGTCGTCCTCTATCCAACGCAATTGGAATCGGGTCAATCGGAGCTCCCAATCAAAAGTTATCGCAGATTGAATTTTGTCTATTATTTGGTTTAAAACAGAAAAAGAAAAGGCACTTTATTTTTCTGGGCCGACCGGTACTACCGCAGCCCAGTACCGGTCGTGCCTGAGACGCGCAGCCCATTTTCTGTCTGGCCCGGCACCCGCTTCCGGTTGTACCGGACCGGCCCGGTAATACCGCCCGGGTGGGCCGATACTACCGGCCGACCCACCCCGCTTTGCCTGCACCGTCCAGCTCCCGCTTGGGCCGCTTCAGCTCAACCCACCGCCGCGCGCTCGGCCTGCCGCTGGCGCTGCTCGCAACGCGAGCGTGCCATGCTGTCCCAGGCGGCCGCCAGATCCCGCTCCGCCTCGCGTTGACTCTCGCCTGCCGCTGCTGATCCCATCGCGTGCGCTGCTGGCGCTGGCTGCTGGGCCCGATCTAGCTGCTGCCTGCCTCGCTTCGGCCATTGCCGCGCGCGCTGCTACAACTTCTCTCGCGCGCCCGCTCGCTGTGCACGCTCCGCCTCGCTGCTGGCCCTGCTGACCCGCTTTGCCGCGCACGCGTTGACCATGCAGTCGCCCAGATTCCCAGCACGCGCCCGCTCGCCTTAGTTTGCGTGCGCCTGCTGCGCTGCTCATTCTCCTGCACGTGCGCGCGTTTCTGTTTGCTAGCGCTGCTTGCGCGTGCACCTGGCCCCGTGTGATGCTGCTGCTCGCTAGCTGATGTGCACATTCGATCCCCTCTGTGCTGCCGCGTTTGCTGTTGCTTCTTTGCTCGCTGCTGGGCTGCCGGGTGGTAGTACCGGTCAAAACCGGTACTACCGGCCCTGACCAAAAAAAAACGCCCCAACGGCTAGACTTTCTAGGCCACTATTTATACCCTTTGTCTGTTTTTAGTTTAGAAGGCTCCTCTCTTATCTATTAGGCTAAGCTTTGTCCACACTTTCTCTAGATCTTGAAGCTTGGCTAATCTTTTCCCTCCGATGATTCTTGCCCATTTTTGAGTGGAAGAGAGAGGAGATCTAGACCCACGTTTTGACCTAACCGATTCATCTCTTTGTGAGTGCATCTTTGGGGATCTAGATTTTGGGGGATTTTGTGTCTCTCTTTGATTCCTCCTCTCTTGTTCCCCCAATAGTTTTAGTAGCTTTGTTGGAACTTGAGAGTGAGGGATTTGAGCATCTTTGTGGTGTTCTTGCCATTTGCATTTGGTGCATCGGTTTGAGTTCTCCTCGGAGGATTTGGTTTGAGTAGCTCATTGGAGCTTGTCCCTCTTGGGTTCTTGGAACCCTAGACGATTTTGTGGCCTTGGTGGCATTGTGGCCTTGGTGGCATTCGTTGAGGCCTTTTGTGGCGTTTGTTGGGAGCCTCCAATTAAGTTGTGGAGAAGTGCCCCAACCTTGTGAGAGGTTCTGGTTGCCACCGACAAGTGCACCGATAGTGGAAGCGTGGATCAATCCCGTTGGGGTGAGATTCACCCGAGAATAAGGGAGGCCTTTTGTGGCGTTGGTGGTTTGATACCACCCTCTCTCCAAACGAGACGTACTCCATGTTGGGAGGAACTCGGTAAAATATCGGTGTCCCCGCGTGCCTCGGTTATCTCTATACCCGAGTTCTTTACTTATGCACTTTACATTGTGATAGCCTTCGTGCTTGAAGTATTATATATCTTGCTATCACTTTGTTGCTTGTATTGCTTAGCATAAGTTGTTGGTGCACATAGGTGAACCTTAGTTGCTCTAGGTTGTGCTTAACAAAGTAAACACTAGTTTTATTCCGCCTTTGTTGAGCCACTCTAAGAAAAGTTTTAATCGCCTATTTACTCCCCCTCTAGGCGACATCCGTATCCTTTCAGCTGCTTCCTTGAACATTGTTGTTGATCCACATGATACAGTTTTGGCTCCTCAGTGGCTTGATATTGCTGCCATGAAGGCGCACCACTTTGTCACCATTGGCTCTACCCTTTAGAACTTGGTTTATAGAATGTTTTTTACTGACGGGGAAGAGAGAGAGATCCCTCTACCCCAAACCACTTTGCTTTGTATTTCTCAGGGACCTTTGTCACGCTCGAAGGAGGAGATGGATGACAAGTTGCGCTCTCTTAACTTCCACGGGCACTATCAGGAGGAAGCACCATCATACGACCCCTCTGTGTATTACACGAGGGAGGCCTTGAGTTCATACCAGGACGAGGGAGCTTCCTCGACATACTACGGAGGTGCATCCTCTTGGACACTATGGGATTGAGCCCCACTTAGGCCAAAAGCCTAATCTTGGGGGAGGTATACCGACATCACACTCATTTATATATCATGTTCGGTCGGTTTTTGTATATCCGCTGTTTTGCTTTCTTTTTGGCTCTTGTTGCTTCTTTCTCAAAAACACAAAAATACCAAAAATATTTTCATTGTTTATCTTGGTTTGTTTATTTGTTTCTTTTCTTTGGTTTGCCTTAAAATAAAAATCCAAAAAGATTTTGCTTTGTTTGCTTCTTGTTTGGTTTGTTTTTCTTTGTTTGCTTGTTTCTAAAAAAATCAAAAACACCAAAAATATTTGTTCTTCTTCTTTGGTTTTGTGAGTACTTTGCAGGGTTCAGCCGTCCTCAGTGGATTTTAGTTTCATGTTAATCATTCAAGTCACACAAGTGAAGAGCAATAATGAAGATTAAGACAACTCGAGGAGTGGTAAGAGGCTGGTAACGAACTCTATTTGTTTTATTTTTGTACATATACTCATCATTGTGAGCATGATTAGCCTGTCTGTGTAAGGTGTATGTCATTATGGATGCTTAGTAGTTCTTGCTTGTCTATGATTAGCTCCAGCTTGTTAATAGTTTGTAGCATGTCATATGGATGTTTGCTTGCATTGTTTTATTCATACTTTGGTATGATATTGTGGTATCCTTCACGTGAATCGACTTGGCACATGCTAACGCATGTTGGAATTATGCCCTAGAGGCAATAATAAAGATGTTATTATTATAATTCTTGTTCATGATAAAGTTTATATTCCATGCTAGAATTGTATTAAGCGGAAACTTTAATACTTGTGTGGTTTGTGAACAACACCGTGTCCCTAGTATGCCTCTATGGACTAGCTCATTGATTAATGATGGTTAAGGTTTCCTAACCATAGGCATGAGTTGTCGATTAATAATGAGATCGTGTCATTGGGAGAATGATATGATGGACAGACCCAAACTAAGCGGAGCAATTAGATCGTATCATCGTGTTCATCTTTGCGAAGCTTTTCTTATGTCAAATATTGTATTCCTTAGACCATGAGATAATGCAACTCCCTGGTATCGGAAGAAAGCTTTGAGGTCATCAAACATCATCCTATGAGAGGGTGATCATAAAGGTGTCTCTCAGGTGATCGGAAAGTACCTGTTGGGTTGTATGTATCGAGATGGGATTTGTCCCTCCCAAGTCGGAGAGATATACTTCGGGCCCACTCAGTAATCGATATCAACACCGATTGCAAGCACATGGTTAAGGAGTTAATCACAAAGTGATA
This sequence comes from Avena insularis, assembly GCA_023614405.1. NCBI lineage: Eukaryota > Viridiplantae > Streptophyta > Magnoliopsida > Poales > Poaceae > Avena > Avena insularis. The sequence continues at coordinate 367,325,694 of CM042693.1, read as the reverse complement.
TCGGATTACGGAACGAGTAAAGTACTTGCTGTGAACGAGATTGAACTAGGTATGACGGTACCGACGATCGAATCTCGGGCAAGTAAAATATCGCGAGATGAAGGGAATATATATATGGGATTGATTGAATCATGGCATCGTGGTTCATCTGATATGATCATCGATGAATGTGTGGAGTCAATATGGGTTTCAGACTCATTGTTGATTATTGATAGAAGATCATGTCGCATATTCTCGAACCGAAGGTCACACTTAACGTGTCTCGACGCTAGGATAGATTGGATAATTGGTTTATGAGTTTTTGTTCGGAGTCTTGGATGGGATCCGGGACACCACGAGAGGTTCCGGAATGGTCCGGAGAATAATATTCATATAAGGCAATGCAGTTTTTGGAGTTCGGAATTGTTTCGGGTTATTCGATATTGTACCAGAAGCTTCTAGAACCTTCCAGAGTGGGACCAACGTGGCCCCACTTGCCGGGAGGGGGCATGGGCCTATGAGGGAGTGCCCTGGCCGCATTGGGCCAGGGGCACAAGGTCCCCTGGCCCAGTTGCCAAACCCTAGGGAAACCCTAGGGGAGCTTCTAGAAGGGGGGACTTGCCCCCCACTCCTCCCTCCTTGGCCGCCGGCCTAGGGCTTGGGGGAGGGGCAAGGGCCATCCGCCCACCCCTCTATATAAAGAGGGATGGGGGCGCACCCCTCCCACACCTCCTCCACAACCCTAGCCGCCCTGATGCCCCTCCTCTCTCTCTCCCTCCCGACTGCGCGTAGGCGAAGCCCTGCCGCAGAAACTCTCCACCGCTTGCACCGCGCCATCGCGTTGTAGATCCAATCCATCTCTCCACCCTACTTGCTGGACCGAGGAAGGAGGAGACGTCGAGGTGCCGCAAGTGTGCATCTCTCGGAGGCATCGCCACTTGCGGTGTTAGATCGGATCGGATCGCGAGGAGGAGAAGCGAGTACGACTACATCACCCACGTTCCGTCGAACGTTCCGTCAAACGTTCCGCTGTGTGAATCTTCAAGGGTATGAAGATCTCATCTATCCCCCCTCGTTGTTTGCATCTCCTAGATTAGATCTTGGCTTTCCCATTTGCATCCGTATAATTTTTTTGATTTACTATGTTGCGAAACCCTTCAGTGGTATCAGAGCTAGATCTATGCGTAGATGTGTTTCACGAGTAGAACGCAACATGCTTGTTGCGGGCGTTGATGTTTTCTGTTGCAAGCCTCTTGTTTGTGTACTTCTTATGATGCGGGATAGTGAGATCAGCGGTCCAGGCCAACTTCGCGACCTCGTTAGCGAGACCGGCTCCGCACTTGACGTGTGGCTTGTTCCACATGCGGTGGTGGATGATTTCTCTCACTATAGTTGTCATGGGATTTACACCGGATGTTGGCAACCATAATATCACCGTTGTGGCTTTCTGTAGGTAAGAATCGTTCTTAGCTTGTTACTCCCATAAGCCACGTAAAACATGCAACAACAAAGTAGAGGCGTCTAACTTGTTTTTGTAGGGAGTGTTTCTGTGATATGGTATGGCCCAAGATGTGATGTGTATGTTGTATGCAATGATCATGTTTTGTAATGTTTCACGACTTGCATGTCGATGAGTACACAACCGGCAGGAGCCATATGGTTGTCTTTATAATTGTGTATGACCTATGTGTCAACTTCTTATACGCCATGTAATAGCTTTACTTTATCACTAAGTAGTTAGCAATAGTTGTAGTTGCTATTCGTGGTGGAGGCAATCATGGTGGAGTGATGGAGATCATGCGGGTGCGCACAAGATGGAGATCATTGCGCGGAGATTGGCTATACCATGTCACATAAAATTATATGCATGTGATGTTTATCCTTTTATATATCTTATTGTGCTTAGATCGCGACGGTAGCATTATAAGATGATTCCTCACTTAAAGATCAAGATAAAACTATGTTCTCCCCATGTATGCACCGTTGCGAAAGTTCTTCGTGTTCAAGCATCACGTGATGATCGGGTGCTATAAACTCTACGTTCACATACAACGGGTGCAAGCCAGTTTTGCACATGCAGAAATACTTCGTTTTGACTTGACGAGCCTAGCATGTACAGACATGGCCTCGAAACACACGAACCAAAAGGTTAAGCATGAGTCATATGAATGATATGATCAACACTTTGTTGTCCACCATTGAAACCACATCTCTTCTCGTGAAGATCGGATTAGGTGTGGTGAATTTGGATCATGTTCACTAAACAACTTGAGGGATGTTGAATTTAGTGGGAGTTCATCTAGTAATTTGATTAAGTTGAACTAGTTATCATGAACATAGTCTAAATTGTATTTGCAATTTTTTTAGATCAAATGGCTAAGTCCAACTTCAACTTCAACGTTTTTGCTGAGAAAGAAAAGCTTAAGAACAATGGGTCTAACTTCACCAACTGGTCCTGTAATCTGAGAATTATTCTCTCTGGCGGACAAAAGGACTATGTCCTTGAGAAAGCGCTAGGTGACGCCCTAGATGTAATCTGTGGTGATGAAAGCTTTTTATCAGTCGTGCAAGGATGATTATGGTGTGATTAAGAGCACCATGTTGTTTGCTATGGAATCGAACCTTCAAAATCGTTTTGAGGAGTTCCCCGGCCCCTTTGAGATTCTTGAGGAACTGAAAACGATGTTTCAGACTCAGGCCCGTTCTGAGAGATATGAGATCTTTGAGAAATTCTTTAACTACAAGATGGAGGAAGGGAGTTCTGTTAGTGAGCACGCCATTAAGATGTCGGGCTACACTCAACGCCTTGAGCAACTGGACTGCAAGATTCCAGAGGAGCTCAAGATTGACAGAGTTCTGCAATCACTCCCTCCTAGCTACAAAGGTTTTGTAGTTACTCATAATCAAATTGGTTCCACTGATACGATCACCGAGCTCTTCGCTAAGATGAAAGCTGCGGAGGTGGACATCAAGAAAGATAATCATGTGTTGATGGTCAACAAGCCCCCCAGCTTTAAGAAAGGTAAGGGTGCAAGGAAGTCCTTCAAGAAAGGCAGCGGCAAGCGCGTTGCCCCTGATGAGAAGAAGCTCAAGTCTGGACCTAAGCCGGACACTGAGTGCTTCTATTGCAAGGACAAGGGTCCTTTGGCGCATCGTCCAAGTACTTAGCGGACAAGAAGGCTGGCACCATCAAAGGTATATTTGATATACATGTTATTGATGTTTTCCTTACTAGCCCTCGTTGTAGTTCCTGGGTATTTGATACTGGTTCAGTTGCTAATATTTGTAACTCGAAACAGGAGCTACGGAATAGATGGTGGCTAGCAAGGGATGAGGTGACGATGCGCGTTGGCAACGGATCAAGAGTTGATGTGATGGTCGTCGGAACGCTCTCCTTAGTTTTACCTTCGGGATTAGTTTTAAACCTCAATAAATGTTATTATGTGCCTGCGTTGAGCATGAACATCATATCTGGATCGTGTTTATTGCAAGACGGTTATTCATTTAAATCGGAGAATAATGTTGTTATATTTATATGAGTAACATCTTTTATGGTCATGCACCTTCTATGAATGGTTTATTTCTTCTGAATCTCGAAAGTAATGAAACACACATCCATAACATTGAGGCTAAGAGATGCAAGGTAGATAGTGATAATATGCCTTATTTGTGGCACTGCCGTCTAGGTCATATTGGTGTAAAACGCATGAAGAAACTCCATTCTGATGGACTTTTGGAGTCTCTTGATTTTGAATCATTTGACACGTGCGAGCCATGCCTCATGGGCAAGATGATCAAAACCCCGTTCTCCGGAATAATGGAGCGAGCAACGGACTTGTTGGAAATCATACATACCGATGTATGCGAACCAATGAGTGTTTCGACGCGTGGTGGTTATCGCTATTTTCTCACTTTTACTGATGACTTAAGTAGATATGGGTATATCTATTTAATGAAATATAAATCTGAAACATTTGAAAAGTTCAAAGAATTTCAGAACGAAGTGGAAAACCATCATAACAGGAAAATTAAATTTCTACGATCCGATCGTGGAGGTGAATATTTGAGTTATGATTTTTTCACGCATCTTAAAGCAAGCGGAATCGTTTCGCAACTCCATACCGGAACACCAGTACAATGAATGGTGTGTCTGAACGAACTCTATTAGATATGGTGCGATCAATGATGTCTCTTACATATTTGCCGTTATCATTTTGGGCTATGCATTAGAAACCGCTGCATTCACTTTAAATAGGGCACCATCTAAATTCGTTGAGACGACACCGTATGAACTGTGGTTTGGTGCTAAACCTAAGTTGTCATTTCTTAAAGTTTGGGGATGTGAAGCTTACGTCAAGAAGTTGATGTCGGACAAGCTCGAACCCAAAGCGGAGAAATGCGTCTTCATAGGATACCCTAAGGAAACTATTGGGTATACCTTCTATCACAGAACCGAAGGCAAAGTGTTTGTCGCAAAGAACGGATCCTTTCTTGAGAAGGAGTTTCTCTCGAAAGAAGTGAGTGGGAGGAAAGTAAAGCTAGACGAGGTTGTTGAACCTTCTCTTGAATTGGAGAGTAGAGCAACACCTGAAATTGTTCCAGTGCCGCCTGCACCAACAATAGAGGAAGCTAATGACAAGGATCATGAAGCTTCGGACGATGCTACTACTGAACGTCGCAGGTCGACAAGGTCGCGTGCCCCTCCTGAGTGGTACGGCAACCCTGTCTTAACTGTCTTGTTAGTAGATGACAGTGAACCTGTGAACTATGAGGAAGCGATGATGATCCCAGACTCTGAGAAATGGCTAGAGGCCATGAAATCCGAATTGGGATCCATGAGCGAAAACCAAGTATGGACTTTGGTGGACCCTCCTAGCGACCGAAAGGCCGTTGAGTGCAAATGGATTTTCAAGAAGAAAATGGACGCGGATGGTAATGTTATTGTCTATAAAGCACGACTTGTCGCAAAAGGTTTTCGACAAGTTCAATGTGTTGACTACGATGAGACTTTCTCTCCCGTAGCGATGTTTAAGTCCATTCGGATTTTATTAGCAATTGCTGCGTTTCATGATTATGAAATATGGCAGATGGATGTCAAGACTGCGTTCCTCAATGGTAACATTGATGAAGAGTTGTATATGATGCAACCCGAAGGTTTTGTCGATCCTAAGGATGTTGATAAGGTGTGCAAACTTCAGCGTTCCATTTATGGACTGAAGCAAGCATCTCGGAGTTGGAACCTTCGTTTTGATCAAGTGATCAAGAGCTTTGGATTTGTTCCAAATTGCTACGAAGCTTGTATCTACAAGAAAGTGAGTGGGAGCTCAGTGACATTCCTAGTACTATATGTGGATGACACATTGATTATTGGAAATGACATTGACATGCTTAACGATGTGAAGAGTTATTTGAATAAATGTTTTTCAATGAAAGACCTATGGGAAGCTGCTTATATATTGGGCATCAAAATCTATAGAGATAGACAAAGACGCCTGATAGCTTTAAGCCAGAGTACATACCTAGACAAAGTTCTGAAAAGGTTCAGAATGGATAAGGCAAAGAAAGGTTCAGTGCCTATGTTGTCAAGTAAGATATTGAGCAAGACTCGGTGTCCAGCTACGGTAAATGATAGAGAAGCTATGAGCAAAGTGCCTTATGCCTCGGCCATAGGTTCTATCATGTATGTCATGTTGTGTAATAGACCGGATGTGTCCAATGCTCTTAGTTTGACTAGCAGATACCAAAGTGACCCAGGAGTGGAACACCGGACAACCATGAAGAACATCCTAAAGTACTTAAATATGACTAAAGAAATGTTCTTGGTCTATGGAGGTGATGAACAGCTCGTCGTAAAAGGTTACGTCGATGCTAGTTTCGACACCGACAAGGATGATTCTAAATCTCAGACAGGATACGTTTATATTTTGAATGGAGGAGCTGTGAGCTGGAGAAGCTGCAAGCAAAGCGTGATCGCGGGATCTCTGATGAAAGCGGAATACATGGCTGCTGCAGAAGCGTCAAGTGAAGGAGTTTGGATCATGAACTTCATCACTGAGCTTGGTGTGGTTCCAAGTGCCTTGGACCCACTGGAGATATTGTGTGACAACACTGGCGCCATAGCACTGGCTAAGGAACAAAGATATCATCTAAAGACCAAGCATATCAACAACAAGTTTCATATAATTCGAGATTATATAACAGATGGAGATCTGAAGATTAGGAAAGTACATACGGATCTGAATGTCGCAGACCCGTTGACTAAACCTCTTCCACGAGCAAAACATGATCAGCACCTTAGTGCCATGGGTGTTAGATTGTTGCCAGATGTAAACTAGATTATTGACTCTAGTGCAAGTGGGAGACTGTTGGAATTATGCCCTAGAGGCAATAATAAAGATGTTATTATTATAATTCTTGTTCATGATAAAGTTTATATTCCATGCTAGAATTGTATTAAGCGGAAACTTTAATACTTGTGTGGTTTGTGAACAACACCGTGTCCCTAGTATGCCTCTATGGACTAGCTCATTGATTAATGATGGTTAAGGTTTCCTAACCATAGGCATGAGTTGTTGATTAATAATGAGATCATATCATTGGGAGAATGATATAATGGACAGACCCAAACTAAGCGAAGCAATTAGATCGTGTCATCGTGTTCATCTTTGCGAAGCTTTTCTTATGTCAAATATTGTATTCCTTAGACCATGAGATAATGCAACTTCCTGGTATCGGAAGAAAGCTTTGAGGTCATCAAACGTCATCCTATGAGAGGGTGATCATAAAGGTGTCTCTCAGGTGATCGGAAAGTACCTGTTGGGTTGTATGTATCGAGATGGGATTTGTCCCTCCCAAGTCAAAGAGATATACTTCGGGCCCACTTTCGTGTCGATATCAACACGCTTGCAAGCACATGGTTAAGGAGTTAATCACAAAGTGATATCGGATTACGAAAGTAAAGTACTTCTTGTGAGCGAGATTGAACTAGGTATGACCGGCAAACGATCGAATCTCGGGCAAGTAAAATATCGCGAGACGAAGGGAATATATATGGGATTGATTGAATCACGGCATCGTGGTTCATCCGATATGATCATCGATGAATGTGGGAGTCAATATGGGTTTCCAAACCCGCTGTTGATTATTGATAGAAGATCATGTGCGCATATTCTCGAACCCGAAGGGTCACACATAACGTGTCTCGGCGCTAGGATAGATTGGATAATTGGTTTATGAGTTTTTGTTCGGTCTCGGATGGGATCCGGTACATCCGAGAGGTTCGAATGGTCAGGAGAATAAGATTCATATAAGGCAATGCAGTTTTTGGAGTTGAATTGTTTGGGTTATTCGATATTATACCGAAGCTTCTAGAACCTTCCAGTGGGACCAACGTGGCCCCACTTGCGGGAGGGGCATGGGCCTATGAGGGAGTGCCCTGGCCGCATTGGGCCAGGGGCACAAGGCCCCATAGGGCCCAGCCGGCCAAACCCTAGGGAAACCCTAGGGGAGCTTCTAGAAGGGGGGACTTGCCCCCCACTCCTCCCTCCTTGGCCGCCGGCCTAGGGCTTGGGGGAGGGGCAAGGGCCATCCGCCCACCCCTCTATATAAAGAGGGATGGGGGCGCACCCTCACACCTCCTCCACAACCCTAGCACTGATGCCCTCCTCTCTCTCTCCCTCCCATTGCGCGTGGCGAAGCCCTGCCATGAGAAACTCTCCACCGCTTGCAGCGCCATCGTGTAGATCAATCTCTCCACCCTACTTGCTGGACCGAGGAAGGAGGAGACGTCGAGGTGCCGCAAGTGTGCATCTCTCGGAGGCATCGCCACTTGCGGTGTTAGATCGGATCGGATCGCGAGGAGGAGAAGCGAGTACGACTACATCACCCACGTTAAAATCGAGCGTTCACGTCTTGAATCTTCAAGGGTATGAAGATCTCATCTATCTCCCCTCGTTGTTTGCATCTCCTAGATTATATCTTGGCTTTCCCGTTCGCATCCGTAGAATTTTTTTGATTTACTATGCTGCGAAACCCTTCCACGCATGCATATGACTAATCAATAGTCAGTAAGCCTCGATGATTTATTTTGCCTTAGAGTTCTTGTATCACTTTCATGCCATAATTAGTCCTGTTTTGTTGCAAGCATAATTATGACAACTATTATTCTCTCGTTTGTCGCTCCCTCTCTATTGCTAGCCTTCACTTGCACTGAGTATGAGCTCTAATTGTGCTTTCAACTCCCCAAAACCAATATTGCCAGTTGTGTCCACCATACCTACCTATTAGCATCATTTGCTATTTCAGTGCATATTCTATATGCCATGTTTTCTTCCAAAATAAAATGTTTGTCTGTTTTGAGAAAGTTAGTTAGTAAAGCTCTCACGAACTTGATGACACACTTTATTCTTTGCACTTAATAATCCGGAACCATTATGACCTGTCCATGAAAGTTATATGCTTCCAAATTATATGCTGGGAGTCAGCAAAACCGTGCTGTCATGGGGAACGCTTTCAACACCTTATATATATATATCTATTTGATACCTTGCTCTTTTGTTTGCGGATGTCGACGATGTGAATGAAAGGGGGACTTGTGAGTCCATGGAGTTTGTATTCTGTGTTAGAGAAACGTCTGAGCCGCTAGCCTAAGCCATGCCTAATCATGGTGGAAACTTGCAGCATCACCATAGTGAGCTATCTATGAATCATCCTCAATAAAAAACTATCCATATAGTAAATAAAAAAATTGTTGAGATGCCCATTGTCTGCTTGCCTTGTCATTTTGGTTATGGGAAAGCTCTTGTACCATGTGCAAGGGGTACCCCGTTGGCGGTTCTCAATGATATGCAAATACTTACAATGACAAGAACTTCCCTAGACCCAAAAGTTGAGTAGAATGCGGAGCGGCCCTCGCACTCAAGGGACTTGGGATTTCTAGTTTATGGTCTGTAAAGCATATGATTCATAGTGGACCTCACTTTCACCTTAACCACATAAAGATGCTTATGATAGGGGCAATGAGAGCTCAAAGCTAATGAGTACCTTCCTTTCAGCATTTGGAAGCTTTTCAAACTTTACAAAAACCGTTTTCACCACCTTGTTGAGTCACCACTTATTGTATGAGCACCTTCTTGAGAGCATACTTTTCATTTTTGTGTTTGTTCCAAAACTTGGTTAATTATGTCATGAATTTGATGCTTGTATCTCTGATATCTTTATCTGTAGTCTTCATTGAACTTCAGAGGTGCCTTGGCATTTATATTGTGCTCTTCAAACAAAGGCAAGCGAGATATCACTCTATCATACCTTACTATTAGCATTGCAATGTTGCTTATGTTTATGTTTCATGCTACTTATTATTCTTGAGTTGGTTTCTCTTCATAGATTGCAATGACTATTGAGTAGACTTAGTTACATTCTTCTTACTGTGAATTGTCTAAGCATCTACTCCTGTGCTGATAATATTTACATCATATGAAGAAAATGTGTTCGTGAAAGTTCTTTTATCGCACTCAGTTTTCAACTGAATTGCTTAAGGACAAGCAATAAGCTAAGCTTGGGGGAGTTGATACGTCCAAAACGTATCTACTTTCTCGAACACTTTGCTATTGTTTCTCCTCTAAACTTATGTGATTTGGATACAACTAACACGGACTGACGTTGTTTTCAGCAGAATTACCTTGGTGTCTTGTTTTTGTGCAGAAAATCAACTATCAGGAAAAATCCCGGAAAATAAGTCAAAAATTATATTTCACCAGAAAATCCACGGAGCCAGAAGACGAGACGGAGAAGGGGCCTGGGGGCCCACACCCATGCCAGGTGTGGGCCTACCACTGGCCGCGCCTGGGGGTGTAGGCACCCCAGGCACCCCCTCGGCCTCTCTCTGCACCTATAAGTTGCCTTTCGACCTAAACACCGAGGGAGGTTCGATAGTTTTCCAGAAAGAGTTCCGCTTCGCCGCCGCCACCAAAAACCAAGATTCGGATCCAGAAACTCCGTTTTGGCACCCTGCCAGGATGGGGAATTTGGAGAGGATCATCGCCATCGTCATCACCAACGCATCTCCATCAACAACCGATGTTTCTCTCATCCATGAGTGAGTAATCCCCCGTTGTGGGCTTAGAGATGGTAGGGATTGGATGAGTTCTATCATATAATCGAATATGATTGTTAGGGCATAGTGCCTAGTATCTCTATTAGTGCTATTTGACTTTGTTGCAACTTGTTGTGCTTAATGCTTGTCACTAGGGCCTAAGTGCCATGATCTCAGATCTGAAATTATTATTGAATAATTATGATAGTATTGTTTGTGATCTTATCTGCAAGTTGTGTACACATATCATTGTCCGGATCCAAAGGCCCCAAAGTGAAAATAATTGGGACAACCGGAGGGGATGGCTGTGGTGTAAGGATCACATGTGTTCACGAGTATTAATGCTTTGCTCCGGTGTTCTATTAAAAGGAGCACCTTAATTGCTAGTAGTTCCCTAGAGGCCCCGCTGCCACGGGCTGGCTGGACATAAGATGTTGGCAAGTTCTCATTGCGAGCACGTATGACTATATTTGGAGCACATGCCTAGGATTGTTTAGTACTTGGATGCTTGTTATTATTTATCTGGAATGTCCTAGATCTTGAAGTTACATGTTTACACTCGTCCATGCAACGCCCATCCATCCATCCTTATGCCTACTGCACTCGAATCCCACTATTTACTGTTACTGTTACTATTGCTCTTGTTCCACTGTTGATGTTGCTTTGTTGTTGCTACTACAAACTGTTGCTACTGATAAACTTCTGTGAGCAAGAACTATTTCAGTCTTGGTGACCGACAACTCAGTTGTTAAGGCTTGCAAGTATTCTTTGGCTTCCCTTGTGTCAAATCAATAAATTGGATAATACTACCTGCGAAGACTGTTGCGATTCCCTATACTTATGGGTCATCAGTACATCATGGGTTACTATCTTGCAGTTGACATCTATCCTCCATGGGCCACCTTTGTGAAGACAGTCCCAAGAACTCTCATTAACAATCCTAAGAAGGCTCACTTTGCCAAGGTTCAAGAGTCTGTGAGGAAGGACGTGGAGTGTGCTTTCGGTGTGCTTCAGAAGATATTTGGCATAATCAAAGGCCCTGTTGAGTATTGGAAGCCGAAGATGCTTTGGCAAATAATGAAGTGTTGCATCATTTTGCATAACATGAACGTGGCATGCCCAATAACTTCCGGTATATCTCATGGTGATCTTGTAGAACCAACACATGATGCCAACATGATCCGGGCCTTCCTCCAGGCCCATGCACGCATTGAGAACAAGGAGATGCATGAACAGCAGCAGCAGGACCTTGTTGAGCATTACTGGACTCTCTATGGTGCTACCTAGTTGTGTTTGAACTATTCTCATGATTTGTTGAATTTGAACCCTGCCATGTGTTTGGCTTTGAATTTATTTCGTTTATAAACTTAATATTTATTCATTCGTAAATATTTTATTTGATTGTATGTGAACTATGCCAAATGTTTGGCTATCAATAGTTTGATTTCTAGACAAAAAAAGTTTTACTCCTCTAAGTTTAGGGGTTCGGTTAGGAATCGCCGACCTTTAGAGGAGTACTTTTACTCCTCTAAAATTTACTCATCCGTTGACTCTAAAGTTTAGGGGATCAGTTAGAGATGCCCTTATCCGGATAAAAAAAATAACAACTAGTAGCATATAGTTTCCTTTTACTTTTTATAAAGGTATACCTCAAATTGCATAGTTAAGTGGGTGCAAATTAATTTGAGGACCTCGCTATTAGCTACAGACCACAGAGATGCATGTCAGCTATCACCCCGTAAGCAAATCCAGACCGCTACATGCCGTGGCAGATTTAGGGGTTTGGTTGTATTTATTTATGTCTTTTCGCTTTTGGTTTATAAGCCACAAAGCATCTAAATAGATGCTTTTTATTTTGGCTTTTGACTATACCATCATATCGCTCCGTACTATGTTTAGTTCAAAGCCAAAACCAAAAAGACCTATTTCGGTGTTTTTATGGTTGCCAAACTCTAAAAGTTAGATTTAATCCCAACTAAATAGGCCCTTAGAGCCACAGTTATCTTTCTTGATCGTGAGTTACATGAAGTCAAATTAACCTCCAGGGTCTGCAGCCTGAACCCAAGTACCACTCGGTACCATCCTCCTAGCAGGAGTCTCGGTCAAGAACTACTCCCAAGACATTTCGAGCTAGCACTATCTGAAATTAAGATATTGGTGGCCTTTCCCTCCCTGAAGTCTGAGATTTTGCGAGCCATTTGTAGGAGCTTTGGTAAGGTCGCTCATCATTGAGCTTGGTTGCTTTATCCAAAGCCTCTAACTAAAGGAATCAACTCATATTCGTCATTCGATGTACTACCAGCGAGTGCCAGTGTACTCCAGTAGTACTATACTTTGGTCTCCAGTTCAGTCAGTGTAAGTGACCTGTCCTATATGTTTGATTGTCAGCAAAAGTAGAAATCCGTCTGTAATAGACCAATTTCTTCCCCAATTGCGGACCCAGATGTCAGTTCCTACACACCGAGAGGTCTCTGTGCTGTGTGCACGCCCCCACACCAGAGCAGATCTCGCATTGACTGAAGACTGGCAGAGAGCCCTCTCTTTCACAATCAAAGCTGTGGCAGTGATCTCTCCTGCGCATACTATGCACAGTCCCACGTCTCATCTGGTCCTCTGAATCCTGACACGCCGACTTGCACAGGATCGGCCGGACCCTGGCCCCACCGGATCAGAATTTTCAGATATCATAGCTAGCCGTAGGCTGCGGCACTGTCGACGGTGTCGGAGACCCGAGCGGAGTGGAGCACCAGAGTGCCCGACCGGTCCCTCCGAGGTCCGAGCACACTCCCGCAGATGCCAATGCTTTGGCATCCCATTTTTCCTTTTCCCTTTGGTCATGTCATGTCACTTGACAAAGTCGTCGGGTAAAGCTTAGCCAACCGTGCGTGCAGGGCGTGCGCGGGTGCGAGCCTGTTCATGCCTTTGCAATTTGTGGTGCAAAATTCTGTCTTTACCTCACACAAATGGGACAAGCAGCTGTTTGGATACAAAAGCCCCTTTTTTTTTTCTTCAGAAAAGAACCAAGGGAACAAGAAAAGGAAACAAAACGGATGAAAACGAAGATGTATCGTGCATGATTGATGTGCAGTTCTGGAAATCTGAAGGTACACCTGAGTTATTGGCTGGACTACCTGGGACACCACCTGGGAATTAAGTGCATGTTTTTCTTTTCCAGGGAGAAGAAGAAGAAGAACAGGAACCGGAAGAACGCTCTGAAACCAAACCATCTCCCACATCACACAACGATCGTGAACTACGCCTGAAATTTCCAGGTATAATAGTTCACCACGCCGTGTCCTGTGGCTGGAAACCTGCGAGCATCGAGCATCGTCACATCTCAGCGCGCGCTGTCTCTGCTAAGACGGACTGCTCGCTCTTCTTGGCTAACGGTGACGCCGGCAAGCTCGTCGTGGTCTTGTAGCTGTAGGCGCGAGCCGGGCTCGCGGCGGCGAGGCTGCCGCTGCTCCTCTGCTTGCGCCACTTCCAGGAGTCGGCGGGCGTGCTGGGCAGCGGCGGCACGGCGGGGCGACGGCACAGCCCGAACGGCCACCCCTCGCAGTCGCGGAAGCCCTCCCAGTTCGCCGCCGCCGGCAGGTCCATGATGTCTGTCGACCACGCCACGGTCGCCGCCCGGCTCGTGCTGCGCGTGAAGAAGCTCTTCACCGAGAAGAAGGCCTCGCTCCGGACGTCGTCGGCGTCGCTCGCCGCCCCGTCCTTTTCCTCCGCCGCCGCGGCGACGACGGCGCGCTTCTCGGGGCTCGGGAACTTGTCGAGGACGCTCCTGGGATCGAGCGGGGTGAAGGACCAGACGAAGGCGGTGGACAGAGTCGGGGACTCCAGCACGCTGCACCTCGACTCCTTCCTCTTCAGCTGCCGGTTCCTCATCTCGGTAAGGATCACCTGCACACATCCACCAACGCAAGAAGCGCGCATGCTTAATCTCCCTAGCTCGGCGTTGGATGAAGACCTTTGTTAATTAAACAGAGCAGTCACAACATACTTGTTTGGTGTCGAGGGCGTCGTGGAGGCCGCCGTCGTCGTCGTCGCTGTCGTCGTCGCCGGAGCTCCAGCCGGCGCCGCGGATCCTTCCGACGCAGGGGACGTGGCAGTGCGCGTAGGTCTCCCTGATGAGGCAGGAGAGTGACTTGCAGTGGTTAGTGGCCGGAAGCCTGGGCTGGTGGAACTCCTGCGCCAGGCACGGCATGGCTTCGTTCCAGCTTAACCGCAAAGGGATCGCTCGATCGATGGAGGAGTTGCTTGTGCAACAACGCTCCTGCGATCGGTGAGGTGACGCTTGTATCTCTGTATGCGGTGGTATGGTGGCTGGCTCGTGAGGATGGATGGAGCTCGCTCGCGCGTATATATGGGATCTTGTCGCTGTGGACGGCGAATGGGTTGTGCAGCAGAGGAGGCGTGTCGTGCCGATGTGGACGCGCATGACAGATGCTCGGCAACTTAAAAGGAGAGGGGAGGAGCGTAGATAGCTCTCGAGTGTGTATGGCATGGGAGGCCGTATAGCTAGCTAGAGCTTATATCCTTTGGGTTCAAGCCTAAGTAACAGCCGAAATATTCGAGCTCGACAGTGTACTGGAAACTGACGGCGTCGAGGAACAATCCAGATATAGAATAGAATTGACCGATTTCCCTTTTTCTGGTCTGGTTTCCTTATTCATCTCTTCTCTTTGCTCCGTGCTCGATCGGGCCGATCACATCGTTAATTCGTCATCAGTGAACACTAACAGAGCGTCGACAATATATAGCACCTACAACCACAAGTCCACAACTACAACCAACAGCTTGTTCCTGCTTGATCCGAGGTACCAACCAAACCAAACCAAACCAGTATGTACATATATGCTTTTATTTTACGGTGAGACGTCGCCGTTGGATAAACCGGCCGTCTTTGACTCCACTCGCGCGCTCATGTGGGTTTTCAGTTGCCGCGGCAGCGTCAGATCGTGCGCTCGCCCGGTGCAGCGCAGCAGCCAGCACCCAAGCAAGCGCACGCCGTGGCCGTCGATCCATCGTGCCCGCGCGCGCTTCTCTTGAAGCAAACGCCAGATCGAGCCGACCTCGCACCCACCCGCGATGCCAAGTGCGAGACCAAGCCCAGAAGAACCCAACGGCCCAGGCGATGCTGGTGATGATCAGCCGGTGAGGTCAGGAAGCACCGGCTGGGAGTCGGGCGTTCAACTTGCGCGCGATGCCACCTTCTCGAATAAGATCGAAGCTGGAAATGATTCGGAAACAAACTTTTTGTTTCGATGTAGCTCTTCAAAAGGACCATAGAAGGTAAATAAACCTTTTGTGGCAAGGGAACATTGCTGGTGGTGGTTCGACGTAGCTTTCAGGGGCGCGAGGGGATAATCGAAGATCCAGATGGAGAGATTTTTTTTTTGTCACTACTGAAAAAACATCTTCGGTTCGACGTGAACAAAGCCAGCAGTCCAGGTCTGTCACAGCCCGTGACCAGTGGGAGCACTAGTCCCGGGCCGTGAGGCCTCTAACGGGTAGAAACGCCGTAGTCATTAGTCCCGGACCGGACCAGATCTTTAGTCCCGGTCCGTATTACGGACCGGGACTAATGACCTGGCCAGCTGGTCTTTTCGTGGACTATTAGTCTCGGGTCGTATCACGGCCCGGGACTAGTTGTCCACCACTATATATTTTGCTTCCTGTCCTGTTGCCCTAAAGCATATGGTGGCCATTTTACTCAAAGAAGCAAGAGAGTTCATGGCTTTTTTTTTAAGATTTATCAAGATTTAGTTTGCAACACCTAAATCCAAAGCTTTAAAAGATTAGAACTTCATTCTTTCATCTCTTATTGCTACTTTAGCTCTATAATGCTCTAGAAGTATAGAGATATGGATCAATGCATGCATGCTCTAGAAGTAGCTAGAAGTATTTTGATATATATGTGTAACAAATTTTGATTAGGCACATAGTTACTAAAAATTGAAATGTGTAATTTTAAAGTTTCAGAGCTTAGAATGGAATGAGGTTTTCACTGACAGAACAATAATAAAAAACTCCACATTTATCATGTTGACTGTTTTTCCAATTCAAAAATTGGTGCATGTAAATTTTTCAAAATTCAAAATTAATGCTCTAGAAGCTCTCAATATAACTTGTAATAATTTTATCATGTTGTGTACTGGTTTTTGATATACTTTTACTATAATGCAGATGGTCCGGAAATGGATGTACGGTACTGACCGACGCTCTGACGAGTTCATTAATGGCGTGCATGAATTCATCTGTGTTGCTGATGCAAACAAGCGCAATTGTTTTGTATTAAGTCCATGTAATGGATATAGGAATCAGAAGGATTACTCTGACTCAAAACCCCTTCACAACCACCTTTTGAAGTCCGGCTTCATGTCCAGTTATAATTGTTGGACCAAGCACGGAAAGAGAGGGGTTATAATGGAAGACAATGAAGAAGAGGAGGAGAATGACAACTATCATGGTTTCCCTGAGTACGGAGATACTTCCATGGGGATCTTGAAGGGAGGATGAAGAAGAGACACATGATGAACCCAGATGATCTTGGTGAACCATTGCCGATGCGAAGAGATTGTGGCTGAAAAGGATAGGGATAAGTTCAATCACATGTTAGAGGATCACAAAAGTTGTTGTACCCAAATTGCGAAAATGGTCTGAAAAAATGGGCGACTGCTGGAATTGCTGTGATGGAAGGCTGAGTGTGCTATACCTGACTCCTCATTTGAAAAGTGGCTGAAAATGATGAAGAATATACTGCCCAAAGATAATGTATTGCCCTTGATGCGTCTGAAGCAAAGAAGGTTGTCTGCCCTCTAGGTTTAGAGGTTCAGAAGATACATGCATGCCCTAATGAGTGCATCCTCTACAACGGTGAGGAGTATGAGAATTTGGATGCATGCCCGGTATGCACTTCACTTCGGTATAAGATTTGACGAGATGACCCTGGTGACGTTGAGGGCGAGCCCCCTCGGAAGAGGGTTCCTGCCAAGGTAATGTAGTATGCTCCTATAATACCACGGTTGAAACGCTTATTCAGAAACAAAGAGCACGCCAAGTGGTATGCTCCTATAATACCACGGTTGAAACGCTTATTCAGAAACAAAGAGCACGCCAAGTTGTCGCGATGGTATAAAGAGGAACGTAAGTCAGACGGGATGTTGAGACACCCCGCTGATGGGTCGCAATGGAGAAAAATCGATAGAAAGTACCCGGACTTTGCAGATGATGCAAGGATTTTAAGGTTTGGTCTAAGTACAGATGACATGAATCCCTTTGGGGAACAGAGCTCCAATCACAACACCTGACCCATGACTCTATGCATCTATAACCTTCCTCCTTAGTTGTGCATGAAGCGGAAGTTCATTATGATGCCAGTGTTGATCCAAGGTCCGAAGCAACCCGGCAACGACATTGATGTGTACCTAAGGCCATTAGTGAAAGAACTTTTACAGTTGTGGCACGAACCCGGGATACGCGTGTGGGATGAGCACAAGCAGGAAGAATTTAACCTCCGAGCATTGCTTTTCGTAACAATCAATAATTGGCCTGCTCTTAGTAACCTTTCAGGACAGTCAAACAAGGGATACAATGCATGCACACACTGTTTAGATGAGACTGAAAGTATATATTTGGAACATTGTAAGAAGAATGTATACAATGAGCATCGTCGATTTATTTTGGCCAAGCATCCCTTAAAAAGAAAGGCAAGCATTTCAACGTTCTGGCATGTCACCAGACGAAGCCTAAGGAGCGTACTGGTGCTGATATATTTGATATGGTCAAAGATTTGGATCAAATGGCAACCTTTGTAAAGGGTCCTGGTGGAAAATCTGTTCCGAAGGACGCTAAGAACACGCACCCATGTGGAAGAAGAAATCTATTATTTGGGAGCTACCATATTGGAAATTCTTAGAGGTCCGCTCTGCAATTGATGTGATGCATGTGACGAAGAATCTTTGCGTGAACCTGCTAGGCTTCTTGGGCGTGTATGGGAAGACAAAAGATACACCGGAAGCACGAAAGGACCATCAACGTATGAAAGACCGGATGGCTGCATCCGAATGGTTTCAAGGTCATGCCATACGCTCTTACCAAACAAGAGAAGGAAATATTTTTGAATGCCTAAGCGTATTAAGGTCCCGTCGGCTTCTAAATGAATATAAAGGGAATAATAAATATGGCAGAAAAAAGTTCCAAAACCTAAAGTCTCATGACTGCCACGTGATTATGACGAAAATGCTACCGATTGCATTGAGGGGGCTTCGACCAGATAATTTTCGAGTACCCATTGTGAATCTATGTGCATTTCTCAATGCAATCTCTCAGAAGATAATCAATCCTGAAGATCTACCATGGTTACAGAATGATATGGTCCAATGTCTTGTCAGTTTTGAGTTGGTGTTCCCACCATCCTTCTTCAATATTATGACGCCTTTCTTTGGTTCACCTAGTCGAAGAGATTTCCATTCTCGGTCCTGTATTTCTACACAATATGTTTCCCTTTGAGAGGTTCATCGGAATCTTAAAGAAATATGTTCGTAACCGTGCTAGGCCAGAAGGAAGCATCTCCAAGGACTATGGAACAGAGTAGGTAATTGAATTTTGTGTTGACTTCGTTCCTGACCTTAGGCCGATTGGTCTTCCTCAATCGCGGTATGAGGGGAGACTGAGTGGAAAGGGTACTCTAGGAAGGAAATCAATAATATGTAGGGACGGACATTCTTACACCGAAGCACATTACACCGTTCTACAGAATTCTATCTTGGCAGCCCCATATATCGAGGAACACAAGAAAATCTTATGCTCCAACAACCCTGGAAAGCATGACTCTTGGATTAGAGATGAACACATGAAGAGTTTCAGCGGCTGGTTGCAACATCTCATAAAAAACAACACTCTTGGAGATCAGCTATACTTGTTGTCTAGGTCACCATCTTCGACTATATCAACTTTCCAAGGGTACAAGATAAATGGGTATACATTTTACACGATAGCCGAAGATAAAAAGAGCACCAACCAAAATAGTGGTGTCCGCTTTGATGCAACAGACAACAATGGGTCAAAGACCACATATTATGGTTACATAGAGGAGATATGGGAACTTGACTATGGACCTACTTTTAAGGTCCCCTTGTTTCGTTGCAAATGGGTCAAGCTGACAGGAGGAGGGGTTGAGGTAGACAAGAAATACAGAATGACATCGTTGGATCTCAACAATCTTGGGTACTTAGACGAACCATTCGTCCTAGCCAATGATGTGACTCAGGTTTTCTATGTGAAGGACATGTCTACCAAACCTAGAAAAAGAAAAAATAAGAAAAAGAATACATCAGACGATGATCCAAAGCGCCACATAGTTCTTTTAGAAAAAACATCGTGGGAGTGGAGGACAAGACAGACATGTCAGAAGATTGTGATAATTTTCATGAAATTCCGCCCTTCGCTGTGAAGGATGACCCAAGCATCATGTTAATAAATGAAGATGCTCCATGGATACGGCGGGATCAGAAAGGAACACACGCGAAGAAATGATGTGTAATAATTGTAACATTTTATGAGTGAAGATGCTCCATGTGTCCATTTTTATAGTGTTGTCTGCAAACAATCTTGAGTGTGTTAGTCCCGTTTTATGGCTAGACCAGGACTAAAGGGGGGCCTTTAGTCCCGATTCATACTTACCATTAAGATCCGATCTCCAAACGCGTGAGGTCACATATTAGGGAGTGCCTCTATGACCAGTTTTTTGGAGATGCCGGAGGACTGGGCTCCGGTGGCATCTCCCTGAAACTGGCCGTAGTGGTATCCCTACTCTCGATAACCATCTTGTAGCTTGTTACTTCTCTAACTAGATCAATACGCCTAGGAGCTAACTAATTTCACATATTGGGGAGTGCCTCTATGACCAGTTTCTTGGAGATGCCGGAGGACTGGGCTCCAGCGGCATCTCCTTAAAACTGGCCATAGTGGTGTCCCTGAAACTGGCTGGAGGACTGGACTCACAAGGATGCATATTTATACTACAAGCAGCTCGGCATAATGTCGACACTCACGACATAATGTCGACACTCACCCCATATTATTAGTGCCGACTCATGTTTTGTCCCGATTGGTGTCTCCAACCGGGACTAAAGGTTCATCTTTAGTCCCGGTTGGTGACACCATCCGGAACAAGGTACAAGCCGCACGACATAATGTCGACACTCACCCCTATTATTAGTGTTGCTCGCCCGGATCACATAATCCTTTTCGATTCTTGGTTGGTTTCTCCAACCGAGACTAAAGATGAACCCTCTCTTTATAGGCATTTCCCTCTATTTATAGGCTGCTCGATCCAGCCTGCCCGCCCTTTCCTCTATTTATAGGCCTTTTCCTCTAAATATAACATCTTCATATTTAGGTAACACTTAAGACATTTATTAATATTAAAAACCGGGACAAACCAGGACTAACTAACACTCAGGACTAAAGCCGCCCCTTTAGTCATAATCATGCCTAGTCCTATAGTACGTAGCTTCAGGGTCTTCTTCGTCATCGTCACCTGCCACTCCGGGGATCCTCAGCCCAGCCATGGCATATACCAGGGGCCATTCCAGCCTCGGATTCACGGCGGGTGGGGGAGGGGTCTCTTGGAAGACGATGCCGCTACCGCCGGGCGGGGGTGGGGCCTTCTTGTGGCTCTGTGGCAGGTGGACTTGTGGGCACCGCAAGCGAGGATGGTCTCCACCGGCGATGTAGCGCATCACTCTAATGATAGTACGATTCGCCCACCACAGACGGCGGCCGGCTTCGTTGTGGTTCACCGAGGACGGGCCATCACCCTCGTACCTGGCGATCTCCCTTTCCCGCCTATTAGCGAAGAAGGCATTCCAGGTGTCGTAGTTGTCGGGATCCCACTGGGGATCCATCCGCTGCTCCGGCGTGAGCTCGTGGTAGAAGTGGTTCGTGATGGCCGTCTGGCATGCGGAACCTTGAGGGACAGGAGGGACATGAACCCCTCCAGCGCTAAGCATCCAGCCGACGGCCGGTGCAGGAGGACAAGGGTAGTTGAGGCGCCTGACTTCGGTCTCCTCGAGGGTCAGAATGGCCCAGTAGGAGTTGTCGATTGTTCTAAGAGAGGAAGGTGTGGATGTGTGGATAGCCATGGCGCGATCGTCCTAGATATAGAGGGAAAGGGCGGGAAAACTTAGCGTGAAGCTTTGGGAAATGGCGGTAAATATATTTAGTCCCGGTTAGTGACTACAACCGGGACTAAAAGCTCTCGTAAAAAGGAAAGGATGGAAAACTTGGCGGGAAGCGGTAGGAAATGGCGGGAAATACCTTTAGTCCCGGTTTGTGACTACAACCGAGACTAAATGGATATTATATTAAGATTCTTTATATTTTTCTGATAATAATAGACATATTATTTGTTTTATTTGGATTTTTACAATAAAAGATATGATTTTCCAAAGTTTTATATTTGATTTGAATTAAAAAAATAAATTACAAATAAAATAATTTGTAAATGATTCAAACAGATATATGGATATTATATTAAGATTCTTTATATTTTTCTGATAATAATAGACATATTATTTGTTTTATTTGGATTTTTACAATAAAAGATATGATTTTCCAAAGTTTTATATTTGATTTGAATTAAAAAAAAGAAATTTACAAATAAAATAATTTATAAATGACGCAAACAGATATATAGATATTATATTAAGATTTTTTATATTTTTATGATAATAATAGACATATTATTTGTTTTATTTAGATTTTTACAATAAAAAATATGATTTTCCAAAGTTTTATATTTCATTTGAATTAAAAAAAGAAATTTACAAATAAAATAATTTATAAATGATGCAAACAGATATAAGGATATTATATTAAGATTCTTTATATTTTTTATAATAATAGACATATTATTTGTTTTATTTGGATTTTTACAATAAAAGATATGATTTTCCAAAGTTTTATATTTGATTTGAATTAAAAAAGAAATTTACAAATAAAATAATTTATAAATGATGCAAACAGATATATGGATATTATATTAAGATTCTTTATATTTTTCTGATAATAATAGACATATTATTTGTTTTATTTGGATTTTTACAATAAAAAATATGATTTACCAAAGTTTTATATTTGATTTGAATTAAAAAAAAGAAAATTTACAAAAAATAAACTAGTCGCGGGTCGTGGCTAGACCCGGGACTAGAGGGTACGTGCGTGCGCGAAAACCAAGCGACCGAAAAAACACATTAGTCCCGGGTCATGACTTAACCCGCGACTAATGGGGGGAGGTCTTTAGTCGCGGGTTAAGCCACGACCCGGGACTAATGACCCTCTAGTCCCGGACGCTGGCTTAGCCCGGGACAAAAGGGGGATATAAGTAACTGCGCCCGCCCCTGGCCTCCCCCACGCAACACTTGGTGAAATCGACGAGGTGGAGACGAAGAGACGACGACGAGCTCGATCGACGCAGTGGAGGTGCTGTCCGATTCCACCGCGTCGCCGCCCTCGTCTCCGGCCGCCCCACCGTGCCGCCACAGTCGTGCCGTCCGCTTCATACCATGTTGCCCGCCTCGCAGTGTTTCACGCCGCCTCACCATGTGTCGATCTTAGCATTTTTGTTTATATAATTGTTTTTAGGAATATATATAATTGTTTTTAGGAATATATATAATTGTTTTTAGGAATATATAATTGTTTATATAATTGTTTTTAGTTTCTTTTTTAGGAATATATAATTGTTCATATAATTGTTTTTAGTTGTTTTTGGAATATATAATTGTCTATATAATTGTTTTTAGTTTCTTTTTTAGGAATATATAATTGTTTTTAGTTTCTTTTTTTAGGAATATATAATTGTTTTTCGTTGTTTTTAGGAATATATAATTGTTTTTAGTTTCTTTTTTAGGAATATATAATTGTTTATATAATTGTTTTTAGTTGTTTTTGGGAATATATAATTATTTATATAATTTTTTAGGAATATATAATTGTTTATTAGGGTTATTAATTTGTGTTATTGTTTTTTTTGTTTTAGTTATTATTAGGGTTATTGTTTTTTCTAACCTGTTTAACTCTCTTTTTGTTATAGTTAATTAAGTCATGGATCCATCCGAAGATCCTGGTCGCATTGGTGAAGGTTTTCTTTAGGGCATGATAAGAGGTGAAATTCCTCTTAATATTAATACCGGTGAAGATATTTTGCTCGAGGAAGAGATATCCTCATATCTGAATCCATCCGGTGATGGACTAGAGAAAAACCTAGTGTACCAAGGGGAAGACCGGATGGACGAAGGGCAAACAAATAACAACAATAATGATGGCCCCTCGACCGGATCCGGCGAAGTACATATATATATATATATAAAGCCTCGTGTTACCTATATTCATTAACTGATCTAGATATATATTAATCACTCTCTCTTCTTCTTTTAGCCCATCGGATCGAAGCAATCGACAGCTCGAATGAAACGAGGGCCGAACAAAAAGTTGGATGCTAATCAGAGGTTTACCATCGAAAAAATAGATGATGATGGTGAACCGATTGCTCCAGAGAAGCACCGGAGGATGTTTATAAATCAATGCGGGGTGCTTGTTAGGGACAACCTGTCGATCACCATCCAAGAATGGAATCAGTCAAAGAAACCCGATGAAAAATCCAATAGCTATGTCACCGATGATGCCAAAGATGACCTTTGGCAGAAGCTCATAGCGCATTTCATACTACCTCCAGATTATGAAGAATTTGAGGTAGATGGTATTACCCCAAGGCGGGGTGGGCTTGAAAATAGAGCGAAAGTCAAGGAGTGGGCTCTGAGCAAGATGGGTGAACTGTAACGGAACCACAAGAAAAGTTTATACGCAAAATATGTCGCGAAAAAGAAAACTCCAGACTTCAAAGGAGTAAACGAGAAGTTGAGAGCATAGTGGCCCGATTTTGTACAGTACAAGCAATATGATAAAGCAAAGGCAAAGTCGGCAAAGAACTCGTTAAATGCTGCCCAAAAGAAATACCATCATAAAATGGGGACAGGTGGCTACAAGAGTGTCGTCCCTAAGTGGGAAACTATGGAGAAGAAAATGAGGGCTAGAGGCGTCACTCCTGGTACAGATGGATGGCATGAGAGGTCAAAGCACTGGTGGTACGGGCTCGAGGGATCGTTGGACCTAGAAACAAGGAAGACATTTGGAAGGTCATGTATGCCCCCATGTGTGGTTTTTGTAATTAATGACAATCTCTATGGACTAATGTGTAAATTGAGTTTCACTTGTAGGTTTGTCCATTGGCATCGCTTGGGCCATGTGTTGGTCTCAAGGTTGGAATCATGAAGAAAGAAGGAGCTTGAAGGTTGATCAAGACATGTGAAAAGAGTTGCATCAAGATGGATCAACCTCAAGTAGGGATGAAGAAGGGCGAGCTCAAGATGCGCCATCTCTAGAAGATCTCATGCTTTAAGCTTGCCATCCTCGTGCTCATGGAATGATGAAGACAAGTTCAAAGAAGAGGTTTCCCCATGGAGTATGGAGAGCAATTTGCAAGTCTTCATCTCCATCAAGCAAGAGCATCCAAGAAAGGTGTTCCCACTATAGAAGAACAAGACGGTCTACATCAAGTTCAAGTGGGATGCTCAAGGCAAAGGTATGTTCTTTATAGGGCTTCTCTTTTGCCGGTCTCGTGTTGTTAGTTGGGAGACCGGGTTTAGGATAGATAGCCGTTCTATCCAGAGGGGCTCTCAAGCGGGTATCTCGTTTGCATCGTTCGGAGAGAGCTCAAACCTTTGCATTCATAGCATCATCTTTCTTGGTTGTTATTTGGTTCTTGTCCATGAGAGGATCTAGAGCTTGTGGTCATCATCATAACAAGCTCTAGTTCATCATCTAAGGATTTCACTTGCATATCTTATTGCGGTTTTTGATCTTGCGAGTTTTCCGGCTCCACACCTTGGGGGATACTTCACATATATATTCATAGTATTTTCTCCCAAGGTGATACCCAATATTTTGATTCGTCGTTATCTTTCCAACAAAATTGGTTTCATCCCGTTTGGAGTTCGAATGCAAAAGTTATTGCGTTTCTGGTTTTCTGGTTTCTGGAATTTCCCTGACCGGAAGTTCCGGCTTGCCATCGGAAGTTCCGCTAGGGCATTTTTGCCGCCGAAAGTTCCGGTGGAAGTTCCGGGTCTTCTTCCACTCACGCTCAGTAACCTTCTGCTTTGGATGTGCTATTTGACGGAACTTCAGTCGGAATTTCCACCAGAAGTTTCGCTCTCACCGGAAGTTCCGGCTAGTGACCGGAAGTTCCGCTCAGGCCGAAAGTTCCGGTTGAATTTTCGGCTCTTGTTCCTCTCACGTTTAGTAACCTTCTGTTTTCGTTGTGTCTATTTGACGGAACTTCTATCGGAACTTCCACCGGAAGTTTTGCTCCCACCAAAAGTTCCATTGAACCGGCGGAAGTTCCGACCAGGATTCACTTTTTCAGTTTCTCGCTCATTTTTTACCGCTGTGGTAGTGCCATCTAACTTCCGGCCTCCCACCGGAAGTTCCGGCCAGGAGTCACGAATGCCCATAACGGGCAGATCTAGGAGCCCTTTAAAAGGGGCTCCTCTTCCCCTTCGTGGCTACTAGCTTTTCTTCTTGGTTCTTGGCTTTCTCTCTCTCCTCCATTGTCAACCTTGAAGAAGCTTTCCCTCTCCCTTTCCGCTCCTATGATTCTTGCATCTTTTTGAGGGATTTGAGAGAGGAGATCTAGATCTACAATCCCCCCAAGCTAAATCCCTTCTTTGTGAAGGAATCATTGGGATCTAGATCTTGGAGAGTTTTTGTGTTCTCCTTTCGTGTTCTTCCTCCCTTATTCCCCCAATAGCTTTTGTAGCTTTGTTGGAATTTGGGAGAGAAGGACTTGCCCTTGCATTTGGTGCATAGGTTTGAGTTCTCCTCGGAGATTCGGCGAGTTCAAGCTTGTGAGCTTGTTTCTCTTGGGTTCCTTGGAACCCTAGACGGTTGTGTGGTTGGATTGTTGACCTTTTGTGGTCTTGTAGACTTTTGTGGTATTATTGGCCTTTTGTGGCTTTGTTGTTGGGAGCCTCCAATTGAGTTGTGGAGTTAGCCCCAATCTTGTACGAGTTCGGTGACTTCCCTCAAGCGTCCCATAGTGGAGCGAGTGTCCGCCTTTTGTGGTGCGCACTCGGGAGAATAGGGTAAGCCTTTTGTGGCGTCGGTGAGTTGCGTGCTTCCGCATCCGGGGTGAGGCCTTGTGTGGCGTTGGGTGAGCATCGAGCCACCACACCTCGAGGTGAGCCATTTGTGGCATTCGGAGAGAATTGCGCCATCGCACCTCTCCAACGGAGACGTAGCTTCTTTGGAAGTGAACTTCAGGAAACAAATCTTCGTCTCCGCGTCTATTGGTTATCTCTCAACCGAGCCCTTTACTTATGCACTTTACATTGTGATAGCCATCGTGCTTGAAGTATTTATACTTTGCTATCACCTTGTTGCTTGTATTGCTTAGCATAGGTTATTGGTGCACTTAGGTGAACTTAGTGGCTAGGTTTTGTGCTCAATAAATTAAACGTTAGTTTTATTCAGCATTTACTTGAGCCTAAACTGTAATATTTTTAAAAGCCTATTCACCCCCCCTCTAGGCGACTTCCTTTGTACTTTCAATATTATTTCATGAAAAAATTCTAAAACCCTCCCAAGACCTTATTAAAGCAATGAACGGTGCTCAATTGGGATTGTTCCGTCCCGAGAGAGAGAACGATGAGCTGACATGCGCCCTAGGGAATCCTGAAAAGGGAGGACGAACACGAGGCAAAGGCGCCGGTGTCTCCTGGAAGAAAGGGTTTCCTCAGTACAATGCCAGTTATAGAAGCCGTCAGAGAAAGAAGGACCGGGAGGCAGACCGGATCTCTAGGGTAGAACAAGACCTAGCTGATCTGAAGAACCTCATGCATGAAATTAGCCAAAGGCCGCCGTCGTCAACTCACCCGCGGGCTGATGATCCTGCATTGGATCTTAGCCAGCGGAGAAGCAGCGTGGCTTCCATGGAGGTCCGGGCTGATGATCAAGCACTGCTGGATGATGCACCGGCTCCTCACTACCCCGTGGATGATGTCAGAGAGATGGCACAATGTGAGCTACATCAGCCAATGAACAACCTGTCCTTCAAGGTGGCGATCGGCACTGCTTTACCTTGTCTACCTGGAGCACTCCACCATTCACTTCCGATTCCACCAGGCTATGCTTGTGTCACGGTGGATGACATAGTGGAGGATTTTAAGGACCTAGAGATTGAAATCGCTACGCCTGAAGGCCTTACAAAACTAGGAGATGTCAAGCGCAACATCATTTTATGGAATAAGAAGTATATCAAGTTTCCAGGCTCGGCGCCAAGGCCACCAACTCCGAGGAATCCAAGTCCACCCCGCATCGAATATCGTCAACCTCCAAGTCCACCCCAACCCGATTATCGCCAACCTCCAAGTCCACCCTGCCCCGCTGACGATCACCGCAGCAGAAGTACATCAACTCGATCTCCGCCTCCACGCGTCGAAGAAACGGAAGTTCGACGCTCCCCCGCGCCCCACATCGAAGAAAGGTCAAACGGTGAAGATAATCGACATCCCGCGGGCTCTTCCAAAGAGACCTTATGACATGACCGATGAGGAAACTAACGCGGATGTGGCTGCCTAATTTAAGGCGCATTTTGCACCCAAAAAGCCTGAGCCAAAGCCGGTATATGATGAAAAAACCCAAAAGTGGGCTAAGTCCTTTCTTGAGCAACCATCCCAGATATCGATGAATCTGGAATCAGACTATGACCGGGAGATTATTAAGCAATCACAGAAAAAAAAAATCACAAGTGCAAAAAGCGGGAAGCAAGTTGCCCAGCTCGGAGCATAGAAGAATCAATCGGTCGCCCCGCTCAAAGTCATTTCAGACATCGACAAGGCGTTCAGAGCTGAAATGGATATGGACATGCAAATAATGGACCCCAGAGCCCGTAATAATGTTGCACTTATGGGAATCACTGTATCGCAGGCCAAAGCACTTGCTACCGAAGCAAATATGTCTCTTGGTCAATATTTAGGCTATGAAGATACGCCAGTGGGTCAGATAGTACGGCAATATGTCCAAGGGGAGCCTCTAGTCAGTAATGAGGAGCTCGTGCGTCTATCCACATATATGCGAAATCTGCACGAATGGTACATGTCGCAAGCAGAAAAAAATCATCAGAAAGATTAGTTTTCGGTGGACGTTAGAAAGAAGCATCACTTCAAACCATACTCGATACAGGTTCAAATGACCGAACTGTTTCAGTTATACAACCAGCGTGCCCTTGACAAATCTATCATTGGTTGCTACTGTCTGTAAGTGATTTATTTCTATAATTAAGTTTGTAGCTCAGCTCGTTCATTGCATTTAATATATTATCCTAACTATATATCCTTTGTATGATGATATTATATTCTGCAGAATGAAGATGCTTGAATGCAAAAGAGCTAGAAGATACGACGTTGGGTTCATTGACCCATATATCGTTAATGAATATACGTTAAAGAATCACTCCAAGGACGTGGAGAAAGATCTGTGCAGGTTCTTAACCGAGAATAATTTTGTTAAGGAAATACTATTTCCTTACAACTTTAAGTGAGTGTTTATATCTTGCACACATTTTATTTTTGCTTACTGGATGAGCTATGCATGTATGCTTATATAAACGTCCGCAGATTTCACTGGATCTTGCTAAATATTCAAGTTGACAACTCCCTAGTTGAAGTCCACGACTCATTAAGTTGGGACCAAGAGCAGTGGAGCGACATGAAAGCAATGCTCCATAAGTAATTTCAATCATTATCGCATTATATCGTCCTCTTTCATTCATTTTCTGATATCAAGTAACTAATAACTCCTTTGTTCATTTTCTTTGCCGAGCAGGTGTTGGACACAGTTTAGACAGAAAATACCAGGTCCATTCAAAGAGGAGTTAACTTATAAAATGGTGAAGAGTTATAGCAGCCACCGGGAACTCATTTATGTGGATACTACGTCTGCGAGTACATCCGCGAGTTGACCAGTGAGCGGAAAGTTGACTCACATTATATTTATGATTTGCGGGAGAAACTAGAGCCAGACCAGCGCATAAGAACAATTCAAGAGGAGTTGGCGGGATTTATGATGAAGGAAGTCCTTGATATACATGGAGAGCATTATGCGGATGACGTGGAACTCGATTTGCCTTAGTGATTTCCATGTAGCTGATATGATATATATATTCATCAATGACCATGTAATTTTAAAACATTTCTTTGTTTTGATATATATATCATCAATGTATGCTTGCAAGGGATCGATTAGTTATATAGATGCATCAACGTGTACTGTGTATGTAGTAGCGTAAAATATGTGTACTTAAATATATGTTTAAAATTATAGTGAAACACAAAACAAAAAAGGAACGAAATGGCAAAAAAAAAGGAAATACACAATCTCTGTCGCGGCAGAGAAACACACAATTCTCTGCCGCGGCAGGAAACCTTATAGTCCCGGGTGGTGTTACGGCCGGGGACTAGAGGGTTTTCGTCCCCCGCGGCGCTGAAACAGCCACGTGGTTGTTATCAGTCGCGGGCCGTAGCGAGCCGGGACTAGTGTGTGTGTGTGTGTGTGGGGGGGAGGGGCTCTAGTCCCGTTTTCACAGTCCCGGGACCTGTTTTCCACCATTGTGCCATCCCGGTGTACGTATGAAGGTCTTTTGTGTGCGGTGGGAATGCGATGCGATCCTGAAAACGAAATGTGCTTGGGTATATGTGTGGTAACCGATCGGTACGATGAGACAGATGAAGATTGCCTACACCATGGATGAAGATCGTACCGCCGCAAGCTCACACACATCTAGAGTGGGCGGAATGAAAGGTTACGGGTAGGCCTTGTATAGTTCGGAAGCGTGTGCATACGCCCCTTCACACACATGAAAAAAAATCACAATGCAATTTTCTCACGAAAACTTGAGGATATTCTAAAATCTACATGATATTATCATATTGAAGTTCCTAGCTCATTCTTTGCATTTTCTTTGGAAAAGGATCATGTACTTTGAGCTATAAATGTCCACGTCCGGGATTATCTAGAAATCCTGCAGCTCGTTCCTCCCTTTTCAAGAAGGCATTCGAGTTACGGCAAGGACGGGAACCGACTAAGACCATATTTTCTAGTTGTTGTCAAAGAACTTGAAAGCAGAAACCATCCAAGTCAAAGAAATGAGCAGTAAGCATTCATCTTAGCCAGTTAGCTGTTGTAAGGTGAACATCATAACAAGTGAGTGATGCGAGCATCGAGTCATAGTCAATAACAACCCATATAAACACCTTTATATCCCAACGGTCCGGCCAGGCGGCCAGAGAAATGGACACGATGGCTGAAGGGGCAACTTTTTTAGTTTTCAAGCTTGAGCCTTCCATCCTGTTGAAATATATAATCTTCCTGGCTTTACTACTCGTTTGAAATTTTCGGTGACTTGGTTGGCTCATCAATTTGATACGTATCGGAGCCAAAAATTCTCATATTCAAGATATAGAAGTGATGCATCAGCAGTTCACTCAAAAGTTTGAACTGATGTGGAAGGGCTAGTTATACATTTCAACGAGTGGCCCCTTAGGTATGAAAGGAGAACCGTAGACATGAGAAAAACTTAGTGCAACTCCAATGGCTTCCCTGCAAACATACCGAGTGCTATTCGATTTTTATCGAACGGATAGGAGTAAGGCCCAACGGTGTCTCGCAAACAGACCATGCCTATGATTCTATCCGGGTGTGCCCTATTTGCAGCTCGACCATTCAACGTCTGAGCGTGTCCTCGCTGGTCCTTCCACAACCCACAAGTTAGTGGTATCTTTTTTCATTCACAGGATAGAGTTTTAGTAAAATAAAGTAAATACATGTGCAAATAAACCTAATCTAGCTAAACGAAATAGCCCCGGGAAGGCCATGCCTCCGTTCTCCTTGTCGTCGTTGCTTCTTGAGCCCAATGACGACTGTAGGCAGCCAGTTTGCGCATGTTGAGCCGGGCGAAGCTCATGCGAGCTCGCCCGGTCATCTCTTTCGTGACCGCTTCCCATTGGGCGTTCATAGTGGCTTCCTCAGCAAATGCTTGGTCGCACAACGTGTCAGTCGCGTCCGCCCACAGCTGATTTGTTGCCATATTCGCCGCAATGAGGGCAATCTTCTTGCAAGACACCTCTTCTACCTCCAACGTGGAAGGAGGGTAGTCTGTTGGCAACACGCTTCTTCTGACACGCCCCCTCATCTGCCCAATGTTGCCACTTATCCACCATGAAATGGATGCCGTACTCTTCCAGCTCCCTCGATGGCCGCATTGGAGGCCTCCAGATCCCGCCTGCGCCTATATGGAAGGATCGAAGGATATCAATTTGCTCCTTGATCGTCGGCACCCATAGGGGATCCCCTCCACTTCTTCCTCCCAATCCTCCATGCCCTTTTCTGTGCTCGCCGATGGGCTAGGAGGGTAGCGCTCGACCGTGTCGTTCTTAATCTGCGCCCAGGTAGTGGGAAGACGACGAACCATGGTTGTGGTTGTGGCTATGCATGTGGTATCGTCCCGCTCTTGGCGTTCGGTTTTTGTAGGCGCGGCAACCCTTGGCGGGAAACGGAGGCCTAGAAGGTGAGCAACCAGGGTGGGAAATGGCGGGAACGGGAGCGTGGGCGGGATAAGACGGTGGGAAACGATGCCGTGGGAGGCAAGAAGCACGTCGTCCGACATTAATAGGGTGGCTACATGAAAGCATGGTGGACCTCGGACCCTGCAAATGGGTCGGCCATTGCGCAATTTTCTCTCTAGGAACATTCTGTTCAAGATTGCATTTTTCTCTCTCCAAACGCAAGCTTACTCATTTCCCATTGTGCAGTTTTTGCTTCTATGGAACTTGTTGTGGTAATTAACGATCAAACCATGTACTATGACTCTACGTGCCGCAGTCTTTATCGCCCCATTTCTCACCCTCTCTTCCTAGCTTCGTGAACACTGCATCTTCATACTTGAAGAATAAATCTATGAACGGGGTAAAAACAAGTGAGGGCGGCTGCACACGGCGGGCTGGCCTTGGCCCGAGGCACGACGGGCTCGTGTCGTGCTGGCCCGACACCGCCAAGTCCCAGCACTTCGTAAGTTCCCCCAAAAAACAAAGGCTAGGCAAAAGAAAATAAAAGAAACGGAGGATGAGCATGTAAAAGTTCTCGAAAGAAAATAAAAATACAGGATGAGCAGCAGAGAAAGCAAAGAAGCGATTCGGCATCCCAGGCTTTGCCTTGCCTTCACCGAGCAGGCAAGTAAACCAGAGCCAGAGCACGGCCCGCCGGCAAAGCCCCCCAAATCACCACCGCAAGAAACCGAGCAGACCAAGAAATCCGAGCTGAACCCATGGCGGATCAGGAGGCGGCCGAGCCGGGCCCGTCGGCGTGGCCCCCCTGGACCTCCCTCCTGCTCCGGGCCATGAGCAAGCGCCGGACCTGGGTGTTCCTCTTCCTGGCCGTCTACGCCGCGCTGCTCTCCTCGTCCTGGACCCTGCTGGGTTCCGTGCGCGCCTGGTACTACGATGCGGCCGCGGGCGCCCCCGCCGGGGTGTGGCCCGCGGCGCTGTACGCGTCCGTGATGTACGGCGCCGTGTTCGGGCTGCTGTCGATGGGCGCCGCGCTGGCCGTGGCGGCCCCCGCCATGCTGGTCACCTGGATCACCGTGCTCGTGCTGCTCGCCTTCGCGGGGAAGCCCCGGAGGTCGCTGGTCGCCGAGGCGCGGCGCGCCACCGCCGACATCGCGCGGCTCGCGCTCCGCGTGCTGCTCTGCGAGGGCAACGCCGTCGCCGCGGTCTGCGCCGCCGGAAGCTTCGCCGCGCTCCTCTTCGGCCGCCGCGACGACGGCGGCGGCGACGGCGACGCCCGCGGCTGATCTCATCTGACGCCTCCCCCGCTCTTTTTTTTCACACGCTCTTTTTTTATTTCTTCCTGCAGCTAGTTTAGTTCTTCCGCAGCTAGTTTCAGCTCTAGTTTCTGACTTCCCGGATGCAGCCGTTGTATTGTATACCAGGATTTGGGTGGTTTACTTCATTTTATTTTTTGAGAAATTCAACTTCTTCTTCTGTTTGTAATGGTGGCGCCGGTTAACTAACTGGTATACTATTTAGTAGTGATCTTGTAACTGTAAGCAGAAGCCGGGCTCGCGGCGAGGTTGCTGCCGCTCCTGCCATTTCCACGAGTCGCCGCTCGGCTCGTGCTGTGCGTGAGGAAGCTCGTCACCGGGAAGAACGCCTCGCTCTCGCCGTCGCTCCACTTCTCCACTTCTTCTTTCTCCTCCTCCGCTATAGGACACCCTTGGCAGCATTGAGGACTCCTGGGATCGAGCGGAGTGACCGACCAGACAAAGGCGCTGGACAGAGTCGGGGAGTCCACGCATGCAGGGGAGGGGACACGGCAGTGCGCGTAGGTCTCACTGACGAGAAGGGAGGAGAGGGACTTGCACTGGCCGGGTACTCGTGCGCCAAGCAAGGCATTGCTCCGATTCAGCTTAACCGCAAGGAATCCATCGATCCAGTAATCTGTACGGTGACGATGGAGTGGAGTCGTGCGTAGCGTGTAAATACTACTAACTCCGTTTCAAGTCCTAATATCGCACACGCTTTTCAAAGCAAAGTTTGATAAAAAAAATTGAGCAACAAAATCTTGATTATATTGTACATAATTAGTATCGTTGGATTTATATTGAAAAATACTTTCCGGTGATACTAATTTTATACCAAAACACTTTACGTATTTAGAGTAAATTCTTGGTTAAAGAAAAAAAAACACGCAAAACGAGAACGCTAAGACATGAAACAGAGGGAGTAGGATCTTTGTCGCTGTGGCCGGCTAAACGGCGCTGGGTTTGAGTTCAGCTGAGCAAGGATCTCCATGTGGACGAATCCAGATACTACTAGGACCGACTGTCGTGCTGGTCAATTGGGAAAAAAAAAAAGCGAAGCGTGGTTCGCTATTGTATCCGTGTTTCGCTCGGAAATTCCATGGTCAATGCGTCAGTAGCACACAGCCGCGAGTCCACAGCTACCAACTACAGTTACAGCTACAGCTTGTTGTTCTGTCCACAAGGTTCCTCCTTGGACGAAGTAGTACTGCTATACCGTGGAACATTTGGATATATTCAGAAAAATGTTTCATGATGTTTCGCTGACAAATATCAAAACGTGTGTCAGGTGGCGGAGGACTCTGAGAAAACACATCAAGGATGGAAAAAAGAAAATCCTATACAAGGACCATACGGCGTGCAAAAATGGAGGGGCGGGCTTCCGTGAGCACGCACCTCTCCAGCAAGATCATGTCTCCGCCGAGCCGGTTCCAAAAAGCCTGGGAGTTAGTTATGTTGATGATGATCAGCTCTCCTCTGCACTGGAACCCTCTGTGGAGCTGCATGAAGATCGATCCCCAGCTCCTCGCGGTGCCACCCCTCCCCTCCCCTCCCCTCTGGACTCCCCAAGCTGGAGCAACAACACTCAGGGAAGCTGAAGCAGGAGCAGCTCTATTATGTCAGCCTGGTGATGCTTAACTAGTTGACCTTGTTTCTGTCCCTTTTAATGCAGTAGCCGAAAAAATCATTAAGTTAGTTTTCCCTTTTCTAAAGCTTTTGATCGTACTGACACTGGTACACTGTATATGAACTTGGCGATCCTGAAAACGACATGCTTAGGTCTGGCTGAGTGGCTGTGCCATCACCGTCAGTCTCAGGAGATGGATCAGGATTAAAAGCGAGCTGTCTCTGTGCAAATGTTTCGCCGCCGTCCATGGCAAAGCAGTATGCGCACGTATATGCAACAAAAATACAAAGTGCGTAGCCATGTTGGAGTACATGCGATGACTTGGCGTTAACGCCGGATTAGGATCTACAAACAACAAAATGGCATTTGGTGGGAAATACTCCCTACGTTCAGAAATATAAAACATTTTAGCTTTGTGAAATGAATGTATCTAGACATTTTTTATGCTGACAAATGGCTTTTAATTGTACTGACACTGTCGTTTGAAAAAACGTCTAGATACATTCATTTCACAAAGCAAAAATGTCTTATATTTCTGAAGGATCTTCTTAGCTAAAAGAAGGCAAGCCGCTTTTTTTTTCGTTTTTCTCTCCTCGGTGTCTCTCCTCCAATGACAGTCAGTACTGCTGGGATATTATTAATTACACAAGGTCGGAAACCGAGTACGATTCTTCTGTTTTTGACAAGGGACTAGAGGACAGAAATCATCCAAGTCAAAAGAAATGAGCAGTAAGCATTCATTTTAGCCGTTGTACAGGTGAACATCAGAACAAGTGACATGATGAGAGCATCAAAGTCATATAGCCCATAGGCAACATTAACGCAAAGAGATGTACAGATGACAGTCCATATAAGCACCTTTAATTCACAACGACTGGAATTGACAATGCTGGTTAGCTGAGCACAATGGTCAAAAAACATCATTTATCACAACACAATCATCAGGCGCACAAGTACACAAAGGAAAAAAAAACCCGAATAAGTTAACAGTACACTATCTTGCGGACGATCAGAGGTATATATTCAAATATATGATGAAACATGACCAACATACAACCCGAGGTAACACCGAATCATCATCAAGTTTTGCCTATAACCAGCCGTGCTTTAAGAGAGCACGAGCCACAGCCCAGAACAACAGACGTCGATACAGAATCAGGTGCCTGCAGTTCTATTTCCCCATCTTCACCCACCAAAATCCCCATCTCACCGAGCTCATGGGAAGTGATCGAGAAATAATCACCGCACCTGCAAGCATACAGTAGCTCCACACCATCGGCGGAACTTTCAACGGTCATGTCATCAATCTCGATATCGGACGCAATAATTTCAATACTCTGCCTTGATGATCGCAGCTGTTTGTCATACTCTGCTCGAGATTTAGGATAGCGTAGGATTTCCCATGCTTCCTGCACACCAAAGAACCCATGCTGCTCACTGGGAGACTCAAAGGAATTGAGTGTTGTTTGTGCTTTGTCAGGATGTGTACTTAAAGCAGCGGACTTGTATGCCGCATGGATTTCGTCATACGTAGCATCTTCACTCACAGATAGAACTTCATATAAGGTCTTCAGGCCGGAAATGTTGCTGCCTTGAAGCATTTGCAGATGCTGTATAGCCCTCACTAGATTGGACAAGAAAAAATGGGGCTCAGCAAAACAAAGAAACAGGAAAAAGTATGCAATCTAAACCCTAGTCACTTCATCAAAAAATAATTTTGAGGCAAAGCAGAATAAAACATACAATATATAAAATAGATTTCCACAAAAAAAAAAAAAACACTTAAAAACGGGACATTTCTCCACCTTCTGCAATGTCTGGAAACAACTTTTTTTTTTATCAAGAACAAGCTTCAGATTGAAATTTTGAGCTGACTTTTGAAGCTCTATACATATTTTATATTCGATACTCATGTTCCTTAAGAAACAGAGACCAGCCCAAAATCAGCAAACTCTAATCCCCATTTCAAGGCCAATCACCAGATCAACAGCATAACTAGAAGATGGCAGTGGGTTCTTTCACAAAATTGGCACAAAATAATGACCCTTACTATTTCCTATGAACCTATCCTAACAAAATCCAATTCCAAAATGATTTGATAATTTGTGTACAATCACCTGAACAAAACTATTAAGTCAGGTTTTGATTAACAAAACCCATAAAGTATAAAATTTTACTTGGTTCTGGATGGAAAACTCTTCACCTTTTTCCTGAAGACAGATTTCAGTAATGAATAAATTCGAACGAAGTGATGCCAAAAGTTCTTCTATATTGTACATCAGATTGCAGACGGAAATATGGCTTGAAATAATTTGTGCACTATATGCTACTTGTCAATTTTCCTAGGGAGACCATCAACACCAATAATTAGGTAGTCCAAGGCTTACGGGATTCTCCAACTAAGAGAAGACCCGAGACACTGCCTCCAGGATCTGCAAGCAGTCCGTAGCGAAGTCCTACAGCCCAGGTTCACGCAGCTCAAGGCAATCACTGACCAGCCACCCCTTGCCGCGCACCAGCACCCGCCTGCCGGCTGCCACCTGACTGCGCCACCAGCTGCCTAGGGTTTTCACCGTAGTGGTCGCTGCTTCTCGGCGACTCGGCCTCGGTTGTGTGCTTCCCGTACTAATCAGCCAGGTTACCGAGGCTATTTTGTTTAGTTGAGGCTGCAGCAGAAGCAGCTATGAGCTGGGACTGGTGATGGAGCTGCCGTGCTGGGGAAGCAGCTATGATGAAGGTTGGTTGTTCGGTACAGCTGGTCCGGTAAAATGGCTGTGGACTGGCTGTGAGCTGAAGAAACGTCTGAAATGCCCATAGGATGCTGAGACAAATGTAACTTGCTGCTTCTAAGCTATCGTCTGTTGTAATGCAAATGTTGGGAAGATAACTTACACACACACATGATCTTTAACTAGCACTTTGTCACACGATGTAAACATGTATAGCAACATAAAAATTAGTTCACCAATAGCACACACACTGCACATGTTCATACAAACAATAGACTATCTATCTTTGTCGCGCGGCAATCAAAGAGCTAGCAATGCTGTCCAGCGTGGTGTTTATGTTGCCTTCGTCAGCTGATGAGCTGAAACGTTGTTGTCATACGAAATCGAAAAAGGGCGCACATATAGCAGCAGGACAGATACAGTGGCATCAGCTCTCATACATAGCAAAAAGATGATAGGAACAGAACTAGCATCCTCACAACAGCATCATTATTTCAGATTGCACAGAATTTGGCAATTTGCAGTAAGCAAATTTCGTTCAGATTTCAGAGCATTTCTCACAATAGCA
This sequence comes from Avena insularis, assembly GCA_023614405.1. NCBI lineage: Eukaryota > Viridiplantae > Streptophyta > Magnoliopsida > Poales > Poaceae > Avena > Avena insularis. The sequence continues at coordinate 367,287,723 of CM042693.1, read as the reverse complement.
CTCGGTTTTCAGAGCATATTTACCTTGCTTGTCCCAGAGGCTGGAGGGGAGTGGATTGGGGGTGGCGGGTCAGCAGGTGTACGACGGCCTGAGCTGATAGACGTGTGCCTGCCGTGGAGAAGTGGATCCGGGCGGTGGGGATGGCTGGGATGGGCCGGGAGGACCGAAGGCGGCTTCGACCGGGAGGCTATGGGTCGGGTGGCTACGGGAGAAGAGTGAGGCGGCGAGACGATTCGGGTACAGAGGGAACCCACGCGGCGGGTCGGCGACCGACGGCGGGGTACGGGCGGGAGGGTGGTGGCGGCGGCGACAAAGCAGGAATTTATTCGTGAGCCTCCACGTCCGCGGCGCACCTCAGACTGACGGGCACGATAAGAAAACCCTCGCCTTTTCCTTGCACGCGGCGTGGGAGCGTATTTATTCGCGAACGAGGCCGGGATGCGGGCACTCGCCGCAGCAGCAACAGCATTGGCGGCGCCTATCCCCGCGCGACTCCTCCTCGTCTCCGCCCGCCGCGCCCCTCCGCGATTCGGTGAGTCATCGATTCCTCCACCCCCAATGCCATCCGGTTCCACCTCCGCTTCGGTTGTTCGTACCGCCGGCGCCACGCCGTCCCCGTGTCCCCCCCGGAGTTGCGAGGTCCAATCTGGCCGCAGGAATCCGGGGGTTTAGAGTTTGTGCCTACGTGCTCCAGAGATTTATAAGGGAGTGGTAGTATCACGAATCTACTTGTCAGCGGTAATCCGTTGGCACTAGTTCAAGTTGGACACTAGGAGCGTGCAAATTTATTATGCACAACTTTTGGAATTGGGGGTGAATCAGGCTGCCGTTTATTCTTCAATTTTGCTCAACTTAACTTATGAACATGCTAGGGTTTAGGGTGTAGCTATTGGATTCGTGGCCAGGAATCATAGAGCCTTTTGTGTCTGAATTTAGGCCCGTATGCTATATATATATTGCTGTTTATCTAGCTATCTTATTGTAAGACTGTATAGCATCTTCCTCCGCAAGGCTATTGAGGGCTCATTTTTTGCTGCCTATCTAGCTAGGTTATTGCAGAGCATCGTCCTCCGCAAGGCTACTGAGGAGCTCCTGCTACGCTTCCACCACCATGGGAGACGAGACATCCACTTCCGCCTCTGCGCTGGTGCAGGAACCTGCACCGTCGGTGAGTAATGGATTGTGGGTTTTGCCCGTACCCACTTGACTGAGATTGTGATGACTGAAACATATTGCTAGGCCATGCAGGGAGCCGGGAGTGTCAAGCAGCAGATCTCCAACTTAGTGGCTTTTTCACTCCGTGCAACGGTGCCTGAAGTGGATGTAGAACCGACAGTTGAAGTTTGCACAACAAAATTTGGTGACTACCAGTGGTATGTTATTGGTTCCTTGCCTTGCCTGCTCCGTCGATTTCACTTGAGTGTCTTGACATCTTATCATCCCTTCAATGTGCTCATCAAGTGATTGTATGTAAACCATATGCAGCAATAACGCAATGGGATTGTGGTCAAAAGTTAAAGGATCCGGGACGAATTTCAAAAACCCCAATGCAATTGGACAGGTTTGAACGATCCTATCCTTTTGTAGTGCTGATGGTTTACTATAAGATCTCATGGAGTAGCATTCTTTTGACCGGCGCCACTGCCCACTGCTATTATTTCCTTGTTCGTTCATTTTTTTTTTCCTTTTTCATGGATGCTGAATTTTATACAGGCCATTGCCAAGAACCTGCCTGCCTGTGATGTTATTGAATCAACCTCTGTTGCTGGTCCCGGTTTTGTGAATATTGTATTATCCAACAGCTGGGTTGCAAAGGTCTGCTTTAGATGTTTTACCTGCAAGCTTTGCATCTATTGGTACTACAATTCTTTCATGCTAAGCGCCAATGAACTACATTGTTGCAGAGAATACAAGACATGCTTGTTAATGGTATCAAAACTTGGGCACCAATTTTGCCCGTTAAGAGACTAGTGCTTGATTTTTCATCCCCTAATATTGCAAAGGAAATGCATGTTGGGCATCTAAGGTCAACAATCATTGGAGACACCCTAGCACGCATGTTTGAATTCTCAAATGTCGATGTTCTCCGACGCAATCATGTGGGAGACTGGGGTACACAGGTAACAGACTAGTTGATGCTTCTCGCTGCTGAAAATTGCTAGTACAGACGTATGATCTTTTAATCTGCCTACCCATTTTGGTTTAGAGACAATCTTGTTATGCACAACAACTCATCCTTCTTTTTTCCTCTGCGGGTTGCCCTTTTTTGGCCTGCATCCATCACCAGCTTCATGTACCTTCTTTTTTTTGGGACACATTAATGCATTAAAAGGTTCAGTTTGTGTGCTTCTTTGTGACAGGATCTGTTGATGCTATTTTGCATGAAATCTGAACATGCTACCCAGTACCCTATGATTTGCTTTATTGCACTGTTTTCTGTACTTTTGATAGTCTGATGAAATAGAGCTTGTTGCCACTTCATAATCCAATACAATTTGTTTTTTGACTTTTTCAATCACTTGATAAAATAGCAGCAATGTCTACTTCTGCTTCTTCTGTAGGCACTAGTAACTGCTAAAGTATTTGCCGATATGGAGGCCTTATAAGTTAAATGGATTTGTTGCTTTCCATACTAAACTATGTTCGCCATTGTTCATGCAGTTTGGAATGCTCATTGAATTTCTGTTTGAAAAGTTTCCGGAATGGGAGGAACTTGGCAGCCAGGCCATTGGTGACCTCCAGGTAAGGTGTTGTTTCATGCATTTATGGTACTACTGTAGTTTAATGTAGCATAAAAAGCTTATAACACATGGCTATAGGTATTATCTGCACATTCAACTAGGCACATAAGCATGCCTGGAGTTTGGTACTCCGATCCAAATTAATTTTCGCAGATTTAGGCAAAATGTTGCCTAAATCTGTCTAGGTTCAGTGAACCTGCAACAACTAATTTGGATCAGAGGTAGTATTACATATCCATGTAAGAAGCTATATGGTCGAAAGAAAACTGAATTATGAGTGAGAGTACTATTTTTATCCATAGTACTATTTTATGTTTGTGTTTTTGTTGGTAACATTTGTATTTAATCTATGCATCAGTATCAGATATATGGATCAGTTATTTTGTGTCCTTAATTGCTTGATCTATGCATCAGTATCATCACTGTAGTGGTTGATGCCTTAACCAATTCCAGTAACATACAGATGATTTTAGCCAGGCATGTGGTGCTATTGTTTTGAATGCTATGTTAAATGGATTGCCATTTTTGTATCACTTAGCTTGAGTAGTAAGGCCATGATGTTTGATTTCATATCTGCATATTAGATTTTCCTCTTGGTTGCTTGTTCTCAGCTACCCAGTTACCTCCTGCCAACCTTCCTCAAAGTCCTTCAAAGTTACATTTCTGAAATTAAATAATCGTAGCCCATGAAGCTGTGCAGAGCAGAAAATCTGAAATTGGTTGTCATTAGCATACAGTCAGGATGAAATAACTATGAACCGTGAATAATCTGAAGCGCATTTTATCTAGAAATGTGTTACCTCTAGGTGCATGTGCATGCATGCTCCTGATTGATCTACATCATTATCTTGCGAAGGTCGAAAGAAGTGCTTTATTGCGCTTTGTGTTAGAATTTCTGATTCTGTAAACAAATGATCATGTTTCATTTGGTTATTTGCTGCAGCTTTTCTATAAAGCATCCAAAGAAAAATTCGATAATGATGCCGAATTTAAAGATAGGGCTCAACAAGCTGTCGTTCGGTTACAGGTAAGTTGACCTTTCTTATATGTGGAGTCTAGGAAGATTGCAGTCTTCTCTCATTCTCTTCTAAGCAATATATACTAATATACTATGTAGGGAGGGGAGGAGAAATATCGTTCTGCTTGGAAAAAGATATGTGAAATCAGCAGGAACGAATTTGACAAGGTTTACAAGCTCTTAGATGTACACCTTGAAGAAAAGGTAGTATCACTTTCTACTGATATTTGACTTTCTATTCTAAGTTCCCAGCAAAAGTATAAACAGAATATAGCTGCAATTTGAAAAGAATTATGTTAATTGGACTGCAGATGAACATGAACGCATCTTTTCCTAGACTGTTTGCTCTCTTGCCCTATGCAAACTGAACTATTGTACTTTCTAAAACTGAAATCTGTGCAATGTTTGTTGACTAGCAATTTTTGCTCAATGGTTTAGTAGTTTCTTTCTCTCAATTGAACCATGTTGAAGAAGATTCTGTCAAACATTTTAAAACTGCCACCAGAATTTTACAATTTGGTTCACTTATTAATTGATATGCATCAATTTGCCAGAGAAATGTATCGAACTCTTGATTTATTGAGCTTTTCATATCACCAGCTAATATTTATGAAGATATTTACAGGACTTCAGAAACATCTCTTTCTTTGTCGAAGTCATTTCTGTACTTTTTCATCTATTGTAGTTCACCTGAAATCATTCACAAAAGTTGTATCTACTTGTGTTCAATCACTTGCCCTTTTTTGACGAATGATCACTTGCCTTTGAATGCTTATATACATGTTATCTGTCTCTTCCCCGGAAGCAAATCTAACTACTCACCTTACAGGGGGAGAGCTTTTATAATCCTTATATTCCACAAGTTTTGGAGGGATTGAGTAACCAAGGTTTCATCAAGGAAAGTGAGGGTGCTCGCGTAATTTTCATTGAAGGTCATAAAATACCTTTGATTGTGGTTAAAAGAGATGGTGGCTTCAACTATGCCTCCACAGACTTAGCTGCTCTTTGGTTAGTACTGAATAATTATTGACTTGTTTTTTCTATATCTCATCTTTCTGGGTTCTTATTTAGCTGTTTTCTGTAATCTGAGTCAATACAATTCATATTTGATGTAGTCTTGTTTGTTGCAGTCGTATAGATCGTGAACTTAGACCTTTCTTTTTGTCTTTGCCTTTTATGAAGGTACCGACTTAATGTTGAGAAAGCGGAATGGATAATATATGTAACAGATGTTGGTCAGCAGCTGCACTTTGATATGTTTTTCAAGGCAAGAACAGAGTATCATTTATCTGCCAGAAACATGTTATTGTAATATTGATACTACATTATTAGGATCAAGAGAATAATTTTAGATCTTTATAGCTTTGGTGGGATTTCATTTTGTCTTCTGTTGCAGGCTGCCAGGATGGCTGGTTGGATCCCAGGTCCAAATGAGAAGAAATTCCCGAAAGCAAGTCATGTTGGGTTTGGCCTTGTACTTGGGGCTGATGGCAAGCGCTTCCGAACTCGTAATACTGAGGTTGTTAGGTTGGGAGACCTACTTGATGAGGCTAAGTCTCGAAGTAAATCAGAACTTGTTCAGCGTCTCACTGATAATGGTAAGTGGTTCAATTATGGAATTTTGTTTGCTCTTTTAAGAACCTTTCTAATCTGATCATGTGTTTGTTCAGGTAAAATTGTTGATTGGACTGAGGAGGAACTAGAGGAAACTTCGAAGGCAGTAGGATATGGTGCTGTCAAGTATGTATCAAAGAAGAGAAATTTGTTGGACTGAATTAATAACTATGCTTTTTAAATCCTAATCTGATCAGTATTTTCACGTTTTTCTACGTTCAATTCAATATAGGTATGCAGATCTGAAGAACAATAGACTGACTAATTACACATTTAGCTTTGATCAGATGCTAAGTGATAAGGTACTTCCAAACTCCACTATTTATTTACTCAATTATTTGGCGATTGTGACATTCTTCACCATTTATCTGTTCTCCACTGCTGTATAGCGCATTTGTAGACACTATGTTCTGTATTCAATCTTGTACTATTCGTTTTGTGTTTTCAGTTACTGACATAGATTTATGATCATTCTATTGCATGAATGATGATTTCATATTTTTTTGCTTACAGATTGTTATTTACATCCCAGTTTTCTTTGTGAACAGGGAAATACTGCTGTCTATCTTCAATATGCTCATGCTCGTATTTGCTCCATTATACGGAAATCTAACATGGATGTAGAAGAGCTAAAAATGGTAATACTTGTTAAATTTATGTGCTACTGCTGTGTCAATCCTATAAAGTTTCACCATGAAATTATTTTGGCCATCAGACACAGATTAAATTGTGATTCTTTTGTTTCCAGAATGGGGATATTTCTCTTGGCCATCCAGATGAGCGCGTCTTGGGACTGTATCTTATCCGTTTTGCAGAGGTATGATTGACACCATTAACTAAATTCATTCATACGATGTACTAACCCAGAACCAACTGAAAACTTTCATCTCATATATTGTTGAGCAGCGAGTGACCATAGCGATTAGCAAATATTTTGGTTGCGTGCTAGGATTTTTAGTATGTTTCTGGGTTCAAATAAGGTGTATGTCACTTGATATGATGACGTTTGCATTCAAGTTAGGTATCATCAAATTTGGGATATAAATCCCCTCCCCCTCCAATATCAGTACCTTTTATTTTATCCCCCCCCCGTCCCATCCTGTCCTAGCCTCCTAGGTTACGAGAGGTCTTTGCTCTGTCGTGTCATTGAAGTGCCAATAATTTAGACACTGTGGCAACTTTCTGGCTGACATGGCCTACCAGTCAACAGAAGTTCCACATCTCTCTCCCTCTCTTTCTTGTTCCTTTGGTTCCCCATAGCCCAATTCTGTGCTACAGCGAGATTGGTGGAGAAGTGGTGACAGAAGCATGACACTGGATGTGTCATGTAGCAGAACGCTGTGCCCTTCTTGGCCGTCAGCAGAAGCTCCAGTGTGCCATCCATGGTTCCTCTTGTTTTTCTGGACCGGAGCAATGCTGCCATCCATTGGTCTCCCCTCCCATTCTGGGTAGGTATGCCTGGAGTGGAAGGTTACACAGGCAATTTATAAATAAAACAAATAAGACCTACATTTTCATTTGTTAATCATGCAACCTGCTGCTCCCATCAGTCAACTAGTAGAGCGTTGTGGCACTTCATTGTATTTTGAAGGCAATTCCTGTATGGCACTATATATCAATAATTGATACGTCAGTGAGGAGTATGGCTTAATTGGGAGGGATCTTGTTCTCCTTTTGTATTGATTTATGTGCTGATATCTGTGTCAGGTTGTTGAAGACGCATGCACTACTCTCCTTCCAAATGTTCTGTGTGAATACCTATACAACTTATCTGAAATGTTCACAAGGTTCTACACCAATTGTCAGGTACACATATCTCTGTTTCCATTCATTCAGAGTGAGAAAATGACAACGCCTTCCACCTACCAGGCGCTAAGCCTGCCACCACCGGCCTATCTCATGAGATTTAACTGTCGTCTTTGTTAATTCCACAGGTGGTAGGATCACCGGAGGAGCCAAGCCGGCTGCTGCTCTGCGAAGCAACTGCGGTCGTCATGCGTCAGTGCTTCCAACTGCTCGGTATCACACCGGTTTACAAGTTCTGATCAACCAATGTATTGATCTTTACGTCATACATCAGTTTTCATCCTTGACGGCACTGCTAACGTATTCTGAATTGATTGCCCCATTTGAGAATTCAAGCATATTGGTGCAGCAATTAGGCAGGATCTTAATCTATGGGTCCTGGAGCTGGAGGTTTAGACAAATTTAGAGAGTAGTTTCCCTTTGTTAGCCTTTTTTCCCTTTCTTTTCTTCTTTTGCCTCTAGGCTGGTTGTAACTGCTCAAATCTGGCTTGGCTGCCTTCTATAAAAAAAATAGTAATTTTCCTACTCTCAAGAAAAAAAGTCGAGTATATTGAAGAGGTTTGATGTTATAATTACGACAAGTAAATAATGAAGAACGAAAAAGAAATCATAGCGAGGGGACACAGATTTAACGTGAAAAAACCTCTCTAACAAAAAGAGGAAAAAACACGGACGTCAGTTAGCGAAACTTTATTATATCAGAAAGTATTTACAAATGCTAGAATTTACACAAATGCAACTTATCCACTCGGCGCGAGTCTCCGACGATGGGTGTCGCTCTGCTCGTCAGAAGTTGGTCTTTACTTTGTAAAATTTAGATCAACATATAAGAGTTGACTCATCAATTTGTTATAGCCGTGTGAGAACCAAGCGCTGGTTTGGTGGCAAGGCTAGCGAGTGCGTAGCCAGCCCATCTAGGGTCAACGTTTTGTTATAGCTGTGTGAACTATTAATTACTAGTTTAGATGCAGCCTACCGGATTTACTTTGTATTTTTGTCAGACGGAATGAGGAACAACTTGTGACTTTTCTCGGTACGTGACTGAACTGAAGCAAGCTTGTCTTAAAAACCTGGTAAAGGTGGCATCAGTCTTCTTTGCATTTCAGGCATTTAAAGCAGAAAAAGGTTTTCTTACTACACTTGGTATTTTCGGGAACATGTGGAAGTATTCTCTAAATATTGAGCAGAGGACACAGTTAAACAAGAGTAATATCTGTATCCACAGACAACAAGGTTAACTTTTATGCTCCTTAATGTAATCATGTAATAATTAATAATAAGAGACGAGTTTCATTTCCCTATATCAGGATGTGTGCCTCCGTTTCCACGCAATTTGTGTCATAAATTCTATGCCCGTGTCCCTGGATTTTCTTCTTTTGTGTTAGACACTTTTTACCTTCTTCTAAGCAATGACGTTCCTTGAATGGAGACTCTCTAATACAATCAATAAATTAGTACTCCTTTCGTTTTAAAATATAAGATGTTTTAGCTTTGTGAAGCAAACGTATCTAGACTACTTTTAGTATGTAGGTTCACTCAGGTTTGGAATGAATCTACACACTAAAATAAGTTTAGATATTTTTTTTTCACAAACCTAAAACATCTTATATTTTGAAACGGAGGGAGCATGTACCTATATAGTTTGATTAATCTATGTGTTGACTAACTTGTTCATATTTTTCAGTGACATATGCTTGAGAAACCTTGAATGTTCAAAGATGAGAATGTGATGTTATTAGCTTCTAAGGTATGTCATGTTCTATTGTACTAATTTTTGTACTCCGAGATGGTTTTTATTTTCACATTATTTCAACTCTACCCATGTCTTTTAATCTGTTCTTGGATATTAATTGGTCATGCCTTTGTGAATCTATATTGCATCAATGCATCATGTTCGTTTGTCTTCACCGTAGTGCTAAATCATGTGACAAAACACTATAATTCCTTTACAAAATAATGTGGGTTCAAGTTGAAACACAATATCGTAAAACGATGACTTATTTATGATCATTTAGAGATAAGCACAATAGACACTTTTTTATAAGTGGAAGTATTTTATGTTTTATTTTTTGTGATTCCATTATTTTTAGTTTCAATTATATTTGAAAACATGTGCATTATATGTGCACCATTACTAGTTTTTTACACTCGATACGACGATATATTTATAGTACCGAATAATACATGATAGAGATACATAAACTGTCTTTAGGGATTACAAAATAAAGCTAAGGATGTGTTTGGTTCATGATTTTGTAACGTAACTTGATTACTGTGGTAACTGATTGCTTTAAAACCTGTTTGGTTCAGTCTACCTGTAAACAGGTCCCCCGGAAACAAATCCCACCAGCGTACAAACGTGATACCGCTCACGCCCCTCCGGTAACACATGGCGCCGTAACCTCTCCTCGTCTCCTCCTCAGAACCGAGTCCCGCCCGCCGCCAGGGCGCTGCCGGCCGCTGTCGTTGCTGGGAATGGTGCAGGTTAGGTCCGCGACCCGTGCCCCGCGGTCCCCTCCCCTTCCCCAGCAGAGGCGCCACGTGAGGGCTCGTGTGGAGTTGCGGAGTCACGCGAGGAAGAACTGGGTCAATCGATCCCCAACCTTGAAGCCCGCTCCCTCTGATTCCTTCTCTGGATTTCTTCTCTTCCACATTCTAGCCGCTGTCTTGGAGCCCTCTCCTCCTTCCAGATCTTTCATTGGATTGGGTATTTTTTTCTTGGGATTTTTCATGGCGTTCATGATCTGGTAGAGAGAAAAGAAAAGTTGGGCTGTGTCCTTTCCGTTACCAGTACGAACCGAACAGATTCGATAAATTTCCATTCCGATTCCATTACCGTCTTTATTTGATTCCAATACCGTTTACGGTTACAGAACTGAACCAAACACGTTCTAAAAGAAAACAACCAAATCTTCAAGGTCTTCAAAACCTTGTTCCATAACATAATCTAATACTTTTCTAAGGCATCCCAAAAAACATGACATATATGTCAAACCACAGACATGTAAATACCAACAAGAGTTCTTCCGTAATTTTAATTTGAGTCATAATACCAAGGCTACATGCATGCATGCGCAACCATTAGAGTAATCAACCAACATCGGTACCACCACTAGTACGTATTTTAGGGAAAAGAAATCGAACAACCTAGTTGTGCGATAAAAGAAAGCGAACAACCTAGTCAACATCGCATGGGGCCGAGAGTACGAATCTGCATTGTCTAGGACGTAGCAGACCAGAGGAATATTGCAAGAATAATCCTCCTCGCGACAACCATGAGAAAATATCCAAAATCGACCTAGCGAAACAAGATGTGAAAGACCATGTCTATAAAACTTTACTCTTACGGTTACAATACCACCATTGACGCCATGAAGATCTCGTCAGTGAATGAAGTGTAGGGGTTCGTAGCATGGAAAATAAAAAAATTCTATCACATGAACACACACAAGCCAAGATCTATCTACTAGATTATAGCAACAAGTCGATAGAGTACTCACCCTCGAAGATTCCAAAGTGGTTAACGAGAGCAGATTCTCGTGGGTGATGTAGTCGTTCACTTGCCGATCTCAAGATCACGTAGACGATCCTTCCGGCGCCGCGTTCCAGTAGCGCTCCCGTAGTTGGTCACACGTTCGGTACTCGATGAAGATCTTCCTCTCCCGTATTCCAGCAGGCAGCGGAGGTAGTAGCTCTCTCCTCGCGATTCTAGCAGCATGACGGCGTGGTGTCGAAGTTTAGAGTGGAGATCCCGCAGGGATTCTCCTAAGACGAAGCGAGAAGATGGAGTAGAGGGGTTCCACAACAACTAGGTTTAGAGGCCGAGGAGAGGAGGAGGTGGCCGACAGCGGCTATAGCCGCGGCGCAAGGCGGCGGCGGCGGTAGGGCGGCGACGGCGGCTTGGGTGGCGGCAGCTTGGGGCTAGGGTTTTGTTTGTAGTGGAGAGGGGCAGCCCCTCCCCTCCTTTTATGGGAGGGAGAGGTGGTTTGGGGAGGGAGAGGCCGAGTCCTCCCCCAACTCCCTCTCCTTGGCCCGCGGTGGAGGGAGAGGAGGTTTCCTCTCCTCCCTCCACCAGGTAACATTGTCCCAGTTTGACTTTTTCAAACTATCTTTTTGCCTTTCAAACTTGAGTTTGATTTCACTCTACCAAGTGTCCAGCCAAGTGACCTAGGACATGATGCAATCATTCCACTTTGTTATGACACATTCATGTACCCTTCCCCTTCCGGATCGGTGAACCTTCTAGACCCTTCTAGAACATTCCGGTGAAAACACCAGAACCATTCCCGAACTCCAGAATTGGACTTTCCTTATATGAATCTTATTCTCCGGACCATTCCGGATCTCCCCGTGATAACCCGGATCCCATCCGAGACTCCGAACAACATTCGGTCTTCTTACTCACATTCCATATCTACTAAACAACATCGAATCCTTAAGTGTGTCTCCCTACGGTTCGTGAATTATGCAGACATGACCGAGACTCTTCTCCGATCAATAACCAATAGAGGAATCTAGAAATTCATATGGCTCCCACATATTTCTACGATTACTTTGTGATCGAATGAACCATTTACATACGATACCAATTTCCCTTGTCTCATGATACTTTACTTATCCGAGGTCTGATCGTCGGTATCTCTGCATACCCAGTTCAACCTTGTTGCCGACAAGTACTCTTTACTCGTTCCTGTGATATGTGATCCCTTGTGAGCCAGTCACATGCTTGCAAGCTAATTGGATGACATTCCACCAAGAGGTCCCAGAGTATATCTATCCGTCATATGGATAGACAAATCCCACTCTTGATCCATGTGCCTCAACACATACTTTCCGAACACTCAATGCCACCTTTATAACCACCCAGTTATGAAGTGGTGTTTGATGTCATCAAAGCATCCATCCGGTAACGGTGATTAACATGATCTCATGGTCAAAGGATTTAGGATACTATGTATCTGATAGCTTATAGCAAACAAACTATTGAAATGACTTGATCTTTATGCTACGCTTATCTATAGGAGTATGTACATCACACCATTCTCCTAATGATATGATCTTGTTGTTAATAACATCTCAATGTTCATGATCAGGAAACCATGATCATCTATTAACCAACAAGCTAGTATTACAAAGAGGCTTTACTAGGGACTCTAACTAGTTTACAAATCACACAAGTATTAATGTTTCCGGTTAATACAATTTATACCATGACTGTAAACATTTATCATAAACACAAAGATATAATAATAACTACTTTTATTATTGCCTCTTGGTAATATATCCAACAGTATCCCACTTGGACTAGAGTCAATAATCTAGATTATATGGTAATATACCGAACACCCATGGCGGTCTGGTGCTGGTCATGTTTTGCCCTCGGGAGAGGTTTAGTCAATGGATCTGCCACATTCAGATATGTGTGTACTTTACAAATATTTATGTCACCATCTTGGACATGCTCTCGAATAGCATGAAAACGTAGCTTGATATGCTTTAGCTTCTTGTGTGACCTTGGCTCCTGCGCATTGGCTATGGCGCCCATGTTATCACAGTAGATAGACATTGGGTCCAGCGCACTGGGAACCAGACCAAGATCCGTAATTAACTCCTTCATCCATATCGCCTCTTATGAAGCTTCCGAAGCAGCTATGTATTCCGATTCAGTTGAAGATCTCGCCACAACGCTTTGCTTTGCACTCCTCCAGCTTACTACTGCTCCATTCAAAGTAAATACTTATCCAGATTGAGATTTAGAATCATCTGGATAGGTGTTCTAACTAGCATCGGTGTAACCATTAACAATGAGCTATTCATCACCTCCATAAGAAAGAACCATATCCTTAGTTCTTCTTACGTACTTAAGGATGTTTTTGACCGCTGTCCAAGGATCCACCCCTGGATCACTTTGATATCTGCTAGTCAAACTAACAGCATATGCAATGTCGGGTCTAGTACATAGCATGACATACATGATAGATCCTATGGCTGAGGCATGGGGAGTCTTACTCATCCTCTCTCTATCTTCTGCCGTAGCGAGACTTTGGGTTTTACTCAAGGTCGTATTGGGCAACATGGGCAAGAACCATTTCTTGCTATCTTCCATTCCAAACCACTTTAAAACTTTTTCCAAATATGTACTTTGTGAAAGCAATATTAGGCGTCTCGATCTATCTCCATAAATCTTTATTCCTAATATGTAAGCAGCTTCACCAAGATATTTCATTGAAAAACTATTATTCAAATAATCTTTGACACTTTTAAGAAGGTCTACATCATTTACAATCAACAATATGTCGTCCACATATAGTTCTAGGAATGCTACAGAGCTCCCATTCACTTTCTTGTAAATACAAGCTTCTCCATAAGTTTGTATAAAACCAAAACTTTTGATCACCTTATCAAAACGTTGATTCCAACTTCGGGATGCTTGATTCAATCCATAAATGGATCGTTGAAGTTTGCATACCTTGTTAGCATCCTTAGGATCGACAAAACCTTTGGGTTGTACCATATACAACTCTCCATCAATATCTCCATTGAGGAACACTGTTTTGACATCCATCTGCCATATCTCATAATCATAATATGCAGCGATTGCTAACAAAATCCTCACAGACTTTAGCTTCCCTACCGGTGAGAAAGTCTCATCGTACTCAACTCCTTGAATTTGTCGAAACCCTTTTGCGACAAGTCGAGCTTTATAGACGGTTACATTACCATCAGCATATCTTTTCTTATTGAAAATCCGTTTGTTCTCAACAGCATTCCGGCCATCCAGTAAGTCCACCAAAGTCCATACTTGGTTTTCGTACATGGATCCAATCTCGGATTTCATGGCTTATTGCCATTTATTGGAATCTGGGCTCATCATCGCTTCCTCATATGTCACAGGGTCGTCGGTGTTGTCCACCAACATGCCACTCATAGTGGGATCATACCAATCGGGAGTGGTAGGAGTTCTCATTGACCTACGAGGTTCCGTAGCAGCTTCGACCGAAGTTTCATGATCACCATCATTAGCTTCCTCTCTTATTGGTGTAGGCGCCACAGGAACTTCGTTGCGCTACTCTCAAATCCGAGAGAAGGTTCGACAACTTCATTGAGTTCTACTTTCCTTCCAGTCACTTCTTTCGAGAGAAACTCCTTCTCTAGAAAGGATCCATTCTTGGCAACGAAGATTTTGCCCTCGGATATATGATAGAAGGTATACCCAATAGTTTCCTTCGGGTATCTGATGTCTACGAACTTCTATTCTTGTAGACAGTTGTTGGGACTCCAAGTGCAGAGGTTTGTAGAACAACAACAAGTTTCCCTTAAGTGGATTACCCAAGGTTTATCGAACTCAGGGAGGAAGTGGTCAAAGGTATTCCCTCTCAAGCAACCCTGCAATCAAGATACAAGAAGTCTCTTGTGTCCCCAACACACCCAATACACTGGTCAGGTGTATAGATGCACTAGTTCGGCGAAGAGATAGTGAAATACAAGTGGTAACGGTGCCAGAACATAGCTTCTGACTTGTTGTTGACGTGGGGTAACAGTGCCAGAAAAGAGCTTATGGCGTGGAGGAAGACTAAAGCAAGCAAACATGCAACAGATCTATATGCAAACGGTGTTTCAATGTTTAGAAACAAGGCCTAGGGATCATAATTTCACTAGTGAACACTCTCTCATATAAATATCCTCTCTTCATGATACTCCTCTTAACTACTCTCCGGTCGGACACTCTAATCCATGGTAGGGCTATAATAGCACACCTCAAAGTCTGCCTTCCCCAATCTAGATAACCCCACACTGTCACCTTGAGCGCTAGATGGTTCCAACAAACACCACAAATTTGTAGAGACATCCAACTCCAAATATAACTCATAACAAATATTAAATCTAGCCAAAGTGCCACACACGGTATGCCCGCTGTCACTTTCACACACGTGTGGGAAAGCATAGATCTATTAAAGCACAAAGAGTATTTATGTAGAATCAAGCCTAAGTGCCACCATGGCGTGCACGCTGTCACTTTCACACACATGGGGAGAGCAGATATCTAATGAAGCACTTGAGTAGCAAGGTAGATCTACTTGATTACAAAGCTCATGACTACAACAAGATCATGCATATATATAGAGAGATGAACACATAGCTACCGGTAGATCCCTTAGCCTCGAGGAAGAACTACTCCCTCCTCATCATGGGAATCAGCAACGGTGATGAAGATGGCGATGAAGATCGATGGAGATGGCTCCGGCACTTCTCTGCCGGCAGGTGCCTTATAGAGACTTTATGTCCCGAATCTCCCTTCGTGGCAAGGTGCTACCGGAGGTCTTCGTGGATTTCTTTTGGATTCCCTAGGGTTTTTGAGTCGGAGGCTTCTTATAGGTGCAGGAATCAAGGTCGGTGGGGGTCCATACCCCCTCCAGGTGCCTCCAGGGCTTGCCCGCACCTAGGGGGTGCAGCCACCCTGTGCCCCCCTCCGGCTCTGCTTCGTGGTTCCGTGTTGCTCTGGGAAAATAATAACTTTGGCTTTTGTCCCGTCCAATTCCGAGAATATTGATTTTCTGCCTTTCTAGAACCAAAAACAGAAGAAAACAGACAACTGGCACTATGGCAACTTGTTAATAGGTTAGTTCTAGAAAGTGTATAAAAACACCTCAAAGTGTAGACAAAGCAAAGCAAAGTAGATACAAAACAAGCATGGAGCATCAAAAATTATAGATACGTTTCCAATGTATCAAGCATCCGCAAGCTTAAATCCTGCTCGTCCTCGAGTCGGTAAGTGATAAAAGAATAATTTTTGAGGTGACATGCACCATCAAAATAAAGATCCAACCATTTGCAAGCATTGAAAGCTGGGATCAAAGAACTCTAAACATGTGCATGAAATATGGAGTTCTAACAATAAGACATAGTAACTATGCATGCAACATGAAAGGCTACAAACAAAGATCATGAATAACATGCATTGAAAAACATTTGTTTGTTTCACATGCAGAAAACATAGCATAGTGGCAATCAGCTTGTCCCTCATAGAGTAGCAATATAGATGCATAGGACACCTGCAAAGTTCACAAGGGTGACTAGAAACAAATAGCACAAGAGCAAGTAATAACATAATATGCATCAATTAATAAGCTTTGAAACACTGCACACATAAT
The DNA here is from genome assembly GCA_023614405.1 of Avena insularis. Lineage (NCBI taxonomy): Eukaryota > Viridiplantae > Streptophyta > Magnoliopsida > Poales > Poaceae > Avena > Avena insularis. Next base: position 367,271,392 of record CM042693.1, on the reverse strand, counting down.
GACAACTATGCTCTCTTAATGGTGCCTAAAGGTAGAAGGTGGAGACTCAATAGTGGTGGAAGAAAGGCCTTTTTGTAAAGGAAGCAGTGATTACAAGTTTCAAAAAGAGCTTCCAAAAATTATGGTACTAGTTAGCTTTCAGCCCTCATTGCCCCTATCATAAGCATCTTGAAGTGGTTAAGGTTAAAGTGGCAAAGCTGGAGTATATGCTTGACGAAGTATAAGTTGGCAATCTCATGCCCCTTGAATACGAGGGCCACACCTCATGCATACTCAACTTTGGGTCCAGGTAAGTTCTTGTCACTGTAAGTATTTGCATATCATTGAGAACCGCCAACGGGGTACCCCTTGCACATGGTACGGGAGCTTTCCCATAACCAAAATGACAAGGCAAGCAGACAATGAGCATATCAGCAATCTTCTTATTTACCATGGGAATATGGTGCTTTTTCTCTCTTTCCTCTTTTCTCAACGTGTCTCTTTTTTTATAAGAAGAATGCTTCATAGATGTCACTATGGTGATGCTGCAAGTTTCCACCATGATTAGGCATGGCTTAGGTTAGCGGCCCATGCGTTTCTCTAACACATGATACAAATTCCATGGACTTACAAGTTCCCTCTTTATTTCACACCGGTGACATCCATAGACAAAAGAACATGATATCAACTGAGTACAAAGTACAAGTGCAATGTTGAAAACGTTCCCCGTGACAGCACGGTTCTGCTAAATCCAACTTATAAGTGCAAGCATATACAACAAAGTTGTCACAATGGTTCAAGTTTATTAGGGGCAAGGAATAAAGTGTGCCATCAAGTTTGTGAGGGCTTTAATCACTAAGTTTTCACATAACAAAATAGTTTTTAATTGGAAGATAGTTGAAAACAAGAATATACTTGGAATGGTGTAACACACCATGCATAGGAATTTATAGTGGACACTTTGGAATAACTTGGTTTCTTGGGAGTTGGAAGCATGAGTAGAGCTTACTCATACAAGTGGAGGCTAGCAAAAGACTGGGAGCAACCAACTAAGAGAGCAATAATGGCCATAATCATGCAGAGCAACAAAGCATTACTAATAAAATCATAGAGTGGGACTACAAGTCAAGGACTAAATGATCATAGAGGCTATGGTTACTTGTTCATAGTCATAACATGGTGTGAGCATGTTCCAAGTCAACCCAAGCAAAGCATCCAAGGAGAATACCACAATACTATGCTTTTGCATGCTAAAACAACGCATAATTCTTTCAAGGCACACTAAGCAATACCAATTGTTTGGAACAAGACATGCTACAACAGTAATCACTAAGCATAAGGTCAAAACAACACCTAGAATGTCATGCTAAAGTCTAAGTCAGAGTCAATGCAAGCTCCTCTTTGTACTACTATAAGCATGAAACTTACTACTCTTTTCCAACACCAAACAACTTATTTGAAACAACTCACAAAGATAATAATCAATAAAGATCAGTGAGCTTGTCTCACAAATCCAAAAAGAAGAACTAAAAAGTTCTAAGCTGAAAGCTCAAGAAAACTAAGGCTAAACGCAGTGCTAGCAAAAGTGAACACTCACAGAACAATAAGAATGAAAACTAGAGTGTTCTAGGCAATGAAAACAGAGCGTGTCTCTCTCCAAAAGAAGTGTGTTGTGATCAACCAACTTACTCAAGCAAACTAAGCAAACAAAAACAAAAAACAAAAACTAAGACGCTCCAAGAACAACACAAGTGTGCATGAAACAATAAAAACGAAGTGTCTAGAAAGACCTGAGATTTTTATTGATGAAGAAGGGGATGTCTTGGGCATCCCCAAGCTTTGAAGCTTGTACCTCTTGAATATTTCTTGGGGTGACACGGGGTGGCATCCCCAAGCTTGAGCTTTTGTACATTCTTCATCTCATTACATCATTCTTTCCCTACACCTGAAAATTTTCCTTCATACAAAACTTCACACAATCTTGATTAGCAACATTAGTGTATTCAAAAGATAATAGACCCTTAGGTAAAGCTTTGGAACAACAAGACTTTTCAATAAAACACATGCTACTATAGTAACTCCTTCAAAAAGCTCAATTCCCCAAAAGAGAACTCAAAAAGGAATAAATAAGAAGCAAATGCAAATAATGGCAGAAATCTATCAAAACAGACCAGCAGGTAGAAACGATTTTTTCGAACATCTTCTGTTGCTCAAATCAAAACGTGTTGAACTAACGAAAGTTAGCTAACATACTGGGGGATTTGTTCTTAAATTTTCAGCTCAATCCGACTTACAGAGACTCCTCACAAATTTTTATGGTGGAGGATAGAAATCTGTTTCGGGACAGCAACTCCCAAAATCTTACTTCCCTCTCATTAGAGGTCATTCTTGGCACAAAAAACAAACAAAAAGGATAAGGAGAGGTCATTATAGAAGTAATAACTTCCAAGACTCAAGAAAACTCTTGGGTTATCTCCCAACAAGTACTTCTCTTTAACGCCTTTAAGTTAGGCTTGATAGTTTGAGAAGATGCTTACATAGGAAATATGAATTGAAGTAAAAGAGAGCATCAAGAAGCAAATTCAAAACACATTTTAGTCTAACCCACTTCCTATGCATAGTAATCTTGTAAAGAAACAAGTCATGAAAGCACAAAGCACCAAGCATAGGAAAGCAGAACAAGTGCAACTTCAAGACTTTCAACATAAAGAGGGGAAACTGAATATTATTGAGATGCATAAAACCATGTTTCCCTCTCTCATAATAACTTTCAGTAGCAACATGAACAAAATTAACAATATAACTATCACATAAAACATTCTTATCATGAGCCACATGCATAAAATGATTATTACTCTCCACATAAGCATAGTCATCCTTATTAATTGTAGTGGGAGCAAATTCAACAAAATAGCTATCACTATTATTCTCATCACCATAATCATCAAATATAGGAGGCATATTGTAATCACAATAAACTTTCTCCTCAATAGTAGGTGGACTGAAAATATCATAGTCATCGTTGTAGTCATCATATATTGGAGGTTTGGTATCATCAAAGTAAATTTTCTCCTCCATGCTTGGGGGACTAAAAAGATCATTTTCATCAAAACTTGCTTCCCCAAGCTTAGACTTTTCCATAGCATTAGCAACAATGGTGTCCAAAGAATTCATACTAATAACATTGCTATTAGCATGCAAATGAAGTCCCATAGGTTTTTTAATTTTCTCTTCAAACACTTCATGTCCTAACTCAAGATAAACACTATAAAGCTCTCTAATTTTGTTGTTGTTTTCCATTAAGCCTAACAAGTGAAAACAAGAAACAAAAAGACAAAACTGCAGAATCTAAAGGAAATAACTTCGAGCACTCACAACGGAGGATGTGAGTACCTTTTACCTTACATCCCCGACAACGGCGCCAGAAAAGATGTTGATGTCTACGCACTTCTATTCTTGTAGACAGTTGTTGTGCCTCCAAGTGCATAGGTTTGTAGAACAGCAGCAAGTTTCCCTTAAGTGGATTACCCAAGGTTTATCGAACTCAGGGAGGAAGTGGTCAAAGGTATTCCCTCTCAAGCAACCCTGCAATCAAGATACAAGAAGTCTCTTGTGTCCCCAACACACCCAATACACTTGCCAGGTGTATAGGTACACTAGTTTGGCGAAGAGATAGTGAAATACAAGTGGTAACGGTGCCATAAAATAGCTTCTGACTTGTTGTTGACGTGGGGTAACGGTGCCAGAAAAGAGCTTATGGCGTGGAGGAAGACTAAAGCAAGCAAACATGCAACAGATCTAGATGCAAACGTTGTTTCAATGTTTAGAAACAAGTCCTAGGGATCATACTTTCACTAGTGAACACTCTCTCATGTAAATATCCTCTCTTCATGATACTACTCTTAACTACTCTCCGGTCGGACACTCTAATCCATGGTAGGGCTATAACAGCACACCTCAAAGTCTGCCTTCCCCAATCTAGATAACCCCACACTGTCACCTTGAGCGCTAGATGGTTCCAACAAACACCACAATTTCATAGAGACATCCAACTCCAAATATAACTCATAACAAATATTAAATCTAGCCAAAGTGCCACACACGGTATGCCCGCTGTCACTTTCACACACGTGGGGAAAGCATAGATCTATTAAAGCACAAAGAGTATTTATGTAGACTCAGGCCTAAGTGCCACCATGGCGTGCACGCTGTCACTTTCACACACATGGGGAGAGCAGAGATCTAATGAAGCACTTGAGTAGCAAGGCAGATCTACTTGGTTACAAAGCTCATGACCACAACAAGATCATGCATAGAGAGAGAGATGAACACATAGCTACCAGTAGAGCCCTTAGCCTCGAGGAAGAACTACTCCCTCCTCATCATGCGAATCAGCAACGGTGATGAAGATGGCGATGGAGATCGATGGAGATGGCTTAGGGGGCACTTCCCCGTCCTGGCAGGGTGCCGTAATAGAGACTTTTTCCCCCGAATCTCCCTTTCGTTGGTGGCGGCGCTACAGAGGTTTTCGTGGATTTCTTCTGGATTCCCTAGGGTTTTTGGGTCGGAGGCTTCTTATAGGCGCAGGAATCAAGGTCGGTGGGGGTCTAGGGGGCCCACACCTCCAGCGCCTGCAGGCTGCCGCGCCTAGGGGTGTGGCCACCTGGCCCCCGCTCTGCTTCGTGGTTCCGTGTTGCTCCAGGAAAAATAATAACTTTGGCTTTTGTCCCGTCCAATTCCGAGAATATTGATTTTCTACCTTTTTGGAACCAAAAACAGAAGAAAACAGGCAACTGGCACTGTGGCAACTTGTTAATAGGTTAGTTCCAGAAAGTGTATAAAAACACCTCAAAGTGTATACAAAGCAAAGCAAAGTAGATACAAAACAAGCATGGAGCATCAAAAATTATAGATACGTTTTCGACGTATCAGTATCCTATGAAGACACATTTTCCTGCTTTGGATTCAAGCTTGTCGGGCTATAACTTCTTTACATGAGCTTTGCAACCCCAAACTTTAAGGAATGACAATTTAGGTTTCTTCCCAAACCATAATTCATACGGTATCGTTTCAACGGATTTAGATGGTGCCCTACTTAAAGTGAATGTGGTTGTTTATAATGCATAACCCCAAAAATGATAACGGTAAATCTGTAAGTGACATCATAGAATGAACCATATCTAAGAGAGTTCGATTATGACGTTCGGACACACCATTATGTTGTGGTGTTCCCGACGGTGTCAATTGTGAAAGTATTCCGCATTTCTTCAAATGCTTGCCAAACTCGTAACTTAGATATTCACCTCCACGATCAGATCATAGAAATTTAATCTTCTTGTTATGTTGATTCTCTACTTCACTTTTAAATTCCTTAAACTTCTCGAAAGTTTCGGACTTATGTTTCATGAAATAGATATACCCATATCTACTTAAGTCATCCGTGAAAGTAAGAACATAACGATAACGACCACGCGATGCTAAACTTATCGGGCCACACACATCAGTATGTATGATTTCCAATAAGTCCGTAGCTAGCTCCATCATACCAGAAAATGGAGTCTTTGTCATTTTTCCCATTAGACATGTTTCGCATATTTCAAGTGATTTGAAATCAAGTGATTCAAGAAGTCCATCAGAATGGAGTTTCTTCATACGCTTTCCTCCAATGTGACCAAGACAATAGTGCCACATATATATAGAATTATCATTTAATTTCAAACATTTAGCTTCTATATTATGAACATGTGTATCACTACAATCGAGATTCAACAAGAATAGACCATCTATCAAAGGTGCATGACCATAAAAGATAATACTCATATAAATCGAACAACCATTATTCTCGGATTTAAACAAGTAACCTCTCGCAATAAACATGATCCAGATATAATGTTCATGCTCAACGCAGGCACCAAATAACAATTATTCAAGTATAAAACTAATCCCGATGGTAGATGAAGAGGGAGCGTGCCGACCGCGACCACATCAACCTTTGATCCGTTTCCAACATGCATCGTCACCTCGTCTTTCTCTAGTCTCCGTTTATTCTGCAGCACCTATTTCGAGTTACAAATATGAGCAACCGAACCAGTATCAAATACCTAGCACTACTACGATTACTAGGAAGATACACATCAATAACATGTATATCGGATATACCTTTCCTCTTGATGTTGCCGTTCTTCAGATCCGCCAAGTACTTGGGGCAATTCCGCTTCCAGTGACCTTCTCCCTTGCAGTAAAAGCACTCAGTATCAGACTTAGGCCCAGCCTTGGTCTTCTTCGCCGGTGCGGTAGCTTTCTTACCGCCGTTCTTGAAGTTTCCCTTTTTCTTAGGCTTGCCTTGCTTCTTGAAATTGGTGGTCTTATTGACCATCAACACTTGGTGCTCTTTCTTGATCTCCACTTCTGCAGACTTCAACATAGAGAAGAGTTCTGGCAACGTCTTATCCATGCGCTGCATGTTGTAGTTCATCACAAAGTTCTTGTAACTTGGTGGTAGTGATTGGAGGACACGATGAATCTCCAAATCATTAGGAATTATTATGCCCAAGCTCTGGAGCTTATTGGCGTGCCCAGACATCTTAAGCACATGCGCACTGATGGAGATGCCCTTTCCATCTTACAGTTAAAGAACTTTTTAGAAGCTTCATAACTCTCAACTTCCGCGTGAGCCTTAATATCATTTTCAGTTTACGGACAATATCATGTGGGTCAAAGTTCTCAAACTTTTTCTGAAGCTCCGATTCCAAACCATACAAGATAGCACAGTGAACTATGGAGTACTGATTCTTCCGAGTATGGTAAACATTTTTCACCTCATCGGTAGCATCATCTGCAGGTGGGTCACCCAGCGGTGCATCCAGCACATATGTCAACTAACCAGCATTGAGGACAATCCTCAAATTGTGGAATCAATACATTGTTTTTCAACTTTTCTTTCTCTAGGAACGCATTAAAATTGATGGTAGGAGCCGCCATTGATCTACAATATATTTTCAATAGTTTAGACTAAGTTTATGACAAATTGAGTTCTAATTAATACTTAAATTAATCTAGGTGAACTCCTACTCAAAACAATATCCCTCACATTGTTTTAGTGATCACACGAACCAAATCCACTACATCAAAACCGATCATCATGAGAGATGATGTAGTTTCAAAGATGAACAACCAACAAGTTCATCATATATACTATATGAATCATGCTTTACCTTTCGGTGATCCGCGTTCCGAGACCATGTATGTACATGCTAGGCTTGTCAAGATTAACCTTAGTTTCTGCATGAGCAAATATAGCTTGCTCCTGTTGTATGCACACGTTGATTCTATCACCCGATCATCGTGTGGTGCTTCGAAACGACGAGTCTAACGGTGCTAACTAAGGATGAACACTTTATTACTTGATTTTTTTGTGAGAGGGATCATCTTATAATGATACTGTCATGATATAACCAATACAATATGCATAAAAGGTTTAACATTACATGCAATTCAAAATATGTGATATGATATGGCCTTTCTTCTTGTGCTTTCGATCTCCATCTTCAAGCACGAACATGATCTCCATCATCACCGGTGTGGTGTCAAGGTCATTGGCACCGCTTCATGGTTGCCGTCCACCAGCATCAACTATTACAACTACTTTGAATAATAGACACGCAGGTCTTAACGAAATTAAAAGACAACCATAAGGCTCCTGCCGGTTGCCGACTTACAATAAGGATCATTGCATATATCATATATAATCACAATCATGGCCGTATCACATCACAGCACACCCCCTGCAAAATAAAGTTAGACGCCTCTAATTTTCTTTGCATATTTTACATGGTTTAGGGCTTTCAATAAGTACCATTCTAACTTACGAACAAGAACCACAACGTTGATGCATGAACTATCAAGTGCTCGTTGTAAATTGAATCTTCACTATGATGGGAGAGACAACCACCCGCAAAGCCACTTATGCAATACAAGTTGCATGTCGAGCGTGGAGCAAGTCTCATGAACGATGTCATGTAAGGTTAGCCCGGACCGCTTCATCCCACCATCCCGCAAGATGCAAAGTACACAAGAATCAATTTATAATAAAAGAACCACCGCCCACAATGACCATTGTGTTCTACTCGTGCAATAGATCTAGATATAGACACGGATCTGATACCACTGTAGGAGTCCGTACCATGGAAAACAAAAAATTTCTATCGCATGATCACACACAAGCCAAGATCTATCTACTAGATTGTAGCAACAAGTCGATAGAGTACTCACCCTCGAAGATTCCAAAGCGGTTAACGAGAGCAGATTCTGGTGGATGATGTAGTCATTCACTTGCCGATCTCAAGATCGCGTATACTATCCTTCCGGCGTCGCGTTCCGGCAGCGCTCCCACAGTTAGTCACACATTCGTTACTCGATGAAGACCTTCCTCTACCTTGTTCCAGCAGGCAGTGGAGGTAGTAGCTCTCTCCTCGCGATTCTGGCAGCACGACGGCATGGTGTCGAAGTTTAGAGGGGAGATCCCGCAAGGCTTAGCCTAAGCCGAAGCGAGAAGATGGAGTAGAGGGGATCCTTGGAAACTAGGTTTAGAGGCCAAGGAGAGGAGGAGGTGGCCGGTGGCGGCGGCGGCGCTAGGTCGGCGACGGCGGCTTGGGTGGCAGCAACTTGGGGCTAGGGTTTTGGTTGTAGTGGAGAGGGGCAGCCCCCTCCCCTCCTTTTATGGGAGGGAGAGGTGGTTTGGGGAGTGGGAGGCCGAGTCCTCCCCCAACTCCTTCTCCTTGGTCGGCGGTGGAGGGTGATATGTTGGAAACGTATCTATATTTTTTGATGCTCCATGCTTGTTTTGTATCTACTTTACTTTGCTTGTCTACACTTTGAGGTGCTTTTTACATGTTTTCTGGTACTAACCTATTAACAAGTTGCAACAGTGCGGATGCTGCTTTTCTGCTGTTTTTGGTTTCAGAAAAGTTAGTAAAGAAATATTCTCAGAATTGGACGGGACAAACGTCAAAGTCAATTACTTTCCGTGGGGAACAAGAAGTCCACAGGAGAGCCAGAGGGGCCAGCCAGGGGGGCCAGACCCACCCCAGGCATGGGGGCAGGTGGGCCCGCGCCTGGCTAGGGTTTGGTGGCCCTGGCTGCCTCCAGGTCTCGCCCCTTCGCCTATAGGAAGCCCCCGATGCATAAACCCTGAGCACCCGATCAGAAATCTACGAAATCGTTTGTAGCCACCGCCACCATCGTCCCTAGATCGGGGGGATATGGAGTTCTTCCCGGCACCCTGCCGGAGGGGATATCATCCTGGAGGCCTTCTCTCCAGTATGATGCGTGAGTAGTTCCACCTTGGACTATGGGTCCATGTAGTAGCTAGATGGTTGTATCTCCTCCTTTGTGCTTTCATGTATAGATCTTGTGAGCTCCGTTCATGATCAAGATCTAATCTATTTGTAATCATGCATGTTGTGTTTGCGGGGATCCGATGGATATTGAGGTTATTATGTTGGTTTGATTAATGGTTTTGTCTTTATGATTCTATCATGTCTGTGTTGTTTGTGATCTTGCATGCTCTCCGTTGCTAGTGTTTATCTTGGCCAAGTAGTTGCTAGTGACTCCAAGAGGGGGTATTTATGCTCGATAGTGGGTTCATGCCTCTAGTTTCCAAGGGAAGTGACAGAAATCTCTTCGGTTATAGATGTGATGTTGCTACTAGGGAGAAAACAACGGTCTCTTGTTCATGGAACATGTGGACTGTTTACCTTACACACTTTTCTTAAAGCAGTTGTCTGTTGCTTGTAACTTAATACTGGAGGGGGTTCGGATGATAACCTGAAGGTGGACTTCTAGTCATAGATGCAGTTGGATGACCGTCTATGTATATTGCTGTATTGCCCAATCAACCTCATAGGATCTTTCTGACTAGTAATTGCATTATTATGCCTTGCTCAGTTCCTATCAATTGCGCCGCTGTGATTTGTTTAACCTTCATGCCATGTTGTTTATCTAAGGAGAGCACCTCTAGTGAACTATGGACCCCGGTCCAATCTTTACCATTGATACATCTTCCACTGTTACTTGTTTACTTGCTGCAAACCATTACCTTCCACACCATACGTTTAATCCTTTGTTACAGCAAACCGGTGAGCTTGACAACCTCACTGATTCGTTGGGGCAAAGTCTTGAGTTTGTGTTGTGCAGGTCTCCGCGTTGCTTGCAACACCTGTGTGACGTTTCCTTCCTCCTACTGGTTCGGTAACCTCGGTTTCTTACCGAGGGAAACTTGCTACTGTGCTGCTTCATACTTTGCTCTTGGGGTTTCCAACGAAGCGTCCCACGATAAGTGGTGGGCGCCATCAAGCTATTTTCTGGCGCTGTTGCCGGGGAATAAAGGGACATCAAACTTCTTCCTCCCCGTCAAGCACCAGCTATTTTCTGGCGCCGTTGTCGGGGAGGCCAAGGATGTCTTCACTAGGGGAGTCCTCCACTTCCTTCCTCTTTACTTTGTTTTTAGTTTGCTTTGTTTTTTTTGCTTGGTTTTGTTTGCCTCTTTTAAAAAAACCCAAAAAAATTAGTCTAGTTTGGTTTGCTTGCCTTATTCAAAAACACATAAAAAATAGTTCCTTCTCTAGCTGCTGCTGTTTTTGGCTTGCCCACCTTTGCCAAAATGAACTCTGCTGAGAACACCAAGTTGTGTGACTTCACTAGCACCAAAAACAATGATTTCCTAAGCACTCCTATTGCTCCACCTGCTCCTGATGCTACCTTTTATGAAATTAAGCCTGCTTTGTTGAATCTTGTGATGAGAGAGTAATTTTCTGGTGCTGGTTCTGATGATCATGTTGCCCATCTTAATAGCTTTGTTGAACTTTGTGAGATGCAAAAGTATAAGGATGTAGATGAAGATATTATTAAGCTTGGGCTTTTTCCTTTCTCCTTGAATGGTTGCTATCTTTGCCTAAAAATAGTATTGATTCTTGGACTAAGTGCAAAGATTCTTTTATTGGAAAGTACTATCCTCCTGCTAAGATTATTGCTATGAGAAGTGACATTATGAAATTTAAACAACTTGATAGTGAACATGTTGCTCCTGCTTGGGAAAGAATGAAATCTTTGGTTAAAAATTGCCCTACTCATAGACTCACTGCTTGGATGATTATCCAGACTTTTTATGCAGGTTTGAACTTCTCCTCAAGAAACCTGTTGGATTCTGCTGCTGGAGGTACTTTTATGGGACTCACTTTGGGAGCTGCAACAAGGCTCCTTGATAATATGATGGTTAACTACTATGAATGGCACATTGACAGAGCTCCACATGGTAAGAAAGTAAATTCTGTTGAGGAAACTTCCTCTTTGAGTGAAAAGATTGATGTTATTATGGATATGCTTGTTAATGGGAAAGGTCCTCTAGATCCTAATAGTATTCCCTTAGCCTCTTTGGTTTCTCAAGAAGAGCAAGTTGATGTGAACTTCATTAGAAACAACAGTTTCAACAACAATGCCTATAGGAATAATTTTGGTAGCAACAACAATTATAGGCCTTATCCTCCTAATAATGGAAACTCCTATGGAAGCTCTTACAATAATGCTAGAAGTTCCCTCTGAACTTGAAGTAATGCTCAAGGAATTTATTAGTAAACAAACCACTTTCAATAAGACTATAGAGGAAAAGCTTTTAACTGTTGAGAAAAATATATCCTCATTGTCTGAAGCTCAAACTTCCTTTGGTTAATAAAATGGCTGCTAAACCTGAAACTATGGAAAACACCTTTGCTACTGCTCATGCCATACAAGTTACTATTGATGAAAATGTCAGGCTGTTAGCTCAACTTCATGCTAAGTGGGAAAGGGAAGCTGAAATTGATAGAAACAATAGTGTGTGCACTATCACCACTAAACCACAAGTAACCCCTATTCCTCCTCCTACTATGCCTACCACTAGTGATGCCAAGTTTGACCTTGATATTGATGGTTGCAATATTTCTGAAGTGATTATGTTCTTGCAAAAGCTTGCTAGAAGTCCTGATGCTAGTGACATGCATGTTGCCTTTACCAAACACATTACATATGCTCTTGTTAAGATTAAGGAAGAAAAGCTAAAACACAAAGCTTATATTCCTAGGAAAGTAGAAGATAGTTGGGAACCCATTATTAATATGCAAGTGAATGACTTTGATCTCAAAGCTTCATGTGATCTTGGTTCTGGTGTCTCTATTATGCCTAGGAAGATTTATGAAATGCTTGATTTGCCAACATTAGAAGATTGTTAGTTGAATGTCCCACTCAATGATAATGCTGAGAAGAAACTCATGGGGAATATTAATGATGTTCTTATTATGGTTAACAATGCTTATGTCCCTGTTGATTTCTATGTTTTGGATGTTGAATACAATGCTTCTTGTCCTATTACTTTGGGAAGACCTTTTCTTAGAACAGTTGGTGCCATCATTGATATGAAAGAAGGAACCATCAAAAATCATTTTCCATTCAAGAAAGGTATTGAACACTTCCCAATGAGGAGAGAGAAGTTGCTCTTTGCTCCTCCTTTGAAAGCAAGGTTTGATGTTAATGCTTCTTCATTTGAAAATACTTGATTCTTCTTGCTTCTTGTGCCTAACTTAAAGGCGTTAAAGAAAAGTACTTGTTGGGAGATACCCAATAGTTTCCTTGAGTCTTGGAAGTTATTACTTCTATAATAACCTCTCCTTATCCTTTTTGTTTGCTTTTTGTGCCAAGAATGACCTCTAATGAGAGGGAAGTAGGATTTGGGGAGTTGTTGTCCCGAAACAGATTTCTGTCCTCCACCAAAAATATTTGTGAGGAGGCTCTGTAACTCGGTTTGAGCTAAAAATTTATGAGTAAATCCCCTAGTATGTTAGTTAACTTTCGTAGGTATAACACTTTTTTATTTGAGCAACACAAGATGTTCGAAAAAATCGTTTCTACCTGCTGGTCTGTTTTGACAGATTTCTGCCATTATTTGTATTTGCTTCTTATTGATTCCTTTTTGAGCTCTCTTCAGGTAAACTGAGATTTTTGAAGGAGTTACTACAGTAGCTTGTGTTTTTAGTGAAAATACTTGATGTTCCAAAGCTTTGCCAGTGGTCTACTATCTTTTGAATAAGCTAATGTTGCTAATGAAGATTGTGTGAAGGAAAAATTTCAGGTGTAGAGAGAGAATGATGCAATGAGATGAAGAATGGAAAAAATCTCAAGCTTGGGGATGCCACCATGGTGTCACCCCAAGAAATATCCAAGAGGTACAAGCGTCAAAGCTCGGGGATGCCCAAGGCATCCCCTTCTTCATCAATAAAAAGCTCAGGTCTGTCTAGACGCCTCGTTTTTATTGTTTCATGCACAATTGTGTTGTTCTTGGAGCGTCTTAGTTTTTGTTTGCTTTGATTATTTTGTTTAGTTTTCTTAAGTAGTTTGGACCCCCGTTCTCACTGTGTTGTTTTGCAAATAAGTTTGCTTGGTGTTTGGAAAGGAGTAGTAAGTTCTTGCTTGAAGTGCAAGAGGAGCTTGCATTGACTGTGACTTAGACTTTAGCATGACATGCTAGGTGTTGTTTTAACCTTATGCTTAGTGATTATTGTTGTAGCATGTCTTGTTCCAAACAATTGGGATTTCTTAGTGATTTTCTTATGGATTTAATTCAAGGTCTTAATTTGTCTTCTAAATAATTTTACTATTATTTAGTTTAGGCAATTTGTCTTTATTTAAATAAAATTGAATATGGTTCAAAGCCCATATAGTTTTATTTAAATAATCTTTTACTTATTTTTATTATTTAATAACTTCAATTTGTTCATGGATTTGGCCAAGATTTAATTTGGCTTTTAAATATTCCTTATTTATTTCTTTCTTTCTTTATCTTATAAAATCCATATCTTTTTATTTATAGATCCAAATTTGGTGATTCCAATTTGTATGATTTTATTTAATATTTGTTTATCCTTTTAAATATCTTTAGGATTATTTTTCTCACAATTTGGTATGGATTTTAGATATGAGCTTTATTAGCTTTGGAAATTATTTCCTTTCATCTTATTAAATTCATAATTTTTATCCATGGCTCCAAATTAAATGAAACCAATTTCTATGGTTTTATAATATTTTAGTTTATCATTTTTATCATTTTAAAATGATTGTTGCTGAATTTTTATATGGATAGAATCCATAGTCTTAGAGAGATCTTGGAAATGATTTTTTTCTTCCATTAGGGTTTTAGGGTTTTGGTTTATTTTCCCAAGTTTAAATTTCAAGATACATTCATTGATGAATGCATTTCACTTGATTGAAATTTGTTGGATTCCTTTTATTCAAATTTTATTCAGGAAGGGTTTTGATGTTTTCATTTAGAAGCAAAAAGTTTCTTTTCACCCTAAATTTCAACAATTATTTATTTTGTTTATTTATTTTTCACCATAAACCCTAAACCCTAATCCACAAAGATTGCAAGCTTGAGTTCCTTCTATAATATCATCCTTGATATCATTGTTGTCACAATCTCCTTGGGAAGAGTTGCTTATCATGTTGATCATTTGATTTGTCATCCTTTGCAACAATTGGGATTGGATTTCCAATTTTTTTTGCATGGTTGGGTCTAACTCATTGTTGTTGGCTAAAAACTGAGTTGTCACTTGATTCAACTGGGCTTGGTTTGCTAGAAGTTGTTTTCTCATGTGCATATCTTGGTTGATGTTATCACCATTCTTGATGTTGGAGTCTCTTGGAGAAGTCATCTGTTTGGGTTGGATTGGGATTAGAATAGGCAAAAATTTCTAGGGAAAGAATTCTACTCACACACAACAAATCACACAAGCAATGTTCAAGCAATCACAATCAAACATTCCACTCAAACAACAAAGTTCAAACATATTTTTAGGCAACAAAATATTTTTGCTACACCACATAAGTTGGTGTGTTTGATCTAAACTAAACATTAGTATGGTGGTCCAACTATATGGTTTTCTTGAGATCATTCCATTCTTCTTAGTTGTTGCTTCATGAATAAGATCATGGCTTCCTTGGAAAAATTCTTGTATCTTGGTCACTGAGCTTCAAAGGTGATGATGGTTCCTTCTAAGTTGTGTTTCCTTAGTCTTCAAGTCTTGAGTAACATTCTTGTCTCACTTGTAGTCCTTAGTGATATCCAAGTTGAAGTCCTTGGTGATGTTGTAGTTGAAATCATTTGAGTTGGTGAAGTCCTTTGCTTATGTTGAAGTCTTTGCTCATGGTGGAGGCTTAGTCCATCAAGTTTGAAAAGGAAGAGATGTAGAATCAAAACCAAAAAGATCGAGGAAAGAGTTTACAAGATTGTGTGTAAACAAGTTTTGAACAAATACAACTCCTATCTTTCTAAGGGGTTTTGTCCAAGTCCTAGGGTTACAAATCCTACAGGCAACACAGTGCTCTGATACCATCTGTAGATGTCCCAACCTTTAATAAGGCAGAGATCCCTGTGTTTACAATGCTAGTCCCTGGATCAATAGCTAGCATCCACGGTTTAAGATGTAATATCAAGAAACAAAGGTCATAATACAACTTTATAACCAGGAATAAAATAATTCATTACATCTTACATAGCTCATTTCGCTATCTCATTACAATGCAACAGAAATAACTATGTAGCATGGAGTCCTTCATCTTCAAAGTGACACAGGCAATCATGTTGGTTGTAGACTTGTAATCCTATTCAACACACTTCACTAACATCAAACAAACCTGCAACATAATAAGTTACAGCCACAAGGGTCAATACATTTGAATTGTATTGGCAAATGATACTATGGTAGTATAGTGGTATCTATCATCTATATGCATTTGGCTAAGTGGAGCTTAGGCTTGCATTGCTCAAAATAGATTTTTCCTTATCATTTGAAAACACTAAGTTTTTGTTTGTCAAAATCACCCAAGGCATCTACCAATAGAAATTGGTGATCCTTTAACCCTTGTTCAACGACAAGTTTTTTTAACTTAAAAATTGGCATGAGGAGATCCTTGATAGCTTCCATGTCTTGATGCTCAAATTGTCCATTATCGGGGACACGACGAGGTGGTGCACTTTCCCCACAAGACTCGACATGCATCGAGACAAGATCTTTTAGAAGCCTACCCTTAGACCAAAATGGACGCGCTCCAAACCTATCACCCCCTACCACCAACTGTCCATCTGGCTAAGTTATTGCAACCTATATGATCCAGGAAGAGCCCATAATGCCATGTGGCTGCACTTGAAGCTTCTCAACATTTGACATCTCAAATCTCTTTGTTCCTGGGTGGCATTCCACAAGTGAGATACACTAGGTTAAGCCATAAATATGGGCCCTGTGTAACCAGTCAACACAAACCATTCTTTCCATTCCACCTAGATGATTCATTCACATAGTTGTTTTATTAAACAAAACACAAGTCCTTGACTTAGAAATATTTCATAGCATGAATATAATCCACCATTGTTTTCTACTAATTATGCTAAGCATGATAGTAGTAGGAATATCAACTTAGGGAAAATTCTACTAAGGCATCATCTACTAGGATTTCCCATGGCATAACATACTTAGTAAAAATTCCATGCAAGTCCTACTCAAAAATATCACTAATGCATAGTGAAAATAATGGGACAAAAGTATGAAGCACCACTTGCCTTTTTAGTAGATAATATAGATTCACTCCTTGATCTTGCAATTGTCACACTCTTCAAATTTCACTACAATTCAATCAAGGCACAAATTCAATCTAGCATTCAAACAATTCATCACATAAAATAAAGAAAACAAAACAATGCATGCAAGCATGCAAAAGATTGTTTTATTTGGAAAGGTGGTTTCTAATAGGCTATAAACATTTTAAAACACCTATTGGTCATTTATAAAAGTGGCAATAACCATTTAAAATCAAGTTAGTGAAAATGGCCATTCAAATCATTTTTGTTTTGCTAGAAATGATTTAAATCAAAGTAATAATTTACAGTGTTTGACAAATATATTTTTAAACACAAATGTTAGTGTTTTAAGGTCAAGTGTTTAATATTAAACCATTTGCAAAAGGTTTCATCTAAAAACCATTTTTAAATCAAAGCAATATTTTATTTTGATGGAAATGCCTTTAATCAAAGTAATAATTTTCTAGGTGTCGTGGGAATGGTCACGGCAGATGCTGCAATCGGCAGCGAGTAGTAGAACGAAGGGCAAGGGCGGCCAGCCATCTGCGGTGCGAGATGAGGGCGGAGACACAGGGTTTTACCTAGGTTTGGCCCCCCGGAGGGTAAAGACCTACTCCTGCTAGATTGTATTATGATGGTGGTACACGCCCTAGTATAGGCACCTCCCCTGTGAGTTTGGCCTCCCATCCATGACCAACTGTCATCTTGGGTACTGCACAGGTGGGCAATCTTCACAAGGTAGCCTCAGCTCAGACCTTGGCCGCGAGGGAACCCATACTAAGGTATATAAGTTTCCAGTCAAGCCCTACCCAATTTTCGGGTATTGTGGTTGTACGGTAAAATTGGAATGGTATCATATCCAGACAACCATCATTTTTATCAAGGGCTAAGGCTCATGCCTCAACATTTTCATCATCAAAATCATCTGGTGTTCGAGAACACATGTCAAAACATTTCAGTAGAATGACTCATCATTCTAAGGTTTTCATAACCATTTCCACCAAGTATTCCCATCTAAAGTTGATCAAGTTTTATGCTTAGCACTAGCATATACAAGTGGGGGTAAGCACTAATGAGGGGTGGTAAACATGTGGAGATTAATTAAGTTCAATCTCATGCCTTAGGATGACATCAAGATTATCTAACTTAGGCCAAATTTAATACTCTTTATGCTAACTTCCAATATCCTTCTAGTATCTACAAGTTACTATGTAAACTCTAAGAGAAAGCTTTGATAAAGAAATAAAGTATAGAGCTTGTAAGTAAAACTAGGATTGGGTATCATCAAATGTGTCTAACTAAGCATGCTTAATGCATTGCCTAGGTTATCTAACTTTCATAGTTGCAAGTGTTATCTTGCAAGGTTTCAAGTATTGGCTTGCATAAGTATCAGTATAAGCTTTCCTTAAGCAGAGCAGTGGTTGAAGTTCTCCTCGGCTTCTTCCTCGTAGTATCCTCCTTCCTGCTCGTATCCTTGGTCGGTACTAGCGTCTATAAATAAATACGATGTACACAATCACGAAACAATACTTAACTATTTTCAATAATCACACAAAGGTGTGCTATATATGATCTAGCATCATCACTTAACATTACAAGATTAAAGATTTTGTCTTATTTATTTTAATTTGAGAAAAGTAATTTCTACTCATTGAAAAACTACTTAAGATTTAATATTCTCCAACTCAAACATGGGATCATGTTGACACATGTCATCACCACATATTTCGGTCCATGGGAATGTGATTTAAAATGGTGTCACAATTTAATAAGGTTTAACCTTTTATTTAAATAAATAAAGTGACTAGAAATGCCTATGTGGCATTCTTTTATTACTTGAACATTATTTCTGTAAGTAAACCCATATGTTTTTTTATATTCTGAAAGGTATGAACAAATGTGATTTTTGAGAGTTGGAATCAACTCAAAAGCTCTTATGGTTGAATTTTGAAAAGTGTTTGAATGCAGAAAAGCTTCTAACTTGTTATTTTTACCAAGGTTGATCTACAGATCCAATTGATTTGAATCCAACGGGCTTGGATTAATAATTTCAGTACCTTTCTAACAAAATTGGTTTCATGCATTTTGGTTCATTGAATCGAGCTAGGTTGATTTTTGAATCTATGTACAGAACTGGTTTGAAATTAAATGGAAAAATCTAAATTTAAACTGCTGGGTCACGCAGGAGATGCTAATGGGCCGGCCCAGTGTCACTCCGCAGCGCGGGGCTCAGTTGACAGGGGGGTCTACCAGCCAGCGGCTCATAACGCGCGAAGCGGTACGAGGCTGTGTGGGTCGTTGGATTAGAGTGGGGATCGAAGGCTGGGGATCGTCGTCGACGATGGACCTGTCGCCGGCGAGCTCTAACCCTAGCGGCTCGGTGGGGTGCATAGGGGGCGTACCAGGGCTCCAGCAATGACGGCGAGGCGGGCAAATGAACGGGTGGTCGACGGCGAGCTCAGGGACGGTCGAGGAAGCTCCGGTGGTGGTCGCAATCAGCGGCGCCCTTCTCCTCCAGAGGCGGCCTACTCCGGTGCAATTCCGGTGAGCTGCTGCTCCCCGTGCTCCGGATAGAGGTGTGGGACGATCAGTGAGGTGAGGGGAGTGGAATGGTGTGCTGCAAATGGCTGGGGGTGGCCTCCTTTTATAGGCTCGACGGCGAGACCGAGAGGGATGGGCAGGCGACGGTGGCGACATGGCTACGGGCTGCTAGAGCCATGGCTGAGGTTGGCGATTGATGCGCGGTCTCCTGGCGATGCTCTAGGAATTCAATGCGGGCTTAGGGGCGGTGGTAAACGATCGGGCGAGGCTGGCGCTCTGAGCGGCAGAGGCAGCGTCTTCGACAGCGAGCGGTGGCTGTGGGGCGTTGGACGGCGAACGGGGGTGTCTAGCATGTTCCTTGGGTCGTGGTGACGCGGTGGGCACGGGCTGCAATCGAGGGGCGGCATGTGCACGCGTGCCGGGTGCGGCGCTCTGGCGCGTGCTCGGCATGTTGTTGTGGCACTGGGCGCGGGGCATTCTCGGTGGTCTATGGCTTGCCTTGGCTCGGGAAGGGGATAGTGGGCGGCGATGAGGTGCTGGCTAGCTCCCAGACATGGCGAGAGAGGGGAAGGTGGTCTGCTACAGCGGCGACCAAGTTGGCCGGCGAGGTGGGCTCGGTTTGGCCATGGCCATGCTGCTAGGAGGTAGGGGGTGGGTTAGTTAGGTCTTGGTTTGATCCAGGGGGGACAATGTGATCAATTGAATGTTAAATGGGAGACAGGTTTATCTAGCACACTATTTGAAATAGTGAAATTGATTTGGTTTAAATTCTGCCTGCCAAGTGTTTGATGAAATGGCCGCAAGAAACTTCTTTTTGAATTTTGAAAAGATTTTTGGTGGGTGTGCTAGGCATGAGCTGGAGATTCTGTGGGTGCTTGGGTTTTAAAAATTGAGCTTGTTTGAGTGGTTTTTAAAATAGTAGGATCTTCCCATATGAGATAGATTCAATTTTAAACTGTCATTTAAACTTAGCGTTTGAGTGTTTTTGGAAGATCACAGTGGGCCTTGGTACCTTATTATGTGTACTAACAAGGGGTGCAAAGATCCACAATTGTTTCTGGTAAGTTTTGAGTGCTAGGAATAGCCAAAGTAGGCATGATAGTTAATTTGGCAAAAATGACCATTCACTTCATTTATTCAGTTTGAGTTGTTTTTCTTTGGGAAATGTTTGGGCATGATTTAGATGATGTTTATTTCACCTAAGAATCATTTTACAAGAATTGAATCATAGAACCATGGCAATTCAAAAGAACTCCTAATTTAAATACACATACATATGAATGCTTTCATATTTTGAGATGGGAAAGTTTTTGTTAACCCTAAATTTGATGATTAGAGTTTGCTGATCCATGTTTAATATTTTTGGGATGTTACAAACCTTCCCCCCTTAAACAAAATCTCGTCCCGATATTTGAAAAAGGACGAAAAATATTACCTAGGATTTAAAGATATCTGGGAACTCCGTCCTGATGTGATCTTCTCGCTCCCAGGTAGCTTCTTCTTCTGTGTGGTTGCTACACTGAATCTTGAGAAACTTGATGCTTCGGGTCCTGGTAGTTCTAAAAGCTTCTTCCAAAATACGGATGGGTACTTCGGGATAGGTCAAGTCATCGTTGATCTCTATGGTCTGATGATCAATATTCTTGAACACCTCAATCTTCTCCGGAACTTCGAGGAATTAAGAAGTAATGAGATATGGAACACATTGTGCACGGCTGACATTTCTTCTGGCAGTTCCAATTGATATGGTACTTCTCCTCGACGGTTTAGAATCCTGAAGGGTCCGATATATCTGCGAGCTAACTTTCCCTTCAGTTGGAAACGCTGCATTCCTTTTAATGGCGACACTTTAAGATACACAATCTCTCCGATATTGAAAGCGAGGTCTCGACGTCTCTTATCAACGTAACTCTTCTGTCTTGATTGGGCGGTCTTGAGGTGCTCATGAATCTTATGAACTTTCTCTTCTGCTTCTCGTAGGATGTCGGGTCCGAAAATCTGACTCTCTCCTACTTCCGACCAATTCAAAGGGGTGCGGCACTTCCGTCCATACATGAGTTCAAATGGGGCCATTTGCAAACTAGCTTGATAACTGTTGTTGTATGAAAATTCTGCAAATGGTAGACAGTCTTCCCATTTAGATCCATAATCTAACACACATGCTCTCAAAATATCTTCGAGTATTTGATTTACTCGCTCTGTTTGTCCGCCGGTCTGAGGGTGATAAGCTGTGCTGAAGTCTAGTCGGGTTCCTAAACCTTCTTGGACTTTTTTCAAAATCTCGAGGCGAGCTGAGTTCCTCGATCAGATACGATGTTCTTGGGGACTCCGTGCAAACTGACGATTCTAGCGATGTATAACTCCGCTAGCTTCAAACTCTGATATGTGGTCTTGACTGGTAAGAAATGGGCAACTTTGGACAATCTGTCAAATATGACCCAAATAGAGTCATTTCCCCTACTAGAAGTAGGCAATCCGGTGATAAAGTCCATTCCAACAGAATCCCATTTCCATTCCGGAATCTGCAATGGTTGCAACAATCCTATGGGTCTTTGATGTCCCGCCTTGACTCTCTGACATATATCACACTTGGCGATATAGCTTCTGATTTCTCTCTTCATCTTATGCCACCAAAATTGTTCCTTCAAATCCTGATACATCTTCGTTCCTCCGGAGTGGATAGAATAAAGAGTATCATGGGCCTATTTCAAAATCACTTCTTTCAATTCTGAATCTGCTGGTACACAAAGACGTCCTTTGTACCACAGAACTCCTTCTTCGTCTTCGGTAAATCCAGGTACTTTGCCTGTACCGATACAACGCTTGATTCCGTCGATGCTAGCATTTCCTTTTTGTGCCTCCTTGATCTGGCTGATCAAAGTGGGTTGAAGTTCTATGCTAGCCAAAAATCCTTCACTCACTAATTCCATTTGGAAATCTTCCATCTCCTTGTGCAAACTTGGTTGCTCCTTCAAAATCATGGAGTTCAAGCGGCACAGCAATCTGCTAAGGGCATCTGCTACCACATTGGCTTTACCGGGGTGATAGTGAATGTCCAGGTCGTAATCCTTGATTAGCTCAATCCATATTCTCTGTATCATATTCAGCTCCTTCTGAGTGAATATATACTTCAGGCTCTTGTGATCCGAATAAATATCACAACGGTTTCCCATCAAGTAATGCCTCCATGTCTTCAGGGCTAGAACTACGGATGTGAGCTCGAGGTCATGGGTTGGGTAATTCTATTCATGTTGTTTCAGTTGTCGAGATAGATAGGATATAACTTTTCCTTCTTGCATTAGCACACATCCGAGACCGATCTTGGATGCATCACAATACATGTCAAAGGGCTTCGTGATATCCAGCATGATTAAGATTGGAGCTGAAATCAGTCTTCTCTTGAGTTCTTGAAAACTCGCTTCACATTTGTCCGTCCATTCAAACTTCTTGTCCTTCTTCAGCAATTGGGTCATGGGTCTGGCGATACTCGAGAATCCTTCTATGAACTTGCGGTAGTATGCCGCCAATCCGATAAATGCACGAACTTGGGTTTGGGTAGTTGGGGCTTGCCAATCTTCGACATCTTTCACCTTTGCAGGGTCAACGACAATTCCTCCGGCTGATACGATATGTCCGAGAAATCCTACCTCCTGTAACCAGAATTCACATTTGCTAAACTTGGCATACAACTAATGCTCTCTAAGGGTTCCAAGAATGGTCCTTAGGTGTATCTCATGTTCTTCTTCTGATTTGGAATAAATCAGAATGTCATCGATGAAAGCAACGATAAACTTATCCAGGAAGTCCATAAAAATCGTATCCATGAGATTCATGAAATAAGCGGGGGCATTGGTTAATCCAAAAGACATGACAGTATACTCGTATAATCCATATCTGGTGGTAAAGGCAGTCTTGGGAATATCCTCTGCGCGAATCTTGAGTTGATGATAGCCAGTTCTAAGATCAATCTTAGAAAACACCTTGGAACCAGTCAACTAGTCAAACAGATCTTCTATCTTGGGCAATGGGTACTTGTTCTTGATAGTGACATCATTCAACTTCCGATAATCCATACACAAACGATTACCTCCATCTTTCTTGTCCACAAACAAAACAGGTGATCTCCATGGTGACACACTTGGTTGAATCAATCCAATTTCCAGCATGGCATCCAGTTGCTTCTTCCGCTCGCTAGTTCGCACGGGTTCATACTATATGTTCTTCTGGCTATGGGTCCTGCTCAGGATTAGTTCAATGATAAACTTGATATCCTGATCTGGGGCATACCGGCAAAACATCTGGAAATACATCGGGTATTCATGCACTATCCGGACTTGGTCAATGGTAGGTTGGGCTATACTCTTGTTGCACTTGAATTGACGAGGTAAGGTTTCGATACATGCTCGATCGATATTCCTACTGCATCGGTCATGGTTATGGCTTTCTTGGCACAGTCAATTAATCCTTTATGTTTGGACATCCAATCCATTCCTAGTACTACTTCCAAACCTTTAGTTCCGAGTACTATTAGATTAGCATAAAAATCTATGCCATGGATTCGGATAGGAACAACTTTGCAAATTTGCCTAGCTTTGGTGGTTGAACCAGGGATTTGAACAATCATAACATGCTTCAGTTTGGTTGGTTGAATCTTACTAGTGCATGAAAATTCTTCGGTGACAAATGAGTGCGATGCTCCAGAATCAAACAACACTCTTGCAAGTACTGAGTTAATAGAAAACATACCCAACACGACGTCTGGCACTTCCTAGGCTTCTTCAGCATGCATGAGAAAAAGACGGTCGTTGCGGTTGAGCGAATTCCCTGGGGCAAACCTTCTTCCGAGCTGAACACGACGCTGTTGCTGAGCTGGGGCATTTGCATTGGGGGCTACGACATTCTTCTTGGGGCACTCATTGGAGTTGTGACCCTTGGTTCCATAGTCATAACAAGTCACTTGCGACTTGTCCTTCGCTGCAACAGGCACATCATTGCTTCCAGTCCTTGGGGCAGTGTTGGTGTTGGTGGCGGCATTGTTGTTGTCGAACTTGGGTGGTGCACGGTTGAAATTGCTAGAGTTGCCGGGGTTGTTGTGGTTTCCTCCGGGCCTTGGGTTTCCACGGTTGGGATAGGTCGGACGGTTCATCGGGGGTCTGTTGGTTCTCAGGGCAAATCCTGAAGATGGGTTGGGGCAATACTTTGGGGTATGGTGGGTTCCGGGGTGATGCATCATGCGGTGCTTGCGGTTCTCATTGGCTTGGTTGATCTTTCCTTCCATCTGGATGGCAGAGTCGACTAGGGCTTCAATATCAGCAAAGGGGATATTGACCATCTGCATCTCATCATGCAGACCGTTCAGGAATCTCTCTTTCTTCTTGGCTTCAGTGTCGATCTCATCCGGGCATACCTAGCTAATGACAAGAATTTGTCACAGTATTCCACCACGGTCATCCTTCCTTGCTTCAGTTCCCTGAATTCATCTCTCATCCTTTTGATCAAACCCGATGGCACATGGGTTCTGCTGAACTTGACCTTGAATTCATCCCAGGTCATCATCTAACCTCCGGTCATTGCACGAACGCTTTTCCACCATTCTCTTGCATCTCCGGCTAGATAGTGGGTGGCAAACAAAACTTTCTCATTAGCTTCCACTTCGGCGACTTCCAGATTGTTCTCCATGGTCTGCAGCCAATCATCTACATCTAAGGGTTCCTCTGACTTAGTGAAAACAGGTGGATTGGTGTTCTGGAAATTCTTGAGCTTAGATCAATGGTTGTCCTGATTTCCTTGGCCTTGAATGTTGTTGGCCATCTGAGCTATGTGTTGAAGGGTGGCTAGGTTGGCTTGACGTTTGGCTCTTTCAGCTTCGCGGTCAGAAACCAACATTTGCAATATGTGCAACATCGGGTCCAGGGATGAACCACTTCCTCCACGAGGCATCTGAAGATTGAGATAGATCATGAGAAAAGAGGGAAATTTCTAAGGTTCCGGGACTTTGGAAAGTTTTTAAAGTTTGACTCAGATTTTCTAGCAACTTGCTTTTCATTCATTCATAGCACACGATACAACACACACCACAACAAAGGAAAACAGATGGTTTTAAGAACCATTCTGGAAACTATGATACACTGGGACCGAATAAGGCTCACTAACGCTAGTGCTCAAGTGCTACTACTCCTTGGAGTCAGTGTACTCATCATCCTCATCATCATCGTCGTCATCGATGAAGGCGAAATCCTCCTCATCGGTGAAGAAGTCCATGGCCTGATCCTCCAGAAAGTCATCATCATCGCTGAGATAGGAGTATGGGTTTCCACGAAGGTCTTCTCCGACATTCTCCCTTTCCTCCAACTGCATGTCTCTCTCATGGATGGTCTCCTCCAAATCCGTGATACGGTGGCGAAGACAGGCAATGATGCGCTCCTTCTTGTCGAGCTGACGACGACGAGACTTGCGATCCTTCACTAGCATGGCGAGGGTCTGATCCTTATTCTGGGCGATGGCAGACTTGTGGTTGGAGTAGTCACGGGCATTGTCCAGTGCCTGCTAATGATCATACATCATGAAGCTAAGGTGGTCCAACTGAGTCTTCAGCTCGGGGTGATGTGGGGCTTCCAGTGGCTGTCCCATAGCATCACGCCTTGGATAGAACTCAAAGTGGGTACCCTTGATCTGATTGATACTCTGCCCACATAGACGGGCAAGAGCTTCCTGCATGACCCTGGCAAGTCCATCGAGCAGTGGGAGGTTCAATCTTTCCTCGGAGACTTGCAATAACTAGCCACTGCATATTTTCCCCTCCTTGATCATTGAGCTGAGCTCCGAAGAACTCGGTATGCGGACGCTTCAGAAGTTCCGACAGCTGGTCCAGGTCACGCTCAAAGATGAGTTCCCCTCCATTCCCCAACTGATAAAACTTGCTATACTTCACGTCCATCTATAAGAATATAGGATGAGTAAGTTAGTAGAGTGATCAAGTGTGTCAACTTTTATGTATTTTGCAAGAATTTTTGAGGAACATGAATTTTTATGAAAGAATCAAAGTGATAAGAATGAGAATAAGTTTTTATAAATACTCGCTTCCTTTGGTTTTGAAACTAAGTTTTTGATTCAGACGTCCATTCTAACTAGGGTCTCCTATGGTCAAGATGGCTCTGATACCAACTTGTCAACACCCGGATTTTTAATCCCAGATGCATGTTATGCCATACATCGCAATCCTAGGATTACCATTTTTGCGAGACATAACAGATTTGGATACCACAGTACATCATCCATTACAAACCATACATAAGGTCTTACACAAATAAGGATCTCATGATCCAGTTCTTAATACAACTCAAGCAGCGGAATAACGTAATAGTAACGATAGCGTAGGCGAAGCTCCATCTTCGGGGCCACATGCAACGCTGACGATGGGAGATGATCCTAGTTGTCGTAACCTTCCTGCGGTCCATCATCCTGGTACTCCTCTTCATAGTCTGGCCATGGGAATAGTCCGGGACAAAGCCATGAGTACTCTTTAAGTACTCGCAAACTAATACTAACAAGTTAAGAGGGTTTTTGTAGTAGGATACTAAGCTCTAGGGTTGTTTTGCAAAAAGCCAGATTTACCTCTACTAAGTTCAGAAGCAAATAAAGCTAGTTGAAGTTTTATAACACCTAAGTGGGAACTTGAATTTTATATCACAACCCTGTTGTGGTCAAGTCAAAGTCTCAATTCATTTCCTAAGTCATTTTGAAAACATCTGACGGGGAACAGATGGCCATCTAATCTGTCCATAATCATGGACGCGGCTATTCGAATAGTTCGACACTCTGCGGAGATTGTACACTTTCACCACAACATTCGATACATCCGTCAGGAACAAATCCTGAATTCACCATACTCAGTATGCGGATAATCAATCCTAACCTTTCAATTACACGCCCTAGTATAGGCACCTTGAAGGGTTTTGCAGCATAGTAAATCAAAAAAATTCTACGGATGTGAACGGGAAAGCCAAGATCTAATCTAGGAGATGCAAACAATGAGGGGGGAATATATGAGATCTTCATACCCTTGAAGATTCGCACAGCGGAACGTTCGTTGTAACGTGGGTGACGTAGTCATACTCGCTTCTCCTCCTCGCGATCTGATCCGATCTAACACCGCAAGTGGCGATGCCTTCGAGAGATGCACACGTGCGGCACCTCGATGTTTCCTCCTTTCTCGTTCCAACAAGTATGGTGGAGAGATGGATTGGATCTACAACGCGATGGCGCGGTGCAAGTGGTGGAGAGTTTCTGCAGCAGGGCTTCGCCTACGTGCAGTCGGGAGGGAGAGAGAGAGGAGGGCAGCAGGGCGGCTAGGGTTGTGGAGGAGCTGTGGGGGGAGGGTGCGCCCCATCCCTCTATATATAGAGGGGTGGGCGCCAACCCTAGCCCCTCCCCCAAGCCCTAGGCCGGCGGCCAAGGAGGGAGGAGTGGGGGGCAAGTTCCCCCCTTCTAGAAGCGTTCCTAGGGTTTGCCCTAGGTCTGGCCGGCTGGGCCCTATGGGGCCTTGTGCCCCTGGCCCAATGCGGCCAGGGCACTCCCTCATAGGACCATGCCCCCTCCCGGCAGGTGGGGCCATGTTGGTCCTCCTCCGGAAGGTTCTAGAAGCTTCCGGTACAATACCGATTAACCCGAAACAATTCCGAACTCCAAAAACTGCATTGCCTTATATGAATCTTATTCTCCGGACCATTCCGGAACATCTCGTGATGTCCTGGATCCCATCCGAGACTCCGAACAAAAACTCATAAACCAATTATCCAATCTATCCTAGCGTCGAGACACGTTAAGTGTGTGACCCTTCAGGTTCGAGAATATGCAGACATGATCTTCTATCAATAATCAACAGCGGGGTCTGGAAACCCATATTGACTCCCACACATTCATCGATGATCATATCGGATGAACCACGATGCCAGGATTCAATCAATCCCATATATATATATATATTCCCTTCGTCTCGCGATATTTTACTTGCCCAAGATTTGATCGTCGGTACCGTTATACCTAGTTCAATCTCGTTCACAGCAAGTACTTTACTCGTTCCGTAATCCGATATCACTTTGTGAGTAACTCCTTAATCACATGCTTGCAAGCGGTGTTGATATCTATTACCGAGTGGGCCCGAAGTATATCTCTCCGACTTGGGAGGGAAAAATCCCATCTCGATACATACAACCCAACAGGTACTTTCCGATCACCTGAGAGACACCTTTATGATCACCCTCTCATAGGATGACGTTTGATGACCTCAAAGCTTTCTTCCGATACCAGGGAGTTGTATTATCTCATGGTCTAAGGAATACAATATTTGACATAGGAAAAGCTTCGCAAAGATGAACACGATGACACGATCTAATTGCTCCGCTTAGTTTGGATCTGTCCATCATATCATTCTCCCAATGATATGATCTCATTATTAATCGACAACTCATGTCTATGGTTAGGAAACCTTAACCATCATTAATGAGCTAGTCCATAGAGGCATACTAGGGACACGGTGTTGTTCACAAACCACACAAGTATTAAAGTTTCCGCTTAATACAATTCTAGCATGGAATATAAACTTTATCATGAACAAGAATTATAATAATAACATCTTTATTATTGCCTCTAGGGCATAATTCCAACAGTCTTCCCCTGTTCTGGTGGGGTGCATAGGGGGCGTACCAGGGCTCCAGCGACAACGGCGAGGCGGGAAAACGAACGGGTGGTCGACGTCGAGCTCAGGGACGGTTGAGGCAGCTCCGAGGGTGGTCGCAATTAGCGGCGCCCTTCTCCTCCGGTGCAATTCCGGTGAGCTGCTGCGCCCCGTGCTCCGGCTAGAGGTGTGGGACGATCAGTGAGGTGAGGGGAGTGGAATGGTGTGCTGCAAATGGCTGGGGGTGGCCTCCTTTTATAGGCTCGACGGCGAGACCGAGAGGGATGGGCAGGCGACGATGGCGACATGGCTACGGGCTGCTAGAGGCATGGGTGAGGGTGGCCATCAACGCGCGGTCTCCTGGCGATGCTCTAGGAACTCAATGCGGGCTTAGGGGCGGTGGTAAACGGTCGGGCGAGGCTGGCTCTCTAAGCGGCAGAGGCGGCGTCTTCGATGGCGAGCGGTGGCTGTGGGGCGTTGGACGGCGAACGGGGGTGTCTGGCGTGTTCCTTGGATCGTGGCGACGTGGTGGGCACGGGCTGCGGTCGAGGGGCGTCATGTGCACGCGTGCCGGGTGCGGCGCTCTGGAGCATGCTCGACATGTCGCTGTGGCACTAGGCGTGGGGCGTTCTCGATGGTCCATGGCTTGCCTTGGCTCGGGAAGGGGACAGTGGGCGGCGGTGAGGTGATGGCTAGCTCCCAGACATGGCGAGAGAGGGGGAGGTGGTCTGCTGCGGGGGCGACCAAGTTGGCCAGCGAGGTGGGCTCGGTTTGGCCATGGCCATGCTGCTAGGAGGTAGGGGTGGGTTAGTTAGGTCTTGGTTTGATCCAGGGGGACAATGTGATCAATTGAATGTTAAATGGGAGACAGGTTTGGCTAGTACACTATTTGAAATAGTGAAATTGATTTAGTTTAAATTCTGCCTGCCAAGTGTTTGATGAAATGGTCGCAAGAAACTTCTTTTTGAATTTTGAAAATATTTTTGGTGGGTGTGCTAGGCATGAGCTTGAGATTCTATGGGTGCTTGGGTTTTAAAAATTTATCTTGTTTGAGTGGTTTTTTAAATAGTGGGATCTTCCCATATGATATAGATTCAATTTTAAACTCTCATTTAAACTTAGCATTTGAATGTTTTTGGAAGATCACAAAGTGGGCCTTGGTACCTTATTATGTGTACTAACAAGGGGTGCAAAGATCCACAATTGTTTCTGTTAAGTTTTGAGTGCTAGGAATAGCCAAAGTAGGCATGATAGTTAATTTGGCAAAAATGACCATTCACTTCATTTATTCATTTTGAGTTGTTTTTCTTTGGGAAAAGTTTGAGCATGATTTAGATGATGTTTATTTCACCTAAGAATCATTTTACAAGCAATGAATCACAGAACCATGGAAATTCAAAAGAACTCCTAATTTAAATACACATACATATGAATGCTTTCATATTTTGAGATGGGAAAGTTTTTGTTAACCCTAAATTTGATGATTAGAGTTTGCTGATCCATGTTTAATATTTTTGGGATGTTACAAGTGTCCCATCTCTTTGCAATTGTAACATTGCACTTGGCTATTGTCCTTCTTGTTGGAATTAGGGCATTTCTTCTTCTTCTTCTTCTTCTTGGGTCACTCCAAAGCTAGGAGTTCTTCTAGTTCATGCTCTTCATATTTCACCACAAAGGTGGGAAATCTTTCTCTCTTCTTGGGGCAGTTACTAGAGATATGACCTTCTTCTTCACAAGAGTAGCAACACTTTGTGGTTACTTTGGGTATGTCTCTATGAGGCATGGTTCTGACTTTGCCTTCATCTTTCTTGGTAGAAGTTGTTCCCTTATGGAGGTTTCCAAACATTTGATGCATTCCATCTTGCTTCATTTGTTGAACTATAGGATAGATGGGGCATTGGATAGGGACATGATCATTTCCTTCACATAGGAAACAAGTCACTTGAGATGTGGGGCATTGATTAGTTGGATGTTTCTCTTCACAATTAGGGCATTGATCCTCATGCTCTTTAGAAGTGTGTTCCATGTCTCCACAAAGATTGCAAGCTTGAGTTCCTTATATAATATCATCCTTGATATCATTGTTGTCACAATCTCCTTGGTAATAGTTGCTTATTATGTTGATCATTTGATTTTTCATCCTTTGCGACAATTGGGATTGGATTTCCAAAAAAAATTGCATGGTTAGGTCTAACTCATTGTTGTTGGTTAAAAACTGAGTTGTCACTTGATTCAACTGGGCTTGGGTTGCTAGAAGTTGTTCTCGCATGTGCATCTCTTGGTCGATGTTATCACCATTCTTGATGTTGGAGTCTCTTGGAGAAGTCATCTGTTTGGGTTGGATTGGGATTAGAATAGGCAAAATTTTCTAGGGAGAGAATTCTACTCACACACAACAAATCACACAAGCAATGTGCAAGCAATCACAATCAAACATTCCACTCAAACAACAAAGTTCAAATATAATTTTAGGCAACAAAATATGTTTGCTACACCACATAAGTTGGTGTGTTTGATCTAAACTAAACATTAGTATGGTGGTCCAACTATATGGTTTTATTGAGATCATTACATTCTTATTAGTTGTTGCTTCATGAATAAGATCATGGCTTCCTTGGAAATATTCTTGTATCTTGGTCACTAAGCTTCAAAGGTGATGATGGTTCCTTCTAAGTTGTGTTTCCTTAGTTTTCAAGTCTTGAGTAACATTCTTGTCTCACTTCTAGTCCTTAGTGATATCCAAGTTGAAGTCCTTGGTGATGTTGTAGTTGAAATCATTTGAGTTGGTGAAGTCCTTTGCTTATGTTGAAGTCTTTGCTCATGGTGGAGGCTTTGTCCAACAAGTTTGAAAAGGAAGAGATGTAGAATCAAAACCAAAAAGATTGAGGAAAGAGTTCACAAGATTGTTTGTAAATAAGTTTTGAACAAATACAACTCCTATTTTTCGAAGGTTTTTTTTCCAAGTCCTAGGGTTACAAATCCTACAGGCAACACAGTGCTCTGATACCATCTGTAGAGGTCCCAACCTTTAATAAGGTAGAGATCCCTGTGTATACAATGCTAGTCCCTGGATCAATAGCTAGCATCCACAGTTTAAGATGTAATATCAAGAAACAAAAGGTCATAATACAACTTTATAACCAGGAATAAAATAATTCATTACATCTTACATAGCTCATTTGGCTATCTCATTACAATGCAGCAGAAATAACTATGTAGCATGGAGTCCTTCATCTTCAAAGTGCCACAGGAAATCATGTTGGTTGTAGACTTGTAATCCTATTCAACACACTTCACTAACGTCAAACAAACCTGCGACATAATAAGTTATAGCCACAAGGGTAAATACATTTGAATTGTATTGGCAAGTGATACTATGGTAGTATAGTGGTATTTATCATCTATATGCATTTGGCTAAGTGGAGCTTAGGCTTGCATTGCTCAAAATAGATTTTTCCTTATCAATTGAAAACACTAAGTTTTTGTTTCTCAAAATCACCCAAGGAATCTACTAATAGAAATTTGTGATCCTTTAACCCTTGTTCAACCACAATTTTTTTAACTTAGAAATTGGGATGAGGAGATCCTTGATAGCTTCCATGTCTTGATGCTCAAATTGTCCATTGCCGGGGACACGACTAAGTACTTAGATTTTACTCTCTCGAGAGGTGGTGCACTTTACCCACAAGACTCAACATGCATCGAGACAAGATCTTTCAGAAGCCTTCCCTTAAACCAAAATGGACGCGCTCCAAACCTATCACCCCCTACCACGAACTGTCCATCTGGCTAAGTTATTGCAACCTATATGATCCAGGCAGAGCCCATAATGCCATGTGGCTGCAGTTGAAGCTTCTCAACTTTTGACATCCCAAATCTCTTTGTTCCTGGGTGGGATTCCACAAGTGAGATACACTAGGATAAGCCATAAATATGGGCCCTGTGTAACCAGTCAACACAAACCATTCTTTCCATTCCACCCAGATGATTCATTCACATAGTTGTTTTATTAAACAAAACACAAGTCCTTGACTTAGAAATATTTCATAGCGTGAATATAATCCACCCTTTGTTTTCTACTAGCTAAGCTAAGCATGATAGTAGTAGGAATCTCAACTTAGGTAAAATTCTACTAAGGCATCATCTACTAGGATTTCCCATGGCATAGCATACTTAGTAAAAATTCCATGCAAGTCCTACTCAAAAATATCACTAATGCATAGTGAAAATAATGGGACAAAATTATGAAGCACCACTTGCCTTTTTAGTAGAGAATATAGATTCACTCCTTGATCTTGCAATTGTCACACTCTTCAAATTTCACTACAATTCAATCAAGGCACAAATTCAATCTAGCATTCAAACAATTCATCACATAAAATAAAGAAAACAAAACAATGCATGCAAGCATGCAAAAGATTGTTTTATTTGTAAAGGTGGTTTCTAATAGGCTATAAACATTTTAAAACACCTATTGGACATTTATAAAAGTGGCAATAACCATTTAAAATCAAGTTAGTGAAAATGGCCATTCAAATCATTTTTGTTTTGCTAGAAATGATTTAAATCAAAGTAATAATTTCCAGTGTTTGACAAATATATTTTTAAACACAAATGTTTGTGTTTTAAGGTCAAGTGTTTAATATTAAACCATTTGCAAAAGGTTTCATCTAAAAACCATTTTTAAATCAAAGCAATATTTTATTTTGATGGAAATGCCTTTAAACAAAGTAATAATTTTCTAGGGTTCGCCAAATATATTTTTAAATCCAAAAACTTGGTGTTTAGGGTCAGAGAGTTTAAATCAATCCATTTTCAAAAGGTTTTACTGAAAAAGCATTTTTAAACCATAATCAACATTTTTATTTAACTAGAAATGCTTTTATTCAAAGATTTATTCCCTAGTATCACAAAATATAATTTTAAATCTACAAGTTGTTTTTTATGGTCAGTAGGTTCAAAACAAACCTTTTACAAAAGATTTTACCCTAAAAAAAATTTAGAATAAATTTTATACTCAAAATATGCCTACACATGTTTCTGCAAAAACAACCAATTTTACAGAAGCAATTCACTAAACAAAGGGTATGGTTGTAAATGTTTCTTCTTGCTGATTCCATTGATATAAAATTTACAAAATTTGGACGTGTAGATTTAAAGTTATGAATTTTACAAAATCTAACATCTAATAGATCAAATCTGTTTTTAAATCAACAGCCAGGGCCACGTGTCTGAATCTTATTTGCCGGTACCGTTTCGTTTGGATCGAGAGATACAGTGCGTTGGATCTAATGGAAATCGTGCGGCTCAGAGTACATGATACCGTTTCAGTTAAGTCATATATCTACGCCATGCGATCGTGATCCAACGGCTGACGAGCGAGTGACCAAAGATGGGCGGCACTGGCGGCGACTGTGTGGCGGCGGCGCTCAGGCAATGGCGTACCAGCGATACTAGCAAGAGCGGGAGAGGGAGGAGATAGTTACCGAACTCGCCGTGGCATGCTGAAGCTCGAGATGGTAGTTGCAGGGGCAGGGGCGCACGGAGTCTTCGTGGATTCCTCGCCGGAGTTGCTGCTACTGTCGGGCTCGTCTGTTCATCGACGGAGGCGAAGATTTAAGGCATGCTAAGACAAACGGAGGGCACCGTTAGGTTCGTAAGAGATTCGCGAGCATGTGAGCATCAAAGAGAGGGGAAGGGGAGGTCAGGGCTCACTAGTATAGTTTGCCGGAGAAGTGTCAGACGGTGGCGACGTGCTGTCATCGAGGTTGCTGACGATGTGGAGCGCGCGCGGGCGAGCTGGTGCTACGAAAAGATTCGCAAGGAGATGGGGAGTGTCCTCATGGAAACTAGGAGGCAAGGGGTGGTGGAGAGTAGCCGGAATCGTCGCTGGAAAGCTCGTCGGGGTCAATGGCTTGCAGTGAGCAATTCTAGCAGCCTAGGGGCAGAGGGGGAATGGCGTCTGGGGGAAACGGGAGAGGAGACGTGGGCGATTAAGTGGTCGTGGTTGCAGAGCGGAATCAACGCGACATTAAATCGAATTTACGCGAGGGATCAATTGATAGAGAACGACAGCAAGGTGAGGGGAAAGAACGAGTCGCGGGGTAGGGAAGACGACTGGCACGTGGGACCTGAGCGTCAGCGAGAGAGAGGGTGTGCGTGTGGGGTCACGTAGTCAGTGGCTGCGTGGGTGCATGCTGCGGTGCGAAACGTTTTCTGCGGGGAGAGAAGAACTGGCCTGGCTAGTTGGGCCTGATTGGATTAGCTGGGCTGGGCTGCTTCTTTTTATTTTTTTCTCTTTTGTTTTCTTTTTCTTTTTCTGTTTCTTCTATTCTGATTTGAATTTATTCAATTGATTCAAATACTTGTTTGAATTCAAACTTTTTCCCAAACTTCAGTAAGTTTCTATACTGTTTAAACATGTATTTTAAAGACCATTTTTGGAATAATTCTTTATGGTTTATTATTTATTTATAATAGGCACTTGCCTTTATTCAAATAAGATTTTAATTATAATTTCAAACTCTTATTTGAATTCTAATTTTCATCAAACCTTTTTCAGTAGGTTTTATTTATTCAATAGGGTGTTAAATAATTCACTTTGAATTACTTGAATTATTTATTTATATGATTTATTAATCATTTAAATTAGGCATTTGTCTTTATCCAAATAAAATCAAATATGGTTTTAACTCCATATGAATTTTATTCAAATGATTCTTTTATTCTATTTAAGTTAATTAAATAACTTTTATATCCACCTTGAGAAATTTATATTTATTATTTTCTCATGATTTAATTAATCATTTACTTTAGGGATTTTGTCTTTATTAAATATAATTAGAATTATGGTTTAATCCCATATAAATTTTATTGGAATATTCTTTATCCCTTTATTTTATTTGGATTTGAATTATCTTTGTTCCATTTTCTTATGGATTTAATTCAAGGTCTTAATTTGTCTTCTAAATAATTTTACTACTATTTAGTTTAGGCAATTTGTCTTTATTTAAATAAAATTGAATATGGCTCAAAGCCCATATAGTCTTATTTAAATAATCTTTTACTTATTTTTATTATTTAATAACTTCCATTTGTTCATGGATTTGGCCAAGATTTATTTTGGCTTTTAAATATTCCTTATTTATTTATTTATTTCTTTATCTTATAAAATCCATATCTTTTTATTTATAGATCCAAAATTGGTGATTCCAATTTGTATGATTTTATTTAATATTTGTTTAACCTTTTAAATATCTTTAGGACTATTTTTCTCACAATTTCGTATGGATTTTAGATAGGAGCTTTATTAGCTTTGGAAATTATTTCCTTTCATCTTATTAAATTCATAAGTTTTTATCCATGGCTCCAAATTAAATGAAACCAATTTCTATGGTTTTATAATATTTTAGTTTATCATTTTTTATCATTTTAAAATGATTGTTGCTGAATTTTTATATGGATCGAATCCATAGTCTTAGAGAGATCTTGGAAATGATTTTTTCTTCCATTAGGGTTTTAGGGTTTTGGTTTATTTTCCCAAGTTTAAATTTCAAGATACATTCATTGATGAATGCATTTCACTTGATTGAAATTTGTTGGATTCCTTTTATTCAAATTTTATTCAGGAAGTATTTTGATGTTTTCATTTAGAATCAAAAAGTTTCTTTTCACCCTAAATTTCAACAATTATTTATTTTGTTTATTTATTTTTCACATTTCAAAATTTGGAAAATTTTGGGATGTGACAGGCTACCACCCTTAAAATAAATCTCGTCCCGAGATTTGGTAAGGCTAAGGTTACAAGTTGGCTTCAAGACAACTAGGGTACTATCACCCTTAAAAAGTTTTCCACTAGATTACATCTTGGCTTACTTGGGGTCTTGATGTAACTTCTCTGGACAGTCATCTGCATAATGTTCTTTGTTTCCACACTTGAAACATGTGACAAGGCTAAGGTCATTCATAGGCTTGCTTGTGTTGTACTTCCTCTTTTCTGGACAATGTGATGCATAATGGCCTGGCTCTTTGCATTTGAAACACATCTGTTGGCTAATATCTTTCTTCTTTTCTATACAATGTGATGCATAGTGTCCCATCTCTTTGCAATTGTAACATTGCACTTGGCTATTGTCCTTCTTGTTAGAATTAGGGCACTTCTTCTTCTTCTTGGGTCTCTCCAAATCTAGGAGTTCTTATAGTTCATGCTCTTCATATTTGACCACAAAGGTGGGAAATCTTTCTCTCTTCTTGGGGCAGTTACTAGAGATATGACCTTCTTCTTCACAAGAGTAGCAACACTTTGTGGTTGCTTTGGGTATGGCTATATGAGGCATGGTTATGACTTTGCCTTCATCTTTCTTGGTAGAAGTTGTTCCCTTATGGAGGTTTACAAACATTTGATGCATTCCATCTTGCTTCATTTGTTGAACTATAGGATAGATGGGGCATTGGATAGGACATGATCATTTCCTTCACATAGGAAACAAGTCACTTGAAATGTGGGGCATTGATTAGTTGGATGTTTCTCTTCACAATTAGGGCATTGATCCTCATGCTCTTTAGAAGTGTGTTCCATGTCTCCAATAAGATTGCAAGCTTGAGTTCCTTCTATAATATCATCCTTAATATCATTGTTGTCACAATCTCCTTGGGAAGAGTTGCTTATCATGTTGATCATTTCATTTGTCATCCTTTGTAACAATTAGGATTGGATTTCCAATTTTTTTTGCATGGTTGGGTCTAACTCATTATTGTTGGCTAAAAGCTGAGTTGTCACTTGATTCAACTGGGCTTGGGTTGCTAGAAGTTTTTCTCTCATGTGCATCTCTTGGTTGATGTTATCACCATTCTTGATGTTGGAGTCTCTTGGAGAAGTCATCTGTTTGGGTTGGATTGGAATTAGAATAGGCAAAATTTTCTAGGGAAAGAATTCTACTCACACACAACAAATCACACAAGCAATGTGCAAGCAATCACAATCAAACATTCCACTCAAACAACAAAGTTCAAACATATTTTTAGGCAACAAATTATTTTTGCTACACCACATAAGTTGGTGTGTTTAATCTAAACTAAACATTAGTATGGTGGTCCAACTATATGGTTTTCTTGAGATCATTCCATTCTTCTTAGTTGTTGCTTCATGAATAAGATCATGGCTTCCTTGGAAAAATTCTTGTATATTGGTCACTGAGCTTGAAAGGTGATGATGGTTCCTTCTAAGTTGTGTTTCCTTAGTCTTCAAGTCTTGAGTAACATTCTTGTCTCACTTGTAGTCCTTAGTGATATCCAAGTTGAAGTCCTTGGTGACATTGTAGTTGAAATCATTTGAGTTGGTGAAGTCCTTTGCTTATGTTGAAGTCTTTGCTCATGGTGGAGGCTTTGTCCATCAAGTTTGAAAAGAAAGAGATGTAGAATCAAAACCAAAAAGATTGAGGAAAGAGTTTACAAAATTGTTTGTAAATAAGATTTGAACAAATACAACTCCTATTTTTCTAAGGGGTTTTGTCCAAGTCCTAGGGTTACAAATCCTACAGGCAACACAGTGCTCTGATACCATCTATAGATGTCCCAACCTTTAATAAGGCAGACATCTCTGTGTTTACAATGCTAGTCCCTAGATCAATAGCTAGCATACACAGTTTAAGATGTAATATCAAGAAACAAAGGTCATAATACAACTTTATAACCAGGAATAAAATAATTCATTACATCTTACATAGCTCATTTGGCTATCTCATTACAATGCAACAGAAATAACTATGTAGCATGGAGTCCTTCATCTTCAAAGTTCCACAGGCAATCATGTTGGTTGTAGACTTGTAATCCTATTCAACACACTTCACTAACATCAAACAAACCTGCAACATAACAAGTTACAGCCACAAGGGTCAATACATTTGAATTGTATTGGCAAATGATACTATGGTAGTATAGTGGTATCTATCATCTATATGCATTTGGCTAAGTGGAGCTTAGGCTTGCATTGCTCAAAATAGATTTTTCATTATCATTTGAAAACACTAAGTTTTTGTTTGTCAAAATCACCCAAGGCATCTACCAATAGAAATTGGTGATCCTTTAACCCTTGTTTAACCACAAGTTTTTTTAACTTAGAAATTGGGATGAGGAGATCCTTGATAGCTTCCATGTTTTGATGCTCCAATTGTCCATTGTCGGGGACACAGCTAAGTACTTAGATTTTACTCTCTCGAGAGGTGGTGCACTTTCCCCACAAGACTCGACATGCATCGAGACAAGATCTTTCAGAAGCCTTCCCCTATACCAAAATGGACGCGCTCCAAACCTATCACCCCCTACCACCAACTGTCCATCTGGCTAAGTTATTGCAACCTATATGATCCAGACAGAGCCAATAATGCCATGTGGCTGCACTTCAAGCTTCTCAACATTTGACATCTCAAATCTCTTTGTTCCTGGGTGGCATTCCAGAAGTGAGATACACTAGGGCAAGCCATAAATATGGGCCCTGTGTAACCACTCAACACAAACCATTCTTTACATTCCACCCAGGTGATTCATTCACATAGTTGTTTTATTAAACAAAACACAAGTCCTTGACTTAGAAATATTTCATAGCATGAATATAATCCACCCTTTATTTTCTACTAGCTAAGCTAAGCATGATAGTAGTAGGAATCTCAACTTAGGGAAAATTCTACTAAGGCATCATCTACTAGGATTTCCCATGGCATAGCATACTTAGTAAAAATTCCATGCAAGTCCTACTCAAAAATATCACTAATGCATAGTGAAAATAATGGGACAAAATTATGAAGCACCACTTCCCTTTTTAGTAGAGAATATAGATTCACTCCTTGATCTTGCAATTGTCACACTCTTCAAATTTCACTACAATTCAATCAAGGCACAAATTCAATCTAGCATTCAAACAATTCATCACATAAAATAAAGAAAACAAAACAATGCATGCAAGCATGCAAAAGATTGTTTTATTTGTAAAGGTGATTTCTAATAGGCTATAAACATTTTAAAACACCTATTGGTCATTTATAAAAGTGGCAATTTGAGTTCTAAATAAAATTGAATAAAATTTGTCTTAATTGGTTTCATTTAATTTGTCTTAATTTTTTTAAAACACCTATTGTTTTATTTGTCTTAATTTGTCTTCTAAATAATTTTACTATTATTTAGTTTAGGCAATTTGTCTTTATTTAAATAAAATTGAATATGGTTCAAAGCCTAAATAGTTTTATTTAAATAATCTTTTACTTATTTTTATTATTTAATAACTTCCATTTGTTAATGTATTTGGCCAAGATTTAATTTGGCTTTTAAATATTCCTTATTTATTTATTTCTTTATCTTATAAAATCCATATCTTTTTTATTTATAGATCCAAAATTGGTGATTCCAATTTGTATGATTTTATTTAATATTTGTCTATCCTTTTAAATCTCTTTAGGGTTATTTTGCTCACAATTTGGTATGGATTTTAGATATGAGCTTTATTATCTTTGGAAATTATTTCCTTTCATCTTATTAAATTCATAAGTTTTTATCCATGGCTCCAAATTAAATGAAACCAATTTCTATGGTTTTATAATATTTTAGTTTATCATTTTTGATCATTTTAAAATGATTGTTGCTGAATTTTTATATGGATCAAATCCATAGTATTAGAGAGATCTTGGAAATGATTTTTTTTCTTCCATTAGGTTTTTGGTTTATTTTCCCAAGTTTAAATTTCAAGATACATTCATTGATGAATGCCTTTCACTTGATTGAAATTTGTTGGATTCCTTTTATTCAAATTTTATTCAGGAAGGGTTTTGATGTTATCATTTAGAAGCAAAAAGTTTCTTTTCACCCTAAATTTCAACAATTATTTATTTTTCACATTTCAAAATTTGGAAAATTTTGGGATGTGACAATCTTTAGGCACCATTAAGAGAGCATAGTTGTCATTCTGTGTGTAGTGTTCCAAAGCTTATTAATTGATGCATATTGTGTTATTACTTGCTCTTATGCTACTTGTTTCTAGTCACCCTTGTGAACTTTGCAGGTGTCCTATGCATTATATTGTTACTCTATGAGGGAAAAGCTGATTACCACTATGCTATGTTTTCTGCATGTGAAACAAACAAACATTTTTCAATGCATGTTATTCATGATCTTTGTTTGTAACTTGCCATGTTGCATCCATAGTTACTATGTCCTATTGTTAGAACTCCATCTTTCATGCACATGTTTAGAGTTCTTTGATCCTAGATTTCAATGCTTGCAAATGGTTGGATCTTTATTGTGAGGGTGCATGTCACCTCAAAAATTATTCTGTTTATCACTTACCTACTCGAGGACGAGCAGGAGTTAAGCTTGGGGATGCTCATACGTTGGAAACGTATCTATAATTTTTGATGCTCCATGCTTGTTTTGTATCTAGTTTACTTTGCTTGTCTACACTTTGAGGTGCTTTTTACCTGTTTTCTGGTACTAACCTATTAACAAGTTGCAATAGTGCCAGATGCCTGTTTTCTGCTATTTTTGGTTTCAGAAAAGTTAGTAAAGAAATATTCTCGGAATTGGACGAGACAAACATCAAAGTAAATTACTTTCTATGGGGAAAAAGAAGTCCAGAGGAGAGCCGGAGGGGCCAGCCAGGGCGGCCAGACCCACCCCAGGCGCGGGGACAGGTGGGCCCGCCCCTGGCTAGGGTTTGGTGGCCCTGGCCGCCTCCCGGTCTCGCCCCTTCGCCTATAATAAGCCCTCGATGCAGACACCCTGAGCACCCGATCAGAAATCCACGAAACCGTTTGTAGCCGCCGCCACCATTGTCCCTAGATCAGGGGAATCTGAAGTTATTCTCGACACCCTGCCAGAGGGGAGATCACCCCGGAGGCCTTATCTCCAGTATGATGCGTGAGTAGTTCCACCTTGGACTACGGGTCCATGTATTAGCTAGATGGTTGTGTCTCCTCCTTGTGATTTCATGTATAGATCTTGTGAGCTCCGTTCATGATCAAGATCTAATCTATTTGTAATCATGCATATTGTGTTTGCGGGGATCCGATGGATATTGAGATTATTATGTTGATTTGATTAATGGTTTTGTATTTATGATTCTATCATGTCTGTGTTGTTTGTGATCTTGCATGCTCTCTGTTGCTAGTGCTTATCTTGGCCAAGTAGTTGCTAGTGACTCCAAGAGGGGGTATTTATGCTCGATAGTGGGTTCATGCCTCTAGTTTCCAAGGGAAGTGACAGAAATCTCTTCGGTTGTAGATGTGTTGTTGCTACTAGAGAGAAAACAGCGGTCTCTTATTCATGGAACATGTGGACTATTTACCTTACACACTTTGCTTAAAGCAGTTGTCTGTTGCTTGCAACTTAATACTGGAGGGGGTTCAGATGATAACCTGAAGGTGGACTTCTAGTCATAGATGCAGTTCGATGACGGTCTATGTATATTGTTGTATTGCCCAATCAAGCTCATAGGATCTTTTTGGCTAGTAATCGCTGTAATTTATTTAACCTTCATGCCATGTTGTTTATCTAAGGAGAGCACCTCTAGTGAACTATGGACCCCTGCCCAATCTTTACCATTGATACATATTCCACTGTTACTTGTTTACTTGCTTCAGACCATTACCTTCCACACCATATGTTTAATCCTTTGTTACAGCAAACCGGTGAGCCTGACAACCTCACTGATTCGTTGGGGCAAAGTCTTGACTTTGTGTTGTGCAGGTATCCGCGTTGCTTGCAACACCTGTGTGACATTTCCTTCCTCCTACTGGTTCGATAACCTCGGTTTCTTACTGAGGGAAACTTGCTGTCGTGCTGCTTCATACCTTGCTCTTGGGGTTTCCAACAAAGCGTCCCATGACAAGTGGTGGGTGCCATCAAGCTATTTTCTGGCATCGTTGTCGGGAATAAAGGGACATCAAACTTCTTCCTCCCCATCAAGAACCAGAGGGAGAGGAGGTTTCCTCTCCTCCCTCCACCAGGTAACATTGTCCTAGTTTGACTTTTTCAAACTGTCTTTTTGCCTTTCAAACTTGAGTTTGATTTCACTCTACCAAGCGTCCAACCAAGTGACCTAGGACATGATGCAATCATTCCACTTTGTTATGACACATTCATGTACCTTCCCCTTCTGGATCGGTGAACCTTCTAGACCCTTCTAGAACATTCTGGTGAAAACACTGGAACCATTCCCGAACTCCGGAATTGGACTTTCCTTATATGAATCTTATTATCCGGATCTCCTCGTGATAACCCGGATACCATCCGAGACTCTGAACAACATTCGGTCTTCTTACTCACATTCCATATCTACTAAACAACATCAAATCCTTAAGTGTGTCTCCATATGGTTCGTGAATTATGCAGACATGATCGAGACTCTTCTCCGATCAATAACCAATAGAGGAATCTAGAAATTCATATGGCTCCCACATATTTCTACGATTACTTCGTGATCGAATGAACCATTTACATACGATACTAATTTTCCTTTGTCTCATGATACTTTACTGATCCAAGGTCTGATCATCAGTATCTGTAAGGTCCCCAACCTTTAATAAGGTAGAGATCCCTGTGTTTACAATGCTAGTCCCTGGATCAATAGCTAGCATCCACAGTTAAGATGTAATATCAAGAAACAAAGGTCATAATATAACTTTATAACCAGGAATAAAATAATTCATTACATCTTACATAGCTCATTTGGCTATCACATTACAATGCAGCAGAATATAACAATAGCATGGGGTCCTTCATCTTCAAAGTGCCACGGGCAATCATGTTGGTTGTAGACTTGTAATCCTAACCAATAGACTTCACTAACATCAAACAAACCTGCAACATAATAAGTTGTAGCCACAGGGGTCAATACATTTGAATTGTATTGGCAAGTTTCACTACTATGTAGAAATAAGTGGATCCTATCATTACATGCATATTTGGCTAAGTAGGGTTTAGGCTCATTTGCAGAAAGCAATATAGTTTTGTCCTATCTTTTCAAAATAGTTTTGATCTTTTTCAAATCTTTCTGAATCCCTTGGAAAAATCCAAGTGCTTCTAATCCCTTGTTGTCACCATCAAGTTTTACTTTGAGAAATTGGAATGTCGATATCTTCCATAGCTTCAGGCCTTAGTTGCTCAGTATTGTCCATAACCGGGGACACAGCTAAGTACTTAGAATTTGATCTTCTGCAGAAGTTGTACACTTTACCCACATGACACAATCTCATCTTGATGCCACCAGTGGCCGCTGGATAAGTACTCACCAAGATGGAGTACTGGAAGATTGAGAATGTGACAAAGTCTTT
This sequence comes from Avena insularis, assembly GCA_023614405.1. Classification (NCBI taxonomy): domain Eukaryota; kingdom Viridiplantae; phylum Streptophyta; class Magnoliopsida; order Poales; family Poaceae; genus Avena; species Avena insularis. Next base: position 367,227,219 of record CM042693.1, on the reverse strand, counting down.
CCATAGAAGTCCTCCCAATACACAATGCTAGCTTGTCAACCAGGCACCAATGTAGGGTGAAATTTCCCTTACACAATTCTAGTTAACCTGAAGATGCCAATGCATGGGTCTTCCACTATGTAGTTGACTAAGCCAGAGCCCATTTAGCATGTGGCTGTACACTAAGCCACCTTGCAGAAACATGTTCAATCTCTAAGTCCCTGGGTGGTTTCTTCTAGTGCACATACAAAAAGATATGGCCATATAAACATGGTTCCTTTTGTTGCCACCTTGTCCAATCTTGAGTATCCTTGTCCACCCAGGTGGTTCATTGAGTACTTGTTTTATTATATAAAACATATGTCTTTTCAACTCTTCATATAATCATATCATGTATCCCATCCCAATATATAGCAGGGCTAAGCATACTACAACTACAATGTTTTCACAAGGAAGGTATAAGGGTATCTTATTACGATTTAGCATAGCATAAAATAATAGTAGTCCTTATCATGCATGTTTCAAAAATCCACTAAGTGTAATGAAAATAGTAGGACTTGGATGATAGTGTCACTTGCCTTTTTAGTAGAGAATGATGGTTCACTTCTTGATCTTGCAAATATCACACTCTTCTAATTCCACTACAATTCAATCAAGAAAACATAGATTCAACTAGCATTCCAACCAATTTATCACACATAAAATAATAGAAACAAGGTCATGCATGCAAGCGTGCAAAAGATAGTTTTACTTGCAAAAGTGGTTTCTACTAGGCTCTAAACATTATAAAGTTCAAAAGTGGTCATTTACTAAAGTGGTAAAACCATTTGCAAAAGGTTTTATCTATAAACCATTTCTAAATCAAATCAATATTTTATGTGGTTGAAAATGCTTTTAGTAAAGCAATATTCTTTAAAGAGTTCACCAAATATATTTTAATTCTCAAAACTTGGTGTTTAGGGTCACAAGGTTTGAATCAAATCATTTCCCAAAGGTTTAACTCAAAAATAATTTCTAAATCATAATCAATATTTTTATTTGACTAGAAATGGGCTAACTCAAATATTTACTCCTTAACTTCACAAAATACATTTTTAAATCTATAAGTTGGTTCCTAGGGTCAGTAGGTTCTCAACAAAACATTTTGCAAAGATTTCATCTCAAAAATATATCTAGAACAATTTTTATATTCAAAATAATCCTACACAAGTTTCTGCAATTTTAACCAATTTTCCAGAAGCAAAACATTAAACAAAATACATGGTTACAAAGTACTTGTTCTGCTGAATCCATTGATATAAAATTTGCAAAATTTGGACGTGTAGAATTAAAGTTATAAATTTTACAAGTTTGCAATTCAAACAGATTCTATTTTCTGTTTTTAACAAAACCTTGTCCACGTGGCTCGTTCTTATTGGCCGGTACCGCTTCGTGCGGATCAGCCTCTCTGGATCGCAGGTTTCACTTAAATCGCACGGCGCTGATCAACTCATACCCCTTCGACACGCCCCTATCGTATCCCATTGGATGATGATCTAACGGTCTGGCGCTATGACCGAGAATCTGGCGCTGACGGCATACAGCGGCGACGCTCGGCTAACGGCGGTTCCGGCAATACAGGAAGCAAGGGAAGGAGGGAAACAACTCACCGTGCTTGCAGAGGGTTGGCGAAGATCGAGGTTGCGTTGGCTTGGCGAGGGGCGCACCAGAGAGGTGACGATTGCTCGCCGGAGCTTGCAACGGCGTCGGGCGGCTCTGTTTGACGACGGGGGCGAGGTTGCAGGTCGCCCTAAGGCAAGATAGGGGCACGGTTAGACGCGGGTGAACGGTGGGAGTACGGGAGCATCAACAGGAGAGCTTGGGGCGGTTGAGGCTTACCAGGGAACTTCGTCGGAGACGAGACAGACAGCGGCGGCGTGTTGAGGTCGTCCTTGCCGACGCTCTGGGGCAAGCGCGGCCAAGCAGTTGACACTGGGAGATGCGCCAGGCGATGGGAAACAGGCTCGCGTGCAGAGAAAGGCGAGGCACGGCTGCGGTTCGCCGAAATTGATCGGAAAGGTCGTCGGAGCAGAGAAGGCTTGAGCTCAAAATTCCTACAGCCTGGTGGCAGAGGGGAGGCGCTGTTTGGGGGGAAAGAGAGAAGAGGCGTGGGCATTTATCTACGCGTGATCACAGCGAGGAATAACGCAGGCATTAACCCGAATTCATCGCTGCAATCAAGGTAGCAACAGCGAGGGAGACGTGGTCGCGGGTGAGAACGATGACGTGCTGGCGTGCGGCCTGTCTGTCAGTGAGAGAGGGAGAGGGGGCACGGGGTCCACTGCTCAGTGACTTTGTGGGTTCCTTTCTGAGTGAAAACAGTTTACCAGAGGGGGAGTTTAGTTGGGCTGCGTATGGGCTTGGTTGGCCTGTTGGGTTGGGTCTGTTTTGTTTCTTTTTTTTATTCTGAAAGCTTTTTCATTTTCCAGTTTGAATTTCTGTTTTGATTTTCAAACAAATAATTCAAACACCAATTCAAATCAAACTACCACCAAACTTTGTATTGATTTTAGTTCTGTTTAACATCATAATCCAAGGTCCAAAATAAAATAATTTTTATTCTTTTTAGGATCCATTAATAATTAAATAAATAGACCTTAGTCATTAATTTAAATAGGATTTTATTTATTTAAAAACTCTATTTGAAATCTAAATAATATCAAAACCATTTCAGTAGGTTTTATTTAAAAATATAAAACACTTGGAATCTTATTTAAAATAAATTAACAAGTTTTAGTGTTTATTTAAAAATGGAAAAGCCTTTACTCTAATAAAATTGGATATTAATAAATCCTCATTATTTTATTTAAATAAACCTTTAGTCCTTTTATCAAATAGAAGTATTTTATTTCAAAAGCTTGGCCAAGATTTAATTTGGCTCTATAAATTAATCCTTATTTATAATTCTACCTTTGCTTTTGAAAATCAAATCTTTTTATTAAAAGATCTAAAAAATAGTGATTCCAACTATTATAATTTTATTGTTTATTTATCTTTTTAAATCCCTTTAGGATTTTATTTGATCAAAATAGGTTCTGATATTTCCAATTGGAATCAAAAAGTTTCTTCTCACCCTAAATTTCAACAAAATTTTATTTTGTTTATTTATTTTTCACATTTCAAAATTTGGAAAATTTTGGGATGTGACAGTATCTCTACATATCCAGTTCAACCTCATTACCGATAAGTACTCTTTACTCGTTCATATGATATGTGATCCCTTGTGAGCCAGTCACATGCTTGCAAGCTAATTGGATGACATTCCACCGAGAGGACCCAGAGTATATCTATCTGTCATATGGATGGACAAATCCCACTCTTGATCCATGTGCCTCAACACATACTTTCTGAACACTCAATGTCACCTTTATAACCACCCACTTACGAAGTGGTGTTTGATGTCATCAAAGCATCCATCTGGTGATGGTGAATAACATGATCTCATGGTCGAAGGATTTAGGTTACTATGTATCTGATAGCTTATAGCAAACGAACTATTGAAATGACTTGATCTTTATGCTACGCTTATCTATATGAGTATGTCCATCACTCCATTCTCCTAATGATATGACCTTGTTGTTAATAACATCTCAATGTTCATGATCAAGAAACTATGATCATCTATTAACCAACAAGCTAGTATTATAAAGAGGCTTTACTAGGACTCTAACTAGTTTACAAATCACACAAATATTAATATTTCCGATTAATACAATTTATAGCATGAATGTAAATATTTATTATAAACACAAATATATAATAATAACTACTTTTATTGTTGTCTCTTGGGCATATCTCCAACATGAAGGGCCGAAGAACGTATTGCAGGTGATGCCATCTCCATTGACGTAGACACCGAAAAAAAGATGTCTGCAAAAAAATATTCTAATCTTCTAAAAGCACTAATTTTATTGAGAACTTCACCTATAGGTTAGGTTTACTACCCCTCCTGACATCGGGAATGCCGATCGGAGGAGGGAAACCGACGTATGGAGGAGACGGAGGTAGAGACAACAGCCAGGTCTAAGGGCATATCCACCGGGCCGATCCAACTCGTTCTTGTGTGTCCGAACTCATTCTAGCGGAGGGGCGGATAGGTGCGCGGTGGCCCAGCGCGCGACCCATCCGGACAAACGTGCGCGGACCGACCCATCCATGACCAAATCCGGGCCTCGGTTGGGTCGACTCAGACAACGCGCTTGTCCTTGCACGTCCTCATTTTATCTTTGGCGGTCCCTCCCGCCAGTGGCACAGAAACCACACCACTTCTCCCTCCAAAAAAACCTCTCCCAAATTTCCACTGGCGGAAGCAGGAGGGAAGGCGATGGATCTCGTCGCCATGGTTGATGTTGTGCCCTCCGGCGTTATCGCCGCCAAAAAGCGTGGCCGACCGAAGAAGCCCACAAAGGACCTGATGGCGGAGGAGAGGAAAGTCGAGTCGGGCAAGCGCGCTGGCCGGTGGGTAGCGGCGAGAGCTCGGCTCGTCGCTACTAGGCTCAAGAAGGAGCATCGGAGGAGAATGAGCGCTTCCTCGCCAACCAGTATAGAGTCGATGCTAACGAGCGGCAGTGAGTGCCATCAAGCATGCCAGAACATGATCAAGCAGGAGGTGATGGCTGCCGCTTTCGGCGGCACCGTATCTCTTCGCGGCCTGGCCAAGGACGACACGTCCTCTATTAGCTCCGTCACTTCCACGCCTAGCGATTGGCCACTAGCTCAGCCCAAGACGCCAGGGCCACACACGATCTCGCTTGGAGGCCACAGTAGGAATGCCTCGCTCTCTCCCAGTTCGTCCATCCCTGCATGGCATCGTTGGAGGCGAGAGAGCCCGCCATCGACCTGAACCACACTCCAACCACCGTGGACGCAACACCTGAGGCATCGACGAAGCGGCGGTTTATCTCTTCCGTGAACATGCCGGCGCCAGTCAACCTGTTCGGCGAAATGCTCGCCGAGCCGCCGGCCGCCGCCGACACGGTATGGTCGGCACATTTCTTTTCCATTTCCAGTATACTGCTCCCGTCTCTTTATGATGACCAAATTGGATGTAGGATTTCATGGTCAACAACGGCAAGGACGCCATGCACGACATGATCAACGAGGGTGGCCACGGCTATGCCGACGACGGCGAGACCGAGCCAGAGATGCAGCAAGAGACCCGACACGATGCCTACAACATTGCAAACGAGGCATTGTTTGGAAACGATGGCACTTCCATGGATGAGGGGGTCACGGCCGTGTCGTTGGCCACTTCACTTGCGGCGTCACTTGTCGACGACAAGAAGGTGAACCAGCGAATCGCGAGCTACACCCCCCGAGGAGGAAAAGCTCCTATGCAAGGCATGGATGGAGATTTCACAGGATCCATTATGCGGCGCCGAGCAAAAGGGCTTTGCCTATTGGAAAAAGATGGGCAAGTTCTTTCATGAGCATAGAAAATTCGGGAAGGACGTCTTTTATAGCGATCGAAATGATCTCTCCCTCTCCAAGCGTTGTTGCACCATCCATGCCGAGTGTAGCAAGTTCCAAGGCTCCTACGAGATGGTGACGAAAAGGAAAATAAGCGACATGCAACCGATTGACATGATAAAACCTCTCCCTCTCTTTGTCGATTTCTTGCATTTGCATTGAGCCATTGTTGGCATCCACATGTGTAGGTCATCAGAGCGAACAAATGAGTCGCATCAGAGCGAACAGATGGGTCGCATCACTGGACGCAGTCGGCTGAACAGGCCGGATCACGTCCAAAAACGATTACGGCCCGACCTAAACAGACAGAAACGAACCGTTTGAATCGATCGAATGGTCGGCCCCAGTAGAGATGGCGGTGGCCGAGAAGAAAAGCGTGAGTATTTAGCAGAACAGCCTACGTTTTGTAGCACGGTGGTCCTGTGCGCTGGTAAAAATCAGAGATGAAGCCTCCAGTTTTGGGCAATGCGGCGGTAGCTACTGTGCGCGCGTAGGTCCAACTCGGCGGTTTGTCCTTGGCAACCGCCAACCGGTCACCCCATTGCATCGATCGGCATGGCACGTGATGGACCGATCACCCGGCACCTTCTTCACTTGGCGCCGATACCCACCCCCCACCAACCCCCGCACGACGGCAGCATTCTCCCGCGAACCCCACGGCGCCACGACACACACCGGACTGACCATCATCGTCCCTTCCCTCCCTGGCGCATCTATCTGCTACGGTAGATTACGGGAAAGTGCCCCCGCTTCCACAGTTCCTCGCATATTCCCTCCGTCCCCGCGCACTCCGCACAGGCTGCACGGCAGGCTGGCGCGCGCGCATGCGGCCACAGTGCGCGGTGGCGCCCCACTCCACCGCGCGCCCAGGCCAAGTACGCCGCCACCCGTGCCCGCGCGACACGTCGGTACGGCCCGCGCCCCCCGCTCCTCTCTCCCGTCCGATCTCACCTCCCCCTTCCCGTCGCTACGGAGTAGGCTGCTACTGGCTAGCGGCCCTTAATTACTGCTCGGAGGAATCTCTGGGACGTCCGTCCACCCATAAGCGCGGCCTCCACTCCACTGTTTTCCCACCTAATCCTATCGTTATCTCCTCCCATTCCCATCCCACCCAGCCCCCGTAACACCAAACGGAAGCACAGGAGCGCGTGCCTAGCCAAAGAAGAAGAAAAATCATGGCCGCCACGGCCGCCGCCGCCGCCGCGACGGCGGTGTCGTCGACGTCCAGCTGCAGCAACAGCAAGCGCGAGAGCAGCATTGCGGTGGGCGCCGACTTGTCAGTGTCCTGCTCCCCCTTCCATCCTTCTCAAGAGAAACCAGCTGGTTCACGCTCTTGCCTGATTTCTCTCTTCCTTGCGCATGCAGGCCCAAGAAGGCGAAGAAGGGGAGGTCACCGCCGCCGGAGGAGATGGAGGCGTTCTTCTCCGCGGCGGAGAGCGGCGTAGCACGGCGCTTCGCGGACAAGTGAGTACACCAGTGCAAGCCCATCATCTCATCAGCCTCCAGCTTCCCACTTCCTCGGAGAAACTGTGAGGCTCGGGCTCAGGATTTATATAGCTACTCCAGCTAGCAACACCATGCACTAGCAGAAGCTGTGCAGCAGCAGTGGGCCTGTAAATTCTGCTCAGCCAACATGAGACTGCTGCAGTGCTGCTGCTGCTGCAGAAGATCTCGGTTGTCAGTGTGGGTGTTGCAGTCGCATGTCGTAGACAGTAAAAACGCCCCAAGCCACTAGAGAGCAGCATGTCACATGTGCTTGCCCTACAATTCTCTTTTGCTAGTAGTAGTATGTTTTTTATTGCCTTCAAAAGGCCAGCTGCTGGCGCCAGTGTAGGAACTTGAACAAAATTACTTACTACACAGCTAGTGGTGAGTTTTGGGGGTATCTTGGGCTTCTGTTAATTAGTAGTAAGAAACAGCTGGGACAGATGCTGTGAGGTTTCTACTTTCTACTCCAGGCTAATGGCCCAAAACTTTAGAGAAGGAGTACTTCAACTCATTTTTTGTTTTTGTCAACTCAGCTCAAGTTACAGTCTGCAAAAAAAAAAAGTTGGCACAATTTTTTATTTTTTATTGAACTTTTGGCACAGTAACCAGTTTTATAACGTTTGGATCATGTGCTTTTGAAAAGGTACAACTATGACGTCGTCAAAGACGCTCCCATGGATGGGCGGTACGAGTGGGTCCGGGTGAGGCCGTAGGATGCCGCAACAGCCAGTCAAATGCCAGAAGCACCGTGTCCTTTTAATCATTCTTTTGTACCTACCTACCCTGTCGTCTTGCTTTAGCTGTAATTATGTGCTCACCAGATGATGGCTAATCATGTGTAAAAGCTCACCATGTAAGTCAGTGGGTGTTTCACCTGTAACTTCCCCGATGATGGAACTCACTTGTAACTTGGTACTACTACTGTGTGCTTTAACTCCTTGTCGATATGTTGGTCTCATGAAAGAGGAAAAAAAAAGTGTCGTTTTATGTGTAGATTGTCCGTTCTCTCCCGTTCCACATCTCTGAACCTAGGCGGCAAAAGTGTTTCAGTTTGCAAAATGTGCAGATGGACATTTCGTTTTCAAACATCGGATACAAGAAGAGTCATGATTAGCCGATACCCCTTTATACATTCCGATACATTCCGAACGAAGGGGTATTAGCTAATCTTGTTCATCCTTGTATCTTCAGTTTCGTAATTTTGAAGCAGAGAGGGACACCGAAACAAAAGTTATAAAAAAAAAGTTATATGTGCCTTGTATCGGGCAGCTAAGCAATAATCCTAGTTTTTCATAGATTTTGCATTCTATGAGTTTTTTTTTTTTTTTGCGAATGGCATTCTATGAGTTTTGCACATACTCATACATCGACATTACACCACTCAACACAACATTTTATCTAGATAAGTAAGCGCCATCACAGCTTATTAAGAACAAAATACAACAGCGTTAGACTGTTACACCCGGATTAGAAGCTTATTGATTTCCATGTCAAAGTTTCTCTTTCATATACTCAACTCTTGCTATATTGCTAACAGACAAAAGAATAACCAAGCACCAGGAGGACATATAGTACTCTATACTAATTTAGTAATTTGTATGGCTAACCAAGATAGACCAGAAAACTAATGGAAGGATCCGACACTGTCTGTACCTATAACCTACGGATTTATTACAGATTACTCTGCATATCCTGCATGTATCATGCTCTGAGATCTCGATGCGTGAAGACTACAGCTTAGCAAGGGCCTGGCCGTATGCTGGATCGATGCAGACAACCACCTGTTGAAGTCCCATATTAATAAAAATGTAAAGGTGAAATACAATGGACAAGCAAGGAATTTCTGTTGTCATGGGTCTGTGGCGACGGTAGTACCTTGCCAACGCTCCTGCCAGAATGAAGATACTCTACTGCATCCGCCACAGAAGCAACGCCTAAGAATTGCTTGGGGTCCAGGGAAACCTGCAAAATACATTGCGTAATAGGCTAAGTTAGAAGAAGAAATTCAAGTGTTGTGGGATAGAGAAAGAGAGAGTAAATGTTAACTCAGTTAATAACAGCTTTAAATTAAGCATCCATTTTGGTAAGAATAGGCGAGATGACAACTGGAGGCTGTGTATTCAATCCCTAAATAACTGTCTAGTTAATGCATTGTGTGGACTGTCGTCACCAAAGAGAGTACTCCCTCTGTTAGAGATTAGAAGGCCTATGGACCATTTTGATAGGATTAAGAAAATCAATAACTCATCCTCTTGATTACTACATGCACCAATAGTTATACATACATGAGAGAAGAGAAAGAAAAAGAAGACCATGCATTGGATGAGAGATGGTAAAATGAGAAAGGACTTATAATTCCTAACATTTAAAAAAAACTCTTAGGCCTTATAATCCCTAACGGAGGGAGTAGTACTAAACAAAGAACACCCATTAGCATACCTTCAACTTTCCAGAGGCATACAGGTCAAAAAGCTTGTCAAGATGTTTTTGCCACAGGTCAGCACACTGAACCAGGAAAAATCCAGCCTGAAAGTGGAAAGGAAATTAAGAGCACACATAGTTTTAAGGTACTATAAGAGAACTACACTGGATGCAAATTCTACAGGTATGATTCATCATCTGCCCCATAAATTTCTGAGTACACGCGATGTAGTTTTGGGCAGGTGGGCCTTTGGGAGCGCTATACACCTGCTGAAATTTGAATTGTGTTGCTGCATCTATTGCGGTGTATCCTGAATTTTCAATTTTCACGCTAACAACAAACCAGAAAGGTGGATCCAATATGGAACACCACATTTTTTTCACTAATATCATGCCTCATTCAACTTAAACTTCTGTAAGACTCACACTTTGTCATGAACAATTATTAAACATGAATTATCGTGATGTGTATGCAAGCCGAGAATATATCGTGCCATACATACCACAGTTTGACTCTTTCCAAGAATCTTCTCACACAAACCATTGTAATTCCGTGGCATCCATCCATCCTCTGCTTGATACTGAAACATCAAAGACTCCTCACTTTACTGATATCAATACAGTACCGGGATAAGCTAAAAACTTTCATATTAAAACCAAGTATACGTACAAAAAAGGATAATGATACAAAACGAAATCAGATACGTATCAACAAAATCATAGTAGATCAACATGTTCCCAACTATTAGTGCAGAACTGCAGATGCATAACAGATCAATTCAACATTCAGTTTGCAGTGACACTTCAGAATATTCCCAGAGGGTGTTTCTTTACTTCATTAATGAGCTTGTGCAAACCAGCTCCTCAGCTGCTCATTTTTTTAAAAATCCATGAAATATTCTATTAGGTGAAGCATGGAACAAACTAACCATGTCCTATTTACCCCATTGAAGTTACCATTCAGAGTGGAAATATGTAACTGTAGGTTCGGAGTATGCCAAAAATATACCTGAGAGATCATACCAATCACAATGAGGCGTCCATGGACCGCAAGTGCATTCAAACACAGGTCAAACATTTCGCCACCGACAGATTCATATATTATATCTGCACCTCTCGGGAACTCCTTTTTCATAACCTGAACCAAACAGTCATCAGTTCCTAAATTTTATTGTTGACCATAAACCAATTCTAAAATTTGACAAGAATAAATAAGGATCGGTGTAATAAATGACAGTTCATTAAATTTAAACTACTCATATCAGCAGCAGTACTATGACAATAAATCTTGACTGGAGACATTACATCATAAATGTAATCCAAGCATTCCCATACATTACATATTATCTGTTGCACACGAAAAGTTATACAAGTTTAAGGATTGCATTGCTTGGAAGATTCCATCCTGGTAATTAGAGGTAGGACACAACCACGCATAGGAAGATATAATGGATTAGAGAATATATTTTGCATATTTTTGTCAAAGTACGGAATACGACCACATGAAACTGCATGCAAAACAGTATAATCATGAAAACTAAAGATGGAAGAAAGCATACATCTTTGATCTTTTCATGTTGGTAGTTGATGACTCGATCAACTCCTAATGAAGCTAGAAGTGCAGCTTTACTTGCGCCACCACATGTAGCAACAACCTTGTTGCCCGCTAGTTTTGCGAGCTAGTGAAGTGATGTAAAAAAAATCAGAACGTATGGATATGGTTCAGGATAACAAGATATAATAACCCAAAGACAAAAGAAGGATAAAATGATGATATTACCCATGTCCTAGATAACTGTACATGTTCCTAAAAATATCATATTCAATGCATGAAAAAGTACATGTAAGGGGCCAAAACATGTCCCAAGTGCTAGTTCCAACTGTACATGTTCCGACTGCATGAAAAAGTTATCTTGTGCAAGTTTCAAAAAGAAAATACCAATCAAGCATTATATTTGTGCCCCTAGATAACTAGAGAAGTAGATGAGAAACTAAGAATAGCATCAAAGAAGAATAAAGCCACAATGATGGCATTAAAACTCAAAATTCCATCAACTGACCTGAACAGCAAATTGTCCTGTTCCACCAGCAGCTGCTGTAACTAAAACAACTTGCCCAGATGTCATTTGACCAGACTAAAGGAAGCAGAAATCATCCCAGACCAAACGAGGAAGGAAGTTATAATCCAGAAGTGAACTTAAAATATGGTTGACCGAAAATGAGCTCAAAACCACACATGGTGTACATAAAAAATAACAATTGCATAGCAAGATAACCTTTTCGAGAGAAATTGATGCAGTTAATCCCGATGTTAGCATAGCAACGACCTCAGGGTCCGGTCTTGGCACCGGGAGTAGATTTTTGGCTGGAACCTTTTAGCAGGAAAATGTAAGGACAAGAACTGTAACTGCCAGATCGAGGTAACTGTATTCAAACGTAAAACCTCAAAAAGGTTCTAGATGATTTCATTTAAAAGAGGGCACATATTAGTTGATGATTTGTTCAGTAAATAAAAAAATACATAGACCGCAGTACCAGCATAAATTCGGCATAGCCCCCAAAGGTCATAAGGGCCACAGCAGTGCCAACTTTGATATGTCTCACTGAATCTCCAACAGAAGCAACAATTCCCACAGCCTGCACATATTGGTTTTTTATGAATAAAATATATTAATATCTCCCCAGTGAAAGTGAAGGACTTATGTAGCAATGCCATATCAAATCATTAAAAGTACAAGCTGATTTGATGGAATCATGTTGCATTGCTATGCCATTGAGTTCTCTGTTTACTTCAAATATCCAGGTGGTTCTCATATTATTAAATTCTAATGATATGAACTCCTTAAAGGGAGGAGTTGCCATGTTTTTGTGATTACGCTAGAACGAAAGAGAAGGAGCCCTCACCAGGAGGAAGAGTCTACAGCTAGTCGATAAAGAGCGAACATGCTATCCTTGCCCTTCGGGCCCTTACCCAAGCAAGCATATAACAATAACGGATCAGCCATAATTTGTGAGGTGATGAAGTTGGCTTGGCCCCGAGGACTGATGAACATGATTTATTTGTTCGCAACAAGTTGAAATATTATAGCAATGGCTGATAATTCGGCTGTTAGTAGAACCTTCTTTGCTATGCTGGCACTCTTTCAGGAAATCAAAAAGATGGTGTGTGTTTTACACAGAACAGCATGGGATTATCAGTTACCTCAAAACCAACATCAAATGGAAGGTGTGCAGAAGCTTCTTTAGCATTGCCACTGAAATAACGACCAGAAGTGAAGTTCACCTGGAACACATCATTAACGTTTTTCAAAGGTTAACGAATGTAAATCAAAATAACAGCAATTGAAAATACAAATGAAAGCACTTACATCGCTAGCATTTACACCAGCATATATTATTTTAACAAGAGCACTATGCGGTTTCATCGGCAATCTCAGCCGCACACGATCAATCCTTGTAGCATTGCGGAAATTATGGCTGAGTGTATGAGCAACTCTACAGAATCATCATGAAAGACAGACCTATTAGTATCCATCCAAATATTTCAGCATGGTAAGAACTGACAGGGGATTGCTTTGGACAAGATATTTCAGCATGCTTAGAGCACAATGACCAATAAATTTTGCATAAAGAGAGAATAGATCCGATAAGATAATAATAATCAATATACCGCAGCAGTTCGGTACAAAAAATGCACCTGAAAGCCTGATAATTGTCTACTTAAGGGAGCAGACCAGTGACTTTAACCATTTTAGGGAAGTACTCGAACAATAATTTTTTTACTACAGAGACGTCGCTTTTCTATTTATGATATTATGAGAATATTCCACAAGTCATCCTATCTTTTCAATGAATGAAATGCAAAGGTCCTTTGCGTTTTCTCAAAAAAAAAATCCACAAGTTCTTAAAAAAATATGTATATAATACTTACATCTTCTCGAAGAATTCAGGTGTCTGGATGCTGGGAAATACATTCTTTGTTAATGTCCTTTTTGACTTCGAGGAATACAACAAATAATTTTGTTCTTCCTCTGATGTTGGCCAGTATACCATCCCTCTTCTTTTAGATATCCAAAGGCAAGCACCAGCCTTGCTCACATCTTCTATAAGCTCAAATGCACCTAATCCCAACAAAAAGGGTAATTTTCATTTCAGATAACATAGAAAGAAAGATAAAACATCATAGGCAAGAAATATACATATATAGGCATCAGGAGTAGATATAAAAATAGTGAAGTACAAAATAGGTCCTTAAGCATGCACAGCTGTGTGCCACTAGGGACAGGAACTTGAGACTGCACTAGTAGCAGGTAGCCAAGGCATGAATCCATACCTAGTATCTACCTGCACATGTGGCCAGCATAGCCGAAGAACAGATATATAATTTGATGACTAAGTGCTTTAACCTAATGATATTTGACAACTAATCAAGAATTCAAGTCTGGGGAAATAGTTTAGTCAATTTGTACTAGTAGATGCGCATGTTTCACACAGCAAATCATCATAATATTCATTTTCATCAATTGAAACACCCAATATCATGTGCGCACCAGAATGATTCATCTAAGGCCCAACTGTAACCTGTAATCCTGAGAAAACAAATTATGACCAGAAAGTTGGTGAACAAATTAAAATGTTAATTACAGCTTAACTATGTGAGAAACAGTGTACCAGTAACAACATCCTCCATCTTCAAAAACCCACCAAGCGCGTCTATTAATACACGACTTACTTGTCCTCCCATATTAGTTTCGACAAACTGCATACAACAGTCCAATATATTTTTCAGGATAAATAAGACACATGGAATAAAATGATAAGTTGGTAGGTTACAACAAATATAAAGTCTAAAAATATGCTCCAACAGCCATCAACTAAGAAAGGTATATCTATTCTCAGTGACATCCACTAATTTTCTCAGATGGAACAATGGATCAGGTTGGTCCATACAGGCATGCCGTCTGCTAGAAAATTTGAACTATCTGCCCGTACAATAAACTCGGCTAAAGAAAAAAATTGTATAAGATTTTAGTTGTGCACGGGTCACCCTAAGAGAGCTTTCTTCAGGGGCCTAAAAGGGCTCTGGAACTAACCCTTGAGAACTGAAACAGCGAGCAGTGACACTCGATATTTAATTTAAGTTAACCTGTTTGTATAAATTTACTTAATGGAAAATGCAGTACACTCTACAGTTCTAGTGTCTATCATGACGTATTACAAAATTAATCACAATAAGCTCACAGGTTTAGGAGAAAAAAAAAGGCACAACATGAATGTAGCTACAATAGATTAAGTCAACAAGTGAGTACGTGACAGACAAAATGGGAAGTATTTTCCTCGGCTCATGCAAATTTGTAATACCTCAGGACAAAGCACATTGACACGAATGCCATGACGTTTTAGTGGAGCAAGTGATCTTGTAAACATAACCACACCACCTGCAGAAGATGAAGTTTGAGGTCATATTGTGCATATGTGCTTAAAGTAGATCTTACGATATATAGAAGGAACACACTGTTTGTAGTATAAGTACAGCTGATGTCAGCACTGAGCATTTTACTTGTCCAAAACGAACTTATGTGCAAGTTTTTACTTGTGAATGCATGATATGTCTAACTGCAAAAGCAATTCAAGTCTTCCTAAAAGGCATACACTTACTTTGTTAGTATCCAAAAAACAGTAGATCAACTATCTGCGGTCCATTTTAAATTATAGACATCCATGTGCGTGCATGCATATGTAGATAAGTAGATGACTGAAAAGGATTATGAACTTCTAAATAGTATAGAGTTCAACAAAAAATTGGCAAAAATGGTGTTCTGAGAAAAGGATTTAGTAGAGAACTGTGGAAGGTAAAGTAAAACAAAACATTCCCAGCGATATTTTTGCTTTCTGGACGGCCATTTAGAAGTTGTAGGACAATTTCAATCATTACTTCACTTGTTACGTTGGTTCAGGAAAAAAAAGGCACACCAAGCTGCACAGACCGCATACAAATAACATGACACTAAAGGAGACACAGTGACACTAAAGAGCAAGATGAATTTTACAAGGATGACATGATACCATTTTGTCTCTTTTACAGAGGTTACATCATGTTTATTTTAGTAATGACGTGACTAAGCAAGTTGTTTTTTCAGGGGTGTATACCTTTTTTTTTTGCGAAATTGGGTGTATACCTTTGTCATGAGTCATGACAAAGGGTGTATACCTTTGTCATTACAATAGAAGCCCCATTTGTTTCAAAAAGTACAATAGAATCGCAAGTATTTATCTCCATTCTACTTTAAAAAGAGAATCACCTGACTTGATACTTACCACATTGCAACTTACACATTAAGAAATGATCATTTAAAGTTCATTCTTAAAAAATATGAAAACAGACCAAACCTTTTGTCCCACTATAGATGGGCTCGTAGGTCATTGGATATAAGCCAGCAACTGAACCGATATTTAATATGGCACCAGGCTTCTTCTGTGCTCGCATTATCTGGGTCTGCAGTGAAAATAATCAAACCAAAATTAGTGTTCACACGCCATTTGCAGGTAGTGAATATGCATATATAACCATTCTAGCAATCACAATTGAAATAATCTTTTGAATTATTGCACAAACGAAAAATTCAAACTCCATGAATAGTGCAAGCCTGATTGTTCAGTATTTATTGTTCTACAGCTATACTTATATCTTACTTCTTGCTCTAACGGAAAACAAAATAGTACTTTTTTACTCTCTAAACAACTGTATCAACAGAATTTCATTAGGAGAATGTATCAGCAGAATCTGAAGCCATGTGCATTTCCTAATGATTTACCTTAGTTAATAAAGGGCATACAGTACCAGCACTCTGGTACTACGAATAATTAGAGTTAGTAAATAGTTAACTTGGCGAAACTACTCCAATAGTCAATGGGAGACTTACCGCGATGCGAGTACCATCAATAACAGCAACAAGGTTCACATTTACAGCCCGCCGCCATGTGTTAGTTCCATCGGATGTATCATCGTAAACTAAGGATTTACTGATAAATCCAGCACAGTTGATGCAGACATCTAATCCACCATACAAGCGTACATGTTTCCCAAAAGCCGCAGCAAGAGCATCTAAACATAAAATTAGTGTGACTTTCAGATCATGTCAATCATGAGTGCAACAGTAGTTACACTTTCAGTCAACGGTTGACAGCATAAGGCTAGTAATCCAATGTCGAAAGAAAAAATAAATCACACTACAACAACATTACATGCTCAAAAGCAATGTGACGCTTCTTGAGAGCATAAGAAAGCAATATCAACTAAACTACCAGAGTTTTAAGAAACCTAGATAATTCTTCCGAAACAAATGTTATGCCAACAATATATAATGCCTGAAACAAATGTTATGGCTGTAACATTATCAATGAGCTATACTGTATCGAGAATAAATCTTGAATTATGCCTGACAAATTTCTCGAATGACATTAACTACACTTCAACAGTCAAATGCTACATATACTTCAGCTGTGATGTCAATATGGTATGTTCACTGCACTGATGCCTTCAAGTTCTAGTATAAACAAGCTATAGCATTAGCATTAAAAGTTATGTAGCACTAGCACTAGCACAGCAAGCAAACTCATTGCTATTACCTGCATCAGTAACATCACATTTGATGGATATAGCAGACGGAACTTTGGAATCTCCATGGAACTGTTTGCCTTCCTTTTGAACTAAGGTAGCAACTTGTCCTCCATTTTCTTCAGAGAAATCGACAATAGTCACAAATAGACCCTTCTGTGCAAGAGCGATGCACAACCCTTTCCCTTGAAAAATATAAATAAGAACTGTTAGACTGTGCAATATGCAGTAAAATCTCTTGTCCTACACAAGATTAAATTGATACGTGACTTTTGAGTCATAGGTATTATAGCAGGCGAGGTAAAACATGGAGGAGCGAGCCGGGGAGGGGTGAAGAGTTCGAATCATGCTCTGGAGCCCGTCCACGAAACGAAGCAGGCCACTTCTGCGCCCAATCGGGCCAGCACCCAATCCAGCTACAGTACTACAGAGAACCGAACGCGACTAACAGCACAAGGAGGGAGAGAGAGAGGGGTGTTCGTTACCAATGCCGGAGCCGCCGCCGGTGACGAGGGCCGACATGCCCGGCTTCAGCTTCATCGTGCCGGCGCAGCGGGGAAGCTGGTGAGGCTTTGGCTGGGAGTCGCGGCGGAGGAGAAGGCTAGGAAGACAGGGAGTGAGCGCGAGGGCGGAATCGAGAAGGTAACTAGGGAATACGACTCAACCGGC
This sequence comes from Avena insularis, assembly GCA_023614405.1. Classification (NCBI taxonomy): domain Eukaryota; kingdom Viridiplantae; phylum Streptophyta; class Magnoliopsida; order Poales; family Poaceae; genus Avena; species Avena insularis. Next base: position 367,209,536 of record CM042693.1, on the reverse strand, counting down.
CGGCGGAGCTGACGAGACGGGGACAGGCGGCGGCAACGAGGGAACGTGGCAGCTAGGCACGCGGGCGGCGGCGGTGCACTCGCCCTCTTTCCTTGTTAATCTCGCCATGCCTCGTTCTGCTTTTCTTCCATTTGGTTTGTTCGGCGAGGCGATTCGAATTTGGGGCGGCGGGTCGGCGTGCCCCGCTCCCGCTTGGGTCGGAATTTATTTAAAAAAAAAAAGAAAAACTAAAGTTCAGCCAAAAGTAGTTCTTGTTTAAGGGGTTCCTTAGATTGGAGACTTTCAGAAAATCGTATGAATAGGATAAATTCAAGATTAGGATGTCACATAAGGTGGATTCCTACAAGATTACAAAGCATCGGAATTTCACAAAAGATGTCCTTTGATGGTGCGCGGTAGGAATTTTGGAGGATTGTTGAGAGAGGTAGGGCCCGTTTTGATTCAAAGGATTTCTAAAAAAAAATTACAGAATTCTAATTCATAGGAATTTTTTTATAGAGTGTGTTTGTTTTGTATGAATGAATCCTACAAAAAAATTATATATTGCTATCCTACACTATAATCCTATAGAATCTTTAACAAGAGGTGACACATCTTGAAAAAATTCTTATATGTCTGTGACAACTATTCCATGTATTTAAACCCTACAGAATTTTCTGTGTTTTTCTACGGTGCAATCAAATAGCTAATTTTACCGATTCCTACACTTTTTATTCCCATAGTATTTGAAACGTCATGCCATTCTATTCTTGCATTTTTTTTCTATTCCTATGTTTCTCAAATACTTTGAATCAAACGAGCCCGTATAGTGGAAGTGCATTGGACTTTTCGGCGGTTTGCATGAATTAAAAACATAGAAATTGAAAAAACATGAAATAGAATGTCATGGCACTTGAAATTCTATAAAAATTAAAAACACAGGAACTAGTAACAGAAGTTGTTTGGTTGCATCGTAGAGAAAACGCATAAATTGTTTGTAGAAACTTAGTGCAGGTCATAGTTTTCAAAAATACATTAGAAACTTTTCAAGAGGTCTAACTCTTGCTAGAAATCTTATAGAATTGCAGTGTAGGAAAGCAGATCATAAAAAAATTGGAGGACTGATTCTTCTTAACCAAATGGACTCGTATGAAAATTTTCTATGAACTAGAATCCTACAAAATTCGTTTGAAAACCCTTTGAACCAAATAAGCCTTTCAAATGAAAATAAAATGAGGTTTAGCTCGCGTTGAGATTCCTATGGAATGGGAAGGGCATGGGAATGAAAATTTCATAGAAATTTAGTAGCCCTAATCGTATAGTCCAAAGAGAGTTCGGTAAAAAAATCATTGTCGGGAGACCCCGGAGCACCCGAATTATTAGACAATAAACGCATCAACACTAGCAAGGAATAAACAAAACTGCGCCCTCGGCCGACTGCAGCCTTCTAGCCGGCATGTGCCGCTCCTGGGCTGGCTCCACGACCCAGCCAGGCCGCTCCTCCCCTGCCTAGGCCAGTCGCCTTCCTCCTGGGCCGGCTGACCTGTCCAGATGCTTCTCCCGTGGCATTCGGCTGGGCCTGCCGCTCCTCCTGCCCTAGTTAACTGTCTTGATGTCTTCCTGTCACTTGTCTAGTTTGTTTCGCTACGCTCACCCCTTAGTCTGGCGAGTCCAATCAATGCATTTTTCACGAACGCTTTATGTTTGTCATTAATTCGGGTACGGTTGAACGCGCCTACTAAGAGTCACATTCTTTCCTAGTGCTAGTATCATAAAATGTATCATACATGCCAACTTGACAAAAATCTGATGTGGCGTCATAATTAATGAAGAGAGAGGTGGTTAGTGTACTCCCTCCTTCACGGTTTGCAGGACGCTCTACAAAAATCTCACGGACCTAGGCGTGCACATATTGGCTGAAAATTAGGCCTATTAGTGAGCGGTCAAGACCCATGCATTGGTGGAAGACTGTTGCATGCATAGGAAATTGGGAGGAAAGATGCCACATTAATTAATAATTAATTCTTATGCGCCTAGGAACGTTGCAGTTTTGGAAAAACCCAAATTTGATTAGGTGCCCTGCAAACCATGAAGGAGGTAGTATCATAAGTACTCCCTCCATCCCGGTTTAAAGGACACAATTTGCAATTCTCTGGGCCCTAGGTGTCATCTAATTGGTCCATTTAATAGCATGAAGTAGAACATGCATGAGGAGAAAAAGAGTTAGAAAAGCGTTCACATTTGTTCACACATGTGCATGCAAGCAGTTTGTTCTTTTCACACTGGAGTAATTACAGAGATTAAATGCTTTTGTGTCTAAGTATTTTAGAATTGCATGATTTGCAAATTATGTCCTTTAAACCGGAACGGAGGGAGTAGATACCGTATCATAACACGTAAAGCTAGAAATTATAATGGCAAGTAAATCTTATACACATATTTTACATAGAGATTCTACAAATCAATAAATATACCACTACTATGATACTACTATATGATACAATACACTAGAGACATAGTATCATGCACTAGTATCATATGCATGATTTTACATAGACATAGTATGATACTACCACTAGGACCAGCCTTACACCTAGATTTTTTTTGACCATGACTTACACCTAGATCTAGGCATTAGGTTAGACCGAACCGATCAGTTAGGTTATTCGGTGTATTCAAAATTTCTGTTTTGACATAATAGTGATCGATCTATCACGTGAGAAATTCATAACCGAGGAATCGGGGCACCGAAGATTTGGTTCGATCCTCAATTTTTATAGAATCAACCGAACTATGCGTGTGACTAGGGTTGGGCATAAAAAACCGAAACCGAACACCGAAACCGAATTAACTGGAACCAAAACCGAATACACCGAACCCGCATTAGCCGAAACTAATTTCGGTTAGTAAATATGATTAACCAAATTTATAAATATTAATTCGGTTTTGACCCTAATCGTACAAACCAAAAAATATACGTGACAAAGCTAAATATATTTGTGATTCTGTACCAGGCGTCCATTACTGTACGTAGATACTAGCTCATACGAAAAAAAGACATGCATGCAAAACCTAGCAGCCCATGCGTGTACGTATGTCTCCGGCCACATGCACGTACATGTTCGTGGTTTAACTGTCAATTGTGTCTATGAATTTTGTTGGAAGCATTTCAATTGTTTTCCTATTTCGGATATAATCATATATTTTAGCTGAACTCTCAACACATATAATTTGTTGAATATATACGGCTTGGAAGATAGACATCATTTTTTTAAACGAGCAAGATAGAAAAAAAAGATAGACATTATGCTTATTATGTTCTTTTTCTACACATGCGTTCAAGACATCAGCTAGCCATGTATTGCTTCAGGTACTCGCTAACCTGGAGGTTGCCTGATGAGTGGTTTAGCTCGTATGAATCTTACATAAATTATGGCACAGTGTTGTTATTTCCAGAAGTTCGGTTAAAAACTGAACACCGAACCAAATTGTCCACTAACCGAACTATCGATTAATTAGAAAACCGAAATAATTTCGGTTCCTATTTTGTAGAAACCGAATTATAGAAAAACCCAAAAAACCGAACCGAATTAACCGAAAAAAACAAATGCCCACCCCTACATGTGACGAGGAAACACAGCGGAATTTCAGTGGACTCTTCACAAATCCTTGGTCGCCATGGAGGTCAAGAGGGCAGAGCGCGGCAGCTCCAACTCACCCAGCCGCTAGATGATGTGCAGTAACCCAGCCGAGTAACCGATTCCAGTTTGATGGCCGGAAGAGAGGGATCGAGAACCAAAGTACACAGATGGTCGTTGTCGTCCTGCCAATGGGAATACGAGATGCGGAATTTGGGAGCTGCCACCTGTAGGAGATGGGATCATTGAATCGTATGTGGGGATGAGGATCGATAGTGGCGAAACCAGCAGAAAACGGTGGCGGTGCCTTCCTTTCCTGTTGTCGGGAGGCGAGCCATCACAGGCGAGTTGTTGTGTGGCTAGTAAGGGGCCCCGATGCGGCTTTTCTAGCGTGGCGCACATTGTCGCGCGTTGCTGGCAGACCCATCCCAGTCCTGGTTGCCGGGGGCAGCAAGGGGATGCCAGATAGATTGGTAGGCATCCCAATCTGCCGACATCGGTTGGGGTCTCTGGTGCGGGCCGATTTTTGGCCTCCACCTTCCAACTCGATTGGGGGCCGATTGGGGGCGCTAGTGGAGATGCTCTTAGAGAAGGGTCTAGAGTTAATTTTGCTGATAGGATGGGATATTGGGATAGGCTACCAAGTTGTTTCAGCTTGTCAACCTATATTTTTGATTTTGACGATCAGTTCGGATAACAGAAGCTTAAAACCGAATATACCTGTAAATTTGATTGACTTGCATAATAATATTGCTTGAGGGGTACAGAGTATATATGGGGTACAAAACTTGTCGGCCAAGATGACTTAAACCGACTCTAAAACAAACTCTAAAAAATTAAAACCGACTCAATGTTGTCTAGTCTAACATCCCCACGTAGTCTCATCGGCGAGCTCAACGACGTTAAGGCTGGATCGTATGTCAATGAATGGTGCAGTAGCAAGCCCCTTGGTGAAGATGTCAGCAAATTGCGCTCACGAACAAAATGTATGTCGATCTCAATATGTTTTGTCCTACGATGCTGAACTGGGTTGCCTGCCATATAAACTGTAGAGGTATTATCACAATACACAATGGTAGCCTGCTGAATTGGGCGATGGAGCTCGGCAAGAAGTTGACACAACCACACTGTTTCTGCAACCGCATGTGCAACTGCGCGGTACTCAGCCTCAGCAGACGAATGATAAACCGTTAGCTGACGCTTAGAAGACCAAGAAATCAAATTAGATGTGGACCGACGAGTCTCGGGACATCCATCCCAGTCTGCATCGGAATATGCTGTCAAAGTTGTTGGGGAAGAAGAATTAATATGAAGGCAATGATCAAGGGTTCCTTTAAGATATCGAAGAATTCTTTTGACTAGATTATAATGAGGAAGGCGTGGAGCATGCATGAAAAGGCACGCTTGTTGAACAGCATAGGAAATTTTGGGATGTGTAAGAGTGAGATATTGAACTACTCCTGCAAGACTTCGGTATAGAGTGGGATCAGAGAATGATTCGCCTATAGAAGAAAATTTAGAAGTGATGTCGATGGGGGTGCGGGATGGTTGGCAGTCCGACATGCCAGCACGAGAGAGAAGATCAAGAGTATATTGTCGTTGAGAAAGAAAAAGGCCAGAAGAATCACGAGTTACATCAATGCCCAAAAAAGGATGAAGCACACCTAGATCAGTCATAGAGAATTCGTGTTGAAGACTAGAGATGATAGAGTTGAGAAAAGTTTGTGTGGAGGCTGTGAGAATAATGTCATCAACATAAAGAAGGAGATAGGCAATGTTATTATTTGATTGATAGACAAAGCGAGATGTGTCAGAGAGAGAGGGAATAAACCCTATAGTTTGGATGAATGTAGAAAAGAGCTGAAACCCACACACAAGGTGCTTGCTTCAGGCCATAGAGAGACTTTTTGAGAAGACATACATGATTGGGTGAACTAGGATCTTTGAAACCTAAAGGTTGTTGACAGTAGACAGTTTCTTGAAGAGAACCATGAAGAAAGGTGTTTTTGACATCGAGTTGATGAATAGGCCAAGAAGAGGAAACGACAATGCTAAGAATGGTGCGATTTGTGCTTGGTTTGACAACAGGAGAAAAAGTTTTATCATAGTCAATTCCTTGTTGTTGAGAATAGCCACAGCATACCCAACAGGCTTTGTAGCGAGAGAGTGTACCGTCGGAGTGAAATTTTTGACGAAAGACCCATTTACCAGAAACAATGTTTGAATTAGAAGGACGAGGAACTAGCTGCCATGTATCATTGGTGACCAAAGCATGGTATTCTTCTTTTATAGCAACAGACCATTTAGGATCGAGAAGAGCGGATTTGTAGGATTTTGGGATGGGAGAAAGGTTGGGTTGAGCTAAAAAATTAAGACGTTTGGAGGGTAGACGAAAACCAGATTTGCCGCGGGTACGCATAGTATGATCATTGGTGGGTGCTGGAATAGGAATAGCATAGGAGGGTAATTGTGGGGAAGGAGACGGATCATGCTCAGAAGTGGGTGTGGAAGAGGGAGGTGTGACAGTGGGGTTGGGTGATGCATCGGATGAGGTTTGTGACGCGGCATGAGAATGTGCCGTGGGTGGAGAGGGTGGTGCGGTGGCAGGCTGCCGTGAGGGCTCGGCAGAGCTCGCGTCAGAAGAAGTGAGCGAAGCGCCCGACGCAGCGGATGTAGGTTCGGGCATAGGGGGTTGTGTAGGGAATATTGGGATGTGTAGGGGATTAGGTGGTGTAGCTGAATGAGTCGAGGGAGAGGGATCGGTGGATACCGAATCATGGGGAGATGTACGTGTGGCAAAAGGAAAAGAGTTTTCAACGAAAGTAACGTGACGAGAGACATGAACACGACCAGAAACTGGGTCAAAACATCTATAACCTTTGTGCTCATCGGAATATCCTAGAAAAACGCAGGGTAGAGATTTAGGGGCTAGTTTATGAGGTGAAGTGACATAGGTATTTGGAAAACAGAGACAACCGAATACTCGAAGTTCAGGATAATTGGGATGACATAGAAAGAGAGAGTAGTATGGCGTGGTTCGTGGGTTAAGTTGGAATGGACGGATGTTGAGGAGATATGTGGCTGTGCGAAGAGCTCCGGACCAAAAACGTGGGGGCATAGAAGCTTGGATAAGAAGGGTTCTAATTATGTTGTTTATAGTGCGGAGATCTCTCTCAGCTTTGCCGTTTTGAGGGGAAGTGTAGGGGCGGGAAAAACGGAGGAGAATGCCATGGTGAAGAAAGAAATTACGATTTTGGTTGTTGTCAAATTCTTTGCCATTATCACATTGGATGAACCGAATGGGGAGAAAGAAGTGAGTTGCAACATAGCATTGAAAATTGAGAAAGATGGTGCGCACATCAGATTTTTTGCGTAAAGGAAAAGTCCATACATAATGAGTGAAATCATCCAAGATCACAAGATAGTACTTAAAACCAGAAATACTCTCAATAGGTGATGTCCATAAATCACAATGTAATAATTCAAAGGGAAAAATACTAGGAGAAGTAGAAGAATTGAACGGAAGACGTACATGTTTTCCTTGTTGACAAGATTCACAAACTAGCGAATTATGACTATCACGATTACAAGGAATAGAGAAATCACTAAGAAGAGAATCTAAGACGATTTTATTGGGGTGGCCTAGACGTTGATGCCAAAGCTCGACCGAAGCAACCATGGATGAGGGTTGAGCAGCCGTGGGAACACCATGGAGGGAGTAGAGATCTCCATCACTATTGAAGCGAGCGATCTCCGCCTTGGTCAGAAAATCCTTCATAGAAACACTAAAGGAGTCAAATTCGAGAGAAACAGGATTGTCACGAGTGAATTGTCGAACAGAGATTAAATTTTTAATGAGATCAAGTGCAATAAGAATATTACGAAGCAGGAGAGTTTTTGTAGGTGAGATAAGTTGTGCATTACCAACACTAGAGATAGGGATAGTAGAACCATTGCCAAGAGTTATAGAGGAAAAAGGTGATGAGGAAAAATTTGACAGCATATTATTCGAAGAAGACATGTGACTAGAAGCACCAGAATCGAAAATCCACTCGGTACCTGAGTTTCCTTGAGCAGCAAAGTGGTTCATGGCCTGGATAAACGCCGCTTGGTCCCAGCTCGGTGACGAGGAAGAGGACGGCGACGGTGCAGGCAGCGGAGCAGGCAGTGATGGCGCGTAGATCGGCATGTAGGCACCAGCAGGCGTCGAAGGAGGGGCTGGAGTGCTGTATTGCTGGTAATATGTCGGGCCAGGCATGTAGGTCAGTGCAGTCATGTAAGCTTGGTGCGGAGGGCAAGTGTCGAGGAGGCCCAGAGAGCCGGCATGGGGGCGCATGCCCGGCGTCCAGACGCTAGAGTACACATGGGGAGCACCAATCGGGGAGGGCACGGTCCAGGGCATGGGCCAGGCCTGGACAAGCCCTGTCCACGGGTTGTGCATTGGGCGCCAGCTAGGAGACAGAGTAGGTGCCGGGGTTGGAGGCATCGAGCCACTGGGAGGAGCAGTGGGTGGTCGAGGCGGCCGGTAGATAGGGTTTTTGCCCTTGTAATGAGGACTAGGGCGCCACCCCGGAGGTGGCTGCACCGGTGACGGAGGAGGCGACGCAGAAGCATCAGGAGTAGGAGGTCGCTACATCACGACGAAGACTTGATGGCGCGCCTCTTTATTTGTGAGGGCACAGCCAGCCCACTGCAACATAGAACGGACCTCGGCGAAGGTAGGACAGGGCCGCATCATGGGAATAAAGGAGGCCTGCTTTTTGAAGCGGTCACCGAGCCCGACTAGGAGGATGTTGATCAGTTGACGGTCGTCGACGGGGTCACCGAGATCTTGGAGTTCATCAGCGATCGTCTTGAGCTTTTGACAGTAGACACCGATGGGAGAGTCACCTTGGACGACGTTGCAGAGCTCGGTGTGGAGGGTGTTGACGCGGGCGTCGACATTGTCTTGGAAGAGCTATCGGAGGGCCACCCAGTGGGCGGCTGCGCTGGTGGCGTCGCAAAACACGAGATTGAAGATCTCAGTGGACACCCGCTGGTAGATCCATTGGATGATGGAGAGATCGTCCTTGATCCAGCGAGGATCGGTAGGCCGGGGAAGGACGTTGTTGGCGACGTGTTCGAGAAGATTGCACCGACCGAGATGAACCTCGAAGAGATGACGCCAATGGTAGTAATTATGCTTCGGTAGATCTGAAGTGATTGGAATAAAGGGGCTAACATCTGAGATTGTATCGGCATAGTGGATAGTTGGGAGGGTAGCAGCGAGGTGTTGGAGGTTTGGCCGGCGTAGTGACGCCGGCCAAACCTCCAACACCTCCCTTTAGTCCAATATGGCCTCACGGTGACTCTACCCTCGGTCGCAGCGGTCGCTCCACCCCGCTCGTGGTGACAACTCTCACTGTCGCTGCCGCATCACATATCCATGGTGTGTTGATCTGAGAGAGGATGCATCATAACCGCAGTCAGCTCCTCCGGGATCGAGTAGGACTCCTCCAAGCTCAGGTAGAAGACCCAATGTCGTTCACTGGTACACATTCTATGTCGAACCCTCTTCCTTCATCAATCTTGAATCCGATTATGAGGATGGCAGCATGGATGAGGAGTATACGATGCATGATGCTCTAGATTGGTCTAGGGTTGACCATCACGCCATAGAGAAGGACAAACATGTCGCAGAGCTGCAACAACTCATGGACTCTAGCATCATATGTGGTCGTCGGAGAAGTGGAGCAGGCAAAGTATGCAGAGGATCTACAGATAGATCAAACCGAGTCGTTGGCACCTCAAAAGGTGCAGGGCAAGGGCATGGGCTATATAAACCGCATCAAATTATCCACCATCTATTTCCTACCTCCCATTTGTTTTTCCCCTCTCCCTTACCATCTCGGTTTGACACTCTTTTTTATCTTCGCAACACTCACCTCTTTTCTCACCCTTTTTGGTTTTGTTGTCTCTGGTTGTTGCTGTTGAGAATTGGGAGCGGGTTTGTTGAAATATATTTCCTAGCCCTTTCCATTAGTTCGGACTTTTGGTTGCGTTGGCTAGTGCATGCAATTCAATATGGTATCAGAGCAGGAGGTCCTAGGATCAAATCCTGACCAACGCAAGAATTAAAAATAAATATTGCGGATCCCCAAACATGCGTCATAATAGGCCAAAGGGCAAAGACGTAGGGTGAGTGTTGAAATATATTGCCTAGCCCTTTCCATCAGTTCGGACTTTTGGTTGCGTTGGCTAGTGCATGCAATTCAATATGGTCGGCGAGAAAATTTTGGCGAAATAAGATCTAATCTACTATTGCGCGGTCCCCGACGGAGAAGGATCTCCCCGGGGGCGGCGTGGCGGAAGCGGTTGCTAAACCCTAGGCGGAACGAACTGCTCTGATACCATGATAGATTGCGGAAGTATAGTTTGTATTGATATTGATTGTGGTGATTATAACGTGAGCCCTTGGGCTGTTTATATAGTACTAGAAGACTTGGGAGACAAGAAGACTATTAAAGATAGAATTGGATTACAATATAAAACTACCTAATATAACGTAACCGACATATACTCTAATAGGGTTGACTGGACGGGATGCTTAATAAGGCCCCGTTCGTTTGCATGGGAATGATTTCAAACATGGAAACAATCCAGGCATGGATTGGATTGATCCCGTTCCATCACCCAATCTATGGGAGGCCAATCCATGTTAATTCTCCCTAGAATTTACCAGTTCGGTTAAGCCACATGGACCAGTTTACACTTCACAGTCAAACAGAACGTCTAAATCTTACAACATATAACATAAAAAATTATTATTTTTTGTACTCTTAAATAATGCGACATATATTTCAAAACTTAGCAGTTCTTAACAACCAAGTTCAGACCATTATGCAATGGATCAATATGCATAAATTACATCATAAAAATTCATTCTTTTTGATAGCCTTGTACACTGCAACATATATCACACAATTTAGCATTTCTGAACATTCAAATCCAATCAGTTAAGCAATGAAATATTAGAAGAATATATGGTGTGAGTTGCATGCAATGGATCAACGTATCTAGGCAAGGTTTAAACATATATTACAGGGACCCAAGTTTCTCCAAGAACAAATAGATTTCTGTAGCTCCACTTTCTCCATTCTATGATAGAGTCACTTCCTCTATTATGTCCTATTTACCGGTGCAATGACCTTCATACGTACAGGTTTTGAAGTACGACATACAAAGGGCAGTGTGCATAACTTTGAACTGTCATCAAAGGCACCATCAAGAATTTGTATTAATACACCACTAGACTATGGAGCAACCCTATATGTAGAACATGTACAATTCTGAACTGAAAAGGACCCTCCTAGTGTGTTATATGCAAGCTAATACAAGATTTTCTTTGTTAGTTAAGGGTAACATAGTGATATATGTTGACTAATGGACAAACAAAACCAAGAATATAAATAAGATGCGATAAAAGGATACGCATACCTTCAAAGCTTATCCACCTTTCCTCTTAGCCAAAGAAGAGCAATTTCTGGGTCGCTCTCATTGAAACTGAGAAATGTCTCTCGGTTACACAAATGTAACAATTATCACAATCAAATTAATATCCATCATACAATATTCATAACACGAGAAATATTTGAACATAACACTTATTATAGCCCACTAATTTGTATGTTGTTGGTAATCATCCCACATTGCATGAGCTATCGAGTCTCTTAAGTTGCTGCCTTCAATATTTCCTCCATCATTTTCTTGATCACCATATGGTAGATTGACAAGTTATAGTGGATCAATATTATCTGGCTAAGTACCCACAGACGCCTTAGCTAAGATTTTCCAAAATGCAAGATTGAGCAATCATATAGATTAGAAAGCGGTGGTTGGATGCAAACCAAAATGGGTAACCACCAAACAAACCAAACAGATTCCTCTCATATTATAGGTAGAAGAAAAAATAAACCTGGTCACAGGCTGTGCTTGATGAAATTTCAGTATGGCCAATTACAGCAAAGACATAGTAGATCAATATCCAGAGACAAAAAAGTACTGGCAACAGAGGGGACACAAGCATTCCCAAACTCAACTACAACTGCACGCGGTAATTGAAGTTCAATATGATCGATCCTAGATTTATTGATTGCATTCTATCCTAGAAAAAATCATATTGAAGTTCTAGGATCGATCGTCTACATTATACACTTCTATCCAAACTGACAGAGTTCAATGACCACCAAGAATCGCGAGTAAAGAATCTAAACAGAATTAGGAATACACTACCCTGGTCCTCTTCGAGATGGAAAAAACGAATGCACTGCTTAATGCCTAGTAGATCTGGTCAGATTACACATAATGTGCAGCTATGCGAGCCACTCCTTGTCCTTAACCCTCCCCTGGGACTAGGAGTCAGGCGGCAGGAGAGTGCCAAGCTTCCCCATGGAAGTGCCACCCCTAAAATCCCAATCACTTACCTTCCCGTCCTCCTCCTCCCGGCACTCTCCTTCTCTTTCTACTGTTTCCCCCATCTTTCTCAAGAATTTATCTCCGACCAAGAACCCTAGAGAACCCTAGCTATGAGGTGGGAATGATGAGGAGTAGGAGGCAGACGTACCGGTGAGAACGCTGCCGATGGAGGAGAGAGTCGGCGGTGGAGGGGAAGGTGTCGCATCACCATCGCGTCGTCGTGGATGACGAGATCGCCGCGTCGTCGCCGCCCAAGTCTTCGCATGGTCTGTATCTGTATCGAGTCGTGGATTGGTTCCACAGGTCAGTTGGCATGATTTTTTTCCAAACCATCTGAGTGGAGGATGGATGGGTTGCGTTGGGCTAATTTTCCAGGCTGGGTGTAAATGAAGACCCAATTTTTGTGAGCTGGAAAAAAAACTGGTCGAGCTGGATTGGGCCGAAATCCAGGCCATTCCATGTCTCCATGGGATTAAACAAATGAAGCCTAAGGAGGCAGCCAAATTGAGACAGTGGGAAAGGAGGCAACGACTGAACAACGTTAAAGAGACAACCAAACCGGGAGAGGGAAGGAAGCGAGAGGATAAACGAGGCCGAAGAGATGACCACCATCATCTCTCTCCCTCCCAGTCTTAGTCTAGTGGACAACACTTGATGTTGTCCTCTATAGGTCATTTTAGGAGTGGTCTGACATGTGTTGGATGTGGTATAAGCTTTGGGTTGTGCAGAATCACCAGCTTTGACCATCTGAGATTGTATCAGCATAGTGGAATAAAGGAAGGTGTTGGAGGTTTGGCCGGCGTCACCTAGGGAAGCAGCGGTGGCGACGGCCTTTTTGGTGAAGTAGTCGGGAGGGGGAAGATGGGGCGGCGTCGATGGCGGCGCCATGCCCTAGGATCTAATTGTCTGATACCATGTAAATTTGATTGACTTGCATAATAATATTGCTTGAGGGGTACAAAGTATATATGTGTTGGAGATATGCCCTAGAGGCAATAATAAATTTAGTTATTATTATATCTTTGTGTTTATGATAAATGTTTACATTCATGCTATAACAGTATTAACCAGGAAACATTAATACTTGTGTGATTTTTAAACTAAATTAGAGTCCCTGGTAAAGCCTCTTTACAATACTAGCTTGTTGGTTGATAGATGATCGTGGTTTCCCGATCATGAACATTGATATGTTGTTAACAACAAGATCATATCATTAGGAGAATTGTATGATGGACATACTCCTATAGATAAGCGTAGCATAAAGATCAAGTCATTTTAATAGTTCAATTGCTATAAGCTTTCTAATACATAGTAACCTGATTCCTTTGACCATGAGATCATGCTAATCACCATCACCGGAAGGATGCTTTGATGACATCAAACACCACACCATAACTGGGTGGCTATAAAGGTGGCATTGAGTGTTTGGAAAGTATGGGTTGAGGCACATGGATCAAGAGTGGGATTTGTCCATCCATATGACGGATAGATATACTCTAGGCCCTCTCGGTGGAATGTCATCCAATTAGCTTGCAAGCAAGTGGCTGGCTCACAAAGGATCACATACCACGAGAGCGAGAAAAGAGTACCTATCAGTAACGAGGTTGAACTAGGTATGCAGAGATACCGGCGATCAAAACCTTGGATAAGTAAACTATCGTGAGACAGAGGGAAATTGGTATCGTATGTAAGTGGTTCATTCGATCGCAAAGTAATCGTAGAAATATGTGGGAGCCATATGAATTTCCAGATTCCTCTATTGGTTATTGATCGGAGAAGTGTCTCAGTCATGTCCGCATAATTCATGAACCGTAGGGAGACACACTTAAGGATTCGATGTTGTTTAGTAGATATGGAATGATGAGTAAGAGACCGAATGTTGTTCAGAGTCTCGGATGGGATCCGGGATATCACGAGGAGATCCGGAATGGTCCGGAGAATATGATTCATATAAGGAAAGTCCTGTTTCGGAGTTCAGGAATGATTCCGGTGTTTTCACCAGGAATATTCTAGAAGGGTCTGGAAGGTCCGGCACTCTGGAGGGGAAGGGTACATGGATGTGTCATGACAATGTGGAATGGTTGCATCATGTACTAGGTCACTTGGCTAGGCAAAATAAAGAGAGAAATCAAATCGAAGTTTGAAAGTCAAACGCTAATTTGAAAAGTCAAATCTGAAGTTTGCTTGGTGGAGGGAGAGTAGGAAACCTACTTGGGGAGGAAGTCCCCTCCCTCCACCCGCCGGCCCAGAAGGAGGAGTTGGAGGAGGACTCCCTCCTCCCAACCGGCCCCCTCCCACCTATATAAGGAGGGGTAGGGCTACCCCTACCAACACACCTCAAACCCTAGCTCTGGCGCCTCCACCTCCCAGTGCAGCCGCCGCCGCCTAGGGTTTCTCCTCCAAGTCGGCGACTTGGGGCTTCCCCAAGCCCTAGCCGCCGGCCACACCCTCCCCTTGGTGACCTATAAACCCTAGATCACCAAGGCCTCTCTCATACTCCACCATACTGCCCGCTTAAATGAAGCTCACGAGATCTCCTCTACTCGACACCACGCCTCAGGTCGTCTTTGGAATCGCGAGGAGAGTGCTACAACCTCCGCTCTTGGAACAAGGGAAAGGAAGGTCTTCATCGAGTACCAAACGTGACCGATCATGGAAGCGCTGCCGGAACGCAGCGCCGGAAGGATCGTCTACGCGATCTTGAGATCGGCAAGTGTACGACTACATCACCCACGAGAATCTGCTCTCGTTAATAGCTTTGGAATCTTCGAGGGTGAGTTCCTCTATCGACTTGTTGCTACAATATAGTAGATAGATCTTGGTTTGTTTGTGTGCATGCGGTAGAAATTTTTTGTTTTTCATGCTACGAACCCCTACAGTGGTATCAGAGTCGTGTCTATATGTAGATCTGTTGCACGAGTAGAACACAATGGTCATTGTGGGCGGTGGTGCTTTTATTATCAATTGCTTTTTGTGTACTTTGCATCTTACGGTATGATGGGATGAAGCGGCCCGGGCTAACCTTACATGAAATTGTTCATGAGACTTGCTCCACGCTCAACATGCAACTTGTATTGCATAAGTGGCTTTGCGGGTGTCTGTCTCTCCCGTCATAGTATAGATTCAATTTACAACGGGCACTTGATAGTTCAAGCATCAACGTTGTGGTTCTTGTTCGTAAGTTAGAACGACATTTATTGAAAGCCCCAAACCACGTAAAATATGCAAAGAAAATTAGAGGCGTCTAACTTTGTTTTGCAGGGGTGTGCCGTGATGTGATATGGCCATGATTGTGATTATATTTGATGTATGCAATGTTCCTTATTGTAAGTTGGCAACCGGCAGCAGGGGTGGGCATAAAAACCGATAACCGAAGACCGAAATCGAAAAGACCGAGACCGAACCCGAATAGACCGAAACCGAAAAGACCGACAAGAAAATTGGGTAGTGAATTTTATAGACCGAATTTAGTTTGGTCTATTCGGTCTTTAGTTTCTAAGTAACCGAATAGACCGAACTGACTGAATTTTACATGAGACTATCTTAAACTCCAAATTTGTGTGATGTGCATGAATTATGACATTGTTGAATGGTCATGAAAGTGCTATTGTAGAGTTGCTGCATTTTATTAGGATTGTTGCACGTTTATTTCTTCCACTAAATGATAACATATGTATTAAAATATTTAAAATATAGTTGAAATATTGTTATATTTTTAATAAGTAATGTCTATCTTTTGTGTTGACAATATTGACCATGTTATTCGGTCATGACCGAACCCTAACCCGAATTAGTAGGTACCCGAATTTTTCGGGTAGTAAAACTATCAAGTATAATTCGGTCTTTATTTTTTCAAGGACCGAATTTAAAATAGACCGAAATACAAAGACCGAATTGTCGGTCATGACCAAACGCCCACCCCTAACCGGCAGGAGCCATATGGTTGTCTTTAAATTCCGTTAAGACCTGCGTGTCTATTCAAAGTAGTTGTAATAGTTGAAGCTGGTGGACGACAACCATGAAACGGCGCCATTGACCTTGATGCCATACCGGTGATGATGGAGATCATGATTGTGTTTGAAGATGGAGATCGGAAGCACAAGAAGAAAGGCCATATCATATCACATATTATGAATTGCATGTGATGTTAATCCTTTTATGCATCTTGTATTGCTTAGTTCATGACGGTAGCATTATAAGATGATCCCTCAAGCACACAATTTCAAGTTTTAAAGTGTTCATCCTTAGTAAGCACCGTTGCTAAAGCTCGTTGTATCAAAGCACCACGTGATGATCGGGTGTGCTAGATTCTGCGAGTGTATACAACGTGAGCAAGCCAGATTTGCTCATGCGGAAGCTAAGGTTTGATCTTGACGAGCCTAGCATGTACATACATGGTCTCAGAACACGGATCACCGAAAGGTAAAGCATGAGTCATATAGTAGATATGATGAACATGTTGATTGTTCGCCATTGAAGCTACATCGACTCTCGTGATGATCGGTTTTGATGTGGTGGATTTGGTTCGTGTGATCACTAAAACAATGTGAGGGATATTGTTTTGAGTGGGAGTTCACCTAGATTAATTTAACTATTAATTAGAACTCAATTTGTCATAAACTTAGTCTAAACTATTGCAAATATGTTGTAGATCAATGGCGGCCCCTACCATCAATTTTAATGCGTTCCTAGAGAAGGAAAAGTTGAAAAACAATGGTAGCAACTTCGCGGTTCCGCAATTTGAGGATTGTCCTCAATGCTGGTAATTTGACCTATGTGCTAGATGCACCGCTGGGTGACCCGCCTGCAGCTACTGCTGCCGATGAAGTAAAGAATGTTTACCTCACTCGGAAGAATCAATACTCGAAAGTTCAGTGTGCTATCTTGTATGGTTTGGAATTGGAGCTTCAGAAAAGGTTTGAGAACCATGACCCACATGATATTGTCCGTGAACTCAAAATGATATTTGAGGCTCACGCGGCAGTTGAGAGTTATGAGGCTTCTGAAAAGTTCTTTAACTGCAAGATGAAAGAGGGCAGCTCCGTCAGTGAGCATGTGCTTAAGATGTCTGGGCACGCAAATAAACTCCAAAGCTTGGGGATAGTGATTCCTAATTCTTTGGGGATTCACCGTGTCCTCCAATCACTACCACCAAGTTACAAGAACTTTGTGATGAACTACAATATGCAAAACATGGACAAGACGTTGCCAGAACTCTTCTCCATGTTGAAATCTGCAAAAGTGGAGATTAAGAAAGAGCACCAAGTGTTGTTGGTTAATAAGACCACCAAATTCAAGAAGCAAGGCAAGTCTAAGCAAAAGGGAAACTTCAAGAAGGGCGGTAAGAAAGTTGCCGCGCCGGCGAAGAAGACCAAGGTTGGGCCTAAGCCTGATACTGAGTGCTTTTACTGCAAGGGAGAAGGTCACTAGAAGCGGAATTTCCCAAAGTACTTGGCGGATTTGAAGAACGGCAACATCAAGAAGAAAGGTATATCCGATATACATATTATTGATGTGTATCTCACTAGTACTCGTAGTAGTGCCTGTGTATTTGATACTGGTTCGGTTGGTCATATTTGTAACTCAAAACAGGTACTGTAGAATAAATGGAAGCTAGCGAAGAACAAGGTGACGATGCGCGCTGGAAATGGATCAAAGTTTGATGTGATCGCGGTCGGCACGCTACCTCTTCATCTACCATCGGGATTAGTTTTATACTTAAAAATTGTTATTTGGTGCCTGCGTTGAGCATGAACATTATATCTGGATCATGTTTATTGTGAGACGGTTACTTGTTTAAATCCGAGAATAATGGTTGTTCGATTTATATGAGTAATATGTTTTATGCACATGCACCTTTGATAGATGGTCTATTCTTATTGAATCTCGATTATGGAAATACACACATTAATAACATTGAAGCTAAACGTTTGAAATTGAGCGATAACACGACCTATATGTGGCACTATCGTCTTGGTCACATTGGAATGAAGCATATGAAGAAACTCCATTCCGATGGACTTCTTGAATCACTTGATTTCGAATCACTTGAAAGATGCAAAGCATGTCTGATGGGTAAAATGACTAAGACTCCATTTTCTGGTATGATGGAGCGAGCTAAGGACTTATTGGAAATCATACATACCGATGTGTGTGGTCCAATGAGTGTAGCATCGCGCGGTGGTTATCGTTATGTTCTCACCTTCATGGATAACTTGAGTAGATATGGGTATATCTATTTCATGAAACATAAGTCCAAAACTTTCGAGAAGTTTAAGGAATTTCAAAGTGAGGTAGAGAATCAACATAACAAGAAGATTAAATTTCTACGATCTGATCGTGGAGGTGAATATCTAAGTTACGAGTTTGGCGAGCATTTGAACAAATGCGGAATACTTTCACAATTGACACCGCCGAGAACACCATAGCGTAATGGTGTGTTCGAACATCGTAATCGAACTCTCTTAGATATGGTTCGTTCTATGATGTCACTTACAGATTTACCGCTATCATTTTGGGGTTATGCATTAGAAACAGCCGCATTCACTTTAAATAGAGCACCATCTAAATCCGTTGAAACGACACCGTATGAATTATGGTTTGGGAAGAAACCTAAATTGTCGTTCCTTAAAGTTTGGGGTTGCGAAGCTTATGTAAAGAAGTTACAGCCGGACAATCTTGAACCCAAAGCGGAAAAATGCGTCTTCATAGGATACCCGAAGGAAACTATTGGGTATACCTTCTATCATAGATCCAAAGGCAAAATCTTCGTTGCCAAGAATGGATCCTTTCTAGAGAAAGAATTTCTCTCGAAAGAAGTGACTGGAAGGAAAGTAGAACTCGACGAGGTTGTTGAACCTTCTCTAGAACTTGCGAGTAGCAAAGACCGAAGTAGTTCCTGTGGCGCCTACACCAATAAGAGAGGAAGATAATGATGTTGATCATGAAACT
Source organism: Avena insularis (assembly GCA_023614405.1). Classification (NCBI taxonomy): domain Eukaryota; kingdom Viridiplantae; phylum Streptophyta; class Magnoliopsida; order Poales; family Poaceae; genus Avena; species Avena insularis. Next base: position 367,190,514 of record CM042693.1, on the reverse strand, counting down.
TCGGTTGAAGTTACTACGGAACCTCGCAGGTCAACGAGAACTCGTACCACTCCTGATTGGTATGATCCTGTTATGAGTGTCATGTTGGTGGACAACACCGATGACCCTGCGACATATGAGGAAGCGATGATGAGCCCAGATTCCAATAAATGGCAAGAATCCATGAAATCCGAGATTGGATCCATGTACGAAAACTAAATATGGACTTTGGTGGACTTATCGGATGGCCGGAAGGCTGTCGAGAACAAATGGATTTTCAAGAAGAAAATAGATGCTGATGGTAATGTTACTGTCTATAAAGCTCGACTTGTCGCAAAAGGGTTTCGACAAATTCAAGGAGTTGACTACGATGAGACTTTCTCACCAGTAGCAAAGCTAAAGTCTGTGAGGATTATGTTAGCAATCGCTGCATATTATGATTATGAGATATGGCAGATGGATGTCAAAACAGCATTCCTCAATGGAGACATTGATGAAGAGTTGTATATGATGCAACCCAAAGGTTTTGTCGATCCTAAAGATGCTAACATGGTATGCAAACTTCAACGGTCCATATATGGATTGAAGCAAGCATCCCGAAGTTGGAATCAACGTTTTGATAAGGTAATCAAAAGTTTTGTTTTTATACAAACTTATGGAGAAGCTTGTATTTACAAGAAAGTGAGTGAGAGCTCTGTAGCATTCTTAATACTATATGTAGATGACATATTGTTGATTGGGAATGATGTAGACCTTCTTAATAGTGTCAAGGATTATTTGAATAATAGTTTTTCAATGAAAGATCTTGGCGAAGCAGCTTACATATTAGGCATAAATATTTATAGAGATAGATCGAGATGCCTAATATCATTGTCACAAAGTACATATTTGGACAAAGTTCTAAACAGGTTTGGAATGGAAGATAGCAGGAAAGGGTTCTTGCCCATGTTGCCCAATACGACCTTGAGTAAAACTCAAAGTCCTGCAACGGCAGAAGATAGAGAAAGGATGAGTAAGACTCCCCATGCCTTAGCCATAGGATCTCTAATGTATGCCATGCTATGTACTAGACCCGACATTGCATATGCTGTTAGTTTGACTAGCAGATATCAAAGTGATCCAGGAGTGGATCATTGGACATGATCAAAACATCCTTAAGTACTTGAGAAGAACTAAGGATATGGTTCTTTCTTATGGAGGTGATGAACAACTCGTTGTAAATGGTTACACCGATGCTAGTTGGAACACCGATCCGGATGATTCTAAATCTCAATCTGGATACGTATTTACTTTGAATGGTGCAACAGTTAGCTGGAGGAGTGCAAAGCAAAGCGTTGTGGCGAGATCTTCAACTGAATCGGAATACATAGCCGCTTCAGAAGCCTCACAAGAAGCAATATGGATGAAGGAGTTCATTACAGAGCTCGGTGTGGTTCCAAGTGCGCTGGACCCAATGTCTATCTACTGTGATAACATGGGCGCCATAGCCAATGCGCAAGAACCAAGGTCACACAAGAAGCTGAAGCATATCAAACTATGTTTTCACGCTATTCGAGAACATGTCCAAGATGGTGACATAAAGATTTGCAAAGTACACACAAATCTGAATGTGGCGGATCCGTTGAATAAACCTCTCCCGAGGGCAAAACATGACCAACACCAAAATGCCATGGGTGTTCGGTATATTACCATGTAATCTAGATTAGTTGACTCTAGTGAAAGTGGGAGACTGTTGGTGATATGACCTAGAGGCAATAATAAATGTAATTATTATTATATCTTTGTGTTTATGATAAATGTTTACATTCATGCTATAACAGTATTAACCAGGAAACATTAATACTTGTGTGATTTGTAAACTAAATTAGAGTCCCTGGTAAAGCCTCTTTACAATACTAGCTTGTTGGTTGCTAGATGATCGTGGTTTTCCGATCATGAACATTGAGATGTTGTTAACAACAAGATCATATCATTAGGAGAATTGTATGATGGACATACTCCTATAGATAAGCGTAGCATAAAGATCAAGTCATTTTAATAGTTCAATTGCTATAAGCTTTCTAATACATAGTAACCTAATTCCTTCGACCATGAGATCATGCTAATCACCATCACCGGAAGGATGCTTTGATGACATCAAACACCACACCGTAACTGGGTGGCTATAAAGGTGGCATTGAGTGTTTGGAAAGTATGGGTTGAGGCACATGGATCAAGAGTGGGATTTGTCCATCCATATGACGGATAGATATACTCTGGGCCCTCTCGGTGGAATGTCATCCAATTATCTTGCAAGCATGTGACTGGCTCACAAGGGATTGTTGGAATTATGCCCTAGAGGCAATAATAAAGATGTTATTATTATAATTCTTGTTCATGATAAAGTTTATATTCCATGCTAGAATTGTATTAAGCAGAAACTTTAATACTTGTGTGGTTTGTGAACAACACCGTGTCCCTAGTATGCCTCTATGGACTAGCTCATTGATTAATGATGGTTAAGGTTTCCTAACCATAGACATGAGTTGTCGATTAATAATGAGATCATATCATTGGGAGAATGATATGATGGACATACCCAAATTAAGCAAAGCAATTAGATCGTGTCATCGTGTTCATCTTTGCGAAGCTTTTCTTATGTCAAATATTGTATTCCTTAGACCATGAGATAATACAACTCCCTGGTATCGGAAGAGAGCTTTGAGGTCATCAAATGTCATCCTATGAGAGGGTGATCATAAAGGTGTCTCTCAGGTGATCGGAAAGTACCTGTTGGGTTGTATGTATCGAGATGGGATTTGTCCCTCCCAAGTCGGAGAGATATACTTCGGTCCCACTCGGTAATCGATATCAACACCGCTTGCAAGCATGTGGTTAAGGAGTTAATCACAAAGTGATATCGGATTACGGAATGAGTAAAGTACTTGCTGTGAACGAGATTGAACTAGGTATGACGGTACCGAAGATCAAATCTCGGGCAAGTAAAATATCGCGAGACGAAGGGAATATAAATATGGGATTGATTGAATCCTAGCATCGTGGTTCATCTGATATGATCATTGATGAATGTGTGGGAGTCAATATGGGTTTCCAGACCCCGCTGTTGATTATTGATATAAGATCATGTCTGCATGTTCTCGAACCCGAAGGGTCACACACTTAACGTGTCTCGACGCTAGGATAGATTGGATAATTGGTTTATGAGTTTTTGTTCGGAGTCTCGGATGGGATCCGGGACATCACGAGAGGTTTCGGAACGGTCTGGAGAATAAGATTCATATGAGGCAGTGCAGTTTTTGGAGTTCGGAATTGTTCCGGGTTAATCGGTATTGTACCGGAAGCTTCTAGAACCTTCCGGAGGGGGACCAACGTGGTACCACCTGTCGGGAGGGGGCATGGGCCTATGAGGGAGTGCCCTGGCCGCATTGGGCTAGGGGCACAAGGCCCCATAGGGCCCAACCGGCCAAACAAGGGGAAACCCTAGTTTGGAGCTTCTAGAAGGGGGGATTACTTACCCCCCACTCCTCCCTCCTTGGCCGCCGGCCTAGGGCTTGGGGGAGGGGTTAGGGAAGGCGCCCACCCCTCTATATATAGAGGGCTGAGGCACACCACCCCTACATCTCCTCCTCAACCCTAGCCGCCCTGCTGCCCTCCTCTCTCTCTCCCTCCCGACTGCGTGTAGGCGAAGCCCTGCTGCAGAAACTCTCCACCACTTGCACCGCGCCGTCGTGTTGTAGATCCAATCCGTCTCTCCACCATACTTGCTGGACCGAGGAAGGAGGAGACGTCGAGGTGCCCACGTGTGCATCTCTCGAAGGCATCACCACTTGCGGTGTTAGATCGGATCGGATCGCGAGGAGGAGAAGCGAGTACGACTACATCACCCACGTTCCGGATTTAACGCTCACAGGCGAATCTTCAAGGGTATGAAGATCTCATCTAATCCTCTCGTTGTTTGCATCTCCTAGATTAGATCTTGGCTTTCCTCTGCTCGCATCCGTAGAAAATTTTGATTTACTATGCCAAACCCTTCAAAGGTATCGAGTTAGATCTATGCGTAGATGTGTTTCACGTAGAACGCAACATGGTTGTTGTGGGCGTTGATGTTTTCTGCAAGACTCTTGTTTGTGTTCTTCTTATGACGCGGATAGTGAGATTGAAGCGGTCCAGGCCAACCTTACGCTGACGTCGTCATGAGACCGGCTCCGCACTTGACGTGTGGCTTGTTCCACACATGCGGCTGGTGGATGCCTGTTTCTCTCACTATTGTTGTCATGGGATTTACACCGGAGTTTGGCAACCATAATATCACCGTTGTGGCTTTCCATAGGTAAGAATCATTCTTAGCTTGCTACTCCCATAAGCCACGTAAAACATGCAACAACAAAGTAGAGGCGTCTAACTTGTTTTTGCAGGGAGTGTTTTCTGTGATATGGTATGGCCCAAGATGTGATGTGTATGTTGTATGCAATGATCATGTTTTGTAATGTTTCACGACTTGCATGTCGATGAGTACACAACCGGCAGGAGCCATATGGTTGTCTTTATAATTGTGTATGACCTGTGTGTCAACTTCTTATACGCCATGTAATAGTTTCACTTTATCGCTAAGTAGTTAGCAATAGTTGTAGTTGCTATTCATGGTGGAGGCAATCATGGTGGAGTGATGGAGATCATGCCGGCACACACAAGATGGAGATCATTGCGCGAAGAATGGCTATACCATGTCACATAAAGTTATATGCATGTGATGTTTATCCTTTTATGTATCTTATTATGCTTAGATCGCGACGGTAGCATTATAAGATGATTCCTCACTTAAAGATCAAGATAAACCTGTGTTCTCCCGATGTATGCACCGTTGCGAAAGTTCGTCGTGTCCAAGCATCACGTGATGATCGGGTGCTATAGACTCTACGCTCACATACAACGGGTGCAAGCCAGTTTTGCACACGCGGAAATACTTGGGTTTGACTTGACGAGCCTAGCATGTACAGACATGGCCTCGGAACACAAGAACCGAAAGGTTAAGCACGAGTCATATGAATGATATGATCGACACTTCGTTGTCCACCATTGAAGCCACATCTCTTCTCGTGAAGATCGGATTAGGTGTGGTGAATTTGGATCGTGGTCACTAAAAAACTTGAGGGATGTTGAATTTAGTGGGAGTTCATCTAGTAATTTGATTAAAAGTTGAACTAGTTATCATGAACATAGTCTAATTTGTACTTGCAAATATTGTAGATCAAATGGCTAAGTCCAACTTCAACTTCAACGTTTTTGCTGAGAAGGAAAAGCTTAGAAACAATGGGTCTAACTTCACCAATTGGTTCCGCAATCTGAGAATCATTCTCTCTGGCTGTCAAAAGGACTATGTCCTTGAAAGTGCGCTAGGTGACGCCCCTGCTGTAAATGCGCCGGCTGATGAGAAAGTTGTTTATCAGTCGCGCAAAGATGATTATGGTGTGATTAAGAGCACCATATTGTTTTCTATGGAATCGGACCTTCAAAATCGTTTTGAAGACTATCCCGGGCCCTTTGAGATTCTTGAGGAGCTGAAAACCATGTTTCACTCCAGCCCGCTCGAGAGATATGAGATCTCCGAGAAGTTCTTTAACCGCAAGATGGAGGAAGGAGTTCCATTAGTGAGCACGCCATAAAGATGTCTGCTACACTCAACGCCTTGAGCAACGGACTGCAAGATTCCAGAGGAGCTCAAGATTGACAGGTTCTCGCAATCACTCCTCCCAGCTACAAAAGTTTTGTAGTGACTCATAATCAGATTGGTTCCACCGACACGATCACCGAGATCTTCGCAAAGTGAAGGCTGCGAGGTGGACATCAAAAGGATAATCATGTGTTGATGGTCAACAAGCCCACCTTCAAGAAAGGTAAGGGTGCAAAGAAGCCCTTCAAGAAAGGCGGCGAAGCGCTGTTGCCCGCCGAGAAGAAGCTCAAGTCCGGACCCAAGCCGACACCGAGTGCTTCTATTGCAAGGACAAGGGTCACTGGAAGTGCAACCGTCAAGTACTTAGCGGACAAGAAGGCTAGCACCATCAAAGGTATATTTGATATACATGTTATTGATGTTTTCCTTACTAGCCCTCGCTAGTGCCCGGTATTTGATCTTGGTTCAGTTGCTAATATTTGTAACTCAAACGGAGCTACGGAATAGACTTGCGAGGGATGAGGTGACGATGCGCTGGCAACGGATCAAGAGTTGATGTGATTGCCGCAAGCACACTCTCCTTAGTTTTACCTTCGGGATTAGTTTTAAACCTTAATAAATGTTATTATGTGCCCGCTGAGCATGAACATTATTTCGGATCGTGTTTATTGCAAGACGGTTATTCATTTAAATCGAGAATAATGGTTGTTCTATTTATATGAGTAACATATTTTATGGTCATGCACCTTTGTGAATGGTTTATTTCTTCTAAATCTCGAAAGGATGAAACACACATCCATAACATTGAGGCTAAGAGATGCAAAGTAGATAGTGATAATACTACTTATTTGTGGTAATCGCTGCTCAGGTCATATTGGTGTAAAGCGCATGAAGAAACTCCATTTTGATGGACTTTTGGAGTCTCTTGATTTTGAATCATTTGACACATGCGAACCATGCCTCATGGGCAAGATGATCAAAACCCCGTTCTCCGGTATGATGGAGCGAGCAACGGACTTGTTGGAAATCATACATACCGATGTATGCGGACCGATGAGTGTTTCGACGCGCGGTGGATATCGCTATTTTCTCACTTTTACCGATGACTTAAGTAGATATGGGTATATCTATTTGATGAAGCATAAATCTGAAACATTTGAAAAGTTCAAGGAATTTCATAATGAAGTGGAGAACCATCATAACAGAAAAATTAAGTTTCTACGATCCGATCGTGGAGGTGAATATTTGAGTTATGATTTTCTCACGCATCTTAAAGCAAGCGGAATCGTTTCGCAACTCACGCCACCCGGAACACCACAGCGCAATGGTGTGTCTGAACGCCGGAATCGAACCCTATTAGATATGGTCCGATCGATGATGTCTCTTACTGATTTGCCGTTATCATTTTGGGGTTATGCATTATAAATCGTTGCATTCACTTTAAATAGGGCACCATCTAAATCCGTTGATACGACACCGTATGAACTGTGGTTTGGCGCTAAACCTAAGTTGTCGTTTCTTAAAGTTTGGGGATGCGAAGCTTACGCCAAGAAGTTGATGCCGGACAAGCTCGAACCCAAAGCGGAGAAATGCGTCTTCATAGGATACCCTAAGGAAACTATTGGGTATACCTTCTATCACAGAACCGAAGGCAAAGTGTTTGTCGCAAAGAACGGTTCCTTTCTTGAGAAGGAGTTTCTCTCGAAAGAAGTGAGTGGGAGGAAAGTAGAGCTAGACGAGGTTGTTGAGCCTTCTCTTGAATTTGAGGGTAGCGCAGCACCTGAAATTGTTCCAGTGCCGCCTGCACCAATAATAGAGGAAGCTAATGATAGGGATCATGAAGCTTCGGACGATGCTGCTACTGAACGTCGCAGGTCGACAAGGTCGCGTGCCCCTCCTGAGTGGTATGGCAATCCTGTCTTAACTGTCTTGTTAGTAGATGACAGTGAGCCTGCGAACTATGAGGAAGTGATGATGAGCCCAGACTCTGAGAAATGGCTAGAGGCCATGAAATCCGAATTGGGATCCATGAGCGAAAACCAAGTATGGACTTTGCTGGACCCTCCTAGCGACCGAAAGGCCGTTGAGTGCAAATGGATTTTCAAGAAGAAAACGGACGCGGACGGTAATGTTACCGTCTATAAAGCACGGCTTGTCGCGAAAGGTTTTCGACAAGTTCAAGGTGTTGACTACGATGAGACTTTCTCTCCCGTAGCGATGTTTAAGTCCATTCGGATTTTATTAGCAATTGCTGTGTTTCATGATTATGAAATATGGCAGATGGATGTCAAGACCGCGTTCCTCAATGACAACATTGATGAAGAGTTGTATATGATGCAACCCGAAGGTTTTGTCGATCCTAAGGATGCTGATAAAGTATGCAAGCTTGAGCGTTCCATTTATGGACTGAATCAAGCATCTCGGAGTTGGAACCTTCGTTTTGATCAAGTGATCAAGAGCTTTGGATTTGTTCCAAATTTATACGAAGCTTGTATCTACAAGAAAGTGAGTGGGAGCTCGGTGACATTTTTGGTACTATATGTGGATGACATATTGATTATTGGAAATGACATTAACATTCTTAACGATGTGAAGAGTTATTTGAACAAGTGTTTTTCAATGAAAGACCTAGGTGAAGCTGCTTATATATTGGGCATCAAAATCTATAGAGATAGACAAAGACGCCTGATAGCTTTAAGCCAGAGTACATACCTAGACAAAGTTCTGAAAAGGTTCAGAATGGATAAGGCAAAGAAAGGTTCAGTGCCTATGTTGTCAGGTAAGATATTGAGCAGGCTCGAGGTCCAGCTACGGTAAATGATAGAGAAGCTATGAGCAAAGTTCCTTATGCCTCGGCCATAGGTTCTATCATGTATGCCATGCTGTGTACTAGACCGGATGTGTCCAATGCTCTTAGTTTGACGAGCAGGTACCAAAGTGATCCAGGAGTGGAACACTGGACAGCCGTGAAGAACATCCTAGGGTACCTAAATAGGACTAAAGAAATGTTCTTAGTCTATGGAGGTGATGAACAGCTTGTCGTAAAAGGTTACGTCGATGCTAGTTTCGACACCGATAAGGATGATTCTAAATCTTTACGGTGATACGTTTATATTTTGAATGGAGGAGCTGTGAGCTGGAGAAGCTGCAAGCAAAGCGTGATCGCGGGATCTACAGTGGAAGCGGAATACATGGCTGCTGCAGAAGCGTCAAGTGAAGGAGTTTGGATCATAAACTTCATCGCTGAGCTTGGCGTGGTTCCAAGTGCATTGGACCCACTGGAGATATTGTGTGACAACACTGGCGCCATAGCACTCGCTAAGGAACCAAGATATCATCCAAAGACCAAGCATATCAACCGCAAGTTTCATATAATCCGAGATTATATAGTAGATGGAGATCTGAAGATTAGCAAAGTACATATAGATCTGAATGTTGCAGATCCATTGACTAAACCTCTTCCACGTGCAAAACATGATCAACACCTTAGTGCCATGGGTGTGGGATTGTTGCCAAATGTAAACTAGATTATTGACTCTAGTGCAAGTGGGAGACTGTTGGAATTATACCCTAGAGGCAATAATAAAGATGTTATTATTATAATTCTTGTTCATGATAAAGTTTATATTCCATGCTAGAATTGTATTAAGCGGAAACTTTAATACTTGTGTGGTTTGTGAACAACACCGTGTCCCTAGTATGCCTCTATGGACTAGCTCATTGATTAATGATGGTTAAGGTTTCCTAACCATAGAAATGAGTTGTCAATTAATAATGAGATCATATCATTGGGAGAATGATATGATGGACATACCCAAATTAAGCGAAGCAATTAGATCGTGTCATCGTGTTCATCTTTGCGAAGCTTTTCTTATGTCAAATATTGTATTCCTTAGACCATGAGATAATACAACTCCCTGGTATCGGAAGAGAGCTTTGAGGTCATCAAACGTCATCCTATGAGAGGGTGATCATAAAGGTGTCTCTCAGGTGATCGGAAAGTACCTGTTGGGTTGTATGTATCGAGATGGGATTTGTCCCTCCCAAGTTGGAGAGATATACTTCGGGTCCACTCGGTAATCGATATCAACACCGCTTGCAAGCATGTGGTTAAGGAGTTAATCACAAAGTGATATTGGATTACAGAACGAGTAAAATACTTTGCTGTGAACGAGATTGAACTAGGTATGACGGTACCGACGATCAAATCTCGGGTAAGTAAAATATCGCAAGACGAAGGGAATATAAATATGGGATTGATTGAATCCTGGCATCGTGGTTCATCCGATATGATCATTGATGAATGTGTAGGAGTCAATATGGGTTTCCAGACCCCGCTGTTGATTATTGATATAAGATCATGTCTGCATGTTCTCGAACCCGAAGGGTCACACACTTAACGTGTCTCGACGCTAGGATAGATTGGATAATTGGTTTATGAGTTTTTGTTTGGAGTCTCGGATGGGATCCGGGACATCACAAGAGGTTCCGGAATGGTCCGGAGAATAAGATTCATATAAGGCAGTGCAGTTTTTGGAGTTCAGAATTGTTCCGGGTTAATCGGTATTGTACCGGAAGCTTCTAGAACCTTCCAGAGGGGGACCAACGTGGTCCCACCTGTCGGGAGGGGGCATGGGCCTATGAGGGAGTGCCCTGGCCGCATTGGGCCAGAGGCACAAGGCCCCATAGGGCCCAGCCGGCCAAACAAGGGGAAACCCTAGTTTGGAGCTTCTAGAAGGGGGGATTACTTGCCTCCCACTCCTCCCTCCTTGGCCGCCGGCCTAGGGCTTGGGGGAGGGGTTAGGGCAGGCACCCACCCCTCTATATATAGAGGGCTGGGGCGCACCACCCCCCTACACCTCCTCCTCAACCCTAGTCGCCCTGCTGCCCTCCTCTCTCTCTCCCTCCCGACTGTGTGTAGGCGAAGCCCTGCTGCAGAAACTCTCCACCACTTGCACCGCGCCGTCGCGTTGTAGATCCAATCTGTCTCTCCACCATACTTGCTGGACCGAGGAAGGAGGAGACGTCGAGGTGCCAGGCGTGTGCATCTCTTGGAGGCATCGCCACTTGCGGTGTTAGATCGGATCGGATCACGAGGAGGAGAAGCGAGTACGACTACATCACCCACGTTCTGACGAACGTTCCGCTGTGCGAATCTTCAAGGGTATGAAGATCTCATCTAATCCCTCTCGTTGTTTGCATCTCCTAGATTAGATCTTGGCTTTCCTCTGTTCGCATCCGTAGAAAATTTTGTTTTACTGTGCCACGAAACCCTTCAGGGATCACATACCACGGGAATGAGAAAAGAGTACTTATCAGTAACGAGGTTGAACTAGGTATGCAGAGATATCGACGATCAAAACCTCGGATAAGTAAACTATCGTGAGACAAAGGGAAATTGGTATCGTATGTAAGTGGTTCATTCGATCGCAAAGTAATTGTAGAAATATGTGGGAGCCATATGAATTTCCAGATTCCTCTATTGGTTATTGATCAGAGAAGTGTCTCGGTCATGTCCGCATAATTCACGAACCGTAGGGAGACACACTTAAGGATTCGATGTTATTGATTAGTTATGGAATGATGAGTAAGAGACCGAATGTTGTTCGGAGTCTCGGATGGGATCCGGGATATCACGAGGAGATCCGGAATGGTCCGGAGAATAAGATTCATATAAGGAAAGTCCTATTTCGGAGTTCGGGAATGATTCCGGTGTTTTCACCAGGAATGTTCTAGAAGGGTCTGGAAGGTCCGGCACTCCGGAGGGGAAGGGTACATGGATGTGTCATGACAATGTGGAATGGTTGCATCATGTACTAGGTCACTTGTATGGGCAAAATAAAGAGAGAAATCAAATCAAAGTTTGAAAGTCAAACGCCAATTTGAAAAGTCAAATCTGAAGTTTGCTTGGTGGAGGGAGAGTAGGAAACCTACTTGGGGAGGAAGTCCCCTCCCTCCACCCGCCGACCAAGGAGGAGGAGTTGGAGGAGGACTCCATCTTCCCAGCCGCCCCCACCTATATAAGGAGGGGTAGGGCTTCCCCCTACCAACACACCTCAAACCCTAGCTCTGGCGCCTCCACCTCCAAGTGCAGCCGCCGCCTAGGGTTTCTCCTCCAAGTCGGCGACTTGGGGTTTCCCCAAGCCCTAGACGCTGCTCACACCCTCCCCTTGGTGCCCTCTAAACCCTAGATCACCAAGGCCTCTCTCATACTCCACCATACTCGCTCCGGCTTAAGGCGAAGCCCTGCGAGATCTCCCCTCTACTTCCGACACCACGCCGTCGTGCTACCGGAATCGCGAGGAGAGTGCTACAACCTCCGCTCACTGGAACAAGGAGAGGAAGGTCTTCATCGAAAATTTAACGCAGGACCGATCGTGGAAGCGCCGCTTAACGCAGCGCCGGAAGGATCGTTTACACGATCTTGAGATCGGCAAGTGTATGACTACATCACCCACGAGAATCTTCTCTCGTTAACCGCTTTGGAATCTTCGAGGGTGAGTTCCTCTATCGACTCGTTGCTACAATCTAGTAGATAGATCTTGGTTTGTTTGTGTGCATGCGGTAGAATTTTTTTGTTTTCCATGCTACGAACCCCTACAATATGGGGTACAAAACTTGTCGGCCAAGATGACTTAAACCGACTCTAAAACAAACTCTAACAAATCAAAACCGACTCAACATTGTCTAGTCTAACAATACAAAATTAAATTCGTTTTTTCAGAACTTCTAACCGATATAGGAACCTAAAAACTCTATTTTGGTTTGTTCGGTGTCGGTTATTTCGGCCCGGTACTTCGGTCATCTGTTAAAACTCCCACCCCTACATACACCCACACTGTCTATTGACCTCCTCTTCCTCTCATTGCAACCCATGCGCAATCCTTTGACCTTTGCATGGCTCGTGGTGGCTCTACCCCCGGTCGCAGCGGTCGCTCCACCCCGCTCGTGGCGACAACTCTCACTGTCGCTGCCGCATGACATATACATGGTGTGTTGATCCGAGCGAGGATGCATCATAACCGCAGTCAGCTCCTCCAGGATCGAGTAGGACTCCTCCGATCTTAGGTAGAAGACGCAATGTCGGTCACTGGTACACATTCGATGTCGAACCCTCTTCCTTCATCAATCTTGAATCCAATTAGGAGGATGGAAACATGGATGAGGAGTATACGATGCATGATGCTCTAGCTTGGTCTAGGGTTGACCATCACGCCATAGAGAAGGACAGACATGTCGTAGAGATGCAACAACTCATGGACTCTAGCATCATATGTGGTCGTCGGAGAAGCGGAGTAGGCAAAGTATGCAGAGGATCTACAGATAGATCAAACCGAGTTGTTGGCACCTCAAAAGGTGCAGGGCAAGGGCATGGGCTATATAAACCGCATCAAAATATCCACCATCTCTTTCCTACCTCCCATTTGTTTTTCCCCTCTCCCTTACCATCTCGGTTTGACACTCTTTTTTATCTTCGCAACACTCACCTCTTTTCTCACCCTTTTTGGTTTGGTTGTATCTGGTTGTTGCTGTTGAGAATTGGGAGCGGGTTGACTAGACAGGATGCTTAATAAGGCCTCGTTCGTTTGCATGGGAATGATTGCAAACATGAAAACAATCCAGGCATGGATTGGATTGATCCCGTTCCATTACCCAATCCATGGGAGGCCAATTGCGGTGACCCAGCATACCACTGCATGATGTATGTAACATCCCCAAAATACCAAACTTAGATCATCAAACACTAATCATCAAGATTAGGGTTAACAAAAACTTTTCTAACTAAACCCATGAATGCATGCATATGTGTATGCATAGATTTTGAAATCCTTTAAAACCCACCTTGTTTGTGTGATCCATTGCTTGTAAAATGTTTCTTAGGTGAAATAAACATCATCTAAAACATTTCCCACACTTTTCCTAAAGACAAGTAAATCAAAACAAATATATTAAGTGAATGGTCATTTTGACCAATTTAACTCCCATACCTACTTTGGCTGTCTCAAACTTTCAAAACCTAACAGAAAATTTTCTGGATCTTTGCACCCCTTGAATGTACTCATAACAGAGTATCAAGGCCCACTTTGTGATCATCCAGAAACTTTCAAATGCATAGTTTAAATGACAATTCAAAATTGAATCTTCTTCATATGGGAAGATCCCACTTTTTCAAAACCCACTCAAACAAGCTCAACTTTCAAAACCCAAGCATCTGCAGACTCACCAGCACCAACCTAGCAAACCCACCAAAAATCATTTCAAAATTCAAAACTTGATTTCATGCGGCCATTTCATCAAACAGGTTGCAGACACAAATCAACAAAAACATCAAACACTATAGTGTGCAGTAAATTTGGCCTAACTTGTTCCCTAGTTAGCTCACACACATCTCAATAGATCATCTAGAAAGATTAGCCCAACACTAGCACCCCTGTGAGCTTGCCATTGCCATTAATGGTGAACAGCCGAGCACCCCAATGTCACCCCATTGTGGACAGCAAGCTAGAGGAAGAACTAGCCGTGCCAACCTTGTCTAGGAGGCAGCCCACGCCCACCGCCACTCCTGTCCCAGCCATGCGTTGCCAAGCCTCGACCACGCGCACAAGCCGCCCAGACCATGCCGAGCGTCGCCAGAGCGCCACCCTCGACCATCACCCACGACCGCGCCGCCCTCGCGTACACACGATCACCACCGACCCAGGAGACCGCAGACATCCCGTTTACCGCCCGTGCCATACAGCCATTGCCCGCCGTCAAGTCGCCGCCTGCAGCAGAGCACCGCCTGCGTTCCAAACCACACCGCCCCATGCCTCGCGACCATGTCGTTGAGCATCGCCAGAGACACAGCACCGCCCCTACCCTTGCCCATGCCATTAGTCACCAGAACGTCGCCCCGACGAGCTCACCGTCTTGACGGTCCCCTCGCCGACTATAAATAGAGGCCACCCCAGACGATTTCTTCACACCATCTCACTCCCTCTCCTCACTGATCGTGCCACACCATTCCGAGCAAGCGAGCACGACCTCGCCGGAATTTCACTAGAGCCTGCCGCTGCCGGAGAAGAAAGGTGCCAGCGATTGGAGCCGCCCCAGGAGCTGCCGCGACCACCCCTGAGTTCGCCGTCGTCGACTTCGTCGTTCGCCCGCCTCGCCGACCCTCGCCAGCACCCCGGTGATCCCCCAGCGACCCTCACTGGCCGTGCTAGGTTTTGTTCGTGCTGGAGCTGTCTGGCGTCAACGATGACTCCCAACCGTTAGATTAGAACTAGATCGAACGATCCACGTTGCCCCATACCGCTTCGCCTAGCCCCGTGTCACTGACGAGTGGGGACACCCACTTAAGCAGCCCGCGGGAGCACTGCGCTTAGCAGGCCGGCCCGTTAGATTTTCCCGCGCAGCCCAGTTATTCAAATTAAACCTTTTTCTATTTCTTTTCAAACACACTTCTGTACCCAACTTCAAAAATCAACCCAGATCGATTCAGTGCACCAATTTGAATGAAACCAATTTTGTTGGAAAGGTCTGTGAATGCTGAATCCAAGCCCGTCGGATTCAAGTCATTTGGATCTATAGATCACCCTTGGTAAAAATAACAAGGCAGAAGCTTTTCTGCATTCAAACATTTTTCAAATTTAAACCATAATAGATTTTGAGTTGATTACAACTCTCAAAAATCACATTTAACCATACCTTTCAGAATATATAAAAATATATAGGTTTACTTGCAGAAATATTGCTCAAGTAATAAAAGAATGCTCCATAAGCATTTCTAGCCACTTTAATTAATTAAAATAAAAGGGTAAAACCTTATTAAATTGTGACACCACTTTAAATCACATTCCCATGGACTACAATATGTGGTGATGACATGTGTAAACATGATCCCATGTTTAGTTTGGAGAATATTAAATCTTAAGTAGTTTTTCAATGAGTAGAAATTACTTTTCTAAAAATAAAAAGATTTAAACCAAGCCTTAACCTTGTAATGTTAGAGATGATGCTAGATCATCTATAGGACCCTTGTGTGTGATGATTGCAAGTAGTTAAGTATTGTTTGGTGATTGTGTACCTCGTATTTATTCATAGACGCTAGTACCGACCAAGGATACGAGGAGGAAGGAGGATACTACGAAGAGGAAGCCGAGGAGAACTTCAACCACTGCTCTGCACAAGGCAAGCTTATATTGACACCGATGCAAGCCTTACTAATCAAGTTGACCTATGCAAGCTAACCCTTGCTAGATACCCTACTAATGCCACAAACCCATACTTGCGTTATGACTACTATATGCCTTAAGCATATGTGATCATATACACTTGATAAACCAAATCCTAGTTTTATGTGCAAGCTTCTTACTTTATTTCTTTATCAAAGCTTACTTAGAGTCTACCTAAGAGTTTGGTAGATACTAGTCAGTTGTGCTGAAGGTTGCATAAAGAGCATAAAATTTGGCCTAAGCTAGAAACCTTGATATCAGCCTAAGATATAAGGTTGGACTTAGTGAAACTCCACTGTTTACCACCCCTCATTAGTACTACCCCCACATGTAGAGGCTAGTGCTAAGCATAAAACTTGATCAACTTTAGATGGGAATACTTGGTGGAAAAATGGTTATGAAAACCTTGGAATGATGGATCATTCTATTGAAATGTTTTGGACATGTGCTTCCAAACACTTGATGATTTTGGTGATGAAAATGTTGAGGCATGAGCCTTAGCCCTTTATAAAACTGATGGTTGTCTGGATGCGATACCATTCCAATTTTATCGTACAACCACAATACCCGAATATTGGGTAGGGCTTGACTGGAAACTTATATTCCTTAGTATTAGTTCCCTCACGGCCAAGGTCTGAGCTGAGGATACCTTGTGAAGATTGTCCACCTGTGCAGTACCCAAGATGACAGTGAGTCATGGTTGGGAGGCCAAACTCACAGGAGAGGTGCTTATACTAGGGCGTGTAATTGAAAGGTTAGGATTGATTATCCGCACACTAAGTATGGTGAATTCAGGATTTGTTCCTGACGGATGTATCGAATGTTGTGGTGAAAGTGTACAATCTCTGCAGAGTGTCAAACATTTTGAATAGCCGCGTCCGTGGTTATGGACAGTTGGAGTGGCCATACTGTTCCCCCGTCAGACTTTTCAAAATGACTTGTGAAATGAATTGAGACTTTGACTTGACCACAACAGAGTTGTGACCTGAATTACAAGATCCCACTTAGGAGTTATAAAATTGTGACTAGCTTTGGAACTTAGTAGAGATAAACCTGGCTTTTTGCAAAACAACCCTAGAGCCTAGTGTCCTATTATCCAAAACCCCCTTACCTATTAGTATTAGTTTGCGAGTACTTAAAGAGTACTCATGGCTTTGTCCTGCTATTCCCATGGCCGCACTATGAAGAGGAGTACCGGAGGATGGACCCTGAAGGTTACGACAACTAGGATCATCTCCCATCGTCGGCATTGCCTGTGACCACGAAGATGGAGCTTACCACGCTACCGTTATTACTCCGTATTCCGCTGCTTGAAGTTGTATTAAGAACTGGATCATGAGATTCCTATTTGTGTAAGAACTTATGTATCGTTGTAATGGATGATGTACTATGGTATCCAATTTTGTTGTGTATAGCAAAAATGGTAATCCTGGGATTGCGATGTATGGCATAACAGGCATCTAGGATTGAAAAATCCGGGTGTTGACAAGTTGGTATCAGAGCCATCCTGACCATAGGAGACCCTAGTTAGACTGGACGTCGAACCAAAAACTTAGTTTCAAAACCAAAGAAAAACAAATATTTACAAAAACTTATTCTCATTCTTACCTCTTTAATTCTTTAATAAAACTTCATGTTCCTCAAAAACTCTGGCAAAATACATAAAATTTTGACACACTTGATCACTCTGCTAATCTACTCATCCTCTATTTTTATAGATGGACGTGAAGTACAGCAAGTTTTACCAACTTGGGAATGGAGGAGACCTTATCTTTGAGAGGGATCTGGATCAGCTCTCGGAACTTCTGGAGCGTCCACACCCCGAGTTCTTCGGAGCTCAGCTCAATGATAAAGGAGGAGAAGATCTGCAGTGGCTAATTGTTGCAAGTCTTCGAGGAAAGATTGAACCTCCCACTGCGGAAGGAATTCAGTTTACCTTAAGAGAGAACAACTGGCTCGATGGACTAGCCAGAGCAATACAGGAATCCCTCTCCCGTCTGTGTGGGCAAAGCATCAATCAGATCAAGGGAACCCGCTTTGAGTTTTTCCCAAGGCGTGATGCAAATGGACAACCACTGGAAGCCCCGTACCACCCCGAGCTGAAGACTCAATTGGACCACCTTAGCTTCATGATGTATGATCGTCAGCAGGAGTTGGACAACTGCCGTGACTATTGCAACCACAAGTCTGCCATCATCAAGACGAAGGATCAGACCATAGCCATGCTAGCAAAGGATCGCAAGTCTCGTCGCCGTCAACTCGAAAAGAAGGAGCGCATTATTGCCCGTCTTTGCCACCGCATCTCATCTCTGGAGGAGACCATCCACGAGAGGGACATGCAGTTGGAGGAAAGGGAGAATGTAGGAGAGGATCTTCGTGGAGACCCTTACTCTTATCTCAGTGATGACGATGATTTTCTGGAGGATCAGGCCATGGACTTCTTCACCGATGAGGATGATTTCGCCTTCATCGATGATGATGAAGATGATGAAGCCACAGACTCCAAGGAGTAGTAGCACTTGAGCACTAGCGTAGTGAGTAGTATTCGGTCCCACTGTATCGTAGTTTTTAGAATGGTTCTTAAAACCATCTGTCTTTCTTTGTTGTGGTGTGTGTTGTATCGTGTGCTATGAGTGAATTTATGAAAAGCAAGTTGCTAGAAAAATCTGAGTCAAACTTTAAAAACTTCTCAAAATCCTAGAACCTTAGAAATTTCCCTCTTTTCTCATGATCTATCTCAATCTTCAGATGCCACGCGGAGGAAGTGGTTCATCCCCGGACCTGATGTTGGAGATCCTGCAAATGTTGACTTCTGACCGTGAAGCTGAAAGAGCGGAACGTCAAGCCAACCTAGCCACCCTACAACAGATAGCTCAGCTAGCCCACAACAACCAAGGCCATGGAAATCAGGACAACCATGGATCTAAGCTCAAGAACTTCCAGAATACCAACCCACCTGTTTTCACTAAGTCAGAAGAACCCCTAGACGCTGATGACTGGCTGCAAACCATGGAAAATAACCTAGAAGTCGCTGGAGTGGAAGCCAACGAGAAAGTTCTGTTTGCCACCCACTATCTAGCCAGAGATGCCAGGGCATGGTGGAATAGTGTTCGCGCAATGACCGGAGGCCACATGATTACCTAGGAGGAATTCAAGGTCAAGTTCAGCAGAACCCATGTGCCACCGGGTTTGATCAAGAGGATGAGAGACGAGTTTCAGAGAGCTGAAGCAAGGAAGGATGACTGTAGTGGAATACCGTGACAAATTTTTGTCATTAGCTAGGTATGCCCCAGACGAGATAGACACCGAAGCCAAGAAGAAAGAAAGATTCCTGAATGGTCTGCATGACGAGATGCAGACGGTGTTAGTCAATATCCCCTTTGCTGATATTGAAGCCCTTGTCGATTCAGCCATCCAGATGGAAGGAAAGATCAACCAGGCCAATGAGAACCGCAAGCGTAGTATGATGCATCAACCAGGAACCCATCAGACCCCAAAGTATCGCCCCAACCCATCTCCCGGATTTGCCCCAAGAACCAATAAACCCCCTATGACCCGTCCAACCTACCCCAACCGTGGAAACACTAGACCCGGAGGAAATCACAACAACCCCGGCAACTCTAGCAATTTTACCCGTGCCCCACCCAAGTTCAACACCAACAATGCTACCGCCAATCCCAACACTGCCCCAAGGACTGGAAGCAATGTTGTGCCTGTCACAGCCAAGGACAAGTCACAAGTGACCTGTTATGACTGTGGAAATAAAGGCCACTATTCCAACGAGTGCCCCAACAAGAAGAATGCTACAACACCCAATACCAACGTCCCAGCTCAACAGCAGCGTCGTGTTCAGCCAGGAAGGAGATTTGCCCCAGGGAATTCGCTCAACCGCAATGGCCGTCTTTTTCTCATGCATGCTGAAGAAGCTCAGGAAGTGCCAGACGTCGTGCTGGGTATGTTTCCTGTTAATTCAGTACTTGCAAGAGTGTTGTTTGATTCTGGTGCATCGCATTCATTTGTCACCGAAGAATTTGCCTGCACTAGTAAAATTCAACCAACTAAACTGAAGCATGTTATGATTGTGCAAATCCCTGGATCAACCACCAAGGCTAGGCAAATTTGCAAGGCCGTCCCTATCTGAATCCATGGCATAGATTTTTATGCTAATCTAATAGTACTCGGAACTAAAGGTTTGGAAGTAGTACTAGGAATGGATTGGATGTCCCAACATAAAGGATTGATTGACTGTGCCAAGAAAGCCATCACCATGACCAGTACCGCCGGAATATCAGTCGATCATATATCTGAAACCTTACCCCGCCAATTCAAGTGTAACAAGAGGCTAGCCCAACCTACCATTGACCAAGTCCAGATAGTCTGTGAATACCCCGATGTATTTCCATATGTTTTGCCCGGTATGCCCCCAGATCGGGATATCGAGTTTATCATTGAACTAATCCCCGGAACAGGACCCATAGCCCAGAGACCCTATAGTATGAACCCGTCAAAACTAGAAGAACTGAAGAAGCAACTGGATTCCATGTTAGAAATTGGACTAATTCAACCAAGTGCGTCACCATGGAGATCACCTGTATTGTTTGTGGACAAGAAGGATGGAGGTAACCGTTTGTGTACGGATTATCGGAAGTTGAATGATGTCACCATCAAGAACAAGTACCCCTTGCCTAAGATAGAATATTTGTTTGATCAGTTGACCGGTGCCCAGGTGTTTTCTAAGATTGATCTTAGAACTGGATATCATCAACTCAAGATTCGTGCAGAGGATATCCCAAAGACTGCTTTTACCACTAGATATGGATTGTACGAGTATATAGTCATGTCTTTTGGATTAACCAATGCCCCCGCTTATTTCATGAATCTCATGAATAAGATTTTTATGGACTTCCTGGATAAGTTTGTCGTTTTTTTCATCGATGACATTCTGATTTATTCCAAATCAGAAGAAGAACATGAGCTACACCTAAGGACCATTCTTGGAACCCTTAGAGAGCATCAGTTGTA
This sequence comes from Avena insularis, assembly GCA_023614405.1. NCBI lineage: Eukaryota > Viridiplantae > Streptophyta > Magnoliopsida > Poales > Poaceae > Avena > Avena insularis. Next base: position 367,169,625 of record CM042693.1, on the reverse strand, counting down.
TGCAAAGTTTAGCAAATGTGAATTCTGGTTATAGGAGGTAGGATTCCTCGGTCACATTGTATCAGCCGAAGGAATTGCCGTTGACCCTGCCAAAGTGAAAGATGTAGAAGATTGGCAAACCCCAACCACTCAAACCCAAGTTCGTGCTTTTCTCGGATTGGCGGGATATTACCGCAAATTCGTAGAAGGATTCTCGAGTATCGCCCGACCCATGACCCAATTGCTGAAAAAGGACAAGAAGTTTGAATGGACAGACAAGTGCGAAGCGAGTTTTCAAGAACTCAAGAGGAGATTGATATCAGCCCCCATCTTAATCATGCCGGATATCACAAAGCCCTTCGATGTGTATTGTGACGCATCCAAGATTGGTCTTGGATGTGTGCTAATGCAAGAAGGCAAAGTTATATCTTATCTATCTCGACAATTGAAGCAACATGAGCAAAACTACCCAACCCATGACCTCGAACTCACAGTCGTAGTTCTAGCCCTGAAGACATGGAGACATTACCTGATGGGAAATCGTTGTGATATTTATTCGGATCACAAGAGCCTAAAGTATATATTCACTCAGAAGGAGCTGAATATGAGGCAGAGAAGATGGATTGAGCTAATCAAGGATTATGACCTGGACATTCACTATCACCCTGGTAAAGCCAATGTGGTAGCCGATGCCCTTAGCAGATGCCGTGCCGCTTGAACTCCATGATTTTGGAGGAGCAACCAAGTCTGCACAAGGAGATGGAAGATTTTCGAATGGAATTGGTAAGTGAAGGATTTTTGGCTAGCATAGAACTTCATCCCACTTTGATCAGTCAGATTAAAGAAGCGCAGAAAGGAAATGCTAGTATCGACGGAATCAAGCGTCGTATCGGTACAGGCAAAGTACCCAGATTCACCGAGGACGAAGAAGGAGTTTTGTGGTACAAAGGACGCCTTTGTGTACCAGCAGATTCAGAGTTGAAAGAAGTTATCTTGAAGGAGGCTCATGATACTCTTTATTCTATCCATCCCAGAGGAACGAAGATGTATCAAGATTTGAAAGAGCAATTTTGGTGGCATAAGATGAAGAGAGAAATCGGAAGCTATATCGCCAAGTGTGATATATGTCAGCGAGTCAAGGCCGGACATCAAAGACCCATTTGGATTGTTGCAACCTTTGCAAATTCCGGAATGGAAATGGGATTCTGTAGGAATGGACTTTATCACTGGACTACCTACTTCTAGTAGGGGAAATGACTCTATCTGGGTCATAGTGGACAGATTGTCCAAAGTCGCCCATTTCTTGCCCATCAAAACCACGTATCAAAGTTCGAAGATAGCGGAGTTGTACATCGCTAGAATAGTTAGTTTGCACGGAGTCCCCAAGAACATAGTATCGGATCGAGGAACTCAGTTTACCTCGAGATTCTGGAAGAAAGTCCAAGAAGGTTTAGGAACCCGCCTAGATTTCAGAACCGCGTATCACCCTCAGACTGATGGACAAACGGAGCGAGTAAACCAAATACTCGAAGATATGCTTAGAGCATGTGTGCTAGAATATGGATCCAAGTGGGAAGACTGTCTGCCTTTTGCAGAATTTTCTTACAACAATAGTTATCAAGCCAGTTTGCAAATGGCCCCATTTGAATTTATGTACGGAAGAAAGTGTCGCACCCCTTTGAACTGGTCGGAAGTAGGAGAGAGTCAGATCTTCGGACCCGACATCCTACGAGAAGCAGAAGAGAAGGTTCACAAGATTTGTGAGCACCTCAAGACCACCCAATCCCGACAAAAGAGTTACGCCGACAAGAGACGTCGAGACCTCGCCTTCAACATCGGAGATTTCGTTTATCTGAAAGTGTCGCCATTGAAGGGAATGCAGTGTTTCCAACTCAAAGGAAAGTTAGCCCCCAGATATATCGGACCTTTCAAAATTTTCAACCGTCGAGGAGAAGTATCTTATCAATTGGAACTACCTGAAGAGATGTTAGCTGTGCACAATGTGTTCCATATCTCATTACTTCGCAAATGTCTCGAAGTCCCCGAGAAGACAGAAGTGTTCAAGAATATCGATCATCGGACCATAGAGATCAACGATGACCTGACCTATCCCGAAGTGCCCATCCGCATTTTGGAAGAAGCTTTTCGAACTACCCGAACCTGAAGGATCAAGTTTCTCAAGATCCAGTGGAGAAACCACACAGAAGAGGAAGCTACTTGGGAGCGCGAAGATCACATCAGGACGGAGTTTCCTGATCTCTTCAAATCATAGGTAATCTTTTCGTCCTTTTTCAAATCTCGGGACGAGATTTTGTTTAAGGGGGGAAGGTTTGTAACATCCCAAAAATACCAAACTTAGATCATCAAACACTAATCATCAAGATTAGGGTTAACAAAAACTTTTCTAACTAAACCCATGAATGCATGCATATGTGTATGCATAGATTTTGAAATCCTTTAAAACCCACCTTGTTTGTGTGATCCATTGCTTGTAAAATGTTTCTTAGGTGAAATAAACATCATCTAAAACATTTCCCACACTTTTCCTAAAGACAAGTAAATCAAAACAAATACATTAATTGAATGGTCATTTTGACCAATTTAACTCCCATACCTACTTTGGCTGTCTCAAACTTTCAAAACCTAACAGAAACTTTTCTGGATCTTTGCACCCCTTGAATGTACTCATAACAGAGTATCAAGGCCCACTTTGTGATCATCCAGAAACTTTCAAATGCATAGTTTAAATGACAATTCAAAATTGAATCTTCTTCATATGGGAAGATCCCACTTTTTCAAAACCCACTCAAACAAGCTCAACTTTCAAAACCCAAGCATCTGCAGACTCACCAACACCAACCTAGCAAACCCACCAAAAATCATTTCAAAATTCAAAACTTGATTTCATGCGGCCATTTCATCAAACAGGTTGTAGACACAAATCAACAAAAATATCAAACACTATTGTGTGCAGTAAATTTGCCCTAACTTGTTCCCTAGTTAGCTCACACACAGCTCAGTAGATCATCTAGAAAGATTAGCCCAACACTAGCACCCCTGTGAGCTTGCCATTGCCATTAATGGTGAACAGCCGAGCACCCCAATGTCACCCCATTGTGGACAGCAAGCTAGAGGAAGAACTAGTCGTGCCAACCTTGTCTAGGAGGCAGCCCACCGTCCATCGCCACTCCCTGTCCCCAGCGTTGCCAAGCCACGGACCACGCCAGACAAGCCGCTGCCGGCGTGCCGAGCGCCACCTCGACCATCACCCGCATCACAAGGCCGCCTCACCGCGTCATACACGATCACCACCGACCGAGAGACCGCCGGACATCCCGTTTACCACCCGTGCCACCGCCCGCCGTCAAGTCGCCGCCTACGCAGAGCACCGCCTGTTCAGACCAAACCACACCGCCCATGCCTCGCGACCATGTCGTTGAGCATCGCTAGAGACACAAAGACCGCCCCTACCCTTGCCCATGCCATTAGTCGCCTATAACGCCGCCTCGACGAGCTCACTGGCGCCTGACGGTCCCTCTCTCGACTATAAATAGAGGCCACCCTGCACGATTTCTTCACACCATCTCACTCCCTCTCCTCACCGATCGTGCCACACCATTCAGAGCAAGGCGAGCACCACCGCCGGAATTTCACTGAGTCTGCCGCCGGAGAAGAAAGGAGCCAGCGATTGAGCCACCAGAGCTGCCGCGACCACCGCTGAGTTCATTGCCGTCACGACTTTGTCGTTCGCCGACCCTCGCCAGACCCGGTGAGCCCCAGCGACCCTCACTGCTCGCTTAGGTTTTGTTCTCGCCGAGCTGTCTCGCCGACGATGACTCCACCGTTAGATTAGAACTAGATCGAACGATCCACGTTGCCCCATACCGCTCGCCCAGCCCGTGTCACCGACGAGTGGGACACCCACTTAAGCAGCCAAGGAGCACCGCTTAGCAGGCCGGCCCGTTAGATTTTCCCGCGCAGCCCAGTTATTCAAATTAAACCTTTTTCTATTTCTTTTCAAACACACTTCTGTACCCAACTTCAAAAATCAACCCAGATCGATTCAGTGCACCAATTTGAATGAAACCAATTTTTTTGGAAAGGTCTGTGAATGCTGAATCCAAGCCCGTCGGATTCAAGTCATTTGGATCTATATATCACCCTTGGTAAAAATAACAAGGCAGAAGCTTTTCTGCATTCAAACATTTTTCAAATTTAGACCATAATAGATTTTGAGTTGATTCCAACTCTCAAAAATCAAATTTAACCATACCTTTCAGAATATATAAAAATATATAGGTTTACTTGCAGAAATATTGCTCAAGTAATAAAAGAATGCTCCATAAGCATTTCTAGCCACTTTAATTAATTAAAATAAAAGGGTAAAACCTTATTAAATTGTGACACCACTTTAAATCACATTCCCATGGACTACAATATGTGGTGATGACATGTGTCAACATGATCCCATGTTTAGTTTGGAGAATATTAAATCTTAAGTAGTTTTTCAATGAGTAGAAATTACTTTTCTAAAAATAAAAAGATTTAAACCAAGCCTTAACCTTGTAATGTTAGAGATGATGCTAGATCATCTATAGGACCCTTGTGTGTGATGATTGCAAATAGTTAAGTATTGTTTGGTGATTGTGTACCTCGTATTTATTCATAGACGCTAGTACCGACCAAGGATACGAGGAGGAAGGAGGATACTACGAAGAGGAAGCCGAGGAGAACTTCAACCACTGCTCTGCACAAGGCAAGCTTATATTGACACTGATGCAAGCCTTACTAATCAAGTTGACTTATGCAAGCTAACCCTTGCTAGATACCCTACTAATGCCACAAACCCATACTTGTGTTATGACTACTATATGCCTTAAGCATATGTGATCATATACACTTGATAAACCAAATCCTAGTTTTATGTGCAAGCTTCTTACTTTATTTCTTTATCAAAGCTTACTTAGAGTCTACCTAAGAGTTTGTTAGATACTAGACAGTTGTGCTGAAGGTTGCATAAAGAGCATAAAGTTTGGCCTAAGCTAGAAACCTTGATATCAGCCTAAGATATAAGGTTGGACTTAGTGAAAATCCACTGGTTACCACCCCTCATTAGTACTACCCCCACCTGTAGAGGCTAGTGCTAAGCATAAAACTTGATCAACTTTAGATGGGAATACTTGGTGGAAAAATGGTTATGAAAACCTTGGAATGATGGATCATTCTATTGAAATGTTTTGGACATGTGTTTCCAAACACTTGATGATTTTGGTGATGAAAATGTTGAGGCATGAGCCTTAGCCCTTTATAAAACTGATGGTTGTCTGGATGCGATACCATTCCAATTTTATCGTACAACCACAATACCCGAATATTGGGTAGGGATTGACTGGAAACTTATATTCCTTAGTATTAGTTCCCTCACGGCCAAGGTCTGAGCTGAGGCTACCTTGTGAAGATTGTCCACCTGTGCAGTACCCAAGATGACAGTGAGTCATGGTTGGGAGGCCAAACTCACAGGAGAGGTGCTTATACTAGGGAGTGTAATTGAAAGGTTAGGATTGATTATCCGTGACATCGAGTATGGTGAATTCAGGATTTGTTCCTGACGGATGTATCGAATGTTGTGGTGAAAGTGTACAATCTCTGCAGAGTGTCAAACTATTCGAATAGCCATGTCCGTGGTTATGGACAGTTGGAGTGGCCATACTGTTCCCCCGTCAGACTTTTCAAAATGACCTGTGAAATGAATTGAGACTTTGACTTGACCACAACAGAGTTGTGACCTGAATTACAAGATCCCACTTAGGAGTTATAAAATTGTGACTAGCTTTGGAACTTAGTAGAGATAAACCTGGCTTTTTGCAAAACAACCCTAGAGCCTAGTGTCCTATTATCCAAAAACCCCTTACCGGTTAGTATTAGTTTCAGAGAACATAAAGACTACTAATGGATATGTCACTGGCTATTCCCATGGACAGACTATGAAGAGGAGTACCGGAGGATGGACCCTGTGAAGGTTACGACAACTAGGATCATCTCCCATCGTCATTGCCTGTGACCTCAAGATGGAGCTCACCACGCTACCGTTATTACTCCGTATTCCGCTGCTTGAAGTTGTATTAAGAACTGGATCATGAGATTCCTATTTGTGTAAGAACTTATGTATCGTTGTAATGGATGATGTACTATGGTATCCAATTCTGTTATGTCTCGCAAAAATGGTAATCCTGGGTTTGCGATGTATGGCATAACAGGCATCTAGGATTGAAAAATCCGGGTGTTGACAATGTAGTACACTATAGTCGTTGATATAACACCAATGAAACACCGATCACTAGTATTACATCCCTCAGAGTGGTACAACAGAAACATAGCAGGTCCAAGACATGACTATAGGTTACAACTCAACTCTTTACACAAGATCCAGAGAACACTCTAGGTTAAAGAGAGAGAAAGAAACTTCTTACAAAGAAGAATCAGAAATAAACAACTCAAAAACTATCATACTATTAAGACTAGTATTTTAACTAATTGTCTAGCATTGCTGCTATTGCAATACTCTACAGAAATAGGTTCTATGGCTAGAGATTATATTACTATCTAATCAGTAACTTCGTCTTCACTTGAGTTGATGTATAAGTTGACTTTCTTGACTTCATTGAAGAACTTTAGCTTTTGATGATGATTCCTGGAGCATAACTTGATATAGATGTCGTCTGTATTGGCTTCAGAATCTAGCAAGGATTAAGAAGATACGTTGAGTATAAGCGTACTCAACAAGTTCACTAAAAAGGAGTGTTTGATGCACTATATCTACAGCCACAGACCAAAGGTCGTAGGCAATGCAAGTTTTCGTAAACATTTCTTCAAAGGTTGCTTTTATTCTGAAAAGCTATGTCCATCAGCCTTCACAGGTTTACCAGAACTTTCATGGAGTTCCTTTCCCGCCGCGTTCACAGCTCTTTCCCGAAACAGGGAGCAACAAGTTATAGTTCTTACACTCTGCAGAGGTGCGTTACTTTACCCATGAGAGATCTTAGCTTTGTTGCACATCCGAGTTGCATTCTCATCCACACTTCCTTGGCGTGGGGCCCAGACTAAGATCCAAGCCAATCACTGACTCCTTCGCGACCTCGCATGCCTCCTTGGTGTACACCATGCCCACCCATTGAATTACGACAATGGTTTGTACAGACCGTTAGATGCCAGAACTATCGTGGGACGTTGAGGGTTCCCACCCATATGCTGCATATCCTCTACGAATTACCAATTAATATGCACGCTACGAGTGATAACAACCATGACCTGCATCCGGCTACATGCGAGAGGAAGAAGATACAACTGACTTCTCCGTCCCATTCCAAATCTCATGGTTAACACGTGATATACAGCGCAAGAATCACTGACGACATTGGTTGTTAAGTCCTAGATAATATGTTCCTTTACCACCAAAACTTTTATAGTAGGTTATTACCTCATGGTAAATAACCTATAATCACATTATTATGAAAATAGTGTTTTCTGTCCTTTTTCAAATGCAGGTGATGACAACACTGGATTTGCAAAATACTTTACAGAAAATAATCAAAGGACATGAGCAAGTGTGAACTTGCCTTTTGTGACTGCAAGATTATGCACTCACGATCTTCAAGACAATATAAGATCCAATATCTGAAATCAGCATCATTGGTACGGTAAGGACTAATGTTTAAAGAAGCAAGATGCTCTTATGCATAAGTAATGTGATGCACTTTATAAACGCGAATCCCCAGAATAAGCGTTGTTCTAGGGTTTGGATACTAGAAATGATGCCTTTGAAATGTGTTGTACTTTTAGTTAAGTTTCACACTTGTGCTTCTTGTTAAGGCTTGAGAGTGTGTGAAACAACATGTAATTATAATAACATAAAACAATGAGATACACACCAACATGAAATGTTACTCAAGATTGCTTACATTATAATTGTTTATCTTTAAATTTTACTTTACAAGTAATGGCCTTAATAGGAAACTTAAGTGTTTACAATCCTAAGTATACAAGTAAAGTTTGAAACAATGTGATTGTGATTAATTGTCATCTGTTGATTATGATGAGAATTCCTTGAATTTAATTTGCTAAGAGTTGGAAATATTATTATAAAGTTTGTGGATTGAAGGGGCAAAATGAATAACTTTTGAAGAAAAGATTCCTTTTCTAAGGTCTAAACAATCTTTGTGGTTAATCAAATGTGGTTGATGTTGTTTGTGCTTGCTTGAATAGTTTGGACTTGAGATTCTTTACGACTTAATTATAATAGACCAAAGTTAACTATAAAACACATAATAAGGTCTTTAGCATTATACTTGAAGTTTTATAGACTAAAGTGTAACATCCCAGCATTTAGGAACTAACAAAGGGTAGATTTAGGAATTTGAGATGTTGCATGCATTCATTTGTGAAAATGTGGGTAAATTTTTCGCCAAATAAAAACCTAAAGTGATCAAAGTTTCTTTCATGGTTTGAGTTTAGGTGTAGTCTTGAAGGATGATTGTTATAGACTTTGATATGATCTTTGTGGATTAGAGTGTTTTGGGAAATGAAATCTGAATTTAAAACTTGAGTGTTTGAATTATAATTCAAAAGGATTTTGAATAATGTTTGAGTATTTGATTTAATTAAGAGTTAACCAATAATAACTCAAACTTTAAATGAAAGAAGATAATCAATAAAATGAATAGTCTAAAAATTCATTCAATATTGAGTTTCAAAATGTAACTTATGGAATGGAGCAACAATCTTTACAATAGTAAATAAATAGAAGAATAATATTTATTTATTGAATAATAGTACAATCTTTATTACAAAGGGATACAAATAAAATTACAAAAGAATAAAGTTATTACAAGTGACTATTCTATAAAGAAAAAGAAAAACGTAAACTAAAAGTCTTGATCTTCAAATCTGGTACCTGCAAAATAAAAAGAAACTTAAAAGAAAAAGAGGGTTAGGATTAGAATTATTTTACTATCAGAGTTGACAGTGAAGTGCATTGTTCACTTTTTCATCATTGAGTAATTTAAGGGGGCAAGTTTCACCAATATGAAAGAATATATCTTTCATAATTTTAAGCCATAAGTCAAATGAACAGCAAGGAGGGGAAAGTTTCACCAGCCAAGTAAGAGTAACCAGATAAAGGTAACTTCACAACCAGAACATATCCACAACCTGTGCAGCAGGCACACAGGCAGCACACACACCAAACTGCATGGTGTGTGCTTTCAGCACCACAACAACATCACAATCAAACAAAACCATCAACACAGCCGTGGGAAGCCAACCACACACCACTTTCTTGTTCATACACACCAAGAATAGCAGCCCAGCTAAACCAAGCCAAAGCCAAGCTAGATCACACCAATCAAAACCCTGGATCACATCACCAAAATGGTGACATAAGGAGGGGGTAGATCAGGTGGATAGCAAGGACAAGATCAAGCTATCAGGACCAGGAGGTGAAGGGCTAGATCAAGGACAAGACATGAGCTAGAAATACCAAGAGAGCACCAGATCAAACTACCACAAGATCAACCACTAGCAACCCCAACATCAAATAAGTGTGGTGAGTAAAATAGACCATCACATGCTTTATCTGTCTGAGATTAGACATGCATTCATGATCTGTCTATTACTCAAATTCTCAGAAAGCACCCAAGTGGGGTGAATCCATCACTGAAGTTTGTAAACACTAAAAGCAATCAGAAAAGTATAAGGATCCAACTAAGATCTCAGAACAACATCATTGATCTAAGCTATCAAGCTATATTTCAATTCAAGAATGAATATAGCCAAGATTTAAACTTCTAGGCACATCTCTTCAATTGGAGTATCACCTTAGAATTTAATCTTATGGATCTATATAAGTTATCAAGCCTACAATCAACTTTTCCCAACTTTAATTCAAGAAACAGTAGCTGGTATCACTACCGGAACCAATCCATGAGAAACAACAAGACAAAGGTTTAATCCCTAAACCTCAGACCAACATCATTGGTCTTAGGGATTTAAGAAAGGAGTTTCTACTTATCTTTAATGCCAAACTCATCTCAAGCTTGAACAAAACCAAGCTAAGTAAAAGAATCTAGTCTTGTGTGCCATACAAGAATGGTGTCACAAGAACAGTTCTAAACTAAGCAGGTTAAGTATCCAATCTTCATAGATACAATCAACCAATTATAAATCATTTTCCTGTTCTTAAACACAGGAATCATAAATAGGATAATAATATATATAGATCTTCACTGTAAGAGACCGTTTTGATTTCAAGCTATATATGAATCCTCAAGTCAACAGTACTAAGACAGTGAATTCATCACATAACACCCACTATCATTAACCAAGTAATGATAGTGGTGAGTTATTAAACCACTAGATTTCCCAAGTATTGCTTCTAAAGCAACTTTACCATCTGACCATAGCAAAATTAATCCATAGAATCATCTGATAAACCAATAGCATCACCACAATTAATCATAAGCAGCAAGCCACAACTAACAACCAATTAGCATGCTTAGGGACCATCAAAATTTGATCAAATCCATCAGATATCTAATTCACAGAGGGGAATGAACCCTAAGTAAGACAAAGCATCTCAATCAGGACAGGACAGTAACCAGGAAGGTCATTACCAACATCTAGTATAGGATGGCCTAGCACAGAGAGCACGAGGGAATAGGAATAACTTACCGAAGGTCCTCGCTGTAGAATAGAAGAGGAAGCAGAGGAGGCCGACGACCATGGCAGCACGGGGAGCACCCCTAAGGTGGCGCTGCAACCCACACAACGCCATGACAGTGACCATAGCCACGCCTGGGGCGAGGAGCATCACCACGGCACACAACATCGGCGGCGGCGTCAGCATTAACGCCAAGCCCAAAACCTAGGGTTCGGGACGACATCGATCTGGTAATAGGAGGGCTCCAGGTCCAAATCCAATTGGACAGGAGGGTAGAGCAGGGCCGATAACCTCATCCTGCACCACGGCGGCGACCAGGAAGGTCCACGACAGCGCGAATCGCCGGCGATAGCATCGCTGACCACCGGGTCGGGGGAGGAGAAGGAGAGAGGTGAGCTCGAGAGGGAGACAGAGAGTGTTGGGCTGGGTTGGGCCAATACCCCTTCGGGGTGTTGTTCTGACTTTGCCCTATTGGGCCACAAGGTCCCAATAAACCCAAACAGTCAGCCCAAATCCTTTAAAGCATGTTTTAGTAAATGGAAAAAATACCAAAATACCCCTGAACTTAAATAAATTCTAGAAAATAAAAATCAAAAAATTAGAAATAAAATATTTATGGATTCACAATAATCCAAACTATTCAAATAAATTAAGAAATAAAATTTTAGACATATAAATTTTATTAAGAATTTTGTAATATATAAATTCCTTATGGAATTTTACAAAATTATTGAAAGATGATAAAAATAAATAAAAATCACTTTCATTATATATTAATATTGTAGTATTTTAGAAAAATACTAAACAAATATTTAATAAATTTTTTTGATATTTAAATGATAATTCTTAAAGGAATTATTAAATCAATAAAAAATTCAAATAAAAGGAAATAAAATAAATAAATACAATATTCTATAAATATTAAAAATTAATATTTATAAATCCTTAATTAATTAAAAAGGATTTTTCTATAAATTAAATAATGGGGGAGAATACATATAAAGTTAATAATGCATTACATTACTTTTGCATAATCATTTTGCTTCTTTAAATATTGTCCTTACCGGGCAATAATGATGTTTTTGTAGACATAGAAGCTCAAGGTCCAGTACAAGCATTAGTCTTCACTACCTTGCAATCACAAGGCAAGTTCATCACTTGCTCATATCCTTTGAAGAATCTTTATCAAAGTATTTGCAAATTGTGTGTTATCATATATAATCCAAAGAAAGAAAATAATATTTTCACAAATAAAGAAATCATAGATATCATCCTAAGTGATGATATAATGGAGCAATAGAACTTAGGGTTCTATTTGCAGCAATGATAATCAATTAGGGACTTAATAATCCCTGACATCACTAATTCTAGCGCAGTATATTACGCGTTAGCCATGAGATTTGGAATGGGACAGAGAAGTCAGCTATATCTTCTTCCTCTCGCATGTAGCCGGATGTGCAGGTCGTGGCTATTATACTTGTAGCATGCATATTAATTGGTAATTCATAGAGGATATGCAGCATATGGGTGGGAACCCTCATCTGCCCACGATAGTTCTGACATCTAACGGTTTGTACAAACCATTGCCGTAATTCGATATGTGGGCATGGTGTACACCAAGGAGGAATGTGAGGTCATGAAGGGGGTAGTGATTGGCTTGGGCCAACTACTGGGCCCCACATCATGGAATTGTGGACGGGAAAGTACGCCGGGTTGTGCAACAAGGAGTTGATCTCTCATGGGTAAAGTAACGCACCTCTGCAGAGTGTAAGAATTGTAACTTGTTACTCCCTGTTCCGGGAAGGAGCTACGAACGCGACAGGAAAGGAACTCCATGAAAGTTCAGGTCAACCTGTGAAGGCTGATGGTCATAGATTTTCATAATAAAAATCAATCTTTGAAGAAAGATTTACAAAAACTACATAGTACCAAGGACTTATAGTCTGGGGTGGTAGTTAGAGCATCAAACTTCCCACCTTGCATATAATGAACTTGTTGGGTAACGCTATTACTCATCCTTTCCTTTGATCCCTTGCTTATACTCAGAGGATCCCGAAGACGTGCCAATGTATGCAGTCGAATGTCAAGAAGATGTGTTCTACGAAGAGCCTGACTTGTCAGGAGGTGTTGAAGGAGTGGATTACAAAATACTCTATGCTGTCGATGATAACGAATCCAACTAAGTATCCTAGTTAGTAGTAACCAACGAAGCCGAGCAGCATGAACTCTATAGAATAAGCTGCTGAGCTCAACTCTTAGTGGGAGTTACTATTTTTAAATTCCGCTTAAACACTTTATATTTTGGTTTGTAAGTTGAATCCTTTTGAAGTCTTGAACTTCTGGTATTGTAATAATAATGTGTGAATGTTTGTAATATGGACCCACAATGTTTCTATTGTACCACTCTGAGGGATGTGATATTTACGGAACAGTGTTCTGTGGATGTCATGTCAACGACTATAGTGTACTACACATGCAGTGGTATGCTAGGTCACCGCATAAAGTTAACTTAAAAATAGATGAACTTAGGGTGTAATGCTTATGATATTTGTATTTTGTTCACTTCATAATGTTTCCTTAAAGTTATTTAAGCATGGCATTACTTCTATTTGAGTAGTGGTTTCCTAACATTATAATGGAATAGAATCATTTTCCTTTTTATAGATGAGTGGTTATAGTTTGTAAACAAGGAACTAATATTACTTAACTACTTATGGATTCAATATAGTGTTTTGGTATGTTTATAACTTGTGGTTGAAGTAAGGGAAAAGGTTTTATTTAGTCACAAATTATTCTTGAAGATTTTATATTTGATAAGGATCTTTTTAGTAAATGATTTACACTTCTGGTTGAATGATAATTTAATAAAATTATATTTAAAATGTGTTGGACCAATTTGACTTTATATTCTAAATATTTAAGACTAGTATTACTTATTAGACCTAAATTGGCAATTTTAGAAATATTAACAAATTTTATTTACCCTTATATGAATTAACAACTCAGGAAATAGGTTTAAATTCAAGTTATTAAAGTATTTAACTCAAAAGTGGAATATTATATTTTTAACATGTAGGTATTATTTTTGGGATCATTTTGGTATATTACATTTATTTTTGTTATTTATAAATAATAAGATATGATTTTTATAAGTTTTATTTACTTTATAAATACTTAATAAATAATAAATATTTGATTAAGTGAAATAATAATGCATGCTTATAGTTTTAAATTATAGTTCTTATTTTTCTAAGATTTTCGGTATCTTATTTATATTTTTAACATTTACCATTATTAAAATATGAATTATCAAAGTTTTAATACTTATAACATCTTTATTAAATAATAATTATTTAAATTATTAACATAATAATGTTTGATAATAGTTTAATATTATAGATTTTATTTTTTTTAAAAATTCATATATTATACATATTTTTCTGAATTACAAAACCAAAGTTATTGATTTTATAAGGTTTAATCATTTTGGGAATTTTTAATTAAATAACTAATTGTGTTTATTAGGTAATGCTATTGTCGGCATGAAGTGAGGAGTTTTTCTTACCAGAGCTAATCCTACCCTAGTCACTGACTGGTGGGACCTTTGCCATGTAATCTGTATGTTTTTATTTATTACAGAAAACATTATCACAATTTCTGAAATAATAAAAATAGGAATATGACATCAGCATGATGTCACGCTGACGTCACTCGTGTTTGATCCTCTCTGGTTGATGATAAAGGCAGCGATTTAGTCCACGTGTGGAGTTATACTTGGGATTATTGGAAAGAGGACGTCGCAGGGAACCCTATAGTGGCGTCACCGCTCGATTTAGGTCGCCGGAACAGTGGTGGCGACGTTGGCTAACAGCGACGGTGGCAGATGTTCGTCGGGGGAATAATCCGGAGCGATAACGAGCAAGAGGAAGGGTGCCCGAGCAATGGAGGCTCACTAGAAAGCGGATGAAGGAGTCGGTGAAGCTCGGGGAGGTTGTACGGCGGCGAATCGATGATAATGGCTGCGCAGGCCGACGGAAAGCAAAGCTTGATTCCCGGTGATTCGATGCGCGCCTTCTTGCGCTTTTGGTATGTAGTGAACGAGAACACCTCGGTGCATTCTTTGGTGCCTTCAAAGAGGCGAGGGGCGGTCGGGAACGACGGCAACGATAATTCCGGCGAGCTAGGGTTTGCTACCCGAAGCGGAAGAGAGAGGATAAGAAGAAAGTGGCGTCCTAGGGTTCTTCGCGATGGCGGCTAATGCTTTTTATATGCGTCGGAGAGCAGCGGCGCGGATGTTGGGGCACCGACGACGGCGGACGGCATCACTGGCATCCAGCAAGCTGCTGCGCGTCATCGACGAAGACGATGATGAACAAAAGGCTCTGAAGGGGTACGGGAGGTGCTGGGCCAGGTGGGCCGTAACAAAGTGGAAGAGAAGCTGGTTGTTGCTGCTTATGGGCGGTAGATAGGGAAGAGAGGAAATGGGCCGGCTGGGCTGCTGCTCTGGCTCCAGTTTTTATTAAGCAAAACCTTTTTATTTTTTGTTTTCATTAAACCCTTTCAAATATGAATTTTTATAAGGATTTAAATATCCAGAATTTTTATAGAGCACATTAAATAATGAAGGAATATTGTAAACTAAGTAGTGTTGATACCTTTCTTGATTTTCTTATAATTTAAACTAATAGGAAACTATTTTATTGAGTGCAATATTTATCACTTAGGGTTTTAGAGACTTACCTTATATATATAGAACTTATAAAATGATTTTTATTTCCTCTTTATGAGTGTAATGGTAATTGTTTAATATAGCTAAGGATATGCATTGAGTATAACCATATTTATTATTATATAGCAATCATTATATAAGATGGTTTAATTATTAAGGTTCTTAAAATGGTAAATTCTTTTACTCACAATTCACTAATAGGTGAATCATAACCACCCTACTTATTTAAAAATATCCATAGATGATTTCTTGAACTAGTTATTCACTACTTTCTTAAGTGTGGTTAAAATATGGATATAATATTAGAGTATAATGGTTTGTAGCACTAACCATTTATGTTTGTGATCTTTAATGATATACCCTTTAAAATAGAATGTTATTTTCTGGAAGGTCTTATGGAAAATAATTGATAAAGATAACTCCTAAGCACATATGGTTATGATAATTGGAAATGATAAAGATGTGATTATGTGATTTGCTATAGGAAAATATTCCTATAAAGTGGTATGGAGATAAGATGATGGATCAATAACATGAAATGGATATTATGTTTGGTTTAAGATTTAAAGTTGGGTGTTTACCAAGAATTCCTATCTTCCATAATTCACAATCCTGGACTTCTGATTAAGGAATTCCTTTCCTAGATATTCTACTTCTTCCTATCCATCATCACGTGTTAACATGATGAGCTTTACTCCACATGAATATTCTTATCCACCTTTTATTCTTTTAAACCCATTTATAAATCCAATGAGCTTGACACTAAAGCTTTTCATAATCTTCTCATATCCATACTTGGTTATATCCACTACTATACTGTTGATAACCTCCAATCCAACAAGTAGTTACTTCTAACTCCACGCATACTCTTCCTTAATCATCCACCATTAATATTACTCCAGTAGATGTATAGATCAAACTACTTTCCTTAAAAGCTTACTATTCTTTAAGAGGAATAACACTACTTCTATAACTCCATGCTACACTAGCTTTAGCTTAATCATACTATCTTATATTTACTTTACTCTAATAACTCATACTCCAACCTCACATTATATTAATGTGACTTGTAATGACTACTCTAGTAGAACTTATCTATACTAGGGTTTCAATCATGTTCTACCCACCAATGTCACTTATACATGATATAAGTATTCAATCTTGGTGGCTAAAGCATGATCATTATAATCCTTTGATCATTTATGTTTTAGGTTTCTAGTTGGCTAATCAAGGTCTCATCAATACAACATTACGATTATATTATAATTATCTTTTGTTTAACTCTATTGGTCTAAGAGAGATTATTCATTGAATATACCTACTTGATCCAATAGGATTACTCCTGATAACTTCCTTCAGGATTCATCCTTGTAATCTGCTTTATCACCATATAATTATAGGTTCCATATAACTCTTCTATCATTTCAGGAGTGAGTTAACTCCATCAATTATCTCATTGATCTTATTCCCTTCCAACACTCCCATCCTATAGATGATACCTAAGACTAGCATTACCACTTACCTCTTCTTACTTCTTTCTTTATAGACCTTAAGTGAATGCTATGATAAGGACAAGAGTTGCTAGGTCAAGAATTAATAAACTAAGAATTGGTGAATCAATAGTTGATTACGCAACATTGATGAACAATAGATATTGGAATAAGATCCAATAGAGATGATAAGGATTGATATGGAAATAAAGATATATGGTGAATGATCTTGACTTGGTTTCTTTCCTACTCAAACTCATTAAAGAGTTAAGGTTAGGTATTACCATGATACTCATGGTGTAAGTAGATGAGATTAAGATAGATCAAGATTTAGTTGTTACATTCCTATTACTTAAGTTATGTTTATAGCTTGGTATTCATGAGTTGTGTAATTAATACTAGGATATGATTACTTAAGGATCAAATATAAACCATTAAGTAATGTATTAGGGTTTAAATTTTATTACATCTGATCTACCCTTAGATCAATTCTCCTTTACCCAAAATAGGGTTTTAACAAAGGTCATATTGAAACTTATCACAGTCAACTTGATGATCTACTTCAATTCCATCAAGTTGAGAGAAGCTTCAATCACTTTGACATGTTTTGTTCAAAAGCGCGAAAATTATTCGGATTTTCTATGCATGAATGCAATGCACACATCTGTGTTCAACGTATTTCTAAGCTCTAATGCTGGGATGTTACACCAATCCATGTTAATCCTCCCTAGAATTTACCCATTCGGTTAAGCCACATGGACCAGTTTACACTTCATAGTCAAATAGAAAGAACGTCTAAATCTTACAACATATAACATAAAAAATTATTATTTGTTGTACTCTTAAATAATGCGACATATATTTCAAAACTTAGCAGTTCTTAACAGTCAAGTTCAGACCATTATGCAATGGATCAATATGCATAAATTACATCATAAAAACTAGTTCTTTTTGATAGTCTTGTACAAGATTTTCTCTGTTAGTTAAGGGTAACATAGTGATATATGTTGACTAATGGACAAACAAAACCAAGAATAGAAATAAGATGCGATAAAAGGATACACATACCTTCAAAGCTTATCCACCTTTCCTCTTAGCCAAAGAAGAGCAATTTCTGGGTCGCTCTCATTGAAACTGAGAAATGTCTCTCGGTTACACAAATGTAAAAATTATCACAATCAAATTACTATCCATCATACAATATTCATAACACGAGAAATATTTGAACATAACAATTATTATAGCCCACTAATTTGTACGTTGTTGGTAATCATCCCACATTGCATGAGCTATCGAGTCTCTTAAGTTGTTGCCTTCAATATTTCCTCCATCATTTTCTTGATCACCATCTGGTAGATTGACAAATTATTGTGGATCAATATTATCTAGCTAAGTATCCACAAACGCCTTAGTTGATACTGGTATTCCTTCCAAATTTGGATTTGAACTCATTTAGTTCATACCTATTGGAATTTCTTGTTCCTCTACACCTGTTCAATTGGATGTGCTTTATTCCCTCTTATGAATCACTTAGGATTTACTTCTTCTAGAATTAGTTTGTTAGGACTAGTCTATTTTATCACCTTCAAATTTTTACCTTAGAAAGCTTTTAGAAATTATCTTGTTATTAAACTACAAGGAATGTGTCAAAGTATGACCTTTTGGTAATGACCGTGTATGAAATCGTCATAAATTTATGACGATTCTAGACTACATGGTCATGGGCTGTTCGGAAGGGTCGAAACCTAGCAAAATCATGACGATTTTTTCTCAGAAACGTCGTAATTGCATAAGATAAAATCGTCATAGTGCTAGGAAGGACAAGATATAAGACGAAGGAAATTCCAGCCGTTGGATGCAAACATGATGGAGGGATGAGATGGTGATCTGTGGAACACTAGCCGTGGATCGATGACCTGGCACACCACCGGTGGATGACCTGGCTATAGGCGCGAGAGGAACCCATACCTAGCGAACCCTAGCATCCTGACCTCCAAGCGCTGCATCCTCTCCTTCGTCATTCCTATACGCCCCAACCTCTGCCGCCAGGCTAGATCTCGGCCAAATCCGGCTACTCACTGCCTCGCCGTCCACCTCCCCTGAATCCCCATCGTCTACCTCGTGGAACCACCAAACCTTGCCTCCAACCGAACCCTAGCCTAAGCCTCGGATCTACAGAGAGGAGTAGAGGTCGCCTTTTGACCTTTCAGTCCATGGCGGCGGGAGCCACACCGCCGGGTGGTGGTGTATCAGCACGAAAACCACTCTGGAAGCGGATCGATACAGAGAGAGCGAGCAAGCGAGCCACCATCTTCTAGGGTTTCCGGCGGCGATGTCGATGGCGGCGGCGTCCAGGACCCCGGCGAGGTCGGTGGAGGCGAGGTTCGTGCAGAGTCGGCTCCGCTCCTCTGGCGGCAAGGTGCTTGGCGAGGAGGAGAAGGCCGCCGAGAACGTCTACATCAAGGTATAACGGCTGCTGCTCCTTCCACCTCGCCACCGCGACCTGTGACCGAGAGTTTCCGGTACGACGCGAATCCTCTTGCGCGTCTCGCGACTGGTTCATCGTGTGCAGGGCTCAAGGTTTTCGTTTTTTTTCCGTGTGATCTGCCATCGGGTTGCGTCGTTGCTATGTAGTACGAGGTGGACTGTGTTGTTCGATTGTGTAAACACTAGCGGTTATTCCCGTGATTTAGGGTAATTACAGCAAGCTTTTTTTGATGTGGTCCGTCTGTGCCATGTAGTTCTAGGAAGATGGTGGACTGTGTGTACCGGCCGTCTGATGTGTATATAAATAAATGGTTGTGCTAGTTAGTGATTCGGAGTGACTTCTTGTGCTCGTGATCGAATAGCAGAGTAAATTACACGGTAGCTGTCTATGTGCACATGCCATGCCATGCCATGCTGTTTTTCTTGCTGGGTTTTTTGTGCCTGAGATATTATGGATATGGGAATTGCAATTAGGATTGTTGTTGCAAGGTGAAACTTTTGTTACCTGTGCTTGCTTTAGTTAACATGTGGTCTTTAATGTATGGTTGCCTGCTTGAATTACCTTAAGTACTTCTTCAACTTCCACTTATTAGTTACCTCAAGGTTTGAGTACTACTACCATGAAATAAACTTCGATCTTTCATGCAGACATACTTCCGAAAGTACTTTAATAATGATGACTTCTTTTGACCTTATGAAAATAAGGATTAATGTTATTGTCGGTTAGTCCTTCTTCTGCAACCTTTTCCCAGCAAATCGGATAACAATACTTCCATTTTCTGTTTACTCTCCCCCTTAGGGTTTACTAATGGTCTCTAAGCCGCGTATAAAGGAACCCTTGGCTTTATAATTAGAATGTTGGTCTTTGTTCAGCTTATACTTTACCTAATTAGGGTCTTATGAAAGATTGTACGATGTATCCACACAATTGTGGATCTCCGAAGCGAATCTTTTAGCATTATTTGTCTTACTTACTATTTGGACATTTTTGCTTGGATAGGTCTGACTTCGCGAAGCGCCTCGAAAGACGGTCACTTTAATGTTTATACTCCTTCATGCTTTCCTTAACTTAGGCCAAGTTTTATGCTCTTTATGCAAATTTTAAGAAGATCTGGTTAACTAAGTTAACCAAATACCAGCTGCAGACAAGATACCAGCTGCGAACCATGCTAGGGTGTATGAATTACCCCAAGGTTTCCGACGTAGTTCTGGCATTTTCCTTGAATTGTCAAAGCTTGAATACCATTTTGGTTCCAAAGCTTCTTCTTTGTACTAATTCATGATGCTTCCATGAACTTGGTACAACTACTTCATTAGCTTCTTAGCAACATTACCTACTTTGAATGAACTTTAAGTTTATTACTTCTTATTGCTCCATATATCTTCTACACTAATCTTCCTTCTTATTGCTAACTAACAATGATCTGAACTTGATCCATCCTTCAAATTGGATTGATACTCCTCATACTTGGCTTTACCCTTCATGTAGGTCTTCATTTTGGTCTTTGGAACTCGTCACTCCCTTACACGAATTCCCATTCCTATCTAGGTCTATAACATCAAGTAGTAACTGGATGTTGCAACATGCATTTGCACATCAAGTCAAACTTCATGTACAGATCTAGTCAATCAAGAAGATCCAAGAAAAAACAATAAATCCAAATGTGGTACATATAACACACAATTTTCTAAGCCTGGAATATAGTAGTTGAGTATATTATCTCTAAAATTCAGGCTTAGTTGTGTAGTATATGCCACCTCCTCATATAGGTTTACATCGTGATACTTAGCACATAAGGTCAAGATATATTTTATCTCGACATTTACCCAGATTGCTCATTGCAATAGGATAATTCGAAACAAAGTGATCTCAATTTGGTTTTGACTAAATTTTTGTCTCATTTTTGAAATGATTAACTATAACCATCCTTTACTCATTTAGTAAACTAACCTCACATGATCTCTCCAAACGACTAATAGGTTTCTTAAACCAGAGATTATTGTAATTTTCTAGCACCTATGACTTCTATCATAGTTCTATCATGCTATTTTCTTACTGCTTCTTTAGAATGATTTACTAATTACTAGTCATATTTACACCTACATCATGGTTTTAGAGCTAATCTCACCATGATCTTGTTATGTTTTACCTATTTATCATGATTCAAGAACTAATCTAACCATGATGACTTTGTTTCACATTACTCTATCATTAAATCCTAACATAATTTCACTTCATCACGTAGAATTCTCAAGTGAATCCCACATGTTTACTACTCATTACATCAACATTTATCCTAATGATATTCATCATGTTGTTTTTGGTTATCAACTAGCCATAAGATTCCACTGTCTTACATGAATTCTAGGGTGAGGCTACACCATTAAGACTACTTCAATTGATATCTTACACTTGATCCTAATCTATTGTGGCCGATTGACTTTCCTAAAATATCTTGGTGGGTTATGTCTCCTTTGGAAGACACTAAATAGCAATATACTAAGAAAAGGGTTTTAATCCTAAGGTCAAAGCATATGCTCTGATACCAACTGCGGTGACCCAGCATACCACTGCATGATGTAGTACACTATAGTCGTTGATATAACACCAATGAAACACCGTTCACTAGTATTACATCCCTTAGAGTGGTACAACAGAAACACAGAAGGTCCAAGACATTACTATAGGTTACAACTCAACTCTTTACACAAGATCCAGAGAACACTCTAGGTTAAAGAGAGAGAAAGAAACTTCTTACAAAGAAGAATCAGAAATAAACAACTCAAAAACTATCATACTATTAAGACTAGTATTTTAACTAATGGTCTGGCATTGCTGCTATTGCAATACTCTACAGAAATAGGTTCTATGGCTAGAGATTATATTACTATCTAATCAGTAACTTCGTCTTCACTTGAGTTGATGTATAAGTTGACTTTCTTGACTTCATTTAAGAACTTTAGCTTTTGATGATGATTCCTGGAGCATAAATTGATGTAGACGTTGTATGTATTGGCTTCAGAATCTAGCAAGGGTTAATAAGATACGTTGAGTACGAGCGTACTCAGCAAGTTCACTAAAAAGGAGTGTTTGATGCACTATATCTACAGCCACAGACCAAAGGTCGTAGGCAATGCAAGTTTTCGTAAATATTTCTTCAAAGGTTGCTTTTATTCTGAAAAGCTATGTCCGTCAGCCTTCATGGGTTTACCAGAACTTTCATGGAGTTCCTTTCCTGCCGCGTTCGCAGCTCCTTCCCGGAACAGGGAGTAACAAGTTACAATTCTTACACTCTGCAGAGGTGTGTTACTTTACCCATGAGAGATCTTAGCTTTGTTGCACATCCGAGTTGCATTCTCGTCCACACTTCCTTTGTGTGGGGCCCAGACTAAGATCCAGGCCAATCACTGCCCCCTTCACGACCTCGCATGCCTCCTTGGTGTATACCATGCCCACCCATTGAATTACGGCAATGGTTTGTACATACCGTTAGATGCCAGAACTATCGTGAGATGTTGAGGGTTCCTACCCATATGCTGCATATCCTCTACGAATTACCAACTAATATGCATGCTACGAGTGATAACAGCCACGACCTGCACATCCGGCTACATGCGAGAGGAAGAAGATACAACTGACTTCTCCGTCCCATTCCAAATCTCATGGTTAACGCGTGATATACGGCGCAAGAATCACTGGCGACATTGGTTGTTAAGTCCTAGATAATATGTTCCTTTACCACCAGAACTTTTATAGTAGGTTATTACCTCATGATAAATAACCTATAATCACATTATTATGAAAATAGTGTTTTCTGTCCTTTTTCAAATGCAGGTGATGACAACACTGGATTTGCAAAATACTTTATAGAAAATAATCAAAGTGTAGGGGTTCATAGCATGGAAAACAAAAAAATTCTACTGCATGTACACAAACAAGCCAAGATCTCTACTAGATTGTAGCAACGAGTCGATAGAAGCACTCACCCTCGAAGATTCCAAAGCGGTTAACGAGAGCAGATTCTCGTGGGTGATGTAGTCGTACACTTGCCGATCTCAAGATCGTGTAGTCGATCCTTCCGGCGCTGCGTTCCGGCAGCGCTTCCGCAGTCGGTCACACGTTCGGTACTTGATGAAGACCTTCCTCTCCTTGTTCCAAAGCAGCGGAGGTTGTAGTTCTCCCTCGCACTGGGCAAAGACGACGACGTGGTGTCGGAAGTAGAGGGAAGATCCCGTAGGGCTTCGCCTAAGCCGGTGCGAGTTATGGTGGATCTAGGGTTTCCCGGTGATCTAGGGTTTAGAAGACTGGGAGGAGGAGGAGGCGTCGGCGGTGGATAGGGCAGCAGCGACAAGGCAGCGACGGCACGAGGCGGCTGCGGCATGCGGCGGCGGCTTGGCGGTGGCGGCGCACGGGTGTGGGGAGGGCTAGGGCTTGGCTTTTGGGGCAGCCCTCCCCCTCTATTTATGAGCGGGAGGGAAGCCTTGTGAGGGGTGGGTTTGAATCCAAACCCAAACCCAAGTTGGATTGAGAGAAGGACTCTTTCCTTCTTCCACTAGGAAACCATTGTTCCAGTTTGACTTTTCAAACTTCCCGTTTGACTTTCAATTTAGAGCCTTAATTCTCTCTTGCAAATGCCCAAACCAAGTGACCTAGGATATGATCTAATCATTCCACTTATCCATGACACATTCATGATCCATTCACCTTCCGGTCCGGTGAACCTTCTAGTACCTTCTAGAACCTCTCCGATGAAAACATCAGAATCTTTCCCAAACTCCAGAATCGGACTTTCCTTATATGAATCTTATTCTCTGGACCATTCCGGATCTCCTCGTGATATCCCGGATCCCATCCGAGACTCTGAACAACATTCGGTATCCCTACTAACATTCCATATCTACTAAACAACATCGAATCCTTAAGTGTGTCTCCCTACGGTTCGTGAATTATGCGGACATGACCGAGACACTTCTTCGATTAATAACCAATAGAGGAATCTAGAAATCCATATGGTTACCACATATTTCTACAATTACTTTCCGATCGAATGAACCACTTACATACGATACCAATTTCCTTTTGTCTCAGGATAGTTTACATATCCGAGGTTTGATCGTTGGTATCTCTGTATACCTAGTTCAACCTCATTACTGATAAGTACTCTTTTCTCGTTCCCGTGATATGTGATCCCTTGTGAGCCAGTCACATGCTTGCAAGCTAATTGGATGACATTCCACCGAGAGGGCCCAGAGTATATCTATCTGTCATATGGATGGACAAATCCCACTCTTGATCCATGTGCCTCAACCCATACTTTCCGAACACTCAATGCCACCTTTATAACCACCCAGTTATGGTGTGGTGTTTGATGTCATCAAAGCATGCTTCCGGTGATGGTGATTAGCATGATCTCATGGTCGAAGGAATTAGGTTACTATGTATCAGAAAGCTTATAGCAAATGAACTATATTAAATGACTTGATCTTTATTCTACGCTTAACTATAGGAGTATGTCCATCACATCATTCTCCTAATGATATGACCATGTTGTTAATAACATCTCTATGTTCATGATCAGGAAACCATGATCATATATTAACCAACAAGCTAGTTTAACAAGAGGCTTTACTAGGGACTCTTTTATGTTTACAAATCACACAAGTATTAATGTTTCCGGTTAATACAATTATAGCATGGTATGTAAACATTTATCATAAGTATGAAGATATGATAATAACTACTTTATTATTGCCTCTTGAGAATATCTCCAACAGTCTCCCACTTGCACTAGAGTCAATAATCTAGTTTCAAACCTTTGTGCATTTAACACCTATGGGTTTCCGGTGTTGTATTTACACGATTGCTAGTGGTCAACTGATCTCCGGATCCGACACTTTTAGGTCCGTGTGTAATTGCATATCTTTGCGTCTCTACGCATCTCTCATTCTATAATGAGATGGCTTTGTATAAATTTGGTCCTTTGGTGAGACCTTTAGTTCCTTGGGGTTAAAACATGTTGATAATATTGTCGTACAATATATCTTCATAGTACTATCCCGCTATGAATGACACCTAGTTTGATAACAAACTACTTGACACAAATGCCCTCTTTTGCTGCGATAATAGCAGTCATATACTTAGCCTTTTGTTGTAGTATCTGTCACAATGTCTTAACTTTGGAACTCAGCCAAATCCATTATGGAACTTACTTTCCATCATATTGTGCCACCCTTAGTTTAGATTGAGATAAACTTAATTTGTACTTTGTGACAAAACTAGTATCAATGTAATACTTTTACAATGAACTAACCATCTATTTTTCACTTCTACAAAATAATATATTCTTAGTTATTCTAAAAGATCATAAGAATACATTTACTATCGTACAATAATCCTCTTATGAATCATTCTGGTATACGCTCATAACATTTAGAGCATAGGAAATATTTGGATTTGTACACATTACAACATGATTGATAAAATACTCTTTGTGATTTTATCTATCAAGTATCAAAAATACTTAAATGTTTATTCAATCCTTCCTGTGCAACAAAACCTTTCTTTTAGTTTCTATATTGAACTCATTCAATATCTCATCTGTGTACTTCTGGCATAACCATATTGGCGTCACAATTTATCCTTATAGACATTGATGCCAAATATTCGGGTTCTGCCTAAGCCTTTCATCGAGATGAAATTCTTAACTTGTGTCAATAAAAAGATACATCATTTCCAATCAAAAATATGTCTTCGACATAATGTATTAGAAACATGTCTTAGCGCTCCCACTTAATTTCTTGCAAATGCAAGCATCTTCATCGTCTCCGATGAAATTAAAATCTTTTAACAGTTTCATCATAGTGAAGATTCCAACTCCGTGATGCTTACTTCAACCATTGAAGTTTGCATATGCATTTAGCATACTTTGAATTAACAAAAACCCTTTGGACCGTGTCATGCACACGTTCTAGGCAACCATTCTATTAGAAGAACTTTTTTTGTTTATTCAACTACCACATGACAAAATTATATGTAGTGGTTGCTACATTAATCCATTTTAGACTAAATATCGCTATGACAGATCAAATCTTTTCATAGTCAATCCTTTGATCATTGTTGTGAACTCTTTCCCAACATGTCGACAATTTCATAGATGTGAAACATCTATGTCTATTTCTTTATAGATCCAAACATGACTGTAACGTCTTACACCTTTCCAGAGGGTCTTTCAAGTTCAAAGCTTGATTTCTTGTGTATGGAACTATCACGGATTATATGGCTTCAAGCCATTTGACGGAGTCAGGGCCCATCATCGCTTCTTTGCATGTAGCCGGTTCATTATTGTCAAATAATGATTCAAACCTCAAATCTTGGTATTTGATTGTTTATCCGACCTACTTTGTTCAATAGGAACTTAGATCTCTGTGTCCACAACCTTTGAGGCATGCGAGCCATGAGCATTGTTGCTGCCTCCAGAACATTTTTCGGTGCTGCGCAACTTTGCACATATAGCTAAGGTTCGTTTAACCTTATCAAAGTTCTATTGGCCTCCCACTTAACTTTTCACGGAAAATTCCTTCTCAAAGAAACTTGACGTTCTAAGCGACAAACACTTTTGTCTTTGGTGTTATGGAGGAACACTTAACGGCTATTCAAAATAACATACAAAGAAATATTCATCCGACTTTGGTTGTAAACATCTTATTTATGCATAGCATACCAATGTTTAAGAAAGGACAACTTGGGTTTTATCCCAAACCATAATTTTATATGGTGTCATTTCAACGGATCATGAGGGAGCTCTTTTCAGTGAAAAAGAGGCAGTCTCTAAAGCTTTTAATCTTTAAAATATAATGGTGTAGAGGTCCCAACCTTTAATAAGGTAGAGATCCCTGTGTTTACAATGCTAGTCCCTGGATCAATAGCTAGCATCCACAGTTAAGATGTAATATCAAGAAACAAAGGTCATAATACAACTTTATAACCAGGAATAAAATAATTTATTACATCTTACATAGCTCATTTGGCTATCTCATTACAATGCAACAAAATATACAATAGCATGGGGTCCTTCATCTTCAAAGTGCCACGGGCAGACATGTTGGTTGTAGACTTGTAATCCTAATCAATAAACTTCCCTAACATCAAACAAACCTGCAACATTACAAGTTATAGCCACAAGGGTCAATACATTTGAATTGTATTGGCAAGTTTCACTACTAAGTAGAAATATGTGGATCCTATCATTACATGCATATTTGGCTAGGTGGGGTTCATGCTCATTTGCAGATAGCAATATTGTTTTTCCTATCTTTTCAAAATAATTTTGATCTTTTGTCAAATGTTTCTGAACTCCTTGGTAAACCCCAAGTGTTTCAAGTCTCTTGTTGTCATCTTCAAGTATTACTTTTAGAAATTGGAATGTCGAGATATTCCATAGCTTCAGGCCTTAGTTGCTCAGTATTGTCCATAACCAGGGACACGACTAAGTACTTAGATTTTTATCTTCTGCAGAAGTTGTACACTTTACCCACATGACACAATCTCATCTTGTTGCCACCAGTGGCCGCTGGATAAGTACTCACCAAGATGGAGTACTAGCAGATTGAGAATGTGACAAAGTCTTTCCATAGGTGTCCTCCCAATACACAATGCTAGCTTGTCTACCAAGCACCAATGTAGGGTTTCGAGTTCCCTCATTCTAGTTAACCTGTAGAGGCCAATGCATGGGTCTTCCACTATGTAGTTGACTAAGCGAGTGCCCATTTAGCATGTGGCTGTACACGGAAGCCACTGTACGAGAAACATGTTCAATCTCTAAGTCCTTGGGTGGTTTTCTTCTGGTGCACAACAAAAAGAGATTGCCATATAAACATGGTTCCTATTGTTGCCACCTTGTCCAAAACTTGAGTATCCTTGTCCACCCAGGTGGTTCATTGAGTACTTGTTTTATTATATAAAACACAAGTCTTTTCAATACTTCATATAATCTCAACATGTATCTCTTCTCAATATATATAGCAGGGCTAAGCTTAATACAACTACATTGTTTTCACTAAGGAATATATAAGGGTATCCTATTAGGATTTAGCATAGCAACATATAGTAGTCCTTATCATGCATGTTTCAAAATCCACTAAGTGTAATAAAAATAGTAGGACTTGGATGATAGTGTCACTTGCATTTTTGGTAGAGAATGTTGGTTCACTTCTTGATCTTGCTAATATCACACTCTTCTAACTTCACTACAAATCAATCAAGCAAACGTAGGTTCAACTAGCATTCCAATTAACAATCAAACAAATTAATCACACATAAAATAATAGAAACAAGGTCATGCTTGCAAGCATGCAAAAGATAGTTTTATTTGCAAGATGGTTTCTACTAGGCTCTAAACATTGTAAGGTTCAAAAGTGGTCATTTTCTAAAGTGGTAAAACCATTTGCAAAAGGGTTTTATCTATAAACCATTCCTTAAATCAAATCATTATTTCATGTGGTGGAAAATGCTTTTAGCAAAGCAACAATTTTATATTGTTCACCAAATAAGTTGTTAGTTCACAAATCTTGGTGTTTAGGGTTAGTAGGTTTGAATCAAAACATTTCCCAAAAGGTTTTCTCAAAAATCATTTCCATAATAAAATCAATGTTCTCATTTGACTAGAAATGAGTTAATTCAAGTATTTACTCCTAAACTTCACAAAATTCATTTTTAAATCCATGAGTTGGTTCCTAGGGTCAGTAGGTTTACAACAAACCATTTTGCAAAGATTTCATTCCCAAAATCATTTTAGAACAAATTTTTATATTCTAAACATGCATACACAAGTTTCTGCAAAAACAAACATTTTACTAGAATCTTTTTACTAAACAAAGTGCATGGTTGGCTAGGGCTTGTTTTTCTGAATCCATTGATATAAAGTTTGCAAAATTTGGACGTGTGGTTTGAAAGTTATGGATTATTCAAATTTGAACATCTAATAGATCTATTCTGTTCTAAATCAAACGAGCTGAGCCACGTGTCATGTTTTCATTCGCTGGTACCGTTTCGGTTGGATCAGGCTCTGGGAGGCGTTGGATCTAAGTTGGATCATGTGGCACATAGGCACCCGTACCTCTTCGTTTAATGAATCTATCTAAGCCGCCAGATCTACATCTAACGGTGCAAAACGACCTGACCAAATTCGAGCGGCGCCTGTAAGATCCCTCCTTTGTAAAGGAGAAGAATCCCTGTGATTGCAATGCTAGTCCCTGGATCATTGCTAGCATCCACAGTTTAAGATGAAGTACACAGACACAAAGGTCGTTTATTACATCCATTCCAGAGATAAAACATAGTCTTTTACAACTCAAGGCCACAGGCCTAATACAAGAGTTTGGAATAAGTAAATAAACATAAGTCTTCATCTTCATGTGCCACAGGCAAGCATGTTGAGTGTAGACTCATGACACCTAATCATCATTAGAGTAACCTGCAACATCACAAGTTACAGCCACAGTGGGTCAATACTTTGGAATAGTATTGGCAAGTGATACCTTAGTAAATTTTAAGTGGACTATATTACTATATGCAATTTGGCTAAGTGTAGCTTGGCTTGCTTTGCTCAAAATAGGTTTTTCCTATTAGTTGAAATCACTAAGTTTTTCTTTGTCAAAAACTTTTCCCAAGAAACCACCAATAGACATTGGGGTCCTTCACCCTTGTTCACCCATAGGTTTTACTTAGAAGTTGGAGTGATGAGATTCTTGATAGCTTCCATGCCTTGATGCTCAAGTTGTCCATTGCCATGGACTTGGCTAAGTACTTAGATTTTCCATCTGCAGAGGTTGTGCACTTTCCCCACCAGACTTGGTTTCCCAAGACAGGACCTTTCAGAAGCCTTCCCTTAGACAAATGGACGCGTTCCAACCTATCATCCCACTACCACCAACTGTCCAAATGACTAAGTTCTAGCAACCTATGTGATCCAGGCAGAGCCCATATTGCCAAGTGGCTGCACTATAAGCTTCTCAACACTTGGCCTCTAAAATCCCTTTGTTCCTGGGTGGATTTCCACAAGTGAGATACACAAGGTAAACCATAGCCATGGGCCTTGTGTAACCACTCAACCAAAATCCACCAATCAAGTCCCATTCCACCCAGGTGATTCATTGACTTAGTTGTTTTATTAAGAAAAACATAAGTCCAAAGACTTAGAAATATTTTCATCATAGCATGTAAATACTTTACCAACCCTTGTTTGCTACTAGCTAGGCTAAGCATGGCATAGCAACTTAACTTAGAAATTTCCTAGCAATTCTATAACTACTTAGGATTTCCCAACATGGCATTTGGCAAAATAATAACACATGCAAGACTTAGCAAAAATACTTCTAATGCTTGTATGAAATATAGGGATGGAAATATTCATGAAGTACCACTTGCCTTGGTAGTTGGGAGAGTAGCACTCCTCACAATCACAATCACTAGCACCAAAGTCTACACAAAAATGGTAGCACAAAATTACACACAATTCATATACAAACATAAATATATGCATGCATGCAAAATGCTAAGTGATGATTTTTGAAACTCAACCAAGCAAGTGCATATTACTGAACCATAAACAAGTCAAAAACTTGCTAAACCAAGTTTATTTTACCCTAAAACAACTTTCTAAACAAATTCTATACTCAAAATAGTCTCAAACAATTTTCTGCAAATAAAGTCATTTTAACAGAAACTAAACACTAAACACATTGCATTATCAGAAAGGGCTTGTCTCCCTGATTCCAACGGTATAAAATTTGCAAAAATCTAACGTGGGAATCAAAAGTTATAGCCATTTCAAAATTGAACCTAAATCTGATTTCAAATCTGTTTTTGAATCAAACCCTAGCC
Source organism: Avena insularis (assembly GCA_023614405.1). NCBI lineage: Eukaryota > Viridiplantae > Streptophyta > Magnoliopsida > Poales > Poaceae > Avena > Avena insularis. The sequence continues at coordinate 367,138,345 of CM042693.1, read as the reverse complement.
ACGCGTCATATTCTTACTAGCGCGTACCGCTTCGCTCCGGATCACGCACGCGAGCCGTAGGATTTAAGTGACGATGCACGGTTCTGATCTAAACATAACGCTTCGCTAAGTGGTTCTATCGCACGCGTTGGATCTAGATCCAAGGGCTCTCGATCAAGGACCACGTTCTGGCGGCGCGCAGCGACGGCGAGCGGCGGAGCGCTCTGTCAGCGGCGGCGCTAGCATTCTAGATCGCTCGGGGAGGGAAGGGTGTGCTTACCAGAACCGCGAGGTCGAGGCGAAGCTCAACGTGTAGGTGGCTGGGCAAGGGGCGCACGGCAGGGGCTGCTAGAGCTCGTCGGAGTCGTGCACGGCGTCGGGAGGTTGCTGTCGAGTTGGTTGCCGAGGTTTTGCGTCGCCCTAGCACGAACCAGAGGGGTTAGGAGATGCACAAAACAAAGGCGAACATCCTCGTATGCAAGAGGGGGCAAGGGGCGCTCGGGACTTACCGCGATTGGTCGCCGGAGTTGAGCGGCGACTCAGTCGGTCGCGGGCACGAACAGGGATGGTGTTCTGGGTCACGAGAATGCAAAAGAAAGGTGTCAGGGGATTCACGAGACCACGCTGGACACGATAGTTTGAACCAGAGAGAGGGGGCGGTCGAGGCTCACCGGAATTAGTCGCCGGAGTCATCGGTACTGCGGGGTTTCGAGGTCAAATGCGCGTAGCCTGGTGGCAGAGTGAGCGAGGAGAGTGGGGGGAAATGACCGCGGTGCAAAGGGGGTTATGTAGGCGAGAGGGGAGCAGCGATTAAGCGCGGAATCAAGGGCAATTAAGCGAGGAATCAACGCGGCAGTGATGGGCGGAGGAAATGGCCGGCGACGGGGTCGGGCGCGATTTGGGGAAGACGAGGGTGAGCTGTCGAGGTCCACCAGTCAGCGAGTGAGACGGAGAGAGAGGGGTCCGGGTCCGAGGTCACTGTAGTGCGTCTGCAAGGTGAGCGAGAGAGAGGCCGGGTGGGCTAGCTGGGCCGGTTCTGTTGCTGGGCTAGAATAGGAGCGCCTGGCCCTTTTCCTTTCTTTATTCCTTTTCTTTTTCTGTTTTGATTTTCAGGAATGGTTTTAAAATGAATTCAAACTCTTTTTGAATTCAAATCTTTCTGGGGTTTTTGCAGTGTGCAATAGTCTCAAATCTAGGCATAAAACCATGTAGTTACTTTGCAAAGGCTTGGTCATTTTTGGAGAAACAAAATAACAGGGACCTTGCACTTAATTTGCAAATGTTTGAAAAATGGTTTTTGAAACCATTTCTATTTTGTAAAGCTTGGTTCAAATTCCACACTCAATCCATTCAACAAGGGAGACAAACAATCTAGGTTTAAAACTTTCAAACTCTCAAATGGGGATGGCCATTTGATTTAAGTTTGCTCACATAAAATGATAGCACTATGTGCTTCTGTTTTTCTGAAATGAGTTTTGAAATTAATCTCAATTCTATATGCATGCATGAATGATATGCAATCTTTGAAATCATGATTTTAGGGATGTTACAGCGCCGACGGTGGCTGGTGGCGGCGCACGGTCAGACGGCGAGCTAGTCGATGAACCAGGAAGCAAGGAGGGTAACGGAGGTACTCACCGTGCTCGCAGAGGTGTGGAGAAGCTCGAGATGGTGTTGGCTTGGCGAGGGGCGCGCTGGAGTGGAGGGGATTGCTCGCCGGAGTCCTTGCTGTCGTCGGATGCTCTCTGTTGAAGATGGTGGCGAGGCTACGGTGTACGCCAGAGAAAAATAGAGGTGGCGTTAGATGCGCAAGGTCATGGCGTTGATGCGTGCGTGAAGGAGAAGGAGAGGGGCGGTCAGGTTCTTACCAGAGGAGTCGCCGAAGAGGAAAACAGACGGTGGCGCTATTGTTCGTCGTTGTTGTCGATGCTGTAGAGCATGCGCGGGCGGGCTGACGATACAGAGAGATGCGCCTGGGTCTAGGGAAAGTGCCTGTGTGCTCAGGGAGGCAAGGGTCGGAGGATACTGGCCGGAATCGCTCGGTGAGCTCGCTGGAACAGAGGGTGGTGCAGAGAAGATTCCGAGCAGCCTGGTGGCCGAGAGAGGGGAAATGGAGAGGAGGGAGAGGCGGTTAAGAAGGCATGGTCACAAGGGAGATTAACTGCTGCGTTAACGCGAATTGATGCTGATAATTTCCGCCAGAAACGGCCGAGGAGGAAAGGCGCGGTCACCGCGGGTGAGGACGACGATGAGGTGGTAGTGGGGTCTGGGCGTCAGCGAAAGAGAGAAGGGTGCGGTGGGGTCCGTCTGTCAGTCGCTGAGTGGGTGCGTTTCTGAGTGGAAAACGATTTGCGCGTGGGGGTTTAATTGGGCTGGAGCTAGGCTGCTAACTGGGTCGAGTCCTTTAACATTTTTTTGTTCTGTTTGCTTTTCTTTTTCTTTCTCTTTAATTCCGTTTTGATTTTGTTTAATCAATTCAAACCTCAATTTGATTTCAAATCTTTGCCAAATTTTGTGTAGGTTTAAGTACTGATTAATAAAACATTCTGATAACATTTTTAGAATAATTTATTTATTCTTTTTAAGGTCTTTTAATTATTCAAAATAGGCTTAGTTTTAAATCATAAAAGATCTATTAATAATTCTAAACACCATTTGATTTTCCAAAACCATCCAAATCTTTTCAGTAGGTTTTTATTTGATTATTTGGGTGTCAAATAATTCATCTTGAACTATTTGGAAAGTATTTAATATGATTTATTAATCATTTAAGATTGGGTATTTGTTTTAATTCCAATGGAATTTAATATAGTTTTAATTCCCAATTTTTTTTATTTGGAGGTTCTATTTTATTTAAGTTGGTTAAACAACTTTTATTCCACTTGGGTAAATTCCAAATATCATTTTCTCATGTATTCTTATTTAGAGATTTGTCTTTAATAAGATAGGGATAGAATGGTTATTGCCATTTTATTTTATTTTGGAAATTCTTTATCCTTTTATTTTATTTGGATTTGGATTAAGTTCATTCCATTTGTTTATGGATTTGGCCAAGATTTGGTTTGGTCTTTAAATATTCTTTATTTAATATTTCTTTCTTCATCTTGTAAAAACCATATCTTTTTATTTAGAGATCCAAACTTGGTGATTCCAATTTGTGAAATCTTACTTTATATTTGTTTATCATTTTAAATCCCCTTAGGATCATTTGTTCACCATTGGGTATGGTTTTCTGGATAGGTGCTTTATTGGCTTTGAGAATTCAATTTCTTATCTTATTAAATTCATAAGATTTATTTATGGTTCCAAATTAAGTGAAACCAATTTCTATGGTCTTATATTATTTATATTTGTCTTTCTTGATCATTTGTGAATGTTTGTTGACCAACTTTTATATGGATCAAATCCATAGGCTTGGAGATAACTTGGAAATGATTTTTATTCCATTAGGGTTTAGGGTTTGGATTTATTCTCTAAGTGTTTAAATTTCCAGATACATTCATTGAGGAATGCATTTCTCTTGATTTGGATTTTGTTGAATTCAAATTTTAACCAAAGTTTGTTCAAGATGGGATTTTAAGTTTTCTTTTAGAAACAAAAGTTTCTTTTCACCCTGATTTTCAACAAAAAATTATTTTGTTTATTTTTTTTTCACATAACAAGATTTGGAAAATCTTGGGATGTGACAAATGGCAGTTTTATGAACTACACCTTTGATATTACCATGTCAAACAAGGTTTCATTGCATATCTCGATTATTCCATACTCATATGGTGTTTCGGGAAACGCAGATCCATGGAACAATTCCTTAAATCTTAGGTGTTTTGCTAAACTTGTAACTCAAATATCTCCCTTTATGATCCTATCATAAATTGTTTATTTTCTTGTTACATTGATTTTGCACTTCATCTTGAAAGTCTTCGAACTTTTCAAATGTTTCACACTTCATCCTCATTAAGTAAATATTCATATATTCACTCAAATTTTCAGAGAAAGCATATGAAGTTGAAATCCATCGCTCTTGACTACACACAATGGGCTTTATACATCTATATGTATAAGTTCCAATAAGCTAGTCTTTCGTTCACTTTTGGCCTATGAATGGAGTTTTAATTATCTCTTAGGAAAGTTTCACAAGCGTCATTTGATCAAAAATCAAAAGACTCCAAAATTTCATCTACATGGAGTTTCTTCATGTTTTCTTTCCAATATAATTTAAATGGCGATGTCACTTCCTAAGTGATCTTTCAATCAATTTGTCTTTCGACATTTTTAGCACTTGTTTTATGGATGTGATTTATCCAACAACATTTGTAAATCATCTATCTTTTATGGATTACGACAATTATTTGAACAGCGCTTTTGTTCTCATAATACCTGATAAAAAAATCTTGAAGGCAAACTTTTATGTCAATGAGAAACACATCAATACTTTATTTGTTCTCTATGAACATCATCACATATTCTCTTGCTAGTTACCTAGGCCATTGCAGTTCATGAATTGTGGTGTGTCGTATGACGATTCACACCAACAAATTCAGTATCCAATACTTAAGAACTACATTGTTTTAACAAGCAAAGAATAGAACCATAATATGTATATCCTCTATATACATTAGCTGAACAATTCTAGTCTTTTATTTTCCGCCAAATATTTCTTAGATTCTCTTTCGGTATTTCCTTTTCTGTTTGAAAGAATCTATCAACATCAATAGTGGAGCCATACACATGACACATAGTCCAAAACATGTATAGTTAAATACCAATGTCTTTGGACTTGCACTTTGAAGTAGATCACCATCATCAAATGTTTGGTGTCCTTTCAAATTCCATTTTTTAGTAATATTTTAGTGTAGTAAACATTTTAGCTACATAAATTATTCATCATTATCATGGAACTATTCATGATCAAGCTACTTTAACTTATAATGGTGAATTACGAGTATAATGTTGCTCTCCAAAACCTTTTGGAGGATTAGGACGACCATCGTCTCCAACCTTTTACAATTTCTCATCAAATATGAGAACATGACTTTTGCTATATTATACTCTATCATTTAATAACCAAAAATTTGTTTTAGATATCATAATATCTTTCACACATGATGGTTTCTGAAACAATTCTTTCAGCTCCCCGATAACCTTGATATTAAAACAATCTTTTGAATATCAAGAATCATTGAGATAAACATGATACTTATATACTAACACTGGAATTGTTACTCTTGATTTAATACCAATTATTAAACTTCACGGAGTAACCGGAACTTACTGAAAGTTTGCAATAGGACTTTTAAACTTTAGATTAACACATCAAAACAATACGATACCAGTTCGTAAAGTAACTATCCAGAATTCTATAGTTCTATTATCTCAATTATAACTAAGCGCAAGGTGGTAAACGGATGCCAATGACTACAACAACTATGCAAATTCACTTTGATTTAAATTATGATAAATAGTGTTCAACTTTTAATCATATTGTTGTTGAAATCCCACTCAAAACAATATCCCTCACATTGTTTTAGTGATCACACGAACCAAATTCACTACACCAAGTCCGATCATCACGTGACATGATATAGTTTCAAAGGATAACAATCATCATGTTCATCATATCATCTATATGACTCATGCTTTACCTTTCGGTATTATGTGTTCCGAGACCATGTCTATACATGCTAGGCTCGTCAAGATCAAACCTTAGCTTCTGCATGAGCAAATCTAGCTTGCTCACGTTGTATACACTCGCAAAATCTAACACACCCGATCATCACGTGGTGCTTCGAAACAATGAGCTTTAGCAACGGTGCTTACAAAGGATGAACACTTTATAACTTGAAATTTTTGTGCTAGAGGGATCATCTTATAATGCTACCGTCACGAACTAAGCAATACAAGATGCATAAAAGGATTAACATCACATGCAATTCATAATATGTGATATGATATGGCCTTTCTTCTTGTGCTTCCGATATCCATCTTCAAGCACGAACATGATATCCATCATCACCGGTATGGCGTCAAGGTCAATGGCGCCACTTCATGGTTGTCATCCACCAGCATCAACTATTACAATTACTTTGAATAGACACGCAGGTCTTAGCGGAATTTAAAAGATAACCATATGGCTCCTGCTGGTTGCCGACTTACAATAAGGAACATTGCATACATCATATATAATCACAATCATGGCCATATCACATCACAGCACACCCTTGCAAAACAAATTTAGACGCCTCTAATTTTCTTTGCATGTTTTACATGGTTTGCGGCTTTCAATAAGTGTCATTCTAACTTACGAACAAGAAACCACAACGTTGATACTAGTATTGTCAATTACTCGTTGTAAATTGAATCTTCACTATGTTGGGAGAAACAGGCACCCGCAGAGCCACTTATGCAATACAAGTTGCATGTCAAGCGTGGAGCAAGTCTCATGAACGATGTCATGTAAGGTTAGCCCGGGCCGCTTCATCCCATCATCCCGCAAGATGCAAAGTACACAAGAAGAAATCGATAACAAAAGCATCAACGCCCATAATGACCATTGTGTTCTACTCGTGCAACAGATCTATATATAGACACGGCTCTCATACCACTGTAGGGGTTCGTAGCATGGAAAACAAAAAAATTCTACCGCATGCACACAAACAAGACAAGATCTATCTACTAGATTGTAGCAACGAGTCGATAGAAGCACTCACCCTTGAAGATTCCAAAGCGGTTAACGAGACCAGATTCTCGTGGGTGATGTAGTCGTACACTTGCCGATCTCAAGATCGCGTAGACGATCCTTCCGGCACTATGTTCTGGCAGCGCTTCCGCAGTCGGTCACACGTTCGGTACTTGATGAAGACCTTCCTCTCCCTTGTTCCAGCAGGCAGTGGAGGTTGTAGTTCTCCCCTCGCGATTCCGGAAGCATGACGGCATGGTGTCGGAAGTAGAGGGAAGATCCCGCAGGGCTTCTCCTAAGCCGGTGCGAGTTATGGTGGATCTAGGGTTTCCTGGTGATCTAGGGTTTAGAAGACCGAGAGGAGGAGGAGGTGTCGGAGGCGGCTAGGGAGGCGGCGACAACACAAGTGGCTGGCAACAAGCGGCGGCAGCAAGTGACAGGTGTGGGGAGGGATAGGGCTTGGCTTTTGGGGCAGTCCTCCCCCTCTATTTATGAGAGGGAGGGCAGAGTTGGGAGGGGTGGGTTTGAATCCAATCCCAAACCCAAGTTGGATTGAGAGAAGGACTCTTTTCTTCTTCCACTACGAAACCATTGTTCCAGTTTGACTTTTCAAACTTCCCGTTTGACTTTCAATTTAGAGCTTTAATTCTCTCTTGCAACAAACCAAGTGACCTAGGATATGATCTAATCATTCGACTTATCCATGACACATTCATGATCCATTCCCCTTCCGGTCCGGTGAACCTTCTAGAACCTCTTCGATGAAAACATCGGAATCTTTCCCAAACTCCGGAATCGAACTTTCCTTATATGAATATTATTCTCCAGACCATTCCAGATCTCCTCGTGATATCCCGGATCCCATCCGAGACTCCGAAAAACATTTGATATCCCTACTAACATTCCATATCTACTAAACAACATCGAATCCTTAAGTGTGTCTCCCTACGGTTCGTGAATTATGCGGACATGACCGAGACACTTCTTCGATCAATAAACAATAGAGGAATCTGGAAATTCATATGGTTCCCACATATTTCTACGATTACTTTGCGATCGAATGAACCACTTACATACGATACCAATTTCCTTTTGTCTCACGATAGTTTACTTATCCAAGGTTTTATCGTCGGTATCTCTGCATGCCTAGTTCAACCTCGTTACCGACAAGTACTCTTTTCTCGTTCCCGTGATATGTGATACCTTGTGAGCCAGTCACATGCTTGCAAGCTCATTGGATGACATTCCACCGAGAGGGCCTAGAGTATATCTATCTGTCATATGGATGGAGAAATCCCACTCTTGATCCATGTGCCTCAACACATACTTTCAGAACACTCAATGCCACCTTTATAACCACCCAGTTACGGTGTGGTGTTTGATGTCATTAAAGCATCCTTCCAGTGATGGTGATTAGCATGATCTCATGGTCAAAGGAATTAGGTTACTATGTATCAGAAAGCTTATAGCAAATGAACTATATTAAATGACTTGATCTTTATGCTACGCTTAACTATAGGAGTATGTCCATCACATCATTCTCCTAATGATATGACCCTGTTATTAATAACATCTGTATGTTCATGATCAGGAAACCATGATCATATATTAACAAATAAGCTAGTTTAACAAGAGGCTTTACTAGGGACTCTTTTATGTTTACAAATCACACAAGTATTAATGTTTCCGGTTAATACAATTATAGCATGGTATGTAAACATTTATCATAAGTATGAAGATATGGTAATAACTACTTTATTATTGCCTCTTGAGCATATCTCCAACACAAAGGACATGAGCAAGTGTGAACTTGCTTTTTGTGATTGCAAGATTATGCACTCACGATCTTCAAGACAATATAAGATCCAATATCTGAAATAAGCATCATTGGTCTGGTAAGGACTAATGTTTAAAGAAGCAAGATGCTCTTATGCATAAGTAATGTGATGCACTTTATAAACACGAATCCCCGTAATAAGCATTGTTCTAGGGTTTGGATACTGGAAATGATGTCTTTGAAATGTGTTGTACTTTTAGTTAAGTTTCACACTTGTGCTTCTTGTTAAGGCTTGTGAGTGTGTGAAACAACATGTAATTATAATAACATAAAACAATGAGATACACACCAACGTGAAATGTTACTCAAGATTGCTTACATTATAATTGTTTATCTTTAAATTTTACTTTACAAGTAATGGCCTTAATAAGGAACTTAAGTGTTTACAGTCCTAAGTATACAAGTAAAGTTTGAAACAATGTGATTGTGATTAATTGTCATCTGTTGATTATGATGAGAATTCCTTGAATTTAATTTGTTAAGAGTTGGAAATATTATTATAAAGTTTGTGGATTGAAGTGGCAAAATGAATAACTTTTGAAGAAAAGATTCCTTTTCTAAGGTCTAAACAATCTTTGTGGTTAATCAAATGTGGTCGATGTTGTTTGTGCTTGCTTGAATAGTTTGGACTTGAGATGCTTTATGACTTAATTATAATAGACCAAATTTAACTATAAAACACATAATAAGGTCTTTAGCATTATACTTGAAGTTTTGTAGACTAAAGTTAACTTAAAAAATAGATGAACTTAGGGTGTAATGCTTATGATATTTGTATTTTGTTCACTTCATAATGTTTCCTTAAAGTTATTTAAGCATGGCATTACTTCTATTTGAGTAGTGGTTTCCTAACATTATAATGGAATAGAATCATTTTCCTTTTTTATAGATGAGTGGTTATAGTTTGTAAACAAGGAAGTAATATTACTTAACTACTTATGGATTCAGTATAGTGTTTTGGTATGTTTATAACTTGTGGTTGAAGTAAGGGAAAAGGTTTTATTTAGTCACAAATTATTCTTGAAGATTTTATATTTGATAAGGATCTTTTTAGTAAATGATTTACACTTCTGGTTGAATGATAATTTCATAAAATTATATTTAAAATGTGTTGGACCAATTTGACTTTATATTCTAAATATTTAAGACTAGTATTACTTATTAGACCTAAATTGGCAATTTCAGAAATATTAACAAATTTTATTTACCCTTATATGAATTAACAACTTAGGAAATAGTTTTAAATTCAAGTTATTAAAGTATTTTAAATTTTTATTTAACTCAAAAGTGGAATATTATATTTTTAACATGTAGGTATTGTTTTTGGGATCATTTTGGTATATTACATTTATTTTTGTGATTTATAAATAATAATATATGATTTTTATAAGTTTTATTACTTTATAAATACTTAATAAATAATAAATATTTGATTAAGTGAAATAATAATGCATGCTTATAGTTTTAAATTATAGTTATTATTTTTTTACGATTTTTGGTATCTTATTTATATTTTTAACATTTACCATTATTAAAATATGAATTATCAAATTTTTAACACTTATAAAATCTTTATTAAATAATAATTATTTAAATTATTAACATAATAATTTTTGATAATAGTTTAATGTTATAGATTTTATTTTTCTAAAAAAATTCATATATTATACATATTTTTCTAAATTACAAAACCAAAGTTATTGATTTCATAAGGTTTAATCATTTTGGGAATTTTTAATTAAATAACTAAATGTGTTTATTAGGTAATGCTAATGTCAGCATGAAGTGAGGGGTTTTTCGTACCAGAGCTAATCCTACCACCAGTCACTGACTGGTGGGACCTTTGCCATGTCATCTCTATGTTTTTATTTATTACAGAAAACATTATCACAAATTCTAAAATGATAAAAATAGGAATATGACATCAGCGTGATGTCACGCTGACGTCACTCGTGTTTGATCCACTCTGGTTGATGATCAAGACAACAATTTAGTGCGCGTGCGGAGTTGTACTTGGGCTTATTGGAAAGAGGACGTCGCATGGAACCCTATAGTGGCGGCGCCGCTCGATTTAGGTCGTCAGAATAGTGGTGGCGACGGTGACTAACGGCGGCGGTGGCAGATGTTCATCGGGGGAACAATCCGGAGCGATGACGAGCAAGAGGAAGGGTGCCCGAGCAACAGAGGCTCACCAGAAAGGGGATGAAGGAGTCGGTGAAGCTCGGGGAGGTCGTACGGCGGCGAATCAACGATAATGGCTGCGGAGGCCGACGGAAAGCAGAGCTCGATTCCCGGCGATTCGATGCATGCCTCCTTGCGCTTTTGGTCTATGCTGAACGATAACACCCCGGTGCATCCTTCGGTGCCTTCAGAGAGGCGAAGGGCGGTCGGGAACAGCGACAACGATAATTCCGGCGAGCTAGGGTTTGCTACCCGAAGCGAAAGAGAGAGGATAAGAAGAAAGTGGCGTGCTAGGGTTCTACATGATGGCGTGTAACATCCCTAAAATCATGATTTCAAAGTTTGCATATCACTCTTGCATGCATATAGATTTTAGATCATTTTCAAACTTATTTCAGAAAAACAGAAGCACATGGTGCTATGATTTTATGTGAGCAGATTTAATTCAAATGGCCATCACCATTTGAAAGTTTAGAAACTTGGTTGCTTGCCTTCTATGAGGATAGATTTGAGTGTAGAATTTAAACCAAGTTTTTCAAATTGGAGATGGATTCAAAAACCATTTTTCAATTTTTGCAAACCAAATGCCTAGTCTCTGTTATTTTGATCCCCAAGCTTGACCAAGCCTTTACTTAGCAAACCACCTGATTATGTGCCTAAATTGGGGACTACTGCACCCTGCAAAACCCCCAGAAAAGTTTGAATTCAAAAAGAGTTTGAATTCATATCAAAACCAATTCAGAAAATCGTTTCAGAAAAAGAAAAGAAGCAAACAAATAGAAAAGGCCGAGCGCTACCATTTTAGCCCAGCAACGGAGCAGGCCCAGCAAGCCCACCCGGACAATTTCCTTTCCTTCTGCACGTGCGAGCACACCCACTCGATCCACCGACGGACCCCACCTCCACTTCAAGACTTCACGACGAGCGGGACCTCTCCACGTCAGCTTCGTCTTCCCCAGATTCCACGCATGAACTCCGCCGCTGCCCGTTGCAGCACTGATTTCGCGAGCTTAATTGGCATTGATGCAGCAAGCGTTTCTTGTCGAGCCTCTGGCTATAAAATCCCCTCATCCTCGCGACCATTTCCCCCCAATCAATTTCGCCTTCATGCCACCAGGCTACCCACAACTCGCACGACACCGTCGCTGTTCCAATGACTGTGCCGGCGAATTCCGGTGAGCCTCGTGTTCCCCTTTGTCTCTAGTTCATGCTGGCAAGTTCAGTGAGTCACTGCGCACCTACTGATACTCCCCTTTTGCCCTCGCATGACCCGTAGCTTCCGCAACGTCGACGACTGGCCGCCACCGTCCTCTGCACGAACTCCGGCGACTTCCCTCCGTAAGTAACCACCGCCCCTTGCCCTCTGACTAGTACGCCTAGAATCCTCATCATCTTGCGCATCTAACAGTACCCCTATTTTGGCTTAGTGCGACGAGGAACCTCGCCAACGTCAACGACTGACCGTGCCCGACGTCTGTCTCTACTCTGACGAGAAATCATCACCGTGTCAGCGCGCCCCTTCGCAAACCAACGCCACCTTGAGCATCAGCAGACTCCTGCGGTTCTGGTATGACCCTTCTCCCTCGCGCCGACACAGAACGTTAGCGCGCCCGTGATGAGCGCTCCGCCGCTCGCTGACGCCGCGTGCCGCCAGGACATGGTCGCATGCTCGAGCGCCGTTAGATCTAGATCCAAGCATCATGATAGAATCACTTATCGGCTAAGAGGTACGCGTTCAGGGCTAGGGCTGATTCAAAAATAGAAATTCAAATCAGATTTAGATCCAAATTTCAATTGGCTATAACTTTTGATTGCCACGTTAGATTTTTGCAAACTTTATACCGTTGGAATCAGTGGGACAAGCCCTTTCTGAATATCCAATGTGTTTAACAAAAAGCTTCTGTTAAAATGACTTTGTATGCAGAAACATATTTAGGTCTAATTTAAGTATAGAGTTTATTTAGCAAATTGTTTTAGGGCTAAATAAGTTTAGTTAGCAAACTTTCTGACTTGGTTATGTTTCTGTATCATGCACTTGCTTGGTGAAGTTTTCAAAAATCAACACTTAGCATTTTCTTGCATGCATGCATTCATATTTTTGTTTGTATATGATTTGTATGTAATTTTGTGCTACAAATGTTTGTGTAGATTTTGCTAGTGACTGTGATTGTGAAGAGTGCTACTCTCCCCACTACCAAGGCAAGTGATACTTCATGATATTTCCACCCTTTATTTTGAATAAGCATTAGAGTTATTTTTGCTAAGTCTTGCATGCTACTTTTGCCAAATGCTATGTTGGGAAATCCTATGTAGTGTAGAATGGTAGAATTGCTAGGGAATTTTCCTAAGATAAGTTACTATGCCATGCTTAGCCTAGCTAGTAGAAAACAAGGGTTGGTATAATCTATACTTGCTATGATGAAAATATTTCTAAGTCATGAGACTTATGTTTTCCTAATAAAACAACTAAGTCAAAATGAACCTCCTGGGTGGAATGGAAGGATTGGGTTGTGTTGAGTGGTTACACAAGGCCATGGATTTGGCTTGTGTATCTCACTTGTGGTATGCCACCCAGGCACAAAGGGATTTGGAGGCCAAGTGTTGAGAAGCTTATAGTGCAGCCACTTGGCAAAATGGGCTCTGCCTTGATCATATAGGTTGCTAGAACTTAGTCTTTTGGACAGTTGGTGGTAGTGGGATTGATAGGTTGGAACGCGTCCATTCGACTAAGGGAAGGCTTCTGAAAGGTCCTGTCTTGGGAAACCAAGTATAGTGGGGAAAGTGCATAACCTCTGCTGATGGAAAATCTAAGTACTTAGCCAAGTCCATGGCAATGGAAAACTTGAGCATCAAGACATGGAAGATACAAGAATCTCATCACTCCAATTTTTAAGTAAAACTTGTGGGTGAACAAGGGTGAAGGACCCCAATGTCTATTGGTGGTTTCTTGGGAAAGTTTTGACAAAGAAAAACTTAGTGATTTCAACTAATAGGAAAAACCTATTTTGAAGCAAGGCAAGCCAAGCTACACTTAGCCAAATTGCATGTAGTAATATAGTCCACTTAAAAATTACTAAGGTATCACTTGCCAATACTATTCCAAAGTATTGACCCACTGTGGCTGTAACTTGTGATGTTGCAGGTTATTCAGATGATGATTAGGTGTCATGAGTCTACACTCAACATGCTTGCCTGTGGCACATGAAGATGAAGACTTGTGTTATTTACTTATTCCTAAACTCTTGAATTAGGCCTATGGCCCTGAGTTGTAAAAGACTATGTTTTATCTCTGGAATGGATGTAATAAATGACCTTTGTATATGTGTACTTCATCTTAAACTGTGGATGCTAGCATTGATCCAGGGACTAGCATTGCAATCACAGGGATCCTTTTCCTTTACAAAGGAGGGGTCTAACAGATGGTATCAGAGCACTGTGTTGCCTGTAGGATTATGACCCTAGGATTGGAAACCACTAAGGAAAAATTTTCAACTACTTCTACACTTGTCTATTCTTCTCGTAAACTTTTCTAATCTTCTCATTCTCCTCTCTATTTGTAGATGAACTCCATCAACGAAGCCGTGAAGAAAGGACCACTCATGACCATGACCTTGGAGTGTGAAACCGAGTTTCCCAAAATTCTCAAGGACCTCATGGTGGCAATGGAAGCACATGGTGCAGCTGTGTACAAAGGCTTTCCAGTGATGGATGAAGGAGTGGAGTACTGGTGGGTGCAACTTCACTTGTACAAAAACAAGGAAGACAACCACAAAGAAAGAGGATTCTGTATGTACACCAACACTGTGATGCACACCACATTCTTTGAGTCAGCAAGAGAAGCAGCTTGGAGGACTATCAAAGAACTAAGTGCTAGAGTCAAGTGCAGAATGCTCAACCTCCAGAAAGACTGAGAGAAAGAGAAGGAACTTACCCAAGAGTTGGAAGCCACCAACCAAACCTTAAGGGGAGATATTATAGACTTAGTGATGGAATCATGTGAACAAGATAGGTGGATTGCCTCTAGGAACATTGTGTTAGCCAACAGATCCAGTGAGATAGGATTGTGAACGCACTTCGTTAGTTGGACCACCACCTATCACCTTATTTTCCAAAATGATACCTTAAATAAGTTTGGACCTTGATTGATGTAATGGATTCATGTATGCATGACTTGTGTGATTTTGTGCTCCAATGATATGTATGAAATGTTTGTCCTGTTATATCATAAATTGTGTTGTCCTAACATTTCTATCTTATAAATAGATGCCTATTAGCATCAGCATTGTTGAGGAGTTCCAGGTTACTCGGTTTGGTCCTCGTATTGTTGAGCTTACCACTTTGCTCGATCTCCCTCTTCCCACCATCATGGTGCACCCACTCACCAAGTTCGAGAGGAAGGACCTCTGGGGCTTCAAGATGAACCAGCCCGGACGCCAGACAGAGCCTACTACGGAGGCCATCGTCTTCAAGCTTATGCACGATGACAGGGAGAGAGGCATGGAGGTAGTCATGCAGGACCTGATAGGACGTCTGTTAGGCCGTCACTCCCGACAGGTTAGAGGCACCCACTTTCACGTCTTCGGAAGACGTGATGATGACAGAGAGTCCATCGACTTCGAGGACGACTCGAGGGACGCAGCAGAGCCAATACGTCTCTATCTCCAGGATTTAGAGTCTCTTATTAGGCACGTGGACACGGACAGGACCAACGTCATGCTCAGCAATGACGAGCTCCAGGTGCAGCTTCGCGAGAAGGACAAGCTTTTCGCACAGCAGGACGAGATAGTCAAGGAAATGGAGGAGAAGTTC
Source organism: Avena insularis (assembly GCA_023614405.1). Taxonomy (NCBI): domain Eukaryota; kingdom Viridiplantae; phylum Streptophyta; class Magnoliopsida; order Poales; family Poaceae; genus Avena; species Avena insularis. Next base: position 367,122,863 of record CM042693.1, on the reverse strand, counting down.
GAGACCCAGGACCGTAAGTTCAAGAGTCAGGAGAAACGTGTCCAAGATAGGAACAAGAAGATCCGGGACATGACCGAGGAACTGAAGTCCAAGGATTTCGAGCTAGAGCAGCATCAGATGGTGATTGAGAGGCTTCGCTGCCAGAAGAGGGCTCTCAAGACCAAGATTGAGTCCTTGACCACTACTATTGAGGAGAACAAGACCGCGATGGAGAACGCAGGTCTTACCTTTGTCGAGGAGGAGATTGATGCCGATGAGTAGACTTGACTACTCGGTTATCTTTATTACCGTACTTGTTATTGTGAACTTGTTATTGGACCATCCGACATGTGGATGGCTTGCCACTTGTGTGTTTTACTTTGAGAACTTGTTATCTTGTTATTGAAATTTTATCTTGTGTTGCATGCTATGTGTTTGCTTATGTGATGTAATGTGCATAAAACATCTATGGGTATCTCATTCTTATCTCTAATTGAACAAACCACAGATGCCTCCCCGCCGCGCAAACCCCAACCCCAACAACATCACCCCGGAAATGCAGCAAATGATGAATGCGCAAACACAGCTTATGCAAATGATGACAACATTCATCCAAAACCAGAACAACAACAACAACCCCAACAACAACAACAACAACCCTCCGGGCTTTGATATGCTCACCAGATTTCTGCGTTTGAGGCCAGCTAAGTTCTCAGGGACGACTGATCCCATGGTGGCCAATGATTGGCTATGTTCTGTAAACAAGGACTTAGTGACCGTGGGCTGCACGGACGCTGAAAAAGTCAGATTTGCAGCGCATCTGTTGGATGGGCCAGCCGCCACTTGGTGGGACAACTTCCAAATCACCACTCCTATAGATGAGGTGACTTGGGCTATCTTTGAAGATGGTTTTCGCACTGCTCACATCTCATCAGGAATGATGAGCCTGAAAAAGAAAGAGTTCCACAATCTGAGGCAGCGCCACCGTAGCGTGGCTGAATACATAGAAGAGTTCAACAATCTGGCGCGTTATGCACCGGATGAGGTTGACACAGATGCCAAGAGGAAGTAAAAATTTCTTGAAGGGTTGAATGATGAACTAAACTTGCAGTTGTCTGTGGCATATGTTCCAACTTATCAGTCTCTGTGTGACAAGGCTGCTATTTTGGAGAACAAAATGAAGCAAGTGGAGAGTAGGAAGAGAAAGCACTCCGACAAGCACAGCTCGGGATCGTCTCACAAACGATCTCATATTGATGACAGTGGAAGCTCAGGATCCCACAAGCATGGGAAATTCAACAAACACCACAACCACAACCGTCATGACAACAAGCATCATCGCAGTCATGACAGTGATAAGTACAAGAACCACAAGAGTGGACATAAGAGCCACCATAGTGGAAGTGGAAGTCAGCCTGCCAAAAAAGACATCAGTCAGGTTGAATGCTTCAAATGCAAGAAGCTGGGGCATTATGCTAATGAGTGCCCTGAGAAGAAAGTTGAAGGACCTAACAAGCCCAATCCTTTTCAGAAATGACAGGTTAACCACATCAATGTGGAGGAGGTCTATGAGGAGCCTGACGCTGTTGCCGGTAAGTTCAGACTCAATTCAATTCCAGCATTTGTACTCTTTGATACTGGTGCATCTCATTCATTCATATCAAGAGCATTTGTTGAAAGAAATGAACTACCAGTAGAAACTATTGGGTGTCCTATAAAAGTAAGTTCTCCCGGTGGAGAAATGATAGTGAATTCAGGATGTCATGACTTAGTCATAGAGTTTGGAAAACATAAGTTTCCAGTGAGCCTGATAATCTTAAATTCCCAAGGATTGGATGTAATTTTGGGAATGGATTGGATGGCTAAATATGAAGGAGTAATAGATTGCACCAATCGTACTGTTACACTCACAACCCCTGAAAGAAAGCGGATAAAATTCAAGTCCAACTTTGACTCTAAAGGAAGTAAGCTGAATTCTCTTAAGGGGGTTAGCATGGACACTATGCCAATTGTGAGTGAGTATCCGGATGTGTTTCCGGAAGAGTTACCGGGAATGCCACCAGATAGAGACGTGGAGTTTATAATAGATTTGGTACCAGGTTCTGGACCAAGAGCAAAGAGACCGTATAAAATGTCAGTTGATGAACTGAAAGAACTCAAGAAGCAACTAGGAGAACAGTTGCAGAAAGGATTCATCCAACCAAGTTCCTCATCTTGGGGAGCTCCAGTTTTATTTGTATAGAAGAAGGATAGAAGTCAAAGGTTATGCATAGACTACCGTTCTCTCAACGAGGTAACCATCAAGAACAAATACCCTTTGCCAAGAATCAATGACTTGTTTGATCAGCTAGAAGGAGCATGTGTGTTCTCGAAGATTGATCTCCGATCCGGCTATTTTCAACTTAAGATAAGAGAGCAAGACATACCTAAAACAGCATTCACCACGAGGTATGGATTGTATGAATACACCGTGATGCCTTTTGGCTTAACCAATGCTCTAGCATACTTCATGAATATGATGAACAAGGTGTTCATGGAATTCCTTGACAAGTTTGTTGTCGTTTTCATCGATGACATCTTAGTCTACTCCAAGAGCAAAGAAGAACATGAAGGGCACTTACGCTTGATACTTGAGAAATTGAGGGAGCATAAACTTTATGCCAAATTCAGCAAGTGTGAGTTCTGGTTAGAAGAAGTTGGATTTCTTGGTCACATTATGACAAAGGATGGTGTAGCAGTTGATCCTGCCAAAGTTTCAGCTGTGACTGAATGGGAATCTCCTAAGAACGTAAAAGAGGTTCGTAGTTTCCTCGGCTTAGCAGGTTACTACAGAAGATTCATTGAAAATTTCTCAAAAGTTGCTAAGCCAATGACAGAATTATTAAAAAAAGACAAGAAGTTTGCTTGGTCTGAAGGTTGTGAACTCAGCTTTCAAGAATTGAAGAAGAGACTTGTGTCAGCACCAGTGTTGTGTCTGCCAGATTTGGAAAAGGATTTCCAAGTATATTGTGATGCTTCGCATCAAGGATTAGGTGCCGTACTTATGCAAGGCGGAAAAGTTGTAGTTTATGCCTCGAGACAACTCAAAACTCATGAAGTAAACTATCCTACTCATGATTTAGAGTTACCCGCTGTTGTCCATGCACTCAAAACATGGAGACACTACCTTTTGGGAAAGCGTTGTGAAGTATTCACAAATCACAAGAGTTTGAAGTATATATTCACCTAGAAGGAAATCAATATGAGACAAAGGAGATGGCTAGAACTTATCAAGGATTACGACTTAAGTTTGCAATACCACCCCGGTAAAGCGAATGTTGTAGCTGATGCTCTAAGTCGTAAGGTGTTTGTAAATGGCCTTACCAAAGGTGAATTGCCAGATGACTTGTGTAAGCAATTCAAAGAACTCAGACTGGAGATTGTGCCAGAAGGACATCTCATGTCTTTGGATGTACAACCCACTCTGTTGGATAAAATCAAAGAAGCCCAGAAGACGGATAAAGAAACCGAAGAGATTAAGGAAAGGATTAGCCAAGGAAAAGCTAAAAGTTTCCATGTAAACGAACATGGTACTTTATGGCATGGGAAATGTATTTGTGTTCCACAAGATCCGGAGTTGCGGAAACTGATTCTGCAAGAAGCCCACAACTCTCCGTATTCTATTCACCCGGGAAACACCAAGATGTACATGGATATGAAAGAAAGATTTTGGTGGAACAATCTAAAAAGGGACATCGCCAAACATATTGCTTTGTGTGATGTGTGTAGTAGAGTGAAAGCGGAACATCAGAAACCAGCAGGTTTGCTTCAACCACTACCTATTCCTGAATGGAAGTGGGAAAATATCGGTATGGATTTCATTACCGGATTACCAAGAACCAGGTCAGGATATGATTCCATATGGGTAGTAGTAGATCGCCTAACTAAAGTGGCTCATTTTATACCCGTGAAGACAACTTATACAAGTGCCAAGTTAGCCAAAATCTACATGAGCAGAATTGTATGCCTTCACGGTGTGCCTAAGAGTATTGTGTCTGATAGAGGAACTCAGTTCACTTCTCACTTTTGGAGACAGCTTCATGAATCTTTGGGAACGAGGTTGGAATTCAGCACTGCTTTTCATCCTCAAACCGATGGACAAACGGAAAGGACTAATCAAATTCTTGAAGACATGCTGAGGGCATGTGCCCTAGACTATGGAGCAAGTTGGGATGAAAGTCTGCCTTACGCAGAGTTCTCTTACAATAACAGTTATCAAGCTAGTATTGGGATGGCACCATTTGAGTTTCTCTACAGAAGGAAGTGTACCACCCCATTGCTATGGAATAGTGTGGGAGAAAGAAGTTTATTTGGACCTGATCTTATCAAAGACGCCGAAGAGAAAGTCAAATTGGTTAAGGACAGGTTGAAGATAGCACAGTCTCGACAGAAAAGCTACGCGGATTCTAAGCGTAGAGAAGTCACATACGAAGTTGGGGATAGAGCTTATCTTAGAGTATCACCACTTCGTGGAGTCAAAGGAAAGTTGGCACCAAGATATGTTGGGCCATTCAAAATTCTAAGTCGCAAGGGAGAAGTTGCATATGAAGTCGAATTGCCAGAATCTCTGTCAGCTGTCCATAATGTGTTTCATGTGAGTCAGCTCAAGAAGTGTCACCCAGAAATGGAAGAATCTTCTTTGAAGGATACCATACCTTTGGAACAAGTTCAACTATAAAGTGACCTCACCTATGAAGAAAAGCCTGTCAAGATTCTTGAGACTGCAGAAAGAGTTACTCGGACTAAGACTATCAAATTCTGTAAAGTTCAATGGAATCATCATTCCACAGAGGAAGCAACATGGGAAAGAGAAGATAATCTTCGGAAAGACCACCCTCACCTATTTGCTAGCCAATCCGAATCTCGAGGGCGAGATTCACCTTAAGGGGGTTAGAATTGTAACATCCCTAAAATCATGATTTCAAAGTTTGCATATCACTCTTGCATGCATATAGATTTTAGATCATTTTCAAACTTATTTCAGAAAAACAGAAGCACATGGTGCTATGATTTTATGTGAGCAGATTTAATTCAAATGGCCATCACCATTTGAAAGTTTGAAAGTTTAGAAACTTGGTTGCTTGCCTTCTATGAGGATAGATTTGAGTGTAGAATTTAAACCAAGTTTTTCAAATTGGAGATGGATTCAAAAACCATTTTTCAATTTTTGCAAACCAAATGCCTAGTCTCTGTTATTTTGATCCCCAAGCTTGACCAAGCCTTTACTTAGCAAACCACCTGATTATGTGCCTAAATTGGGGACTACTGCACCCTGCAAAACCCCCAGAAAAGTTTGAATTCAAAAAGAGTTTGAATTCATATCAAAACCAATTCAGAAAATCGTTTCAGAAAAAGAAAAGAAGCAAACAAATAGAAAAGGCCGAGCGCTACCATTTTAGCCCAAAGAACGAGCAGGCCCAAAGAAGCCCACCGGACAATTTCCTTTCCGTCAGACGCGAGCACACCCACTCGATCGACGGACCCCACCTCCACTGCCAAGACTTCACGGACGAAAGGGACCTTCCACGCCTTCGTCTTCCCGATTTCACAAGATGAACTCCGCCACGCCTGCAAAGACTGATTTCGCGAGCTTAATTGGCATTGATGCAGCAAGCGTTTCTTGTCGAGCCTCTGGCTATAAAATCCCCTCATCCTCGCGACCATTTCCCCCCAATCAATTTCGCCTTCATGCCACCAGGCTGCCCACAACTCGCACGACACCGTCGCTGTTCCGATGACTGCGCCGGCGAATTCCGGTGAGCCTCGTGTTCCCCTTTGTCTCTAGTTCATGCTGGCAAGTTCAGTGAGTCACTGCGCACTCATCGACACTCCTTTTGCCCTCGTGATGACCAGAAGCTAGCTTCAACGCGTCGATGACTGGCTGCCACCATCCTCTGCACGAACTCCGGCGACTTCCCTCCGTAAGTAACCACCGCCCCTTGCCCTCTGACTAGTACGCCTAGAATCCTCATCATCTTGCGCATCTAACAGTACCCCTATTTTGGCTTAGTGCGACGAGGAACCTCGCCAACGTCAACGACTGACCGTGCCCGACGTCTGTCTCTACTCCGACGAGAAATCATCACCGTGTCAGCGCCTTCGCAAAAAACGCCACCTTGAGCATCAGACTCTGCGGTTCGGTATGACCTTCTCCCTCCCACAAGACACCTGAACGTTAGCGCCAGATCGAAGCGCTCCGCGCCACGACGCCAGCCGCCAGGACATGGTCGCATGCTCGAGCGCCGTTAGATCTAGATCCAAGCATCAGGATAGAATCACTTATCGGCTAAGAGGTACGCGTTCAGGGCTAGGGCTGATTCAAAAATAGAAATTCAAATCAGATTTAGATCCAAATTTCAATTGGCTATAACTTTTGATTGCCACGTTAGATTTTTGCAAACTTTATACCGTTGGAATCAGTGGGACAAGCCCTTTCTGAATATCCAATGTGTTTAACAAAAAGCTTCTGTTAAAATGACTTTGTATGCAGAAACATATTTAGGTCTAATTTAAGTATAGAGTTTATTTAGCAAATTGTTTTAGGGCTAAATAAGTTTAGTTAGCAAACTTTCTGACTTGGTTATGTTTCTGTATCATGCACTTGCTTGGTGAAGTTTTCAAAAATCAACACTTAGCATTTTCTTGCATGCATGCATTCATATTTTTGTTTGTATATGATTTGTATGTAATTTTGTGCTACAAATGTTTGTGTAGATTTTGCTAGTGACGATTGTGAAGAGTGCTACTCTCCCCACTACCAAGGCAAGTGATACTTCATGATATTTCCACCCTTTATTTTGAATAAGCATTAGAGTTATTTTTGCTAAGTCTTGCATGCTACTTTTGCCAAATGCTATGTTGGGAAATCCTATGTAGTGTAGAATGGTAGAATTGCTAGGGAATTTTCCTAAGATAAGTTACTATGCCATGCTTAGCCTAGCTAGTAGAAAACAAGGGTTGGTATAATCTATACTTGCTATGATGAAAATATTTCTAAGTCATGAGACTTATGTTTTCCTAATAAAACAACTAAGTCAAAATGAACCTCCTGGGTGGAATGGAAGGATTGGGTTGTGTTGAGTGGTTACACAAGGCCATGGATTTGGCTTGTGTATCTCACTTGTGGTATGCCACCCAGGCACAAAGGGATTTGGAGGCCAAGTGTTGAGAAGCTTATAGTGCAGCCACTTGGCAAAATGGGCTCTGCCTTGATCATATAGGTTGCTAGAACTTAGTCTTTTGGACAGTTGGTGGTAGTGGGATTGATAGGTTGGAACGCGTCCATTCGACTAAGGGAAGGCTTCTGAAAGGTCCTGTCTTGGGAAACCAAGTATAGTGGGGAAAGTGCATAACCTCTGCTGATGGAAAATCTAAGTACTTAGCCAAGTCCATGGCAATGGAAAACTTGAGCATCAAGACATGGAAGATACAAGAATCTCATCACTCCAATTTTTAAGTAAAACTTGTGGGTGAACAAGGGTGAAGGACCCCAATGTCTATTGGTGGTTTCTTGGGAAAGTTTTGACAAAGAAAAACTTAGTGATTTCAACTAATAGGAAAAACCTATTTTGAAGCAAGGCAAGCCAAGCTACACTTAGCCAAATTGCATGTAGTAATATAGTCCACTTAAAAATTACTAAGGTATCACTTGCCAATACTATTCCAAAGTATTGACCCACTGTGGCTGTAACTTGTGATGTTGCAGGTTATTCAGATGATGATTAGGTGTCATGAGTCTACACTCAACATGCTTGCCTGTGGCACATGAAGATGAAGACTTGTGTTATTTACTTATTCCTAAACTCTTGAATTAGGCCTATGGCCCTGAGTTGTAAAAGACTATGTTTTATCTCTGGAATGGATGTAATAAATGACCTTTGTATCTGTGTACTTCATCTTAAACTGTGGATGCTAGCATTGATCCAGGGACTAGCATTGCAATCACAGGGATCCTTTTCCTTTACAAAGGAGGGGTCTAACATGGCGGCGGATGGTTTTTATATGCGTCGGAGAGCAACGACGCGGATCTTGGCACACCGACAATGGCGGACGTCATCGCCGGCATCCAGCGAGCTGCTGCGCGTCGTCGATGAAGACGACGACGAACAAAAGGCTCTGAAGGGGTACGGGCTGGTGCTGGGCCAGGTGGTCCATAACGAAGTGGAAGAGAAGCTGGCTGTTGCTGCTTATGGGCGGTAGATAGGGAAGAGAGGAAATGGGTCGGCCTGGGCTGCTGCTCTGGCTCCAGTTTTTATTAAGCAAAACCTTTTTATTTTCTGTTTTCATTAAACCCTTACAAATATGAATTTTTATAAGGATTTAAATATCCAGAATTTTTATAGAGCACATTAAATAATGTAGGAATATTGTAAACTAAGTAGTTTTGATACCTTTCTTGATTTTCTTATAATTTTAAACTAATAGGAAACTATTTTATTGAGTGCAATATTTATCACTTAGGGTTTTAGAGATTTACCTTATATATATTTATTGAGAACTTATAAAATAATTTTTATTTCCTCTTTATGAGTGTAATGGTAATGGTTTAATATAGCTAAGGATATGCATTGAGTATAACCATATTTATTGTTATATAGCAATCATTATAAAAGATGGTTTAATTATTAAGGTTCTTAAAATAGTAAATTCTTTTACTCACAATTCACTAATAGGTGAATCCTAACCACCCTACTTATTTAAAAATATCCATAGATGATTTCTTGAACTAGTTATTCACTACTTTCTTAAGTGTGGTTAAAATATGGATATAATATTAGAGTATAATGGTTTGTAGCACTAACCATTTATGTTTGTGATCTTTAATGATATCCCCTTTAAAATAGAAAGTTATTTTCTGGAAGGTCTTATGGGAAATAATTGATAAAGATAACTCCTAAGCACATATGGTTATGATAATTGGAAATGATAAAGATGTGCTTATGTGATTTGCTATAGGAAAATATTCCTATAAAGTTGTATGGAGATAAGATGATGGATCAATAACATGAAATGGATATTATGTTTGGTTTAAGATTTAAAGTTGGGTGTTTACCAAGAATTCCTATCTTCCATAATTCACAATCCTGGACTTCTGATTAAGGAATTCCTTTCCTAGATATTCTACTTCTTCCTATCCATCATCACGTGTTAACATGATGAGCTTTACTCCACATGAATATTCTTATCCACCTTTTATTCTTTTAAACCCATTTATAAATCCAATAAGCTTGACACTAAAGCTTTTCATAATCTTCTCATATCCATACTTGGTTATATCCACTACTCTACTGTTGATAACCTCCAATCCAACAAGTAGTTACTTATAACTCCACTCATACTCTTCCTTAATCATCCACCACTAATATTACTCCAGTAGATGTATAGATCAAACTACTTTCCTTAAAAGCTTACTATTCTTTAAGAGGAATAACACTACTTCTATAACTCCATGCTACACTAGCTTTAGCTTAATCATACTATCTTATATTTACTTTACTCTAATAACTCATACTCCAACCTCACATTATATTAATGTGACTTGTAATGACTACTCTAGGATAACTTATCTATACTAGGGTTTCAATCATGTTCTACCCACCAATGTCACTTATACATAATATAAGTGACATTATAATCCTGGTGGCTAAAGCATGATCATTATAATCCTTTGATCATTTATGGTTTAGGTTTCCAGTTGGCTAATCAAGGTCTCATCAATACAACATTACAGTTGTATTATAATTATCTTCTGTTTAACTCTATTGGTATAAGAGAGATTATTCACTGACTATACCTACTTGATCCAATAGGATTACTCCTGATAACTTCCTTCGGGATTCGTCCTTGTAATCTGCTTTATCACCATATAATTATAGGTTCCATATAACTCTTCTATCATTTCAGGAGTGAGTTAACTCCATCAATTATCTCATTGATCTTATTCCCTTCCAACACTCCCATCCTATAGATGATACCTAAGACTAGCATTACCACTTACCTCTTCTTACTTCTTTCTTTATAGACCTTAAGTGAATGCTATGATAAAGACAAGAGTTGCTAGGTCAAGAATTGATAAACTAAGAATTGTTGAATCAATAGTTGATTACTCAACATTGATGAACAACAGATATTGGAATAAGATCCAATAGAGATGATAAGGATTAATATGGAAATAAAGATATATGGTGAATGACCTTGACTTGGTTTCTTTCCTACTCAAACTCACTAAAGAGTTAAGGTTAGGTATTACCATGATACTCATGGTGTAAGTAGATGAGATTAAGATAGATCAAGATTTAGTTGTTACATTCCTATTACTTAAGTTATGTTTACAGCTTGGTATTCATGAGTTGTATAATTAATACTAGGATATGATTACTTAAGGATCAAATATAAACCATTAAGTAATGTATTAGGGTTTAACTTTCATTACATTTGATCTACCCTTAGATCAAATCTCCTTTACCCAAAATAGGATTTTAACAAAGGTCATATTGAAACTTATCGTAGTCAACTTGATGATCTACTTCAATTCCATCAAGTTGAGAGAAGCTTCAATCACTTTGACAGGTTTTGTTCAAAAGCGCGAAAATTATTCGGATTTTCTATGCATGAATGCAATGCACACATCTGTGTTCAGCGTATTTCTAAGCTCTAGTGCTGGGATGTTACACCAATCCATGTTAATCCTCCCTAGAATTTACCCGTTCGGTTAAGCCACATGGACCAGTTTACACTTCACATTCAAACAGAAAGAACGTCTAAATCTTACAACATATAACATAAAAAAATATTATTTTTGTACTCTTAAATAATGTGACATATATTTTAAAACTTAGCAGTTCTTAACAGTCAAGTTCATACCATTATGCAATGGATCAATATGCATAAATTACATCATAAAAACTAGTTCTTTTTGATAGTCTTGTACACTTCAACGTATATCACACAATTTAGCATTTCTGAACATTCAAATCCAATCAGTTAAGCAATGGAACATTAGAAGAATATATGGTGTGATTTGCATGCAATGGATCAATGTATCTAGGCAAGGTTTAAACATATATTACAGGGACCCAAGTTTCTCCAAGAACAAATAGATTTATGTAGCTCCACTTCCTCCATTCTATGATAGAGTCACTTCCTCTATTATGTCCTATTTACCTGTGCAATGACCTTCATACGTACAGGTTTTGAAGTATGACAGACAAAGGGTAGTGAGCATAAATTTGAACTGTCATCAAAGGCACCATCAAGAATTTGTATTAATACACCACTAGACTACGGAGCAACCCTATATGTAGAACATGTACAATTCTGAACTGAAAAGGACCCTCCTAGTGTGTTATATGCAAGCTAATACAAGATTTTCTTTGTTAGTTAAGGGTAACATAGTGATATATGTTGACTAATGGACAAACAAAACCAAGAATAGAAATAAGATGCGATAAAAGGATACGCATACCTTCAAAGCTTATCCACCTTTCCTCCTAGCCAAAGAAGAGCAATTTCTGGGTCGCTCTCATTGAAACTGAGAAATGTCTCTCGGTTACACAAATGTAACAATTATCACAATCAAATTACTATCCATTATACAATATTCATAACACGAGAAATATTTGAACATAACACTTATTATAGCCCACTAATTTGTACGTTGTTGGTAATCATCCCACATTACATGAGCTATCGAGTCTCTTAAGTTGTTGCCTTCAATATTTCCTCCATCATTTTCTTGATCACCATATGGTAGATTGACAAGTTATAGTGGATCAATATTATCTAGCTAAGTACCCACAGACGCCTTAGCTAAGATTTTTCAAAAATGCAAGATTGAGAAATCATATAGATTAGGAAGCGGTGATTGGATGCAAACCAAAATGGGTAACCACCAAACAAACCAAACAGATTCCTCTCATATTATAGGTAGAAGAAAAAATAAAACTGATCATAGGCTGTGCTTGATGAACTTTCAGTACGGCCAATTACAACAAAGACATAGTAGATCAATATCCAGAGACAAAAAAAGTACTAGCAACAGAGGGGATGCAAGCATTCCCAAACTCGACTACAACTGCACGCGGTAATTGAAGTTCAATATGATCGATCCTAGATTGATTGATTGCCTTCTGTCCTAGAAAAAATCATATTGAAGTTCTAGGATCGATCGTCTACATTATACACTTCTGTCCAAACTGACAGAGTTCAATGACCACTAAGAATCGCGAGTAAAGAATCTAAACAGAATTAGGAATACACTACCCTGGTCCTCTTACAGATGGAAAAAACGAATGCACTGCTTAATGTCTAGTAAATCTGGTCAGATAACACATAATGTGCAGCTATGCGAGCCACTCCTTGTCATTGACCCTCCCCTGGGACTGGAAGTCAGGCGGCAAGAGAGTTCCAAGCTTCCCCATGGAAGTGCCACCCCTAAAATCCCAATCACTTACCTCCCCGTCCTCCTCCTCCCGGCGCTCTCCTTCTCTTTCTGTCGTTTCCCCCATCTTTCTCAAGAATTTATCTCTGACCAAGAAACCTAGAGAACCCTAGCTATGAGGTGGGAATGATGAGGAGTAGGAGGCAGACGTACTGGTGAGAACGTTGCCGATGAAGGAGAGAGTTGGCGGTGGAGGGGAAGGCGTCGCATCACCGTCGCGTCGCCGTGGACGACGAGATCGCCGCGTCATCACCGCCCAAGTATTCACATGGTCTGTATCTGTATCGAGTCGTGGATTGTTTCCACGGGTCAGTTGGCATGATTTTTTTCCAAACCATCTGAGTGGAGGATGGGTGGGTTGGGTTGGGCTAATTTTCCAGACTGGGTGTAAACGAAGACCCAATTTTCGTGAGATGGAAAAAAACTGGTCGAGCTGGATCGGGCTGGATTGGGCCGCAATCCAGGCCATTCCATGTCTCCATGGGATTAAACAAACGAAGCCTAAGGAGGCAGCCAAATTGAGACAGTGGGAAAGGAGGCAACGACTAAACAACGTCAAAGAGACAACCAAACCGGGAGAGGGAAGGAAGCGAGAGGATAAACGAGGCCGAAGAGATGACCACCATCATCTCTCTCCCTCCCAGTCTTAGTCTAGTGGCCAACACTTGATGTTGTCCTCTCTAGGTCATTTTAGGAGTGGTCTGACATGTGTTGGATGTGGAATAAGCTTTGGGTTGTGTAGAATCACCAGCACAACGACACGGTTCATCTCTGATATCGGATTTAATGGTGTACCGTCCCCACCCACATGTCGATTCCCGTGGTTTCCCGTCACTTCGTGATGTTTCTCGTTGTTTCCCATCAAGCCTCCTGCCAAGTATAAGAAGGGATGAGTTGTGGGGTGGAAATGGCAACACACACACACCATGTTGCATTGCCTTTCCACCACTTGGGTACAGTTGTACAAGGCCGCTCGTGCTTGCACCCATAGACGGCGACGTGGAACCAACTACCCAATCATTGAAGCGGTGGAGGCATAGGCGGAGGAGACAAAAGTAGAGGAGGGGGAGGAATTTATGGAGTTCGACGACGAGGACTTTGACTTCAACGACGGTGACTTCCTCTCCACCATCAAAACGATGCGCGACAAGGTGGAGCATACTGCCATCTGCAAGACAGGCGCGACCCTCGAGGCGTCCATCATGGAGGTGCGATGACCAAGCATACCACTGCATGATGTAGTACACTATAGTCGTTGACATAACACCAATGGAACACCGTTCCATCTACATTATATCCCTCAGAGTGGTACAACAGAAACATCATGGGTCCAAGACAACACTTTAGATTACATATAACATATTACAAAAGATCTAGAGAACTTCCTCGAACAGTGAGGAATATTATACAGAAAGAACTAGAAAGATCCATTCGGAGTTTACCTTAAGAGTACTACTTATAAGTATATATAAGGCTTGAAAGTGCTTATATAGTACTGTTCTACAGAAGTTGGTTTTAGATTCTAGGAGTTTTATTTATATTCTACGCTTCAGCTTGTCTTTGATAGCTTCCGGTAAGATCTTTGACTCCGTTGATCTCCCTCGGATATCTTCAACTCTTCAAGTAACTTATTTCCTCGAAATGCTATTGGTTTCTCCGAGATCTAGCAAGGGTTAAGAAGATACGTTGAGTGCGAGCGTACTCAGCAAGTTCACTAAAGAGAAGTGTTTGATGCACTATCTACAGCCACAGACCATAGGTCGTAGGCAATGCAAGTTTTCGAAAACATTTCTTCAAAGGTTGCTTTTATTCTGAAAAGCTATGTCCATCAGCCTTCACGGGTTTACCAAAAATTTCATGGAGTTCCTTTCCCGTAGCGTTCGCAGCTCCTTCCCGGAACAGGGAGTAACAAGTTACAGTTCTTACACTCTGCAGAGGTGCGTTGCTTTACCCATGAGAGATCTTAGCTTTGTTGCACATCCGAGTTATAGGCTCGTTCACACTTCCTTGGTGTGAGGCCCAGACTAAGATCCAAGCCAATCACTATCCTTCTCCGCAACCCCGCATACCCGACGGATTGCACATCAGGCCTAGGATAAAACTTGTTTCCATTATCAGCCTAAGGTGTACAACCCTCATAGATACCAGAAGCCGTGGGACGTTGAGGGATCCCACCCATAACCTGCTAACCCTCTAAAAGAGGAGTTGCAACAACGGCCCGGTCATCCGTTGGCATGCGAGAGAGAGCCGATCCAGCTGACTTCTCCGTCCCATTCCAAATCTCATGGTTAACGCGTAATATATGGTGCGAGAATCACTAGCGACATTGGTTGTTAAGTCCTAGATAATATGTTCCTTTACCACCGGAACTTCCATAAAAGGTTTTTACCTCATGGTAAATAACCTATAATCATATTATTATGAAAATAGTGTGTTTTGACCTTTTTCAAATGCAGGTGATGACAACACTAGATTTGCAAAATACTATACAGAAAATAATCAAAGGGCATGAGCAAGTGTGAACTTGCCTTTTGTGATTGCAAGATTATGTACTCACGGTCTTCGAGATGATATAAGATCCAATATCTGAAATCAACATCATTGGTCTAGTAAGGACTAATGTTTAAAGAAGCAAGATGCTATTATGCATAAGTAATTCTATGCAATTTTGTAATTCCCAGAGTGAAACCCTCGGCATTATAAATAAATTGATCTTAGGTATCTTCTTTAAGATTGGGTTTATCTTTAAGTGTAGTTCATAATAAATGGCATTGATAAGGAACTTAGGTGTTAACAATCCAAAATATACTAGTACGGATATAGTAATGTGATTATGATTAATTGTTATCTGGTGACTAGGATAAAAGTCCTTGGATTGAGTTCTTAAGAACTGAAGGAACTATTATAGACTTGTTTGTGTGAAGTGGCAAAAAGAATAACATTTGAATAAACTAGTGTTTAGTTAAAGTTAATCAGTCTTGAGGGTTATTAGATTTTACATTAGGGTTTGTGATGGTTATGAATGATGTTAAGTTATTATCTTTTAATTGATTTTTGTCACATCCCAAGATTTTCCAAATCTTGTAATGTGAAAAATAAATGAATAAAATAAAACTTTGTTGATTTTCAGGGTGAGAAGAAACTTTTTGAATTCCAATAGGAACCTTCAAACCTAATTTTTGAACAAATAATCCTAAAGGGATTTATAAAGATAAACATTTAATAAAGGAAAATAAAAATATTTTAAATACTATTTTGGATCTTTTAAATAAAAAGATTTTGTTTCAAATGAGAAGGAATTTAAATAAGGATTATTTTATAAGCCCAATTAAAACTTGGCCAAGCCTTTGAAACAAAATATTTCTATTTGAGAAAAATAGTAAAAGTTTATTTAAATAAAGTAATAAGGATTTAATATCCAAGTTTTATTAATAAAGGTTTTACTATTTTTAACCATCAAAACTTATTTATTTAATTCAAATAAGTTTTCCAAGTATTTTATATTCTCAAATAAAACCTACTGATTTAGTTTTGAAAATATTTGTCAAATGGAGTTTTTAAATAAATCAAATCCTATTTTGATTTAATAAACAAGGTCTATTTATTTAATTAATAATGGACCCTAAAAACAAAAAATATTATTTTATTTTGGGAATTGGTTTATGTTGTTAAACAGAACCAAATTCAATTGTAAAGTGTGATGAATGTTTGAATTAAATTGAATGTTTGATTGTTGTTTGAATTTCAAAACAGGAAATAGAATCAAAAAAGGAAAAAGCATTCAGAAGAAAAAAAATATAGAAATGAACTCAGCCCAACTGGCCAAGCCCAACGAGCCCAGCTAGTCCAGTTTCTCTCCCCACGCGTGAAACGTTTCTACCTGAACACACACCCGCAGAGCGACCGACTGGTGGACCCCGTTCCCTTTCCTCCTCTCTCGCTGCCAGTGGACCCCACAGTCATGCGGTCATCTTCCCCACCCACGACCTGTTCTTCCCCAGACCTCGCTGCCGTTCTCTGTCAATCAATCCCCGAGTAAATTCACTTAATAGCAGCGTTGATTCCGCACGGTAACCTCGCTCACTTAAGCGCCCACTCCTCCTCTCCATTTCCACTCACGCGCCTCCCTCTCTTTGCCCCTAGGCTGCTTCAATTCGAGCTCGCACTCCCACTGCTCCGACCACCATTCCCAGTCAATTCCGGCGAACCACTGCCGCCCCTCACCCTCCCAACCACACGAGATTACTCCCCAGCCTCTGGCGCATCCTCCTGTACCTCCCATTCACTCGCGGGTGCTCCAGAACGTCGGCTCCGTCTTCAACTGAGCACCGCCACAAGACTTACTCCGCAAGTTCCCGGTGTAGTATCCGACCGCCTCTCCTTCACGCACGCACCCTCGCCTTGATCTTGCACATCTAATCGTGCACTTATTTTGCTTCGGGACGATCTACAGCCTCGCCCTTGACCACGACCGCGTGCAACCGTCGCCAGACTCAACTCCGGCGAGCCATTACCCTCACCTCCGTGCGCCCCTTGACTCCTCGAGGACACCTTGAGCTTCCCTAGGCTTCTACGAACACGGTAAGCACCCTTGCTAGTCTCCTTGCTTCCTGCATCGCCGGCTCCGCCGTAGGCAGACACACCGCCACCGCTAGCCGCCGTCAGCGCTGCCCAAGTTTGGACAAACCGTTTTACACCGTTAGATTTCCATCTGGCGGACACGATAGATTCACTTAGCGAAAGGGTACGGGCTAGTCTGAGCCGCGCGATCTATTCAGATCCAACGCACCAGAGAGACTGATCCGCGCGAATCGGTATCGATGAATAGAAATAGGACGCGTGTCACCAGTTCTGTTTAAAAACAAAGTTTGAATCTGATTTAGATGCAGTTTTGAAACCCTTGTAACTTTTGATCCACACGTCCAAAAATTACAAACTTTATATCAATGGAATCAGTGGAACAAGCCTTAGCCAACCATGCAATTTGTTCAGTAAAAAGTTTCTGTTAAAATGTTTGTTTTTGCAGAAACATTTGTATGCTTGTTTAGGTTATAAAAATTATTCAAAAATGTTTTTGAGGTTGAAATCTTTGCAAATTGGTTTGTGGTGAACCTACTGACCTTAGGAACCAACTTGTGGATTTAAAAATGTATTTGGTGAAGGTTAGGCTTGATTAATTGATTTAGCCTATTTCTAGCCAAATAAAAATAATGATTTTGTTATAAAAATGATTCGGAGTAAAAACTTTGGGAAAATGATTTGAATCAAACCTACTGACCCTAAACACCAAGTATTGTGAATTAGTAACTTATTTGGTGAACAACATAAAGTTTTTGCTTAGCTAAAAACATTTTCCACCACATAAAATAATGATTGGATTTAAAAATGGTTTATAGATAAAACTCTTTTGCAAATGACTTTACCACTTTGGAAAATGTCCACTTTGAACCTTACAAAGTTTAGATCCTAGTAGAAACCATCTTTGCAAATAAAACTATCTTATGCATGCTTGCATGCATGACTTAGTTCCTATGATTTTATGTGTGTGATGTATTGATTGAATATTGGTTGGAATGCAAGTTGATTTTGTGTTTGCTTGATTGACTTGTAGTGAAGTTAGAAAAGTGTGAAACTAGCAAGATCAAGAAGTGAACCAACATTCCCTACCAAAAAGGCAAGTTACACTATCATCTAAAGTCCTACTATTTTCATTATACTTAGTGGATTTTGAAACATGCATGAAAAGAATTTCTAAACTTATGCTATGCTAAATCCTAATAGGATACCTTATACATTCCTTAGTGAAAACAATGTAGTTGTGAAATGCTTAGCCAAGCTAAATATTTTGAGAAAGAGATACATGTTGAGATTTTTATGAAGTTAAGAAAAGACTTGTATTTCATATAATAAAACAAGGACTCAATGAACCACCTGGGTGGACAAGGATACTTTGAGTTTTGGTTAAAGTGGCAACAAAAGGAACCATGTCTATGGCAATCTCTTTGTGTTGTGCACCAAAAGAAAACCACCCAGGAAACTTAGAGATTGAACATGTTTCTCCAATTGTGGCTTTCGTGTACAACCACATGCTACTTATGGCTCTGGCTTAGTCAACTACATTGGGAAGACCCATACATTGTCTTCAGGTTACTGAAAATGAGGAACTTGGAATCCTACATGGGTACTGAAGACAAGCTAGCAATGGTGTATGGGAGGACCCTCTGGAAAGACTTCGTCACATTCTCAATCTGCCAGTACTCCATCTTGGTGAGTACCTATCCAGCAGCCACTGGTGGCAACAAGATGAGATTGTGACATGTGGGTAAAGTGTACAACTTCTGCAGAAGAAAATAAAAATCTAAGTACTTAGCCGTGTCCCCGGTTATGGACAATACTGAGCAACTAAAGCTTGAAGCTATGGGAAATCTCGACATTCCAAT
Source organism: Avena insularis (assembly GCA_023614405.1). Lineage (NCBI taxonomy): Eukaryota > Viridiplantae > Streptophyta > Magnoliopsida > Poales > Poaceae > Avena > Avena insularis. The sequence goes on along the minus strand of CM042693.1, from coordinate 367,103,966 downwards.
TTCTAAAAGAAAAACTTTTAAGTGATAACAAAAGACTTGCAGCACTTGGGGGTACCAAGGAGCTCAAGAGATTTTGATGAAAACTTGAACACTTGGGGGTACCAAGGAGCTCAAGAGATTTGGATAAAAACTTGAACACTTGGGGGTACCAAGGAGCTCAAGAGATTTTGATGAAAACTTGAACACTTGGTGGATTCCAAGGAGTTCAGAAAGAGGTGACAAAAGTTCAAAACCATTTTTGAAAGATAGGATAAAATTATTGCTTTTTGCAAACAAGCCTAAAACTCTACTTAGCCAAATATGCATGTAGTGATAGAACCCACTTATATTTTACATAGTAGTGAAACTTGCCAATACAATTCAAATGTATTGACCCTTGTGGCTGTAACTTGTAATGTTGCAGGTTTGATTGAAATAGTGAAGTTGATTGTTTAGGATTACAAGTCTACAACCAGCATGTTTGCCTGTGGCACCTTGAAGATGAAGGACCCCATGCTTATAGTTATTCCGCTGCAATGTAATGTAATAGCCAAATGAGCTATGTAAGATGTAATAAATTATTTTTATTCCTGGTTATAAAGTTATATTATGACCCTTGTTTCTTGATATTACATCTTAACTGTGGATGCTAGCTATTGATCCAGGGACTAGCATTGCAAACGCAGGGGACTCCACCTTATATTATTTAAAGGCTGGAACACTCCCTCTAGAGATGGTATCAGAGCATTGTGTTGCCTGTAGGATTTGTAACCCTAGGATTGGACAAAACCCCTTAGAAAAATAGGAGTTTTAATTGTTCCAAAACTTATTTACAAACAATCTTATAAACTCTTTTCTCAACCATTTTGGTTTTGATTCTACATCTCTTCTATTTTCAACTTGATGGAAAAACCTACCCCATGGCCAGAGAATACACTATGTGTAAAGGACTTCTTCAACTCTAATGACTTCAACATCTTCAACTCTAATGACTTCAACATCTTCAGCATGTTCACCAAGGACCTCAACCTTGAATACCACTAAGGACTACAAGTGAGACAAGGAAATCTTACTCAAGATGAGGAGACTAAGGGAATGCAAAATTAGAAGGATTGCACTTCACTTGAAGTTATTGTAACCAAGAGTTTTCCTCAAGGAAACCATGATCTCATGCAAAGAAGAATCAACCAAGAAGGATGGAAAGATCACAAGTGAATCATATAGATGGACTACCATATTTTAGTTAAGTCAAACCCACCAAATTTTGTGGTGTAACAAAAATATTTTGCTGACTAAGTATGTGCTTGAACTTTGTTGTTTGAGTGAAAAATTGTTGATGATTGATTGCACCTTGTTTGTGTGAATTGTGATGTGTGTGATTAGAATTACTTCCTTAGAAAATCTTGTTGCCTATTCTAATCTCCATCTAACCCAAATAGATGACTACTCCAAGAGACTCCAACATAAAGGTTGATGACACCAACACCAACCAAGGGGACAGCATGAAAGAACTCATAGCAACCCAAAACCAGTTGAACCAAATGACAGCTCAATTCATAGCCAACACCAGTGGGGAAGATCCAACACTGCAAGGATTTTTGTAAACTCAAGCCCAATTGATGCTTAAGGTGACTGATCAAATGATCAACATGGAAGACAACTATTCCAAAAGAGTTTGTAACAAAAAGGATGACAGAAATGTTATTCTAGATGGAGCCCCAGCTTGCATTATTTGTGGAGACAAGGATCATACTTCCAAGGAGCATGGAGATCAATGCCCCAATTGTGAAGAGAAACATCCAGTTGGCCAATGTCCCACCTCTCAAGCTACTTGCTACTTATGTGAAGGAAACAACCATGTCCCTATCCAATGCCCCATCTATTCCATTGTTGAACAAAGGAAACAAGATGGAGTGCAACAAATGATTACAAACTATCCAGAAGGATCCAAGTCTACCAAGAAGGTTGATGACAAAGGAAAAGGTCCACTTATACCTCCAAGCAAAACAACCCAATTCAAAGGACCAAAGAAGAGACATATGAATTTTCCAAAGAGCAATAGAAGGTCCAAGAAGCATGTAGACATTCCTACCTACCATATAACATATGAGCAACATGAACTAGATGCACTCCTAGCTTTGGAGAAACCCAAAAAGCAAAAGAAGGACAAAAGCCATGTGCAATGTCATAATTGTAAAGAAATGGGACACTATTCTAGTGAATGTCCAGAGAAACAGAAGTATAAAGAGATTGGCCAAGTATGGTGCAACAATTGCAAAGAGCTAGGCCATTATGCAGCAACTTGTCCATAAGAGACACGTAAAGAACTCAAAGATATCAACTGTTTCAATTGCAAAGAACCAGGACATTATGCAAGCAATTGTCCAGAAAAGATGAAGAACAAGTTAAACAAGCCTACGAAGGATCTCAACCTTGGCCCATGAGTCAAGTGTGGAACCAAGGACACTATACAAATGTTTGCCCAAAGAAGTTCCCCAGGATCCCAAGCAAGCTAATATGTAATGTAGTTTGAATTTTTTTTAAGGGTGGTAGTTCCCTAGATGTTTTAAGCCTACTTGTAACCCTAGCTTTCTCAAATATCGGGACGAGATTTATTTTAAGGGTGGTAGCCTGTCACATCCCAAGATTTTCCAAATCTTGTAATGTGAAAAATAAATGAATAAAATAAAACTTTGTTGATTTTTAGGGTGAGAAGAAACTTTTTGAATTCCAATAGGAACCTTCAAACCTAATTTTTGAAAAAATAATCCTAAAGGGATTTATAAAGATAAACATTTAATAAAGGAAAATAAAAATATTTTAAATACTATTTTGGATCTTTTAAATAAAAAGATTTTGTTTCAAATGAGAAGGAATTTAAATAAGGATTATTTTATAAGCCCAATAAAAACTTGGCCAAGCCTTTGAAACAAAATATTTCTATTTGAGAAAAATAGTAAAAGTTTATTTAAATAAAGTAATAAGGATTTAATATCCAAGTTTTATTAATAAAGGTTTTACTATTTTTAACCATCAAAACTTATTTATTTAATTCAAATAAGTTTTCCAAGTATTTTATATTCTCAAATAAGACCTACTGATTTAGTTTTGAAAATATTTGGATTTCAAATGGAGTTTTTAAATAAATCAAATCCTATTTTGATTTAATAAACAAGGTCTATTTATTTAATTAATAATGGACCCTAAAAACAAAAATTATTATTTTATTTTGGGAATTGGTTTATGTTGTTAAACAGAACCAAATTCAATTGTAAAGTGTGATGAATGTTTGAATTAAATTGAATGTTTGATTGTTGTTTGAATTTCAAAACAGGAAATATAATCAATAAAGGAAAAAGCATTCAAAAGAAAAAATATATAGAAATGGACTCAGCCCAACTGGCCAAGCCCAACGAGCCCAGCTAGTCCAGTTTCTCTCCCCACGCGTGAAACGTTTCTACCTGAACACACACCCGCAGAGCGACCGACTGGTGGACCCCGTTCCCTTTCCTCCTCTCTTGCCGATGGACCCCCACGATCCGCGGTCATCTTCCCCACCCACGACCTGTTCTTCCCCAGACCTCGCTGCCGTTCTCTGTCAATCAATCCCCGAGTAAATTCACTTAATAGCAGCGTTGATTCCGCACGGTAACCTCGCTCACTTAAGCGCCCAGTCCTCCTCTCCATTTCCCCTCACGCGCCTCCCTCTCTTTGCCCCTAGGCTGCTTCAATTCGAGCTTGCACTCTCACTGCTCCGACCACCGTTCCCAGTCAATTCCGGCGAACCACTGCCGCCCCTCACCCTCCCAACCACACGAGATTACTCCCCAGCCTCTAGCGCATCCTCCTGTACCTCCCATTCACTCGCGGGCGCTCCAGAACGTCGGCTCCGTCTTCAACTGAGCACCGCCGCGTCAGCACCTTACTCCGGCAAGTTCCCCAGGTAGTATCCGACCGCCCCTCTCCCTCTCCTTCACGCACGCACCCTCGCCTTGATCTTGCGCATCTAATCGTGCACTTATTTTGCTTCGGGACGATCTACAGCCTCGCCCTCGACCATGACCGCGTGCAACCGTCGCCAGACTCAACTCCGGCGAGCCATTACCCTCACCTCCGTGCGCCCCTTGACCCCTCGAGGACACCTTGAGCTTCCCCAGGCTTCTACGAACACGGTAAGCACCCTCGCTAGTCTCCTTTCTTCCTGCATCGCCGGCTCCGCCGTAGGCAGACACGCCGCCACCGCTAGCCGCCGTCAGCGCTGCCCAAGTTTGGACAAACCGTTTTACACCGTTAGATTTCCATCTGGCGGACACGATAGATTCACTTAGCGAAAGGGTACGGGCTAGTCTAAGCCGCACGATCTATTCAGATCCAACGCACCAGAGAGACTGATCCGCGCGAATCGGTATCGACGAATAGAAATAGGACGCGTGTCACCAGTTCTGTTTAAAAACAAAGTTTGAATCTGATTTAGATGCAGTTTTGAAACCCTTGTAACTTTTGATCCACACGTCCAAAAATTACAAACTTTATATCAATGGAATCAGTGGAACAAGCCTTAGCCAACCATGCAATTTGTTCAGTAAAAAGTTTCTGTTAAAATGTTTGTTTTTGCAGAAACATTTGTATGCTTGTTTAGGTTATAAAAATTATTCAAAAATGTTTTTGAGGTTGAAATCTTTGCAAATTGGTTTGTGGTGAACCTACTGACCTTAAGAACCAACTTGTGGATTTAAAAATGTATTTGGTGAAGGTTAGGCTTGATTAATTGATTTAGCCTATTTCTAGCCAAATAAAAATATTGATTTTGTTATGAAAATGATTTGGAGTAAAAACTTTGGGAAAATGATTTGAATCAAACCTACTGACCCTAAACACCAAGTATTGTGAATTAATAACTTATTTGGTGAACAACATAAAGTTTTTGCTTAGCTAAAAACATTTTCCACCACATAAAATAATGATTGGATTTAAAAATGGTTTATAGATAAAAATCTTTTGCAAATGACTTTACCACTTTGTAAAATGACCACTTTGAACCTTACAAAGTTTAGAGCCTAGTAGAAATCATCTTTGCAAATAAAACTATCTTATGCATGCTTACATGCATGACTTAGTTCCTATGATTTTATGTGTGTGATGTATTGATTGAATATTGGTTGGAATGCAAGTTGATTTTGTGTTTGCTTGATTGACTTGTAGTGAAGTTAGAAAAGTGTGAAACTAGCAAGATCAAGAAGTGAACCAACATTCCCTACCAAAAAGGCAAGTTACACTATCATCTAAAGTCTTACTATTTTCATTATACTTAGTGGATTTTGAAACATGCATGAAAAGAATTTCTAAACTTATGCTATGCTAAATCCTAATAGGATACCTTATACATTCCTTAGTGAAAACAATGTAGTTGTGAAATGCTTAGCCAAGCTAAATATTTTGAGAAAGAGATACATGTTGAGATTTTTATGAAGTTGAGAAAAGACTTGTATTTCATATAATAAAACAAGGACTCAATGAACCACCTGGGTGGACAAGGATACTTTGAGTTTTGGTTAAAGTGGCAACAAAAGGAACCATGTCTATGGCAATCTCTTTGTGTTGTGCACCAAAAGAAAACCACCCAGGAAACTTAGAGATTGAACATGTTTCTCCAATTGTGGCTTTCGTGTACAACCACATGCTACTTATGGCTCTGGCTTAGTCAACTACATTGGGAAGACCCATACATTGTCTTCAGGTTACTGAAAATGAGGAACTTGGAATCCTACATGGGTACTGAAGACAAGCTAGCAATGGTGTATGGGAGGACCCTCTGGAAAGACTCGTCACATTCTCAATCTGCCAGTACTCCATCTTGGTGAGTACCTATCCAGCGGCCACTGGTGGCAACAAGATGAGATTGTGACATGTGGGTAAAGTGTACAACTTCTGCAGAAGAAAATAAAAATCTAAGTACTTAGCCGTGTCCCCGGTTATGGACAATACTGAGCAACTAAAGCTTGAAGCTATGGGAAATCTCGACATTCCAATTTCTAAAAGAAAAACTTTTAAGTGATAACAAAATACTTGCAGCACTTGGGGGTACCAAGGAGCTCAAGAGATTTTGATGAAAACTTGGACACTTGGGGGTACCAAGGAGCTCAAGAGATTTGGATAAAAACTTGAACACTTGGGGGGTACCAAGGAGCTCAAGAGATTTTGATGAAAACTTGAACACTTGGTGGATTCCAAGGAGTTCAGAAAGAGGTGACAAAAGTTCAAAACCATTTTTGAAAGATAGGATAAAATTATTGCTTTCTACAAACAAGCCTAAAACTCTACTTAGCCAAATATGCATGTAGTGATAGAACCCACTTATATTTTACATAGTAGTGAAACTTGCCAATACAATTCAAATGTATTGACCCTTGTGGCTGTAACTTGTAATGTTGCAGGTTTGATTGAAATAGTGAAGTTGATTGTTTAGGATTACAAGTCTACAACCAGCATGTTTGCCTATGGCACCTTGAAGATGAAGGACCCCATGCTTATAGTTATTCCGTTGTAATGTAATGTAATAGCCAAATGAGCTATGTAAGATGTAATAAATTATTTTTATTCCTGGTTATAAAGTTATATTATGACCCTTGTTTCTTGATATTACATCTTAACTATGGATGCTAGCTATTGATCCAGGGACTAGCATTGCAAACGCAAGGGACTCCACCTTATATTATTTAAAGGCCGGAACACTCCCTCTACAATTTTACATGTGACCAAAGTTAACTTTAAAAACATGAATAAACTTCAAATGAGATGTTTATGATTGTTTATACCAAAGTTAACTATAAAAATAGAGGTGAATCTTAAGATGTAGTGAGTTTTAGAACATCATCTAGTTTTAGGGTTTTGACAAATATGATTATGAATGATCCTTTTTAATGTAAATGAAAGATGAGTTTAATAACATGCAATTTATTTATGGGAGAATAATTAGATGATCTTATAAATTTATTAGAGTTTAGAGACATTCTTAAGAGTGGTTAAGAGATGGAGATTATTCACCATCTTATACATGAGTGCTATATAATATTTATTTAAAAGGATTTTAATTTTGAATTTAAGATTTAATAAGAGTATTTGTAAAACTCTAAGTTGGTATTTTTATAAAATAGTAGAGTTATTTTTTATACACAAAACTGAATTTTATTTATTTTTAGGAGTTTTTCTTATTATATGAATTTTTACTCAGGATTTAATGATGTTAATATTTATGTGCTTTATATTTATTTTAATTAAATAAAGTTATATTTTTATTAGATAGATCTTATTTTTATGATAATTTTAACATATTCAATGTATTTTTATGATTTTTCTATAATTTTCTATAGTTAAAAATGTTTAGAGGTTATTTGGGTAATTCATTTGTTTTATTTTTATTTTATTTCTTATCCTAATCAACTTGGGCCGTTTGTTTGGGTACATGGGTTGGCCTGGCTCATTTAGGTTGGCCTAGTTTGGGATTGGGTCCAACTATCTCACCCCTGGCTCCCTTCCTCCTCGCACCCAGGCACTCCACGCATGTCCCTGACCTCGACCCTGATTACTCTCACGCGATGCAGCGAGGCGCCGCCGCCTCCGGCTCGATTCCGGCAAGGCAGGATGCTGCAGTTGCCTCCGTTGGTTGTCGGAGCGCCGCCACCTCCTGGACGACTAGGCCATCCGATTTGAGGTCAACGGGGCTCTCTGGACCTCGCCTCCAACCTAATCTAGCGATGTAGCGTGGCGTCGCCATCGCCGGCCTGGTTGGCTCCAGCCCTGGTCTACTGCTACTGGCGGACACACTCTCCCTCTAGGTTTCTCTCTTGTTTCTCGTTTACCTCGACCATGGCCGTGCATCCTTTGTGTGCTTCTTCTATGAACCCTAACCTCGATTTATCTTACCGGCGTGGATCCTCTGTTCCCCCATATCCCCGGTTGCTGCTCGAGGAAGATCAGGACTTCCTCTTCCTCGACCCCGACACCGGCGGGAAGGTGCACATGCGCAACCCCGGTGTTCCCCTTCTCCTGATTCCTGCGGAAGGGCGCTGTCAGCGTAACCCCGGCACCTGGTGCTTCCTCTAATTCAGTGATGGTATGAGATGTTCCCTGTCTTTGTCAAGCCTACGCTCCAGGTGCTTGGCACCCTCGATGATTTTTGATTCCATGTGACCAGCCTTAGTGTTGATGGCTCTGATCCATGGTGCTTCTATGATTATTCTGTTGATGAACTATTGCTATCCAAAATCCTTGAATTTTGGGTAAGCAAATGATCCAGCGGTACTGATTTAGGTTAGTGGTTCTGGGGTTGTGAAGCTATGAGATTAGGAATATCCTGATTGTGAGCTCGAGGTTATTGATTCAGGAAATGTGCTTGAATATTGGTGGCTTGGTTCATTACTTATGTTTTTTAACAAGTAAATGGATATGGTGATATTTGGATTAAAAATGATTCCTAAGCTGTTGACTTAGGAAAATGATTGTTACTGATGGCTATAGATTTGATTAATATACTAGATGGATTTTAGCTTAACTGAAGCTTTGCTTCAGTGATGTATTTGGACAATTTATTAAAAGTAATAATTTGGAAACATAAGTATGAACTTTGTATAATATGATACTGTCAACATGATAATGGAAGATTCGAATGATTCCTGGTTATTTAAACTAGGGAAATGATTTAGAAACATCATTTGGTTACTGATAGGGAACTTGATGATTTCTATATTGGCATTTCATCTTATTCTAAACAATGGCTTCTGTTAAATGTCCTTGCTGTTGTGGTGCCTTGTTTTAGAGTGTGCACAGCAGCAGGGTCATCTATACATGAACTGTTGTGGTTGATCATTGATTCATGTACTTATAGGATCGGATTCATCCATTGTGAATATTGAGTACAAAGTGGAAATGTTATCTCTAAGGCAGATCCAATGCTGAGTAGCACTGTGATAAACACATATATTGTGCTTTTCATCTAATCTTTACCAATGATGCAGAGCTGAGGTTTAGAAGCATGTGCTAGTTTAAGATGACCTTATAATGATTCCTAGGCTACCTGACTAGGAAGATGATTTTTATATCAATCCTATTTGATTGCATATGATCTTAAAATCTATATCTTTGAGGATGTGGTGATTTATTAATTTTAGTGGCTTCCTCTATTGTGAGATCAACACTGTGGAACCCAATTGAAGGGTGCACAGTAACATACTCATAGTGAGTAGGATCTGTTGCTATGTTAATTAATCTACATGGTCAAGGATCACTAGTCCTTGATGATTGTTGTGTGCAACATGTTCCAGCCTGTGATGCAAAGGCTGAGGCCTCATTTATTTTTGTAAATAAGAATGAATACTCGAATGGTTTTCCTAGCTCAGGGATGATACTGGTGTAGCACTTCTACCCAGTCTGAGAGCCTCCAATTTCCCTACTAAAACTTATGCTCTAAAAAAATGAAATGAGCATGTGCTATTACTATTATAAGTTGGCAACCTGATATGCAGAGTAGATCAGCTCGACTTGGTGAGATTGTGGATAAGCTGCAGCTGCTCTTGATCTACTGCTATTGTTGTCTTGCCCTTGTGATGGATCTTGATTGATTCATGTCCAATCTGTTGGATATTATTCTTGTCTTGGTACAACTGTCCTTGATTTCCCCTTGTCCTAGCTCTAGGATGGCTCCTAGGAGCAACCAGGGCTAAGGTGTGATGATTTGGTGGAAGGATTTGTTGTTCTTGTTGATGAAGCTGGACAGATCAGTGATAATCTGATACTGGTTGTGGTGTTCTTGAGAGCTTGGTAGTGGTTTGAGATAGATTGGAAACTGAGGCAGTGGCTAGATGTTGTGTTGCGGCTGTGTTACCCCTTTTATGTGCATTGGCTGCTGTTGTGGTGTTGACAGCACACTAGTGCATGCTGGTGAGTGAGCAGCCTACTTGCATGTTGTGGTTTGAGGATCAGATCAAGTAAAAGCTTGATATTTCCTGATGTTTTACCTCTTTACCTTCTTATCTGGCTTTGGTGAAACTTGCCCCTAAGCCAATGATGTTGTAGTGAGGCCACTATCTGATTAAGAACAGATACTATGATTTGGCCCCTATTTAATACATACTCAATGATGAATTCAGGCTCTAGCATCTCTAGGCCAAATATGAGAGTACAATTAATAAACTAACCCCCTTATTCTTTTACTTTTGTTAGTCTGTTGTTTTTATTTTCAGAAATCAAGATCAAAGAGATAATGAGAAGATCAAGAATTAGATAGGAAAGATAGTTTAGGTTTTATCTTATTACTCTTGTTGTAGTTCCTTTTTATTCAAATGTGTAAAGATTTTGTATTATTATTGTGATGGTAATAAATGAACTATTTATTTATTAATTCTTCCTTTGTAAATAAATGTTGTATTGTTTGTTTTAAATAATATAATTTACTTATTTCCTTTTTCTTTTACAATCCAATTGTAAAGAAAATGTCATATATATTTTCTAGTAATAAGGAATTCTTTTATTTATTTCAGCCTTGTCTTTCTTTTTCTACATATTTGTTTCCTGATACTTTTATTTTATTTATTTATTTTAAAAGATCAATGTAATCCTATATCTATATATATTTATATTAATAAAGAATCCTTTTTATATCATTTCTGTAATCATTTTATTTCAAGTTATTAAATATTTCCAAATCCTATTTGTGAATTTTATAAGTTCATTTGAATTTCATATTTGAACTTCAAATACATGTTTGAACAAAATCTCCCCGAAGCAAAGAATTCTATAAAGGTCATGTCGAAATCTATCGCACTTGCTCCGAAGTTTCCTTCAGTACAAGAGAGATGCCGATCCCTTTATAGCTCTTTTAGTTTTGCGCGAAAATTCCCCGGATTTTCTTATGCATGAATGCAATGCACAAACCTGTGTCCTCTCTATTTCTAGGTGCTAATCCTGGGATGTTACATACTCTCCCCCTTAAAATAAACTTCGTCCTCGAAGTTCGCACCCTCTTACATTTCGAAAGATAAGATTCACTTCTTTAGATCCTAATGACTCTTTTAAATCCAGGATGAAGATAATTGTTGTATCTTCATTCAAGCTTTTCCTTGAATCCTCTTCTGATTTGAAATGAGCGAACTACTAATCCCATTTGATATATAGACTATTTTTGAATCTATCACTACTGCCCTGATCAGATCCTCTTGAGTGTTTTCAGATTAGGACATCTATTCAAGAAGTGTCTAAGTTTTGAGAAAGTCTCCTTAGCTTAACTCTAATATTAATATATTTATGGTATACTTAGTCCTTATGGCTTATTTTTTTAAGAATGTTTTGGCTTTCTCCTAAACCTTACTTCGGATATCAACTCTCGATACTTCATTATTCACTCTCCCCCTTGAGATTTTCTAATGGTTTTATGAGGAACAGATGGTACACCCACATACTTGGGAAATAGCGGTGCAAATTCTCTAACTCCTTAAATGCATGTATAATGTAACCTATAACATTAATAATGCGTTGACTTACCACTTGCTTTGTTGTGATTGTCGCTGTTATTGACTTCATTTATGGTTTCATACTTCCGTTTTCCTGAAGATGTACCTTTTTCACCTACACCCTCTTTTGATGATGATTTGGTGGATGTTATGTCTCTTCCCACTGATGTTCCATAATCCTCCTGATGTTCCGGACAACATGATTTCTTGTGTCCTAGGATTCCACACTTGCTACATTTCCCCTAAAATGCTCCTACATTACTTTCTCCATTTGGATTAGACTGAATATTTTGAGTAGATGGTAACCCCATTATTGGTTCTATTACTCCTGCTGTTGATCCATCAGTTAACTGTGGTTTGAAGCAGTTATTTTTCATGTGTCCTGATTCTCCACATTGGTAACATACTATCTTAGGTTTTGGACACTCCTTCAAAACGTGGCCCCGAATTCCACAGTTGTGACATATCTTCTCGAAACTTCTTTTTGAACTCAGCCCAGGTATTGACACCTCCTTCCGGGATCACGAACTTGGACTTCTCCCAAGACGTGGCTGCGGTTCCGGTCAATAGATAAGTTGCATAGCGTACCTTTTCTTCATCCTTGCATCCCACACGTTTAAGCTTACGGGATGTATCCATTAACCAATTCTCCGCCTCCATAGGTTCTTCAATCATGGAAAAACTCCAGGGTTTGGTTTCTAAGAATTCCACCAGTTTAACCCTAGGGTGTAATTCCTTGAATTGCTTCTCTTGCCTAACCTTTAATGTCTCCTGATAAAACTAGTTCTGCCTCTCTGTTTCAACCTTTCTTCCTTCTTCCATACTCCTCATATACTGAAGAACCTCCTCTTTGGTGGTTAAATATAGCTTTTGATTTGATCCTTCCTTCAGAATGGCCTGATTATCCTCCTTTTGTTGTATCACCAACATCTCATGATCCTTCATCTTCCCAATATTAAAATGATAATTCGCCTCTCCCTCACGCGAACCCGTTTTCCCTTCTAGACCTGTACATAAAGTAAGGACTCCATGAAACATCATGCATATGCCCATAAAGTTCAAACTTCATGCACATACCTAGTCACACAATAAAATCCAATAAAATCGAACAAATCCAAATATTACCTCTAGCAAACATACATCAAAATACTGTGGAAACAGTACTTCGAGTAAAACACCTCTTGTACATAGGCTTTGATGTTATACACTACAATTTTTTATACATATAGTGTATGGACTTCTATAGTTATATACCTATTTGTACGGCTCATAATGTTCTTTGTATCTGAAATTACACCATCTGCCCATTTGCAAAGGGATAACTGTCAACACCCGGATTTTTAATCCCAGATGCATGTTATGCCATACATCGCAATCCCAGGATTACCATTTTTGCGAGACATAACAGAATTGGATACCATAGTACATCATCCATTACAAACCATACATAAGGTCTTACACAAATAAGGATCTCATGATCCAGTTCTTAATACAACTTCAAGCAGCGGAATACGTAATAATAAGGTAGCGTAGGCGAAGCTCAATCTTCGGGGTCACAGGCAATGCTGACGATGGGAGATGATCCTAGTTGTCATAACCTTCCTGGGGTCCATCCTCTAGGTACTCCTCTTCATAGTCTGGCCACGGGAATAGCCAGGGACAAAGCCATGAGTACTCTTTAAGTACTCGCAAACTAATACTAACAAGTTAAAGGGGGTTTTTGTAGTAGGACATTAAGCTCTAGGGTTGTTTTGCAAAAGCCAGATTTACCTCTACTAAGTTCATAAGCTAGTCACAATGTTATAACTCCTAAGTGGGGACTTGTATCTCGTGCCACAACTCTGTTGTGGTCAAGTCAAAGTCTCAAGTCATTTTGAAAACATCTGACAGGGGAACAATATGGCCACTCTAACTGTCCATAACCACGGACGCGGCTATTCGAATAGTTTGACACTCTGCAGAGATTGTACACTTTCACCACACCATTCGATACATCCGTCAGGAACAAATCCTGAAATCACCATACTTAGTATGCGGATAATCAATCCTAACCTTTCAATTACACGCCCTAGTATCAGCACCTCTCCTGTGAGTTTGGCCTCCCAACCATGACCAACTGTCATCTTGGGTACTGCACAGGTGGACAATCTTCACAAGGTAGCCTCAGCTCAGACCTTGGCCGTGAGGGAACCAATACTAAGGTATATAAGTTTCCAGTCAAGCCCTACCCAATCTTCGGGTATTGTGGTTGTACGGTAAAATTGGAATGGTATCGCATCCAGACAACCATCAGTTTTATAAAGGGCTAAGGCTCATGCCTCAACATTTTTATCACCAAAATCATCTGGTGTTCGGAAACACATGTCAAAACATCTCAGTAGAATGATCCATCATTCTAAGGTTTTCATAACCATTTTCACCAAGTATTCCCATCTAAAGTTGATCAAGTTTTATGCTTAGCACTAGCATCTACAAGTGGGGGGTAAGTACTAATGAGGGGTGATACACAAGTGGGGTTCTAACTAAGTTCAAATATTATGCCTTAGGATGACATCAAGATTATCTAGCTTAGGCCAAATTTTATGCTCTTTATGCAACCTTCAGTTATCTCTCTAGTATCTACAAGTCACTTAAGTAAACTCTAAAAGAAAGCTTTGATAAGGAAATAAAGTAGAAAGCTTGCAGATAAAACTAGGATTGGGTATCAAGTGGGTATGATCTTATATGCTTAAGGCATATAGTTAGCATGGTAACCAGCAAGTATTGGCTTGCACAATATCAGCTTGCCTTCTGCAGAGCAGTGGTTGAAGTTCTCTTCGGCTTCTTCTTCGTAATATCCCCCTTCTTCCTCGTATCCCCCTTCCTCCTCGTATCCTTGGTCGGTACTAGCGTCTATAAATAAATACGAGGTACACAATCACCAAAAAATACTTAACTACTTGCAATCATCACACAAAAGGGTCCTATAGATGATCTAGCATCATCACTAACATTACCAGATTAAAGCTTGGTTTAACTCTTTTTATTTTTAGAAAAGTAATTTCTACTCATTGAAAAACTACTTAAGATTTAATATTCTCCAAACCAAACATGGGATCATGTTGACACATGTCATCACCACAATATTTGGTCCATGGGAATGTGATTTAAAGTGGTGTCACAATTTAATAAGGTTTAACCCTTTTATTTTAATTAAATAAAGTGACTAGAAATGCCTATGTGGCATTCTTTTATTTCTTGAACATTATTTCTGTAAGTAAACCCATATATTTTTATATAATCTGAAAGGTAGGGTTAAATGTGATTTTTGAGAGTTGGAATCAACTCAAAAGCTATCATGGTTTAAATTTGAAAAATATTTGAATGCAGAAAAGCTTCTGCCTTGTTATTTTTACCAAGGATGATCTACAGATCTAAATTACTTGAATCCAATGGGCTTGGATTTAGCATTTCCAGACTTTCTAACAAAATTGGTTTCATTCAATTTGGTTCACTGAATCGATCTGGGTTGATTTTTGAAACTAGGTACAGAAGTGTGTTTGGATGAAAATGGAAAAATCCAAATTCAAACAAATGGGCTTGAAGCGACGTCTTGGGCTAACAAGCGCTTACGCTGGCTGGTTAAGTTGTCGCCCCACGCGGTGGAGACAGGGGGATGCTGCGATGCAGGGGCAATGTGAGCCGTGGGATCTTGTTCTAATCTAACGGCTGAGGGTCATCGTCGACGTTGGGCAGCGCCGGCGAGACAGAAACCTAACGTGGCAGGTGGGGGTTGTCGGGGGCTCACCGGGTTCAGGCGAGGGTCGGCGAGGCAGGCGAACGACGAAGTCGACGACGGTGAACCTCCTGGTACCGGCAGCTTCTCCTGGGGCGGCTCCAATCGCTGGCCCCCTTCTTCTCCAGCAGCGGCGGGCTCCGGTGAAATTCCGGCGAAGCGCTGCTCGCCTTGCTTCAGGACTGAGGCGGGGTGGTTCTGGGTGAGAGGGGAGTGAGGTGGTGTGCTCAATTCGGCTAGGGGTGGCCTCTATTTATAGTCTCGACGACGAGACCGGACGGGATGGGCAGGCGACGGTGGCGACATGGCTACGGGCTGCTAGAGGCATGGTTGGCGGTGGCGATCGCTTGGTGGTCTCCTGGCGATGCTCTACGGCTTTAATGCGCGAGTAGGGGCGGTGGCAAACGGTCTGGAACATGCGATGCTCTGCGTGGCAGAGGCAGCGTCTTCGACGACGAGCGGTGGCTGTGAGGCATGGGGCGGCGAACGGGGATGTCTGGCGGTCTCCTGGGTCGGTGGTGATCACGTATGCATGCGGCGAGGGCGACACACGGTCTGTGGGCGTGTGTCGAGGGTGGCGCTCTGGCGCATGCTCGGCATGGTTGACAGAGGCACGGGCGCGGCGTTCCTGGGTGCTCTGGTCGATGTCTTCGAGGCAGGGCTGGTCGAGAGGGGCGGTGAGGCATAGGTGATCTCCCAGACAAGGTTGGCACGGCTAGTTTCTCTTCTAGCTTGCTGTCTACACTGGGGTGGCACGGGTGGCTTCGGCTGTTCACCATTGATGATCTTGCCAAGCTTATAGTGGGGCTAGTGCTTGGTTTAGTTTGCTAGATGATCTACTGAGGTTGCTGTGAGCTAGAGAGGGAACAAGTTAGGCTCCAATCACTGCTCACAATAGTGTTTAGATTTTATTTGATTTGAATCAGCAAGGTGTTTGATGAAATGGCCGCAAGAACTCAAGTTTTGAATTTTGAAAATATTTTGGTGGGTGTGCTAGGTTGGTGCTGGTGAGTCTGCAGATGCTTGGGTTTTGAAAGTTGAGCTTGTTTGAGTGTTTTTTGAAAAAGTGGGATCTTCCCATATGATATAGATTCAATTTTGAATTGTTATTTAAACTATGCATTCAAATGTTTTTGTATGACCGCAAGGTGGGACTTGATACTTTGTTAGGAGTACTATCAAGGGGTGCAAAGATCAAAACAAGTTTCTATTATGTTCTGAAAGTTTGGGACAACCAAAGTAGGCATGGGAGTTAAATTGGTCAAAATGACCATTCACTCATTTTGGTTTGTTTTGATTTATTTGTCTTTGTGAAAAGTGTGGGGATTGTTTAGATGATGTTTATTTCACCTAAGAACCCTTTTACAAGCAAAGAAACACACCAACAAGGCAATTCAAAAGAATTCAAATTGGAATGCATACACACATGCATGCCTTCATATTATTATTTAGAAAAGTTTTTGTTAACCCTAATTTTGATGATTAGAGTTTGATGATCCAAGTTTAGTATTTTGGGGATGTTACAAACCTTCCCACCTTAAACAAAATCTCGTCCCGAGATTTTAAAAAGGACGAAAAAGATTACCTAGGATTTGAAGAGATCGGGAAACTCCGTCCTGATGTGATCTTCGCGCTCCCAGGTAGCTTCCTCTTCAGTGTGGTTGCTCCACTGAATCTTGAGAAACTTGATGCTTCGGGTTCGGGTAGTTCTGAAGGCTTCTTCCAAAATACGGATGGGTACTTCAGGATAGGTCAGGTCATCGTTGATATCTATGGTCTCGTGATCGATATTCTTGAACACTTCAGTCTTCTCTGGAACTTTGAGGCACTTGCGAAGTAATGAGATATGGAACACATTGTGCATGGCTGACATTTCTTCGGGTAGTTCCAATTGATACGACACCTCTCCTCGACGGTTCAGAATCTTGAAGGGTCCGATATATCTGGGGGCTAACTTTCCTTTGAGTTGGAAACGTTGTATTCCCTTCAATGGCGACACCTTCATATATACAAAATCTCCTATGTTGAAGGCGAGGTCTCGACGTCTCTTGTCGGTGTAACTCTTCTGTCTGGACTAGGCTGTCTTTAGGTGCTCACGAATCTTGTGAACCTTCTCTTCTGCTTCTCGTAGGACGTCTGGTCCGAAAATCTGAATCTCTCCTACTTCCGACCAGTTCAAAGGGGTGCGACACTTCCTTCCGTACATGAATTCAAATGGGGCCATTTGCAAACTGGCTTGATAACTGTTGTTGTATGAAAATTCTGCAAACAGCAGACAGTCTTCCCACTTAGATCCATATTATAACACACATGCTCTCAACATGTCTTTGAGTATTTGATTTACTCGCTCCGTTTGTCCATCAGTCTGAGGGTGATACGCGGTGCTGAAATCTAGGCGGGTTCCTAAACCTTCTTGGACTTTCTTCCAGAATCTTGAGATAAACTGAGTTCCTCGATCTGATACGATGTTCTTGGGGACTCCATGCAAACTAACGATTCTAGCGATGTATAACTCCGCTAGCTTCGAACTCTGATATGTGGTCTTGACGGGTAAGAAATGGGTGACCTTGGACAATCTGTCCACTATGACCCAGATAGAGTTATTTCCCCTACTAGAAGTAGGCAATCCGGTGATAAAGTCCATTCCAACGGAATCCCATTTCCATTCCGGAATCTGCAAGGGTTGCAACAATCCAGCGGGTCTTTGGTGTCCTGCCTTGACTCGCTGACATATATCACACTTGGCGATATAGCTTCCGATTTCTCTCTTCATATTATGCCACCAAAATTGCTCCTTCAAGTCTTGATACATCTTAGTTCCTCCGGGGTGGATAGAATAAAGGGTATCATGAGCTTCCTTCAAAATAACCTCTTTCAACTCGGAATCTGCTGGTACACAAAGGCGTCCTTTGTACCACAGAACTCCTTCTTCGTCTTCGGTGAATCTGGGTACTTTGCATGTACCGATACGACGCTTGATTCCGTCGATACTAGCATTTCCTTTTTGCGCCTCTTTGATCTGACTGATCAAAGTGGGTTGAAGTTCTATGCTAGCCAAAAATCCTTCACTCACTAATTCTATTCGAAAATCTTCCATCTCTTTGTGCAAGCTTGGTTGCTCCTTCAAAATCATGGAGTTTAAGCGGCACGGCAATCTGCTAAGGGCATCTGCTACCACATTGGCTTTACCAGGGTGATAGTGAATGTCCAGGTCGTAATCCTTGATTAGCTCAATCCATCTTCTCTGTCTCATATTCAGCTCCTTCTGAGTGAATATATACTTCAGGCTCTTGTGATCCGAATAAATCTCACAACGGTTTCCCATGAGGTAATGCCTCCATGTCTTCAGGGCTAGAACTACGGCTGTGAGTTCAAGGTCATGGGTTGGGTAACTTTGCTCATGTTGTTTCAATTGTCGGGATAGATAAGATATAACTTTTCCTTCTTGCATTAGCACTCATCCGAGACCGATCTTGGATGCATCACGATACACATCGAAGGGCTTCGTGATATCCGGCATAATTAAGATTGGGGCTGAAATCAATCTCCTCTTGAGTTCTTGAAAACTTGCTTCACATTTGTCGGTCCATTAAAACTACTTGTCCTTCTTCAGCAATTGGGTCATGGGTCTAGCGATACTAGAGAATCCTTCTACGAACTTGCGGTAATATCCCGCCAATCCGAGAAAAGCACGAACTTGGGTTTGAGTGGTTGGGGCTTGCCAATCTTCGACATCTTTCACTTTTGCAGGGTCAACGGTAATTCCTCCGGCGGATACAATGTGACCGGGGAATCCTACCTCCTGTAACCATAATTCACATTTGCTAAACTGGGCATACACTTGGTCCTTAGGTGTAGCTCATGTTCTTCTTCCGATTTGGAATAAATCAGAATGTCATCGATGAAAACAACGACAAACTTATCCAGGAAGTCCATAAAAATATTATTCATGAGATTCATGAAATAAGCGGGGGCATTGGTTAATCCAAAAGACATAACAATATACTCGTATAATCCATAACGGGTGGTAAAGGCAGTCTTGGGAATATCCTCTGCGCGAATCTTGAATTGATGATAGCCAGTTCTAAGATCAATCTTAGAAAACACTTTGGCACCGGTCAACTGATCAAACAAATCTTCTATCTTGGGCATTGGGTACTTGTTCTTGATAGTGACATCATTCAACTTCTGATAATCCGTACACAAACGGTTTCCTCCATCCTTCTTGTCCACAAATAGGACAGGTGATCTCCAAGGTGACGCACTTGGTTGAATCAATCCAATTTCCAACATGGCATCCAGTTGCTTCTTCAGTTCTGCTAGCTTAGACGGGTTCATACTATATGGTCTCTGGGCTATGGGTCTTGTTCCGGGGATTAATTCAATGATAAACTCGATATCCCGATCTGGGGGCATACCGGGCAAAACATCTGGAAATACATCGGGGTATTCACAGACTATCTGGACTTGGTCAATGGTAGGTTGGGCTATACTCTTGTTGCACTTGAATTGACGAGGTAAGGTTTCAGATATATGCTCGACTGATATTTCGGTGGTACTGGTCATGGTTATGGCTTTCTTGGCACTGTCAATCAATCCTTTATGTTTGGACATCCAATCCATTCCTAGTACTACTTCCAAACCTTTAGTTCCGAGTACTATCAGATTAGCATAAAAATCTATGCCATGGATTCGAATGGGGACGACTTTGCAAATTTACCTAGCCTTGGTGGTGGATCCAGGAATTTGTACAATCATGACATGCTTCAGTTTGGTTGGTTGAATTTTACTAGTGCATGCAAATTCTTCGGTGACAAATGAGTGTGATGCACCAGAATCAAACAACACTCGAGCAAGTACTGAATTAACAGAAAACATACCCAGCACGACGTCTGGCGCTTCCTGAGCTTCTTCAGCATGCATGAGAAAAAGACGGCCGTTGCGGTTGAGTGAATTCCCTGGGGCAAACCTTCTTTCGGGCTGAACACGACGCTGCTGCTGGGCTGGGGCATTTGCATTGGGGGCTGCGGCACTCTTCTTGTTGGGGCATTCATTGGAGTAGTGACCCTTATTTACACAGTCATAACAAGTTACCTGCGACTTGTCCTTGGCTGCAACAGGCACAACATTACTTCCAGTCCTCGGGGTAGTGTTGGTGTTGGTGTTGGCGGTAGCATTGTTGTTGTTGAACTTGGGTGGGAAACGGTTGAAATTGCTAGAGTTGTCGGGGTTGTTGTGATTTCCTCCGGGCCTAGGGTTTCCATGGTTGGGATAGGTTGGACGGTTCATCGGGGGTCTGTTGGTTCTCGGGGCAAATCCTGGAGATGGGTTAGGGCGATACTTTGGGGTCTGATGGGTTCCTAGATGATGCATCATGCGACGCTTGCGGTTCTCATTGGCTTGGTTGATCTTACCTTCCATATGGATAGCAGAGTCGACAACGGCTTCAATATCAGCAAAGGGGATATTAACTAACACAGTCTGCATCTCATCATGCAAACCATTCAGGAATCTCTCTTTCTTCTTGGCTTCCGTGTCGATCTCATCTGGGGAATCCTAGCTAATGACAAGAATTTTTCACGGTATTCCACTACGGTCATCCTTCCTTGCTTCAGTTCTCTGAACTCGTCTCTCATTCTCTTGATCAAACCCGGTGGCACATGGGTTGTGCTGAACTTGACCTTGAATTCATCCCAGGTCATCATCTGTCCTCCGGTCATTGCATGAACACTGTTCCACCATGCTCTGGCATCTCCGGCTAGATAGTGGGTGGCAAACAGAACTTTCTCGTTGGCCTCCACTCCGGCAACTTCCAGGTTATTTTCCATGGTTTGCAAACAATCGTCGGCATCTAGGGGCTCTTCTGACTTAGTGAAAACAGGTGGGTTGGTATTCTAGAAATTTTTGAGCTTAGATCCATGGTTGTCCTGATTTCCTTGGCCTTGGTTGTTGTGGGCTAGCTAGGCTATCTGTTGCAGGGTGGCTAGGTTGGCTTGACGTTCCGCTCTTTCGGCTTTGCGGTCCGAAACCAACATTTGCAGGATCTGCAACATCGGGTCCGGGGATGAACCACTTCCTCCGCGTGGCATCTGAAGATTGAGATAGATCATGAGAAAAGAGGGAAATTTCTAAGGTTCTGGGACTTTGAAAAGTTTTTAAAGTTTGACTCAGATTTCCTAGCAACTTGCTTTTCATTCATTCATTCATAGCACACGATACAAACACACACCACAATAAAGGAAAACAGATGGTTTTAAGAACCATTCTAGAATCTACGATACAGTGGGACCGAATACTACTCACTACGCTAGTGCTCAAGTGCTACTACTCCTCGGAGTCTGTGTATTCGTCATCCTCATCATCATCATCATCGTCATTGATGAAGGAGAAGTCCTCCTCATCGATGAAGAAGTCCATAGCCTGATCCTCTAGAAAATCATCATCATCACTGAGATAGGAGTAAGGGTCTCCACGAAGATCCTCCCCGGCATTCTCCCTTTCTTCCAACTACTTGTCTCTCTCATGGATGGTCTCCTCCAAAGACGAGATACGATGACGAAGAAGGGCAATGATGCGCTCCTTCTTGTCGAGCTGACGGCGGCGAGACTTACGATCCTTCGCTAGCATGGCGATGGTCTGATCCTTTGTCTTGATGATGGAGGACTTGTGGTTGGAGTAGTCATGGCAATTGTCCAATTCCTGCTGACGATCGTGCATCATGAAGCTGAGGTAGTCCAATTGAGTCTTTAGCTCGGGGTGGTATGGGGCTTCCAGTGGTTGTCCATTAGCATCACGCCTTGGGCAAAACTCAAAGCGGGTTCCTTTGATCTGATTGATACTTTGCCCACACAGACGGGCAAGACTTTCCTGCATGGCCCTGGCCAGTCCATCGAGCCAGTTGTTCTCTCTTAAGGTAAACTGAATTCCCTCAGCGGTGGGAGGTTCAATCTTTCCTCGGAGGCTTGCAACAATTAGCCACTGCAGATCTTCTCCTCCTTGATCATTGAGCTGAGCTCCAAAGAACTAGGGGTGCGAACGCTCCAGAAGTTCCGAAAGCTGGTCCAGACCCCTCTCAAAGATAAGGTCTCCTCCATTCCCCAACTAATAAAACTTGTTGTACTTCACGTCCATCTATAAGAATATAGGATGAGTAAGTTAGTAGAGTGATCAATTATGTCAAATTTTATGTATTTTGCAAGAGTTTTTGAGGAACATGAATTTTCATAAAAGAATCAATGTGGTAAGAATGGGAATAAGTTTTTGTAAATATTTGCTTCCTTTGGTTTTGAAACTAAGTTTTTGATTCTAACATCCAGTCTAACTAGGGTCTCCTATGGTCAGGATGGCTCTGATACCAACTTGTCAACACCCGGATTTTTAATCCCAGATGCCTGTTATGCCATACATCGCAATCCCAGGATTACCATTTTTGCGAGACATAACAGGATTGGATACGATAGTACATCATCCATTACAAACCATACATAAAGTCTTACACAAATAAGGATCTCATGATCCAGTTCTTAATACAACTTCAAGCAACGGGATACGTAATAATAAGGTAGCGTAGGCGAAGCTCAATCTTCAGGGTCACAGGCAATGCTGACGATGGGAGATGATCCTAGTTGTTGTAACCTTCCTGGGTTCCATCCTCCAGGTACTCCTCTTCATAGTCTGGCCACGGGAATAGCCAGGGACAAAGCCATGAGTACTCTTTAAGTACTCGCAAACTAATACGAACAAGTTAAAGGGGGTTTTTGTAGTAGGACACTAAGCCCTAGGGTTGTTTTGCAAAAGCCAGATTTACCTCTACTAAGTTCAGAAGCTAGTCACAATGTTATAACTCCTAAGTGGGAACTTGTATCTCCTGCCACAACTCTGTTGTGGTCAAGTCAAAGTCTCAAGTCATTTTGAAAACATCTGACAGGGGAAGACTATGGCCACTCTAACTGTCTGTAACCGCGGACGCGGCTATTCGAATAGTTTGACACTCTGCAGAGATTGTACACTTTCACCACAACATTCAATACATCCGTCAGGAACAAATCCTGAAATCACAATACTTAGTATGCGGATAATCAATCCTAACCTTTCAATTACACGCCTTAGTATAAGCACCTCTCCTGTGAGTCTGGCCTCCCAACCATGACCAACTGTCATCTTGGGGACTGCACAGGTGGACAATCTTCACAAGGTAGCCTCAGCTCAGACCTTGGCCGTGAGGGAACCAATACTAAGGTATATAAGTTTCCAGTCAAGCCCTACCCAATCTTCGGGTATTGTGGTTGTACGGTAAAATTGGAATGGTATCGCATCCAGACAACCATCAGTTTTATAAAGGGCTAAGCCTCATGCCTCAACATTTTCATCACCAAAATCATCTGGTGTTCGGAAACACATGTCAAAACATCTCAGTAGAATGATCCATCATTCTAAGGTTTTCATAACCATTTTCACCAAGTATTCCCATCTAAAGTTGATCAAGTTTTATGCTTAGCACTAGCATCTACAAGTGGGGGGTAAGTACTAATGAGGGGTGATACACAAGTGGGGTTCTAACTAAGTTCAATATTATGCCTTAGGATGACATCAAGATTATCTAGCTTAGGCCAAATTTTATGCTCTTTATGCAACCTTCAGTTATCTCTCTAGTATCTACAAGTCACTTAAGTAAACTCTAAAAGAAAGCTTTGATAAGGAAATAAAGTAGAAAGCTTGCAGATAAAACTAGGATTGGGTATCAAGTGGGTATGATCTTATATGCTTAAGGCATATAGTTAGCATGGTAACCAGCAAGTATTGGCTTGCACAGTATCAGCTTGCCTTGTGCAGAGCAGTGGTTGAAGTTCTCTTCGGCTTCTTCTTCATAGTATCCCCCTTCCTCCTCGTATCCTTGGTCGGTACTAGCGTCTATAAATAAATACGAGGTACACAATCACCAAACAATACTTAACTACTTGCAATCATCACACAAAAGGGTCCTATAGATGATCTAGCATCATCACTAACATTACCAGATTAAAGCTTGGTTTAACTCTTTTTATTTTTAGAAAAGTAATTTCTACTCATTGAAAAACTACTTAAGATTTAATATTCTCCAAACCAAACATGGGATCATGTTGACACATGTCATCACCACAATATTTGGTCCATGGGAATGTGATTTAAAGTGGTGTCACAATTTAATAAGGTTTAACCCTTTTATTTTAATTAAATAAAGTGACTAGAAATGCCTATGTGGCATTCTTTTATTTCTTGAACATTATTTCTGTAAGTAAACCCATATATTTTTATATAATATGAAAGGTAGGTTAAATGTGATTTTTGAGAGTTGGAATCAACTCAAAAGCTATCATGGTTTAAATTTGAAAAATGTTTGAATGTAGAAAAGCTTCTGCCTTGTTATTTTTACCAAGGATGATCTACAGATCTAAATTACTTGAATCCAACGGGATTGGATTGAGCATTTCCAGACCTTTCTAACAAAATTGGTTTATTCAATTTGGTTCACTGAATCGATCTGGGTTGATTTTTGAAACTAGGTATAGAAGTGTGTTTGGATGAAAATGGAAAAATACAAATTCAAACAAATGGGCTGCGCGGGAAACGATACTGGACCGGCATGCGAAGCACAGCACATAGGTGATATCCTAGACAAGGTTGGCACGGCTAGTTTCTCTCCTAGCTTGCTATCTACACTGGGGTGGCATGGGTGGCTTCGGTTGTTCACCATTGATGATCTTGCCAAGCTTACAGTGGGGCTAGTGCTTGGTTTAGTTTGCTAGATGATCTACTGAGGTTGCTGTGAGCTAGAGAGGGAACAAATTAGGCTCGAATCACTGCTCACAATAGTGTTTAGATTTTATTTGATTTGAATCAGCAAGGTTTTTGATGAAATGGCCGCAAGAACTCAAGTTTTGAATTTTGAAAAGATTTTTGGTGGGTGTGCTAGGTTGGTGCTGGTGAGTCTACAGATGCTTGGGTTTTGAAAGTTGAGCTTGTTTGAGTGGTTTTTGAAAAAGTGGGATCTTCGCATATGATATAGATTCAATTTTGAATTGTTATTTAAACTATTCATTCAAATGTTTTTGGATGATCACAAGGTGGGCCTTGATACTTTGTTAGGAGTACTATCAAGGGGTGCAAAGATCCAACCAAGTTTCTGTTAAGTTCTGAAAGTTTGGGACAACCAAAGTAGGCATGGGAGTTAAATTGGTCAAAATGACCATTCACTCATTTTGGTTTGTTTTGATCTATTTGTCTTTGGGAAAAGTGTGGGGATTGTTTAGATGATGTTTATTTCACCTAAGAATCCTTTTACAAGCAAAGAAACACACCAACAAGGCAATTCAAAAGAATTTAAATTGGAATGCATACACATATGCATGCCTTCATATTTTTATTTAGAAAAGTTTTTGTTAACCCTAATTTTGATGATTAGAGTTTGATGATCCAAGTTTAGTATTTTTGGGATGTTACAGTAACTTTTGGTAAAATTTGATCCAACTCTAGTGGTAGTTGGTTAATTCGCTCTATAACGGGTCATAACCTAATTATACCTTGGAGTTATACTAAACATCATCCTCACATTTCTACCCTTGACTTATAATTTTAACTACTCTAAGCATATTTATTATAACAACCAATAATTCTCAAGTTTTAACTAGTTTCATAACCTATATAGGTCTACTTGTACTACAAGAGTACTGCCTTGTCATTCATGCCACTATGGATTTGGCATATTACATGGGGTTAGATAAGCATAACCCTATTTGTTACTCTCTATAAGATTCTATTCTTTATATAATAGCTTTTAATTAAACAAAACATTAGTTACTTCCCCTACAATAACATGTTGTTTAAGGTTTTGGGGCGTACTTCCCTGGTATTTACCACTGGTATAAAGATAATAACAAAGTTTTACTTCATTTCATGGCTTCTCTTAGTAAGATAGCACCATGATTAACTACTCCCTTATGAGGGACTCTGACTTGGGGATATATTATTCTAGTTTAGTTACAGTATAGAATAGTCTAGTAGAAGATATATTGCCTACTTACGAAATACTGGTTAGGTACTTCCTACTACACATAGTAGATAGGTAACCGTTTTATCAGGAAAATAACCCAAAAATTCCACTAAGGTGTGACAAGGTTATTCTCAAGTGAATATTCATCATTTGTATAAGGAAATATGGTGTAGATAAGATGGCTTCCTATAGTCACTATCCAACCTACAGGTTCTACCCATTTACTAGGTTTCCAACCTAAGGTCAAAGCATATGCTCTGATACGAACTGCGGTGACCCAGCATACCACTACATGATGTAGTACACTATAGTCGTTGACATATCAACAATGGAACACTATTCCATCTACATTATATCCCTCAGAGTGGTACAACAGAAACATCGCGGGTCCAAGACAACACTTTATATTACATATAACATATTACAAAAGATCTAGAGAACTTCCTCGAACAGTGAGGAATATTATACAGAAAGAACCAGAAAGATCCATTCGGAGTTTACCTTAAGAGTACTACTTATAAGTATATATATATAAGGCATGAAAGCGCTATTGTACTACTGTTCTATAGAAGTAGGTATTAGATTCTAGGAGTTTTATTTGTATTCTACGCTTCATCTTGTCTTTGATAGCTTTCGGTAAGGTCTTCGACTCCGTTGATCTCCCTCGGATATCTTAAACTCTTCAAGTAACTTATTTCCTGGAAATGCCATTGGTTTCTCCGAGATCTAGCAAGGGTTAAGAAGATACGTTGAGTACGAGCGTACTCAGCAAGTTCACTAAAGAGAAGTGTTTGATGCACTATCTACAGCCACATACCATAGGTCGTAGGCAATGCAAGTTTTCGAAAACATTTCTTCAAAGGTTGCTTTTATTCTGAAAAGCTATGTCCATCAGCCTTCACGGGTTTACCAGAACTTTCATGGAGTTTCTTTCCCGCGGCATTCGTAGATCCTTCCTAGAACAGGGAGTAACAAGTTACAGTTCTTACACTCTGCAGAGGTGCGTTGCTTTACCCATGAGAGATCTTAGCTTTGTTGCACATCCGAGTTATAGGCTCGTTCACACTTCCTTGGTGTGAGGCCCAGACTAAGATCCAAGCCAATTATTGTCCTTCTCCGCGACCCCGCATACCCGACGGATTGCACATCAGGCCTAGGATAAAACTTGTTTCCATTATCAGCCTAAGGTGTACAACCCTCATAGATACCAGAAGTCGTGGGACGTTGAGGGATCCCACCCATAACCTGCTAATCCTCTACAAGAGGAGTTGCAACAACGGCCCGGTCATCCGTTGGCATGTGAGAGAGAGCCGATCCAGCTGACTTCTCTGTCCCATTCCAAATCTCATGGTTAACGCGTAATATACGGTGCAAGAATCACTGGCGACATTGGTTGTTAAGTCCTAGATAATATGTTCCTTTACCACCGGAACTTCCATAAAAGGTTTTTACCTCATGTTAAATAACCTATAATCATATTATTATGAAAATAGTGTGTTCTGACCTTTTTCAAATGCAGGTGATGACAACACTGGATTTGCAAAATACTTTACAGAAAATAATCAAAGGGCATGAGCAAGTGTGAACTTGCCTTTTGTGATTGCAAGATTATGTACTCACGGTCTTCGAGATGATATAAGATCCAATATCTGAAATCAGCATCATTGGTCCAGTAAGGACTAATGTTTAAAGAAGCAAGATGCTATTATGCATAAGTAATTCTATGCAATTTTGTAATTCCCAGAGTGAAACCCTCAGCATTATAAATAAATTGATCTTAGGTATCTTCTTTAAGATTAGGTTTATCTTTAAGTTTAGTTCATAAGAAATTACATTGATAAGGAACTTAGGTGTTAACAATCCAAAATATACAAGTACGAATATAGTAATGTGATTATGATTAATTGTTATCTGGTGACTAGGATAAGAAGTCCTTGGATTGAGTTCTTAAGAACTGAAGGAACTATTATAGACTTGTTTGTGTGAAGTGGCAAAAAGAATAACATTTGAAGAAACTAGTGTTCAGTTAAAGTTAATCAGTCTTGAGGGTTATTAGATTTTACATTAGGGTTTGTGATGGTTATGAATGATGTTAAGTTATTATCTTTTAATTGATTTTACAAGTGACCAAAGTTAACTTTAAAAACATGAATAAACTTCAAATCAGATGTTTATGATTGTTTACACCAAAGTTAACTATAAAAATAGAGGTGAATCTTAAGATGTAGTGAGTTTTAGAACATCATCTAGTTTTAGGGTTTTGACAAATATGATTATGAATGATCCTTTTTAATGTAAATGAAAGATGAGTTTAATAACATGCAATTTATTAATGGGAGCATAATTAGATGATCTTATAAATTTATTAGAGTTTAGAGTCATTTTTAAGACTGGTTAAGAGATGGAGATTATTCACCATCTTATACATGAGTGATATATAATATTTATTTAAAAGGAGATTAATTTTGAATTTAAGATTTAATAAGAGTATTTAAAAGTTAATAGTTATACTTAAGTTTTATTATGAATTATGATTATGGAATTAGACTTAATAATTAAATTTAAAGGATTTAGTGTTTTTACTAAGAAATGTGATTATTTCTTTCTTAGTAAATAATTTTAGGGAATTAACAAAGTGGTTATTTTATTTTAGTAAAATAAGTAAATGAGTTTTATTATCTAATGTTATTTAAATGTTTTTGAATAACATATATCGTATTTTTCTAGAAAAATATATTTATTTAAGATCTTAAAATGAATTTTATTTATTTTTAAGTATTACCTTTATTTTTATAAAATTCTTCAAAGAATTAAGTGTCTTTAAATATTTTCTTTATATTTTATTTGTAAAACTCTAAGTTGGTATTTTTATAAAATAGTAGAGTTATTTTTTATACACAAAAATGAATTTTATTTATTTTTAGGAGTTTTTCTTATTATATGAATTTTTACTCAGGATTTAATGATGTTAATATTTATGTGCTTTATATTTATTTTAAATAAATAAAGTTATATTTTTATTAGATAGATCTTATTTTATGATAATTTTAACATATTCAATGTATTTTTATGATTTTTCTATAATTTTCTATAGTTAAAAATGTTTAGAGGTTATTTTGGGTAATTCATTTGTTTTATTTTTATTTTATTTCTTATCCTAATCAACTTGGGCCGTTTGTTTGGGTACATGGGCTGGCCTGGCTCATTTAGGTTGGCCCAGTTTGGGATTGGGTCCAACTATCTCACCCCTGGCTCCCTTCCTCCTTGCATCCAAGCACTCCACGCACATCCCTGACCTCGACCCCGATTCCTCTCACACGATGCAGCGAGGCGCCGTCGCCTCCGGCTCGATTTCGGCAAGGCAGGATGCTGCGGTTGCCTCCGTTGGTTGTCGGAGCGCCACCACCTCCTGGACGACTAGGCCATCCGATTTGATTGGTCAACGGGGCTCTCTAGACCTCGCCTCCAACCCTAATCTGGCGATGTAGCGTGGCGTCGCCATCGCTGGCCTGGTTGGCTCCGGCCCTGGTCTACTGCTGCTGGCGAACACACGCTCCCTCCAGGTTTCTCTCTTATTTCTCGTTTACCTTGACCATGGCCGTGCATCCTTTGTGTGCTTCTGCTATGAACCCTAACCTCGATTTATCTTACCGGCGTGGATCCTCTGTTCCCCCATATCCCCGGTTGCTGCTCGAGGAAGATCAGGACTTACTCTTCCTCGACCCCGACACCGGCGGGAAGGTGCGCATGCGCAACCCCGGTGTTCCCCTTCTCCTGATTCCTGCTGAAGGGCGCTATCAGCGTAACCCCAGCACTCGGTGCTTCCTCTAATTCAGTGATGGTATGATATGTTCCCTGTCTTCGTCAAGCCTACGCTCCAGGTGCTTGGCACCCTCAGTGAGTTTTGATTCCATATGACCAGCCTTAGTGCTGATGGCTCTGATCATGGTGCTTCTATGATTATTCTGTTGATGAACTATTGCTATCCAAAATCCTTGAATTTTGGGTAAGCAAATGATCCAGCGGTACTGATTTAGGTTAGTGGTTCTGGGGTTGTGAAGCTATGAGATTAGGAATATCCTAATTGTGAGCTCGAGGTTATTGATTCAGGAAATGTGCTTGAATATTGGTGGCTTGGTTCATTACTTATGTTTTTTAATAAGTAAATGGATATGGTGATATTTGGATTAAAAATGATTCCTAAGATGTTGACTTAGGAAAATGATTGTTACTGGTGGCTATAACTTTGATTAATATACTGGATGGATTTTAGCTTAACTGAAGCTTTGCTTCAGTGATGTATTTGGACAATTTATTAAAAGTAATAATTTGGAAACATAAATATGAACTGTGTATAATATGATACTGTCAACATGATAATGGAAGATTCGAATGATTCCTGGTTATTTAAACTAGAGAAATGATTTAGAAACATCATTTGGTTGCTGATAGGGAACTTGATGATTTCTATATTGGCATTTCATCTTATTCTAAACAATGGCTTCTGTTAAATGTCCTTACTGTTGTGGTGCCTTGTTTTAGAGTGTGCACAGCAGCAGGGTCATCTATACATGAACTGTTGTGGTTGATCATTGATTGATGTACTTACAGGATCTGGTTCATCTATTGTGAGTATTGAGTACAAAGTGGAAATGTTATCTCTAAGACAGATCCAATGCTGAGTAACACTATGATAAACACATATATTGTGCTTGTCATCTAATCTTAACCAATGATGTAGAGCTGAGGTTTAGAAGCATGTGCTAGTTTAAGATGACCTTATAATGATTACTAGGCTACCTAACTAGGAAGATGATTTTTATATCAATCCTATTTGATTGCATATGATCTTAAAATCTGTCTCTTTGAGGATGTGGTGATTTATTAATTTTAGTGGCTTCCTCTTCTGTGAGATCAACACTGTGGAACCCAATTAAAGGGTGCACAGTAACATACTCATAGTGAGTAGGATATGTTGCTATGTTCATTAATCTACATGGTCAAGGATCACTAGCCCTTGATGATTGTTGTGTGCAACATGTTCCAGCCTATGATGCAAAGGTTGAGGCCTCATTTATTTTTGTAAATAAGAATGAATACTCGAATGGTTTTCCTAGCTCAGGGATGATACTGGTGTAGCACTTCTACCTAGTCTGAGAGCCTCCAATTTTCCCTACTAAAACTTATGCTCTAAAAAATGAAATGAGCATGTGATATTACTATAATAAGTTGGCAACCTGATATGTAGAGTAGATCAGCTCGACTTGGTGAGATTGTGGATAAGCTGCAGCTTATCTTGATATACTGTTGTTGTTGTCTTTCCCTTGTGATGGATCTTGATTGATTCATGTCCAATCTGTTGGATATTATTCTTGTCTTGGTACAACTGTCCTTGATTTCCCCTTGTCCTAGCTCTAGGATGGCTCCTAGGAGCAACCAGGGCTAAGGTGTGATGATTTGGTGGAAGGATTTGTTGTTATTGTTGATGAAGCTGGACAGATCGGTGATAATCTGATACTGGTTGTGGTGTTCTTAGGAGCTTGGTAGTGGTTTGAGATAGATTAGAAACTGAGGCAGTGGCTAGATGTTGTGTTGCGGCTGTGTTACCCCTTTTATGTGCATTGGCTGCTGTTGTGGTGTTGACAGCACACTAGTGCATGCTGGTGAGTGAGCAGCCTACTTGCATGTTGTGGTTTGAGGATCAGATCAAGTAAAAGCTTGATATTTCCTGATGTTTTACCTCTTTACCTTCTTATCTGGCTTTGGTGAAACTTGCCCCTAAGCCAATGATGTTGTAGTGAGGCCACTATCTGATTAAGAACAGATACTATGATTTGGCCCCTATTTAATACATACTCAATGATGAATTCAGGCTCTAGCATCTCTAGGCCAAATATGAGAGTACAATTAATAAACTAACCCCCTTATTCTTTTACTTTTGTTAGTCTGTTGTTTTTATTTTCAGAAATCAAGATCAAAGAGATAATGAGAAGATCAAGAATTAGATAGGAAAGATAGTTTAGGTTTTATCTTATTACTCTTGTTGTAGTTCCTTTTTATTCAAATGTGTAAAGATTTTGTATTATTATTGTGATGGTAATAAATGAACTATTTATTTATTAATTCTTCCTTTGTAAATAAATGTTGTATTATTTGTTTTAAATAATATAATTTACTTATTTCCTTTTTCTTTTACAATCCAATTGTAAAGACAATGTCATATATATTTTCTAGTAATAAGGAATTCTTTTATTTATTTCAGCATTGTCTTTCTTTTTCTACATATTTGTTTCCTGATACTTTTCTTTTATTTATTTATTGTAAAAGATCAATGTAATCCTATATGTATATATATTTATATTAATAAAGAGTCCTTTTTATATCATTTCTATAATTATTTTATTTCAAGTTATTAAATATTTCCAAATCCTATTTGTGAATTTTATAAAGGTCAAATACATGTTTGAACAAAATCTATCGCACTTGTTTGAACAAAATCCTATTTCCAAATCCTATTTGAAATTCAAATACATGTTTGAACAAAATCTCCCCGAAGCAAAGAATTCTATAAAGGTCATGTCGAAATCTATCGCACTTGCTCTGAAGTTTCCTTCAGTACAAGAGAGATGCCGATCCCTTTATAGCTCTTTTAGTTTTGCGCGAAAATTCCCCGGATTTTCTTATGCATGAATGCAATGCACAAACCTGTGTCCTCTCTATTTCTAGGTGCTAATCCTGGGATGTTACATGAGGTCTCCTGTGAAACCGCTGATACGTTATAAACGTATCTATAATTTTTTATGCTTCATGCTTGTTTTGTGCCAACTATCTTATGTTTTGTATACGCTTTGAGGTATTTTTATACACATTTAGGACTAACCTATTGAAATGATGCCACAGTGCCAGTTGTCTGTTTTCTGCTGTTTTTGTGTCAACACCTGGATTTTTAATCCCAGATGCCTGTTATGCCATACATCGCAATCCCAGGATTACCATTTTTGCGAGACATAATAGAATTGGATACCACAGTACATCATCCATTACAAACCATACATAAGGTCTTACACAAATAAGGATCTCATGATCCAGTTCTTAATACAACTCAAGCAGCGGAATACATAATAATAACGGTAGCGTAGGCGAAGCTCCATCTTCGGGGTCACAGGCAATGCTGACGATGGGAGATGATCCTAGTTGTCGTAACCTTCCTGGGGTCCATCCTCCAGGTACTCCTCTTCATAGGTCTGGCCACGGGAATAGCCAGGGACAAAGCCATGAGTACTCTTTCAGTACTCGCAAACTAATACTAACAAGTGAAGGGGTTTTTTGTAATATGACACTAAGGTCTAGGGTTGTTTTGCAAAATCCAGATTTATCTCTACTAGTTCAGAAGCAAGAGAAGCTAGTCACAATTTTATAACTCCTAAGTGGGATCTTGTAACTCATGTCACAACTCTATTGTGGTCAAGTCAAAGTCTCAATTCATTTCACAAGTCATTTTGAAAACATCTGACGGGGGAACAGTATGGCCACTCCAACTGTCCATAATCATGACGCCTATTCGAATAGTTTAACACTCTGCAAAGATTGTACACTTTCACCACAACATTCGATACATCCGTCAGGAACAAATCCTGAATTCTCCATACTCAGTATGTGGATAATCAATCCTAACCTTTTGATTACACGCCCTAGTATAAGCACCTCCCCTGTGAGTTTGGCCTCCCAACCATGACCAACTGTCATCTTGGGTACTGCACAGGTGGACAATCTTCACAAGGTAGTCTCAGCTCAGACCTTGGCCGTGAGGGAACTAATACTAAGGTATATAAGTTTCCAGTCAAGCCCTACCCAATTTTCGGGTATTGTGGTTGTACGATAAAATTGGAATGGTATCGCATCCAGATAACCATCAGTTTTATAAAAGGGGCTAAGGCTCATGCCTCAACATTTTCATCACCAAAATCATCTGGTGTTCGGAAACACATGTCAAAACATCTCAGTAGAATGATCCATCATTCTAAGGTTTTCATAACCAATTTCACCAAGTATTCCCATCTAAAGTTGATCAAGTTTTATGCTTAGAACTAGCATCTACAAGTGGGGGTGAGTACTAATGAGGGGCGGTAAACTAGTGGAGTTTCAACTATGTACAACCTTATATCTTAGGATGATATCAAGGTTTCTAACTTAGGCCAAACTTTATGCTCTTTATGCAACCTTCAAATATATCTTTCTAGGATCTATAAATCACTTAAGTCAACTCTAAGTTAAAGCCTTGATAAAGAAATAAAGTAGAAGCTTGCAAATAAAACTAGGATTGGGTTATCAAGTGGGTATGATCATATATGCTTAAGGCATATAGTTGGCATGGTAACAAGCAAGTATTAGCTTGCACAATTGCAAGTATAAGCTTGCACATTCAACTAGTAGTATTAGGCTTGCTAGTATGGGCTTGCACAATATTAGTATAAGCTTACCTTGTGCAGAGCAGTGGTTGAAGTTCTCCTCAGCTTCTTGTTCGTAGAATCCTCCTTCCTCCTCGTATCCTTGGTCGGTACTAGCGTCTATAAATAAATACGATGTACACAATCACCAAACAATACTTAACTACTCGCAATCATCACACAAAAGGGTCCTATAGATGATCTAGCATCATCACTAACATTACAAGATTAAGGCTTGGTTTAATTCCTTTTATTTTTAGAAAAGTAATTTCTACTCATTGAAAAACTACTTAAGATTTACTATTCTCCATACCAAACATGGGATCATGTTGACACATGTCATCACCACATATTTTAGTCCATGGGAATGTGA
The DNA here is from genome assembly GCA_023614405.1 of Avena insularis. Lineage (NCBI taxonomy): Eukaryota > Viridiplantae > Streptophyta > Magnoliopsida > Poales > Poaceae > Avena > Avena insularis. Next base: position 367,068,859 of record CM042693.1, on the reverse strand, counting down.
TTTAAAGTGGTGTCACAATTTAATAAGGTTTTACCCTTTTATTTTAATTAATTAAAGTGGCTAGAAATGCCTATGTGGCATTCTTTTATTACTTGAACATTATTTATGTAAGTAAACCTATATATTTTTATATATTCTGAAAGGTATGGTTAAATGTGATTTTTGAGAGTTGGAATAAACTCAAAAGCTATTATGGTTTTAATTTGAAAAATGTTTGAATGCAGAAAAGCTTCTGCCTTGTTATTTTTACCAAAGATGATCTACAGATCCAAATGACTTGAATCCAACGGTCTTGGATTCAGCATTCCTAGACCTTTATAACAAAATTGGTTTCAATCAATTTGGTTCACTGAATCGACCTGGGTTCATTTTTAAAACTAGGTACATAAGTGTGTTTGAAATAAAATGGAAAAGGTTAAATTCAAATAAGCTGGTTGCAGAAGCGATCTTTGGGCCTTTGCTTAGCGCTTCCGCGGGCTGTTTAAGTGGTTGTCCCCACGCGTCAGTGAGACAGGGGGTGTGAAACGGTATGGGGCGATGTGGTGTGTTCGATCTGGTTCTAATCCAACGGCTGAGGGTCATCGTCGACGTTGGGCAACGCCGCAGAGACAGAAACCTAGCGCGGCCAGTAGGGGTCGTTGGGGGCTCACCGGGTTCAGGCGAGGGTCGGTGAGGCGGGCGAACGACGATGTCGACAACGGCGAACCTCCTGGTACTGGCAGCTTCTCCTGGGGCGGCTCCAATCGCTGGCTCCCTTCTTCTCCAGCAGCGGCGGGCACCGGTGAAATTCCGGCGCTGCGCTGCTCGCCTTGCTCCGGGAACAGGGTGGAATGATCAGTGAGGAGAGGGGAGTGAGATGGTGTGCTCAATTCGGCTGGGGGTGGCCTCTATTTATAGTGGCGAGAGGGGACCGACGGGGCGCACGGTGAGCTCGTCGTGGTCGACGGTACAGACGGCTATCGGCATGGCGGCGGTAGAAGGCGGTGCGGTGCTCCTGGCGGCTCGGCGACACGATGGCGGGCGTGGGGCGGTGCGGTTTGGTCGAACGCGACGGTGCTCTGTTGTCCGACGAAAATTTAATGGCGCCTGTAGCGTGGTAGCATGGCCGCGAGCGTGTCTGCGGGGTTGCTGGGACGGTTGTGATCACGTATGCACGCGGCGAGGGCGACGCGCGGTCTGTGGGCGTCGGTCGAGCATGGCGCACGGTGCGCGCTCTCGGCATGGTTGCTGGCGAGCTTGGCATGGTTCGTGCGTGTGGTCCAATGGCTGGCAGGGTTCGAGCGCTGGATAGGGAGTGGCGGTGGGGTGTTGGCTTGCTCCCAGACATGCTGGATAGGCTTGTTTCTCCTCCTAGCTTGCTGTCCACATGGGGGTGACAAGGGTGCATTCGTCCTGATCACCATTGATGACAATGGCTAGCTTACAGTGATGCTAAGGGTGTGCAATTGAGCTACATGATCTACTAAAACCTAGTTGTAACCAGAGAGGGAACAAGTTAGGCTTCAATCACTGCTCACAATAGTGTTTGGATTTTGTTTGATTTGTGTCTGCCAAGTGTTTGATGAAATGGCCGCAAGAACTCAAGTTTTGAATTTTGAAAAGATTTTTGGTGGGTGTGCTAGGTTGGTGCTGGTGAGTCTACAGATGCTTGGGTTTTGAAAGTTGAGCTTGTTTTAGTGGTTTTTGAAAAAGTGGGATCTTCCCATATGATAAAGATTCAATTTTGAATTGTCATTTAAACTATGCATTTGAAAGTTTCTGGATGATCACAAAGTGGGCCTTGATACTTTGTTATGATTACAATCAAGGGGTGCAAAGATCCAGAAAAGTTTCTGTTAGGTTCTGAAAGTTTGAGACAGCCAAAGTAGGCATGGGAGTTAAATTGGTCAAAATGACCATTCCCTTATTTTATTTGTTTTGATTTACTTGTCTTTGGGAAATGTGTGGGAAATGTTTAGATGATGTTTATTTCACCTAAGCATCCATTTACAAGCAATGGAACACACAAACAAGGTGGTTAAAAAGAATTCAAAATGAAATGCATACTCACATGCATGCTTCCATAATTTTATTTAGAAAAGTTTTTGTTAACCCTAATTTTGATGATTAGAGTTTGATGATCCAAGTTTAGTATTTTTGGGATGTTACAAACCTTCCCCCCTTAAACAAAATCTCGTCCCGAGATTTGAAAAAGGACGAAAAAGATTACCTAGAATTTGAAGAGATCGGGAAACTCCGTCCTGATGTGATCTTCGCGCTCCTAGGTAGCTTCCTCTTCTGTGTGGTTGCTCCACTGAATCTTGAGAAACTTGATGCTTCGGGTGCGGGTAGTTCTGAAAGATTCTTCCAAAATACGGATGGGTACTTCGGGATAGGTTAGGTCATCGTTGATCTCTATGGTCTGGTGATCGATATTCTTGAACACTTCCGTCTTCTCTGGAACTTCGAGACACTTGCGAAGTAACGAGATATGGAACACATTGTGCACTGCTGACATCTCTTCGGATAGTTCCAGTTGATACGATACTTCTCTGTGACGGTTCAAAATCTTGAAAGGTCCGATATATCTGGGGGCCAACTTTCCTTTGAGTTGGAAACGCTGCATTCCCTTCAATGGCGACACTTTCAGATAAACAAAATCTCCTATGTTGAAGGCGAGGTCACTACATCTCTTGTCGGTGTAACTCTTCTGTCTAGATTGGGCGGTCTTGAGGTGCTCACGAATCTTGTGAACCTTCTCTTCTGCTTCTCGTAGGATGTCGGGTCCGAAAATCTGACTCTCTCCTACTTCCGACCAGTTCAAAGGGGTGCGACACTTCCTTACGTACATGAATTCAAATGGGGCCATTTGCAAACTGGCTTGATAACTGTTATTGTATGAAAATTCTGCAAGCGGTCTTCCACTTGGATCCATATTCTAACACACATGCTCTCAGCATATCTTCGAGTATTTGATTTACTTGCTCCGTTTGTCCATCTGTCTGAGGGTGATACGCGGTACTGAAATCTAGGCGGGTTCCTAAACCTTCTTGGACTTTTTTCTAGAATCTCGAGGTAAACTGAGTTCCTTGATCCGATACGATGTTCTTGGGGACTCCATGCAAACTAACTATTCTAGCGATGTACAACTCCGCTAGCTTCGAACTCTGATATGTGGTACTGACGGGCAAGAAATGGGCGACTTTGGACAATCGGTCCACTATGACCCAGATAGAGTCATTTCCCCTACTAGAAGTAGGCAGTCCGGTGATAAAATCCATTCCAACGGAATCCCATTTCCATTCCGGAATCTGCAATGGTTGCAACAATCCAGCGGGTCTTTGATGTCCTGCCTTGACTCGCTGACATATATCACACTTGGCGATATAGCTTCTGATTTCTCTCTTCATCTTATGCCACCAAAATTGCTCTTTCAAATCTGGATACATCTTAGTTCCTCCGGGGTGGATAGAATAAAGAGTATCATGAGCCTCCTTCAAAATAACTTCTTTCAACTCAGAATCTGCTAGTACACAAAGGCGTCCTTTGTACCACAGAACTCCTTCTTCGTCTTCGGTGAATCCGGGTACCTTGCCTGTACCTATACGACGCTTGATTCCGTCGATACTAGCATTTCCCTTCTGCGCCTCTTTGATCTAACTGATCAAAGTGGGCTGGAGTTCTATGCTAGCCAAAAATCCTTCACTTACTAATTCTATTCGAAAATCTTCCATCTCTTTGTGCAAGCTTGGTTGCTCCTTCAAGATCATGGATTTCAAGCGGCACGGTAATCTGCTAAGGGCATCTGCTACCACATTGGCTTTACCAGGGTGATAGTGAATGTCCATATTGTAATCCTTGATTATCTCAATCCATCTTCTCTGCCTCATATTCAGCTCCTTCTGAGTGAATATATACTTCAGGCTCTTGTGATCCGAATAAATCTCACAACGGTTTCCCATGAGGTAATGCCTCCATGTCTTCAGGGCTAGAACTACGGCTGCGAGTTCGAGGTCATGGGTTGGGTAATTTTGCTCATGTTGCTTCAGTTGTCGAGATAGATAGGATATAACTTTGCCTTCTTGCATTAGCACACATCCGAGACCGATCTTGGATGCGTCACAATACACATCGAAGGGCTTCGTGATATCCGGCATGATCAAGATTGGGGCTGAAATCAATCTCCTCTTGATTTCTTGAAAACTCGCTTCACATTTGTCTGTCCATTCAAACTTCTTGCCCTTCTTCAGCAATTGGGTCATGGGTCTGGCGATACTCGAGAATCCTTCTACGAACATGCGGTAATATCCCGCCAATCCGAGAAAACCACGGACTTGGGTTTGAGTGGTTGGGGCTTGCCAATCTTCTACATCTTTCACTTTGGCAGGGTCAACGGCAATTCGTCCGGCTGATATAATGTGACCGAGGAATCCTACTTCCTGTAACCATAATTCACATTTGCTAAACTTGGCATACAACTGATGCTCTCTAAGGGTTCCAAGAATGGTCCTTAGGTGTAGCTCATGTTCTTCTTCTGATTTGGAGTAAATCAGAATGTCGTCGATGAAAACAACGACAAACTTATCCAGGAAGTCCATAAAAATATTATTCATGAGATTCATGAAATAAGCGGGGGCATTGGTTATCCAAAAGACATGACTGTATACTCGTATAATCCATATCTAGTGGTAAAGGCAGTCTTTGGAATATCCTCTGCACGAATTTTGAGTTGATGATAGCCAGTCCTAAGATCAATCTTAGAAAACACTTTGGCACCGGTCAACTGATCAAACAAATCTTCTATCTTGGGCAAGGGGTACTTGTTCTTGATGGTGACATCATTCAACTTTCGATAATCCGTACACAGACGGTTACCTCCATCCTTCTTGTCCACAAACAAGACAGGTGATCTCCATGGTGACGCACTTGGTTGAATCAATCCAATTTCAAGCATGGCATCCAGTTGCTTCTTCAGTTCTGCTAGCTCCGACGGGTTCATACTATAGGGTCTCTGGGCTATGGGTCCAGTTCCGTGGATTAGTTCGAGGATAAACTTGATATCCCGATCTGGGGGCATACCAGGCAAAATATCTGGAAATACATCGGGGTATTCACAGACTATTCGGACTTGGTCAATGGTAGGTTGGGATATACTCTTGTTGCATTTGAATTGGCGAGGTAAGGTTTCAGATATATGCTCGACTGATATTCCGGACGTACTAGTCATGGTTATGGCTTTCTTGGCACAGTCAATCAATCCTTTATGTTTGGACATCCAATCCATTCCTAGTACTACTTCCAGACCTTTAGTTCCGAGTACTATTAGATTAGCATAAAAATCTATGCCATGGATTCGGATAGGGACGGCTTTGCAAATTTGCCTAGCCTTGGTGGTTGATCCGGGAATTTGAACAATCATCACATGCTTCAATTTGGTTGGTTGAATTTTACTAGTGCATGCAAATTCTTCGGTGACAAATGAATGCGATGCACCAGAATCAAACAACACTCCTGCAAGTACTGAATAAACAGAAAACATACCCAGCATGACGTCTGGCGCTTCCTGAGCTTCTTCAGCATGCATGAGAAAAAGACGGTCATTGCGGTTGAGCGAATTCCTTGGGGCAAATCTTCTTCTTGGCTGAACACGACGCTGCTGTTGAGCTGGGGCGTTGGTATTGGGAGCTGCGGCATTCTTCTTGTTGGGGCACTCGTTGGAGTAGTGACCCTTATTTCCACAGTCATAACAAGTCACTTGCGACTTGTCCTTTGCTGCTACAGGCACAACATTGCTTCCAGTCCTCGGGGCGGTGTTGGTGTTGGTGGCAGCATTGTTGTTATTAAACTTGGGTGGGGCATGATTGAAATTGCTAGAGTTGTCGGGGTTGTTGTGATTTCCTCCGGGCCTAGGGTTTCCACGGTTGGGATAGGTTGGACGGTTCATCGGGGGTCTGGTTCTGGGGCAACCGGAGATGGGTTAGGGCAATACTTTGGGGTCTGATGGGGTTCTGGCTGATGCATCATGCGACGCCTGCGGTTCTCATTGGCTTGGTTGATCTTTCCTTCCATCTGGATGGCAGAGTCGACAAGGGCTTCAATATCAGCAAAGGGGATATTGACTAACACTGTCTGCATCTCATCATGCAGACCATTCAGGAATCTTTCTTTCTTCTTGGCTTCGGTGTCAATATCATCCGGGGCATACCTAGCTAATGACAAAAATTTGTCACGGTATTCCACTACAGTCATCCTTCCTTGCTTCAGCTCTCTGAAACTCGTCTCTCATCCTCTTGATCAAACCCGGTGGCACATGGGTTCTGCTGAACTTGACCTTGAATTCCTCCCAGGTAATCATGTGGCCTCCGGTCATTGCGCGAACACTATTCCACCATGCCCTGGCATCTCTGGCTAGATAGTGGGTGGCAAATGTAACTTTCGTTGGCTTCCACTCCAGCGACTTCTAGGTTATTTTCCATGGTTTGCAGCCAGTCATCGGCGTCTAGGGGTTCTTCTGACTTAGTGAAAACAGGTGGGTTGGTATTCTGGAAGTTCTTGAGATTAGATCCATGGTTGTCCTGATTTCCATGGCCTTGGTTGTTGTGGGCTAGCTGAGCTATCTGTTGCAGGGTGGCTAGGTTGGCTTGACGTTCCGCTCTTTCAGCTTCACGGTCAGAAGTCAACATTTGCAGGATCTCCAACATCAGGTCCAGGGATGAACCACTTCCTCCGCGTGGCATCTGAAGATTGAGATAGATCATGAGAAAAGAGGGAAATTTCTAAGGTTCTAGGATTTTGAGAAGTTTTTAAAGTTTGACTCAGATTTTTCTAGCAACTTGCTTTTCATAAATTCACTCATAGCACACGATACAACACACACCACAACAAAGAAAGACAGATGGTTTTAAGAACCATTCTAAAAACTATGATACAGTGGGACCGAATACTACTCACTACGCTAGTGCTCAAGTGCTACTACTCCTCGGAATCGGTGGCTTCGCCATCTTCATCATCATCGATGAAGGCGAAATCGTCCTCATCGGTGAAGAAGTCCATAGCCTGATCCTCCAGAAAATCATCATCATCGCTGAGATAGGAGTAGGGGTCTCCACGAAGATCCTCTCCCGCATTCTCCCTTTCCTCCAAATGCATGTCTCTCTCGTGGATGGTCTCCTCCAAAGATGAGATGCGGTGGCGAAGACGGGCAATGATGCACTCTTTCTTGTCGAGCTGATGGCGGCGAGACTTACGATCCTTTGCTAGCATGGCGATGGTTTGATCCTTCGTCTTGATGATGGCAGACTTGTGGTTGGAGTAGTCACGGCAGTTATCCAACTCCTGCTGACGATCGTACATCATGAAGCTAAGGTGGTCCAATTGAGTCTTCAGCTCAGGGTGGTATGGGGCTTCCAGTGGTTGTCCGTTGGCATCATGCCTTGGGCAAAACTCAAAGCAGGTTCCCTTGATCTGGTTGATGCTCTGCCCACACAGACGGGAGAGAGCTTCCTGCATGGCCCTGGCAAGTCCATCGAGCCAGTTGTTCTCTCTTAAGGTAAACTGAATTCCATCAGCAGTGGGGGGTTCAATCTTTCCTCGGAGACTTGCAACAATTAGCCACTGAAGATCTTCTCCTCCTTGATCATTGAGCTGAGCTCCGAAGAACTCAAAAGTGACGCCCGAAGTTCCGAAAGCTGGTCCAAATCCCTCTCAAAGATAAGGTCTCCTCCATTCCCCAATTGGTAAAACTTGTTGTACTTCACGTCCATCTATAAGAATATAGGATAAGTAAGTTAATAGAGTGATCAAGTGTGTCAAAATTTTATGTATTTGGCAAGAGTTCTTGAGGAACATGAATTTTCATGAAAGAATCAAAGGGATAAGAATGAGAATAAGTTTTTGTAAATATTTGCTTCCTTTGGTTTTGAAACTAAGTTTTTGATTCAAACGTCCAGTCTAACTAGGGTCTCCTATGGTCAGGATCGCTCTGATACCAACTTGTCAACACCCGGATTTTTAATCCCAGATGCCTGTTATGCCATACATCGCAATCCCAGGATTACCATTTTTGCGAGACATAACAGAATTGGATACCACAGTACATCATCCATTACAAACCATACATAAGGTCTTACACAAATAAGGATCTCATGATCCAGTTCTTAATACAACTCAAGAAGCGGAATACGTAATAATAACGGTAGCGTAGGCGAAGCTCCATCTTCGGGGTCACAGGCAATGCTGACGATGGGAGATGATCCTAGTTGTCATAACCTTCCTGGGGTCCATCCTCCAGGTACTCCTCTTCATCGGTCTGGCCACGGGAATAGCCAGGGACAAAGCCATGAGTACTCTATAAGTACTCGCAAACTAATACTAACAAGTGAAGGGTTTTTTTGTAATAGGACACTAAGCTCTAGGGTTGTTTTGCAAAAGCCAGATTTATCTCTACTAGTTCAGAAGCAAGAGAAGCTAATCACAATTTTATAACTCCTAAGTGGGATCTTGTAACTCATGTCACAACTCTGTTGTGGTCAAGTCAAAGTCTCAATTCATTTCACAAGTCATTTTGAAAACACCTGACGGGGGAACAGTATGGCCACTCCAACTGTCCATAAACGCGGACGCGGATATTCGAATAGTTTGACACTCTGCAGAGATTGTACACTTTCACCACAACATTCGATACATCCGTCAGGAACAAATCTTGAATTCTCCATACTCAGTATGCGGATAATCAATCCTAACCTTTCGATTAGACACCCTAGTATAAGCACCTCTCCTATGAGTTTGGCCTCCCAGCCATGACCAACTGTCATCTTGGGTACTGCACAGGTGGACAATCTTCACAAGGTAGCCTCAGCTCAGACCTGGCCGTGAGGGAACTAATACTAAGGTATATAAGTTTCCAGTCAAGCCCTACCCAATCTTCGGGTATTGTGGTTGTACGATAAAATTGGAATGGTATCGCATCCAGACAACCATCAGTTTTATAAAAGGGGCTAAGGCTCATGCCTCAACATTTTCATCACCAAAATCATCTGGTGTTCGGAAACACATGTCAAAACATCTCAGTAGAATGATCCATCATTCTAAGGTTTTCATAACCAATTTCACCAAGTATTCCCATCTAAAGTTGATCAAGTTTTATGCTTAGCACTAGCATCTACAAGTGGGGGTGAGTACTAATGAGGGGTGGTAAACTAGTGGAGTTTCAACTATGTATAACCTTATATCTTAGGATGATATCAAGGTTTCTAACTTAGGCCAAATTTTATGCTCTTTATGCAACCTTCAAATACATCTTTCTAGGATCTATAAGTCACTTAAGTCAACTCTAAGTTAAAGCCTTGATAAAGAAATAAAGTAGAAGCTTGCAAATAAAACTAGGATTGGGTTATCAAGTGGGTATGATCATATATGCTTAAGGCATATAGTTGGCATGGTAACAAGCAAGTATTAGCTTGCACAATTGCAAGTATAAGCTTGCACATTCAACTAGTAGTATTAGGCTTGCTAGTATGGGCTTGCACAATATTAGTATAATCTTGCCTTGTGCAGAGCAGTGGTTGAAGTTCTCCTCGGCTTCTTCTTTGTAGAATTCTCCTTCCTCCTCGTATCCTTGGTCGGTACTAGCGTCTATAAATAAATACGATGTACACAATCACCAAACAATACTTAACTACTTGCAATCATCACACAAAAGGGTCCTATAGATGATCTAGCATCATCACTAACATTACAAGATTAAGGCTTGGTTTAATTCCTTTTATTTTTAGAAAAGTAATTTCTACTCATTGAAAAACTACTTAAGATTTACTATTCTCCAAACCAAACATGGGATCATATTGACACATGTCATCACCACATATTTTAGTCCATGGGAATGTGATTTAAAGCGGTGTCACAATTTAATAAGGTTTTACCCTTTTATTTTAATTAATTAAAGTGGCTAGAAATGCCTATGTGGCATTCTTTATTACTTGAACATTATTTATGTAAGTAAACCTATATATTTTTATATATTCTGAAAGGTATGGTTAAATATGATTTTTGAGAGTTGGAATAAACTCAAAAGCTATTATGGTTTTAATTTGAAAAATGTTTGAATGCAGAAAAGCTTTTGCCTTGTTATTTTTACCAAAGATGATCTACAGATCCAAATGACTTGAATCCAACGGTCTTGGATTCAGCATTCCTAGACCTTTATAACAAAATTGGTTTCATTCAATTTGGTTCACTGAATTGACCTGGGTTGATTTTTAAAACTGGGTACATAAGTGTGTTTCAAATAAAATGGAAAAGGTTAAATTCAAATAACTGGGTTGCGCGGGAAGCGATACTGGGCCGGCCTGCTAAGCGCAGCACTTCCGCGGGCTGTTTAAGTGGTTATCCCCACGCGTCAGTGAGACAAGGGGGTGCGAAACGGTATGGGGCGATGTGGTGCGTTCGATCTGGTTCTGATCCAACGGCTGAGGGTCATCGTCGATGTTGGGCAACGCCGGCGAGACAGAAACCTAGCGCGGCCAGTGGGGGTCGTTGGGGGCTCACCGGGGTTCTGGCGAGGGTCGGCAAGGCGGGCGAATGACGATGTCGACGACGGTGAACCTCCTGGTACCGGCAGCTTCTCCTGGGGCGGCTCCAATCGCTGGCTCCCTTCTTCTCCATCAGCGGCGGGCTCCGGTGAAATTCCGGCGCTGCGCTGCACGCCTTGCTCCGGGAACGGGGTGGAATGATCAGTAAGGAGAGGGGAGTGAGATGGTGTGCTCAATTCGGCTTGGGGTGGCCTCTATTTATAGTGGCGAGAGGGGACCGACAAGGCGCACGGTGAGCTTGTCGTGGTCGACGGTACAGACGGCTATCGACATGGGCGACAGTAGGGGGCGGTGCGGTGCTCCCTGGCGAAGCTCAATGACACGGTGGCGAGACATGGGGCGGTGGGGTTTGGTCGGAACGCGACGGTGCTCTGCGCTGTCCGACGGAAAATTTAATGGCGACAACAGGCGGTCATGGCGGCGAACGAGCGTGTCACGGGGTTGCTGGACGGTGGTGATCACGTATGCACGCAAGGTGGCGATGGTCTGTGGGCGTGGTCGAGCGTGGCGCGTGGTCTCGGCATGGTTGTCTCGGCATGGTTCGTGTGTGGTCCAAAGGTCGCGTGGTTCGGTGCCACCGACAAAGTGGCATAGTAAGCCCTGCCGGCGAGCGTATGGTTCAGGTGTGTGTGGTGGGTGGTGTGGTTCGAAAGAATGATTGTGCTAGGCTTGTTTCTCCTCCTAGCTTGCTGTCCACATGGGGGTGACAAGGGTGCATTCGACCTGCTCACCATTGATGACAATGGCTAGCTTACAGTGATGCTAAGGGTGTGCAATTGAGTTAGATGATCTACTAAAACCTAGTTGTAACCAAAGAGGGAACAAGTTAGGCTTCAATCATTGCTCACAATAGTGTTTGGATTTTGTTTGATTTGTGTCTGCCAAGTGTTTGATGAAATGGCCGCAAGAACTCAAGTTTTGAATTTTGAAAAGATTTTTGGTGGATGTGCTAGGTTGGTGCTGGTGAGTCTGCAGATGCTTGGGTTTTGAAAGTTGAGCTTGTTTGAGTGGTTTTTGAAAAAGTGGGATCTTCCCATATGATAAAGATTCAATTTTGAATTGTCATTTAAACTATGCATTTGAAAGTTTCTGGATGATCACAAAGTGGGCCTTGATACTTTGTTATGATTACAATCAAGGGGTGCAAAGATCCAGAAAAGTTTCTGTTAGGTTCTGAAAGTTTGAGACAGCCAAAGTAGGCATGGGAGTTAAATTGGTCAAAATGACCATTCCCTTATTTTATTTGTTTTGATTTACTTGTCTTTGGGAAATGTGTGGGAAATGTTTAGATGATGTTTATTTCACCTAAGCATCCATTTACAAGCAATGGAACACACAAACAAGGTGGTTAAAAAGAATTCAAAATGAAATGCATACTCACATGCATGCTTCCATAATTTTATTTAGAAAAGTTTTTGTTAATCCTAATTTTGATGATTAGAGTTTGATGATCCAAGTTTAGTATTTTTGGGATGTTACATTTTGGTTTCAGATAAGCTAATAAATAAATATTCTCGGAATTGGACAAGACAAAAGCCAAAGTTACTATTTTTCCGGAACAATACAAAAACACGAAGCAGAGATGGAGTAGGACACCAGGGTGGGCACACACTAGGGTGGCGTGGGTCCACCTAGGCTGCGCCACCAGGTATGTGGCCCTCCTGGCTGCATCACCCCCTCGCATCTTCGCCTATAAGAAGCCTCCGATGCAAAAACCCTAAATCATCCATCATACATCCACGAAAACCTCCGCAACACCGCCGCCACCGAAGGGGAGATTCGAGGTACAGAAGTCTCTGTTCCGGCACCCTGTCGGGACGGGGAAGTGCCCCCGGAGCCATCTCCTTTGATCTCCACCACCATCTCCATCGATCTCCACCACCATCTCCATCGCCGTTGTTGATTCCCATGATGAGGAGGGAGTAGTTCTTCCTCGAGGCTAAGGGCTCTACCGGTAGCTATGTGTTCATCTCTCTCTATGCGTGATCTTGTTGTGGTCATGAGATTTGTAATCAAGTAGATCTACTCTGTTACTCAAGTGCTTTAATAGATCTCCAGCTCTCCCCACGTGTGTGAAAGTGACAGCGTGCATACCGTGGTGGCACTTAGGCTAGAGTCTACATAAATACTCAAGTGCTTCAATATATCTCTACTCTCCCCACGTGTGTGAAAGTGGCAGCGTGCACGCCGTGGTGGCACTTAGGCTAGAGTTTATAAATACTTATCATGAGTTATATTTGGAGTTGGATTTCTTTATGAAATTGTGGTGTTTGTTGGAACCATCTAGCGCTCAAGGTGACAGTATGGGGTTATCTAGATGGGGAAGGCGGACTCTAAGGTGTGCTATTATAGCCCTACCGTGGATTAGAGTTGTCCAATCGAAGAGTAGTTCAGAGTAGTATCATGAAGTGAAGATATTTATATGAGAGTGTTCACTAGTGAAAGTATGATCCCTAGACCTTATTTCTAAGCATTGAAACACCGTTTGCAACTAGATCCGTTACATGTTTGCTTGCTACCATCTTTATTTCATATTGCCTTTAGTCTCTTCCACGCCATCAAAGTCTTTTCTGGCACCGTTACCACTTATAATCATCCATACCACTTGTATTTTACTATCTCTTCGTCGAATCAGTGCATCTATACACCTGACAAGTGTATTGGGTGTGTTGGGGACACAAGAGACTTCTTATATCTTGATTGCAGGGTTGCTTGAAAGGGATACCTTTTACCACTTTCTTCCTGAATTTGATAAACCTTGGATAATCCACTTGAGGGAAACTTGCTACTGTTCTACAAACCTCTACACTTGGAGGCTCAACAACTGTTTACAAGAATTGTAGTGCGTAGACATCAACCACCACGTGGGAGAAGCACAACTATGAGATATGCAGGGTGGCGAGGACGAACATGGAGGTTGAGTCCACGGCGATGACAGCTCACGAGGCCAGGACAAAGAGGAATCGTCATAACGCATCATCAAACAAAGCCAGAGGGCATATGAGCCTCAAAAGGATGATGTATGGTTGTTCCGCCATGATGAAGATGCACCACCAAACCAACAAAGCCACAGAGTCGGCAAAGCAGTCCATGGAGGAAGATGACTTCAGAGGCGGAAGGTCCATTTTCATCAAACTATGTAGGAATCTATGCATGAAGGTTTATAAAATTTTCTTTTCGCTGAAATTCATTTGAGAGGCCATTTCGGGAGACACCGGTGTGGATGATCCATCCCAAATTGCCGACAACTTGAACCAGCACACCCAAAGCACTTGCTCGACGCCGTTGCCAGCCACGAGCAGACGAAGGGAACTGTCTACCGTCAGCTTGAAAATCCTATCTTTTGCGTGACTGAATTGTTACTGCATACATGTGTTGGCTGAGCATCAAAGCCGTTTAAGTACTCCCTCCGGACCGATTTAACGTCCGCACGCTCAGTACAAATAAAAAATTACAAAAAAACCCAAACAGATTCAAGTCGTTCCAAATTAGGCTAGATTCAAAATTCGAATTTGGCAATCCCAGGTTCCGCCGCAATCACCGGGGCCGGCGATCCCCATCGTCCAACTCCATCGCCCGTCCCCGCCGCTGTCATCCAATCGCAATTTATCTCCCTGCAATTCCCTCGTCGTCTGCCAAGCTCCTCCCGCGATCCCCGGCGTCTGCCCACGATCCGCATCCCCGTGCATGGTCTTTGGAGGAGGCAGAGGCCGGTCTAGCTCCAGCGCATGTCCCTGTTGCCGTCGTCCAATCACGAGCTCCCTGGAGTTCCCTCGCCATCCGTCGCTGCCGCTGTGAGGCAACGTTGCAGCTCCCTCCGCCGCCCCAAAAAGGGAGGAGAGCCCACCTCTAGTGGGAAGGGAGGAGAGCCCAGCTTCACCGCGGGACAAGTGGATGACCTCGACGGCCCCGTCCGCCCACCTCCAGCTGCTCCTCTGACGGGCTGCTTGCCGTGAGGTTGGACGTGCATCACCTGCAAGAGGCTAACTCGAAATTTGAAGTTGAATTCTGATTGTTCTCTCCATATCCTGTGATTGGACTAGCGGTAAACATATCCAGCGGTTGTTCTTTCCATCCCATCATTTACTTTACCTGAGGATCAATGGATCATTGTCTTGCACAGAAAATTCATTGTAGGATCAATGGATCATTGTCTTGCACAACGAATTCATTTCTTATCCCTGCACTGCTTGAACCTGTTCATGACGGCATTGTCCAGTGGTGTGTCAGGCGCCTCGCCGTCTTCCTTAACCCAAGGATGAACTGAAGAACAACAAACAAAAGATGGCCACTATATCATAATTGCACTTGCGCGGTAGGTGTGTAGTTGCCAAAATTTAGATAACGGATGATCTCAAAAACAACAAACTTATAGACTATATTTTGACAGAATTGCAGGCTTTACTGTATTTCAGGAGAAAAAGATTTAGAGAACTGACCTTCTTGATTTATTCCTACTGTATCAACCAGTCTGGTGTGTTGTCTGGATGACAAAAGCACTCCGAGAAGGTGTTGACATCTTACTGAATCTGCACTTAGAGATTGAAGTAGGGGGCTGGCATCTACTAGCATAAAAGCATATAAGTAAAGTAGATATTCCTATTTTACTCAGTAGTTAATATTTAGCAAAATTGTAGAAACAGTAAATAGAAAATAGAAAATGTAAATGCTCACAGTTTGGAACTGATGCATGATTGAGCATACAAGGATACTACAAGTTCAAATAATTAATTCATTAAATAGGGAGGGATGTTGAGATGAGATGAGATTGGATGCTTCAACATGTAAACTTACTTCACCAGTAGCAGTGAATAGCACCTAGCAAATACTGTACTAATAGGTTCAGAAAAATTACAGTGGACATGATTGGGGACAAAGAAATGCATCACTAAAGTTTTGACAAGAATAGTTTGAAACTAAAGAAAGAATCAGTATTGCTATGGAGAAGCCAGTTCCAGGCATACTTATTTCCATAGATGATATTAGAAAGCAATGTCATATCTAAGGTTAATCCACTAGAAGGGGAACCAGGAGGTTAAGGCAAGCAAACTAATATAGAGAATGAAAGAATTAAAACTATCGGACGACATGATAAAAGACATCATATAAACATCTCAAGAAGATAACATCTTCATGGGGATTGTAGTGTTCTCCTTAATTAGTCTGGTGAAGATACCATCGAGTCTCGATACCAAGGTAACATCAAGGAGAAGAAGCTCGTCCTTCACATCTCCATGGAGAATACCTCCTAAATAGCACCCATGTACAGCCTTCATCTCTGGTTGACTCCTTTTCTTGTTGGGGCCTTATCAAAGGTTTCGTAAACTACTCGTATTTCTTTTGGAAACCTTGTCATTCCACTGACAAGAAGAACCTCACCTACATCCTTCATAGTTATACCGGCATCCTTCAAGCAGCTCTTGCATGGCTCCCTAGTCCTCTCAATAAGATTATTCACCGAAGATTCGTATTTTGATCTTGTCAGTGTGATGTTCAAATGCTTTTCTCCAGAGGCATCAGTAGTGATGAACGGAAGATTGATTTCAGTCTGGGTTGTTGAGGAGAGTTCAATTTTTGCCTTCTCAGCTGCCTCATGCAGTCTCTGCAGTGCCAACCTATCCTTTGAAAGATCAATAGATTTAGTTCTTTTGAAGTTACTGACCAAGAATTCCAACAGAGTATTGTCAAAGCCTTCTCCACCCAGGAAAGTGTTCCAACAGAGTATTGTCAAAGCCTTCTCCACCCAGGAAAGTGTCACCATTTGTTGCTTTGACCTGAAAAGAACATGATCAACATATCAGGGACAGGAATAAAACACTAAATTCAAGATTATGCATTGAATGCATCATGAAACGACAAGGCAGGCACAACAACTCTCAAGAGCTGTCAGGACCAGACAAGATCGGAGCAGACATAGCAACCTAAGATATTCCTCCAGTTGCCATCCAGCAAACGCAATCAGGACAGTTGAGAATCAATTATCAATGCATCTCAAAAAGAGAATCAATTATCAATGGAAATGAATCGAGATACTACAAAAAATCAGAGCAAATTTAGCATCAGAAATTGATCATGTTGATGCATTTTCTGAAAACCAGAAGCTACGTCCTTAAATCTCAAAACAAAATCGATGACTAAAGAATCCCTTTACTAGCAACGTCCAGTATACCAAACGACACTTGGCTCCTGACTGGCACCTTGAATCGACTTGATGGGCTAGCAGCAGTAACTATGGATGGAAAGGTGTACTTAATTCCTACTCCTAGTCAATGGATTTCAAATGTGCAAACATTCAGTCTTATAATACTAATTACTAACGAGGCCATTACTGATGAAGGAGTGCATACAGTCTCAAAGCTAATTTACTGACGAGGGAGTGCGGCACATGAAGTTAGTACGCAGCAAAGCTATTACCAGATCGACGGCCTCCTACGCTCACCATGGCATCCATGGCGGTGAGGCCATTCACATCCACTGAAGGTAGCTGCTCCTCTTCCGCATCCATGGCGGCTTGGAGAAGAGCATTTCCCCTTCGGTCTCGTCCGCGGCGACCTAGAGCTTCTCCTCGTAGTAGGATAGCATATCTACCAGCGCTGATCTCTGATCTAACAAGGAGGTGTGGGGGAAGCAAGGCGGCGGCGGGGCAAGGACGGAAAAGTCCAATATTTCCTATGGAGGAGTCTTTGCAAAGCGACAACGACATAGAGCAAGGCGAGATGCGCAGGAGAAGAGCACGGCGGGGGAAGCAAGAAGGCAGCTTGGGGCGGAGGAGAGCAACGGCGTGGGTACCGGGACGTGAGAGCGAGCGAGCGGATCGACCATGGACGAGCGAGGAAGACGAGCTGAGCGGCGCGAGGACTGTCAGTTGTGTCGGAAATTCGTCGAGGGGTTTTCTGCAAATGAGCCGTCGCAAACGGTAATTCGGGTCGGAGGGAGTATAAATTTTCCCAATAGTCAAATACTACAAGTACTCCTTTTAAGGAGCCCAAAAGAACACAAGATCGGTTTTTGGCCACTTTCCCTTATAAACTAGCCAATTCTATTCTACTTTATGAAGTGGCAGAGAGCTCCTTTCTCCTGCCGGTTGCTCAAAAAAAAAAAAAGACAACGAGATCTCCAGCTCGCCCCTCACTTGGCAGCCAGCCATCAGGTCTTGTTGCCTCCTTTCTCCATCAAGGCAAACGAATCACTACTCAACATACCAAGTTTGGCACTGAACATGAAGTATAATGCAGGACTAAACAGAGCAATTTATTTATACAGAGTTCTAGTTTGTGGGACTACGAACTTATTTAACTTGTATTACAGTATAACGTTCGCCCTCTCATATAGTACTGTCTACTGGAAGCTAATCATAGAACTGAGCTACAAGGTGACTTTATGCAATTACTCAGTTTCTCAGCTCAATTATATTTGCTGCACGTGCACCTACGACGTATGGATTTTTCATATGTTACATTTGCTGCACCATATTTCGTGGCGACGAAAGATGATGCATCTCACGTCTGACTACAGCTTAGCAAGTGTCTGACTGTATGCTGGATCGATGCAGACGACAACCTGAAAAGATTTGACATGAATTTGTGAGCTGCATTAGAGTGGACTAGAACAAGGAAAGTCTGTCGTATAGAGATTGTGGTACCTTGCCAACGCTCTTGCCAGAATGAAGATACTCTACAGCATCCACCGCCGAAGCAACACCCATGAATTTCTTAGGGTCAAGGGACACCTGTCATATGTGGCGTGACAGGTAAAGCTAAGTTAGAACAAGAGACAAACCATCACATTCGTGTTTAATACCATACTGTGAAAAGCAATTCCCATGCTGGGATAATCTAATGGGAAGCAAAGTAGAAATGAGACACATATCAGTTTCTTTGTGTGAAAATAGAATAATAAGCTAAATAACAAGGAAATGAGAAGAAACTAGGTACTCCCTCTGACCCATATTAGTTGACTTAGATTTATCTAGATACGAATGTATCTAATCAAGTTTCAGTGCTAGATACATCCGTATCTAGACAAATTTGTGTCAGATATGGGCCGGAGGGAGTAGCAAATACTAGAAGGCAGAACAGCAATGACAAAAAAATTAGTGTGCAGAAGGAACTTTTCTCAATACTTCTTTACTAAGTAATATGTAGATGCATGGTTTGTTCCATGTGATACAATAAGAATGACCCGAAATTAAGTATCGCTCAGTCCACAATCATGCCCTCATTAGAGAAGAACAGATGCTGCTGCTAGTTTATAGTGGTTCCCAGCTCACGTATTGTACTTAAATATTTTCGTGTGTAGTCAATATGAAAAGTAGCAAGCCCCAGCGAATCATTGGTGGGAAAATTGGTGACAGAAGGTCTCGGTAAGGTAATCTGCCCCTCCTCCTTTTATAACATGCGGGCCCACCATCGGCAACCCATATCTTTGCTTGCACGGATTTTGGCCATTGTTTCACTTGTTCACATACTTTAATCTTGACTAATAATTGGTAGGGTAAATTAGGGTAGGCATTCAAAGTTCCAAATACCCACAAAAATTTCTCAACTACTATAACACAAGTAGCAAACAGCAAACATATGTGGTGAAGTATACCTTTAACTTTCCCGAGGCATACAACTGAAATAGTTTGTCAAGATGTTCTTGCCACAGGTGAGCATATTGAACCAGGAAAAATCCAGCCTGAAATGGGAAAGGAAGGAGTTCATAGTTTTTTAAACAGAGATGGAGCTCAAAGTTCCAAAGAGTACATATAAAGAAAGGTCTCGTATTTGCTAATAATAATGAATTAACCTTGATCTAGATGAAGAGATCCCATTCGTAGCTAAAGATTCCACTCGTTAGAACATACTAACCAAAAAAGAACTAAATACCATGCTTGTTCTAATATTTCCAACGGGTTAAATGAACATCACACTTTGTAAATACTACAGTGAGAACTAGCTGGATGCCCCACACGTTGCTGAGGGAACTACAATATAGCTCATAATGTTAAAAACAGGCGGTAATTATTTCTTTGAAATCAGATCCTAGTGGTAAATTTACATGTGAATCCATGTTTTCAACTTTCTTAGTAACGCAGATGCATCCTTTCCTGGTTAATTTACTTATGAACATTAAATACAGTATATGGCAACTAAGACATTCAGGTGTTCTGCATACACATACCACAGTTTGACTTTTAGCGAGAATCTTCTCACATAGTCCAGTGTAATTCTTAGGCTTCCATCCAACCTCTCCTTGATACTGGAAACACCAAAGGTTGTTCACTATCAGTTGGTATCAGTTCAGCCATAAGCCATGATGTCAGGACATCGGATATAGGATACTAATTCAGATAAGTTGTGTATACAGACTATGATAGATCAATGATTGTAAATACAGATGGAGGATGGCCAGATTATATTAACAGTTAGCAAAGGAACTTCAAAATATGCTCAGAGGTGCTTCTTCATTCCACCAAATGAAGATCACAAAAGTCATAAAGAAGCTACGGTTTTAGTGATCAATGGCCTGCGCAGATACGCTTTCCACCAATGTTTCCATATTCACAGCACATAACACAATTCAGAACAAAAAATATTTCATAGGATGACGACCTTACGTACCTGAGAGATCATACCGATTACAACGAGGCGTCCATGAACTGCAAGTGCATTCAGGCACAGATCAAACATTTCCCCACCTACAGATTCATATATGACATCTACACCTCTTGGAAACTCTTTTTTAAGAACCTGGAACCAAGCATTCAAACAATCAGTAATTACTGAACATACTGTGAAGAACAGAAAAGGGATCAGTATATACAAATTACAGTCGCTTGAAAGTTCAAACTTATAAATTTCTGCATCATACTTGATGAGGACATCCCTACTGATTTGCTATCTTCAACTCCTAATGAAGTTGCCGGGCCACCCCATATCAATACTAGTCATTCTAGACATTCTCTGCCGAGACATTACAGTAGAGATGTAATTTCCCAACTAACATTGTGCAGCATCGTGAAAGGCTATACATGTGTAAGAATTAAAATTTCTTGGAATTTTCTATCCTGGTAAGAAGAGGTATAATACGCGGGAAGATGGGCTAGAAAAATATCTGGCACATTTTTGTAAGTGTTCCAAATAGAAAGGAGATGTTCTAAAGTAAACACATAACACGCATATGACACGTTATATCAGAACTAGATTTGAAGCGGCAGAAGTATGAAAAGTAGATCCAGAAGAAAGCTTACATCTTTGATTTTTTCATGTTGGTAGTTGATAACTCGATCAACCCCTAAGGAAGCAAGAAGTGCAGCTTTACTTTCACCACCACATGTGGCAATAACCTTGTTTCCTGCTAGCTTTGCGAGCTAGGGAAATGACAGAAAAAACATTCAGAACATAGGGATATGGTTCAGTACAAAATTCAACAACAGCTACTTCTCAAAAACTAGTAACACATCGACAAAAGAGAGAACCTTACAAATTCCTATAAGGGAAAAGTCAGCACTCTGAAAACGCACCCAAAGAAAAAAAGACTGTTGTGTCACCCAGGAAGGAGGGGCCAGGAGTTGATACCCTAGCTGCTGGGCTTGCTCGGTGATTCCCGCGTGATGGCTGCTCCCTGTGACGAGGCCCTAGCAGCAGCACGACGCATGGGCTTTCGGCACCCCTGGCTTCGCTGGATGGCACTGCTCTATGGGTGGTGACTGAAGTTTCATGCACTAGCCAATGCAACTAAAAGTCCGAACTGATGGAAAGGCCTAGTGCAATCCACTTATACACTTCAACACCCCCTCTCACCTGTGACGGGAAGAAAAGTCAACACGTGTAGACTCAGAGTTAGGCTTAAGAGGCCTTGTACATGGAATGGTGACTCGGATGTATGGCTCAAGAGGTCTATACGTGGACACCGAGGGGGTAACAACAATTTTAGGATAAATTGCAAAAGCCAAGATTCAATCTCGAGACCCTGGGCTCTGATACCATGTCAAGTTTCTTGCACTAGCCAATGCAACCAAAAGTCCAAACTGATGGAAAGGGCTAGTGCAATCCACTTATACACTTCAACAGTGATCTGGCAGGTGCTTCCACCTTTGTTGTCAGCGATGGCATGGTGCTCTCTTTGCGAGCTGCCTCCCTGACAATTCCCAGCCCCTCTCAACTGCTTCCTAGCTGATTGTGCGGGTTGTCTTAGAGGGTGAAATCCCTGTCCGATCGCGTCGTGCGCCAACGACGGCGACGCCTCGGGCGCCATTACCTCCTTGGAGGCGTCGTCATGGCCTCCGACCATGTCCTATTCCTCGAGCTCCAGGGGAAACCCTAGGTTCGGCTTGCCGAATCGGCGGCGGCAGCATCACAAAGTCATTCCCTCCTTGGAGGCGCTGTAAGCCAGTGTGGCCGCGTGAGAAGGTGGTCTGCATTCAGAACGGCTCTCCTCACTAGGCCCGATGTTGGGATGGCTGGGGCAGTCCTGGAGTGATGGCTGGAGGTTGGGCAAGGCCAGTCTCATGTCTTTGCAGACTGAGGATTGGCCACGTCTCCTCACTGCTTTGATCTTGGGCTGGCCGAAGATTAATTGAATAGGTGGTTTGTTTTTCCTAAGAGGTCTTGTTCTCTTTGTTGCTCAGCCGTCACTTGGTCATGAGCTCTCTTGAGCTTTGGTGTGTCAGGCACTCATGGCTCGTCAGGCCTCATATCTTTTGTATCCCTGGTGATGTTCTAGGTATAGGCTAGCTAGGGATCCATCGTAGGTCGTTCGGTGAGGATGGTCGTGTCTTTTTTTTCTTTTCTCATTTTCTTGGCCTCGGCATTGGCAGGTGCAGTGTTCTTTATATATCCTTGTAAATATTGGCGGTTCGCGCTATCTTAGCAC
Organism: Avena insularis; assembly: GCA_023614405.1. Lineage (NCBI taxonomy): Eukaryota > Viridiplantae > Streptophyta > Magnoliopsida > Poales > Poaceae > Avena > Avena insularis. The sequence goes on along the minus strand of CM042693.1, from coordinate 367,046,432 downwards.
TTTCTTCTAAATGAAAATGACCCAATTCCAGGTATGTTGATCTTAGAAATATCATGAAGACTTTCTGGGCCAAAACATGGTCCCAAATGCTTGGCTCACTATGCAGACAAGTATAGATGTCCCAACTGAATAAAATAGTTATCTTGTGCAAGTTTCATGCCGCAAATTCAATCATTGTATCTATTCGTCCTAGATAAACTGTCAAAATAAACGAGCAACAAATCAAACAATAAACGACTATGTTCTTATTAACAGTAATCAAAATACTATCAGCTGACCTGAACAGCGAACTGTCCTGTTCCACCAGCAGCTGCTGTAACTAAAACAGTTTGTCCAGATGCCATTTGACCTGCCTAAAGGTAACAGAAATCAACTTAGATCAGAACAGGAAGGAAGATACGTTTTAGAGCTGAACTTAGATTAAGTTCAGTGAATATGCGGTCAAAGCCACACGGTATACAACCAAAAAAGAACTGTGTATCAAAGCTAACCTTTTCAAGAGAAATTGAAGCAGTCAATCCTGACGTTAGCATAGCAACGACCTCAGGGTCTGGTCTTGGCACTGGAAGAAGATGTTTCGCTGGAACCTTTCATCAGGAAAATGTAAAGATAGGAATTGTAACTCACAGGCAGAGGTAATAATAAGTAGAAGTGAAAACTCAAAAGGTTGAAGATGATTTCATTGGATGACAAGGGTTAGTTGATAATTTCTCGTGTAACAAATAGACATGGATGTAGATTGCAGTACCATAGTATATTCAGCATAGCTCCCAAAAGTCATAAGGGCCACAGGACTGCCAACTTTGATATGCCTCACTGCATCTCCAACAGAAGCAACGATTCCCACAGCCTGGATATATTAGAATACTCATGAAAAAAGATAAGGGAGAGATGATATCAGTGGCATTATTATGCTTGTGAATTCTTAATACACAAATAAAATTCATTATTTCCCCACCATTGGTTTGAAGATTTAGCTCGTGCAAAAAGCAATTGTTTCAGTGTCGAGGATACAGACGTATCAACAATCTATTTAGAGTTTGATAGGCTATTTATTTAGAAACCGGAAGAGCAATGAAATCTTTTTTTAAATAGCCTACTTCCTATATCATACTCCCTCTGTTTCATATTACTCCGCATGTTTGACCAAGTCAAAGTCAATCTTTATAATCTTCAAATATATCATACAAAACATTAATATCTACAATATCAAACGTAGATGATATGAAAGTATGTTTCGAATAGTATTAATTTTATTTTGTAAATGATTATACTTTTTAACATATAGTTAGTCAAACTTTGGAATGTTTGACTTCGACTAAACCTAATATGCGGAGTAATATGAAACAGAGGGAGTATCTCGGTCCCATCAATTTTTGAGTCAAGAGATGGAAGCATATGATGTGTTGCCAGAAATTTTGACAGAAAAACATGTTAAGAATATTATTTAAAATTGAGTATGGCATTAATATAGACATGTAAGAACATCAGTCACCTCAAAGCCAGCATCAAATGGAAGGCGTGAAGCAGTTTCTTTAGCACTACCACTGAAATAGCGCCCAGAGCTGTAGTTTACCTGCAAGACACCATTAAAACCTTCCAAAAGTTAATCAATGGGGAATCAAAGAAAAGGAATTAGGAAACAAAAATCCAAGGACTTACATCACTAGCATTTACACCAGCGTATATTATTTTAACAAGCACATTTTGTGGTTCAATGGGCAATCTCAATCGCACACGATCAAGTCTTGTAGCATCGCAGAAATTATGGCTGAGTGTGTGAACAACTCTACAAAATCATGGAGACAAGCATCAATAAGTCAAAGAGAATGTCTCCACGATTTTCCAATACGTAAAACATAATAACTTGCAGATATTGCTATTAGGGGAATTTTGTGTGTGTGAAACTTGACATGTAAGCAATATAGTGTCGAGATCTCATATAGTGTTTAAAAATGTTTGGATCTTTTGCTGCGATACAAATTATGCTAAGCAATTACAGGTGATTTACAACATAGATTTCAGAAACCGGCATTCCTATAACATGTAAGAAACAGCTTTTCATGGAAATTCTGATAGTGTAATCAAGATCACTTTCCAATTATCCATTGTTGCATGTAACAGATTACATATTTTTTCTTTATACTATCCAAGTACTACTACACAATTGAAGAGGCCGTTTCAAGACAAAATTTAAGGGTATTTTCTGCAAATGCAAGTACCAAGAATTAACAAACTTGGGAAACAACACTAGAACAGAAACAGAAATATCAGAGATTTGACTTCAACCCACAATCCCTGCATGAAAATTGCAAAATAGTTCTTACAGAACAATATTCTAAAGTACGTTTCTAGAGAATACGGATTACGGAGGCATGGTAAATATGTCTGCAGGTGTATACAGTGCAAACATATTCTTTGTTAGAGAATACTGCAGTGCTATGAAGATCATGTGTCTAACAGTTAATCATTTTCAGTTTAGGGGATTGAATCAGTGATTTCAACCATTTTAGGAAGGATTCGTACAAGAAAAAACCTAATAAAGCATTTGGGAGTAGGAAGCTGTTCTGTACTCGAAATATTCCACAAGTGCTTATATAAAAATATATAATTATAACATAGCAGGGCTGCAGGATTACTTACATCTTCTCAAAGAACTCGGGTGTTTGGATGCTAGGAAATACATTATTTGTTACTGTTCTTTTTGACTTGGTATAATTCAACAGATATTTTCTCTGTTCCTCAGGTGTTGGCCAGTATTCCATCCCTTTTCGTTTAGTTATCCAAAGGCAAGCACCAGCCTTGCTCTCATCTTTTATAAGTTCAAATGCGCCTACCAAAACATAAGGGGTTCTTTTAGACAACATTAGAAGAGAAAGAGAGAAAGCACCAAATGCAAGAGATGATAGGACCCTAGATTCTTACAGTAGATGCCTAAACTTTCAAATCACTAAACACGTATGAGGAAGTCATGACGGGTCAAAATTGTCCTCACCTTTTTTTCTCATACACTCAGCAAAATGGATGCTGTTTTGTATTAAGAGAGTCGAAAAGGCGCCAACGCTTACGGACTCAAAACAAAGCCAAACAACAGCAAAGCTAGCCTGACATCCAAAACAACCAAAACTGAACTGACCTACAAAAGGCAAATAAACAAAGGAAAACCTAGGCTAAGCTAAGCGCTGCTAAAGGTCTAGGATGAACCATACTCACCTGACAGGGATGGTTGGCTTGGATAAATTGACCCGTTCCAAGAAACTATATATACATTTTTTCATTTAAGTCCTTTAGCTCAGCAGAACATGTAAAATATTTGTAATCTCTCATCATAGACATTGCATTCTCACATTCAGTTGGTCATGTTTTCATCACTTGATATGTGAACAAAACAGAGATGGAACATATGTTTAGGACTTATTGGTATTGCAAACTAACAGACTTTCCAGCGGGTAATAATCCCAGGAAAACCAGGCTCTGGTGAAATTCTACTGCTATGTCAACCATCTCTGTGGACCAAGCTATAGCCTGCCATCTCTCACTTATACAAAGTGAAGGACCTAGAACTAAAGTTTTCAAGTTTGAAGTGATCGTGTAATTATTCAATTTATAGTAATAAACTCATGTCTTACACATAATATATGTGAGCAAATGAGAATCCATGTTATTTTTTAACATTTAAAACAAACCCTAGCAAATAAACATTCAAACAATTCATCAAATACCCAAAAGTAACCTGCAGTAATCGTGACGCATAAATTACAGTGAAGAAACTGAAAGTCGCCGACATACATAATTACAGCTTTAAAAGATGAGAGGATATACCATCTATAATTTCCTGCATCTTCAGGAAACCACCAGTTGCTTCTACTATTTTCTGATTTATTTGCTCGGCCATGTTAGTTTGAACAAACTGCATACATCAGTCCACAAATAACACTTATCAAGATCATAATTGCATTTGTACCTTCCAGTTGTTAATAGTAACTAATGAGAGACATGCCAATCTGTTTGAAATAAGAACTTGCATTCTAAAGCATACTCAAATCCCTGCAAAATTGCATCAAATTCTGATATCCTATTTTTCTCTAAGATGAAATTACCGATAATTTTTGGCATTTGGCCTGTTTAGTTGATTTTGCAATTTAGCTCAAATACACGTCTATACCAGTTTTTTGATGTGTGCATGGTGTCCCTAAAGATATCCGCCACTGGTATTTGAGAACCAGTGATCACACTATCTGGTCAATCTGGCGACTTCTTAGTCATACGAAATTTTGTAGTGGAGAAACATTGCAGTATACTGTATCTTTGTCAAGTTATCTTGACAGACTATTAAACATATCAGCAGATTCTCACAAGATTAGGACAAAAGATATAGATGAACTACTACAGCAAGCAAACACGGTAGAAAGGAAGAAATAATAATAAAATAAAAATAATAATAATTCCCATCATGCAAGTCATTTAATACCTCGGGGCAGAGCACATTGACACGAACACCATGGCGTTTCAATGGAGCAAGCGATCTTGTAAACAGAACAACACCACCTGCCAAAAATGAAGTTATCACACAGTGTGCAGATGCTTCAAACATATCATAAAGCATAATGAAGTAATAAGAAGTTAAGATTAAACTTGTGTACAGTTTGTGATTGCACGTATCTTAACGATGTAGAAAAACAATTAACAAACATATTATTTCCATTGAATCAACAGTGGCAGAGCCAGCACACTGAGCTAGCCTGTGCAAAGTCTTGAAGACTCGTGGATCATGACTGTTCGCCCATGACAAACGTGACTAATTTCTCATTACATGCTAAATATCGAACGAGCGATACTAGGCATAAGCTCCGCCACTGGAATCAACAATCATAGTTGAGTTCAAAATGGCCACCCGTCGGGACTGCAATCTGCTACCCTAGAAGAAAAAGGTAGAAGAAGAGTATACGGGGTGGTGTATGAACCTTTTGTCCCAGAATATATGGGATCCGCGTACATAGGATAAAGGCCCGCAGCTGAACCAATATTGATTATGACACCAGGCTTCTTCAGGGATCGCATTAGTTGACTCTGGTAAACATAAATATACCAACCATAAGTTTTGCGCATAAGGCATTTGTATGAAGTAAAGTAAAACGTTAGACAGTTGAAATAGTCATTTGAATTATTGCACAAATGAAAAAATTCATACTCCAATAAATTTCAGTGATTCAAAATGTCATCCTTTTCTTGCTCCCAAGGAAACCAGACAAGCCATGGTATGACAGAAACATTACCTCTTAAGTCTTAACTGCCTCCAACAACATCAAATAAGAACACGGAAATAGAAATACACTAACTACTTCTCTTAGAAATGACTGGATGGGCATACAATGAAGACTGCGAATTTCTGGATTATATTAATATGTCTAACCAACAAAGAGGATGCATAGCACTCAGTCTTACCACAAATTACCAGTTTAAGTTATTGCACATTTAAATATGACAATTTTATTCCAATAGTCAATGATAGACTTACTGCAATTCGAGTACCATCAATAACAGCAACAAAGTTCACATTTATGGCATGTCTCCATGTGCGAATTCCATCAGATATATCATCATAAACTAATGTCTTGTTGGCAATTCCAGCACAATTGATGCAGATATCTAGTCCACCATATGTGTGTACATGTTTCTCAAAAGCAGCAGCAAGATCATCTGCATATTAAATCAGAGCAACTTTAAGATCATGGAAAACCTGAAGCACAGACAAAATTGTGCTTTTATTTAACAGTTAAAACTGTGCTACGAATAGTCCACACATCGCTTATCCAGTAATAACAACATTATAACTACGACAAGAAACTGCTCTGAGTTCCAGAACAAGGAAAGAACAAACAAAGCCATGTTAAAAGAGATTTGATGCTTCATCAAAGCAAAGGCAAGAAATACCACATTGATGCATTGGGTATTAAAACCTAGATGCATGTTAGATTTCTAAAATATAGCAGGGTTGCTAGATTTGTTTCACAGTATTTTCAGATAGTACTGAGATGAAAAGATTAGATGTAGCGCTAACATGCGTGGTATGGTCTTGAATTACATATCGGAATGTAATGCCTGACAATTATAGTATATGACTGAAGTTACAGTTGGCTTATCATACTTTGCCAGTCTTGTGAGATCTGACACTTAATTAGTTGAGTTCTGGTGTTATGCACTTCTGTTTTAAAAAAATTGGCATCAACAAATAGTTTATAAATTTAGGTACTCAAGCAAACTAACTGACCTCGCTTACTTCACCTAAAAAACTCTTACCTGAATTAGAAACATCACACTTAATGAATATGGCAGACGGTACTCCAAGATCTCCATGGAACTTTTTGTTTTCCTTTTGAACTAGGGAAGCAACTTCTCTTCCATATTCTTCAGAGAAATCAACCACTGTCACAAATAGACCCTTCTGTGCAAAAGCGATGCAGAGCGCTTTCCCTGAAAAATAGAACAGAATGAAATGTCAATACATTAAACGCAGTCTACTGGAATCATTATCCTGCATGGAATTAGTTAGATCGTTGACGGAATGAACTCATGCTTGTAGTATTCAACATCTATGCTGGAACAAACTTTACGAGTGCTAGCTTAATCTTAGAGGGGCCCCAATCTTACAAAGGGATCACAGCTGCCACCATTTCATAGAACACTTGCGAAACTTTACAAAGCACTGAACAAACAACAGGAAATTATTTACATTTAATCCTTCGCTACATAAAAAATCAGCATAAGAAGGTTTCAGCATAAGGAGATAACATGCCACCATTTCATAGAGCACTTGTGAAACTTTACAAAGCACTGAACAAACAACAGGAAATTATTTACATTTAATCCTTCGCTGCATAAAAATTCAGCATAAGAAGGTTTCAGCATAAGAAGGTGATAACATGCTCCATTATTGCAGTTCCATGAACAAATGGGCATTCTATTAGAAAACTATGGAGTATATATCTACTAGTTTTTATATGGTAGAGAAAGATATTCAGTTACTTCCATGTAACCCACATTCCCACTTCCATTGCAACCAGTCCTAGTAATATGTTTGTTGGAATTCATGTGTAAATCACTCATGAATTGAATATCATAATGGAAAATTAATCTAATTCAAATCACTCATGCATCATATTTTATTTTAGTCATTTAATAATGAGACGAGCCAAACAGAAGTGTGAGATTCGTGTTTGACAGGGGGTACTGTACAACAAAAGGTTGCATAATAATGGTTAATGAGGTATTCAAAGGAACTTTTCATACTTGAAAGTACATTTCAACAAAATCATACACTCCTGAGACCTCTCATAGTGTACGGGCCACGATCACATCAACCATACACAGTTTAGTTTTCTTTGTGTCGCTTTCATAGTCCACCTAATCCATTATTGCATGACAAGTAAGTGCAGACGTGCGCTCATTCATTTGCACAAGTTAATAAGGTGGCAACTATTATCCAGTACTTTCCAGATAGGAGCCCGTCAGTTCATCACCACCAGCTCAAGTAGTACTACCCAAGCTCAATCAGCCCACACCTAGGCCTCTGCAGTTCCCACATCAAGCTCACAGTTCTAGACAAGCGCGAAACTAGAGCAGCTCACAAGTCAACCCCGCAATTAAGCAACATCCCCCAACCCGTAGCAATCGCACTTATTACACACGCAGAACAGCATTGAGGCGCGTCAGGGCCGAAATTTCGCGAATCGACGCACGCCCAAGCGCGGACGGGGAGAGGGGAGAGGGAGGGCGTCCCTTACCGATGCCGGAGGCGCCGCCGGTGACGAGGGCCGACATGCCGGGCTTCAGCTCCATCTCGCCGGAGCGGGGCGGAGAGAGCGACTAGCTTGAGGCGAGGAGTCGTGACGGTAGAAGGGGATGGGTGAGAGAAGCATGGAATGGGACGGGGTGTGTACGGGGACGGGGAGGGTATCCCTGGCCGGCCTGCAGGCTGCGGAGCTACCGAGATGGGAGCTGGGCTGTGGGGACAACAAGGTCGTTTTGCCTTCCTCCGTTTGATTTGTTCGTGAGAGGAGAGACTGGTCGGGTTTGGGAAGGTAACGCATGCGCCGGCCGCCGGGGCTAGTGAGGACACGAATGGGGTGATCCAACGGCGCCACACGCGAATTAGTTTTTTGCGGCGGCCGAAAAGGCCATTTATTTTGTTGACTAAATGTGTTCCTTTAAAGATAGAAATGTACTACTATCTTCTTCACGGTTTGCAGGACGCTCTATAAAAATCTCACGGACCTAGGCGCAAACGTATTGGCTAAAAATTAGGCGGGACGGCTTTTTTTTGAAACAATAAGACCTGGACGACGCCTATTAATGCGTGGTTAAGGCGCATGCATTGGTGGAAGACTATTGCATGCATAAGAAGTTGGGAGGAAAGCTGCCACATTAATCAATAATTAATTCTTATGCGTCTAGGAACGTTGTAGTTTTGGAAATACCTAAATTTGATTATGTGCCCTGCAAACCGTGAAGGAGAGAATTAATTATTGATTAATGTGGCACCTTTCCTCCCAACTTTCTATACATGCAACAGTCTCCCACCAATGCATGCGCCTTAACCGCTCACTAATAGGTCTAATTTTCAGCCAATACGTACACGCCTAGGTCCGTGAGATTTTTGTAGATCGCCCTGCAAACCGTGAAGGAGGAAGTAGTGATAAATGCATGCTTGAGTAGTGTGCCTCTCCAAATGTTTCTTTTTGCTGCAAAAAAAGTTATTTTTCTAGAGGCCACAAAATGACAAAAGGTGTAGTAATAAAAAATGGTTTATCAGATTTGATTGCTGCACCATCAGAAAATAAATGATACTTCTCTTTCCCAAAATATATGTCTCAAGTTTTTTAAAATTTAGATAAATCTATATACTAAATAGTGCCTAGATTTAATTAAATTTTGGCAATTCTGAGACATTATTTTGAGACGGAGGGAGTAAAATAAATATCATGTATGTTTACATAAAGATTGTGGTGGTTTGGGGATTTATGAATTTAAAAATACAATGAATTAGGGCCTAGGCCTATTGCATAAATGGTTGTCGAAGTTCGATTGGGATTAACCAACCGATGTCAAGAAACTCTGTATTTTATCTAAAAAATCAATAAAAATACGATAGCAGGGCGGCTATTTCCATAAAAAAAACTTATGTCAAGAAACTCTCATGTGCTCTCACTTCTTGAAGAGTTTGACGGGGAGTAAGTTTTTTTTTCAGCTTTAACCGTTTCTTCTGTTTGTGAAGATACATAGGTGAATGGTTACCTATGGCAATTCAATTTCACATATTGCATAGTATTTTCTTCACAAAAGTGATTACTATAAACAGAGTCAGATAGAACCAGGGGCGGAGCTGGTGTACAATCATTGGGTTCAGGTGAATTCAATGAAATTGTTAAATTCATCACTAATTTAGTCTATGTCATTGCTAATTTTGTGGAATATTACACTAAGTGATGGAGCTGACCCCAATGGTCTGGTGTTTCAGATTCGCCACTGGATAGAACGGGTTGGGAGTGCATCAGATTCAAAAGAACTCGGGCGGGGAAACTGCATATGGGTGGAACAATCTCAAAACTCTAGTTGGTTTGGTAAACTTATCAAAAACTCAGACAGATTCAAATGAAGATTTAGGATTCAGATTAAGATCAAAGTTAGAAATTATATATTTGCAGCTCAGATGTTTAAGATGGTTCTTTACAATATCTTTTGGAATATCAAAGTTCCATGGAGATAGAGATTATGTTTGTCTTATGATTAGAAAAAACGTTTTGGCTAGAGGCAACCTGATTCGCAGAGAGTGAAATGATTGGTGCCACTCATGTTGTCCTAAAGATATATGTCGGTTCCGAAAAGGATGTCGCAAATTGATTTGAATTTGGATGTATCTATATACGTCTAGATTTATTTGAATTTAAACAAATCTAAGACATATTTTTTGAGACGGAAGGAGTAGATCACTTGATGCTTACCTTTGCTTCGTCCAAATCGGCCTCGCAAGTGATCTTGTGTCTTTTTTTTACCATGCTAGGTCATCTGATAGCATACACGATCTGCTTGGGGATTGGATAAGCTCTTTCCCTTCGTCCCGGCGAAAGCTAGTGCTCTCCGGATGAGCATTGTTCGCCTCCGAAGCCGTACGATACGAGACTGCTGAACCGCTCGATGGATCTCTTCCCAGTCGTCACTGCCTCTTTTCCCCGTCAGAATACAGGAAAACATCCCCAAACCGCATGCATCCACTAAGCAGCAACCGTGAAACATCAGCCCAGCGGCGCTCGCCAAGAAGCAGCAGCGGCTTCGCCTGCCCAGCAGCACATCTCCCGCACAAAAAAAACATCTCCCGCACATGGCGACGACAGCCCACGGAGACGCGTCTGCTACGGTAGCTGCCGGCGGCCCTCACACCATCTCTAAGCCGGGGATAGCTCACCTGCACTAGCAGCGGCAACGGAAGCTCGCAGCAGCGACGGCAGCTTGCAGCTGTGCGACAACCCTTGTAGCAATGGTGATGGAGATTTGAAGCAAAGTTGTCGGTCGCTTGTAGCAGTGGCAGCGGCTTGCAGCACTGACGATGCCGACGGCCATTTGCAGCGGCGTGGCCCCTGTAGCAGTGACGACGGGGATTTCAAGCAAAGGTGCCGGTCGTTTGTAGCAGTGGCAGTGAAGCCTTGCAGCATCGACGGCGACGACGACCACAGCAGCTACGACAGCGATTTGAGGCAAAGTCGTCGGTCGCTTGTAGCAGTGGCTATCACGGCTTGCAGCACCGACGATGCCCACGAGCACATGCAGCGATGTCGCCGCTCGCAGCTAGACAATGACCCTTGTAGCAATGGCGACATGGATTTGAAGCAAAGGTGTCGATCGTTTGTAGCAGTGTCTGTGAAGGCTTGCAACACCGACGGAGGTGACGACTACTTGTAGCCGCTCGTAGCAGTGGTGGCGGCTTGTAGCAAAGACGGTAGAGATTTGAAGCGAAGTCGTCAATCGCTTGTAGCAGTGGCTATGATGGCTTGCAGCATCGACAGAAGCGACGACTACTTGTAGCGGCGTTGGCCGCTCGTAGCAGTGGCGGCGGCGTGTAGCAATGGCGAAAGCGATTTGAAGTGAAGTCGTCGGTCACTTGTAGCAATGGCTGTGATGGCTTGCAGCATCAACGGAGGCGACGAATACTTGTAGCGGCTTTGGCCGCTCATAGCAGTGACGGCGGCGTGTAGCAATGGCGAAAGCGATTTGAAGTGAAGTCGTCAGTCACTTGTAGCAGTGGCTGTGACGGCTTGCAGCATCAACGGGTGCGACGAATACTTCTAGCGGCTTTGGCCGCTCGTAGCAGCGTCGGCGGCTTGTAGCAATGACGACATCGATTTGAAGCAAAGTCGTCGGTTGCTTGTAGCAGTGGTTGTGACGTCTTGCAGCACCGACGGAGGTGATGACTACTTGTAGCGGCGTTGGCCGCTCGTAGCAATGACGGCGGCTTGTAGCAATGGCGACAGCGATTTGAAGCGAAGTCGTCGGTCGCTTGTAGCAGTGGTTGTGATGGCTTGCAGCACCGACGGAGGCGACGACTACTTGTAGCGGTGTTGGCCGCTCGTAGCAATGGCGACAACGATTTGAAGCGAAGTCGTCGGTCGTTTGACGACTTGCAGCACCGACGGAGGCGACGACTACTTGTAGCGGTGTTGGCCGCTCGTAGCAATGGCGGCAGCGATTTGAAGCAAAGTCGCCGGTCGGTCGCTTGTAGCAGTGGCTGTGATGGCTTGCAGCACCGACGGAGGCGACGGCTACTTGTAGCGGTGTTGGCCGCTCGTAGCAATGGCGACAGCGATTTGAAGCGAAGTCGTCGGTCGCTTGTAGCAGTGGCTGTGACGGCTTGCAGCACCGATGGAGGCGACGACTACTTGTAGCGGTGTTGGCCGCTCGTGGCAATGGTGGCGGCTTGTAGCAATGACGACAACAGTTTGAAGCGAAGTGGTCGGTCGCTTGTAGCAGCGGCTGTGACGGCTTGCAGCACTAACAGCACCGACGACCACTTGCAGCGATGTCGGCCACTCGCCTAGCGAGCGATGGCCCTTGTAGCAATGGCGACAGGGATTTGAAGCAAATATGTCGATGTTTGTAGAAGTGGTGTGACAGCTTGCAGCACCAACGGCGCCGACGACCACTTGCAGCAGTTCTAACTCTGATTGTGGAACCGACGGCTGGGCTTTTGAATTCTTACTCCGGCTTGTAGCAGCGCTGTACGTCTGACCTTATAGCACCCACCGACCGCGCTGGTAGCATCACTGCCCTGACCTTGCAGCTACGTCTGACCTTTGTAGCAGCGGTGACAAATCTTTTACAGCTGACACGCCTGGTAGCGGTGCTACGTCCTAGCAATGACACACAACTTCACAGAACAAGGATAACGTTTGGGGAGAGAAGAGAAGGAATCTATGGATGGCGAGAACAGCAAGCTGAGAGCCGGTGGGGAAGAGCGTTCGGCGGTAGAGTGGGCACACGTCGGCGTTCTCCCGGCCGTGAGGGCTCTGCGAAGGCGAGGTCAACGGTCTGCCTCTCGCTTGGTGCTGGCGGAGGTGGAGGCTGAGATGGAGACACATCTCAATTTTAAATGAGGCAGAGCAAAACTCTGTGTGGAGACGGCGGAGGCCGAGATCGGGAGATTTGGTGCGCCTCTGGCTGGGACAGCGCGAGCCAGCGTACGGGACCCGAGTTTTTTTTTTTTTTTTTTTGTCACGTCCGTTTTCCTACGCCACAAAAGAAACACGTAGCGGACGCTAGTAGCGGAGGATATTATCGCGTCCATCCCCCGGATGGTAGGTAGAGTTTTCCATTCGAAAAAACAGTTTTAGATGCAAGTTCTTTTTGGAAAGCCCAAACAACGCAAAAGAAAAAAATGCACATCCACCATCCAGACTTTGAGGGGTTTGCTAATAATCTCACCTTCCTAAACACGGCATGGTGTTAAACATTGTACTAGCAACTATATTAACAAGGATACTGAGTATGACTGCAGGAATTTAAATTGGTTAGAATAAGATAATATTACACCAACAAATCTGCACAAATAAGAAAAGAATTGAATAATGTTGTCTTAAAGAATTGCATAATTAACCTGCGGTTGCTGACCACAGACCAAGAGATGGAAGCAACCTAGTCAGTTGCATCATGGCCCTTGAGGCTGCGCTGGTTGACCATCAGGTGTGTTTTGAACGCCTCTGTATCCTTCTACATACTCACGCCCTCTGTAATGAAACGCATAGCATTCTTTTCACGACAACACAGGAGGCGGAGGCCGTAGTTGATGGATGTATATGGGAGATTGAAAAGAGATTGACCATGGTAAGGGGCGTTGGAGGGTGGAGAAGGAGTTCGGTAGGGTTACTGGTTACACAACCCACAGGTGGAGTATCTCCTAATTTCAAGCCCAGTGTGCGATGGGGTGAGTTTTATAGCTAGGAAGATGGGGGAGGCGGGGAGTCGATGGTTCAGTTCTAGTAGCGTGGAGTGCAGAGATGGAAAGATGAATCAAACAGATATGGCTGAAGTCAATTTTGCTAAGCAGCGGCTGATTGATTGCAATACAACGTTGAAGCAAATAATGACAGATTTCACCTTCGTTACCCATGTGGAGTATCTCCTAATTTCAAGCCCAAATGCGATGGGGTGAGTTTTATAGCTAGGAAGATGGGGGAGGCGGGGAGTCGGTGGTTCAGTTCTAGTAGCGTGGAGTGCATAGATGGAAAGATGAATCGAACAGATATGGCTGAAGTCAATTTTGCTAAGCAGCGGCTGATTGATTGCAATACAACGTTGAAGCAAATAATGACAGATTTCACCCTTCGGTTACCCACAGGTGGAGTATCTCCTAATTTCAAGCCCAGTGTGCGATGGGGTGAGTTTTATAGCTAGGAAGATGGGGGAGGCGGGGAGTCGGTGGTTCAGTTCTAGTAGCGTGGAGTGCAGAGATGGAAAGATGAATCAAACAGATATGGCTGAAGTAAATTTTGCTAAGCAGCGGCTTATTGATTGCAATACAACGTTGAAGGAAATAATGACAGATTTCACCCTTCCACCTGGTGGAGTATCTCCTAATTTCAAGCCCAGTGTGAGATGGGGTGAGTTTTCTAGCTAGGAAGATGGGGAGGCGAGGAGTCGATGGTTCAGTTCTAGTAGCGTGGAGTGCAGAGATGGAAAGATGAATCGAACAGATATGGCTGAAGTAAATTTTGCTCAGCAACGGCTGATTGATTGCAATACAACGTTGAAGGAAATAATGATGATTTCACCTTGTTACCCACGGTGGATTATCTCCTAATTTCAAGCCCAGTGTGAGATGGGGTGAGTTTTATAGCTAGGAAGATGGGGGAGGCGGGGAGTCGATGGTTCAGTTCTAGTAGCGTGGAGTGCAGAGATGGAAAGATGAATCAAACAGATATGGCTGAAGTAAATTTTGCTCAGCAACGGCTGATTGATTGCAATACAACGTTGAAGGAAATAATGACAGATTTCACCCTTCGGTTACCCACAGGTGGAGTATCTCCTAATTTCAAGCCCAGTGTGAGATGGGGTGAGTTTTATAGCTAGGAAGATGGGGGAGGCGGGGAGTCGATGGTTCAGTTCTAGTAGCGTGGAGTGCAGAGATGGAAAGATGAATCAAATAGATATGGCTGAAGTAAATTTTGCTCAGCAACGGCTGATTGATTGCAATACAACGTTGAAGGAAATAATGACAGATTTCACCCTTCGGTTACCCACAGGTGGAGTATCTCCTAATTTCAAGCCCAGTGTGAGATGGGGTGAGTTTTATAGCTAGGAAGATGGGGGAGGCGGGGAGTCGATGGTTCAGTTCTAGTAGCGTGGAGTGCAGAGATGGAAAGATGAATCGAACAGATATGGCTGAAGTAAATTTTGCTCAGCAACGGCTGATTGATTGCAATACAACGTTGAAGGAAATAATGACAGATTTCACCCTTCGGTTACCCACAGGTGGAGTATCTCCTAATTTCAAGCCCAGTGTGAGATGGGGTGAGTTTTATAGCTAGGAAGATGGGGGAGGCGGGGAGTCGATGGTTCAGTTCTAGTAGCGTGGAGTGCAGAGATGGAAAGATGAATCAAACAGATATGGCTGAAGTAAATTTTGCTCAGCAACGGCTGATTGATTGCAATACAACGTTGAAGGAAATAATGACAGATTTCACCCTTCGGTTACCCACAGGTGGAGTATCTCCTAATTTCAAGCCCAGTGTGAGATGGGGTGAGTTTTATAGCTAGGAAGATGGGGGAGGCGGGGAGTCGATGGTTCAGTTCTAGTAGCGTGGAGTGCAGAGATGGAAAGATGAAGCAAACAGATATGGCTGAAGTAAATTTTGCTCAGCAACGGCTGATTGATTGCAATACAACGTTGAAGGAAATAATGATAGATTTCACCCTTCGGTTACAGTTGAGAAAAAGACGAACGTGTGGAGGACAACATAGTATAGGTGCTGAACTAAGATTTCTATTTGGGGACGAGCATGGCTGCATAGAATTGCAAAGAAATCTATTAATGGGGGATTGCTATTTAGTAATAGAAGATTACATTTTTCATGTTTTTCATAATTCCCAAACAACGACGCAGTGGAAGAAATGTGTGGACACATGTACAACATCCACACTTTGAGGAGTCCTCTTAGAGATCCACCCTCTTGAATGCTTATTGTCGTGAGGTGACATAGACACACACATTTGCCAACATCAGTGTAGGCACACTCTCACAATGTCTAGTGAAACCGAATGAGGAATTTCAAGATTGACAAGGTCGTAATTGACGTCTTGCTGTTGTCCGGCCGGAATGATAGTCCACTTTAATGAAGTACATATATAGGGTACATGCACCTCTAGCCACCTAATTGCAAGTTGATATCGTATGACGTGGTGGTACATGTTTATAGAATCACATCATTTAACCACAATTTTTTTAATAGTTCTATGTGCATGCTTTCTCAGATTGTCCAAATAGTGTACCAAAGAAAAGGTTTTAGTTAAGCAATGCTACTGCATTGACTGTGATTTCGATGATGTTTAGGTAATAGACAGTCCTATAATATCTCGATTCTAAATTATGCATGGTTGTTTCACTTCGCTATCTCAAGCTTGTAGTACCACTCAAACAATTGCACGATTGCGTGGTCCTTCCATTTGGAGGTTGCTGTGGATCGGCTCCAAGCCTTCAATTTTCTATCATCTTAGATTCTTAATAGCAACCTTTACATGACATTCAACATAACGTTTATGACAGACTTAGCTGGATGGGTTTATTTCTGGCTTTGGTATTTACTTTATAATAAGCCAAAAAAACACTTAATAGGTGTTTTTGATTTTGACTTTTGGATGATACCATCATCTAACAATATCCTGTCAAAAGGTATCATGTCAAAAGGTAAAATCCAAAACCATTTATAAGCCAAAATCTAAAATCAAAAAATAAGCCCAACCAAATAGCTCCAACAACTCAAAAGGCATAGCCCAATAATCAATTGTTCAACTATTACGGGCAGCAATTAACCAAGGAAAAGTGATACAATTCCTGTACGGATCGAACGACTGAGCCGCTCGCTCACGTACCATAAGCACTGGTCCCACTGAAACAACCGTTGCCTTATATTTGTTTCTATCTTCTTCTACCGCCGCGCAGAGCCACCGCGTCACCTGCAGCTCGCGCCGTCGTGCCGATGTGCTTTCCTACCGGCTCCGTTGAGGTAGACACCTCCATGCCACCACGCCATGTAGCTTGCGCCATCGACTGTCCCTACCGTCTCACCCAAGGCAGATGCCTCCGGTTCGCTGCCGCCATGGGGACGCTACTAGCAGACTCTCCTCATTGTCGATGCTACAAGTGTTGTCCCGGTGCTACGAGAGACCATTGAAGATGATATCTAAGGTGCCGAGTGTTGCTACCATCAGCGAGGACGGGTGCTGCAACCTCGTGAGATGATTTTGCTACAACACAAATTATTTGCTACATTTTTTGTTTTTAGCTAAAATAGTATAAAGGTTTTGCTACGATATTTTCAACAAGAATCCCGACGATGTTTGTGTTGAAGTCGGTTTTTGCTACAGTAGTACAATTTTTGCTAAAATTGTTCTCGGGTTTTCCTACAGTAGCAAAATCTCCGGCGAAAGTCGATTTTGCTATATTATCACAACTGTTTTGCTACAAATCTCCGATGAGGAAAATCTTTTTGTTCTGTTTCTGCAATGAACCGTTTTAATATAGCAAATACATGACTTTATGTAGTACATGATCGAAGGAGGGATTTTAGGGTTTTTTCAGGGGGTGCGGCTACATCAAGGTTGACCTCGTTTTAACAAAAAATAAGATCAGTTTAGACAACCTACTAATATTTTTATTTTTGGAATAGAAAAAGTAAATGAGTTTTGTCTTTATTCTAAAAAAGATACACTACTCAGCCATACTGCATGCACTTTATCCCTAGTATATAATTACAAAATCCAAAAAATTAAAATGTTTTCTATCTCAAACTTTTTGTCCGATTCAAGATCTGTTTTTGCTGTTGGGCTTGTCGCGACGAGATCTTCAAAACTAGATCCCATGTCGATATGTTTCGACTGTTTTTTTAGAGGATGTAAATTTGTGGAAGTTACATCCGATCAAAGTTATATCCAATTTACAAAAAAAGTTATATCCAAGTTATTAGAAACTTACATCCAGCAAAAAGTTACATCATCCAGTAAAAAAGTTACATCCCAGTTAGCAGAGAGAGTTACATCTAGCAAAAAGTTACATCCTCAAAAAAAAGTCATCGAAACATATCAATATGGGATCTTGTTTCGATCTTGTTATGACCAGTCTAACGGTGAAAACAAAATCTAATTTAGATAAACGGTTTGAGCTAGAAAACATTTTAAATTTTTGGAATTCAAGCTCTGTTGTTACTGTTGGCTTGTCTAAACAAAAAAACTGTACGCTGGGCCGCCGTAGCGGCGTAAAGCACCGCTCCATGCGGGTCGTCTGATCCGGATTTCACAGACGCGACGTCTGACCTCGCGTTAAACCAGAACAAGGTCAACCTAGAGTTAGAAATTGCGTTTTTCTGGGACAACATGTCAGTGTCACCATGGCTACCCAGGATTGGAAGTTTTGATCGGGCCGGGGGACACCTAGTAGGCTCCTTAACTAAATCATGAGAGCAACTCTAGTAAATACTGTTGGAATATTAGGCATAATTTCCATGATTAATTCCAGAATATTAAGCATGACAAATCAGCTACTAGCTCATGTAACTCGAACATACTAGATGTACTAAACAACAGGATTAACGGAAACAAACAGCAGCTAAACTTGTACTCGCAGAACATGATGGATAACCAAACAGAAGCACGTAGCACGTACCGTTCGGTTGTCGTAGTAGAAACTTTGGGAAAGACTGATCGAAGCAGATGGCGACGAAGACGGCGGTAGGTAAAGGGTTTCACGGCATAGTAAATCAAAAAAATTCTACGGATGCGAACAGAGGGAAGCCAAGATCTAATCTAGGAGATGCAAACAATGAGAGATATTGGATTAGATCTTCATACCCTTGAAGATTCAAGACAGTGAACGCTCGGAACGTAGGTGATGTAGTCGTACTCGCTTCTCCTCCTCGCGATCCGATCTGATCTAGCACCACAAGTGGCGATGCCTCCGTGAGATGCACACGTGCGGCACCTCGACGTCTCCTCCTTCCTTGGTCCAGCAAGTATGTTGGAGAGATGGGTTGGATGTACAATGCGACGGCGCGGTGCAATTGGTGGAGAATTTCTGTAGCAGGGCTTCGCCTACAAGCAGTCGGGAGGGAGAGAGGAGGGGCAGCAGGGCGACTAGGGTTGGAGGGGAAGGTGTGTGGGGTGTGGTGCGCCCCCAGCCCTAGCCCCTCCCCCAAGCCAAACCGGCGGCCCCAAAGAGGAGGAGTGGGGGGCAAGGAAACCCCCCTTCTAGAAGCTCTATCTAGAGTTTAAACCTCTCTTGGCCGGCTGGGCCCTATGGGGCCTTGTGCCCCTGGCCCAATGCGGCCAGGGCACTCCCTCATAGGCCCATGCCCCCTCCCGGAAGGTAGGGCCACGTTGGTCCCCTTCCGGAAGGTTCTAGAAGCTTCCGGTACAATACTGATTAACCCGGAACAATTCCGAACTCCAAAAACTGCACTGTCTTATATGAATCTTATTCTCCGGACCACTCCGGAACCTCTCGTGATGTCCCGGATCCCATCCGAGACTCCGAACAAAAACTCATAAACCAATTATCCAATCTATCCTAGCGTCGAGACACGTTAAGTGTGTGACCCTGCGGGTTCGAGAATATGCAGACATGATCTTCTATCAATAATCAACAGCGGGGTCTGGAAACCCATATTGACTCCCACACATTCATAGATGATCACATCGGATGAACCACGATGCCAGGATTCAATCAATCCCATATATATATTCCCTTCGTCTCGCGATATTTTTACTTGCCCGAGATTTGATCGTCGGTACCGTCATACCTAGTTCAATCTCGTTCACAGCAAGTACTTTACTCGTTCCGTAATCCGATATCACTTTGTGATTAACTTGTTGGAGATATGCCCTAGAGGCAATAATAAATGTAGTTATTATTATATATCTTTGTGTTTATGATAAATGTTTATATTCATGCTATAATAGTATTAACAAGGAAACATTAATACTTGTGTGAATTGTAAACTTAATTTGAAGTCCCTAGTAAAGCCTCTATATAATACTAGCTTGTTGGTTAATAGATGATTGTGGTTTCCCTATCATGAACATTGAGATGTTATTAACAACAAGATCATATCGTTAGGAGAATGATATGGTGGACATACTCCTATAGACAAGCGTAGCATAAAGATCAAGTCATTTCAATAGTTCAATTGCTATATGCTTTCTGATACATAGTAACCTAATTCCTTCGACCATGAGATCATGCATATCACCTTTACTGGATGGATGCTTTGATGTCATCAAACACCACACCGTAATGTGGTGGCTATAAAGGTGGCATTGAGTGTTCGGAAAGTATTGGTTGAAACACATGGATCAAGAGGGATTTGTCCATCCACATGATGATAGATATTCTTCTGGGCCTCGGTGAAATGTCATCCAATTAGCTTGCAAGCATGTGACTTGGTCACAAGGGATCACATATCACGGAACGAGAAAAGAGTACTTATCAAGAACGAGGATGAACTAAGTATGCAGATACCGACGATCATAACCTCGGATAAGTAAATATATCGTAAGACAAAGGGAAATTGGTATCGTATGTAAGTGGTTCATTCGATCGCAAAGTAATCGAGAAATATGTGGAGCCATATGAATTTCCAGATTCTCTATTGGTTATTGTTCGAGAAGTGTCTCGATCATGTCCGCATAATTCACGAACCGTAGGGAGACACACTTAAGGATTCGACGTTGTTTGAGTAGTTATGGTATTATGAGAAAGAGACCAATGTTGTTCGAGTCTCGGATGGGATCCGGATATCACGAGGTGATCCGGAATGGTCCGGAGAATAAGATTCATATAAGGAAAGTCCCGCTTTGAGTTGGGGAATGGTTCCGTGTTTTCATCGAACATTCTAGAAGGTCCGAATGTCCGCACTCGGAAGGGGAAGGGTACATGAATGTGTCATTACATATTGGAATGATTGCATCATGTACTAAGTGTTCTCGCTGTCCAAAATAAAGGGTTTATTTAAATCCTAAATTGAAAAGTCAAAACGGCTAGTTTGAAAGTCAAACGGCAAGTTTTGGAAAGTGGAAAGAGGAGGAGAAGTGGAAACCGAGTTGGGAGGATTCCTCCTCCCCAAGCCGCGCCCCTCAAGGCCGAGTTGGGAGGACTCCCTCCCCTTGGCCGGCCCTCCCACCTATAAAGGGAGGGGCAGGGCCTCCCCTCCTAGCACACACAAGTTCCTATCCTCTAAACTAAACCCTAGACCTAAACCCCGGTTTAGAGCTATTTCGGTTTAGAGCCTTCTAATTGGTTTAGAGCCTTCTAATTGGTGTGTCTAATTACTAGACCGCTAATAACCTCTCTCATAAGCTCCACCATACTCGCACCGGCTTAAGGCGAAGCCCTGCATGATTTCCCTCTACTTAGGTACCAGCCCGTTATCTTGCCGGAATCGCGAGAGAGTGCTACAACCTCCATTTTCTTTGGAACAAGGGAGAGGAAGGTCTTCGTCGAGTACCGAACGTGTGACCGACTACGGGAGCGCTACCGGAACGTGGCGCCGGAAGGATCGTCTACGCGATCTTGAGATCGGAAAGAGTACGACTACATCACCCACGAGAATCTGCTCTCCTTAAACACTTTGGAATCTTCAAGGGTGAGTTATTCCATCGACTCGTTGCTACAATCTAGTAGATAGATCTTGGCTTGTTTGTTTGTATGCGATAGAAAAATTTTGTTTTCCATGCTCTGAACCCCTACGAGGGTATCAGAGCCGTGTCTATATGTAGATCTGTTGCACGAGTAGAACACAATGATCATTGTGGGCGTTGATGCTTTTATTGTAGATTGCTTTTTGTGTACTTTGCATCTTGCGGTATGTTGGGATGAAGCGGCCCGGGCTAACCTTACATGACATCGTTCATGAGACTTGCTCCACGCTTGACATGCAACTCGTATTGCATAAGTGGCTTTGCGGGTGCCTGTTTCTCCTAGCATAGTAAAGATCCAATTTACAACGGGTGATCAACAATGCTAGTATCAATGTTGTGGTTCTTGTTCGTAAGTTAGAACGACACTTATTGAAAGCCCCAAACCACGTAAAATATGCAAAGAAAGTAGGCGTCTAACTTTGTTTTGCGGGTGTGCGATGATGTGATATGGCCATGATTGTGATTATATTTGATGTTTGGATTGTTCGTTATTGTTAGTTGGCAACGGCGTGAAATATATGGTTGTCTTTAATTTACATTAAGACCTGCGTTTATATTAAAAATATTTGTAATATTTTAAGATGGTGTACTACAACCATTAATAAGCGTAATTGACCTTGATGCTATGCTGATGATGGAGATCATGTTAGGTGCTTGAAGATGGAGATCGGAAGCACAAAGAAGAAAGGCCATATCATATCACATATTATGAATTGCATGTGATGTTAATCCTTTATGCATCTTGTATTGCTTAGTAGGCAGCGGTAGCATTATAAGATGATCCCTCATGCACATAAATTTCAAGTTCTAAAGTGTTCACCCTTAGTATGCACCGTTGCCAAAGCTTGCTGCTTGAAGCACCACGTGATGATGGTGTCTTTGATTCCGGGTGAATACAACGTAAGCAAGCCAGATTTGCTTATCACGGTAGCTAAGGTTTGATCTTGAGAGCCTAACATGTACGACATGGCCTCGGGAACACGGATCGAAAGGTAAAGCATGAATCATATAGTAGATATGATGAACATGATGATTGTTCGCCATTGAAACTATATCAACTCTCGTGATGATCGGTGTTGATGTAGTGGATTTGGTTTGTGTGATCACTAAAACAATGTGAGGGATGTTGTTTTTGGTGGGAGTTCACCTAGTTTAATTTCATTAATTAATTTGAACTCAATTTGTCATAAACTTAGTCTAAACTATTGCAAATATGTTGTAGATCAATGGCAGCCCTACCATCAATTTTAATGCGTTCCTAGAAAGAAAAGTTGAAAAACAATGGAAGCAACTTCGGATTGGTTCCGCAATTTGAGGATTGTCCTCACAGTGGTAATTTGACCTATGTCTTTGGATGCACGCTAGGTGACCCACTGCGGTGACGCTACCGATGAAGTAAAGAATGTTTACCTTGCTCGGAAGAATCGTACTCCATAGTTCGATGTGCTATCTTGTATGGTTTAGAATCGAGCTTGAAAAGGTTTGAAGAGTCAGACCCATATGATATTGTCGAGGATCTCAAATTAATTTTTGAGACTCATGCGGCAATTGAAAGTTATGAAGCTTCTGAAAAGTTCTTTAACTGCAAGATGGAAGAGGGCAGCTCCGTCAGTGAGCATGTGCTTAAGATGTCTGGGCATGCAAATAAACTTCAAAGCTTGGGTATAGTGATTCCTAATACTTTGGGGGTTTACCGCATCCTCCAATCACTACCACCAAGTTACAAGAACTTTGTGATGAACTACAACATGCGTAACATGAACAAAGAGTTGCGAACTATTTGCTATGTTAAAATCTGCAGAAGTGGAGATCAAGAAAGAGCACCAAGTGTTGATGGTCAATAAGACCACCAAATTCAAGAAAGGCAAGTCTAAGCAGAAGGGACACTTCAAGAAGGGTGGTAAGAAAGTTACCACGCCAACGAAGAAGACCAAGGTTGGACCCAAGCCCGATCTTGAGTGCTTTTCGCAAGGGAGAAGGTCCTTTGAGCGGAATTGCCCAAAGTACTTGGCGGATTTGAAGAACGGCAACATCAAGAAGAAAGGTATATCTGATATACATGTTATTGATGTGTATCTCACTAGTATTCGTAGTAGTGCCTGGGTATTTGATACTGGTTCGGTTGCTCATATTTGTAACTCGAAACAGGAGCTACAGAATAAACGGAAGCTAGTGAAGAACGAGGTGACGATGCGCGTAGGAAACGGATCAAAGGTTGATGTGATCGCGGTCGGCACGCTACCTCTTCATCTACCATCGGGATTAGTTTTATACTTAAATAATTGTTATTTGGTGCATGCGTTAAGCATGAACATTATATCTTGATCTTGTTTATTGCGAGACGGTTACTTGTTTAAATCCGAGAATAATGGTTGTTCGATTTATATGAGTAATATGTTTTATGCACATGCACCTTTGATAGATGGTCTATTCTTGTTGAATCTCGATAGTGGAAATACACATATCAACAACATTGAGGCTAAGCGTTTGAAATCAGCGATAATTCGACCTATATGTGGCATCGCTGCCTTGGTCACATTGGAGTGAAGCGTATGAAGAAACTCCATTCCGATGGACTTCTTGAATCACTTGATTTTGAATCACTTGAAAGATGCAAAGCATGTCGATGGGTAAAATGACTAAGACTCCATTTTACGGTATAATGGAGCGAGCTACGGACTTCTTGGAAATCATACATACCGATGTGTGTGGTCCAATGAGTGTAGCATCGCGGTGGTTATCGTTATGTTTTTACCTTCAATGATGATTTTATTATATATGTGTATATGTATTTCATTAATAATAAGTGCGAATCTTTCGAGAAGTTTAAGGAGTTTCAAAGTGAGGTAGAGAATAAACGTAACAAGAAGATTAAATTTCTACGTTACGATCGTGGAGGTGAATATCTAAGTTACGAGTTTGGCGAGCATTTGAAGAAATGTGGAATACTTTCGCATTGACACCGGGAACACCACAAAGTAATGGTGTGTCTGAACGTCGTGTCGAACTCTCTTAGATATGGTTCGTTCTATGATGTCACTTACAGATTTACCACTATCATTTTGGGGTTATGCGTTAGAAATGCCGCATTCACTTTAAATAGGGCACCGCCTAAATCCGTTGAAACGACACCGTATGAATTATGGTTTGGGAAGAAACCTAAATTGTCGCTCCTTAAAGTTTGGGGATCTGAAGCCTATGTAAAGAAGTTACAGCGGACAAGCTTGAACCCAAAGCGGAAAAATGCGTCTTCATAGGATACGAAGGAAACTATTGGGTATACCTTCTATCATAGATCCGAAGGCAAAACCTTCGTTGCCGAGAATGGATCCTTTCTAGAGAAGGAATTTCTCTCAAAAGAAGTAACTGGAAGGAAAGTAGAACTCGACGAGGTTGTCGAACCTTCTCTCGAACTTGCGAGTAGCGCGACCGGAAGAAGTTCCTGTGGTGCCTGCACCAATAAGAGAAGAAGCTAATGATGGTGATCATGAAACTTCGGTTGAGGTTACTACAGAGCCTCGGAGGTCAACGAGAAATCGTACCACTCCAGATTGGTATGATTCCGTTATGAATGTCATGTTGGTGGACAACACCGATGACCCCGAGACATATGAGGAAGCGATGATGAGCCCAGATTCCAATAAATGGCAAGAAGCCATGAAATCCGAGATTGGATCCATGTACGAAAACCAAGTATGGACTTTGGTGGACTTACGGATGGTAGGAAGGTCATCGAGAACAAATGGATTTTCAAGAAGAAAGCAGATCTTTGATGGTAATGTTATCGTCTATAAAGCTCGACTTGTCGCAAAAGGGTTTCGACAAATTCAAGGAGTTGACTACGATGAGACTTTCTCACCAGTAGCGAAGCTAAAATCTGTGAGGATTATGTTAGCAATCGCTGCATATTACGATTATGAGATATGGCAGATGGATGTCAAAACAGCATTCCTCAATGGAGACATTGATGAAGAGTTGTATATGATGCAACCCAAAGGTTTTGTCGATCCTAAAGATGCTAACAAGGTATGCAAACTTCAACGGTCCATCTTTGGATTGAAGCAAGCATCCCGAAGTTGGAATCAACGTTTTGATAAGGTAATCAAAAATTTTGGTTTTATACAAACTTATGGAGAAGCTTGTATTTACAAGAAAGTGAGTGGGAGCTCTGTAGCATTCTTAATACTGTATGTGGATGACATATTGTTGATTGGGAATGATGTAGACCTTCTTAATAGTGTCAAAGAGTATTTGAATAATAGTTTTTCAATGAAGGATCTTGGCGAAGCAGCTTACATATTAGGCATAAAGATTTATAGAGATAGATCGAAACGCCAAATATCATTGTCACAAAGTACATATTTGGACAAAGTTCTAAAGAGGTTTGGAATGGAAGATAGCAAGAAAGGGTTCTTGCCCATGTTGCTATACGACCTTGAGTAAAACTCAAAGTCCGACATCGGCGAAGATAGAGAAAGGATGAGTAAGACTCCTATGCCTCAGCCATAGGATCTCTAATGTATGCCATGCTATGTACTAGACCCGACATCGCATATCGTTAGTCTAACTAGCAGATATCAAAGTGATCGAGTGGATCATTGGACAATGATCAAAAACATCCTTAAGTACTTGAGAAGAACTAAGGATATGGTTCTTTCTTATGGAGGTGATGAATAGCTCGTTGTTAATGGTTACACCGATGCTAGTTGGAACACCGATCCGGATGATTCTAAATCACAACTGGATACGTATTTATTTTGAATGGTGCAGCGATTAGCTGGAGGAGTGCAAAGCAAAGCGTTGTGGCGAGATCTTCAACTGAATCGGAATACATGGCTGCCGGAGGCTTCACAAGAAGCGATATGGATGAAAGAGTTCATTACAGAGCTGGGTGTGGTTCCTAGTCTGGACCCAATGTCTATCTACTGTGATAACATGGGCGCCATAGCCAATCTTGCGCAAGAACCAAGGTCACAAGAAGCTGAAGCATATCAAGCTGCTTCCACGCTATTCGAGAACATATCCAGATGGGGATATAAAGATTTGCAAAGTACACAGATCTGAATGTGGCGGATCCGTTGACTAAACCTCTCCCAGGGCAAAACATGACCAACACCAAACCGCCATGGGTGTTCGGTATATTACCATGTAATCTAGATTAGATGACTCTAGTGCAAGTGGGAGACTGTTGGAGATATGCCCTAGAGGCAATAATAAATGTAGTTATTATTATATATCTTTGTGTTTATGATAAATGTTTATATTCATGCTATAATAGTATTAACAAGGAAACATTAATACTTGTGTGAATTGTAAACTTAATTTGAAGTCCCTAGTAAAGCCTCTATATAATACTAGCTTATTGGTTAATAGATGATTGTGGTTTCCCTATCATGAACATTGAGATGTTATTAACAACAAGATCATATCGTTAGGAGAATGATATGGTGGACATACTCCTATAGACAAGCGTAGCATAAAGATCAAGTCATTTCAATAGTTCAATTGCTATATGCTTTCTGATACATAGTAACCTAATTCCTTCGAACATGAGATCATGCATATCACCTTTCTTTGGATGGATGCTTTGATGTCATCAAACACCACACCGTAACAGGGTGGCTATAAAGGTGGCATTGAGTGTTCGGAAAGTATTGGTTGAAACACATGGATCAAGAGTGGGATTTGTCCATCCACATGACAGATAGATATTCTCTGGGCCCTCTCGGTGAAATGTCATCCAATTAGCTTGCAAGCATGTGACTTGGTCACAAGGGATCACATATCACGGGAACGAGAAAAGAGTACTTATCAGTAACGAGGATGAACTAAGTATGCAGAGATACCGACGATCATAACCTCGGATAAGTAACATATCGTGAGACAAAGGGAAATTGGTATCGTATGTAAGTGGTTCATTCGATCGCAAAGTAATCGTAGAAATATGTAGAGCCATATGAATTTCCAGATTCCTCTATTGGTTATTGTTCGAGAAGTGTCTCGATCATGTCCGCATAATTCACGAACCGTGAGGAGACACACTTAAGGATTCACGTTGTTTGAGTAGTTATGGTATTATGAGAAAGAGACCGAATGTTGTTCGAGTCTCGGATGGGATCCGGGATATCACGAGGTGATCCGGAATGGTCCGGAGAATAAGATTCATATAAGGAAAGTCCGTTTGGAGTTGGGGAATGGTTCCGTGTTTTCATCGGGAACATTCTAGAAGGTCCCTAATGTCCGCACTCCAGGAAGGGAAGGTACATGAATGTGTCATTACATATTGGAATGATTGCATCATGTACTAAGTGTTCTCGCTGTCCAAAATAAAGGGTTTATTTAAATCCTAAATTGAAAAGTCAAACGGCTAGTTTGAAAGTCAAGCAAGTTTTGGAAAGTGGAAAGAGGAGGAGAAGTGGAAACGAGTTGGGAGGATTCCTCCTCCCAAGCCGGCGCCCACCTCAAGGCCGAGTTGGGGAGGGACTCCTCCCTCCCCTTGGCCGCCCTCCCACCTATAAAGGAGGCAGGGCCTCCTCCTAGCACACACAAGTTCCTATCCTCTAAACTAAACCCTAGACCTAAACCCGGTTTAGAGCTATTTGGTTTAGAGCCTTCTAATTGGTTTAGAGCCTTCTAATTGGTGTGTCTAATTACTAGACCGCTAATAACCTCTTTCATAAGCTCCACCATACTACTTGGCTTAAGGCGAAGCCTGAGATCTCCCTCTACTTCGGTACCACTGCCATTGTCTTGGAATCGCGAGGAGAGTGCTACAACCTCCCGTCATGCTGGAACAAGGGAGAGGAAGGTCTTCTTCGAGTACCGAACGTGTGACCGATCATGGGAGCGCTTTAACGCGGGCTGGAAGGATCGTCTCTGCGATCTTGAGATCGGAAAGAATCGACTACATCACCCACGAGAATCTGCTCTCGTTAACCGCTTTGGAATCTTCGAGGGTGAGTTCCTCTATCGACTCGTTGCTACAATCTAGTAGATAGATCTTGGCTTGTTTGTTTGTATGCGATAGAAATTTTTTGTTTTCCATGCTACGAACCCCTACAAAATATTGGGTATCGAGCCGTGTCTATATGTAGATCTGTTGCGAGTAGAACACAATGGTCATTGTGGGCGTTGATGCTTTTATTGTAGATTGCTTTTTGTGTACTTTGCATCTAGCGGTATGTTGGGATGAAGCGGCCCGGGCTAACCTTACATGACATCGTTCATGAGACTTGCTCCACGCTTGACATGCAACTTGTATTGCATAAGTGGCTCTGCGGGTGCCTGTTTCTCCTAGCATAGTTAAGATCCAATTTACAACGGGTAATCAACAATGCTAGTATCAATGTTGTGGTTCTTGTTCGTAAGTTAGAACGACACTTATTGAAAGCCCCAAACCACGTAAAATATGCAAAAGAAAGTAGAGGCGTCTAACTTTGTTTTGCGGGGTGTCTGATGATGTGATATGGCCATGATTGTGATTATATTTGATGTATGCAATGTTCCTTATTGTAAGTTGGCAACGGCGAGCCATATGGTTGTCTTTAATTTTGTTAAGACCTGCGTGTCTATTCAAAGTAGTTGTAATAGTTGAAGTGGTGGGCTGACAACCATGAAGAAGCGTCATTGACCTTGATGCTATGTGCGGTGATGATGGAGATCATGTTCGTGCTTGAAGATGGAGATCGAAGCACAAAGAAGAAAGGCCATATCATATCACATATTATGAATTGCCTGTGATGTTAATCCTTTATGCATCTTGTATTGCTTAGTAGACGACGGTAGCATTATAAGATGATCCCTCATGCACATAAATTTCAAGTTCTAAAGTGTTCACCCTTAGTATGCACCGTTGCCAAAGCTTGCTGCTCAAGCACCACGTGATGATCGGGTGTCTTTGATTCCGCGGTGAATACAACGTAAGCAAGCCAGATTTGCTTATGCGGTAGCTAAGGTTTGATCTTGACGAGCCTAGCATGTACGGACATGGCCTCAGAACACGGATTCCGAAAGGTAGAGCATGAGTCATATAGTAGATATGATGAACATGTTGATTGTTCGCCATTGAAACTATATCAACTCTCGTGATGATCGGTTTTGATGTGGTGGATTTGGTTCATGTGATCACTAAAACAATGTGAGGATGTTGTTTTAAGTGGGAGTTCACCTAGATTAATTTAATTATTAATTAGAACTCAATTTATCATAAACTAAAATCAAAGTGAATTTGCATAGTTGTTGTAGTCATTGGCATCCGTTTACCACCTTGCGCTTAGTTTTAATTGAGATGATAGAACTATAGAATTCTGGTTAGTTACTTTCTAACTGGTATCGTATTGTTTTGAAGTGTTAATCTAAAGTTTAAAAGTCCTATTGCAAACTTTCAGTAAGTTCTGGTTACTCCATAAAGTTTAATAATTAGTATTAAAACAAGAGTGACAATTCCAAGTGTTAGTGTTTGAGTATCATGTTTGTCTCCATGATTCTTGATATTCAAAAGATTCTCTTAATATCAAGGTTATCTAGGATCTGAAAGAGTTGTTTGAAACCATGATGTGTGGAAGATATTGTGATATCTGAAACAAAGTTTTGTTGCAACATGATAAAGTATAATATGGCAAAGTTCATGTTCTCATATTTGGATGAGAATTTGCAAAAGGTTGGAGACACTAGTTGTCCTAATCTTCCAAAAGGTTTTGGAGAGCAACATTATACTCATGATTCACCGTTACAAGCTAAAGTAGCTAGATCATGGATAAGTCCATGATGAGGGTGAATATTTGATGTAGGTAAAATGTTTACTACACCAAGAGATTACTAAAGAAAGGAATTTGAAAGAACACCAAATATTTGATAATGGTGATCTACTTCAAAGTGCAAGTTCAAAGACATTGGTATTTAACTATACGCTTTGGACTATGTGTCATAAGTATGACTCCACTATTGATGTTGATAGATTCTTTCAAAGCAAAAGGAAAATCGAAAGAGAATCTCATAAGTATATGGCAGAAAAGAAAAGACTAGAATTGTTCAGTTTAAGTATATAGATGATATATGTGTTATGGCTATATTCTTTGCTTATTAAACAATGTGGTTCTTAAGTATTTGATACTGAATTTGTTGGTGTGAATCGTCATACGAAACAACACAATTCATGAACTACAATGGCCTAAGTAACTAGCAAAGAATAGGTGATGATGTTCATCGAGAACAAATAAAGGGTTATTTTGTTGCTCGTTAAACATCAACGCTTGCCTTCAAGATTTGTTTTATCGTGTATTATGAGAACAAAAGGGTTGTTCAAATAATTGCCGTAATCCATAAAGATGGATGATTCACAAATCTCGTTGGAGAAATCACATCCATAAAACTAGTGCTAAAATTGTCGAAAGACAAATTGATTGAAAGATCACTTAGGAAGTGACATCGCGTTTAAATTATATTGGAAAGAAAACATGAAGAAACTCCATGTGGATGGAATTTTGGAGTCTTTTGATTTTTGATCAAATGACGCTTGTGAAACTTTCCTAGAGATAATTAAAACTTCGTTCATAGGCCAAAAGGGAACGAAAGACTAGCTTATTGGAACTTGTGCATATTGTTGTACGAACTCCATTATGTGTAGTCAAGAGCAATGGATTTCAACTTCATATGCTTTCTCCGAAAATTTGAGTGAATATATGAATATTTACTTAATAAGGATGAAGTATGAAATATTTGAAAAGTTCAAAAGACTTTCAAGATGAAGTGCAAAATCATTGTAACAAGAATATGAATAGTTTATGATAAGATCATAAAGGAAGATATTTGAATTACAAGTTTAGCATAATACCTAAGATTTAAGGAATCGTTTGGATTTGCATTTCGAAACACCATAAGAGTATGGAGCGTTCGAGATATGTAATTAAAACCTTGTTTGACATGGTAAGATCAAAGGTGTAATTCATAGAACTGCCATTATATTTTAAAGATTAAAAGCTTTGGAGATTACCGCTTTTCCAATCAAAGAGCTCCATCATAATCCGCTGAAATGACACCATATAAAGTTATGGTTTGGGATAAAACCCAAGTAGTCCTTTCTTAAAACATTGGTATGCTATGCATAAGAAAGATGTGTGCAACCAAAGTCGGATAAACCTGTCTTTGTATAAATGTTAAGTATTCCTCCATAAACACCGGAGACAAAAATGTTTGTCGCTTAGAATGTCAAGTTTCTTTGAGAAGTAATTTTTCTTGAAAAGTTAAGTGGGAGGACAATATAACTTTGATAAGGTTAAATGTACCTTAGCTATATGTGCAGAGTTGCGCAGCCGAAAAAGTGTTCCGGAGGCAAGAACAAAACTCATGGCTCACGCACTCAAAGGTTGTGGTCACGGAGATCCAAGTTCCTATTGAAACAAGTAGGTAGGATGAACAATCAAATAACAAGATATGAGGGTTGAATCATTATTTGAGAATAATGAACCTACTACAAGCAAAGAATCAATGATGGGCCTTGACTCGCCTAATGGCTTGAAGCCATAAAATCCGTGATAGTTCCATACACGAAATCAAGTTTTGAACTTGAAGGACCCTCGAGAAAGGTGTAAGACCTTACAGCTTGTGTTTGGATCTATAAAGAAGTAGACATGGATGTTTGACATCTATGAAATAGTCGACATGTTGGGAAAGAATTCACAAGTGTTCAAAGTTGACTATGACAAGATCTGATCTTTCATAGCGATATTTAGTCTAGACGGATTAATGTAGCAACCACTACATATAATTTTGTATTAGAATACACAAAACAAGTTCTTCTAATATAATGGTTACCTAGGACGTGTGCATGACACGGTACAAAGGGTTTTGTTAATTCAAAGGATGCTAAATGCATATGCAAACTTCAATGGTTGAAGTAAGCATAGCGGAGTTGGAATCTTCACTATGATGAAACCGTTAAAAAGTTTAATTTCATCGAGACAATGAAGATGCTTGCATTTGCAAGAAATTAAGTGTGATCGCTAAAACATATTTCTAATACATTATGTGGAGGACATATTGTTGATTGGAAATAATTTATCTTTTATTAACACATATGAAGAATTTCATCCCGATGAAAGACTTAGGCAAAACCCAAATATTTGGCATCAATAGACGCTAATATGGTTGTGCCGTATACATAGACGAGATATTGAATGAGTTCAATATAGAAACTACAAGAAAAGGTTCTTGTCGCACGTAAAGGATTGAATGAGTTCAATGTTGATGATATATTCAAATGTATTGACATTTGGTAAGTGAAACAAAGATTCAAATATAGATTGATACTTGATGTATGAAATCACAAAGAGTGTTTATATCAATCATACGTGGTATGTACAAATCCAGATATGTCCTATGCTCTAAATGTTATGAGCATACCGTAATGATTCATAAGATGATCATTGGACGATAGTAAGGATATTCTTATGATCTTTTGGAAGAACTAAGAGTATATTATTTGTAGAAGTGACGAATAGATGGTTAGTTCATTGTAAAAGTACTACATTGATACTAGTTTTGTCACAGAGTACAAATTAAGTTTTATCTCAATCTAAACTAAGGGTGGCACAATATAATGGAAAGTAAGTTCCATAATGGATTTGGATGAGTTCCAAAGTTAAGACATTGTGACAGATACTACAACAAAAGGCTAAGTATATGACTGCTATTATAGCAAAGCAAAGAGGGCATTTGTGTCAAGTAGTTTGTTATCAAACTAGGTGTAGTTCACCGGATAATACTATGAAGATATATTGTGCGACAATATTATCAACATGTTTTAACCCCAAAGAACTAAAGGTCACAATCAAAGACCAAATTATACAAAGCCATCTCATTAGAGAATGAGTGATGCGAGAGACGCAAAGATATGCAATTACACACGACCGGAAGTGTCGATCCGAGATCATTGACCACTAGCAATCGTGGTACATACAACACCGGAAAGCCATAGGTGTTGAATACACAAAGGTTTGAAACTAGATTATTGACTCTAGTGCAAGTGGGAGACTGGAGATATGCCCAAGAGGCAATAATAAAGTGGTTATTATCATATCTTCATATTTATGATAAATGTTTACATACCATGCTATAATTGTATTAACAGAAACATTAATACTTGTGTGATTTGTAAACATAAAAGAGTCCCTAGTAAAGCCTCTTGTTAAACTAGCTTGTTGGTTAATATATGATCATGGTTTCGATCATGAACATAGAGATGTTATTAACAAAGGGTCATATCATTAGGAGAATGATGTGATGGACATACTCCTATAGATAAGCGTAGCATAAAGATCAAGTCATTTCAATAGTTCAATTGCTATATGCTTTCCGATA
Organism: Avena insularis; assembly: GCA_023614405.1. Lineage (NCBI taxonomy): Eukaryota > Viridiplantae > Streptophyta > Magnoliopsida > Poales > Poaceae > Avena > Avena insularis. Next base: position 367,012,622 of record CM042693.1, on the reverse strand, counting down.
CATAGTAACCTAATTCCTTCACCATGAGATCATGCATATCACCTTTACCGGATGGATGCTTTGATGTCATCAAACACCACACCGTAATGTGGTGGCTATAAAAGTGGCATTGAGTGTTCGAAAGTATTGGTTGAAACACATGGATCAAGAGTGGGATTTGTCCATCCATATGACGGATAGATATACTGGGCCCTCTCGGTGAAATGTCATCCAATTAGCTTGCAAGCATGTGACTGGCTCACAAGGGATCACATATCACGGAACGAGAAAAGAGTACTTATCAATGCGAGGTTGAACTAGGTATGCAGAGATACCGACGATCATAACCTCGGATAAGTAACATATCGTGAGACAAAGGGAAATTGGTATCGTATGTAAGTGGTTCATTCGATCGCAAAGTAATCGTAGAAATATGTGGGAGCCATATGAATTTCCAGATTCCTCTATTGGTTATTGTTCGGAGAAGTGTCTCGATCATGTCCGCATAATTCACGAACCGTAGGGAGACACACTTAAGGATTCGACGTTGTTTGAGTAGTTATGGTATTATGAGAAAGAGACCGAATGTTGTTCGGAGTCTCGGATGGGATCCGGGATATCACGAGGAGATCCGGAATGGTCCGGAGAATAAGATTCATATAAGGAAAGTCCCATTTCGGAGTTGGGGAATGGTTCCGGTGTTTTCATCGGGAATGTTCTAGAATGTTCCGGAATGTCCGGCACTCCGGAGGGGAAGGGGTACATGAATGTGTCATTGCATGTTGGAATGATTGCATCATATACTAAGTGTATTCGCTGAACGAAATAAATGATTTATTCAAGTCCTAGTTTGAAAAGTCAAACGGCTAGTTTGAAAGTCAAACGGCAATTTTTGGAAAGAGGAAAAGAGGAGGAGTATGAAACCGAGTTGGGGAGGGAGACCTCCTCCAACCGGACCACCTCCAAGCCGAGTTGGGAGGGACTCCACCTCCCCATGGCGCCGCCAGCCTCCCACCTATATAAGGAGGGCGGGGCTCCTCCTAACACACACAAGTTTCCACCTCTAATCTCCGGTTTAGAGCCGTTTTGGTTTAGAGCTTCTAATTGCTTTAGCCAGCGGTTTAGAGCCTTCTAATTGGTTTATAGCCTTCTAATTGGTGTGTCTAATTACTAGACCACTAATAGCCTCTCTCATAAGCTCCACCATACTCGCACCGGCTTAAGGTGAAGCCTCATGATCTCCTCTACTTCCTGCACCACGCCACAGCCGCCGGAATCGCGAGGAGAGTGCTACAACCTCCGCTGCCTGCTGGAACAAGGAGAGGAAGGTCTTCGCCGAAACCGAACGGTGACCGATCGGGAGCGCTGCCGAACGTGATACTGGAAGGATCGCTCACGCGATCTTGAGATTGGAAAGAGTACGACTACATCACCGAGAATCGCCTCGTTAACCGCTTTGGAATCTTCGAGGGTGAGTTCCTCTATCGACTCGTTGCTACAATCTAGTAGATAGATCTTGGCTTGTTTGTTTGTATGCGATAGAAAATTTTTGTTTTCCATGCTACGAACCCCTACAAAAACCTTATTCGCCCTCTCCCGTACAGGATCACAAGGGCGAGATGTTCCGGAGACCTGCTCTCCCGTTCGCCGGTGCACGCCGGCAAGCAGGATGGAGTAGACTACGGTAACGGCGCAAGTAGAGAGGATGGCAAAACCCTAGATTGGTTTTCGGTGGTGTTGTGGCGGTAGCCGTGCAGGACTTTATATAGAGCGGCTCAGGAAACCCTAACGAAGGCGAACATGGGCCGAGTCCATGTTACGCACGTTCAGATTGGTTACAGTAGCCCACGATCCGGGAGCGACCCGAATAAGCTAACCGTTTGACGCGTCTGTCAAGACCTCATTATTTTCCTAAGCAGCAAAATAAAGCTCGGCTCGGCGAGATTCCCGCAACCCGCGGAGTGCGCGCATCATGTCGAGACGAGCGGGCGGGCGTGCGTGCGAACGACGGCGTCGTAGGAGGAGCGCACGTGTATCTCTCTTATTGCCACTCACTTACAAAGTGGTGCAACACTCCACCTTATAAGGTGGTGCAACTCTCCTTCAACTTTCCATGTGGGACTAAACTTTAGCTCCCACTCCACTTCCATGTGAGATGCCATAAACATGGGCCCAAACACATATGGGCTGCCACGAATTTGGGATTTGAGATTTAGGGAAAATCTGAAATACACATGGGTCTAAATGGATTAGCCCCATTATTTCTAACAATCCCCCACCAGATCTCAAATGCCCATTTGAAGATTTGCCAATCATTGCTACTTGTTTATATACCAGTGTTTCAGCAGAGACTGTTAAGTTGAACTTCCGCCTAGAATCTTGAACCACGTCTATCAACAACTTAAACAATGGACGAACCTTGAATTGCAAGTTTGGTGCCAATAGAGTTTACTCAAAATCATAACTAGTAACTGGCTGCCAATAGCCTACCCCGCGGGTTAGAGCATATGCGTCATACTCCCTGGTCTCTTCATGAGTTTACCAGAGATCACCCAAGTCTCATAGACCGCGACGTTTACAGTCGAGCTCATATAGGTGTGTTCTTTCAAGAATTCCCTGTAGGATGGCATCTTTTCTAATTAAAGCCAATAGAAACACATTAAGGCATGTTGTCAACCTGCCTTACAGATTATGAGAGTTATGCATCTTCACATAGAGAGGGTTACAAAATACTCTCCTCAGTCAAACCACTAGCTTGTTCTTTCCAGGTCCTAATTCACGGGATCTCCGATCACATAGGTTGGGTTACCATTAGGTGTGACATCCATGGGTCTCAACCCCATCTACCTCGATGCACTATCTATCACATTTCGTGATAGTCCCTTTGTAAAGGGATCTGCCAGGTTTTTGTCTGTTTGAATATACGTAACAGTTATTACTCCGGAGTTTCTCAATTTCCTGACAGATTTCAAACGTCTCTTGACGTGTCTTGATGACTTCGCATTATCCTTAGAATTGTTCACCTTGACAATAACAGTTTGGTTGTCACAATTCAAAAGGATTGCCGGCACAGATTTCTCAACCACACGCAAGTCCATCAAGAGCTCACGCAACCATTCTGACTCAACAGTGGCTGTGTCTAAAGCAGTAAGTTATGCTTCCATAGTTGACCTCGTCAATATGGTTTGTCTATGAGACCTCCATAACACTGCGCCACCTCCAAGGGTAAACACATACCCGCTCGTGGCGTAGAGTTCATCAATGTCAGAGATCCAATTCGAATCACTATATCCTTCAAGCACAGCAGGGTTCCCTGAATAGTGAATCCCATATCTCATTGTACCACATAGATAGCGCATGACCCTTTCAAGTGCATGCCAATGATCAATACCCGGGTTAGACATGAACCTACTCAACTTGCTCACAGCAAAAGAGATATCGGGTCTTGTAGGGTTTGCTAAGTACATGAGAGAATCAACAACTTGTGAATATTTCAGCTGATCTGTTGGTTCCTTCTTATTCTTTCGTAATGTCAAATTGGGATCATAAGGTGTTGGAGAAGTCTTGCCATCATTAAAGCCAAATCGGCTCAAGACCTTCTCAACATAATGATATTACGTTAAAGTAATCCCATTCTCGTTCTTAATAAGCTTGATGTTCAGAATCACATCAGCCTCTCCCAGATCTTTCATATCAAAACTCTTTACAAGAAAGACTTGACTTCATTTATCACTTTCATGTTTGTACCAAAGATCAGAATGTCATACACGTATAAACATAATATAACACTATCGCCCCCACCATGGCGATAGTAAACACACCTATCAGCCTCGTTAATGACAAAGCCAGCAGAAAGTAGAGTTCTGTCAAACTTCTCATGCCATTGCTTAGGTGCTTGTTTCAGGCCATATAAAGATTTTAATAACTTACATACCTTTGTCTCTTTACCTTTTACCACAAACCCATCCGGCTGATCCATATAGATCTCCTCTTCCAACTCTCCATTAAGGAAAGTTGTCTTCACATCCCTTTGATGAACGAGAAGACCATAAGAGGCAGCCAGGGATAGTAGTACTCGAATGGTGGTCAGTCTAGCGACAGGTGAATAGGTGTTAATCTTCGCCTTCTTTCTGTGTGTAGCCCTTAGCTACAAGACGCACCTTGTACTTCTCAATAGTACCATCATGCCTTAGCTTCTTCTTGAACACTCACTTACATCCCACAGGTTTACAACCATAGGGTCGTTCTGATAATTCCCAAGTTCCATTAGAAAGAATCGAATCCATCTCATTTTGGACAGCTTCTTTCCAATCATCTGCATCAGGGGATGCATATGCCTCAGTAATGGATCTGGGAGTATCATCCACAAGGTACACGATGAAATCATTACCAAAGGATTTTGCAACCCTCTGTCTCTTACTCCTCGTGAGAGGTTCATCGTCATCCTTCTCAAGGAATTCCTCATGTGGTTGTTCAGAATTCTCAATAGATGCACTAGATTCAGGAAGTATTTCAGAAGAAATCCTACCAATGCTATGCATATATTTCATAGGAAAGATATTCTCAAAGAATGTTGCATCACGAGATTCCATTATAGTATCAACATGCATATCAGGTACCTCAGATTTAACCACTAGAAATCTATAGCCTACACTCCGTGGAGCATATCCTAGAAAGATACAATCCACTGTCTTGGGTTCGAGCTTGCGTTTCTTGGGGATCAATATGTTGACCTTCGCCAAACACCCCCAAGTGCGCAGATACGAAAGTGATGGTTTTATCCCAACCCACTCCTCATAAGGGGTCTTTTCTTTATTCTTGTTAGGAACTCTATTCAGGACATGACATGAAGTCAACAAAGCCTCCCCCCACCATGCCTTTGATAAACCAGCAGTGGCTAACATGGAATTCACCAAGTCAGTCAGCGTGCGGTTTTTCCTCTTGGCAATCCCGTTTGATTGGGGTGAGTAGGGAGGCATCCTCTCATGAATAATTCCGTGTTCCTGACAGAATTCGTCAAATATTTTGGGAAAATACTCACCACCACGATCCAACCTAAGACGCTTGATCTTTCTCTCTAGTTGATTTTCAACTTCGGCCTTATAGTTTTAAAGTAGTCTAAAGCCTCATCTTTAGTTTGCAACAAATAAACATAGCAAAATTTAGTAGCATCATCTATCAATGTCATGAAATATCTCTTTTCACCTTTTTTCAACACACCATTCATCTCGCATAGATCATAATGTATGAGTTCTAGAGGTGCCAAGTTTCTCTCCTCGGCAGCCTTGTGAGGCTTTCGAGGTTGCTTTGATTGCACACAACTATGGCACTTAGAACCTTTGGCAATAGTGAAATTTGGAATTAAACTCATACTGGACATCCGAGACATCAAACCAAAATTAATGTGACATAAACGAGAATACCAAACACTGGTACCATCATTAACACCACCACAAATATGATTTACGGATTTATTACAAAACTCTGAAAGTGAAAACCGGAACAAGCCTCCGAACTCATAACCTTTACCAATAAATTGTCCATATTTCGAAACAACGACTTTATTAGACTCTAAGACAACCTTAAACCCATCTCTGCATAGAAGGGATCCAATAACGAGATTCTTGTTCATAGTAGGGACATGCTGCACGTTCCTCAGCTGCACGATCTTTCCGGAAGTAAACTTCAGATCCACCATGCCAACACCACGAACAGAAGCATGTGATCCATTCTCCATTAGGACGGATGAATTTTGAGCGACCTGATAAGAAGTGAACATAGAGATGTCAGCACACACATGAATATTAGCACCCGTATCAAGCCACCAACATGGTGATTGAAATACTAAAAGAACATTAAATAAATTACCATACCCATCAGTATTGTTAGCGGTCACGATGTTGACAGTCTTGGCCTTTTTCCCTCTGCGGTCTGCGCGTTCTGGACAGTCCTTGGAAAAGTGGTCGGGCTCTCCACAAGTGTAACAAGACAATTCACTCTTATTCATGTTCATCTTCTTCTTCTTGAAGGTTGTAGTCTTTATAGGCTTGTTAAAGGAGAGTTTGAAGTTTCCTTTGTTCTTGCCTACGGATTTGCCTTTCTGCACAAAGTTAGCAGTAGCATGACCCTCTCCTTTCTCAGTAGTGTCCTTAGCCCGAGCCTTCTTCTTAATATCAAGGGACGCTATCAGATTTTCAACTGATATCTCCTATCTCTTGTGTTTGAGAGTTGTGATAAAGTTCCTCCATGAAGGGGACAACTTAGCAATAATGCAACCCGCCACAAACTTGTCGGGTAAGGTACACTTAAGGAGTTCGAGCTCTTTGGCAATGCACTGTATCTCATGAGCTTGTTGAATCACAGAAAGGTCCTTTGTCATCTTAAAATCATGAAAGCTCTCCATGATATACAGTTCACTGCTAGCATTTGCAGCACCAAACTTTGCATCCAGTGCGTCCCAGAGCTCATTCCTGTCTTTTATGTGCATAAACACATCACACAGACGGTCAGCAAGAATGCTCAGAATACATCCCACAAAGACAGTATTGGCACCCTCGAACTTCTTCTGATCCTCGTCAGATATAGTTCCTTCAGGTTTGCCTTTATTGATATGGAACACTTTCATCGTGGTCAGCTAAAGCTTAGCCTTGTACTGCCATCTCTTAAAGTGCACACCGGTAAACTTATCCGGCCTCAGTGCATCGGTAAAATCAGCCATTGTTAATTCAGGAAATTGCCTATAATAAGGTTTTTGGATTGTTGGAATACTAGGCATAATTTCCATGATTAATTCCAGAATATTAAGCATGACAAAACCATCTACTAGCTCATGTAACTCGAACATACGAGATGTACTAAACAACAGGATGAACGGAAACAAACATCGGCTAAACATGTACTCGTAAAACATGATGAATAACCAAACAGGAGCATGTAGCACGTACCGTTCGGTTGTCGTAGTAGAAACTTTGGGGAAGACTGATCAAAGCAGATGGCGACGATGACGGCGGTAGGCAGCACCGCCCGACTTGGATGGAAGACGACCCGTGATGGAGAACTCGAGCAGTCGCGCGGAGCGCTTCCCAAAAACCTTATTCGCCCTCTCCCGTACAGGATCACAAGGGCGAGAGGTTCCATAGACCTGCTCTCCCGGCCGCCGGTGCACGCCGGCAAGCGGGATGGAGTAGACTACGGTGACGACGCCAGTAGAGAGGATGGCAAAACCCTAGATTGGTTTTTGGTGGTGTTGTGGCGGTAGCCGCGCATGACTTTATATAGAGCGGCTCAGAAAACCCTAACGGAAGCGAACTTCCACGTTTGACATGGTTATACCCTATGGATACATGACTTCAGCATACCTGGTCTAGCCCAAGGAAGGCCCACAGCAGATATACGCTGGCCCATGAAGATTTTCGGGTGGCCAAGGCCCATGACGCCTTCGGATCCTTGGAGAGCAAGACTAGCGGAGATAGGAAATTCAAAGGGGTAAAACCCTAGAACTTGTAACCGACTAGGACTATACCCGGGACCTGCCTAAGTCTATATAAAGGCCAGGAGGGCACGCCCTAGATCTCTCGACTCATACTCTCGCACACGCATCCACGCCAGATCGAATCTGACCGCAGAACCTTCGGTTCCGCCGTAATCAAGAGCAGACAAGCAGGAGTAGGGTTTTCCCTCCGGGGGCCTGAACCTGGGTAAATCTCGTGTCCCCTGGTTGCTTGTCTGTTAACCGTGCCACGATCTCCAGCATCCCCATCTTCTCCAAAACCCAAGTCCATAACAATGGGCATTGACGAGATTAAACCTCGTCAATTGGCGTCGTCTGTGTGAATAGGGGCTGCTGATTGTGCGATCGTGACGGTCCCGACCCGATCGATCTACAACTCCGCGGCGACGAAGAATCACCTCCTCTTTGGCGCTTTCGACTTCACCGCCCACTCGCCGGCCACCATGAAGGATTTCGAGCCCGTAGGCGACGGACTCGAAATTTTGTTCGGGAGCTTCTGCTTCCAGGTGGGTCAAACGGGCACGCTCCGTCTCCCCGAGCGGGTGCCCGTGCCATCAATCAGGCCATGTTAGTGGGCTCCACACCCTGTGCTACGCACATCACCATCAACAGATGAGTTTTACGACAGCAGCAGCTGTAACTCCGATCTGTGTGATCCACCTTCGGATGAGGGAACCTACGGCTCCGGACCCGAAAGCTGCGGCAGCAGCCGACCAATCTACGAGCGCTATCTATGTGCCGCAGTCATCCAAGGAGACGAGGAAACACCTAACCCGCCGCCCAACCGAAACGGCGAAAACGGCAAAAACAGAAGAAGCCAGTCCCCCCACCCAACAGGGAAAACAACGACCACGTCATCCAACTTAGCAAAGAAGGATGGGTCCAGGCGCGCCGTGCCGTCGCAGGTGACATAGTCCTACCTGCGGACGCCTCACGTGACCTACTAATGGCGCACCACTACCTCCTCATCGAGGAGCACAAGAAACAAGTCAAGATGCAGGAGACGCTCGACAAACGCAAGCAACCGAGTCGGCCACATGACGAGCCAAGCGCTCTCCGCCATGGCACCCGGCTCTAGCACAAACGGAAACCAGGGAAACAAGCACCGCTCGCAGGTGGAAAACATGGATCCCAAGGAGCGGCGTGACGTGACCCGAACTCTCCACACATCGTTCATGGATATGGATGCCGACGGCAACATCATCCCGAAGACGCCACAGGCTGCGATCATGGCAGCCACTGCGTATCTCGCGGCTCACCCACCTCCGGAGGGGGACCCGAAAAGGGCCATGCATAGGTCCGCACTCATCGGATTAGGACTAATCGGAGTTGCGCTCCACGAGGACGCTCCTGCGGAGCCGAAGAAGAAAGCTCCGGCTAGGCGCGACCGGAGTCCCACCCCCTCATCCGAAGAGGAAGAGGAGCACGATCTTCCTCGAAGGAAGAAGAGCTCGCGTCACCATAAACGCGACTACGACGCTAGAGACAAGCTTACACAGCGCAAGATCGACAAAGCACGAGCCAAACGTGCATGCTCGTCTGAATCCGAGATGGACGAAGACGATGGAGAACTCTGCGGAGCCCGATGCTTCAGCAGATCCGTTCGACGAACGCAGATGCCACGCAATTTCAAGCTTCCTACGGATACTCCGAAGTTCAACGGCACGCAAGATCCAAAATCCTGGCTCAGTGACCATCTGTCATCCGTCAAGCTTCACGGAGGCAACAAAGAAACCGCCATGCAATGCCTTGACAAAGGCGCGGCGCGTCCTGCTCAGCAGCCTATCATCGATCCATCCGGGCTGGGAGGAGCTTGCTTACAGCTTCATCCGAAATTTTAAAGGCACCAGCAAGAGGCCCGCCTCAATCGAAGAGTTGCGAGCCTGCACTCAGAGAACGGGTGAATCTATTCGCTCGTACATACTATGCTGGTCTACAACCAAGAACTCTGCAGCACACATCTCCGAAGAGAGGGCCATCGACGCCTTCAGGGACGGCGTCAAACGACAGGATTTCAAGGAGGAACTTGGGCGCGTCAAGCCCAAGACACTCGATCACCTCATGGAAATCGCCAACAGCTGGGCAGACGGCGAAGATTGCATCCAGCGAGCGCAATCAGATGAAGAGGATGACTACGGCCGAAGACGCGAACGCCGCAGCAAGAGGAGATCGCGCGTCTACGAGGACCGCGACGGACCTGACATGGTCGCGGCCGGCTACGCCGACCGCCGCAACGACAACAGCCGCAACAGCAGAGGATATCGCGTCGGAAACTTCCGCGACAACGGACGACCAACGCAGTCGTGGCAACGCCGCGACCGCGACAACGGACCTTCAGCATTCGACAAACTTTCGGGTCCATGCACCATCCACTTCTACATCGACAAACAGGATGGCAAAAAGAAAGCCAGCCACATGCTCAAGGACTGCCGCGAGTTCCAGAAACTCAGCGAAGGCATGGTGCAGATGAGGCAACAAGCCCCAATCCCTGCGTTTGGAAACGCACCTGCGCCAGGTGAAATAGCACACGGAGCTCCTCCACCGCCGCCTATTGGAGGCCCAAATCAACCAGTCGCACCAGCACAAAACAATGTCGGGGTCGCGTACCTACCACCACAGGGAGCACTAAACATGATCCAGAAGGGACGCCCCACAAACAGGGTGCAGAAGAAAATCACCCGACAAATCAACTTGGCCGTGGCAACTCCACAGTACCTCCAGCGGATCGAGTCCTGCATCACATTACTCGCGCGGATCACCTTGCCAGATCCTCGCCCAGTCATGCTGCCACAATGCTGGAGGCGCAGATCGGAGGCTTCGAGATGAGTCGCGTCTTCATGGACGGCGGCAGCGGCATCAACCTAATGTTTGCAAGCACTCTCGCAGCAATGCGGATCCCACAATGCAGCCTGGAACAATCAGACACAATGTTCCACGGCATTGTCCCAGGAAAGGGCATATTCCCCCTGGGCAAAATAGGGCTCGGCGTCATCTTCGGAAAGCCGGACAACTTTCGGCAGGAGCGCCTAGAATTCGAAGTGGTGGACTGGCCGTCGCAATACCACGGCATCCTGGGGCATGTAGCATTCGCAAGGTTCCTGGCCGTCCCACACTACGCATACCTACTACTCAAGATGCCAGGACCAAGGGGCGTCATCACGGTCCACGGGAGCTTCACCCGATCGGATCAATGCGACAGGGATTTCAACAAGATCTCCCAGTCTTTCGGCATGCAAGACAAGCTTGTAAGGCTCCGCGAGGTGACGGACAATGGGCTACCCCCAGTCACAAGGCAGAACGCACCTGACATGTCCTTCGACTCCACCGTCAACACCAAGAAAGTGCAGGTCCATCCGACGAATGCCTCCAAGACAGCGCTGATCGCCAATGATCTCAGCACCGCATAGGAAGGCGCGCTCGTCGAATTCCTCCGTGAGCGCTGGGAAATCTTCGCCTGGTGTCCTGCGGACATGCCAGGAGTTCCCAGGGAATTCGCCGAGCACACACTCAACGTCTTTCTAGACACCAAGCCAGTCAAGCAGTCCATCCGAAGACTGTCGGAGCCACGAGCCGAAGCTATCGGCAAGGAAATCAACAGATTACTCGCAGCAGACTTCATTCGGGAAATCAAGGAAAGCGAGTGGCTGGCAAACACGGTGATGGTCCCGAAGAAGGACACGGACATCCTGCGGATGTGCGTGGACTTCACGTCACTAAATAAGCATTGCCCAAAGGAACACTTCCCTCTTCCACGGATCGACCAGATCATCGATTCGACTGCAGGTTGCGAGAAACTCTCCTTCCTCGACGCCTACTCAGGCTATAACCAGATTCGACTCAAGGTCGAAGATCAAGAGAAAACGGAGTTTATCACACCATTCGGAGTATTCTGTTACAACACAATGCCCTTCGGGCTAAAGAACGCGGGTGCCATGTACCAGCGATGCATGCAGGCCTGCCTCAAAGACCAGATCGGTCGCAACGTCCAAGTCTATGTCGACGACATAGTAATAAAAACCAAGGAGTCAAGGACACTTATCGACGATCTCCGCGAGATGTTCGACAACCTTGATCGCTACAGGATCAAGCTCAATCCAGAAAAGTGCGCCTTCGGCGTCCCCTCGGGTCAGCTGCTCGGGTACTTCATCTCTCAACGAGGGATTGAGGCGAACCCGAAGAAAATCAGAGCCATTATGACAATGGAGAAACCAAAAAACCTCAAGGGCGTTCAAGCAGCAGCGAGTGTAGCGGCACTAAGCAGGTTCATCAGCCGCATGGGCGAGAAGGCCCTACCATTCTACCAGCTGATGCGCAAGGCAGATAAGTTCGAGTGGACACCAAAAGCCAACGACGCATTTGAAAGCCTCAAGCGGCTCCTCTCCACCTCACCAGTTTTGGTTACGCCAAAGGAGCGCGAACCCCTGCTGCTGTACATAGCAGCCACACACCAGGTGGTCAGCACAGTACTCGTGGTCGAACGACCCGAAGAAGGCAAGACCCACGGGGTCTAGCGACCAATTTACTACCTCAGCGAGGTTCTCACTCCAACAAAGCAGAGGTACCCTCACTAACAGAAGCTAGCCTACGGCATGTTCATGACGGCTCGACGGTTGAGCCATTACTTCCAGGAGCACCAAGTGATGGTCGTCAACGACGCACCCCTGAACAGCATCCTCAATAATCCAGAGGCAACAGACGGTTGCCACGTAGGGCATCGAACTATCACCCTTGGACATCGCTACGAAGCGACACACAATCAAATCTCAAGTCCTTCCGACTTCACGGTACCTTGATGGAGAGCTACGGTTGCGACATCGGACATGTCGCAGTCCTCGACAATGCATTTCGACGGCTCCAAGCGCGAAGCCGGAGCAGGGGCAGGAGTCATACTGACCTCCCCGCAAGGTGACAAGATGAAGTACGTTCTTCGGATGAAATTCAGAGCCTCCAACAACGAAGCCGAATACGAAGCCCTCATCCATGGCATGAGGATGGCAAAAATATGCGGCACAAAGCGCCTGGTCATCTACGGTGACTCCAACCTCGTCGTCCAGCAGACGATGAATGAGTGTGACACACATGCCGAAAACATGATCGCGTACCGCGCGCTCTACAACGCACTCGAAGGAGAATTCGACGGCTGCGAGCTTCGACACGTCGGAAGAGAAAGCAACGAGGAAGCCGACAGACTCGCCAACCTCGGCTCCACTTGTGCAAAGGTGCCACCAGGTGTGTTCCTCGAACAGATCTGTGTGCCATCCATCAAGCGGAAATTCCCCAAGGGATCACCCGAAGAAGCAGAACACTCGGGGGCTACGCTACCCGAAGGTCATGAAGGACCCGAAAAGTTGGACACCGAAGTTGCCATGGTCAACCTAATGCAGGTCATGGCAGTCAAAGAAACCTGGACACGCCCATACCTCCAGTTCCTGATAAACGGAGAACTACCTGACAGCCCGACAGATGCTCGGCGCATATCTCGTCGGTTAAAAGCCTTCACCATCATCAACAGCGAGCTGTACAAACGCAGCATTACGGGTGTACTACAATGGTGCGTCACCATCGACGACGGCGAAGCCATACTCCAAGACATCCACGAGGGCATCTGCGACCACCATGCAGGCAGCCGCTCCCTTGTCGCTAAAGCTCTACGAGCAGGATTCTACTGGCCAACGACCATGAGCGACGCGAAGGACATCGTCCGAAGATGCAACGGCTGCCAACGGTTCACGACAAACCGACGCACTGGTCTGAACTTCGACCCATACCCATAGCTTGGCCTTTTGCCCAATGGGGCCTCGACATGATCGGCAAACTGCCAAAGTCCTCGAAAGGGGGACACGTCTTCCTCCTGGTCGCAGTCGACAAATTCACCAAGTGGATCGAGGCCATGCCAGTCACCAACCAGAAGGGCAAAACCGCCGTCAAATTCTTCGAATCCATTGTCTGTGTTCGGCGTCGCGACAAAGATCATCACCGACAACGGATCGAACTTCATCTCCGAAGAATTCCAGGACTTCTGCGAAGGCCTCGGGATCAACATCACGTATGCCTCAGTGGCACACTCGCAAACAAACGGGCAAGTGGAAAAGGCCAATGGCCTAATTGGCGCCGGCATCAAGAAGCGCCTCATGAGCTCACTCGAGCAAAAAGCTGGAAACTGGACGAAAGAGCTACCATCCGTCCTGTGGAGCTTACGGACTACGCCAAACAGCGCCACCGGCTACACACCGTTCTTCATGGTACACGGAGCCGAAGCCGTGCTACCAGCCGAAGTGCGCCACCAGGCCCCACGGGTCGTCGCTTACAGCAAAGCCAAATCCACGGCTGCACTCGAAGATGCCGTTGACACACTCGACGAAGCACGGGATATAGCAGCAGCTCGATCAGCGGTGTACCAGCAAAGTCTCCGCAACTATCACAGCCGCCGGCTGCGCCCAAGGTCCTTCGTCGAAGGAGACCTCGTCTTGCGACTCAAGCAAAAGCGACCGAATAAATTCGAGTCACCGTGGGAAGGACCCTACGTCATCACCGAAGTCATCCCAGGTGGCGCCTATCGCCTCAAGCATGTGGAGTCTGGAGTCGCATACTCCAACCCATGGAATATCTCGCACCTGCGACGATTCTACCCGTAGCAACCTACCCCCTTTTACTTTCAATAAGGCTTTCAGCCAAGGCTACTCAGCCGAACAATGTACTTCCTCCATTACGATATAAATGAAGATAAGTGTCTCGCCCCAAAACTTTGGTTCATTATTTCCTGCATATTTACTATATGCTACACACGCGCTCGGGGGCTCCCCCCACCTCACGATTTCATCGACTGAGGACAACAACGCGCTCGGGGGATCCCCCCACCTCACGATTTCATCGACTGAGGACAACAACGTGCTCGGGGGCTCCCCCCACCTCACGATTTCATCGACTGAGGACAACAATGCGCTCGGGGGCTCCCCCCACCTCACGATTTCATCGACTGAGGACAACAACGCGCTCGGGGGCTCCCCCACCTCACGATTTCATTGACTGAGGACATTTGGCGCACCCGGGGGCTCCCCCCACCTCACGGTTTCATCGACTGAGGACTACAACGCGCTCGGGGGCTCCCCCCACTTCACGACTTCAACAACTGAGAACCAAACGTGTACACCTGAGTAGCTGACAACATCAGGCAAACGAAAAGGACACGCACTCGATCAAAGCACTGCGTGCTCACAAACAAACCTTTACAACAAAGGGCACAACGTGCCCAGCCGAAATATATAAATTTTACATCCCTCTCTTTTTACAGGAACTACCTATGTTGAAGAATAACCTGGGCACGCTGCTCAAACAAATCTACAACCTGTTCGGCATACTGCCTTACAGCGGCGTAATGCGGACGCATGTCCCACTCACTACCATCCGGTCGAAAAGGTGGCCCAACTGCCACAGCAGCCAAATCTACGTCAGGGCGGTGCACCCTCACAAGAGACAAAGCAGCCTTCACTCCTGCGACGAGCTGCTGCCGCACCAGCTCCTTGACATTGCTAGCACTCTGAAACTTCGACAGAAGACCCGCAAGGGTCGTCGGCACGGCATCCAAAGGAAACATGACGTGCAGCACCGAGGAAAGTGATGTCTGCACCTGGCGGAGCACCCGCGAAACTTGATAAACACGATCCTGCATCGTCGCTAGAACCATGGCGCGATCGCGATCCATCCAGAAGAAGCCGCCGGCCTCCATGTCCTGTTGAGTCAAGCAATTGACCCGAACAGCGACACGCTCTTTTTCTTCCCTCGGAGCAAGATTCGCACCTGCGACAACAACACAAAACAAGAATAAGGCCAGCAGACTCACCCGAAGAACTAAGCTACAGCCCGAAACAAGGATCAACTTACATTGCAGCTGCTCGGACAGCCGACCCAACTCCGCCATCAAGTACTCCTCTCTGGCTGCACCACGATCCGCCTTGGATTTCCAAACGTCGGCGCGACCACGTAACCCGAGCAATTCCCTCTCCAAGCTGCGCACGCGATCTCGAAGGAAAGCGAGCTGCGAGGAATCATCCAACGATGGTCGCAAGGGCTTTGCGGATGAAGTGTCAACTGGGTCAGCACCCGAAGGAACCTATAGCAGCAGAAAAAAGAAGGCGCACAGACATTCAGCCAAGGATAGAGCACAACTCGGAGGAATTCATTAAATATATAAGGCCACTACGTGGCACAAGGATGGTATCCCCCAAGATATTTACAACAAAAGTAGACTACAAACTACCCTACGCCTACTATGCCTAAGGTGCAGGACACCAGTCGCCTCGAGCCGCCGCCTAGCTTTGGCTCGCCACGCCGCAGATGCATACTCAAACAAGTCAATGAGCTTGGGCCCATATAAATGCTGCAAGGCGAGTAGGCAGCGAAGGCTACCTTAGATCCATCTGCAGTCGTCGGCATCCGAGAAGTGATCTGGGGCAAGTCCAGCTCTGCTCTAGCCGCCAAGTCCATCGCCAGCCCGACGGACGCGCCGGTGCCCTTCTGCTTGCGCTTGTACGCCGCAGGCGCTTCGGCTGACAGAGCCTTGAAAGGGTTTCGCAGCATAGTAAATCAAAATTTTCTACGGAAGCGGACAGAGGGAAAGCCAAGATCTAATCTAGGAGATGCAAACAACGAGAGAGATTGGATTAGATCTTATACCCTTGAAGATTCGAGACAGCGAACGCTCGGAACGTGGGTGATGTAGTCGTACTCGCTTCTCCTCCTCGCGATCCGATCCGATCTAGCACCACAAGTGGCGGTGCCTCCGTGAGATGCACACGTGCAGCACCTCGACGTCTCCTCCTTCCTCGAACCAGCAAGTATGGTGGAGAGATGGATTGGATCTACAACACGACGGCGCGGTGTATATGGTGGAGAATTTCTGCAGCAGGCTTCGCCACAAACAAATGGGAGGGAGAGAGGAGGGCAGCAGGGCAACTAGGGTTTGGAGGAAGGTGTAGGTTGTGAGAGGGGGGCGCACCAGCCCTCTATATATAGAGGGGGTGCGGCCAGCCCTAGCCTCTCCTCCAAGCCTATCTCTAGTTTAAACAATTTAAACTCTCCCTTATCTAGAAATCCTATCTTATCTTATCTCTAGTTTAAACGATTTAAACTCTCTAGGATCGGCTGGGCCCTATGGGGCCTTGTGCCCCTGGCCCAATGCGTCCAGGAAACTCCCTCATAGGCCCATGCCCCTCGGAAGGTGGGACCACGTTGGCCCCTTCCGAAGGTTCTAGAAGCTTCGGTATAATACCGATTAATCCTAACTATTCAACTCCAAAAACTGCACGCCTTATATGAATCTTATTCTCCGGACCATTCCGAACCTCTCGTGATATCCCGGATCCCATCCGAGACTCAACAAAAATTCATAAACCAATTATCCAATCTATCCTAGCGTCAAGACACGTTATGTGTGACCTGCGGTTCGAGAATATGCGCATGATCTTCTATCAATAATCAACAGCGGGTGCAGGCACCCATATTGACTCCCACACATTCATCGATGATCATATCGGATGAACCACGATGCCAGGATTCAATCAATCCCATATATATATTCCCTTCGTCTCGCGATATTTTACTTGCCCGAGATTCGATCGGTATCGTCATACCTAGTTCAATCTCGCTCACGGAAGTACTTTACTCAGTAATCCGATATCACTTTGTGATTAACTCCTTAAACACATGCTTGCAAGCGGTGTTGATATCGACACGAGTGGGCCTGAAGTATATCTCCGACTTGGGAGGGACAAATCCCATCTCGATACATACAACCCAACAGATACTTTCCGATCACCTGAGAGACACCTTTATGATCACCCTCTCATAGGATGACGTTTGATGGCCTCAAAGCTTTCTTCCGATACCAGGGAGTTGTATTATCTCATGGTCTAAGGAATACAATATTTGACATAGGAAAAGCTTCACAAAGATGAACACAATGACACGATCTAATTGCTTCGCTTAGTTTGGGTCTGTCCACCATATCATTCTCCCAATGATATGATCTCATTATCAATTGACAACTCATGTCTATGGTTAGGAAACCTTAACCATCATTGATCAATGAGCTAGTCCATAGAGGCGTACTAGGGACACGGTGTTGTTCACAAACCACACAAGTATTAATGTTTCCGCTTAATACAATTCTAGCATGGAATATAAACTTTATCATGAACAAGAATTATAATAATAACATCTTTATTATTGCCTCTAGGGCATAATTCCAACAGTCTCCCACTTGCACTAGAGTCAATAATCTAGTTTACATTTGGCAACAATCTTACACCCATGGCATTGAGGTGCTGATCATGTTTTACACGTGGAAGAGGTTTAGTCAATGGATCTGCGACATTCAGATCTGTATGTACTTTGCTGATCTTCAGATCTCCATCTGCTATATAATCTCGGATTATATGAAACTTGCGGTTGATATGCTTGGTCTTTGGATGATATCTTGGTTCCTTAGCGAGTGCTATGG
Organism: Avena insularis; assembly: GCA_023614405.1. Taxonomy (NCBI): domain Eukaryota; kingdom Viridiplantae; phylum Streptophyta; class Magnoliopsida; order Poales; family Poaceae; genus Avena; species Avena insularis. The sequence continues at coordinate 366,994,635 of CM042693.1, read as the reverse complement.
CGCCAGTGTTGTCACACAATATCTCTAGTGGGTCCAATGCACTTGGAACCACGCCAAGCTCGATGATGAAGTTTCGATCCAAACTCCTTCACTTGACGCTGCGGCAGCCATGTATTCCGCTTCTCATAGATCCCGCGACCACGCTTTGCTTGCGACTTCTCAGCTCACAGCTCCTCCATTCAAAATATACACGTATCCCGTCTGAGATTTAGCATCATCCTTGTCGGTCGAAACTAGCATCGACGTAACCTTTTCTGACGAGCTGTTCATCACCCCATAGACTAAGAACATTTCTTTAGTCCTATTTAGGTACCTTAGGATGTTCTTCACGCTGTCGATGTTCCACTCCTGGATCACTTTGATATATGCTCGTCAAACTAAGAGCATTGGACACATCCGGTCTAGTACACAGCATGGCATACATGATGGAACCTATGGCCGAGGCATAAGGCACTTTGCTCATAGCTTCCCTATCATTTACCGTAGCTGGACACCGAGCCTTGCTCAATATCTTTCCTGACAATATAGGCACTGAAACTTTCAATGCCTTATCCATTCTGAACCTTTTCAGAACTTTGTCTAGGTATGTACTCTGGCTTAAAGCTATCAGGCGTCTTTGTCTATCTCTATAGATTTTGATGCCCAATATATAAGCAGCTTCACCTAGGTCTTTCATTGAAAAACACTTGTTCAAATAACTCTTCACATCGTTAAGCATGTCGATGTCATTTCCAATAATCAATATGTCATCCACATATAGTACCAGAAACGTCACCGAGCTCCCACTCACTTTCTTGTAGATGCAAGCTTCGTAGCAATTTGGAACAAATCCAAAGCTCTTGATCACTTGATCAAAACGAAGGTTCCAACTCCGAGACACTTGCTTTAGTCCATAAATGGAATGCTGAAGTTTGCATACTTTATCAGCATCCTTAGGATCAACAAAACCTTCGGGTTGCATCATATACAACTCTTCATCAATGTTGCCATTGAGGAAAGCAGTCTTGACATCCATTTGCCATATTTCATAATCATGAAACGCAACAATTGCTAATAAAATCCGAATGGACTTAAACATCGCTACGGGAGAGAAAGTCTCATCGTAGTCAACACCTTGAACTTGTCGAAAACCTTTCGCAACAAGCCGTGCTTTATAGACGGTAACATTACCATCCGCGTCCGTTTTCTTCTTGAAGATCCATTTGCACTCAACGGCCTTTCGGTCGCTAGGAGGGTCCACCAAAGTCCATACTTGGTTTTCGCTCATGGATCCCAATTCGGATTTCATGGCTTCTAGCCATTTCTCAGAGTCTGGGCTCATCATCGCTTCCTCATAGTTCGTAGGTTCGCTGTCTTCTACTAACAAGACAGTCAAGACAGGGTTGCCGTACCACTCAGGAGGGGCACGCGACCTTGTCGACCTGCGACGTTCAGTAGCAGCATCTTCCGAAGCTTCATGATCCTTGTCATTAGCTTCCTATATTGTTGGTGCAGGCGGCACTGGAACAATTTCAGGTGCTGCGCTACTCTCCAATTCAAGAGAAGGTTCAATAACCTCATCTAGCTCTACTTTCCTCCCACTCACCTCTTTCGAGAGAAACTCCTTCTCAAGAAAGGAAGCGTTCTTTGCGACAAATACTTTGCCTTCGGTTCTGTGATAGAAGGTATACCCAATAGTTTCCTTAGGGTATCCTATGAAGACGCATTTCTCCGCTTTGGGTTCGAGCTTGTCCGGCATCAACTTCTTGACGTAAGCTTCGCATCCCCAAACTTTAAGAAACGACAACTTAGGTTTAGCACCAAACCACAGTTCATACGGTGTCGTCTCAATGGATTTAGATGGAGCCCTATTTAAAGTGAATGCAGCGGTTTCTAATGCATAACCGCAAAATGATAACGGCAAATCAGTAAGAGACATCATCGATCGGACCATACCTAATAGGGTTCGATTCCGGCGTTCAGACACACCATTGCGCTGTGGTGTTCCGGGTGGCGTGAGTTGTGAAACGATTCCACTTGCCTTGAGATGCGTGAGAAAATCATAACTCAAATATTCGCCCCCACGATCGGATCGTAGAAACTTAATCTTTCTGTTACGATGGTTCTCCACTTCATTCTGAAATTCTTTGAACCTTTCAAACGTTTCAGATTTATGTTTCATTAAATAGATATACCCATATCTACTTAAGTCATCGGTAAAAGTGAGAAAATAGCGATATCCACCACGCGTCGAAACACTCATCGGTCCGCATACATCGGTATGTATGATTTCCAACAAGTCCGTTGCTCGCTCCATCATACCGGAGAACGGGGTTTTGATCATCTTGCCCATGAGGCATGGTTCGCATGTGTCAAATGATTCAAAATCAAGAGACTCCAAAAGTCCATCAGAATGGAGTTTCTTCATGCGCTTTACACCAATATGACCTAGACGACAATGCCACAAATAAGTAGTATTATCACTATCTACTTTGCATCTCTTAGCCTCAATGTTATGGATGTGTGTTTCATCCCTTTCGAGATTTAGAAGAAATAAACCATTCACAAGGGGTGCATGACCATAAAAGATGTTACTCATATAAATAGAACAACCATTATTCTCCGATTTAAATGAATAACCGTCTTGCAATAAACACGATCCAGAAATAATGTTCATGCTCAACGCAGCACAAAATAACATTTATTAAGGTTTAAAACTAATCCGAAGGTAAAACTAAGGAGAGCGTGCCGACGGCCATCACATCAACTCTTGATCCGTTGCCAGCGCGATCGTCACCTCATCCCTCGGAAGTCGTCTATTCCGTAGCTCCTGTTCGAGTTACAAATATTAGCAACCGAACCAGATCAAATACCCGAGCACTACAACGAGGGCTAGTAAGGAAAACATCAATAACATGTATATCAAATATACCTTTGATGGTGCCAGCCTTCTTGTCCGCTAAGTACTTGGACGATTGCGCCCATGACCCTTGTCCTTGCAATAGAAGCACTCTGTCCGGCTTAGGTCCAGACTTGAGCTTCTTCTCGCGAGGGCAACGCGCTTGCCGCCGCTTGAAGGGCTTCTTTGCACCTTTACCTTTCTTAAAGGAGGGCTTGTTAACCATCAACACATGATTATCCTTCTTGATGTCCACCTCCGCAGCCTTCACTTTGCGAAGAGCTCGGTGATCGATCGATGGAACCAATCTGATTATGAGTCACTACAAAACTTTTGTAGCTGGGAGGAGTGATTGCAGAACCACTGTCAATCTTGAGCTCCTCTGGAATCTTGCGATCCGATTGCTCAAGGCGTTGAGTGTAGCTCGACATCTTAATGGCGTGCTCACTAACGGAACTCCCTTCCTCCATCTTGCGATTAAAGAACTTCGGAGATCTCATATCTCTCGAGCGGGCCTGAGTCTAAAACATGGTTTTCAACTCTTGAGACTCTCAAAGGGCCCAGGATAGTTTTCAAAACGATTTTGAAGTTCCGGTTCCATAGCAAACAACATGGTGCTCTTAATCACACCATAATCATCTTTGCGCGACTGATAGACAGCTTTCTCATCAGCCGGCGCAGTTGCAGCAGGGGCGTCACCTAACGCTTTCTCAAGGACATAGTCCTTTTGACCGCCAGAGAGAATGATTCTCAAATTGGAACCAATTGGTGAAGTTAGACCCATTGTTCTTAAGCTTTTCTTTCTCAGCAAAAACGTTGAAGTTGAAGTTGGACTTAGCCATGTGATCTACAATATTTACAAGTACAAATTAGACTATGTTCATGATAACTAGTTCAACTTTTAATCAAATTACTAGATGAACTCCCACTAAATTCAACATCCCTCAAGTTGTTTAGTGAACACGATCCAAATTCACCACACCTAATCCGATCTTCACGAGAAGAGATGTGGTTTCAATGGTGGACAACGAAGTGTCGATCATATCATTCATATGACTCATGCTTAACCTTTCGGTTCTTGTGTTCCGAGGCCATGTCTGTACATGCTAGGCTCGTCAAGCTAGACCCAAGTATTTCCGCGTGTGCAAAACTGGCTTGCACCCGTTGTATGTGAGCGTAGAATCTATAGCACCCGATCATCACGTGATGCTTGGACACGACGAACTTTCGCAACGGTGCATACTTGGGGAGAACACAGTTTTTATCTTGATCTTTAAGTGAGGAATCATCTTATAATGCTACCGTCGATCTAAGCATAATAAGATACATAAAAGGATAAACATCACATGCATATAACTTTATGTGACATGGTATAGCCAATCTTCGCGCAATGATCTCCATCTTGTGCGTGCCGGCATGATCTCCATCATGATTGCCTCCACCACGAATAGCAACTACAACTATTGCTAACTACTTAGCGATAAAGTGAAACTATTACATGGCGTATAAGAAGTTGACTCGCAGGTCATACACAATTATAAAGACAACCATATGGCTCCTGCCGGTTGTGTACTCATCGACATGCAAGTCGTGAAACATTACAAAACATGATCATCGCATACAATATACACATCACATCTTGGGCCATACCATATCACAGAAAACACTCCCTGCAAAAACAAGTTAGACGCCTCTACTTTGTTGTTGCATGTTTTACGTGGCTTATGGGAGTAGATGCTAAGAATGATTCTTACCTACGGAAAGCCACAACGGTGATATTATGGTTGCCAAACTCCGGTGTTAATCCCATGACAACTATAGTGAGAGAAAGCGGCATCCACCAGCCGCATGTGGAACAAGCCACACGTCAAGCGGAGTCTCTCGCGAACGACGTCGCGTAAGGTTGGCCGGACCGCTTCAATCTCACTATCCCGCCATCGGAAGAACACAAACAAGAGGCTTGCAACAGAAAACATCAACGCCCAACAACCATGTTATGCTCTACTCGTGAAACACATCTACGCATAGATCTAGCTCGATACCCTTGAAAGGGTTTAGCAGCATAGTAAATCAAAATTTTCTCTACGGAGCGTCAGAGGGAAAGCCAAGATCTAATCTAGGAGATGCAAACAACGAGAGATTGGATTAGATCTTCATACCCTTGAAGATTCAAGACAGAACGCTCGCGGAACGTGGGTGATGTAGTCGTACTCGCTTCTCCTCCTCCTCGCGATCCGATCCGATCTAGCACCACAAGTGGCGGTGCCTCCGTGAGATGCACACGTGTAGCACCTCAACGTATCCTCCTTCCTCGGACCAGCAAGTATGGTGGAGAGATGGATTGGATCTACAACACGACGGCGCGGTGTATATGGTGGAGAATTTCTGCAGCAGGGCTTCGCCTACAAACAGTTGGGAGGGAGAGAGGAGGGCAGCAGGGCAACTAGGGTTTGGAGGAAGGTGTAGGTTGTGAGAGGGGGGCGCACCAGCCCTCTATATATAGAGGGGGTGCGGCCAGCCCTAGCCTCTCCTCCAAGCCTATCTCTAGTTTAAACAATTTAAACTCTCCCTTATCTAGAAATCCTATCTTATCTTATCTCTAGTTTAAACGATTTAAACTCTCTAGGATCGGCTGGGCCCTATGGGGCCTTGTGCCCCTGGCCCAATGCGGCCAGGACACTCCCTCATAGGCCCATGCCCCCTCCCGGAAGGTAGGACCACGTTGGCCCCCTTCCGGAAGGTTCTAGAAGCTTCCGGTACAATACCGATTAATCCGGAACTATTCCGAACTCCAAAAACTGCACTGCCTTATATGAATCTTATTCTCCGGACCATTCCGGAACCTCTCGTGATATCCCGGATCCCATCCGAGACTCCGAACAAAAATTCACAAACCAATTATCCAATCTATCCTAGCGTCGAGACACGTTAAGTGTGTGACCCTGCGGGTTCGAGAATATGCAGACATGATCTTCTATCAATAATCAACAGCGGGTCAGGCACCCATATTGACTCCACACATTCATCGATGATCATATCGGATGAACCACGATGCCAGGATTCAATCAATCCCATATATATATTCCTTCGTCTCGCGATATTTTACTTGCCGAGATTCGATCGTCGGTATCGTCATACCTAGTTCAATCTCGTTCACGATGTACTTTACTCGTCGTAATCCGATATCACTTTCTGATTAACTCATTAAACACATGATTGCAAGCCGTTTTGATATAGATTACCGAGTGGGCCCGAAGTATATCTCTCCGACTTGGGAGGGACAAATCCCATCTCGATACATACAACCCAACAGATACTTTCCGATCACCTGAGAGACACCTTTATGATCACCCTCTCATAGGATGACGTTTGATGGCCTCAAAGATTTCTTCCGATACTAGGGAGTTGTATTATCTCATGGTCTAAGGAATACAATATTTGACATAGGAAAAGCTTCGCAAAGATGAACACAATGACACGATCTAATTGCTTCGCTTAGTTTGTCATCCACCATATCATTCTCCCAATGATATGATCTCATTATCAATTGACAACTCATGTCTATGGTTAGGAAACCTTAACCATCATTGATCAATGAGCTAGTCCATAGAGGCGTACTAGGGACACGGTGTTGTTCACAAACCACACAAGTATTAATGTTTCCGCTTAATACAATTCTAGCATGGAATATAAACTTTATCATGAACAAGAATTATAATAATAACATCTTTATTATTGCCTCTAGGGCATAATTCCAACAAGCCTCTGCCAGGGCATCCACATCTTCAAGGGCTGCGCCCTTCGGGAGGAGCTCCTGGTAGAAGCGACCAAGGACCTCTTTCGCCTTGGCAAGGGAGTTGACGATGGTGCCGCAGCGGTCTTCGACCGCCACAGTGGCATTATCTAGAGCACTCCCGTGCTCCAGAGCACCGCGGTCGAACTCGACGCCTGCGGCATCTGAGACAAAAATGAAGAAAAGCATGAAGAAAGGCAGCATAGAAGAAGACCCGTAGAAAAAGAAACAAGTACAAAAAACTAGCACTCACCCGAAATAGCCTTGGCAGCAGCCATGAGCTTCGCCGCCACCCCTCTTTCACGAGCAGCCGCAACGGTGGCCAGCTGCTCCTCACGATTTGCGGCCTCCTGCTGCAGACGCTCCTTCGCTTCGGCTGCCTTTGACAGCTCTAGCTCAAGGCGCTCTTCGGCGACGGTAAGCGGCTTTTCTGCTCCGATTGGCCAAGGCTCTTTTTAAGAGCGTCGACCTCACGGAGAGAGTCGTTATGCTCCTCTGCATTTAAGACATGCAAGTGTCAAAGAACAGAACCAGGATAAACAAGAGAGGTATTAAAAGGCAGACATATACCTTGAAGCTGCCGAAGTTTCACCTCCAGCGCCAGGCGCTCCCCCACTAGCCGCTTGGCCTCCTGTACAAAAGGCTGCAGAAAAAGGAAATAGCAGTAAGAAAAGGACTTGGGGGCTACGCCCAACACAAAGGAGTAAAAACAACATTAAGCACATGAAGACACTCGGGGGCTTCCCCCGTGACATGATGCAGAAAACTTACATGCTCCGATGGCGACCCCGAAGCCCCGCCTGCGAAATTCTGAGGCGCAACCACCAGCACCTCCCGCACAGGAGGATCTGGAGCGGCGCCACCCGAAGTCGCCACCGTCTGAGGAGGAGGCGACGCAATGTTCGACTCCCCCATCATCTCCCGCGCACCATCACTCGAGTCGTGGGAGGATTGCCTGCATACGAACCAATCAACACAGGTGCAAAAATCATGAAGGGAAAAGGACAACAGTACAACAAGAAAACTTACGAGCCCAATGCGCTCAGGTCGAAGATAGGAGAAGCCCTTCGGGCCCTCTTCTCCTCTTTCTTCTCTTCCTTCTTCTCCTCCTTCTTTTTCTTCCTTCTTCCGCTTTGTTGGCGGGTGCGGCGCAACAGCCCGCACAGGAATGGCAGGAAGGGGAGAGGAAGAACCTCCATAACCATCACTATGACGCTCAAGGCCCAGAGGATTTCTGGGAGTCGGAGGAGTCGAGGCATCCGAAGACTCGCTGGAGCTCCGTGATCGCTTGCGCGAATGGTCCTCACTCGACTCGTCGGCATCCTCCGCCGGAGATCGCGCCGACGGAAGCTCAGACACGGAATCAACCACTTCATTATCCGGGGCATTCGGATACCTTTCGGGCAATGGTGGTACCATGCCCGGCACTTTGAAGCTCTACAAGATGAGAAGGAACTTTGTTAGCAAACAAAGAAAACAAATACACACCCAAAAAAAAGGGGAGAGCACTACGTGCACAAATCTACACCTTCGGCACGACCAACGTCGAAGAAAAGGGCGGAGTCAGCGACTTCCCCGGGATTTCCTCTCCGGCCTTGAATTTCAGCAGCGCGCGAAGATCCTTGTAGGGATTCCCCTCGGAGATTTTCTCACTCAAAACCCTCGTCGGATCACGGCGCCTAGAATAAAGAAACATCGGGTGCGCCCTCGCTTGAAGAGGCTGCACCCGACGCTCAAGAAACGTCCGGATGATGTCCACGCCGTTCACCTCTTTCTCCGGAATCAATTGGAGATCCTCCACCCGACGATAAAGGGCCTCTATCTCCGCCACTTCACCGTCCAGGATTTGGTTTTTCCAGGATCTTTTCTTCTCAATCAATTGGGAGGGGTCAAAGGGAACAAGACCAAAATCTTGCCCGGGCAATACAGAGTCACGGATGTAAAACCATCGCCTCCGCCAGTACTGGACAGATTCGGACATGGAAAAGGAAAAGAATTGCAGATTGGGACTAAGGGAGATGATGAAACCCCCAATGGGATACACACCATCCGAACCAGATTGCCTCTTCACGGAATAAAGCTTCCGGAAGAGGCCAAAGTGCGGCTCAATGCCAAGCCAACACTCGCAAAATGTGATAAAACACGCAATGTGGAGAAGAGAATTGGGAGACAGATGATGAAGCTGAACCCCATAGAAGAAGAGCTGTCCACGGAGGAAGTCGTGGACCGGATAAGAAAACCCGCGCATCACGAAGGCCAGAAACATAACCCGGTACCCAGATGGGGGACGGGGGATTACCTCATTGCCAGGAAGTTTGACGGCCGTCGTATCTTGCGGGATCAGGCCCCGCTCGTGCAGTTTGCGGAGATCGCTCTCCCGCGTCTCTGATCGCCGCCAGCCACCATCGGTGACGCGAGCAGCAGCGGTTCCCTTCTTGCCTCCGGCGGCGCTGGTCCCAACCGCAGATGAAGACTTCTTTGTCTTCCCCATTGCGCTACGGCGGTGGTGGCGATGTCAATGCAGAAAGAACGAAGGAAATGTGGAAGGAAATCTCAGCGCGCAGCAAGAATCGCTCAAGAACAAGGAGGCAGTGAATAGATGAACTGGTGCGGTGAAAACAAATCACGGTCTCCCCCAATGATTATAACAGCGAAGACGACACACGGCAGCCGTCCATCTAGAAGACCTAACGCCAACGACAGATCTGGCCGTACACGTGTCAACATCACAACGAACCGTCGTTACCACGCCGTCCACTACGCGCGGAAATCGAGGAGACGCCGTAATTATCTCCACGCCGCGCGTGACCGGTCAATTCAAAGTCAGCAAGTGGGACCCACGCTTCGTCCAGTCAAGTCATCTCTGGCGTTGCAGACGCTTGAGGTCATCGATCGTCAGCACTGACGTCATTAAAAGCTATACTAGCACCAACTTCGGCTCCACAGCTAAAAGTACTCACTCGAATCTTCGATTCGACTAAATACTCGGGGGCTACTCCTATCAGGAGCGCTGGCCGCACACCCGACAGAAAAATTAGGACAAGTTACTTCTCTGAGTCCTACGTCGAGTCTATGACTCCACTACGGACTCGGGGGCTACTCCCATAGGGAGGATGGATTTAAGCATCCGAAAATTTTCGAGTCCTGCGGACTTAGCGACCGAAGCAATGCTCGAACTAAAGTCTCCGTTCGAGTCTACGACTCGAACAGACACTTGGGGGCTACTCCCATAGGGAGCGCTGGTCGCGCACCCTATGAAATCTTCGACTGCGATCTTTCGGATCAGCACACAAAAACTTTTTGGCAACTTTGCCCCAACAAAATGGCCGAGTGAGTGACAATCTCCTAGGCCACCTGAAGCACCTCCGTGGTGATAAATGTTCGGATGCTGCGTCTGCAACGCAAAGATAAGACCTACGGATATCATTTGATGGCACGGCAGCGTACTGATCGCTACGCTAGTATAAATCCATGCCAGCGTGATGAAAAATCCCGACGGACGTTGGGTACACCAATTAAAATCACCGGAATTCCACTCCTGTAAGTCCTCCGCCTGAGTCGAATTACGCCAACATATGTTCCGAGTTCGGGTTGAGGACTCGAACTCAAGAAGATCGTCGTTTACGTCCTAGGACGATTAAGCGACCTGATCCGTCGGGTGAGTCGTGCACACGCATCAACAATCCCTACACATATACTATTAAAATATAGTTGCACCGAAGGATGGAAGAGTCCTCGGCGAATCTACGATTGACCGATCACCGAGAGCTTGACATGGTTATACCCTACGGGTACATGACTTCAGCATACCTGGTCCAGCCCAAGGAAGGCCCACAGCAGATATACGCTGGCCCATGAAGATTTTCGGGTGGCCAAGGCCCATGACGCCTTCGGATCCTTGGAGATCAAGACTAGCGGAGATAGGAAATTCAAAGGGGTAAAACCCTAGAACTTGTAACCGACTAGGACTATGCCCGGGACCTGCCTAAATCTATATAAAGGTCAGGAGGACACGCCCTAGATCTCTCGACTCATACTCTCGCACACGCATCCACGCCAGATCGAATCTGCGCACCCTGTAACCTTCGGTTCCGCCGTAATCAAGAGCAGACAAGCAGGAGTAGGGTTTTTCCTCCGGGGGCCTGAACCTGGGTAAATCTCGTGTCCCCTGGTTGCTTGTCTGTTAACCGTGCCACGATCTCCAGTATCCCCATCTTCTCCAAAACCCAAGTCCATAACAATGGGCATTGACGAGATTAAACCTCGTCAACGTTACGCACGTTCGGGTAGGTTACAGTAGCCCACGATCTGGGAGTAACCCGAATAAGCTAACAGTTTTACACGTCTGTCAAAACCTCACGGTTTTCCTGAGCAACAAAATAAAGTTCGGCTTGGCAAGATTCCAGCAACCCGCAACCCGCAACCCGTGGCGCGCGCGTCGTGACGGACGGGCGGGCATGCGTGCGAACGGCGGCGGCGTTGTCGTCGGAGGAGCGCGTGTGTATCTCTCTTATTGCCACTCACTTACAAAGTGGTGCAACACTCCACCTTATAAGGTGGTGCAACTCTTCTTCAACTTTCTATGTGAGACTAAACTTTAGCTCCCACTCCACTTCCATGTGAGCTGCCATAAACATGAGCCCAAACACATATGGGCTGCCACAAATTTAGGCTTTAAGATTTAGGAAAAATCTGAAATACACATGGGCCTAAATGGATTAGCCCCATTATTTCTAACAAATACAGTACTTACACAACCTCTGAAACATGAGTACATGATACTATATTTGGTCGCTACTTAGAGTTGTACTATTTAAATTTTTGCACTCGTGGCAAAATTTAAGGACGAAACTAGTGTTTGATCATACTCCCTCTGTTTCAAATTACTCCGCCGGCGCGCTTATGTAGGTGGGCTAATACTTCGTTATTTTTCATTCAAAAAAATCCTAGAATTTTTGAAATAGATAGTATGAAATGTATATTACGTATACCAAAAATTGTAGGAATTTTTTAATGAAAAATGAGAGAATAATAGGCCATCTGGGTAAGCGTGCGCGCGGAGTAATTTGAAACAGAGGGAGTACGTAATTACACATACCTACAGGAAATAAAAAAGACTAAACCCGGAATTAAACTAGCCTATTACATAGAGCAACATTGCCGCTAACCCTAATTGTAAAATCGAGCTTTGGGTGGCCTCGCCGGAGCTCCTGGACGCGACGACGTTGGGGCATGAAGAGTGGGACATGCTCAGTCATCCTCGAGGACGACGACCTCCGTCTTCACGCGGTGCACGACAAGCTCCTTCCCCCACGCCTCAAATCCCTGCACGGCGATGATGGCGGAGCGGACATCCTTCTCCTCGTGCTTTCGCTCGGCGTCGGCACCTCGTGCCAACTGGTGCATCATCGTCTCCAACGCGCGCTGCTTCGTAGCATCGGATTCGACGAAGTCGCGCTCCACCACCTTATCCCCCTCTAATTCGTTGGTTGAGGGGAGTACTTCGATGGTGTGCTCCACTCCTCGTCGGAGTAGGTTGGGGACAGAGGAGCGCGACAACGCGAGGACCCCGTGATACATGTAAAATGTTTACATGAAGTTCGTAGTTTATTGTCACATATTTACTTCATATACAACGTTATATCCATGTTTTACATTGATTTATGAGGATTTATCAATTATCCTTTTATTGTTTTTTACCTTTTATCTAATTATAGTTTATTTTAATATTTATTTTTTTGATAGTTTTATTTCATTTTTACTAATACGAAACCTTGTGCTTGACAACCACACAGTGGAGTTTAAGGGATGGTAAAAACTTTGTTGTGCAGGTTGCTAGAAGATGATAAAAGAAGAGGTTGTCTCAATTCCCCGAAAGTTCGATATAAACTCTCGAGTTACACTTGTGAGAAAAATACTCTTGCTACAACTCTGCACCTGGAGTTTCAACGAGTTGGTATACACAGAATTGTTGCCATCACCTTGCCTTGATGACATGGGCATGGGCGTACGCTTTAGGGGACGTGCTCGGGGATGGCGTAACGCATTTACGGAGGTGGCGCGTCTGGCGAAGAGACGGCGGCGGGGTTAGGTCACAATTGGTCCACCATCGGGCCGCCCTCTTCCTCGCCTCTCCGAACGAAAAAGATTCGCTCGCTCTTCGGCGGAGAGCTCTCTGCAGCGCCAGCCATCGCTCTCGTCTTCGATGTCGCGGGAGATTCCACCGCAGCCACAATGGTTACCCCACCCCGCTAGAGCCCCACATAGGCCACATCTTGTCTCCCGGATCTGTTGCTAAATCGGTCGCCATAGCTAGGAATTGGCGGCAACGGAGCAGCGGGAAATAAGGGTTTGCACTGGCAACCGCCCTAGGTGAGACAAAATCGTCCAAACTGAAAGGCCAGTCACCAGATCGTTCCTAGGGTACGGTTGCCAGTGGGTCGCCTCGCTGCATCCGTGATGGGCCTAATCTCGGATTTCCACGGGAAAATCTCAGTTTACCAAAACTGGCAGTCCAGTTCAGTCCAGTCCACCGGTTTTGTGCTACGCCCGGTCCACTGCTAACGGGTGAAAAACGCCACGCTGGCCAGCACCACTTTCCTCTCGCCGGCGCCGCTCCGCACCGCACGTGCACCCGACCCCGTCAAACGTGCACCCGACCCCACATCCACCAGGAGCCGAACAAGCGACAGCACCGGCCGGCCGGGCCGGCCCTCCCCTCCTCTCTCGGGTTCTCAGTCGCCGCCGCCGCGAGCCCCACCTGTCCGTCCGTCTCCGTCCAACGCGCGCGAGGGCCCCACCGTATCCAGCTCGCATGCACCGAAACGCTCGGGCGACGGGGACTGTCCATGAGTACGAAGAAGAGGGGCAGAGAGAAACAGAAAATCACCACGCGCAAAACAGGGATCACACCGAATCAGAACCGCATTCCGCGTCCCCTTCCGTTCTTATTATTCCCCCCACCCGATAAAACCGTAACACCCCGAGCCCAGCGCTCCCCCCCTTCCCCAAATCATCTCCCCTCCGCAGTCAGTTGCGTCTCCGCCCCATCGATCGATCGCCCCCGCGTGCGTGGCGCCCACGATCGACGCCACTCCGCGTGGAACTATTTTCCATTCCGGGCGGAAGCCGTAGCGTGGGGGAGTCGCTCGGTTAGCGGCCGGGCGGGCGGGCGAGCCCTCGGAACACCCCGAGGGTTTTTGCCTTTTTCGGGGAGGCGGCGGCGATCGGTGCTATGGCGATGGCGGCGGCGGAGGCGTCCCTGACGGTGCCGCTCGGCGTGCTGCTGCGGCGGGAGGTGACGAGCGAGCGGATGGAGCGGCCCGACGTGCTCTGCGGGGAGGCCGCCCGCAGCCGCAAGGGCGAGGACTTCACGCTGCTCCTCGCCGACGCCGGCCACCGCGTCGCCGGCGACCCATCCACCTCCTTCTCCGTCTTCGCGGTACTGCATTGCCCCCCACTGCCCTCCCTGCCCTACGCGTGTCCAGAAGGTTCTAGAATCACATTCCCGGAATCGCGCGTCGGAGACGTGGGGCCCACTCCAGTAGTCCTGCACACGATTGACACCCTGCACGTTTTTCTCTGTTGCGTTCGGCACAGCTGCTAGTACTATGTTTTTCCGGCTAATAAATTTTTCGTTCCGCACGTAGGCTAGTTCATGACTTTATTTTGCGCACATGTAACACTGCGACACGTATGAGATATATCTTACTAATACAAAAGATAATAATAAAGAAAAGTACGCCTTTGATCCAAACCACGATCAAGGCTAGTCTGAGTTCAAACATGCCCTGGATCCTTAATTCTGTCACGTTGACCACCAATGCCATCATTTTTAGATTTAGTTAGTGGCTGACTGGTCGTATTTTAATTCGGAGTGGCGCGCTTCTGCTGATTGATCACTGATCACTCTGTTATGCTGTTGACAGCTGTTTGATGGGCACAACGGATCTGGAGCGGCCATATACGCAAAGAACAATCTGCTGAACAATGTCCTGCGTGCCACGCCTTCGGGTCTGAGCAGGGATGAGTGGCTCGCGGTGCTTCCACGTTCACTTGTCGCAGCGTTTGTCAAGACAGATAAAGAACTGCAAGCAGTGGGTAAATCAGGCCTATCCTTATCCTTGTTTAGCTTGTTGATGATGACAAGCTAGTTTTTATCCTTGAGGAAATAGGCATATATACATTCTAGTCTTTCTTTCGTATGACAAATTGTGCATGCTGTTACTAGTATTTGGTCACTATTTCGAACTTGGATACTTTTCCTGATACTTACAGGAATAGAGCTATTTCCCGTGAAATTCATGTATTTGAAGCAAAGCAGTTTGTTTGTCTTTAGGGACGAAGTAAAGCTGTATGAACCTTTTGTTGTCATTCCAGCTAGTTAATTAGTAGATGTTACAGCGTCAGATATCTTCGTCAGTTAGTTGTAATGCTAAATGTAGTTGCATTGCCACAATTGTGCGTTTGCTTGTCTGTTTGGACACCTGTAAAGTTGAGTGATGCCATTATTATTTTCTGAAGCATTCCTTTTGCTCTTTCAGCTGAAACCTCCGGTACAACTGTGACATTTGTGATAATAGACGAGTGGGTTGTAACAGTAGCATCTGTTGGTGATTCACGCTGCATACTAGAGTCCGCTGACGGTTCACTATACCATTTGTCAGCTGATCATCGCTTTGACTCCAACAGAGATGAGTAAGTTCTGCCTTTGATGCTATTATTTATTGAGAATTGTGCAATTTACATCCTGTTCATTTACAGAGTAGAACGTGTCACTGCATGTGGAAGCAAGGTTGGGCAGCTGAATGTTGTTGGTGGTCCAGAGGTTGGTCTCTTTTCATAATGAATCCAATGTGCTATTGAGTTGGATATGCAGTGTAGATGCATTGTTAACTGACTATCAAACAATGTCTCAGCTTATGATTTGATTTTTCCAGTTGAACGTAGTTATATTTTTGGGTGCACCACTTAGATTTTTTTATATGGTTATCATTCTCTTTTTTTTTATTTTGCGATGAATCATTCTAGGTATTATTTTGTAGGTCTGATGAATTAATTTGCTACGTATGTTAAATTCTAGTGTATTTGTAATTCAATTTTGTTTGATTCAGAGAATGTTCATGTTATCTCCATTGTTAAAATTTTAGGGTATCTTCCATTATTGTAAGCTCATTCATCTCTACCCAAATTTTTATTATGGTTAATTCACTCTGCTATTGGATAATCCGGTATAATCTATTTTTGATTTGCTTTCTACAATATTTCCTGTTCTACAAATTTATATTTCCCTTTTCAGGTTGGTCCTTTAAGATGCTGGCCAGGTGGCTTGTGCCTATCTAGATCTATCGGGGATATAGATGTTGGTGAATGGATCATCCCTGTTCCTCATGTGAAGCAAGTGAAGGTTTACTCATCTGAAAATACTTCTCTGCATATGTCTATATTTTCATTGTTTGAATATTTCTGCGCGGGTGGCTATTTGTCAGCAGATACTACCTTGTTTTTTATATTGTTCAACATGGCCTTATATAATTAGCATTCACAGTTCAATATGATTTAGTTTTACATCAGATCACTTCGCAGCTCAGTTCACTGTAACACTATTTTGATTTTATATTTTATTTTGTTACAGCTATCTAATGCTGGAGGCAGAATTATTATTGCAAGTGATGGCGTGTGGGATGATTTGACTTTTGAAATGGCTCTTGAATGTTCTCGTGGATACCCATCTGATATAGCTGCCAATCGAATTGTTAATGTAACGAATTTTACTATCATTTCCATCGGTTAATCGACTGAAACTTCTGCCCCTCATTTCGTTCTATATTTTCTTTGTATCTGAAGGAAGCGATCCAACCTCGAGGATTAAGGGATGATACTACCTGCATCGTGGTGGACATACTACCTCCAGAAAAACGAGTTCCTAGTCCTCCAACAAAGTGGCAGGGGAAGATTGTACTCAATAAAATGTTCTGCCGAAAACTTCCAAATGCGTCTTTTAAAATTGATAGAGAATATGCCGAGCCAGATGTGGTGGAAGAACTATTTGAGGATGGATCCGCGATGCTTTCGAGAAGGTATTCTTTTAACAAATATTCTAGGCCTTTTTGTCACTTGGGGCAGCACTGCACTAGCTAGGGGCTCTATAACATCTTCCAGGGAAAAAGAACTTAAATGTTCCAGTGTACAGTATTACAATTTCTGTTGTGTTATACAGGCATGTGTGTTAGTAGAACCATCAACTTGAAACTAACAAAATACTAGCTTGGGAATATCATATTTTTAGTTAATCATCACTATTGATGTCCTGATGAGTAACATACCACTGTAGGTTTCTAACAGAATAGATGACAATGAAAGGTACATTTTCGGCTAATGTAGGATTATTTGTCTTGGATTTATAGTTTCTTTTGTTACCTAGATCTTATATTTGATTGTCTCATATGGGAAACAAACAGATCTTGCTGTCTGCTAAAGGATAGTAGGAACATAATTATTGGAAGCAGCAGATGAGTTGGCGTTGCTGATTGATGTTGTCAGCCGTGCAGCCCATTTGTGTTGTCCTTTGCATGATAATGTTTAATGTATCTGTTGGTTCCTTTTCCAATCCCCCTACATTGGATTCTCTTCTTTTCTCTGGTCATTTACATATTGATGGGTTTTCAGGCCTGTTAAACATGGTTGACATATAGTAATTATCTGAGTAGCATACTGTTGGTCTGTAGCACCAATAACTTTTACCGATTGTTATCGGTAGCATGTTCTAAAAAATAACAGTATCGGCAGCTCTTCATTTCTGAAATGAACAACAATATACTTGTAACTAGTAGATAGTTATTAATATTTTAGGAGGCTAGAAGTCCGCATATTTTTTCATGAAGCTTAGCAGACGATTCTAACTATTTCGGTGACCTGATATTTTGTTGTCTACCGTTGAAACGTGGATACGTTTTTATGTGTAACATTCTAGAATTCTTCAAATTCCCACAGGCTTGCAAACCATATAATATTGATTTATGTTTTTCTTGTTCCTTAACTGCAGGCTTACTACAGGATACGCACTTCAGCACATGTTTGAACCCTCCAGCTGTGCAGTCTGCCAGTTAAGACTGGCACCTGGCCAGGGGATTTCCATACATGCTAACCCACTGCAACACGAGAAAATGCAAGGTTGGAAAGGTCCTTTCCTCTGCCGAAGCTGTCACGAAAAGAAGGAAGCAATGGAGGGTAAACGACGTCCAAGAGGTATTGATGATCGCATTGGCTATCTAAGATGCACACTGTGTTTAGCACTACTGGGTACTGATTTCTAGTTTGTAAAAAGCTGCTAATAACTAGTTCTTTGGTGTTTATTTGTCTCTTCAGATTCATCGACGACGGCAGATGCCTTCAGTCACATGAGGCGGCGGGCCTAATTGCTGAAATCATTCTTTGATACATATTCCATTTTTTTTTCTTCATCACCAGGCTCGTTAGTCAGTTGACCACACAATTCTTTTTTTTATACATTGACCATTCTAGTCAAGCAATGCAAAGTATTCTTGACCAGTAGGCTGGAGATTCATTGATGAGTTGGATCGTCGTAGAAAGGGGCATCTTGCTCAAATGAGAAAGGCATAGTCATTAGAAATAACTTGGTTGTAAAGGATCACTAATATTCTTTTGTAGAGTAGATGAATTCAATAAAACGACGGTTGAGAACAAGGAAATGTTTGAATGCCTGAAGCTTAAGCGATCCTTTCTTTTCTACAGGCTCTTAGTCATGGATCGATAGCTTCAAATTCCTTGGAGTCATATTGAATCAACATCGTTACAGATCTTTCTGTTGTGGAGTCATATTGGCCGCAGATTGATTAGAAGCATGGAATGTGAAGTTGGTTGAACATTGGATAACTGAAGAACTGGTAGAAAAATCGATGTTACTCTCGCGGTTTATGGAGGAACTGACGCAGGAGGGGTGAAGAAGAAGTGGTGTGGTGCGGCGTGACCGTGGCGCCACTGCCTGCCGCCATGCTGAGGGTGGGGAGGACGTCCGGTTGGTGGAGCTAGAAGGCGGTTAAACAGGGCAGAAGGGCGGGGACCGGGGAGGACGATGTCGGTAGGAGGTATACTATTTGCTGGATTCAGCGGTGGTTGCCGCCGGAGCGGGGAAGGACGGCAGGAGCGGAACGGGCTGAGCGGAAAGACAAATAACGAATCTTTGGGCCGATCGACCACCCTTTCCAGACACGTACTGTCACTCGACAAATATTGAAGTTTTACCTTACTCACAGTATCATTTGGACACTGTCGTAAGGAGCAAGGACAGGAACCATGGCGTCTTACTGTGGTATATGGTGAGGCGCAGGTTAACGAGCGCCACAAGACGTGGGATATGCTCAAATATATACGCTCGTCAAATGACCTCCCGTGGTTGTGCATTGGGGACTTCAACGAAGTGTTGCATCACTCTGAACATGAGGGGGTCAACGAGCGGAGTTACAGCCAAATGGCTGGGTTTCGAGATGTTGTCGAGCGTTTGTGGTCTATGTGATCTAGGCTACAAGGGAGTGGGTTGGACTTTTGAGAAGAGGGTTACAGGGGGTACTTACTGTCGAGCACGACTTGACCGTGCACTCGCTACACCTACGTGGTGTTCGAGATTCCCAGCAGCAGAGGTGCATCACCTGGCAGCGTTTGCATCAAGTGACCATCTACCGGTGTTGCTAAAGTGTGTGGCCACGACGCGCCATACAAAACAGCGGGATAATATGTTCCGATACGAGGTAATGTGGGAATCCCACAAGGACTTTGCATCTGTTTTAAAACAGAACTGGAGTTCGGTTGGAGGATGCAATACTCTTGAGGACCTCCAGGAAAAATTAAAGACTATCTCATGTGATCTAATGAGATGGGGAAGGGAGTCGTTTGGTAGCGTACAGTTCAGAATCCGTAGCCTGCAACAGCGACTACGTGAACTACGTAGTGCACCCAGTCGTGTTGGTCCCTCTCCAGAGGAGAAGGGAGTAGCGGATGATCTAGTTGAAGCCCTACACCAGGAGGAGGTGATGTGGCGTCAAAGGTCGAGGGTACAGTGGCTTGTTGAGGGCGACAAGAATACTCGTTTCTTTCACATGCGGGCGAGCCAACGTAAAAGGAAAAATCGGATCACCGAACTGTTGAAACCTGATGGAACAATGGCTTCTGAGGTTGATGATCTAGGAAGCATGGCAACGGATTTCTATAAACAACTATATACATCAGAGGGAGTAAACGGGATGGAGGAAGTTATTTCGGCTGTTCCAGTGCGTGTGAGTGCTGCTATGAACAATAATCTTGATGCACCTTTTAACAATCAAGAAGTTAAAGCAGCACTGTTTGAGATGTATCCCACAAAGGCCCCCGGGCCCGACGGCTTCCCAGCTCACTTCTTTCAGAGAAACTAGGAAACTTGTGGGGAGGAGGTGACGAGAGCGGTCTTGCGGATTTTAGCTGGGGAGGATAATCCAGACATTGTCAATAAGACTTTTATTGTCATGATCCCAAAGATTGCAAATCCGAAAGAGTTGGGCCAGTTTCGTCCCATCAGTCTCTGCAATGTCATCTATAAAATTGCATCGAAGGTGGTGGCGAATAGACTCAAGGATATTTTACCAGAGATCATAGCTGAGGAGCAGTCAGCTTTTGTGCCTGGGCGTTTGATTACAGACAATATCATTACTGCATATGAGTGTCTGCATTTTATGAAGAGGACTAAAGCAAAGAAGCATCGTTTCTGTGCGCTAAAGCTTGATATGAGGAAAGCGTACGATCGTGTGGAGTGGTGCTATCTGGAGGCCATTATGTTGAAGCTGGGTTTCAGTAGTTCGTGGGTAGCGCGAGTAATGCGCTTAGTGGTATCTTTCTCGGTGCTTTTTAATGGAGCCCCCCAGGAAGAGTTCCACCCCACGAGGGGTATTCGTCAAGGCGATCCTATCTCTCCCTACTTGTTCTTATTGGCAGCAGAGGGCCTTTCGTGCCTCCTGAAAAATAGAAGTCAATCATCAGCGCTTAATGGGATCATGGTGGCTCCCTTTGCCCGGCAACAACCACCTTCTTTTTGCAGATGATAGCCTGTTGTTCTTTAAGGCAAGTGGAGAAGGAGCTTTGGAGATGAAGGAAGTGTTGGAAAAATATTGCAATGCGTCCGGACAGATAATAAATATGGACAAGTCCTCTATCTTTTTTAGTAAAGGATGCCTAGAAAATTTGAGAGTGGAAATCAAGAATGAGCTTGATGTTCAAAGGGAAACCCTCAATGAGAAATATCTAGGTCTGCCATCTGATGTAGGTAGATCGAAGAGTGGAGCATTCAAGTATTTGAAGGACAAAGTTTGGAAAAAAGTACTTGGTTGGCTGGAACAATTGCTCTTAGTGGGAGGAAAAGAGATTTTGATAAAGTCGGTGGCTCAGGCGGTTCCTACTTACTCTATGTCATGTTTCAAGCTTCCAAGGGGTTTATGCGAGCATATCAATTCCCTTCTTCGTAACTTCTGGTGAGGAAGTAAAGAGGGGAAGCGCCGAACCTGTTGGGTCTCATGGGAGGAGATGACTCAACCAAAGTTTGCAGGTGGGCTCGGATTTCGAGACATCGAGTTGTTTAATCTAGCATTGTTAGCCCGCCAGGTATGGCGTATCCTTCGGGAACCTACTTCTCTCACTGCTAGAATCCTAAAGGCCGCTTACTTCCCAGAGGGAGATATTTTATCGGCGACTGTGGGCTCTCATCCCTCTCAGGTCTGGCGTTCTCTGGTCGAAGGAAGGGACGTACTACAGATCGGTTTAATAAGGAGAATTGGGAATGGTCAAGACACCGATGCTTGGCTGCAAAACTGGTTACCGCGCGATGAACGCCTGTGACCGGTCGCGCCAAGGAAGGAGGATGCTCCGACACGAGTGGCTGATTATATCGACAGCATGTCAGCATCATGGAATCACGTAAAGATTGATGAGTTCTTTCTTCCTATGGACGCAGAAATCATCAAGAACATCCCGTTATGTACAAGGGACCAGGAAGACTTTTGGGCATGGCACTTTGAAAGAACATGTGTGTTCTCGGTCCGATCGGCCTATAGAGCTCTGGTAATGACAAAGAAGACTAGAGAGGACTGGCTAGAGGGCCGATCGGCCTCGTCTACCTCGACGAACGAGGGAAAGCTTTGGATGAAGTTGTGGAAGATCTCTGTCCCAACTAAAATCAGGATATTTCTATGGAGGCTCGCAAAGCAATCCTTGCCCACGAGCGATGTGAGACACCACAGAAATATGGCAACGACGAGTACGTGCTCGTTGTGTGGTCTAGAGGACTCTTGGAGGCATTCATTGATTGAATGCACCATGTCGAGGTGTGTTTGAAGTGACTAAAGGCGGATATAGTGGAGCATATCACCATGTCCGGTGAACCAACACAAAAGCGATGGTTGTTTGCAATGATCGAGTCGATGGCGAAACTGACTTGACAAGGATGCTAGTCACCACTGGGCGATTTGGCATGCCTTGGAAAGCCATACATGAGGAGATCTATCAAAGCCCGATGGCAGCGGTCTCGTTTGTGGATAGATTCTTGGATGATCTTGCAACCTCTGGTGCTGCGGAAAGGAAGACAGGGTGCCAAGTCGAGGCAAAAACCGGTCAGAGAAGATGGATTGCACGCTTGCGAGTAAAGCTAAAATTAATGTCGACGGTGCGGTTGCAAAATCTACCTCGAAGGGCGATCGGAGTGGTCTCGTGCCGAGCTGGGAGAGTTTATGGGGCCTCGGCGTTGGTGATTGAAGGCCTCACACACCCTGGGTGTCTAGAGGCAATTGCATGTAGGGAGGCGCTTGATCTGGCTGATGACCTCAATTTAGGGTCGATCCATGTCGCTTCTGACTGCATGGAAGTGGTAAAGGGCCTACAGAACAAGAACCATAGGGTTTTTGGAAGCATACTGAAGGAGATCGTTGTTAGATCAGAACTCCGAGGAGGAGTTTACTTCTGCCATGAAGGTCGAGAGATGAATGTGAAAGCTCATACGGTAGCCCGTTTTGCTTCCTCCCTCCCAGCAGGCCGGCATATTTGGTTAGTTGATCCACCTGCTGGCTTACAGGTCTTTGTAAACACTGTTTCAGCTTGAATAAAAAGGCTAGAACGTTCTAAAAAAAAAAAAAAAAAAACTCGGCAAGTCCATCTGTGTCTCATCTAAAGCAGATGAACGTGGCCAGTGACCAGGCACAGAGACCGGGCAACCAACTGCCATGCTGCAGCCCCCGCCAAAACAACAGCTCACCTACTGCTACTGGGATTTGCACGCGACACCTGACATGGATTGGGCCGGAGCTCCTCCTCGGCTCGCCTTGTAAACGCCGAACTAGTGTGTCACGTGGCATTCCGTCAAAATCTCACCTTCAGTTCATTTATCAAAATCTAGTTCACTAGATTTTAACAAATAAACTAGAAGTGAGACTTAGTCGGGATCACCCTACTCCGAATCATAGTACCAACAAAATTAGACGGCGCTACCGGTCTAGCGGAGTACCGCGCGGTGCACTGAACCTGTAGATCAGCCGGTTAGGCGCTCGATCGGCTCGGCTCGGTCCTGTTCAAACCGCGAAGGCGACGCTGGGAATCGGTGCCGAGTCATGTGATGTGACGGTGGTCTGGGCTAGCCGCCGGCCGGCCGGGTGCGCTCATGCGCTGCGCCTCCTTGCCCGCTCCGGTGAAAACCCTGCACGCCACGTGTGGAGATCTCCTCTGCTTGTCCCGGTCGAGTAGAGAAATCCATGTGGGAAATGATTGCACGCTAAACAACGTACTGATCGAGGTAAAACATGTATAGTCAAGTCAAGGGAGGTGAAGCGCGTCACAGCCCTCGCTCCTTTTCGATAACGTACACCGGAACCGACACGCGGTACGGCCACACATAGCTTTACTGGCGATTATGCTAGCTCCTCCTACCTGTGATGTGATCGCGAGAAGGTACGGTTGTCGCGACTGGAATCGCTCTCTATCGGGTAAAAGCTAGTAGCCGGGGGAGCAAGGACAGGGAGAAGGACCCAAAGAAAGGGAGAAGGACCCAAAAGAGGAGACGTACGGCCCCCACCGGTGGTGGATACCATTCTTGTCCCGATCGATCAATCAATCATACGCGCGCGGTGCAACCACAATTATGCAAATCCGGACGAAAGCATCAGTCCTAACCATGCACGCATACATGCATGCATGCATGTGAGCTGCTTCCGTTTAGCTCCGCGCTGAGCATTCCTACAGTGACGGGATCGACTCAGCTGGTTGCAGGCGCGCCCTTGGCTCTATACTCTCCATCGTCACTGCATGTGGCTAGCTGCATGGTTGATTAACAGTAGCAAGGATGATCGGTTTCTGAAATCTGGTTAACAGTAGCGTGTTTGTCTTGCTAGTTCTTTTCTTCTTATCTTAGGTGGAAGGAATCAATCAAAAGTCCAAGCTAATGAAACACGTCTTGGTTATGGATGGATATGAAATTATGAATAGATTAGACGTGGGATATCAATGAAATTCCACGGCTATTTTTGTAGGACGTGTCTAATTCTCGGTCGAATGCGAATTAACTTAATCCTCAAGTCAATTGATACCATTAAATCTTAGTTGCAAGCAACTAGAAATAACTCAATTGCAGCCCCACTTACAACTAAACAATCTCAGTTGTAACTTCGGTTCCAACTTAAAAAACACAGTCGAAACTCTACTTGCAAGTAAAAACCCCACTTGCAATACAATGTGTGAACCACGATGCAAATCTAGTGAATTATGATCCCACTGAGCTCTAAATTAATTCTCAATACGACTGAGAATTAAGAAAACTTATTTTTGTACTCACCCTGATCCAAACTAATGGACCCGGATTTGTTTAGATTCAGATGTATCTAGCCATGTTTTAGTTCTAGATATATCAGAATCTAGACAAATCTGAGTCATATAGTGACTCGACCGCCTCCCCTCCTTGTTGAGCGTCGCCTCCGCCTGGCCGGGACGATCTCGAGCCCCTCCCGTCGGCGCTAGCGGCCAGAGGAGACAAAAGGAAAGGCGTCGGAGTAGCTTGTAGGTTTAGGAGTAGGAGTTTCGGCTTGTTGCCAGTAGTTTGGAGTAGGGCTTTGGGTTCTCCTGGCCCGATCCCGAGCAGCTCGGGTAGTGGATCCACCTTCTCTTTGCTCCGATGGCCGAAGCGGTGGGTGGTGCTTCACTCCTCGACAATCTTCGCAAATAAGGCCACCTCCTGGCACCTCCCGATCTGGTGCTTGTTGCTGTTGTTTCTTTTCCTCTTGGTCGGCCGTGGAGGCGAGGGGGAGGAGGACCCTAGCATGGCGGCGGTCAGATATGAAGGTGGGCGGGGATCTTCTTCCACTCTTGTGCTTGGGCGCGGCATGAGATGGTCGCCAACAGAGTATCCTAATCTGCTTCCGAGTTGGAAGGGACTAGATGCTGCTCCGGAGGCGAGTCCCCAGAATAAGTGCCATGAAGCGTGGCTTTCGACGAATTGAGGGTGCCCATGCGGAGATCTCTTTCCTGGACGACCGTGGAGGCGAGGGGGAGGTGGTAGGGGTGGACTTGAAGCTCGAGGCTCGGCTCGGGCTCGAGCTCTACTCGGCTCGGAGGTCGGACAAGCCAAGCCTAAACCTGCCGACCAAGGCTCGAGGCTCGACAAGCCCGCTCGGTGAAGCTTGCAAGCCGGCTCGAAAGCTCGATGTAATAAAAAATCACTATAACCGTTGCTAAAAATGTAACATTTCACAATTGTAAACAACAATTCAGCATGAATACAATCATAACATTGTCTAACAATTTCCACAAACTACTATAACGGCAACAATAGCAATGTATCACAAGTTGACCTTAATCATATTTCACCTCAACATCAACAGTTCGAATACTCTAAAAGATGTTCATACCCAGCTGAGAGCATGAGACACAACCGCCCTGACTAGGATACAGATTATAAGGAAATGTATGTTACTAGAGCACAACGTCATCTGACTGGTAAAATTTCAAAGAAAGAAATGCTCAATTCACAAATTTGTGGCCTGTACAAATTAACAAACGCTGCAGCAAACTTGTGTCTATTGAAACTGTCCATGAGAAAATGCAAGCGGTTGAGCCTAATCCTAATTATAGCGTGCCACGAACGGACTGGAACCGCTCAAGAGTGAAGCTGATCCTAATTTTGGTTCTACACTGGAACATAAGTAAATGATTACTAGGACAATATATTCAGCACATGTTCAGAAAGAAATATTACTATCGTCAACCGAAGACAACATAGGTTTAGTGCAGCAAAGGCCTGATATGTTATCCAGGCAGCAGATCCACGGACCAGGCAGAGAGATAAACTTCAGCAAAGAACAATTGTGTTGGTCATCTGATATCACCATCCCTAAAGGCGTAAGGAGGAGGGCCAGCAGGCAGAGGGCCGGCGGGCGGAGGGAGGATGGCTGGGGAGCGGAAGGCCGGTGGGCGGAGGCCTCCCCTAACTCCTAGATCGACGAGCAACTGCCGCGCACGTCCTAGTCCAGGAGGAGCATGTGGTGCGAAGTGGGAGCCACATGAGGAGGAGACTGCTGGAGATTGGTGGTGGCGGGCCGGGCGGCCGGCGAGCGGCGGCGCTAACCCTTGCTCCTCAGCTGGAGGAGGGGAATCGTGGTCGTGGAGTCATGGTCGAGCGATGTGTTTGGTCGCTAGGCCTGGGGTGGGCGTTTGACCAGCAGATCTGGGTTTCTGGGGGCAAGGCTCGCGAGCCGTTCGAGCCGAGCTCCGAGCCCTCCAAGCCGAGCCTCGAGCCCACTTTTCAGTTTTCAATCTGTACCAAGCCAAGCCTGGCTCGGCTCGAATTTTCGCGAGCCTTAACGAGCCGAGTGTTGGAGATATGCCCTAGAGGCAATAATAAATATAGTTATTATTATATCTTTGTGTTTATGATAAATGTTTACATTCATGCTATAACAGTATTAATAAGAAAACATTAATACTTGTGTGATTTGTAAACTAAATTAGAGTCCCTAGTAAAGCCTCTTCATAATACTAGCTTGTTGGTTAATAAATGATTGTGGTTCCCCTATCATGAACATTGAGATGTTATTAACAACAAGATCATATCGTTAGGAGAATGGTATGATGGACATACTCCTTTAGATAAGCGTAGCATAAAGATCAAGTCATTTTAATAGTTCAATTGCTATATGCTTTCTGATACATAGTAACCTAATTCCTTCGACCATGAGATCATGCATATCACCATCACCGGAAGGATGCTTTGATGACATCAAACACCACACCATAACTGGGTGGTTATAAAGGTGGCATTGAGTGTTCGGAAAGTATGGGTTAAGACACATGGATCAAGAGTGGGATTTGTCCATCCATATGACGGATAAATATACTCTGGGCCCTCTCGGTGGAATGTCATCCAATTGGCTTGCAAGCATGTGACTGGCTCACAAGGGATCACATATCACGAGCGAGAAAGAGTACTTATCGATATGAGGTTGAACTAGGTATGCGAGATACCGACGATCAAAACCTCGGATAAGTAAACTATCGTGAGACAAAGGGAAATTGGTATCGTATGTAAGTGGTTCATTCGATGCAAAGTAATCATAAAAATATGTAGAGCCATATGAATTTCCAGATTCCTCTATTGGTTATTGTTGGAGAAGTGTCTCGATCATGTCCGCATAATTCACGAACCGTGGGGAGACACATAAGGATTCGATGTTGTTGAGTAGTTATGGAATGATGAGTAAGAGACCGAAGGTTGTTCGGAGTCTCGGATGGGATCCGGGATATCACGAGGAGATCCGGAATGGTCCGGAGAATAAGATTCAGATAAGGAAAGTCCAGTTTCGGGAGTGGAGAATGGTTAGGTGTTTCATCGAATGTTCTAGAAGGTTCGGAAGGTCAGCACTCCGGAGGGAAATGGTACATGAATGTGTCATAACAAGTTGTAATGGTTGCATCATGTACTAGGTGTCATCGCTGAGCAAAATAAAGGGATAAATCAAATCCTAGTTTGAAAAGTCAAACGCCAATTTGAAAAGTCAAGCAAGTTTGCTTGGTGGAGGAGAGTAGGAAACCTACTTGGGAGGAGTTCCTCTCCTCCACCGCCGCCTTGAAGCCGAGTTGGGAGGACTCCTCCCCTTGGCTCGCCCTCCCACCTATATAAGGAGGCGGTGCCCTCCAAGACTACACCTCTCTCCTCTAAACCCTAGCCCTAGCCGCCGGCCTCCACCAAGTCGCCGCCGCCCCTAGGGTTTGCCTAGCCACCGAGTTGGGGCCTTCCCCTTGCCCTAGCCGCCGGCCTAGCCCTCTCTCCTTGGTGCCTCTAAACCCTAGATCACCAAGGCCTCTCTCATAGTCCATCATACTCGCTCCGGCTTAAGGCGAAGCCCCGCGAGATCTCCCCTCTACTTCCGGTACCACGCCGTCGTCTTTGGAATCATGAGTAAGTGCTACAACCTCCGCTGCTGGAACAAGGAGAGGAAGGTCTTCATCGAATACCGACGTGTGATCAAGCTGAGCGCTGGAACACAGCGCCGGAAGGATCGTCGACACGATCTTGAGATCGGCAAGAGTACGACTACATCACCCACGAGAATCCGCTCTCGTTAAACACTTTGGAATCTTCGAGGGTAAGTTATTCTATCGACTCGTTGCTACAATCTAGTAGATAGATCTTGGCTTGTTTGTTTGTATGCGGTAGAATTTTTTTGTTTTCCATGCTACGAACCCATACAGTGGTATCAGAGCCGTGTCTATATGTAGATCTGTTGCACGAGTAGAACACAATGGTCATTGTGGGCGGTGGTGCTTTTATTATCAATTGCTTCTTGTGTACTTTGCATCTTGCGGTATGATGGGATAAAGCGGCCCGGGCTAACCTTACATGACATCGTTCACGAGACTTGCTCCACGCTCAACATGCAACTTGTATTGCATAAGTGGCTTTGCGGGTGTCTCTCTCTCCCATTATAGTATAGATCCAATTTACAACAGGCACTTGATAGTTCAAACATCAACGTTGTGGTTCTTGTTCGTAAGTTAGATAGACACTTATTGAAAGCCCCAAACCACGTAAAATATGCAAAGAAATTAGAGGCGTCTAACTTTGTTTTGCGGTGTCTTTGTGATGTGATATGGCCATGATTGTGATTATATTTGATGTATGCAATGTTCCTTATTGTAAGTTGGCAACCGGCAGGAGCCATATGGTTGTCTTTAATTTCTGTTAAGACCCGCGTGTCTATTCAAAGTAGTTGTAATAGTTGAAGCTGGTGGACGACAATCATGGAGCAACATCATTTACCTTGATGCAATGCCGGTGATGATGGAGATCATGTTCGTGCTTGAAGATGGAGATCGGAAGCACAAAGAAGAAAGACCATATCATATCACATATTATGAATTGCATGTGATGTTAATCCTTTATGCATCTTGTATTGCTTAGTTAACGACGGTAGCATTATAAGATGATCCCTCATGCACATAAATTTCAAGTTCTAAAGTGTTCATCCTTAGTAAGCACAGTTGCTAAAGCTTGTTGTTTCGAAGCACCACGTGATGATCGGGTGTGTTAGATTCTGCAAGTGTATACAACGTGAGCAAGCCAGATTTGCTCATGCGGAAGCTAAGGTTTGATCTTGACGAGCCTAGCATGTACAGACATGGTCTCGGAACACGGATCACCGAAATGTAAAGCATGAATCATATAGTAGATATGATGAACATGCCAATTGTTCGCCATTGAAGCTACATCAACTCTCGTGATGATCGGTTTTGATGTGGTGGATTTGGTTCGTGTGATCACTAAAACAATGTGAGGGATATTGTTTTGAGTGGGAGTTCACCTAGATTAATTTAACTATTAATAGAACTCAATTTGTCATAAACTTAGTCTAAACTATTGCAAATATGTTGTAGATCAATGGCGGCCCCTACCATCAATTTTAATGCGTTCCTAGAGAAAGAAAAGTTGAAAAACAATGGAAGCAACTTCGCGGATTGGTTCCGCAATTTGAGGATTGTCCTCAATGCTGATAATTTGACCTATGTGCTGGATGCACCGCTGGGTGACCCGTCTGCAGCTAATGCTACCGATGAAGTAAAGAATGTTTACCTCGCTCGGAAGAATCAGTACTCCACAGTTCAGTGTGCTATCTTGTATGGTTTGGAATCGGAGCTTCAGAAAAGGTTTGAGAATCCAGACCCACATGATATTGTCCGTGAACTCAAATTAATATTTGAGACTCACGCGGCAGTTGAGAGCTATGAGGCTTCTGAAAAGTTCTTTAACTGCAAGATGGAAGAGGGCAGCTCCGTCAGTGAGCATGTGCTTAAGATGTGCAGACGCATAAACAAACTTCAAAGCTTGGGTATAGTGATTCCTAATGCTTTGGGGATTTACCGTGTCCTCCAATCACTGCCACCAAGTTACAAGAACTTTGTGATGAACTACAATATGCAAAGCATGAACAAGCAGTTGCCAGAACTCTTCTTCATGTTAAAATCTGCAGAAGTGGAGATCAAGAAAGAGCACCAAGTGTTGATGGTCAATAAGACCACCAAATTCAAGAAAGGCAAGTCTAAGCAAAAGGGACACTTCAAGAAGGGTGGTAAGAAAGTTACCGCACCGATGAAGAAGACCAAGGATGGACCTAAGCCTAATACTGAGTGCTTTTACTGCAAGGGAGAAGGTCACTGGAAGCGGAATTGCCCAAAGTACTTGGCAGATTTGAAGAACGGAAACATCAAGAAGAAAGGTATATCCGATATACATGTTATTGATGTGTATCTCACTAGTACTAAGTAGTAGTGCACAGGTATTTGATCTTCTTGGTTGCTCATATTTGTAACTTTCAAAGCAGTCTTTGCGAATAAACGGAAGCTAGCGAAGAACGAGGTGACGATGCACGTGGGAAATGGATAAAAGGTTGATGTGATCACGGTCGGCACGCTACCTCTTCATCTACCATCGGGATTAGTTTTATACTTAAATAATTGTTATTTGGTGCCTGCGTTAAGCATGAACATTATATCGGAATCTTGTTTATTGCGAGAAGGTTACTTGTTTAAGTCCGAGAATAATGGTTGTTCGATTTATATGAGTAATATGTTTTATGCACATGCACCTTTGATAGATGGTCTATTCTTATTGAATCTCGATAGTGGAAATACACATATTAATAACATTGAAGCTAAACGTTTGAAATTGAGCGATAACTCGACCTATATGTGGCACTGTCGTCTTGGTCACATTGGAGTGAAGCGTATGAAGAAACTCCATTCTGATGAACTTCTTGAATCACTTGATTTTGAATCACTTGAAAGATGTGAAGCATGTCTGATGGGTAAAATGACTAAGACTCCATTTTCTAGTATGATGGAGCGAGCTATGGACTTATTGGAAATCATACATACCGATGTGTGTGGTCCAATGAGTGTAGCATCGCGCGGTGGTTATCGTTATATTCTTACCTTCACGGATGACTTGAGTAGATATGGGTATATCTATTTCATGAAACATAAGTCCGAAACTTTCGAGAAGTTTAAGGAATTTCAAAGTGAGGTGGAGAATCAACGTAACAAGAAGATTAAATTTCTACGTTCTGATCGTGGAGGTGAGTATCTAAGTTACGAGTTTGGCGAGCATTTGAAGAAATGCGGAATACTTTCACAATTGACACCGCCGGGAACACCACAGCATAATGGTGTGTCCGAACGTCGTAATCGAACTCTTTTAGATATGGTTCGCTCTATGATGTCACTTACAGATTTACCGCTATCATTTTGGGGTTATGCATTATAAATAGCCGCATTCACTTTAAATAGGGCACCATCTAAATCCGTTGAAACGACAC
The DNA here is from genome assembly GCA_023614405.1 of Avena insularis. Lineage (NCBI taxonomy): Eukaryota > Viridiplantae > Streptophyta > Magnoliopsida > Poales > Poaceae > Avena > Avena insularis. The sequence goes on along the minus strand of CM042693.1, from coordinate 366,963,080 downwards.
CGTATGAATTATGGTTTGGAAAGAAACCTAAACTGTCATTCCTTAAAGTTTGGGGTTGCGAAGCCTATGTAAAAAAGTTACAGCCGAACAAGTTTGAAACCAAAGTGGAAAAATGCGTCTTCATAGGATACCCAAAGGAAACTATTGGTTATACCTTCTATCATAGATCCGAAGGCAAAATCTTCGTTGCCAAGAATGGATCCTTTCTAGAGAAGGAATTTCTCTTAGAAGAAGTGACTGGAAGGAAAGTAGAACTCGACGAGGTTGTCGAACCTTCTCTCGAACTTGCGAGTAGCGCAGCACCGGAAGAAGTTCCTGTGGTGCCTGCACGAATAAGAGAGGAAGCTAATGATGATGATCATGAAACTTCGGTTGTAGTTGCTCTGAACCTCATGGTCAACGAACTCGTACCACTCCTGATTGGTATGATCCCGTTATGAGTGTCATGTTGGTGGACAACACCGATGACCCTGCGACATATGAGGAAGCGATGATGAGCCTAGATTCCAATAAATGGCAAGAAGCCATGAAATCCGAGATTGGATCCATGTACGAAAACCAAGTATGGACTTTGGTGGACTTACCGGATGGCGGAAGAAGGTCGAGAACAAATGGATTTTCAAGAAGAAAGCAGATCTTGATGGTAATGTTCTTGTCTATAAAGCTCGACTTGTCGCAAAAGGGTTTCGACAAATTCAAGGAGTTGACTACGATGAGACTTTCTCACCATGGCGAAGCTAAAGTCTGAGGATTTTGTTAGCAATCGCTGCATATTATGATTATGAGATATGGCAGATGGATGTCAAAACAGCGTTCCTCAATGGAGACATTGATGAAGAGTTGTATATGATGCAACCCAAAGGTTTTGTCGATCCTAAAGATGCTAACAAGGTATGCAAACTTCAACGGTCCACATATGGATTAAAGCAAGCATCCCGAAGTTGGAATCAACGTTTTGATAAGGTAATCAAAAGTTTTGGTTTTATACAAACTTATGGAGAAGCTTGTATTTACAAGAAAGTGAGTGGGAGATCTGTAGCATTCTTAATACTATATGTAGATGACATATTGTTGATTGGGAATGATGTAGACCTTCTTAATAGTGTCAAGGAATATTTGAGTAATAGTTTTTCAATGAAAGATCTTGGCGAAGCAGCTTACATATTAGGCATAAAGATTTATAGAGATAGATCGAGACGCCTAATATCATTGTCACAAAGTACATATTTGGACAAAGTTCTAAAGAGGTTTGGAATGGAATATAGCAAGAAAGGGTTCTTGCCCATGTTGCCCAATACGACCTTGAGTAAAACTCAAAGTCCAGCATCAGCAGAAGATAGAGAAAGGACGGGTAAGACTCCCTATGCCTCAGCCATAGGATCTCTAATGTATGCCATGCTATGTACTATACCCGACATTGCATGTGATGTTAGTTTGACTAGCAGATATCAAAGTGATCCAGGAGTGGATCATTGGACAGCGGTCAAAAACATCCTTAAGTACTTGAGAAGAACTAAGGATATGGTTCTTTCTTATGGAGGTGATGAACAACTCGTTGTTAATGGTTACACCGATGCTAGTTGGAACACCGATCCAGATGATTCTAAATCTCAATTTGGATACGTATTTACTTTGAATGGTGCAGCAGTTAGCTGGAGGAGTGCAAAGCAAAGCGTTGTGGCGAGATCTTCAACTGAATCGGAATACATAGCTGCTTCAGAGGCTTCACAAGAAGCGATATGGATGAAGGAGTTCATTACAGAGCTCGGTGTGGTTCCAAGTGCGCTGGACCCAATGTCTATCTACTGTGATAACATGGGCGCCATAGCCAATGCGCAAGAACCAAGGTCACACAAGAAGCTGAAGCACATCAAGCTACGTTTTCATGATATTCGAGAACATGTCCAAGATGGTGACATAAAGATTTGCAAAGTACACACAGATCTGAATGTGGCGGATCCATTGACTAAACCTCTCCCGAGGGCAAAACATGACCAACACCAAACTGCCATGGGTGTTCGGTATATTACCATGTAATCTAGATTAGTTGACTCTAGTGCAAGTAGGAGACTGTTGGAGATATGCCCTAGAGGCAATAATAAATATAGTTATTATTATATCTTTGTGTTTATGATAAATGTTTACATTCATGCTATAACAGTATTAACAAGGAAACATTAATACTTGTGTGATTTGTAAACTAAATTAGAGTCCCTAGTAAAGCCTCTTCATAATACTAGCTTGTTGGTTAATAAATGATTGTGGTTCCCCCATCATGAACATTGAGATGTTATTAACAACAAGATCATATCGTGAGGAGAATGGTATGATGGACATACTCCTTTAGATAAGCGTAGCATAAAGATCAAGTCATTTTAATAGTTCAATTGCTATATGCTTTCTGATACATAGTAACCTAATTCCTTCGACCATGAGATCATGCATATCACCATCACCGGAAGGATGCTTTGATGACATCAAACACCACACCATAACTGGGTGGTTATAAAGGTGGCATTGAGTGTTCGGAAAGTATGGGTTGAGACACATGGATCAAGAGTGGGATTTGTCCATCCATATGACGGAAAGATATACTCTGGGCCCTCTCGATGGAATGTCATCCAATTGGCTTGCAAGCATGTGACTGGCTCACAAGGGATCACATATCACGGGAACGAGAAAAGAGTACTTATCAATAACGAGGTTGAACTAGGTATGCAGAGATACCGACGATCAAAACCTCGGATAAGTAAACTATCGTGAGACAAAGGGAAATTGGTATCGTATGTAAGTGGTTCATTCGATCGCAAAGTAATCATAGAAATATGTGGGAGCCATATGAATTTCCAGATTCCTCTATTGGTTATTGTTCGGAGAAGTGTCTCGATCATGTCCGCATAATTCACGAACCGTGAGACACATAAGGATTTGATGCTGTTGAGTAGTTATGGAATGATGAGTAAGAGACCGAATGTTGTTGAGTCTCGGATGGGATCCAGGATATCGAGGAGATCCGGAATGGTCGAGAATAAGATTCATATAAGGAATGTCAGTTTTGGGGTTGGAGAATGGTTAGGTGTTTTCGGGAATGTTCTAGAAGGTTCGGAAGGTCCGGCACTCCGGAGGGGAAGGGTACATGAATGTGTCATAACAAGTTGGAATGGTTGCATCATGTACTAGGTGTCATCGCTGAGCAAAATAAAGGGATAAATCAAATCCTAGTTTGAAAAGTCAAACGCCAATTTGAAAAGTCAAACGGCAAGTTTGCTTGGTGGAGGGAGAGTAGGAAACCTACTTGGGGAGGAGTTCCTCTCCCTCCACCGCCGGCCTTGGAAGCCGAGTTGGGGAGGGACTCCCCTCCCCTTGGCCGCGCCCTCCCACCTATATAAGGAGGGGCAGGGCTGCCCCTCCAAGACTACACCTCTCTCCTCTAAACCCTAGCCCTAGCCGCCGGCCTCCACCAAGTCGCCGCCGCCCCTAGTGTTTGCCTAGCCGCCGAGTTGGGGCCTTCCCCTTGCCCTAGCCGCCGGACTAGCCCTCTCTCCTTGGTGCCTCTAAACCCTAGATCACCAAGGCCTCTCTCATAGTCCACCATACTCGCTCCGGCTTAAGGCGAAGCCCTGCGAGATCTCCCCTCTACTTTCGGTACCACGCCGTCATGCTGCCGGAATCGCGAGTAGAGTGCTACAACCTCCGCTGCCTGCTGGAACAAGGGAGAGGAAGGTCTTTATCGAGTACCAAACGTGTGACATTGCGGAAGCTACCGCGACACTAGCGGAAGGATCGTCTACACGATCTTGAGATCGGCAAGAGTACGACTACATCACCCACAAGAATCCGCTCTCGTTAAACACTTTGGAATCCTCGAGGGTAAGTTATTCTATCGACTCGTTGCTACAATCTAGTAGATAGATCTTGGCTTGTTTGTTTGTATGCGGTAGAATTTTTTTGTTTTCCATGCTACGAACCCCTACACCGAGTCTCGAGCCGGCTCGGCTCGGCTCAATTCCACCCCTAGGAGGTGGTCTTCGGCATGCTACTCATCAATTTGGGTCGATTGCGTACTATCTGCTGCATCATCGTGAATATCACGCGGCGCCAGAGAATGTTGCCGCGATTTGTGGCTGTCAGAGAGGCCAGTTCGAGTGCCAAGAAGGCGCTTTCTTCAACCTCCAGAGTGGAGGCCCTTTTGAGCACCTCGACGGAGTTCCTCCCTTCATTGCTGCCAAGTGGTTTGTCCCCGGCGGCGGTAGCTTTGCGGCTGTGGAGAGATCCTTGGATCAGATTGCTTTTCCTATTCTTTTTCCAAGGCCCTTCTTGCAAAAGCACAGGAAGATGTTGTAATATCTTCTTTCTTGCAGTGTCCTGTTTGTAAATTGTACCTACCGTCAATATATGATATGTAGTTCGGGATCCTTTCCTTGTGAAAAAAAAGAGATAAATCCGAGTTCATTAATTTGAATCAGAAAGAGTATTAAATAGTGCTTATAATCCAACAACCAGAAAGCTCTTTCGTTGGTTGGTTAATCATGTGGTATTGCTTTGGCTTGGGGGCATTGCATTATGAACTTATGGTGGTTGATCCGTATGGAGCTACAGGTGCGTGTACATGCCAAGATATACGGAACGGAGCCCACATTAAACGCGCCACCGATCGAGCTAGCTGTACCGATTAGCTTACGTGGTCCATTTCCAATTATCACGAAATGATAGTGTATCGTTCCAGATTGCGGCAGTCTACTGTTGAGAATAATTGGTTAGTACGAATCCCTAAATTTTTTTGGTTTAGTCGAACGTTGAGCTCGTTGATGCTTTTTTAAGAAGGAAAAGCTATTTAGTGATCCTACTTCCTCCATTTTAAAATATAATATTTTTAGACTTGTGAATCAAATATATCTGGATTTCTTTTATTACTTCCTCCGGCTCATATTAGTTGATTAGATTCGTCTAGATACATTCATATCTAGTCAAATTTTACTACTAAATACATCCGTATCTAAACAAATTAGACTCAACTAATATGGATGGAGAGAGTATATAGTAAATCTATTTACACTAAAAAAAATCTAAATACATTTTTTTCACAAATCTAAAACATATTATATTTTAGAACGGAGGGAGTAGGTGTCAAAACAGCGGACTGCAATATGTTATGACCAGTTCTAGTAGACGTGTGTAAGCATAGTGTCACTTAGAGCGTCACTCCTATAATTTAGATGATCAAAAGCCTCCTTATACCTTAACTCCTCGTATTTGATCATCTAAAGAAAAGTAGTTCCTAGTCAAACTCCTATATTTATATGAGCAAAATTTTGTTGTTGCAATATTACAAACTGAATTAATAAATGTAACAAACCAAATTACTCAATATACCGAGTTGAGAAAACACAAAAAAAAGCTCACCTAGTGAATTCATCGAACACCTCGTGGAAGGCAGAGTTGAGAACTATGGTCGATAGAGTAGAATCGACTACGAGGGGGTGAGACCACCACCGAGGCTACGCGACGACCGGAGGTTGAGGTAGAAGTCGCGGAATACCCGTATAGTTGAACACCGGTCGAGTAAAACGTCACTTCCGCCACCAGGAACTACTCGTCGAAAAAGAGGTAGCGACCCTCGATTTTGGCCGCCTAGATCCATGGTGGTCGATCTACAACTTCCCACACTCCCACGTCTACGTTTTCAAAGGAACCCAGCTCTCCGCGACCGAAAACGCCCTTGAATCGATGGCGGAATCAGAAAGTATGTGGCGGTTCTCGGGCCTGATTTCGGTGAGGCGGCGACAGCCATCTGCGAGTGAGGTGGAGTGGGGGAAGGTAGGCGGAGGATGTTTCGGGCTCGACGGAGGCAACATGTGGTCGCCGGTGTGGACTCCGGCGGGGATGGGAGTGCATCAGGGAGGTTGTGTGTGCGGCTGGAGGGAGGAATATTTTTGCGAGTCGCCGAGGCTGGTTCCCAAACAATTTGATCATCTAAAGGGGATGTGAGTTTGGCTAGATGCGGTTTAGATGACTAAATGAGAATCTTCTGCTCATCTAAAGGTTTTGCGAGTTCGGCTACAAATGAGCTTAGATACTCACCTGTCCAATTTAATGTATCTTATATGGGTAAAGTATTTTGTACGTTAGAGCATATCAATATATAGAAAAATATAACACCTACAACATCAAACTAATGCTATTAGAAAATCATGAATAAGAATTTCGTAGGGGGCGCATTTGGTATTTTAAATATTGATTTTTTTACATATATTTTTTATCAAACTTTATGATGTTTGCTTTTGACCAAAACTAATAGGCATGGTAATTTGAAATGAAGGCGGTATAAACAGCTCTCTTGTTATTAATTCAGTTAGTTATTTCTAGCCATTTTCTTATATATGTATATGTAGTAGATTGGTAGATACTATAACTTTAATCATCTTGTTGGTCCGCTGAGCGATATTTTTTACTGAAAAGGCGACATTTCACCGATAAAAATAGGCAGAAATAAAATTGGAAGTGTGAATAAAGCAAGTGAAAATAGGCAGCTTAGAGGCTCTAAAGCCCCTTACACTCGAAGAAGAGAATGGGTGAGGTCGTTCTCTAAACCAAACGACCGAACGATCATAGCGCTGTCAAGAATCAAAAGACTGTTTCTCGGATCATCATAGCGTCAAACGTACGTGTCCCTGTTAACGCAGCTTTCTTTTCTTAAATTTGCTCCATACATTTCTGTCACCTTGCTCTTAGCACTGTAGTTATCCTCTTCACTTCTCGCTTACCTCTACTTATTACGTACCTTCTTCACTTCACCTGTTCCTAATCTTGATCTCTCTCGCGCGCGCCGTGCGTCCCCACAATAGCTGCCGACGACCTAACCTGCTTGCCAATTGCCACCCACGCGCGCGAGGGAGCGCAAACCCTACAGCCCAAAGCCATGGACGCACCACGGCCACGGCCACGGCCACGGTCACCTCCACCTCTGTTCATGCCAACCACGACCCCTCCCCCACCACCGCCACCCTTCTGCCCCTCCCCCTCGCACGACTTCTCCTTCTCCTTCCCTCCCCCGCTCCCTTCCCCGCCTCCTCCTTTCCACGCCCACCTCCGCGCCCTTCCGCTTCCGGTGGCCGCCGCCGTCGACATGTCTCCGGCGCCCCTCGGCCGCGTCGGCAGCGACATCAGCCACAACAACTACGCCAAAGCGAACCGCCACCGTCATCAGACCACGAGTCACGCAGCTCACGCTCACGCCAGCAGCAGCGAGGACTACAGGGACAGCAGGGCCAGGAACAGGGCGTCGCCTTTCTTCTCCGGCCTCGGCAGCGCGTGGAGGTCAGGCGAGAGCAGAGACGGCACGGCCGAGGAAAATAAGAGGAAGGCGAAGGGGAAGAGAGGCCCGCTGGAGGTGGGCCAGCGCGTGAAGAAGTACATGGCGTCCCTGGTGGAGCAGCTGCTGGCCTCCTTCTCCCGGCACGGCGAGCGGGAGCGGAGAGAGCAGCGGCGGAGGCCGCACTCGTTCTCGGGGATCGGGCCGGCCGCGGCAGCCGCGAGGGAGCGGGAGCGGTGGAGGCAGAGGCGCGGGCAGCTGTCGTCCGCGCCGGCGTCGCTGCGCGCGTCCCCGGTGAACAGCGGGCACCTGTCCGTCGGCGGGTCCGTGAAGGTGTCGACGTCGTCGGAGGAGAGCACCATGGAGGAGCTGCAGAGCGCCATCCAGGCCGCCATCGCGCACTGCAAGAACTCCATCGCCGTGGCCAAGGAGTAGAAGTCGGGCTCACGACCTGGCCGCCGGACACGGGCTAGTGTAAATGGTAGGATGGCGGCGTGCGCGCGCGTCGTCGGTGCATGCACACATGTGTACCGGTCGATCGCCGTACGTGATGCTTCCGAACCACAAGTTCTCGGCCGGATAGGTTGCGGGTGCGAATTTCACTCTCAGTTCCTTCCATCTCAGTGAGTAGTGATTGCAGTTGCAAATTGTAAGAAGCACTGTAAAAAATATTGAAATATAGCAGAACAAATAGGTAACGAGCTCCGGTTTTTTTCACTCTCAGTTCCTTCCATCTTAGTATATCTGCAAGAGTTTTTTACTCATGTGGGAAGCTTACTTGTGTTTGGAATCTAATTGACCGGATCCTGATGGGGGATTAATTTGGAGTGGTCAGTGTGACCGGTAAACACCAGCTCCCGCTATCTTTCAGTGGATTTAACTGACCAGTACAGGTCAAAAAAAAAAAACTGACCAGTAATCCAAATACAAGACAGCGATTGCTATGCGTTTAGTCTCCCACCGTGTCCGATCTGCTCGCAGGCCGGCCGGCCGCGCATTCGTGACGTGAGCATGGCTTCAGCAGATAATGCAGGACGTCTCAGCCATGGAGGTCCCCTTTTTTTTAAAAGGAGCGTGTTGATCTAATGTTAACTTTTTTTTTGCAGAAATTCTACCGTTCTATTAATAACTATCAATAACAGTAAAAAAGGACTAAAAATAATAAAAATTACAAATAAATCTATATACCACCTAGCGAGGACTATAAACCCTAGCGCAAAATCACAATAACGATTAATTCGTTCGAACATCACCATTCATCACATATATTTCACCATCTAACCTACGCCCTAGATAGAATGCTTACATCAAAATGCAAGTACACAACTTGGTTCGTAATCGAGAGGAGTCTACTACAATTGTACAGACCTCGGCCCCTTTGTGTTATATAAGTTGTTTGGGTAATCGGTACCATTTTCCTGGTATGAGCACTCGAGAGAAGGCGCTAGATTTTTTTTATTTGAAAGAACGAATCGCTGATCAGAACTTTTCTTTTTGGGTGTGTTTGGATTCCCACGAAGTCGATTCTTGCATCGAGCCGTAATAAATTCGCTCGTTTATGCTCTTCTGTGTGCTAGTTATTCTGAAGCAACTTCTCTTGTATTGTATACTATTCATCACATGTTCTATACCCTTATGGCTGCATCAGCTGATGATTAAAATGTGGCACAACGTACTGCTAAGGAATTCTCTACATGGCCAATCTTATGTGCAAACACATTGCTTGTGCATTTGTCTTGGTCTAGTGGAGAATCCATTTGCATTTGTGTATGAAGCCATATCTTCTATTAGTGGAGCACTAGGCTCGCCAAGGTTAGGGACTTTTATGACCAACCTGGTCCAACCCATTGGGCTAAGGCGATCATGTCACCTGGGTTGGACCTGCTACCAATTCCTGATGGCTTTTGTCCCTTCTTTGGCACTGTCCTAATGACAATCTTCTAAAGACCAACATTGAATGCAACTGGATGCGAAGCTGCAGGATGTCAATGACAGGGTTTCCCTTGACCAAGGTTGGCATGGCTTTGACATTGCCCACCGGATCAAGATCGGCTACTTCCTAACCTTCAAAATCCCCTAGAAAACATCTATAAGGTCACCATCTTCGACTACTCCATGACTGAAGTGGTCAAGAAGTGCCCCGAACACGATCTAGCCCTTGCTATGATTGAAGAGTGAGGGTTTTGGTGAGCTAGTCATGCTGGTTATCTATGTCTTGTACTAATTATGGGTTTGCTATGAACTTATTTGTAATGTCATGTTGGGTTTCAGTGTGCTACAATGTTCTATGGTGCTGCCACATATTGCAGTTTCGTTGAATATCCTTGTAATCTTATATGGTTGAGGCTTATTGTGGACATATGGCTGGTAATCTCACCACCTGATAATGATGTTATCATACCACGATTTATGCGCAACAAAACAGAGTGTTCCCTTTCTCCGAAGCTTAACGGAACCCATCGAACGCCATGCATTAGTTTTTGCCGTCCTCTCCGGCGGTGTTTTGCAAGCAACACAACATGGTGCCGAAGTTAGCTTGATACGTGTCTGTGTGCAGTCTAAGCGCATGCAACTTGCACCCGTGCATACGACACTACAGGAACAGACTGATAGGCCGACGGCAAAAGGCCCTCGGCGTAGCCCCTTTCGCCGTTGGCGTACGCTACGCCGAGGGCTGCCGTCGGCGTAGCTCCCTCGGCGGAGCAACAATGGCCGTCGGCGTATCCACTGACCGTCGGCGTATATCTTTGCCGACGGCCGTTGGCGGCCCGTCGGCGTATTAGCCGTCGGCGCACGGCATCCTCGCCGTTACGGCGGCTAACGGCGGCAACGCGTCGCGACGGCGCGCCCTCGGCGTAAGCGTCGACCGTGGTAGCGCTGGCCTTCCCAGGAGGCGGCGTCCGGCGGCCCCAACTCGGTATGAGGAGCGCGTGGCGGCGCTGGGCCTCCCAGCGACGCTAGGCCGTGACCCACCCTCGGCGTATGTCCCCGCGGATACGCCAGGCCCTCGGCGTAGAGCAGACCAAATGGCACACAACAAGGCCCTACGCCGACGGCAAGGCCCTCGGCGTATCACGTGCCCATAATTTTTTTTTCTGCTCCGCAGCGATATATACCAAATGGCATATTTTTGTTTCATAGCAATATATACCAATTTTCACAGCAATACTCACAGCAATATGTGGAAATATATTCCATAGCAATTCAAACAAGATCACATATGCCATACATGTATCAAACAAAGATCACATCATTCATACATTATTCAAACATGTATCAAACAAGATCACACCATTCATACAGGGGTATCAACATCGCCATACATGCATAGACAATAACAACCTACAACTCGGAGGAGAGGGGTGCAAGATCTCCCTGGTGAAAAGTGGCGACCTCTGGCGAGGTTGCGTCCAAGAAAAGCGGAAGAGCCACTGGCGAGGAGTAGGAGAAGTGTGAAGCTGGAGAACCACTGCAGAATGGCGGTGAGATGGACCATTGTCATGAAGCGGTGTGATCGGCCCATCCGGGCGTGGCCAAAGTGCGGTTCGAAGCTCTCGTTCCCTACATGTTGCCTACATGTTAGCAACTTGCGAGGCAAAGTAAAGCGATAATCAATGGGTTAGCAAAGAACTTACCGGTGTCGATGCGTAGTAGGTCCTAGCGAAGCTGCCCTTCGATTGCAAAAATGGCGTCGGACCTGGCATGGGAGGCACGTGCCCTAAATCTCTATTCTGGCCGGTTTGAATATTCACCATCATGTCCTGCAAGATAGTTTAGAAGTCAGGCCGTAGTACAACAAACGGGGAAGTGGGACTTGTATCTTTTGCAAAATAAAGGTTTGGACTTACATTTACGTATTGCATGTAGATCGCATCGCCACGATGCTGCCAAAGGCCACCTGATATTCCTCATAAACGGTATCGTGAGCGCGTCTAACTCAGGCTACAATTTCAAATACAAGGAATCTCGTCGTTGGTTAGCCATGCAGAACAAAATTCATAAAGATGATGAGAACGAGAAAAACTTACATCCTCGGCGGACGAGGCTACCACGAGGCGGGATAGGGGGGCCGTCGGCGGGTAGGTAGCCTTGAGGCGGCTGAAGCTTCGTCTTTGAGGTAGGCTTGACCTTCTTATTCAGAATCTTGAGGCGTCCATGCTGCAATCCGTGCCAGCGGGACCAACGACTCCTTGTCGATCTCCGGCGTGAATGGGGTCATCCACATGGGGGTGACGAGCCTTCACTATCGTCTTTGTAGTTCCCCAAGTCGTTCTAGGCGGTGCCGAAGTACACGAACAGCGAGGTTGAGGCTCCGGTAATTGGGTTTCTTCGCGCATCATCTCATAGGCGGCGACGTAATGAATCACCTCCACAGGTTGTGCCTTGGCCACCGTATCGCGAAAAGAAATATTATGCATATGAAGTACAAACATGACAAGAAATACCGCGAGGTCGTTCCATGTATATCGTACCACCTTCCCTTGAAGCGGTCAAAGTTGCGGTTTCCAGCGATGCGTTCCACCATCGCCTCGGTTATCCGCGTTCCGCCTCGACAAGGCTGCAAACTCCTCGTCTTCTCTGAGCCACCTCGTCCTAACCATCTCCTCCCATGCGAGTCGAAGCGGCTCGGCCCAATCGGGGATAACCTGAAAATGCAATATTCAACTCCAGACAATGCAATGGCAACTTAGCAGCAATGTAGAATCTTATTGACATTTTACTCACCGACATGTACTCTTCTGGCGTCATCGAGTACTCAGGATTAGGGTTCCTACCGACAATGTCTTCCTTCCTGACCCTCACGCCCCTGTCAGCCCAGAAGTGGCTAGCGACGTGGCCTTCAGTTTGTACCACACAGGGGTCAACTTCACACAAGCCCCAAGCAAAGTCCTCTGCGCCTTCTCCTGGTCCTCCTCGGCCACACGGTAAAAGCACTTCAATCATGCATAAGAGTCATGAGTTAGCACGGTGGGGTCATCAAGTATGAACATAACTCGAGAAATATGCCTTACCCAAAACTTGGTGATGACAGCATCGGCCGGTAATGTCAGAATTGCAATGTAGTCACGGTAGTCCGCCCAAGTAGTAGCTAGCTTCCTGTCACCCTCGTGGGTAATGTGATAGCCCGACCAGAACTTCCTAATCAAAGCTCCAACGAGGCTGTTAGGAAGGCGAGCCTTGGTCCCCGGAGGAAATGTCCAATTGCTGCACAATAATAAACATTAGTACACAATAACTATTTATGACCAACATGAAATAAAATGTTTTAAATTGCCAAATTAGTACACTTACTCAAGGCCATCTGGAATAATAAGGGCTTTCGCCTCCTGAGTCCTAGGCTCAAACTTCTCGTTAGGGACTTCCGATTCCCCACGATTCCGCAATTTCTTCGGCCCCACCAACTCGCGGCTAGTGTCTGCCTCCGTATCGGTCCCCGCCTCCCTCTCGGTCCTCGCCTCCCTCTCAGACTCTGCCTCCCTCTCGGACTCTGCCTCCCTCTCGGACTCTGCCTCCCTCTCGGCCCTGAAAGGCTGCTCTGTCAGGAACAACTCAGGAGCCACGTCGCCAGAAGCAGAGGGTGGTGGGTCAAAGTCCACGCCTCCTCCCGTGGCACCTCGTCCTCGTCCTCCTCGACCTCGGCCTCGACCCCGTCCTCCGCCAGCAGGAGCAAGATCGGGGTAGCGGATGGGATTTGGCTGTCTCCCACTCCGTGTAGCTCTTTTCTTCTTGTTGCTTCAGCGCATTAAAGCAAGGGAACTAGTTGCCTTGCCGCTGCTCATATTGTTCAATCACCTGCATTAAGTAAGAGAAAACAGTTAAGCACAAAGACATAATAAAATGTATACACAAAGAATAAAGGCATAATGCAATTAAGAAAACAGTTAAGCACAAAGACAAAATAAAATGCATTAAAAAATAAATACTCACTATCATTTTCATTCTCATTCTCATTCTCATTCTCATTCTCACTATCACTATCTTTTGAGTAGAAATCTGGATTCTCATCGAAGGGTGTAGGCTCATCATCGTTGTCATTCTCGGTATGGAGCTTCTCGAGCATACTTATGTCATGTAGATTCACCACTGACTCACCTCGAGTTTCTACATCGTTCCCAAGGTCCTCAAGATCAACCGGTTCTAAATCAAAGTCCGAAGTCCTCTTGCTCTTGATAGAAAATTCCCTCGTACGTTACAGGGTTAATGTTGTTGTAATCGTCCTCGGAGGGAATCGGTAGGTTACCATGTGGCGATACCTGGAACACGACTTCCCAGCCACAGGTTCCTCTTTACGGCATGGGTAGGGCAAATAATAAACTTGGTTAAGCTTGGTGAGCAACAATAAAGGCGTCGGCTCCGCTATAGGTGGTTGAAGGCCTAACTTCAACTAACCCAATGGAAGGGTACTTCTCAGTCCACCCCTTGGGTCAAACCGATGGCATGAACACAACAAGATTGAGTTCGACATTAAATGCGATTGAAGGTCAGCTCGTATACATTCTCTAACCTTCCGTAGTAATCAAGGGAATCGACTCCTTTGGTGAACACCCTAGTATTTACCGTTTTTGCATTCGGTCGCCCTTTCTGGTGCGTCTCTATATGGAAGCGAAACCCATTCACATCATACTTCTCATACTTAATGATGACACTGTTACAACCTTGGGAAACACATTTCAGCTCATCGACATCTCAACGTTGGGATCAGCTCCCTCACGGTACAAGAGGAATTTGTTGCGTTCATGAATTCGTGGAATAAGAGCGACAAGTCACATATTGCAAGGTAAGAGGGATAGGTTAGAAATTACTTTTTCCATAAACCAGGACACAAAGTTTTTTTATTTCCGGGAGCACCCTCTTTCAGTAGAGTCTCCAACTCCATGGGAGAGGGATCCGTCGGTCCCGGCCACTGTTCATCCGTGAAATCTCTAAGAAGGAGAAAATAAGCATTAGACGGAGACCGAGTTACTAGCTGCATAGAGAAATAGGGTGTTCACCATTTTACCTAATGAAATCGACCACTTCCTTCATGTTCATAAGCACATAGAGCATTATGCAATCCTTCTCTTCCTTGACAACCTATATTTTAGTCCTTTACGGCCTTGCCACCGGAAATTGGAATAGTTCGAGATTGGGGTCATTCTTGGGCAGGTCGACATTGTAACGAGAGACCGGGTTATGCATAGTGGGAACATCATCGGGCGATGGGTTGTCGCGGTATACGCCATCTCCGAAGGCATGTTGCTTCAGCTATGCATGCTTCAATCTTGGCTTTGTTTCCGATTATCTTTCGAATATACTTAAACTCTCTCAATACAAAATTGCCAAACAAATTGCACCCCCAAGAGTGCCTCGTTAGCGAGGTGCACAATGAGATGTGCCATCGGAGTAAAGAAGCTGGCGGAAAGATCATCTCAAATTGCATAGCAACTCCGGCACCTGAACTTGCAGCTTCTCAATCACCGGAGGACATATCTGCTTAGCACGTAGGGTGCGGAAGAAATGGCTCAACTCAAGCACTTTTCGCCATACTTTTTCGGGAGATACCCTCGAACCATCACCGGCATCGCCGCTCAATCCATATATGATAGTCGTGACTCTTGAGCCCGTTGACTTGTCCGTCAAAGATTGACTCCCTTACTTATATTGACGATAACCGTCGGGGAACATCACGGCGTATTTGAGCCACCTAAATGACTCCTTCTTTTGGACATTATCAAAGGTAGTAGGCATGCGGGTTGAACCATTTCTTTCGACGGATATTATTAGGCTGCTTGTTTAATATCTGCATATCAAAACGCTTCTCAACATCGACTCTAGCCTTGACATTATCCTTTGACTTCCCAGGAATGTTCAGGACTGTGTGAAAAAGGGACTCCCCGACATTCTTTTCGTGTGCATCACATCGATGTTATGGGAAGTTCGAGGTCCTTGTAATACGAGATTCGTTAAAGGCTGCCACGTGAGTCCAATTATCGTTACACCATATCCAAATTGATGGCGTTCGGCGCCGAACACGAAACACGTATCTCGGCATCAACAATCGCACCCTCGAACTTTGGTACCTCTTTTACTTCATGCACAACTTTTCCCTTCTTGAAGTTCTTTCTATCTTCTCACGAGCGAATGATTTCTTTTGAGGTACTGTCGATTCGTGTCAAGCGCAACATATTTGCGACCCGACTTTAGCCAAAGGAACTCAAGTCGGTGCACACACTAGGCATAGCCACTTACCACCGTACACCATCCGCGTTAGGCGTGCCGGCATGTCATGCATGTATATTGTAACCAAACTTTCATCAAAAGTTTCTCTTTGATGCTCGGTCGTATGTCAATGTCCGTGTATCCAAGAGTGGTTCAAATCATCCACAATCGGTTGCATGTAGACACTCAAGTTCTTCCCGGATACTCGTGTCCTGGAATTATCACGACAAAAACATGGTCTTCCGTTGCATTAATACTCCGGGAGGATATTGGCGGAATAACATACACGGCCAGCAATGTATGCGAGGCCGTCGACATACCATATGGGTTGAAGCCATCTGTTGCTATCGCAATTCTAACATTCGAGCCTCTTACGCCAAGGGTATTTGTCATCGAAGTTCTTCCATGCCTTACCATCGGATGGATGTCCCATCTTCTTCCGTCCGTGCTCGTCCTCGTATCTTTTCCCTTCTTGTGCCCGTCATACATTTGGCGGTCTCCTCGCTCAAGTAAAGCCGCTGGATTCTTTTTATGAATGGTAGATACCGAAGTATCTTCTTAGCGACCTTCGACTGCCTCACCTGACCATCCTTCCCCTTTATCCCTTCATATCTAGAGGCCTTACAAATGGAGCAGTACTTGTCACCCTCAAACTGTTTCCAAAACAAAAGGCAGCCTTTTGGACAACAATCTATCTTTTCATAATCCATGTTGAGCTCCTTCATGAGTTTCTTCGTTTCGTGAAAGGTTTTAGGCAGACAATGCCCTTGAACATGTTACCACATGTTCTCGGATTAGCTTCAAAGTGAGAACGGGTGGCGAATCGCACTTGTCGGCTAGACCGAGAGATGGCATCGAGCTGAGAAATCTTTGCACCCTCGTACATAGGCCTCTTAGCCGCGGCCATCATATCAAGGAAGGCCTTCACGGTTGGCTCCGGTTCCTCTGGTTCTAGCGGTTCCTCCGGTTCTGGTGATTCCTCCCATGGAGGTGGCGAATTTGGCTGGTCGGCATCGATAAGATCATCTAGCATGTTTCTAATCCCATCGTGCTCATTGCCATTGAGCGGTGACGATAACCTCACCTCTGCATCACGTTAAATGCCGAGCAAAGTCGACTTGCGTGACATAGTTAGACATGTACCCATATTGCGGAAGGTGTTTGTACATGTCATCCTTTCCTGACGATGACGCTTAGTGCAATGAGCCGAGGACAAAGTGCGAACCATTGCCTTGAACCCGCTAACTCATTCACTAACAAATGAGTGTTCCGTACCCAATCGTATGTTTTATTAGTCGCACTAATCGGCCACGTGACATCCACCCATTATCAGCCATCCTCTTCTGCTTTGTTGGGAGACAAACAACAAATATAACATTTTATATCAAACAGGAGATTAAATGCTTCATATTTTTACGCATCCATCAACCTACATGTCCAATAGGAAAATAGGGTCCTAACCATCCACCGGATCCATAGATTGGGTAAGTTCTCCCTGGTTCTACCCCGATCCAAGCAGAATTTCGGCAGCACCTCCCCGCTGCTCTCCGATGCGTCTCGACAAAAGCCAAGAGGATGTGCATCAGGAGAACAACGAGGCGCCACGAAATCTGTCTCGAATCGAGGTAGAGCCGGAGAACAAACAACTCTGAATCCATATTGCGATAAAAGCCATAAGCGTTACGGTCCAAAATATGCGAGACCACTTATGCATATTAAGTCACGTAGCAGCTTGATCGGGATGACGCCTAGGTGACGCGACATACTTGGTGATCTAGACACGAAAATAAACCTAGGTACAAGAGAAGCGAGCAGTTCTCACCCTCGAGCGTGATCAAATCTTCGAAGATGATCCGGGACCCGCCGTCAAAACACTCCCCCCGCTCACCCTCCGGTAACTGCAAAAAACATGAGAAGATGGTTAAATATGCAACATCTATTTAGCAATTTCTAATTCTAATTCTAATTCTAATTCTATTTCTACTACTATTTCTAGCATTTCTAATTCTACTCCTATTTCTAGAAATTCTAGTTCCATTCCTATTTCTACTCACATGCTACAAACTACTTCTATTTAGGGTTTTCATTCTACTCCTACTTCTTATCCTACATACTACAACTACTCCTACTCCTATTTATCATCACATAAATATGCATACAAAGTAAAAATAAAAAAATACTAACCTAAATTAACTACATCTACCAATACTAACAATACACCTAACTAACTACACCTAAATTACCAATACTAACCTAATGGGGGAGGGTGTGCTCGGTTGAGGGGTGGGCAGTGGGAAGGGAGGGTAGTGGGGAGGCGATGGGGCGTGGGGGTGGCGGAGGCAGTGGGAGGTGGGCGGTGGGGCGGTGGGGAGGGTGGGGCGGTGGGGTGGTGGCGGGAGGAGGAAGGTGCTTGGTGTGCGGTGGCTTGGGGAGGAGGGGTCTTTGGCGATGGCTTAGGGTAGGTAGTGAGGTGGCCTGACGGTGGCTCGGGGAGGCAGCGAGTCTTGTGGCGGCTTCGGGAGGCAACAGGCACCGGGAGGTGAGGGGCGACTGGGAGGCCGAGGGGGTGGCCTGGTGGGCGGCTTGGGGCATGAGGGACAGGACGAGCAGGATGGATAAGGGGCCGGCGGGGGTGGAATGATGGGAAGGAGGCAGGGTATAATGGATAGGGCTACGCCCGACGGCATCGGCATACGCCGGCAAAGCGCCGCTCATAGTAACTTACAATTTTTTTTATAAATAAAATTTTTTACAAGAAACTTTATTTGATGTTTACTAATATAACAAATGAAAATATATTATTTGGTGTCTACTATTATATAAGAAACATGCAAGTTTTCATCTGATTCCGTTTCACCTAAACGGGGAGATTCCCACTTATACGGGTCCGGCGAAACCCTGATCTCTGTGCACACTCGGATCGTCTACCCCCTAGGCGTTCATGGCAGGGTAACCGGCGTGCTAGCTCTCTTGTTTTGTGTTTGTTTAGGTCATAGGGTGATGTAAAACCATGTTGGTTCACAAGTTGGGGCACTACCCTACCCGGTTTCACCTAAACGGGGAGATTCCCCCTTATACAGGTCCGGAACCTTCGCCTCTAGGTTAGAGCGCATGCATGCGAGGGGGGACACATGCAAGCAGCTATACCAACCTCTCACCACACTCACACACATATGCTAGAGACACATGCAAGTTTTCATCTGATTCCGATGTTCTCGTGGTCTTCCTCCGGCGAAACCCTGATCTCTGTGCACACTCGGATCGTCTACCCCTAGGCGTTCCTCTCAGCAGAGGTAGCCATATCTCTCTCTTGTTTTGTGTTTGTTTAGGTCATAGGGTGATGTAAAACCATGTTGGTTCACAAGTTGGGGCACTATCCTAACCGGTTTCACCTAAACGGGGAGATTCCCCCTTATACGGGTCCGGAACCTTCGCTTCTAGGTTAGAGCGCATGCATGCGAGGGGGACAAAGGCAAGCACCCATACCAACCTCTCACCACACTCACACACATATTCTAGGGACACATGCAAGTTTTAATCTGATTAGATGTTCTCGTGGTCTTCCTCCGTGAAACCTCGATCTCTGTGCACACTCGGATCATCTACCCCCTAGGCGTTCCTCCGACAGGTAGCCAGCGTAGCTCTCTCTTGTTTTGTGTTTGTTTAGGTCATAGGGTGATGTAAAACCATGTTGGTTCACAAGTTGGGGCACTATCCTACCGGTTTCACCTAAGCGGGAGATTCCCCCCATCTGGTCCCAACCTTCGCCTCTAGGTTAGAGCGCATGCATGCGAGGGGGGACACATGAAAGCACCTATACAACCTCTCACCACACTCACACACATATGCTAGGGACACATGCAAGTTTTCATATGATTCCGATGTTCTCGTGGTCTTCCTCCGGTGAAACCCTGATCTCTGTGCACACTCGGATCGTCTACCCCCCGAGACGTTCCTCTGACAGGGGTAGCCCGGCGTAGCTCTCTATTGTTTTGTGTTTGTTTAGGTCATAGGGTGATGTAAAACCATGTTGGTTAACAAGTTGGGGCACTATCCTACCCGGTTTCACCTAAACGGGGAGATTCCCCCCTTATACGGGTCCGGAACCTTCGCCTCTAGGTTAGAGCGCATGCATGCGAGGGGGACACATGCAAGCCCCTATACCAAACTCTCACCACACTCACACACATATGGTAGGGACACATGCAAGTTTTCATCTGATTCCGATGTTCTCGTGGTCTTCCTCCGGCGAAACCCTGATCTCTATGCACACTCGGATCGTCTACCCCCTAGACGTTCCACTGACAGGGGTAGCCTGACGTAGCTCTCTTTTTTTGTGTTTGTTTAGGTCATAGGGTGATGTAAAACCATGTTGGTTCACAAGTTGGGGCACTATCCTACCCGGTTTCACCTAAACGGGGAGATTCCCCCCTTATACAGGTCCGGAACCTTCGCCTCTAGGTTAGAGCGCATGCATGCGAGGGGGGACACATGCAATC
The DNA here is from genome assembly GCA_023614405.1 of Avena insularis. Lineage (NCBI taxonomy): Eukaryota > Viridiplantae > Streptophyta > Magnoliopsida > Poales > Poaceae > Avena > Avena insularis. The sequence continues at coordinate 366,943,070 of CM042693.1, read as the reverse complement.
ACCTATAGCAACCTATCACCACACTCACACACATATGCTAGGGACACATGCAAGTTTTCATCTGATTCCGATGTTCTCGTGGTCTTCCTCCGGCGAAACCCTGATCTCTGTGCACACTCGGATCGTCTACCCCCCTAGACGTTCCTCTGACAGGGTTAGCCCGGCGTAGCTCTCTCTTGTTTTGTGTTTGTTTAGGTCATAGGGTGATGTAAAACCATGTTGGTTCACAAGTTGGGGCACTATCCTACCGGTTTCACCTAAACGGGGAGATTCCCCCTTATCTGGTCCTAACCTTCGCCTCTAGGTTAGAGCGCATGCATGCGAGGGGGGACACATGCAAGCAGCTATACCAACCTCTCACCACACTCACACACATATGCTAGAGACACATGCAAGTTTTCATCTGATTCCGATGTTCTCGTGGTCTTCCTCCGGCGAAACCCTGATCTCTGTGCACACTCGGATCGTCTACCCCCCTAGACGTTCCTCTGACAGGGGTAGCCCGGCATATCTCTCTTGTTTTGTGTTTGTTTAGGTCATAGGGTGATGTAAAACCATGTTGGTTCACAAGTTGGGGCACTATCCTACCCGGTTTCACATAAACGGTGAGATTCCCCCTTATCTGGTCCTAACCTTCGCCTCTAGGTTAGAGCGCATGCATGCGAGGGGGACAAAGGCAAGCACCCATACCAACCTCTCACCACACTCACACACATATTCTAGGGACACATGCAAGTTTTCATCTGATTCCGATGTTCTCGTGGTCTTCCTCCGGCGAAACCCTGATCTCTGTGCACACTCGGATCATCTACCCCCTAGACGTTCCTCTGACAGGGGTAGCCCGGCGTAGCTCTCTCTTGTTTTGTGTTTGTTTAGGTCATAGGGTGATGTAAAACCATGTTGGTTCACAAGTTGGGGCACTATCCTACCCGGTTTCACCTAAACGGGGAGATTCCCCTTATGGTCGGAACCTTCGCCTCTAGGTTAGAGCGCATGCATGCGAGGGGGGACACATGAAAGCACCTATACAACCTCTCACCACACTCACACACATATGCTAGGGACACATGCAAGTTTTCATATGATTCCGATGTTCTCGTGGTCTTCCTCCGGTGAAACCCTGATCTCTGTGCACACTCGGATCGTCTACCCCCCGAGACGTTCCTCTGACAGGGGTAGCCCGGCGTAGCTCTCTATTGTTTTGTGTTTGTTTAGGTCATAGGGTGATGTAAAACCATGTTGGTTAACAAGTTGGGGCACTATCCTACCCGGTTTCACCTAAACGGGGAGATTCCCCCCTTATACGGGTCCGGAACCTTCGCCTCTAGGTTAGAGCGCATGCATGCGAGGGGGACACATGCAAGCCCCTATACCAAACTCTCACCACACTCACACACATATGGTAGGGACACATGCAAGTTTTCATCTGATTAGATGTTCTCGTGGTCTTCCTCGTGAAACCTGATCTCTATGCACACTCGGATCGTCTACCCCTAGGCGTTCCTCGACAGGGTAGCCTGACGTAGCTCTCTTTTTGTGTTTGTTTAGGTCATAGGGTGATGTAAAACCATGTTGGTTCACAAGTTGGGGCACTATCCTACCCGGTTTCACCTAAACGGGGAGATTCCCCCCTTATACAGGTCCGGAACCTTCGCCTCTAGGTTAGAGCGCATGCATGCGAGGGGGGACACATGCAATCACCTATAGCAACCTATCACCACACTCACACACATATGCTAGGGACACATGCAAGTTTTCATCTGATTCCGATGTTCTCGTGGTCTTCCTCGTGAAACCCCGATCTCAGGCACACTCGGATCGTCTACCCCCTAGACGTTCCTCGACAGGGTAACCAGTAGCTCTCTCTTGTTTTGTGTTTGTTTAGGTCATAGGGTGATGTAAAACCATGTTGGTTCACAAGTTGGGGCACTATCCTGCGGTTTCACCTAAGCAGGGAGATTCCCCCTTATACGGGTCCGGAACCTTCGCCTCTAGGTTAGAGCGCATGCATGCGAGGGGGGACACATGCAAGCACCTATACCAAACTCTCACCACACTCACACACATATGGTAGGGACACATGCAAGTTTTCATCTGATTCCGATGTTCTCGTGGTCTTCCTCCGGCGAAACCCTAATCTCTGTGCACACTCGGATCGTCTACCCCCCTAGACGTTCCTCTCACAGGGGTAGCCCGGCGTAGCTCTCTATTGTTTTGTGTTTGTTTAGGTCATAGGGTGATGTAAAACCATGTTGGTTAACAAGTTGGGGCACTATCCTACCCGGTTTCACCTAAACGGGGAGATTGCCCCCTTATACGGGTCCGGAACCATCGCCTCTAGGTTAGAGCGCATGCATGCGAGGGGGGACACATGCAAGCACCTATACCAAACTCTCACCACACTCACACACATATGGTAGGGACACATGCAAGTTTTCATCTGATTCCGATGTTCTCGTGGTCTTCCTCCGGCGAAACCCTGATCTATGTGCACACTCGTATCGTCTACCCCCCTAGACGTTCCTCTGACAGGGGTAGCCCGGCGTAGCTCTCTCTTATTTTGTGTTTGTTTAGGTCATAGGGTGATGTAAAACCATGTTGGTTCACAAGTTGGGGCACTATCCTACCCGGTTTCACCTAAACGGGGAGATTCCCCCCTTATACGGGTACGGAACCTTCGCCTCTAGGTTAGAGAGCATGCATGCCAGGGGGGACACATGCAAGCACCTATACCAACCTATCACCACACTCACATACATATGCTAGGGACACATGCAAGTTTTTATCTGATTCCGATGTTCTCGTGGTCTTCCTCCGGCGAAACCCTGATCTCTGTGCACACTCGGATCGTCTACCCCCCTAGGCGTTCCTCTCATAGGGGTAGCCCGACGTAGCTCTCCCTTGTTTTGTGTTTGTTTAGGTCATAGGGTGATGTAAAACCATGTTGGTTCACAAGTTGGGGCACTATCCTACTCGGTTTCACCTAAACGGGAGATTCCCCTTATCTGGTCCGGAACCTTCGCCTCTAGGTTAGAGCGCATGCATGCGAGGGGGGACACATGCAATCACCTATACCAACCTATCACCACACTCACACACATATGCTAGGGACACATGCAAGTTTTCATCTGATTCCGATGTTCTCGTGGTCTTCCTCCGGCGAAACCCTGATCTGTGCACACTCGGATCGTCTACCCCCCTAGACGTTCCTCTGACAGGGGTAGCCCGGCGTAGATCTCTCTTATTTTGTGTTTGTTTAGGTCATAGGGTGATGTAAAACCATGTTGGTTCACAAGTTGGGGCAGTATCCTACCCGTTTTCACCTCAACACGGAGATTCCCCTTATATGGGTCCGGAACCTTCGCTTCTAGGTTAGAGCGCATGCATGCGAGGGGGGACACTTGCAAGCACCTATACCAACCTCTCACCACACTCACACACATATGCTAGGGACACATGCAAGTTTTCATCTGATTCCGATGTTCTCGTGGTCTTCCTCCGGCGAAACCCTGATCTCTGTGCACACTCGGATCGTCTACCCCCTAGACGTTCCAATCGAGGGTAGCCCGGCGTAGCTCTCTCTTGTTTTGTGTTTGTTTAGGTCATAGGGTGATGTAAAACCATGTTGGTTCACAAGTTGGGGCACTATCCTACCCGGTTTCACCTAAACGGGGAGATTCCCCCCTTATACGGGTCCGGAACCTTCGCCTCTAGGTTAGAGCGCATGCATGCGAAGGGGGACACATGAAAGCACCTATACCAACCTCTCACCACACTCACACACATATGCTAGGGACACATGCAAGTTTTCATCTGATTCCGATGTTCTCGTGGTCTTCCTCCGGCGAAACCCTGATCTCTCTGCACACTCGGATCGTCCAGCCCCCTAGACGTTCCTCTGACAGGGGTAGCCCGGCGTAGCTCTCTCTTGTTTTGTGTTTGTTTAGGTCATAGGGTGATGTAAAACCATGTTGGTTCACAAGTTGGGGCACTATCCTACCCGGTTTCACCTAAACGGGGAGATTCCCCCCTTATACGGGACGGAACCTTCGCCTCTAGGTTAGAGAGCATGCATGCGAAGGGGGACACATGCAAGGACCTATGCCAACCTCTCACCACACTCACACACATATGATAGGGACACATGCAAGTTTTCATCTGATTCCGATGTTCTCGTGGTCTTCCTCCGGCGAAACCCTGATCTCTATGCACACTCGGATCGTCTACCCCCCTAGACGTTCCTCTGACAGGGGTAGCCCGGCATAGCTCTCTCTTGTTTTGTGTTTGTTTAGGTCATAGGGTGATGTAAAACCATGTTGGTTCACAAGTTGGGGCACTATCCTACCCGGTTTCACCTAAACGGGGAGATTCCCCACTTATACGGGTCCGGAACCTTCGACTCTAGGTTAGAGCGCATGCATGCGAGGGGGGACACATGCAAGCACCTATACCAACCTCTCACCACACTCACACACATATGCTAGGGACACATGCAAGTTTTCATCTGATTCCGATGTTCTCGTGGTCTTCCTCCGGCGAAACCCTGATCTCTGTGCACACTCGGATCGTCTACCCTCCTAGACGTTCCTCGGCAGGGAGTAGCCAGTAGCTCTCTCTTGTTTTGTGTTTGTTTAGGTCATAGGGTGATGTAAAACCATGTTGGTTCACAAGTTGGGGCACTCTCCTACCCGGTTTCACCTAAACGGGGAGATTCCCCCTTATACGGGTCTGGAACCTTCGCTTCTAGGTTAGAGCGCATGCATGCGAGGGGGGACACATGCAAGCACCTATACCAACCTATCACCACACTCACACACATATGCTAGGGACACATGCAAGTTTTCATCTGATTCCGACGTTCTCGTTGTCTTCCTCCGGCGAAACCCTGATCTGTGCACACTCGGATCGTCTACCCCCTAGACGTTCCTCTGACAAGGGTAGCCCGATGTAGCTCTCTCTTGTTTTGTGTTTGTTTAGGTCATATGGTGATGTAAAACCATGTTGGTTCACAAGTTGGGGCACTATCCTGCGGTTTCACCTAAGCAGGAGATTTATATGGTCCGGAACCTTCGCCTCTAGGTTAGGCGCATGCATGCAGGGGGACACATGCAATCACCTATAGCAACCTCTCACCACACTCACACACATATGCTAGGGACACATGCAAGTTTTCATCTCATTCCAATGTTCTCGTGGTCTTCCTCCGGCGAAACCCTGATCTCTGTGCACACTCGGATCGTCCACCCCCCTAGACGTTCCTCTGACAGGGGTAGCCCGGCGTAGCTCTCTCTTGTTTTGTGTTTGTTTAGGTCATAGGGTGATGTAAAACCATGTTGGTTCACAAGTTGGGGCACTATCCTACCCGGTTTCACCTCAACGGGGAGATTCCCCCTTATACGGGTCCGGAACCTTCGCTTCTAGGTTAGAGCGCATGCATGCGAGGGGGGACACATGCAAGCACCTATACCAACCTCTCACCACACTCACACACATATGCTAGGGACACATGCAAGTTTTCATCTGATTCCGATGTGTCGCGGTCTTCCTCCGACGAAACCCTGATCTGTGCACACTCGGATCGTCTACCCCCCTAGACGTTCCTCTGACAGGGGTAGCCCGGCGTAGCTCTCTCTTGTTTTGTGTTTGTTTAGGTCATAGGGTGATGTAAAACCATGTTGGTTAACAAGTTGGGGCACTATCCTACCCGGTTTCACCTCAACAGGAGATTCCCCCTTACTCTGGTCCTAACCTTCGCTTCTAGGTTAGAGCGCATGCATGCGAGGGGGGACACATGCAAGCACCTATACCAACCTCTCACCACACTCACACACATATGCTAGGGACACATGCAAGTTTTCATCTGATTCCGATGTTCTCGTGGTCTTCCTCCGGCGAAACCCTGATCTGTGCACACTCGGATCGTCTACCCCTAGACGTTCCTCGGCAGGGTAGCCGACATAGCTCTCTCTTGTTTTGTGTTTGTTTAGGTCATAGGGTGATGTAAAACCATGTTGGTTCACAAGTTGGGGCACTATCCTACCGGTTTCACCTAAGCGGGAGATTCCCCCTTATCTGGTCAGAACCTTCGCCTCTAGGTTAGGCGCATGCATGCGAGGGGACACATGCAAGCACCTATAGCAACCTCTCACCACACTCACACACATATGCTAGGGACACATGCAAGTTTTCATCTGATTCCGATGTTCTCGTGGTCTTCCTCGTGAAACCACGATCTCTGTGCACACTCGGATCGTCACCCCCTAGGCGTTCCTCCAGCGGTGGTAGCCCGTAGATCTCTCTTGTTTTGTGTTTGTTTAGGTCATAGGGTGATGTAAAACCATGTTGGTTCACAAGTTGGGGCACTATCCTACCAGTTTCACCTAAGCGGGAGATTCCCCCTTATCTGGTCCGGAACCTTCGCCTCTAGGTTAGGCGCATGCATGCGAGGGGACACATGCAAGCACCTATACCAACCTCTCACCACACTCACACACATATGCTAGGGACACATGCAAGTTTTCATCTGATTAGATGTTCTCGTGGTCTTCCTCCGTGAAACCACGATCTCTGTGCACTCGGATCGTCTGCCCCCTAGGCGTTCCTCGACAGGGTAGCCAGCGTAGCTCTCTCTTGTTTTGTGTTTGTTTAGGTCATAGGGTGATGTAAAACCATGTTGGTTCACAAGTTGGGGCACTATCCTGCGGTTTCACCTAAGCAGGAGATTCCCCCCTTATCTGGTCAGGAACCTTCGCCTCTAGGTTAGGCGCATGCATGCGAGGGGACACATGCAAGCACCTATACCAACCTCTCACCACACTCACACACATATGCTAGGGACACATGCAAGTTTTCATCTGATTAGATGTTCTCGTGGTCTTCCTCCGTGAAACCACGATCTCTGTGCACACTCGGATCGTCCACCCCCTAGGCGTTCCTCGACAGGGTAGCCAGCGTAGCTCTCTCTTGTTTTGTGTTTGTTTAGGTCATAGGATGATGTAAAACCATGTTGGTTCACAAGTTGGGGCACTATCCTGCGGTTTCACCTAAGCAGGAGATTCCCCCCTTATCTGGTCTGGAACCTTCGCCTCTAGGTTAGAGAGCATGCATGCAAGGGGGACACATGCAAGCACCTATACCAACCTCTCACCACACTCACACACATATGCTAGGGACACATGCAAGTTTTCATCTGATTCCGATGTTCTCGTGGTCTTCCTCCGGTGAAACCCTGATCTCTGTGCACACTCGGATCGTCTACCCCCTAGACGTTCCTCTGACAGGGGTAGCCAGCGTAGCTCTCTCTTGTTTTGTGTTTGTTTAGGTCATAGGGTGATGTAGAACCATGTTGGTTCACAAGTTGGGGCACTATCCTGCGGTTTCACCTAAGCGGGAGATTCCCCCTTATCTGGTCAGGAACCTTCGCCTCTAGGTTAGGCGCATGCATGCGAGGGACACATGCAAGCACCTATACCAACCTCTCACCACACTCACACACATATGCTAGGGACACATGCAAGTTTTCATCTGATTAGATGTTCTCGTGGTCTTCCTCCGTGAAACCACGATCTCTGTGCACACTCGGATCGTCTACCCCCTAGGCGTTCCTCGACAGGGTAGCCGGCGTAGCTCTCTCTTGTTTTGTGTTTGTTTAGGTCATAGGGTGATGTAAAACCATGTTGGTTCACAAGTTGGGGCACTATCCTACCGGTTTCACCTAAGCGGGAGATTCCCCTTATCTGGTCTGGAACCTTCGCCTCTAGGTTAGAGAGCATGCATGCGAGGGGGGACACATGCAAGCACCTATACCAACCTCTCACCACACTCACACACATATGCTAGGGACACATGCAAGTTTTTATCTGATTAGATGTTCTCGTGGTCTTCCTCCGTGAAACCACGATCTCTGTGCACACTCGGATCGTCTACCCCCTAGGCGTTCCTCCGAGGGTAGCCAGGCATAGCTCTCTCTTGTTTTGTGTTTGTTTAGGTCATAGGGTGATGTAAAACCAGGTTGGTTCACAAGTTGGGGCACTATCCTGCGGTTTCACCTAAGCGGAGATTCCCCCTTATCTGGTCGGAACCTTCGCCTCTAGGTTAGGCGCATGCATGCGAGGGGGACACATGCAAGCACCTATACCAACCTCTCACCACACTCACACACATATGCTAGGGACACATGCAAGTTTTCATCGATTAGATGTTCTCGTGGTCTTCCTCCATGAAACCCCGATCTCTGCACACTCGGATCGTCTACCCCCTAGGCGTTCCTCGACAGGGTAGCCCGCGTAGCTCTCTCTTGTTTTGTGTTTGTTTAGGTCATAGGGTGATGTAAAACCATGTTGGTTCACAAGTTGGGGCACTATCCTACCGGTTTCACCTAAGCGGAGATTCCCCCTTATCTGGTCAGGAACCTTAGCCTCTAGGTTAGAGCGCATGCATGCGAGGAGGGACACATGCAAGCACCTATACCAACCTCTCACCACACTCACACACATATGCTAGGGACACATGCAAGTTTTCATCTGATTCCGATATTCTCGTGGTCTTCCTCCGTGAAACCACGATCTCATGCACACTCGGATCGTCCACCCCTAGGCGTTCCTCGACGAGGTAGCCCCGTAGCTCTCTCTTGTTTTGTGTTTGTTTAGGTCATAGGGTGATGTAAAACCATGTTGGTTCACAAGTTGGGGCACTATCCTACCGGTTTCACCTAAGCGGAGATTCCCCCTTATCTGGTCGGAACCTTCGCCTCTAGGTTAGAGCGCATGCATGCGAGAGGGGACACATGCAAGCACCTATACCAACCTCTCACCACACTCACACACATATGCTAGGGACACATGCAAGTTTTCATCTGATTAGATGTTCTCGTGGTCTTCCTCGTGAAACCACGATCTCTGTGCACACTCGGATCGTCTACCCCCCTAGACGTTCCTCTGACAGGGGTAGCCCGGCATAGCTCTCTCTTGTTTTGTGTTTGTTTAGGTCATAGGGTGATGTAAAACCATGTTGGTTCACAAGTTGGGGCACTATCCTACCCGGTTTCACCTAAGCGGAGATTCCCCCTTATACGGGTACGGAACCTTCGCCTCTAGGTTAGAGAGCATGCATGCGAGGGGGACACATGCAAGCACCTATACCAACCTCTCACCACACTCACACACATATGCTAGGGACACATGCAAGTTTTCATCTGATTCCGATGTTCTCGTGGTCTTCCTCGTGAAACCACGATCTCTGTGCACACTCGGATCGTACCCCCTAGGCGTTCCTCGACAGGGAGTAGCCAGCGTAGCTCTCTTGTTTTGTGTTTGTTTAGGTCATAGGGTGATGTAAAACCATGTTGGTTCACAAGTTGGGGCACTATCCTACCGGTTTCACCTAAGCGGGAGATTCCCCCTTATCTGGTCTGAACCTTCGCCTCTAGGTTAGAGAGCATGCATGCGAGGGGGGACACATGCAAGCACCTACACCAACCTCTCACCACACTCACACACATATGCTAGGGACACATGCAAGTTTTCATCTGATTCCGATGTTCTCGTGGTCTTCCTCCAGCGAAACCCTGATCTCTGTGCACACTCGGATCGTCTACCCCCCTAGATGTTCCTCTCCGAGGGTAGCCAGCGTAGCTCTCTCTTGTTTTGTGTTTGTTTAGGTCATAGGGTGATGTAAAACCATGTTGGTTCACAAGTTGGGGCACTATCCTGCGGTTTCACCTAAGCGGGAGATTCCCCCTTATCTGGTCGGAACCTTCGCCTCTAGGTTAGGCGCATGCATGCGAGGGGCGACACATGCAAGCACCTATACCAACCTCTCACCACACTCACACACATATGCTAGGGACACATGCAAGTTTTCATCGATTCTGATGTTCTCGTGGACTTCCTCCTCGTGAAACCACGATCTCTGTGCACACTCGGATCGTCTACCCCCTAGGCGTTCCTCTCAGGAGGTAGCCAGTAGCTCTCTCTTGTTTTGTGTTTGTTTAGGTCATAGGGTGATGTAAAACCATGTTGGTTCACAAGTTGGGGCACTATCCTGCGGTTTCACCTAAGCGGGAGATTCCCCCTTATCTGGTCCGGAACCTTCGCCTCTAGGTTAGAGCGCATGCATGCGAGGGAGGACACATGCAAGCACCTATACCAACCTCTCACCACACTCACACACATATGCTAGGGACACATGCAAGTTTTCATCTGATTCCGATGTTCTCGTGGTCTTCCTCAGGCGAAACCCTGATCTCTGTGCACACTCGGATCGTCTACCCCCCTAGACGTTCCTCTGACAGGGGTAGCCCGGCGTAGCTCTCTCTTGTTTTATGTTTGTTTAGGTCATATGGTGATGTAAAACCATGTTGGTTCACAAGTTGGGGCACTATCCTACCCGGTTTCACCTAAACGGGGAGATTCCCCTTATCTGGTCCGGAGCCTTCGCCTCTAGGTTAGAGCGCATGCATGCGAGGGAGGACACATGCAAGCACCTATACCAACCTCTCACCACACTCACACACATATGCTAGGGACACATGCAAGTTTTCATCTGATTCTGATGTTCTCGTGGTCTTCCTCTGGCGAAACCCTAATCTCTGTGCACACTCAGATCGTCTACCCCCTAGGCGTTCCTGTGACAGGGGTATCCTAGCGTAGCTCTCTCTTGTTTTGTGTTTGTTTAGGCCATAGGGTGATGTAAAACCATGTTGGTTCACAAGTTGGGACACTATCCTACCCGGTTTCACCTAAGCGGGAGATTCCCCTTATCTGGTCCGGAACCTTCGCCTCTAGGTTAGAGCGCATGCATGCGAGGGGGGACACATGCAAGCACCTATACCAACCTCTCACCACACTCACACACATATGCTAGGGACACATGCAGGTTTTCATCTGATTCCGATGTTCTCGTGGTCTTCCTCCGGCGAAACCCTGATCTCTGTGCACACTCGGATCGTCTACCCCCCTAGACGTTCCTCTGACAGTGGTAGCCCGGCGTAGCTCTCTCTTGTTTTGTGTTTGTTTAGGTCATATGGTGATGTAAAACCATGTTGGTTCACAAGTTGGGGCACTATCCTGCGGTTTCACCTAAGCGGGAGATTCCCCTTATCTGGTGGAGCCTTCGCCTCTAGGTTAGAGCGCATGCATGCGAGGGGGGACACATGCAAGCACCTATACCAACCTCTCACCACACTCACACACATATGCTAGGGACACATGCAAGTTTTCATCTGATTCCGATGTTCTCGTGGTCTTCCTCCGGCGAAACCCTAATCTCTCTACACACTCGGATCGTGTACCCCCCTAGACGTTCCTCGACGGGGTAGCCAGTAGCTCTCTCTTGTTTTGTGTTTGTTTAGGTCATAGGGTGATGTAAAACCATGTTGGTTCACAAGTTGGGGAACTATCCTACCAGGTTTCACCTAAAAGGGGAGATTCCCTTATCTGGTCCGAACCTTCGCCTCTAGGTTAGGCGCATGCATGCGAGGGGACACATGCAAGCACCTATACCAACCTCTCACCACACTCACACACATATGCTAGGGACACATGCAAGTTTTCATCTGATTAGATGTTCTCGTGGTCTTCCTCCGTGAAACCACGATCTCTGCACACTCGGATCGTCTACCCCCTAGGCGTTCCTCGGCGAGGGTAGCCCGGCGTAGCTCTCTCTTGTTTTATATTTTTTTAGGTCATCTGGTGATGTAAAACCATGTTGGTTCACAAGTTGGGGCACTATCCTACCCGGTTTCACCTAAACGGGGAGATTCCCCCCCTGGTCCTAACCTTCGCCTCTAGGTTAGAGCGCATGCATGCGAGGGGGACACATGCAAGCACCTATACCAACCTCTCACCACACTCACACACATATTCTAGGGACACATGCAAGTTTTCATCTGATTCCGATGTTCTCGTGGTCTTCCTCCGGCGAAACCCTGATCTCTGTGCACACTCGGATCGTCTACCCCCCTAGACGTTCCTCTGACAGGGGTAGCCCGGCGTAGCTCTCTCTTGTTTTGTGTTTGTTTAGGTCATAGGGTGATGTAAAACCATGTTGGTTCACAAGTTGGGGCACTATCCTACCTGGTTTCACCTAAACGGGGAGATTCCCCCCTTATACGGGTCCGGAACCTTCGCCTCTAGGTTAGAGCGCATGCATGCGAGGGGGGACACATGCAAGCACCTATACCAACCTCTCACCACACTCACACACATATGCTAGGGACACATGCAAGTTTTCATCTGATTCCGATGTTCTCGTGGTCTTCCTCCGGCGAAACCCTGATCTCTGTGCACACTCGGATCGTCTACCCCCCTAGACGTTCCTCTGACAGGGGTAGCCCGGCGTATCTCTCTCTTGTTTTGTGTTTGTTTAGGTCATAGGGTGATGTAAAACCATGTTGGTTCACAAGTTGGGGCACTATCCTACCCGGTTTCACCTAAACGGGGAGATTCCTCCCTTATACGGGTCCGGAGCCTTCGCCTCTAGGTTAGAGCGCATGCATGCGAGGGGGGACACATGCAAGCACCTATACCAACCTCTCACCACACTCACACACATATTCTAGGGACACATGCAAGTTTTCATCTGATTCCGATGTTCTCGTGGTCTTCCTCCGACGAAACCCTAATCTCTGTGCACACTCGGATCGTCTACCCCCCTAGACGTTCCTCTGACAGGGGTAGCCCGGCATAGCTCTCTCTTGTTTTGTGTTTGTTTAGGTCATAGGGTGATGTAAAACCATGTTGGTTCACAAGTTGGGGCACTATCCTACCCGGTTTCACCTAAACGGGGAGATTCCCCCCTTATCTGGTCAACCTTCGCCTCTAGGTTAGAGCGCATGCATGCGAGGGGGGACACATGCAAGCACCTATACCAACCTCTCACCACACCCACACACATATGCTAGGGACACATGCAAGTTTTCATCTGATTCCGATGTTCTCGTGGTCTTCCTCCGGCGAAACCCTAATCTCTGTGCACACTCGGATCGTCTACCCCCCTAGACGTTCCTCTGACAGGGGTAGCCCGGCGTAGCTCTCTCTTGTTTTGTGTTTGTTTAGGTCATAGGGTGATGTATAACCATGTTCGTTCACAAGTTGGGGCACTATCCTACCCGGGGTCACCTAAACGGGGAGATTCCCCCCTTATACGGGTCCGGAACCTTCGCCTCTAGGTTAGAGCGCATGCATGCGAGGGGGACACATGCAAGCACCTATACCAACCTCTCACCACACTCACACACATATGCTAGGGACACATGCAAGTTTTCATCTGATTCCGATGTTCTCGTGGTCTTCCTCCGGCGAAACCCTGATCTCTGTGCACACTCGGATCGTCTACCCCCTAGACGTTCCTCTAACAGGGGTAGCCCGGCGTAGCTCTCTCTTGTTTTATATTTGTTTAGGTCATCTGGTGATGTAAAACCATGTTGGTTCACAAGTTGGGGCACTATCCTACCCGGTTTCACCTAAACGGGGAGATTCCCCCCTTATACGGGTCCGGAGCCTTCGCCTCTAGGTTAGAGCGCATGCATGCGAGGGGGGACACATGCAAGCACCTATACCAACCTCTCACCACACTCACACACATATGCTAGGGACACATGCAAGTTTTCATCTGATTCCGATGTTCTCGTGGTCTTCCTCCGGCGAAACCCTAATCTCTGTGCACACTCGGATCGTGTACCCCCCTAGACGTTCCTCTGACAGGGGTAGCCCGGCGTAGCTCCCTCTTGTTTTGTGTTTGTTTAGTTCATAGGGTGATGTAAAACCATTTTGGTTCACAAGTTGGGGCACTATCCTACCCGGGGTCACCTAAACGGGGAGATTCCCCCCTTATACGGGTCCGGAACCTTCGCCTCTAGGTTAGAGCGCATGCATGCGAGGGGGGACACATGCAAGCACCTATACCAACCTCTCACCACACTCACACACATATGCTAGGGACACATGCAAGTTTTCATCTGATTCCGATGTTCTCGTGGTCTTCCTCCGGCGAAACCCTGATCTCTGTGCACACTCGGATCGTCTACCCCCCTAGACGTTCCTCGGCGAGGGTAGCCACGTATCTCTCTCCTGTTTTGTGTTTGTTTAGGTCATAGGGTGATGTAAAACCATGTTGGTTCACAAGTTGGGGCACTATCCTACCCGGTTTCACCTAAACGGGGAGATTCCTCCCTTATACGGGTCCGGAGCCTTCGCCTCTAGGTTAGAGCGCATGCATGCGAGGGGGGACACATGCAAGCACCTATACCAACCTCTCACCACACTCACACACATATGCTAGGGACACATGCAAGTTTTCATCTGATTCCGATGTTCTCGTGGTCTTACTCCGGCGAAACCCTAATCTCTGTGCACACTCGGATCGTCTACCCCCCTAGACGTTCCTCTGACAGGGGTAGCCCGGCATAGCTCTCTCTTGTTTTGTGTTTGTTTAGGTCATAGGGTGATGTAAAACCATGTTGGTTCACAAGTTGGGGCACTATCCTACCCGGTTTCACCTAAACGGGGAGATTCCCCCCTTATACGGTTCCAGAACCTTCGCCTCTAGGTTAGAGCGCATGCATGCGAGGGGGGACACATGCAAGCACCTATACCAACCTCTCACCACACCCACACACATATGCTAGGGACACATGCAAGTTTTCATCTGATTCCGATGTTCTCGTGGTCTTCCTCCGGCGAAACCCTAATCTCTGTGCACACTCGGATCGTCTACCCCCCTAGACGTTCCTCTGACAGGGGTATCCCGGCGTAGCTCTCTCTTGTTTTGTGTTTGTTTAGGTCATAGGGTGATGTATAACCATGTTAGTTCACAAGTTGGGGCACTATCCTACCCGGTTTCACCTAAACGGGGAGATTGCCCCCTTATACGGGTACGGAACCTTCGCCTCTAGGTTAGAGCGCATGCATGCGAGGGGGACACATGCAAGCATCTATACCAACCTCTCACCACACTCACGCACATATGCTAGGGACACATGCAAGTTTTCATCTGATTCCGATGTTCTCGTGGTCTTCCTCCGGCGAAACCCTGATCTCTGTGCACACTCGGATCGTCTACCCCCTAGACGTTCCTCTGACAGGGGTAGCCCGGCGTAGCTCTCTCTTGTTTTGTGTTTGTTTAGGTCATAGGGTGATGTAAAACCATGTTGGTTCACAAGTTGGGGCACTATCCTACCCGGTTTCACCTAAACGGGGAGATTCCCCCCTTATACGGGTCCGGAACCTTCGCCTCTAGGTTAGAGCGCATGCATGCGAGGGGGGACACATGCAAGCACCTATACCAACCTCTCACCACACCCACACACATATGCTAGGGACACATGCAAGTTTTCATCTGATTCCGATGTTCTCGTGGTCTTCCTCTGGCGAAACCCTGATCTCTGTGCACACTCGGATCGTCTACCCCCTAGACGTTCCTCTCACAAGGTAGCCCTACGTAGCTCTCTCTTGTTTTGTGTTTGTTTAGGTCATAGGGTGATGTAAAACCATGTTGGTTCACAAGTTGGGGCACTATCCTACCGGTTTCACCTAAGCGGGAGATTCCCTTATCTGGTCTGGAACCTTCGCCTCTAGGTTAGAGAGCATGCATGCGAGGGGGGACACATGCAAGCACCTATACCAACCTCTCACCACACTCACACACATATTCTAGGGACACATGCAAGTTTTCATCTGATTCCGATGTTCTCGTGGTCTTCCTCCGTGAAACCACGATCTCTGTGCACACTGGATCGTCTACCCCCTAGGCGTTCCTCGACAGGTAGCCACGTAGCTCTCTCTTGTTTTGTGTTTGTTTAGGTCATAGGGTGATGTATAACCATGTTAGTTCACAAGTTGGGGCACTATCCTACCCGGTTTCACCTAAACGGGGAGATTGCCCCCTATCTGCACGAACCTTCGCCTCTAGGTTAGAGCGCATGCATGCGAGGGGGACACATGCAAGCATCTATACCAACCTCTCACCACACTCACACACATATGCTAGGTACACATGCAAGTTTTCATCGATTCGATGTTCTCGTGGTCTTCCTCGTGAAACCACGATCTCTGTGTACACTCGGATCGTCTACCCCCCCGAGACGTTCCTCTGACAGGGGTAGCCCAGCGTAGCTCTCTCTTGTTTTGTGTTTGTTTAGGTCATAGGGTGATGTAAAACCATGTTGGTTCACAAGTTGGGGCACTATCCTGCACCGGTTTCACCTAAGCGGGAGATTCCCTCTTATACTGGTCGTAACCTTCGCCTCTAGGTTAGAGCGCATGCATGCGAGGGGGGACACATGCAAGCACCTATACCAACCTCTCACCACACCCACACACATATGCTAGGGACACATGCAAGTTTTCATCTGATTCCGATGTTCTCGTGGTCTTCCTCCGGCGAAACCCTGATCTCTGTGCACACTCGGATCGTCTACCCCCTAGACGTTCCTCTGACAGGGGTAGCCCGGCATAGCTCTCTCTTGTTTTGTGTTTGTTTAGGTCATAGGGTGATGTAAAACCATGTTGGTTCACAAGTTGGGGCACTATCCTACCCGGTTTCACCTAAACGGGGAGATTTCCCCCTTATACGGGTACGGAACCTTCGCCTCTAGGTTAGAGAGCATGCATGCGAGGGGGGACACATGCAAGCACCTATACCAACCTCTCACCACACTCACACACATATGCTAGGGACACAGGCAAGTTTTCATCTGATTCCGATGTTCTCGTGGTCTTCCTCGTGAAACCTTGATCTCTGTGCACACTCGGATCGTCTACCCCTAGACGTTCCTCTGACAGGGGTAGCCCGGCGTAGCTCTCTCTTGTTTTGTGTTTGTTTAGGTCATAGGGTGATGTAAAACCATGTTGGTTCACAAGTTGGGGCACTATCCTACCCGGTTTCACCTAAACGGGGAGATTCCCCCTTATACGGGTCCGGAACCTTCGCCTCTAGGTTAGAGCGCATGCATGCGAGGGGGACACATGCAAGCACCTATACCAACCTCTCACCACACTCACACACATATGCTAGGGACACATGCAAGTTTTCATCTGATTCTGATGTTCTCGTGGTCTTCCTCCGGCGAAACCCTGATCTCTGTGCACACTCGGATCGTCTACCCCCCGAGACGTTCCTCTGACAGGGGTAGCCCGGCGTAGCTCTCTCTTGTTTTGTGTTTGTTTAGGTCATAGGGTGATGTAAAACCATGTTGGTTCACAAGTTGGGGCACTATCCTACCCGGTTTCACCTAAACGGGGAGATTCCCCCTTATACGGGTACGGAACCTTCGCCTCTAGGTTAGAGAGCATGCATGCGAGGGGGGACACATGCAAGCACCTATACCAACCTCTCACCACACTCACACACATATGCTAGGGAGACATGCAAGTTTTCATCTGATTCTGATGTTCTCGTGGTCTTCCTCCGTGAAACCACGATCTCTGTGCACACTCGGATCGTCTACCCCCTAGACGTTCCTCGGTGAGGTAGCCAGCGTAGCTCTCTCTTGTTTTGTGTTTGTTTAGGTCATAGGGTGATGTAAAACCATGTTGGTTCACAAGTTGGGGCACTATCCTACCCGGGGTCACCTAAACGGGGAGATTCCCCCCTTATACGGGTCCAGAACCTTCGCCTCTAGGTTAGAGCGCATGCATGCGAGGGGGGACACATGCAAGCACCTATACCAACCTCTCACCACACTCACACACATATGCTAGGGACACATGCAAGTTTTCATCTGATTCCGACGTTCTCGTGGTCTTCCTCCGGCGAAACCCTGATCTCTGTGCACACTCGGATCGTCTACCCCCCTAGACGCTCCTCTGACAGGGGTAGCCCGGCGTAGCTCTCTCTTGTTTTATCTTTGTTTAGGTCATATGGTGATGTAAAACCATGTTGGTTCACAATTTGGGGCACTATCCTACCCGGTTTCACCTAAACGGGGAGATTCCCCCTTACACGGGTCCGGAGCCTTCGCCTCTAGGTTAGAGCGTATGCATGCGAGGGGGGACACATGCAAGCACCTATACCAACCTCTCACCACACTCACACACATATGCTAGGGACACATGCAAGTTTTCATCTGATTCCGATGTTCTCGTGGTCTTCCTCCGGCGAAACCCTGATCTGTGCACACTCGGATCGTTTACGCCCCCTAGACGTTCCTCCCACAGTGGTAGCCCGGCATAGCTCTCTCTTGTTTTGTGTTTGTTTAGGTCATAGGGTGATGTAAAACCATGTTGGTTCACAAGTTGGGGCACTATCCTACCCGGTTTCACCTCAACGGGGAGATTCCTCCTTATACGGGTCCGGAACCTTCGCTTCTAGGTTAGAGCGCATGCATGCGTGGGGGGACACATGCAAGCACCTATACCAACCTCTCACCACACTCACACACATATGCTAGGGACACATGCAGGTTTTCATCTGATTCGGATGTTCTCGTGGTCTTCCTCCGGCGAAACCCTGATCTGTGCACACTCGGATCGTCTACCCCCCTAGACGTTCCTCTGACAGTGGTAGCCCGGCGTAGCTCTCTCTTGTTTTGTGTTTGTTTAGGTCATATGGTGATGTAAAACCATGTTGGTTCACAAGTTGGGGCACTATCCTACCCGGTTTCACCTAAACGGGGAGATTCCCCCTTATACGGGTCCGGAACCTTCGCCTCTAGGTTAGAGCGCATGCATGCGAGGGGGGACACATGCAAGCACCTATACCAACCTCTCAACACACTCACACACATATGCTAGGGACACATGCAAGTTTTCATCTGATTCCGATGTTCTCGTGGTCTTCCTCCGGCGAAACCCTGATCTGTGCACACTCGGATCGTCTACCCCCTAGACGTTCCTCTGACAGGGGTAGCCCGGCGTAGCTCTCTCTTGTTTTGTGTTTGTTTAGGTCATAGGGTGATGTAAAACCATGTTGGTTCACAAGTTGGGGCACTATCCTACCCGGGGTCACCTAAACGGGGAGATTCCCCCTTATACGGGTCCGGAACCTTCGCCTCTAGGTTAGAGCGCATGCATGCGAGGGGGACACATGCAAGCACCTATACCAACCTCTCACCACACTCACACACATATGCTAGGGACACATGCAAGTTTTCATCTGATTCCGATGTTCTCGTGGTCTTCCTCCGGCGAAACCCTGATCTCTGTGCACACTCGGATCGTCTACCCCCCTAGATGTTCCTCTGACAGGGGTAGCCCGGCGTAGCTCTCTCTTGTTTTATGTTTGTTTAGGTCATATGGTGATGTAAAACCATGTTGGTTCACAAGTTGGGGCACTATCCTACCCGGTTTCACCTAAACGGGGAGATTCCCCCCTTATACGGGTCCGGAGCCTTCGCCTCTAGGTTAGAGCGCATGCATGCGAGGGGGGACACATGCAAGCACCTATACCAACCTCTCACCACACTCACACACATATGCTAGGGACACATGCAAGTTTTCATCTGATTCCGATGTTCTCGTGGTCTTCCTCCGGCGAAACCCTAATCTCTGTGCACACTCGGATCGTGTACCCCCCTAGACGTTCCTCTGACAGGGGTAGCCCGGCGTAGCTCTCTCTTGTTTTGTGTTTGTTTAGGTCATAGGGTGATGTAAAACCATGTTGGTTCACAAGTTGGGGCACTATCCTACCCGGGTTCACCTAAACGGGGAGATTCCCCCTTATACGGGTCCGGAACCTTTGCCTCTAGGTTAGAGCGCATGCATGCGAGGGGGGACACATGCAAGCACCTATACCAACCTCTCACCACACTCACACACATATTCTAGGGACACATGCAAGTTTTCATCTGATTCTGATGTTCTCGTGGTCTTTCTCCGGCGAAACCCTGATCTCTGTGCACACTCGGATCGTCTACCCCCCCTAGACGTTCCTCCCATAGGTAGCCAGTAGCTCTCTCTTGTTTTGTGTTTGTTTAGGTCATAGGGTGATGTAAAACCATGTTGGTTCACAAGTTGGGGCACTATCCTAGCCGGTTTCACCTAAACGGGGAGATTCCCCCCTTATACGGGTCCGGAACCTTCGCCTCTAGGTTAGAGCGCATGCATGCGAGGGGGACACATGCAAGCACTTCATGTGGGCGTGGTGAGTGCTATTGAGAACCACATGCGATAATAACACTTACAAACATATAGAAATTTCTCGGGGTGTGAGAAGATTCGCAACGACATTTCATGTGGACGTGTAGACTGCTATTCAGAGGGTACGAAATTATCCAATTAATAAAAAAAAATATAAATAATTGATACAAATATAAAATAAATGAAAATACAGAAGGCTACGACGAGGGTGACCGTCGGCGTACGTTGCTGGTACGCCGAGGGTGGCCGTCGGCGTATACTATGCCGAGGGTCGCCGTCGGCCTAACGGATGGCACCGTTAGCGCGCTGTCCGTGCTGGCCGGCATGTGCCACGCGTCCGCTTGCTACGCCGAGGGCCTCCACTACGCCGAGGGTGACCGTCGGCGACGGCTTGGCTACGCCGAGGGCTGGCCAGTTGGGCTGGCCTAGTCTGGTGCTACGCCGACGGCCCCGACGTTTGGCCGTCGGCGTAGCAAACGGCCGTCGGCGCATCTGGCCATTCCTGTAGTGCGATCACATCGGTACGAGGCAACACATAGGCTATTGGGAGGGGCCCGCTAAAATTCATATTGGGTTTAGTACTACCGCAGATCTGACCGGAGATTTCTTGTTCTTTGTTTAAGTCTTCTTTCAGTATCTCTTTAAGGATGTTAAGACAACAACTACATTTTGATATTAGAATGAGGTCATATTCGCCCTATCTTCGCTCCAATCGTGCATCTAGCGTTGATAGAAGACACGTGGAGCCATGTGCCGATGGTTCTCGTGGGATCGTGTCGTTTTTCGTGTTCGTTTGTGTGATTTCAGGCAAGTCTCTTTCAATCTACGATTTTCATGTTTAGTGATGCTTGCTGCTCTTGTGCACTGATTCTTTGGGTTTTTAGCACGACGATTTACCATCTGTCTACTACAACAAGCTCTTTCAAGATACTTTAGATTTATTTGTAGTACTGTTAATGATTATTAATAAATCGATGATTATCAATATATCATTGGAGTTTTAGCAAAAAAAAAGGAACCTGCACCGTGGAGAAAAACCCGTACGTGCGAGTAGAACTGATCGTGTCTAGCCGTTGTGTCCAACGGGTTAACGCTGTGCTATTGGGCTTTTACATATTTGGAGTTAATAGCATAAAACTACTAGTTTTTAGCCAAAATTCTGGAAATCTACCAGTTTACGATTTCGCAGCAAAAATCTGCCACATTTGGCGTCCGTTTTCTCAAATAACACTAAACACTCGCTGAACGCGAATTGACACCAGATCTGACAGGGATGGCCCACCGTAAACGATGACGTGACAGGTCTGGACGGCGAGCGGCACGGCCGTTAACGCCCGTTCACGGCAGGAGTGGGGCCCACTACTTGGCGCTGTCCTAACGCGCTGGGTCTTCCTCCCGACCGTTTTCTTCCCCGCTCGCCCACGCTCCTGCGGCAGAGCACCACCGCCAACGCCACCGCCCCGCCATTGCCGCCGCCGTCCCAGTCGAGCGCAGCCCTCGCCATGCCTAGCTGGCAAGACGGTTCTGAGTCAAGCAACTCCTACGTAGGGGTAAGCTCCAGTCCATCTCCCTCCCCCCATT
This sequence comes from Avena insularis, assembly GCA_023614405.1. NCBI lineage: Eukaryota > Viridiplantae > Streptophyta > Magnoliopsida > Poales > Poaceae > Avena > Avena insularis. The sequence goes on along the minus strand of CM042693.1, from coordinate 366,921,414 downwards.
TTCAAATTAGGGTACGTCAGAAATTGGGATTTGTTGATTTGTGATCAAATTAGGTCGATTAAAGTTGATTTCTTCTTTGATTAGGACCTCTCGTGTCTGGACTATGCTCCAAATGTGACTGATGACCCGCTATTTTGCGGGATAGCCGTGGGCGCCGAGCGGTGTGACATGCACAAGCTGGAGCCAAACAGATGCGTAGCCTTTGATGGGACAGACACAGGAAGGAGATTCTACATGTGCCAGATTGAAAATGTAAGTTATTTACTCCATCCTTGTTGAGCATTCTCAATCTGTTACTGGCAAGCTTAGTTTTTGATTACTGCCTCTATTACTGTCAAGCTTAGTTTTTGATTACTGCCACTGACATAGTTTACTCAAGCTTAAACCACTACCATAGTTTAGTTACTGACATAGTTTACTCAAACTTAAACCACTAACATAGTTTAGTTACTGCCACTGACATAGTTTAGTACTCAAGCTTAAGCATGCTTTAGTTTAGTTTACTTATGTAGCTTAAACACAGTTACTCATGTCAGTAGCTTAAACCATTGAAAATTAAAGCAATCAAATGTGTTTTCCAGGGTTATACCCATGCTATGTTTAGCTCACATTTGAATGAAATGCTTATACCCATGCTATGTTTAATTTGCAGCAAGCAATCAACTGTGGTTTCTAGTCTTGGATAGATAAAGAGTGGCCTGACACTCTCAATAATGCACTAAGCAAGTTGTGGTCAATGTATGATGACTGCAGTAGCACTATGATGTTTGAGAGAGTTGAGAGAAGGAGCAGGGAGCTTCAGGAGCAGAAGCACATACAAGCTTTGAAGAATGAGGTTGAGGTGCTGAAAAATGCAAAAGAAGAACTGAAGAATGTGTTAAAATCCCAGGCTGATGTGTTTAGGGTCAAACAAAACAAGGTAGAGGCTGGAAGAGATGCCCTGCTGGAAGAGAAGAAGAAGTGGGAGGCAGAAAGAGCTGTTCTGCTGGAAGAGAAGAAGAAGTGGGAGGCAGAAAGAGTTGTCCTAAAGGAAAAGAAGAAGAAGCTGGAGTATACCATCTATGAAATGTTCCAGGCAAGTCATGAGAACAAAGTAAAGCTGAAGAAAATCAAAGCTATCTGTGATGAGTGATCCTTCTATTACTGTAATGTTTGTTGTGGAACTATCTATGTAATCCTTTTATTATGGAAATATTTATGTAATCTTAGCTATGTAATGGAACTATCTGTGTGATCCTTTTATTGCATCTTGAAATGCTTTGGTTCAGTTGTTTGTGTACCTGTTTGTGTCTTGGATTTGAAATAAAGTCCCTTTTTTTTCTTTTTGTTCAGCTGCATGTTCCTTGGATTTCAAATAAAGTACACCATTTTCAAAGGGTTCAAGCTAAGATGAAAAATACCAACTGGATATATCTTACATAGTTTAGCACAAATAGTTTTGCATATCAACTGGATATGTCTTACATAGTTTTGCAACATAGGTAGATAGGTTCAACACAAATATATAGGTCCAGCACAAATAGATAGGTCCAACACACATTTAGCAGCACAAATACATAGGTCCATCAAATTAACTAAGAAACATTCTAGATGTATCCCTAGGGGCAGGTACCTCAAATTTTCCTTTCCTTCTCTTGTACTGTTTCCTACCAGGTTTCTCCCTGAATACAGGTGGATCTATGTCTGGTGTGTTGGTCCTAGTCCAATCTTCAGGGCCAGGAATAGGGTAGATTGTATGCCTGAATGTCTCAATGTACATGGGCTTTTTGAAGAAATCATTTACATAATCCTCTGGATGTTGTTGTACTTTCATGATAGCTGCAACTGCATGATTGCAAGGAATCCCTGTAAGATCCCATTTCCTATAGCCACATGTCTTGTTAATCAAATTTACAGCAACAACTCTACCACTTGAACTTGTAACTTGCCATAGACCAATCTCACAGTTTTGAGCATTGCAATCCCTGGACCACCTCTTGGCCTCTGCAAGTTTCTCTGTGTAGAATGGAGTTATATCCCACCTTGATGATGCTGCTTTCACCCTAGTGCCACTGTACTTCACCATGAGTTTGTTTCTTATTCCTTCAAGCATTGTCCTAATTGGTTTGTTTCTCACATTCAGGATCATCCTATTGAATACTTCACTGATATTGTTCACAACTAGGTCTGTCTTACAGTTAGTGTCAAACAGGTGTCTTGCCCATGTCTCAGCTGGAATTTTCACTAGCCACTCATATGCCTCTACACAGTCCCTCTTCATTGATTCCATTGCCAAATCAAACCCATTCTTTGTGTAAGAGTAGCTAGCTGCATCCATATATTTTTTTAGTTCTGGGCCCCTAAAACCTGCTGCCTGGAAGTTGGCATAAATATGCCTGAGACAAAATCTCTGTGGAGAATTTGGAAAAACTTGTGAAATTGCTTTTAACAGTCCCTTCTGCCTGTCAGAGATAATGGTGTAGTTACCAAATTTGCCAGATTCTCCAATACAGTACCTAAGTTGAGTTAGGAACCAAAGCCAGCTAGCTTGATCTTCCTTGTCAACTACACCAAAAGCAATTGGAAAGATGTTGTTGTTTCCATCTCTCCCAGTTGCAGCTAAAATTTGCTGCCCAGTGTTCAATTTGATGAAACACCCATCTACTCCTATGAATGGTCTGCATCCATTGAGAAAACCTTGGAGTGAAGCATTGAAGCATATGAATAACCCATGGAATCTTGGGTTAGGGCTAGGATGTTCCACAAGCTCCTTGGTTGTCACTACACACCTGCTTCCTGGGTTGGCCTCTAGTATAGCATTCAAATAATCCCTTAGCCTAGTATATTGTTTCTTCTGATCTCCAATGACAGAAGCAAATGCCTTCATTCTTGCTCTGTAGGCTTTTCTCTTTGGCACTTCAACTCCATACTTCAACTTAGCATTGTCTATCAAAGTGTCAACAGAAGTATTTGGGTCTGTCCTTATTGCCTGCACAGATTGAGATGCTAGCCAATCAATGGTGACTCTTGTGTTCTCACCATGAGCTATGCAAGTGTGCTCAGACTTGAATTTCCTAATGCAAAAAGTTTGCTCATTTGCAATCTTGGAGGCTGTCAAGTAGAACTCACACCCCTGTTTCTTGCCTTCATCAGTGCACCACACAATGATCCTGGAAGGAGTGTTCCTGTGAAAGTGGAAGTTCCTGAGCTGGGCTATGTGGTAGTTTCTGAGAGCTACTCTGAACTGGTAAACATCTTGGAAGCAAAGCTTGATGCAGAATTGCAAGTGTGGGTCTACTCTATTGGGATCATACCACATCCTCTTCTTCATCTTCTTTAACTTTCTCTTCTTGCCACTTGCTAGTGTGTACTTCTGAACTGCCCCATCATCATCACTATCCCCTATATCTTCTGGACTGAGGTCCTCATCACTGGAAGGAATGAAAGAAGGGAATGGTGCTTCCTCTGCCGCATGGTGACAGTTGCTAGTTGGGCCTGGCCTAGCTACCTTTTTCTTGGCAAAATAGTCATCCTCAACAGCCTCCTCATTTGTTTCTATGTCATTTTCAGTTTCTACATCATCAAAGAACTCCTCCACATCCGTGTCCCCTTCAAAATGCAGACAAGGGTCCTCTCTCTGCTTCTTCATCTATTCCATCTTCTCCATTATTGCAACAGCTTCATGGTCCATGGCTTTCTCCCTCTTCTCACTCCTTAATTTCTTAATTAGTTCTAACTCAGCAGCAACCTGTCTGGTGTGCTCTCCCTTGTGCTCTTCAAAGTTAACCTAGCCAGGATACATCCACTCCTCATTCTCTAAATCAGCATTCTCTAAATCACCATTCTTTGAATCAGCATTCTCTGAATCACCATTCTTTGAATCTTCATGGATAACTTGTACAACAACACTCTGTTTTTTCATTATGTATCATCTCTGGTTCAGAAAAATTATAGCTTTCTTGAGTGCCCATGAACAACACATCAAAAAAATCAATTGCCACTGGCACAATTTCTTGCTCATCATCATTTGATATTAAGTTGTAGCTCACACCATCTGAATCAACTGATAGTTTCACTGGTTCTTGTATCATCTCTGGTTCTTCTTCTCCAATGTTAAGGTCAGCTGGCCATTCTACATTTTTCCTGAGAACAGTGATATTCAAAACACTGTCAGCTTCATAAATGGCCAGCATCTCCCTTATATTGGCCATGCTTTCAATTGCCATCATCCCATCCCGTCCTTTCCCCTTTTCCCTCACAAAATACATGTTGTCCCTATGTCCATATCCATGACACTCTACTAAAGTTGCCAGATTCGACACTGTTATGTCAGATCTACTAAGTGTCCCCTCCAGATTGTCTTCCCCATGAAAATGAAACCTGATCTCCCAAATGTCATCATCTAGGATACAAAAATTACAAACAAAACCAAATGGCATATTCAGTAACAGATGATGACAGCCACATTGAAGAGATCAATACTAGATGATGACAGCCACATTGCACAAAATTGGAGAGGGTTGACAGCCACATTCAATAGATTTAATACTATGGAAGCCCATCGAGTGACGAATTAACAGATAATAACTAGACAGAGGGGGGAAATAGGGAGAAAAAATGACTTACTCGACTCCACCGAGTGAGGAAGCCCATCGATGGCTCCTTTTCGATGGAGACGAGATCACCGCCCGCACTAGTGCAGCCGCTGACCTTGCCTCCTGGTTCAGCACCGGCGGCGGCGAATCAGTTGATCCCACACCACCGCGGACAGAGCCCACGCCACCGTGGATAGATTCGGCGCCGCCCGTGAACGAATCAGCACTTCCATCGCCGTAGCTTGTTCTGCCGCCGCCGCCACCATTGCCACCGCCGGCAGCGCCGCTGGGAGTCGTCGCCATCACCCAAGATACAGACGCACGCTTCAGACACGAGCTAGTAACTGAAACCTACCGCCTTAGGACAACGCCAAGTAACGGGCGTTAACGGCCATGCCGCTCGCCGTCCAGACCTGCCACGTCATCGTTTACGGTGGGCCATCCCTGTCAGATCTGGTGTCAATTCGCGTTCAGTGGACGTTTAGTGTTACTTAAGAAAACGGATGCCAAATGTGACAGATTTTTGCTGCGAAATCGTAAACTGGTAGATTTCCGGAATATTGCCCAGAAACTGGTAGTTCTATGCTATTAACTCCCATATTTGAGAGAAATCAGATGGATATTCTCAACCCAGTCCAGAATACACAGAACATGGACACGTATCTGAACCGGGCAATCGCCAGCTAATTTTTCGGGATTTGCATATTTACCATGTTTTATTTTGCAACTTGCATATTTGTCATCTTATGTGTCACTGATATGTGGTGGTCATGTCCATAGCGGTTGATCACCTTTTATATCCAATTCCCTTGTCCCCTCATTTACTCCTCCAAAGTAATCATGTATGCACTACGTACAGAGAGAAGTTCGTTCTCTTAGAGCATCTCCACTCGTCTACCACTCGTCTATCCAGGACGCCGATCCGGACGCTGAATTTAGGTCCGGACGTGAAAATCAGTCCAGTCGCGTACCCAGGAACCTGTTTTCGTCTGGATCCGGACGAACTTTGGTCCGGGCTTCCAGGCCGTACCCAGGTTTCCGGGTACGCCCTGGGGATGCCGGACGCAGTGAAAATGGGCGTGGGTCAGGTTTGTCAGCGAGACAATCCCATTCCCACCCACTCCACTCGCCAGACTGCGGCGAAGAGCTCCCAGCGCCTCTGTCGCCATGACTTCGCCGGCAGAGCTTTTCCACGCCGAGACATGCCCACACCTCTAGATATGCTCGTCGTAGTTGTCGCCCACTTAGCCGCCCATTCCGCCGCCGCTTTCGCCGACCGAACTTTATCGTAGCTCTGTTTCGCTTCATGCTTCCACCACCACGTCCGCCAAGTGTTCGGCATTTGGCCGGTTCGGCCATAGACTCCGACGACGACGAGATACTCGCCATGGACCCTGACGACGAGGAGATACTCGCCGTACTGCTGGAGGAAGAGAGCGCCGAGGTCGCCGAAGGTGAAGAATGTTGAACAATAGAGCAATTTACCAAGCGAATTATCCAAAATAAATGCTAGATAAAACATGATTAGAATAATAGGAAATATACTAATCATGTAAAATAGCGAATACATATTAAAGCATATAACCAAACAAACTGCAAGGCATAAAACTTTGGATATGATCAGAACAAGATTGAGACAGAAGATATACACGGCAGTAGTAGAAGAGGAACCGCCGGCGTTGGAACCGTCGTTGGTCATGTCGTCGAGGAAGAGGGTGCTGATGTCGGGAAAGAAGTCCTTGTCAGGGAAGACGTCGCTATCTGTGAGGGAGTCCGTGACGAAGCCAGTAGTCGCATTGATAGCGCTCCCCAAAAACCTTATCGCCCTTCTCCCGTCTGGGGACTCGAGCGTGGGGTCTCGGAGGCCTACTGTCCCGGCTCGCGGTGCACGCCGCAAGACGGGATGGGGAAGATCTAGGTAGCGCAGTGCTCTGGAACTGGAGGAGCAAAGGATGTGTAGCAGTGTAACTAAGAGGAGGCGCGACCTCTCTCTCTTATAGGCACAGAGGAAAAGGTAGACAGACTGCGCAGAAGATGAAACAAATGGACGGAAGATGAAGCGAACAGGCGCCAGCCCACCGGACAGCCTCCACTCAATTCGTATTCATTTAACTCTTATTAAAAGTCCACTCAAAGCAAACGTTTCAGCTTCTGTACATCTGTTCATATACCATTCATGCGTGGCAAAGTAAAGCTCGGCTCGGCGAGATTCCCGCAACCATGCATGATCTGTCGTGGCGTGGCGTGATGTGACGTGATGACGAGGCGTGGCGTGGCGAAGCGAGGAGGAGCGCGCGTGTGGAACTCTCTCCTTCTCCTTCTCATCCTTTTACCAAGTGGTAGGAGAGCTCACCTTATAAGCTGGTCCAACTTTCACTCAACTAGCAATGTGTGACTAAACATTTGTCCCAGCTCTTGCCTTGCATGAATGGGCCAAATGGTCCTCTAGGATTTCAGGAATTTATTGGCATATAATAAATGGGCTAGGCCTATTTTAGGCAAAAATTCCAACAATCCCCCACCAGATCCCAGAGGCACATGAAGTTTGCCTTTGGTTCCAAAACATTGTTTATATACCAGTACTGTAGTGGAGACTGTTAAGTTGAACTTCCACTTAGAGATTTATGTTATACTAGGCCACAACTTGTACAGTGGACTATGCCTTGAACTGCAAGTTTGCTGCGGACCTAGCTTCACAAAAAGTCTTGACCGATACTAGGCTACCGTGGGACTTTCCCGCGGGTGGATCTTATACGTCATACTCCATGACCTTTCATGAGTTTATTAGAGAGCACCCTACTCTCATAGACTGCGATGTTTTAACAGTCAGACTCATATAGGTGTGTTCTTCAAAAGATGTTCTGCAGGACATCTTTGCTTAGGATAAGCCATTTAGAACACATTAAGATAATAAATCAACCTGCCGTGCAGAATAGGAAAGTATTGCATCTTTATGGAGTGATGTTTATTAAAGTAGGGATACTTTCCTCTCAGCTAACCAACAACTTGTCTCCCAATTCTAATTCACGGGATCTCCGATCACATAGAGTGGTTTACCACTTTGGAAAGCTCAAATTGTGGGTCTCATACCCATCTCCTTCGATGCATTTTCTATCACGTTGCGTGATAGACCCTTTGTGAAGGGATCTGCCAAGTTTTTAGATGTTTGGATATAATCCAATGCAATAACTCCGGAGTTTCTCATTTTCCTGACAGATTTCAGTCTCCTCTTCACATGTCTTGAGGACTTCATATTATCCTTAGAATTGTTCACCTTAATAATCACAGTTTGATTATCACAGTTCATTGGAATTGCGGGTATAGGTTTTTCAACCACAGGTAAGTCCATCAAGAGTTCATGAAGCCACTCTGCTTCAACAGTGGCCGTGTCTAGTGCTGTGAGTTCTGTTTCCATAGTTGACCTCGTTAAGATGGTCTGCTTGCAAGACTTCCAAGAAACAGCGCCACCACCAAGTGTGAAAACATATCCACTCGTGGCCTTTATCTCGTCAGCATCAGATATCTAATTTGAATCACTATAACCCTCTAGTACCCTCGGATACCCGGTATAGTGTATGCCATAGCTCGCAGTGCCTTTTAGATATCGCATAACTCTCTCAAGAGCATGCCAGTGATCATCTCCTGGATTTGAGACAAATCGACTAAGTTTGCTTATAGCAAAGGCGATGTCAAGTCTCGTGGCACTAGCTAAATACATAAGCGAGCCAATGATTTGAGAGTATCTTAGTTGGTCTCTATCATTTCCTCGATTCTTTCGAAGCAACACACTATGATCATACGGTGTAGGAGAAAAATTGACGTCGCTATACCCAAAACGACTCAAGATCTTTTCCACATAGTGGGACTGAAGCAGTGTAATCCCACCATTGTCATCTCTCAATAGCTTGATGTTCAGGATGACATCAGCTATTCCCAGATCCTTCATCTCAAAGGAATGAGATAAGAAATCTTTGACCTCCTTAATTGCATTAAGGTTGGTTCCGAAAATCAGTATGTCATCAACATACAAACAAAGGATGACTCCCTCACCCCCACCATGGCGATAGTATACACACTTGTCAGCTTCTTTTACAACAAAACCTGCAGCGGTTAAGGTTTTATCAAATTTTTCATGCCACTGCTTAGGTGCTTGTTTAAGACCATACAAAGACTTCAGTAGCTTGCACACTTTTCTTTCTTGACCATTTACTACAAAACCATCTGGTTGATCCATATAAATTTCCTCATCCAACTCTCCATTTAGGAAAGCCGTCTTAACGTCCATTTGATGAACGAGAAGACCGTGTGAGGCAGCCAGAGAAAGTAGTACTCAAATGGTGGTCAACCTTGCTACAGGTGAGTAAGTGTCAAAAAAGTCTTCACCTTCCTTTTGGGTATAACCCTTGGCCACAAGCCTTGCCTTGTACTTCTCAATAGTACCATCAGGCCTTAGTTTCTTATTGAACACCCATTTACATCCTACAGGTTTGCACCCATAAGGACGATCAGTGATCTCCCATGTTTCATTAGCTAAGATGGAATTCATCTCACTATGAACAGCTTCCTTCCGAGTCGCATCGGAGATGCATAAGCTTCTGAAATGGAAGTGGGAGTGTCATCCACAAGGTACACAATGAAATCATCACCAAAAGACTTTGCAGTCCTTTGTCTCTTGCTCCTTTTAGGGATTTCATTATCATCCTCCTTAGGACTTTCAGAGTGTTCAATCGGAATGGTAGGTTCAGAGAATATAGCAAATTCCTGATTAGATGAACTAGGTATCTCCGGATTTGATGAGTTAGGTTTATCCTTCATTGGAAAGATATCCTCAAAGAAAGTCATCGATCGACTCCATGATTGTACCGACATGAATGTCAGGTACTTCAGATTTTACTATCAAGAATCTATAACCAATGCTATGAAAAACATAGCCCAGAAAAACACAATCAATGGTTTTTGGTCCAAGCTTGCGCTTCTTGGGGATTGGTACATTAACCTTTGCCAAACAACCCCAAATGCGTAAGTAAGAGTTTTAATCTTTTCTTCTCCCATTCTTCGAATGGAGTAATTTCTTTCTTCTTTGTGGGAACTCGGTTTAGGACATGACACGCGGTCAATAGTGCCTCCCCCCACCATTCCTTAGAAAGACCCGATGTGTCTAACATGGCGTTAACCAAATCTGTTAGAGTACGGTTCTTTCTTTCAGCTACTCCATTTGACTGAGGTGAGTAGGGAGGCGTCCTCTCATGAATTATGCCATGTTCCGCACAAAAGGAATCAAACTCGTTGGAAAAATACTCTCCACCACGATCAGACCTAAGCCTCTTAATCTTTCGATCAAGTTGATTTTCTGCCTCAGCTTTATAGATTTTGAAGAAACTCAAAGCCTCATCTTTTGATTTCAGAAGATACACATGACAATATCTCGTAGAGTCATCGATCAAAGTCATGAAATATTTCTTTCCACCTTTTGTCAACACACCATTCATCTCACAAAGATCAGAATGTATGAGCTCTAGTGGTGTTAAATTTCTCATTTCTGCAGTCGTATGTGACTTGCGAGGTTGTTTAGCTTGCACGCAGACTTGGCACTTAGATCCCTTAACAGTTGAGAAATCAGGGATTAAATTCATTTTGGCTAGCCGCGTCATACAACCAAAATTAATATGACAAAGACGAGAGTGCGGACATTTGATTCAAAATTTGTAAATATGATTAACAACTTTATTACAAATGTCGAGAGATAAGCGGAACAAGCCTCCGCACTCATAGCCTTTACCAACAAAGGTTCCATACTTCGAAATTACAAATTTATTGGACTCGAATACAATCTTGTAACCATCTCGACACAGAAGAGATCCGCTAACAAGATTTTTATTTATTGAGGGAACATGATCCACGTTCTTGAGCATACGGTCTTTCCCAAGTGAACTTCAGATCGAGTACCAACACCATGAGCGAAGCATGCGAGCCGTTCCCCATCGACGGTTTTAGTCCCTCGACCTGATATGAAGAAAACATGGAAATATCAGAACAGACATGTACATTAGCGCCCGTGTCAATCCACCAATCAGGAGAATGACATAATGAAAGAACAGTAGGTAATATACCATACCCAACATCTTTAATCTCAACATCGCCCATGACAACATTAGCAGTCTTGTTGCCCTTCCCATGCTGGCGCTTGTCAAAGCGGTTGGGACAAGCAGGAGCCCAATGATTAGGATCACCGCACACATGACAAGCACCTTTCCTCTTATCAGTCTTCTTCTTGAATTTGGTGGGACTGAGAGGCCTTGTTCTTTCCATCAAACTTTCCTTTGTCGTCAAACTTGCCTTTGTTCTTGAACTTGTGAGGCTGGAAGTTCCTTTTACATACGGATGGGCATTAGAAACTCCCTCGGTACCTCGAGCACGTGTGTCTTTTGCTCTCGCCTTCTCTTCCACATCAAGAGTCCCAATGAGATCCGTCATGGAGAACTCTTGTCTCTTGTGCTTCAGAGAAGTAGCAAAATTCCTCCATGACTGGGGAAGTTTGGCAATGATGCCTCCGGCAACAAACTTGCCGGTAACACACAAGTGAAGTGCTCAAGCTCACGGCAAGTGTATCTCATGAGCTGCTCCACAATGGAGCGGTCATCAACCATCTTATAGTCATAGAATTGTTCCATGACATACGGTTCCTTTGCCAGATCGGAGACTCCAAATTTTCTCTCGAGCGCATCCCACATATCTTTGCCATTGCTAAATGACAGATATGAATCGACAATATTGTCGCCAAGGATGCTGATCAAGGTAGCCTTAAAAGTGGTATCAAGTTTTTGGAACGCCTCTTCCTGAGCGGGGTTAAGTTCCCCCTCAGGTGCGCCATAGATGGCGTTATAGCAGCTCATGGTGCGAAACTGAAACCTTTGCTCTAGCGCCATCGTTTGTAATTCACACCTTCAAACACAGGTGGCTTCATAGAAGCGACAAAGCCACTTGGGGCAAATTGCCTGAAATAAGGTTTTTGGATTGTTGAACAATAGAGCAATTTACCAAGCGAATTATCCAAAATAAACGCTAGATAAAACATGATTAGAATAATAGGAAATATACTAATCATGTGAAATAGCAAATACATATTAAAGCATATAACCAAACAAACTGCAAGGCATAAAACTTTGGATATGATCAGAACAAGATTGAGACAGAAGATATACACGGCAGTAGTAGAAGAGGAACCGCCGGCGTTGGAACCGTCGTTGGTCATGTCGTCGAGGAAGAGGGTGCTGATGTCGGGAAAGAAGTCCTTGTCAGGGAAGACGTCGCTATCTGTGAGGGGGTCCGTGACGAAGCGATGGTCAGCGATAGCGCTCCCCAAAAACCTTATCGCCCTTCTCCCGTACAGGACTCGAAGCAGCGGGGTCTCGGAGGCCTACTGTCCCGGCTCGCGGTGCACGCCGCAAGACGGGATGGGGAAGATCTAGGTAGCGCAGTGCTCTAGAACTGGAGGCGCAAAGGATGTGTAGCAGTGTAACTAAGAGGAGGCGCGACCTCTCTCTCTTATAGGCACAGAGGGGAAGGTAGACAGACTGCGCAGAAGATGAAACAAATGGACGGAAGATGAAGCGAACAGGCGGCAGCCCACCGGACAGCCTCCACTCAATTCGTATTCATTTAACTCGTATTAAAAGTCCACTCAAAGCAAACGTTTCAGCTTCTGTACATCTGTTCATATATCATTCATGCGTGGCAAAATAAAGCTCGGCTCGGCGAGATTCCCGCGACCCGCGACCCGCGGCGCGCGCGCGTCGTGACGAGGCGAGGCGAGGCGTGGCGAGGCGAGCGAGGAGGAGGAGCGCGTGTGTGGAACTCTCTCCTTCTCCTTCTCATCCTTTTACCAAGTGGTAGGAGAACTCACCTTATAAGCTGGTCCAACTTTCACTCAACTAGCAATGTGGGACTAAACATTTGTCCCAGCACTTGCCTTGCATGAATGGACCAAATAGGCCTCTAGGATTTTAGGAATTTATTGGCATATAATAAATGGGATCGTCCTATTTTAGGCAAAAATTCCAACAAAGAGCACATGGAGATCCTCGCCTCGCTCGCCCAGTTGTACCTGCAGATGGTGAAGCCAAAACGCGGTGGTTCGGCGCCGGGTCGCCGGAAGTGCAAGGCGAGGCAAAGGAACTGGCCGAACTAAGCCGAACTTGGCCAAAATATGTTATATTTTTACTGCAGGCCGAACTAGGTTTACATTTACGCCGAACTATGTTTAAAATTTCACCGAATATTTTGTATTCATGGTATGCCAAACTATGCCGAAATCTGGACGAACTTGAGCCGAATTTGAGCCAAATTTGAGCGAAAACAGGCGTTCCGGAAACTCGGGCTGGATACGCGAGTGGAAAACTCGACGTACCCAGGTGCGATCAAAGTTTGGTCTGGAGTTCGCGCCCAACGAGTGGAGATGCTCTTATCTGGCGGCCGCCAGATTAAGAAATCAACACCATTTCTGCGGGAAGCTTTAATCTTGGCTAAATTCTTTGCGGTCAGCTGAACCAAACAGTCCTGCTGTTCTGGGACTCTGCCACTGAAGAAAAAGTTACAAAGTTAAAAACATAATATGATGCCCTCAAAAGGTAAATAATATTTTCGAGATTAACATGAAATTTGATTAGTCGGTATTCCACAAACAGGGTGGATAACCTGAAGCTACACTGCATGTATAGGCACTAGGAAAACACCCACTACGCCAACAGATCTATCAGTTCAGAAGAAGAAAACTTACGGGACTGTCTCTCTCCTTGTTCTGTAGTATGATCTTCAGTGTATCTGCAGTAATTTGATCCTGCAACTAAAGTAGAAGGACGCAAAGTTAAGCATCACACGTTTTCTTGCTTAATATGCTTGGAAGAATGAGACACTCCTTGCATATGGGTTAATGGCCCCGTTCTTCCTTTTCTATCAGCACGGTGCTTTTCAAATTTGGAGTTGGCTCATGTTAAGGGCAAACCATTCCCCAAACAAGACATTTCCATTTATCCGTTCTCTCGTAAAAACAGTTCTATGTAATGTTAAGCTTCATGCACTAGCCAATGCAACTAAAAGTCCGAACTGATGGAAAGGACTAGTGCAATCCACTTATACACTTCAATACCCCCTCTCACATGTGACGGGGAGAAGTCAGCACGTGTAACCGGAAGAAAGCGACTGCGCGTGAAACTCACGTATGACTCAAGAGGCCTATACGTGGATACAAAGGGGTCAACAACAATTTTAGAATAAATTACGAAATCCAGGACTCGAACTCGAGACCTTAGACTCTGATACCATGTTAAGCTTCATGCACTAGCCAACGCAACCAAAAGTTCGTACTGATGGAAAGGGCTAGTGCAATCCACTTATACACTTCAACATGTAAATTCTATTCATTCAAATTTTTCTGATGACATATGTTGCTTTTTCCCCTTGTCAGTCAATCAAGTAGTTACGATCTGAGGCTGCGATACGGAAAAACGCTTCGCGACTCGTCTCGCTCGCTCCCCGCGGGCGACGAGGCGGGTCTCTGGCGCCGCCTCCTCCAAGCCCCCCACCTCCCCTTCCTCTCCCGCCGCCGTCGACATGTTCGCCAGCTAAGCTCACATGAGCCGGGCGGCGGGCCTCCTTTTCCCGACGGCAGCAGGCGCGACAGATGAGGCGCCAGCTGCCCGCTACTCGGCAGCGTGGTGGCGGGCTGCCCGACAAGTAGGGAGGCGGACAGGGGCGCAGGAGCCGCCGGCGGTGTGCGCCGCAGGGCCCGATCTGGGCCATGCGGGCCTCGTCCGGGGTTCTCAACCACCATCTAGGTGGGTGGCAGCGACCTCCCCTAGCTGCCCGCAGGCTGACGGCGGACAGAGTCGCAGGTTCACGCGACGGCGGGCTCTGCAGGGCCCAATCTGGGCCAGATTGGGTCTGATCTGGGTCATGCGGGCTCCATCCGGGGACCTCAGCCTACTGCGTGGCGGCGGGTGGCAGACGGCCTCGGCTTGCTGAGGCGCGTCCAGGGCACCAGATCTAGGCCGGGCGGGCCTAGGTCTGGTGGTCGCCCGACAATTCCTACCCGGGGGCTGCATGGAGGCGTCGTGTTTGCCATGCTCGTCCCACCTCGCCCCTGCGGGTCTACGTGGTGATCCTCAGACCAGCGGTGGACCGGTAATCCCGAATGAACATGGTGGCGAGCGCGCAGCTGCTTGGCGGCGGGGGTCTGCGGTGGCAGCGGATCTACTGGCGGGCGGAGAGGAAGAGACTAGGGCTAGGGTTGGCTGCGACGGTGACACCCTTGCTGCAGTGTGGCGGTGGGGCTTCACGAGTCCTTGGTCTCGGCCAGACCAGTGAGGGCCTGGTTTGCCCCGCTGGCACATCCGGTCGTCTATCGCCTTCCGGCGGTGGAGGTCGTTCCCTCCCGCGTGTCATTGTACCATCGACCCTCGTCGGTGTTTCTTCGTCTCGGTTGTTCCAGCCTCGTTCTATGGGTCATGGTGAGGCGACGGTGGTGACTTCAAGACCGTGGTGGCGTGTTTTGGTGGGCGGCGAGCTGGTGGTGCTTCGAAGTGTCCGGGAGCGTGGTTTTTTGAGGGGTTGGGAGAAATCCTTGTCGTTGACACCGACGTGGTGACGCCTGCGGGTGTTGCTTTCCTTCTCGAAGGGCGCCGGGGGTATCTCTTTCCCACCTCCCGTTGCATATCAGGGGAAACCCTAGGTCTTGTCCGGGCAGCAGCGTCGTCATCGTTACTTCCTTCTTGGAGGTGCTGCTTGATGTGCGGCGCTTCAGAGAGGCTAGGAGAGGGGTGGTTCTTCTCCGGTGGGCGCAACGGTTGCGGGTCACCCTCGTTTTCGTCGAGCCTCTGTCGTTGGCTTTGTTTTCTTTTCTGTTTCTTTTTCGTTTTCTTTGTGTTTTGTCTTTTGGGCGTTGTGCTGTCTGGCCCAGCAGCGGTATCAATCGTGGTTGCTATATTTATATAGCTGGGCTTATGCCTGTTTCGAGTCAATCTACAGTATGTGAAGATATGGGTTCTGCAGAAGTTAACACAGATCAATTACTAAGTGAAAGTGCCAACACCTACTGAAGTACCCTGGTAGGCCCCGTTCAGAACCAACAAAACTAAGTTTGTAGATACTCATTACACATAAGTAACTAATGCACTTCATAATCATCAGGTGATCATGCAATGTGGGCTAACATGACTGTTTGTGCTGTTGGAAGTCCAAACCTCGAGTCAAAATGGATTAATCCAATATGTAGTGATGTTACATATACATTTCTTTTGTGTTAACTAATAAGATAGTACATTAACATCAACACTGGTTGGCTGACTATGTTTGTCTAAAAAAGAAGTAGCCAGAAATTTGTATTTTCCACTGGTTGTCTCATTGACATGAGGTTTTAGACTCACCTTGTTAGTAACAATGCTAAATTCCCTTTTGAAGAGAATCTGAACACTTATACTGGCAGAGGTTATTAATAATTCAACATTTGACTTCGCGTGTGATTTGCAGCCAAAAGAGATTTCTGATATTACCTTTAATATATTGTTTATTCCTTTTCCAAAATCCAGCTTAACATCATCAGAATCAAGATTTCCACTTCCATAGTCAACAACAAGATCTTCCATGCTTGCATATGTCCTACACAAGATAACGATTCTCACAAATATGGAACATAATATTGACTTGTCAATCTATAGCACATAACCACTGATATTTGTAGCGTATTACAATTGTGGGCACACATTTCTTTGGTGCTAATGAGTAGATTAATGAGTGCATGTACATTATGATGTTATGGATGATAACATTTGGTAGATAAAGTAAATAATATTACTTGTTACTACCATTCACTTTCTTCACAACTACGTCCAATTTTCCGAACCAAGGGAATATAACATATTTGATGAGCATTTCATACAAACAGATGAGCCATTTTTATTTTCCGATTCGAAGCCTCCTGAAATAAATAGATGAGCATTTCATACAAACCGTTGCAATATTTTGTAGCCAACAATGACACAGGAGTTAAAGATTGCCGTGAAAAACAGAAATCTGATTGTCCACTAAAAATATAATACACTAGATATGCATATGGATGGTCACACTGACAGAGTGAACCAAAAAGGCATGAAAGAACTGTTATATTTTAACTAATTAACCGATCCACATTTAGAAGAACCCAATGAATGGAGCCAAACAGCGTTTTGAGATAAAGTTGTTTTACTGCACAAGCAATCCCATGATTCAGCCTCTTGGAAGTTGCAACTTTATATAGAAAGAAAATTGTACCTAATTAAATGGCAAGTGGGAGTACCCGTAAAAATGCGCAGTGAAATCTTTAGGGCTCAACCTTATGAGGATTAAATTGTATTTCCAATATTTGTACTCTCTTTGTTTTTAGTAAATCAAATGACATAATTTTTACATTAGCCATCCAGATAGTTTACATCAAAAGATTCACAAGATGTAGTGGACAAACAGAGGGAACTAAAATATGGCCAGGGACAAATTTCTTGTGGGCAAATGGAATTGCTTGACATGTTCAATTAATTTCTAAATTCAACTTGCAGAAATTTTGCAAAAAATAATGTCTGCGAAGATTTTTTGAGAAAACGCAATAGACTATTGCGTTTCATTTCATTGAATAGGAAGGATTGTGAAGGTAGGAAGTCAACTAGTCAAGTAAAGGTAGAATAAGTTTAGTTTATAATTATATTTAGCCAAATAATAGCCAAGGAATTGCAAGGAGCAGAGTGCTAGAATTGGACTGAAATACTTTGTGTAAATTTATCATGGAAATGCAAAAGGTACAATCAATATGGTAAAACTATAGTACTAAAGTTCAACCATCTGTCACTACAAAATGATTATAATTAGATACCTCCACATCATCCATGAAGAGAGTCCGCGCTGGATACCTCAGCAAGTTCAGGTCAGGGTCTTATGGTAAAAGAGGTAATTTATATGTATGTCAAGTTAAGGTATATTGCATCTAATATCACCATCAGAGCTCCAAACACCAAACTGGACAACACACAAAGAACAACAACCTAAAAGGTCTGAATCAGGATAATATGCAGTATGATAGCTGGTTTTCTTTCCCTATTTATGTCTTCAGCGTAATCTCTAGCTAGAATGACAATGTCTCGTTGATCCATGCTGAAGAGCCATATGTCAGCCTGAAACAACAAAATAAAATGGTCCAAGTCAACTTGTGCCGTGAATGTCTGATAACATAAGTTTTGAATTGTGTTTCCACTACAAAAAAAAATCCAATGTATGGGATACAACGATCACAAAACTGGTTGCGAAGTGCAAAAATAAAATAAAATGGGTTTATAACTAGAACTTGCAAGCTATCGCTTGGAAGCAAATGTTATAATATATATTGTTGATCCAACATAAAGGATGTTTCATTCAAACAACTGACTTAGATTGAAATATCGTCTCCCAGGAAGCATCAGTCCTGCATGATTTCCTAGCAACTATGTTCCGATTATTTCATAAAAAAAACACTACATGCTCTGTTGTCCAAGGTTCTATATATGTACAAGATAAACTATATGGGGACCTTAATATTGTCCCAAAGGATGGTGTTTATGTAGTGCTCACTAAAAGGAAAGCAAGCCTACTGATCTGCGTTCAACATCTCAAGTTCCCTACTGCTGAAGTAACTACACAAGTAATAGAGAAATCCATGAAGACTTCTTTCACATGTCTAAGATGTACCCTGCGCTGAATGATTTGGTTAAAATCTTGTGTGGTTGTATAAGCCATGAATTCATATTTCGAAAAGCACAAACACAACAAAAATTACTATGTTCTTTACAATCCTGTATTAGATAAACCAACCTTCTGGCATAATATAGAAGCAACCTGCATGCAAGGGCAGAAGATCTCAGCAGCAGGTAGTCCTTGTGGCCCGTATGTCCTGTTCCGATAATAATTGCTCGGCAAGCAGTAAATGAACTTGTTTGTTATAAGAACAACAAATGATTTCCAGTTGAACCAAGTTAAAATAAGAGATACCTTGCCATTTTTTCCATGCTGTATTTTCTGGAGACATCAACCGCAAGTGGCCAGTAATCGACTGCGCGGCGATTCAATTCATCTGACAACCATACAAGCTCTACTGTGTCAAGGTTCATACCAGTTGCTTTCCACATCTCAATATTGCAGTTGCCAATGTCCCGTATTTTATTCAGGTCAGTGCCGATCTTGATATGTTGCTGCAGAAACCAATCTGCCATCAATATTTTAACTGTGCAGCCAGCTTGGACGATCTTGTTGACATAGATTGTCTTCATAATCCCCTGCAAAATGAGAACACATCCATCCAAACCAATACATTTGTGGACAATGTAACAAGTTAGAACAAACTGGACCTGAGCAATAACTAATACACAAAAAACATAAGAAAACAATATATTGAGTAGTGCAAAAGATGGCAGGTGCAACTTCATACTACATAATAGGTAAAATGGTAGCTATCACTAGTGTCAGGAGAAACTGTTAAGGTTTCAACGGTTTAAAAGTTGTCAAAAATTATGAAAAATACTAGAATATCACTACAATAATATAATAAGATCCAATAGAGCAACTGTAAAACACAAATTTATGGACCCTGGGCGAGAAAATGAACATTTGAGCTCACCCAGGCTACGAAGCACTGATACATGCATGTACGTTATGGCCACGTACGCACGGTACACAAGCGATACACGTATCGTCCTGTTTTCTGCCTTTTTTTTAAAGAATGCCGATATGGGGCGGCGGCGGCGACACAACAGGGACACAAGAAGCATATATCATTACGTAAGCAAGGTACAAGCCAACTTCTTGACAGTTTTCAATTTCTCATGCTTAGTGTTATGTCTATCTCAAAATCTAATACTAGCACATGAAGTAATTTGCAAGTACCACAAGGATTGAGGAAATTGGTGATCATTCAGTCATTGAGGACTTGAAGAGACAACAAATGGGGCAGTATTTTGATCTCCTCTCACGCATTCAATTATTCTTTATTTTATTACATGGCATTTTATTAATTATTTATAGACTCCCCGTATTGCTGTTTCTAGAAAAAATGCCATATCCCCTGTCCGGCTGTCCTCATACTCATATCGCCAAATTCGTGTCAGTGCTTTGTAGCACCCAGGGGCCAGGGCCCAGGGCTATATAGACTCAAATTGCTTGTTTTTTTGCCCGGGGCACAAAAAAGTCATGTGTGTGTGCAATCTCGCCATTAGATAGTTTTACATTATGGTCATAGTGTTCCAATATTTTATTTTTCATGATTCTTTGAAACTTCTACACCGCTAAAACCTTTAACGGGTTCCCCAGACACCATTGATAGAAAATCCCTCTCCTATATATAATAGTATAGATGTAATAAAGTTCAGCTCAACCCAAGAACGAACTATGATATCCATGCAGCAAAGTTTCCCCCCTCCAAAAATTGAGTAATAATTTAAAATTTCCACAAACAAGCATACTAGTTTTTGACATTTCCACAAAAGTCCAGTTTTAAGTAAAAAAGATTCGGCGCAACTTACTCATGAATAAACACTCTAAGTTCTTTTTCAGAAGTTGGTTGGTATACCTGCTCAGCTGCTCTATGTCCATCATGTCAGATGGTTAAAACCAAACGTAACAAACGGGTGCGAGCTTCTTCTTCAGAAGGAGGCGGAGCTTATCCTCGCCGATATGCTCCCCCTCAATGCTACTCAGAGCTGCACAGCTATCCTCGGAACTTATCTCCATGGAATCCCTAAGAGTAACATCAAATTCGCATGCCCATTACTGCAACTGTTGGGATCACATTACAAATTCCACGCGAGCATTTGCGTACCTGTGGATTCCGACGTTTGCAGCAGGTGGACCATCCATGGTGGATATTTTGGAGTGATCGCACGGTTTGATTCAAACATAGAAGCTTCTCTGCAGCTACAAAGAAGATGACAATCAGCAGTATGTAAAATTCCAATTTGGAACAGAGGAGTTGAGCGCCGCAATAGAAAACCGTAAATTGAACTGGAATTTTAAACCGGAACAGAACAGTTTAGCTCGGAAATACAAAATCGACAGAAGGCAAGAACAGGCAAAGAGGAGGAGGGCACGAACTCACGGGTTCAGGCCGGTGTGGGCGCAGTTGACGACGCGTGATGCCTCCACCTCGTCGACGCAGAATGCGCTGTCCGCGATGTCGGCCATCACGAAAAACCTTGATCCCGCAGCCCTACCCGCTCGCCGGAGCCCCCTTGCTGCAGCGCCCTCAACTCCAAAGCCGCCGTCTAGGAAGAGGACAGAACAGGCAACAGCAGGTTTGTTTTCATCCGGCCGGGCTCGTGGCGGGCCGGACAACATCAGGTGGTACGCGCCGGACTTTGCTCCCTGCTGCCCGGGTGAATTTTACAGTCAAATGGCCCGCGGATGGTAGCAGCCCAACTAGACCATTTCACGGTGGCAATGGAAGAGCAACGTCTTTTGTTCGGCCTTCGGCCTTTTCATTTCAGTAATCCTGATCGGTGAATCTTTTCAACCTACCATAGTTCGTGTCAAAACTAATCACACGTCGTAGAGGTCAGGGACACATTTTTCCCTTGCATATTTTTTTTCGTTTTTCTGATTTTCTATTATTTTTACATTATTTTATTTTTCTATTTTTCTTTACCTTTAACTTAGTTTTCTTATGTTTCTCTTCTAAGTCAGGTTTCTAACTTTTATATTTCATGTTTTAAATTTTGTTTTCTATTTTCTTTTAAAACTTTGTTTTATTCTAATCTGTTTTCACTGATTAATATAAGTTATATAATTTTTTCAGTGTTGAATGATTGACAGAAGTAGGCCCATTGAGTGTGTAAATTAAGTGAACAATTTTTAGAAATGTTTTTTCAAAGGTATTTTGTTCATTGGTTCATTTTTAGCTTTTCTGTTTACCATCTTCTATGTGTATATCTAATTTAATTCCCCACTTATTTTAAATTTTTAAGAATAGGATTAATTTATGGTTTGTTAATGAAAATGAGCCAAAAAGTTATCAATGTTTATTTTTAACCCTACATATATGTCAACCACTACATACATTTATTTACCATTACTAATACAAAAGTTCATACGGAGTACAATAGTATTTTCACCAATTAATATAGTCTTTCATAATATATTATGTTTAGTCTAGTGGCAAAAGATTGACAAAGGTAAGCTTGTCGTGTCCGCGTAAATTGGGTGAACAGTCTTTTAAAGAACTAACAACTGTGACGGTGGTGTGCTTCACCTTGAAATTTTTGAGATATTTTTTGTTAATGGTGGATATCTGAATAAAAAGTATTAATCAAAAGCACAGTTAATGCCCATATAAGTCCCTGCAAAAATTAGATTCCATTATTTTATTTATTTTTATGGAAATGATTAATTTATGATTTTAGCCATGCAATAAGCCATGTTTTTCATCAATATTTGTTTTAAATCTTAAGTCTATCAACTGATATATACATTTAGAACTAAAAAAACTAATATGTACATTTATTTAATTTTATTAATACAAATGTTTGGACAATGTTATTCTTCCACCAACTAATATAGTCTTTTGTAATATTTTATTTTTAGCCCAGTGCCGACATAGGTAAGCATGTCATGTCTGTGTAAATTGGGCCGAGAATCTTCTAAAGAAAGATGAACAATGAAGGCTGTGTGTTTCACGGAGGCGGCGATTCGGCTCATAGGTCATTATGAGAAAACATATTTTGAAATGTCCAAAATTTGATTTTTTTTTTGTACATCTGCATTCGAACATTCTATGCTACTTCACAAGTTTTCGGGACGAAAGGACATTTTATGTGTCGTGTATAAAAAGACAAAAAATATCACGTGAGTCGAAAGAACATTTTATGTGTCATGTATAAAAAGACATTCACATAAAATGTTCTTTCGTCCCCAAAACTTGTGAACCAACATAAAATGTTCGAATTTATATGTAATTTTTTTTAACATTTCAAAATATAATTTCTCACAATGGGTGTATTTGCATCTGCGAGCCGAAGTAAATATCCGTGTGTTTCACCTTGAATTTTCTTAGTTTTGTTTTGTTAAAGTTGGATATCTTAATAAACACTCTTATCTTAATACTCATAGTTTTGGAGTAAAAAAGATAGTTATACGCATGGCTGCCATTTTGTCGCCATGCCCATATCTGTCCATGCAAAACAGAACACCCCTAGCTTTTGGTTAGCAGTAATCAGCCTAGGGCTGCATTTAACTCAATTGACTATTAGGGCATTGACCACACCATCTGGCGGCCCGTACATGCAAGGTCCCACTGTACATTCTCTTTTCCCTCTCATTTTCTTGGGCGCAACATGACAACGAGCATCGTGCATGTGACCAGGAACACACACAGACCCCCTTTCCTCTTATCAGAACGGGATAAAATACAGCTAGCCAGAGTGTCGCTTTTTGATGTTTGGATTAAACTAACTAGGTCGGCCTAACTATGCACACCGTCCCAAACGGCGACGGAGTATATGCGAGCGCTCGCGTGAACAGTTTCGAGTTTGCCCCCATCATCGGAGACCAAGCAAGCTCACACCCTTATCAAGAAGCAAAGGAGATGCCTATGGCTAGCTGTGGGCATATCTACCTGGACCGGTGATTACATGTCATCATTTGATTGATACTCGAGGCCTGCAGCTAATATATGGAGGGTTACATCATCGTTTTACGTGCTAACTTTGACTGTTAGCCATGGCTTTTGGAGGGCTACACCTGGCATCACGGGACTGCATGTACACATGATTCGGCAAGTGCTTTTGTTTACTCTTGTAGCTGAGCTCCCATGATTCGCTAATACTACTCTCACTACAGGATGCCCTTGATAGCCGTCGGCGTAGGAGGAAACACCGTCGGCGAGGCTACACCGTGGGCTGACGAGGGGGCTGGCCTGGCCCGGTCCTACGTTGACGGTCTCGATCTTTGGCCGTCAGCGCACGATGTTATTCCTGTAGTGTCTAGGAAAAAGTGTTGATGATGCATATATGATGATAGGGTGTGTGTCTTATAGTATGAGGATAAGCTTAATATCTAGTCGACTGAGAATTAGGTGCAACAATTATCATTCAATCTCAGTTACAAGACCATGCATTAACAAACAAATACGTAGTATATCTTAGTTGCAACCCCATGAAAAAATCCAGTGCAACCGCTCTTGTTCGAAATGCACGTCTAATGGATTAGGACTTGACAGAGCTAGCTCTGCGTTAATCTTCGTCGAGCGAGAATTAATAAAACCTACGATGATACACCGTACGTGCTTTATCAATCTGTAGGTTGAACTGGACTACCACTATGCGTACGTACGTAAAGTAATTATCATAACCGTTAACACATCTGATCCGGATATCTTCAGCTTGTGCCAAACTACTTTAAAGATCACTGCGGCACATCCAATCCAGGTCCCTTTTCTGTCACCTGTTGTCTCAACCGCTGCAATGTATATGCACGAGCCGGAGCAGCCGGCGGTTGGCATTGGAATTGGACCCGGACGGATGGGACTTATCTCCTGTGGTCTCACCGGCCGGGCGGCGCATGCCATTGGATGGTCAAACTGCACGCCCCCGACACCGACAGGCCGGTGCAGCACCAACACGCGCGTGTGCGCCACTGCGTAGTATGTGCGCACAAGCTACGCACGGGGACGGGGGGCGGCCGGCCGGATCGTCGTCGGCGGCGCCTTAGCATGCGCTGCGTCTGCCTGCTGTATGCCTACACGCATCCGGTCACCAACTTTAGGCGCGCGCCTTGGCTGGAGACTGGAGTGATAGGCCCATGTCCACCAGGCTGACCCAATCCGTCCAAACGACGTGCGTGGTCTTTCTAGCGGTATTATTCATCTGAACCGATGCGTACGACTCAATTCATCCGTGTATCAAATTTGGATAAAGGTTGCGTCGTCTGAAAAGCACGTACGTCCTTCTGTATCCTCCCACGGAGGCCAAAGGCCCGCTTGCCAGCAACCCAATAGGTATCTTCCACTAGCCATCAATGGAGAGAGGAACGCTGCTTCAAAGGCTGGCCGTGTCGTGGCTGGCGCCGGCCGACGCTTGCCCTCCTGTCGCGACAGTTCAATGACATCGCTTTGGCCTCCGTGCCAGCATCCAATGATAGGTCTTTTTAATAGGCCACGTGTGGCCATCTTCTTCTACACCACACCACACCATTCTCTCCTCCATCCCATCCTCCACTACCGGTAGCTAGCCATGAACGGCGGCATTGGATAAGGGGAGGACGTCTAGGACGACCACCGGGTCATGGTCGTGGCCGTCGAGGCAGGCGCGGAGGCTGCGTGGGATGCGGGCAAAGCAGCACGCCGCCACGCTCTCCCTCACCAGCATCATCGCCTGATCTCGAGTCAATCGACATCAGCCTCGCTGGCTTTGAGTTCGCCGTGACCATTCACTCGGGCATGGCGCAAGACAGGATACCCCTTTCCCGCAAATCCGCATCGCTGGTCAACGGCGCAAAGCCCTAACAGGTCATGCTGCGGGCGACCGGTGTCAATACCGGCGCGTGGCCGGTGAAGGTGTTGTTCGACCGCCTCGGCCAGATGTTCCTCGCCAACGGATGGGAGGAGTTCGCCCACCGGCACCAAATCGAAGTCGGTGATACGTCCAATTTGCATCACCATTCTATATCATAATTTGCCTCTATTCATTGATATGTGTCTTATTATAAGGTGTTACTTATCTTTCCCTCTGTTTTTGCATGTTGGATGATTCTTGGAGGATGGACTGCCGGAGTCAGGATTCTGATGGAAAAAGAGGTGTTTCGATGCAATTTCGCAAAGATCAGAAAAATACCAGAAAAATCATGGAAAATTATAATTTCCTAGAAGACGAAGGAAGCCATAAGGGGAGGCGGAGTTGGGCCACAGGAGACCACAACCCCCCAGGCGCGGCCCAGGGGCCGCGCCTAGGGTGGGTGTGGCCCACCTGGCCGGCCTCCGACTCCGCCCTCTCGCCTATATCTTCCTCTCGGAACCATAAAACACGAGGAGCGACCACAGAAAGATTCTGCCATCTCTGCGGGGCTGAAAACACCGAGAGAGAAAGAGCTCTCCGGCAGACAGATTTCTATCGGGGAAATTCCTTCCCGGAGAGGGGAGATCATCGCCATCAACACCATCATCAAGCTAGACTTTATCGGGATCATCATAATCATCATCCACACCATCATCTCCGCCAGCACCATCATCACCACTCCATCCTGCTGTAACAATTGTGTTGAATACTTGCATAGATCTTAGAGGAAACTTTCCCGGTGTTGATTACTATTGTAGTTGATGCTTGTGAGTGGAACCATTGGATTATTGTTTATGTTCAGATTGTTATCCATCACCATATTATCTTTGAACTTGATCCATATGATGTCTTGTGAGTAGTTCGTTTAGTTCTTGAGGACATGAGAGAAGTCATGTTGTTAGTAGTGGATTTGTGTTAAGATATTATTCAATAGTTTAGTATTTAAGTTGTGGTGCTATTCTTCTAGTGGTGTCATGTGAACGTCGACTACATGATACTTCACCATTTATGGGCCTAGGGGGATGCATTATGTATTTGGCTACTAATTATGGGGTTGTCGGAGTGACAGAAACCTGAACCCCCATTAGGACACCATTGCACAAGGGAGTGTAGGATCTCAGAGTTTAAGGCTATGGTTAGGTTTATATCTTAATTGCTTTCCTATAGTTGCGGATGCTTGCAGGGGGTTTGATCACAAGTATGTATTAGTCCAAGTAAGATCGGTACATTAGCATAGGTTCACCCACACAACACTTACAACATCAAAGAAAACTACTCATCTATTTGAAGCAAAAGCACTTGACAGAATTCCCATGTGTCCTCGAGAACGTTTGGTCCTTATAAATATTTCCACCGGCTTCTCCTTTGCTAAAAAAGGATTGGACCACTTGCTGCAGTTGTTCATTGTCTTTATTACTTGCACTTTGTTTTGTTGCTTTATTAGAAAACCCCTAAAAATCTGTTTGCTAAGTATTACAGATATTTCCTGCTCCATACCACTAGTCAACACCTTCTACTCCTCGTTTGGATCAACACTCCTATTTATCGAAAGTACTATGATACACCCCCCCTATACTTGTGGGTCATCAGTCGGCAACTTCGTCGTCTTCAAGTACGACGGCGAATCCATTCTCACCGTCAGCGTCTTCGATGACACCATGTGTCATTGTTGCTACCACTCTAACTCCGACTTCGACGAGTAGGCTTAGCACTAGACTAGGATGTGTACTCGTCATGTATCGTGTTTGGAAATAAAATTTGCAATGTGAGAGCATCGGCCATTTGCAATGACAATTTTTCATTTAAATATTTTTACAAGCAAACCCCACCTAGAACAACAATCTAACTAAGAGCCGCCTACGGCACTGGCGTCGGCGGCGTCGGCGGGTCAACATGATCCCATTATTCTTCGAGAGAGCGGTAGATCGCTTCCTTCGTATGCAACTCCTCTACAACTTAGGCGAGGTGGACACGCAGGTCGCACTGCTTTCCCGAGCTCGTCACGATTATCTCGCGCCTCTTCCCGGAGCTCGTCGTCGGGATTAGCCCGCACCGCTTCCCGAAGCTCGTCACACACATCTGCGAGCGCCACACGCAGTCGGTGCTCAAATAGAAAGACGCAGTCCATAACCTCCCACATGAAAGGCTCGCCGGTGGTCTAGTTGCGATCGAAGTGAGTGTGCCACGTCTGCCAATTGCGCAACAAACTGTATATCTGCGGAAGCACCAAAATCGAAGGCGGCAACACGTCCGGTGCCTCCGATGGGTCCGGTCACCACGAGGGCAATGGGTGCTCGGGCTGCTTTTCTCTGCGGACTTCAAGGATGCCACAGAGTCTAGTGCACCGATGCAGACGACCAAACATGGTGGTTTGTGGTGGTGGTGGTGGTCTGGTTGAAGATATCTCGGCTGGCCTCCCCTTTTTTATGGCTGCGTCTGGATACGGTGAGAAACACCCAGAACTGGCGGAAAGCGGCAGGAAAAAAGGCAGGGGACGACAGGGCAACGTGTAACATCCCATCGTTTAGGTACCAATGAGGGATAGAAATAGAATTATGTGCATTTGCATGCATTCATCTGCAAAAGTAGGGCAAATTTTTCACCAAACAAAACCCTAGAGAGATCAGAGTTTCCTTCACTATTTCGAGATAGGTTTTAGCTCTTTATAGTGATCGACATGATCTCTAGGAATTTAAATGATTTTGGGTGAACAATTGAAATTCATGTTTAAATTTGAATCTCTGTTGAATTTTTTTGAAAATTAGAGGTACTTACTATTTTATTGTTTTCAAAATGATTTATAAATAGATTGCATGAATACTTAAATGATATATTAATTATTGTACAAGAAAGAGAATTTAAAACCATATAAATATAGTAATTCATATAAGAAAGTACTTCTTATTCTTTTCCTCATTCAATAATAATAATTCAAATACAAATGAATAATTAAGAAATAATATTGCAGAAACATTTGTAATAAAAAGAATGAACTTTATTGAATAATAAAGTAATGTTACATTAAATCTCTTACAAAGAAAAGAATTGTAATATTACAAAAGTAATTAAAATAAAAAAACTACACTACCATATGCCTATTTCCTAATCTAAGCTTCTTAGATCATCGGAGCAATTGAATACCAAAAAGAGGCAAATTTCACCAAAGTGAAGTATCGGTTCTTTTAAATCAAAAGTTCTGCAGTATAACATCCTTAGCCAAAGAAGGGGCAAGTTTCACCAGATTAGCTCATAGTAGAAGGAAGGGGCAGTAGATATTTCCCTCTTAATCTAATCCAAAGGAAAAGAAACAGTGTAGCAGCTTACTCTTTCAATTGCATGAAGTGTGATGTCGACAGCAGGGAGAGAAGGGGAGAGTTAAAACCATAGTCCCGTACATAGCGAAGATATCTTTGCTACACTAGTCCACTGAACCCATGTGTTCTATCTCAAGAACATAGAGAAACCACATCAGATCTTGCAAGCTTTCCACTAGATCAACCAACCATTCAACACAACAATCCAACAAGAAACCACACATAATGGTCACCTAATAGAGGGGGTGGTTTAGGTGGACAACAAGGACACACTAGAGCCTGGAGAAGCAGCATCAGTTCCAGGAGGTGCAGGGAAAGACCAAAGAAAAGCAACACCCGTTCCAGTAGGTGCAGGACAAGGCCAAGGTGAATCAGAAACTAGCATCAGTAGTCATCAAGGTAGCAGGCAACATCAACACAAGGCTACAACTACCACAATCTACTCCAGATCCTAGGGTAAATTCCAAACCCTTTGATCCAACACTTAATCATGTACATGTACATATGGTGGGTGTTGGAGAGGTATCCTCACTGGTTATGCAGTTGGCATAATAGGTATATCATTGGATATCTACTAAACAAGCAGCAAAGCTCGTATCTGTTCTTAATAAAAGGACTAGCCTCAGACCAGCATCATAGGCTAGATAAGAAACAACAAGATAAACGTTGTTCTTATTTTATATTTCTCAATGTTTGCAAGTAGAAGGGCCATTGAGAAGCCCAGTTCAGGAGAATAGTTAAGCAAGACTGTAATCTTGTGTACCATTCTTTAGATGGTGTCACAAAGATTCAATTTTCCTAAGTAAAATCATGTTCAGAGTATTCCATCTCTAAATCTTCATATAAATTTTATCTACTCATTTTACTAAACATTATTTAGAAATCATGTCTGTTTTCCTAAAAGAATCATTCACAGGGAATAATTCATATCATATATGTATACCATCTAAAGCAAGATCTAGAATAACAAACTACTAGTATTGCTCTTAAACAAATCATTAGAACCATTCTGAATTAGTAGCTAACCGATGGTGCTGACGTGGAGCACTTTGTTGGAAACCCCAAGAGCAAGGTGTGAAACAGCAAGCAGCAAATCTTCCCTCAGTAGAGACCAAGGTTATCGAACCATAAGGAGGAAGGAAACGTCACACAGGTGTTGCAAGCAACGCTAAGACCTACACAACACAAACTCAAGACTTTGCCTCAACGAATCAGTGAGGTTTTCAAGCTCACCGGTTTGCTGGAACAAAGGATTAAACGTATGGTGTGGAAGATAATGGTTTGCAGCAAGTAAACAACTAACAATGGAAGATGTATCAATGGTAAAGATTGGACCGAGGTCCATAGTTCACTAGAGGTGCTCTCCTTAGATAAACAACATGGCATGAAGGGTAAACAAATTACAGTAGGGCAATTGACAGGAACTGAGCAAGGCATAACAATGCAATTACTAGTTAGAAAGATCCTATAAAATTCGATTGGGCAATACAACAAGATACATAGACCTCCATCCAACTGCATCTATGCCTAGAAGTCCACCTTCAGGTTATCATCCGAACCCCCTCCAGTATTAAGTTGCAAGCAATAGACAACTGCTTTAAGCAAAGTGTGTAAGGTAAATAGTCCATATGTTCCATGAACAAGAGACCATTGTTTTCTCCCTAGTGGCAATAGCACATCTACAACCGAAGAGATTTCTGTCACTTCCCTTGGAAACTAGAGGCATGAACCCACTATCAAGCATAAATACCCCCTCTTGGAATCACTAGCAACTACTTGGCCAAGATAGCTACTAACAACGGAGAGCATGCAAGATCACAAACAACACAGACATGATATAATCATAAAGACAAAACCATTAGTCAAACCAACATAATGATCTCAATATCCATCGGACCCCACAAACACAACATGCATGATTACAAATAGATTAGATCTTGATCATGAACGAAGCTCACAAGATCTATACATGAAAGCACAAGGAGGAGATATAACCATCTAGCTACTACATGGACCCATAGTCCAAGGTGGAACTACTCACGCATCATACCGGAGAGAAGGCCTCCGGGATGATCTCCCCTCCGGCAGGGTGCCGCGAAGAACTTCAGATCCCCCGATCTAGGGACGATGGTGCGGAGGCTATAGACGATTTCGTGGAGATTTGATCGGTTGCTTAGGGTTTCTGCATTAGGGGATCTGATAGGCGAAGGGAGAGGCCAAGGAGGCGGCCAGGGTGCCCAAACCCTAGCCAGGCGTGGGGCTTGGCCCACCCGCGCCTAGGGTGGGTATGTGTTGGAGATATGCCCTAGAGGCAAAAATAAATGTAGTTATTATTATATCTTTGTGTTTATGATAAATGTTTGCATTCATGATATAACAATATTAACAAGGAAACATTAATACTTGTGTGATTTGTAAACTAAATTACAGTCCCTAGTAAAGCCTCTTTATAATACTAGCTTGTTGGTTAATAAATGATTGTGGTTTCCCTATCATGAACATTGATATGTTATTAACAATAAGATCATATCGTTAGGAGAATGGTATGATGGACATACTCCTATAAATAAGCGTAGCATAAACATCAAGTCATTTTAATAGTTCAATTGCTATATGCTTTCTGATACATAGTAACCTAATTCCTTCGACCATGAGATCATGCATATCACCATCACCGGAAGAATGCTTTGATGACATCAAACACCACACCATAACTGGGTGGTTATAAAGGTGGCATTGAGTGTTCAGAAAGTATGGGTTGAGACACATGGATCAAGAGTGGGATTTGTCCATCCATATGACGGATAGATATACTCTGGGCCCTCTCGGTGGAATGTCATCTAATTGGCTTGCAAGCATGTGACTGGCTCACAAGGGATCACATATCACGGGAACGAGAAAAGAGTACTTATCAGTAACGAGGTTGAACTAGGTATGCAGAGATACCGACGATCAAAACCTCGGATAAGTAAACTATCGTGAGACAAAGGGAAATTGGTATCGTATGTAAGTGGTTCATTCGATCGCAAAGTAATCGTATAAATATGTGGGAACCATATGAATTTCCAGATTCCTCTATTGGTTATTGTTCGGAGAAGTGTCTCGATCATGTCCGCATAATTCACGAACCGTAGGGAGACACACTTAAGGATTCGATGTTGTTGAGTAGTTATGGAATGATGAGTAAGAGACCGAATGTTGTTTGGAGTCTCAGATGAGATCCGGGATATCAAGAGGAGATCCGGAATGGTCCGGAGAATAAGACTCATATAAGGAAAGTCCTGTTTCGGGGTTGGAGAATGGTTCCGGTGTTTTCATCGGGAATGTTCTAGAAGGTTCCGGAAGGTCCGACACTCCGGAGGGGAAGGGTACATGAATGTGTCATAACATGTTGGAATGGTTGCATCATGTACTAGGTGTCATCGCTGAGCAAAATAAAGGGATAAATCAAATCCTAGTTTGAAAAGTCAAACGCCAATTTGAAAAGTCAAACGGCAAGTTTGCTTGGTGGAGGGAGAGTAGGAAACCTACTTGGGAAGGAGTTCCTCTTCCTCCACCCGCCGGCCTTAGAAGCCGAGTTGGAGAGGACTCCCTCCCTCTTGGCCGACGCCCTCCACCTATAAAAGGAGGGGCATGGCTGCCCCTCCAAAGACACAACTCCACCACCCAAAACCCTAGCCCTAGCCGCCGACCCTCCTGCAGCCGCCGCCGCCCTAGGGCAAACCCTAGCCGCCGAGTTGGGGCCTTCCCCTTGCCCTAGCCGCCGGCCTAGCTCTCTCTCCTTGGTGTGTCTAAACCCTAGATCACCGAGGCCTCTCTCATAGTCCACCATACTCGCTCTGGTTTAAGGCGAAGCCCTGCGAGATCTCCCCTTGTAAGGTTCCCAACCTTTAATAAGGTAGAGATCCCTGTGTTTACAATGCTAGTCCCTGGATCAATAGCTAGCATCCACAGTTAAGATGTAATATCAAGAAACAAAGGTCATAATACAACTTTATAACCAGGAATAAAATAATTCATTACATCTTACATAGCTCATTTGGCTATCACATTACATTGCAGCAGAATATCTATAAGCATGGGGTCCTTCATCTTCAAAGTGCCACAGGCAAACATGTTGGTTGTAGACTTGTAATCCTATTCAGTAAACTTCACTAACATCAAACAAACCTGCAACATAATAAGTTGCAGCCACAAGGGTCAATACATTTGAATTGTATTGGCAAGTTTCACTACTATGTAGAAATAAGTGGATCCTATAATTACATGCATATTTGGCTAAGTAGGGTTTAGGCTCTTTTGCAGAAAGCAATATAGTTGTTATCCTATCTTTTCAAAATAGTTTTTGATCTTTGTCAAATCTTTCTGAACTTCTTGGAAAACTCCAAGTGCTTCTAATCCCTTGTTATCACCCTCAAGTTTTAACTTTGAGAAATTGGAATGTCGAGATCTTCCATAGCTTCAGGCCTTAGTTGCTTAGTGTTGTCCATAACCGGGGACACGGCTAAGTA
Organism: Avena insularis; assembly: GCA_023614405.1. Classification (NCBI taxonomy): domain Eukaryota; kingdom Viridiplantae; phylum Streptophyta; class Magnoliopsida; order Poales; family Poaceae; genus Avena; species Avena insularis. The sequence continues at coordinate 366,888,427 of CM042693.1, read as the reverse complement.
CTTAGAATTTTGATCTTCTGCAGAAGTTGTACACTTTACCCACATGACACAATCTCATCTTGATGCCACCAGTGGCCGCTGGATAAGTACTCACCAAGATGGAGTACTGGCAGATTGAGAATGTGACAAAGTCTTTCCATAGAAGTCCTCCCAATACACAATGCTAGCTTGTCTTCTAGGCACCAATGTAGGGTTCCAAGTTCCCTAGCACTAATCTAGTTAACCTGAAGATGCCAATGCATGGGTCTTCCACTATGTAGTTGACTAAGCCAGAGCCCATTTAGCATGTGGCTGTACATGGAAGCCACTGTACGAGAAACATGTTCAATCTCTAAGTCCCTGGGTGGTTTTCTTCTAGTGCACAACAAAAAGAGATTGCCATATAAACATGGTTCCTTTTTTTGCCACCTTGTCCAAAAGCTTGAGTATCCTTGTCCACCCAGGTGGTTCATTGAGTACTTGTTTTATTATATAAAACATAAGTCTTTTCAATACTTCATATAATCATAACATGTATCCCATCCCAATGTATAGCTGGGCTAAGTATACTACAACTACATTGTTGTCACTAAGGAATATATAAGGGCATCCTATTAGGATTTAGCATAGCATAAAGTATAGAAATCCTTTTCATGCATGTTTCAAAAATCCACTAAGTATAATGAAAATAGTAGGACTTGGATGATAGTGTCACTTGCCTTTTTGGTAGAGAATGTTGGTTCACTTCTTGATCTTGCTAATATCACACTCTTCTAACTTCACTACAAATCAATCAAGCAAACAAAGATTCAACTAGCATTCCAACCAATATTCAAACAATTCATCACACATAAAATAATAGAAACAAAGTCATGCATGCAAGCATGCAAAAGATAGTTTTATTTGTAAAGGTGGTTTCTACTAGGCTCTAGACATTATAAAGTTCAAAGTGGTCCTTTTACTAAAGTGGTAAAACCATTTGCAAAAGGGTTTTATCTATAAACCATTTCTTAAATCAAATCATTATTTCATGTGGTGGAAAATGCTTTTAGCAAAGCAATAATTTTTATATTGTTCACCAAATAAGTTGTTAATTCACAAAACTTGGTGTTTAGGGTCAGAAGGTTTGAATCAAAACATTTCCCAAAGGTTTTACTCAAAAATCATTTCCATAGTAAAATCAATATTTTTATTTGACAAGAATGAGCTAATTCAAGTATTTATTCCTAAACTTCACAAAATTCATTTTTAAATCCATGATTTGGTTCCTAGGGTCAGTAGGTTCACAAAAAATCATTTTGCAAAGATTTCACATTAAAATTATATCTAGAATAATTTTTATATTCAAATTAAGCCTACACATGTTTCTGCAAATTCAACCAATTTACCATAAGCAAAACATTAAACAAAAAACATGGTTGCAAAGTACATGGTCTACTGATTCCATTGATATAAAATTTGTAAAATTTGGACGTGTAGATTTTAAGTTATGAATTTTACAAGTTTGCATATCAATCTGATTCCAAATTCTTTTTAAATCAGACTAGTGCCACCCGGCGTGATACTATTGGTCGGTACCGCTTCGTGCGGATCGAGCTCTCTGGACCGCATGATCTAACTTAAAACGAACGACGCTGATCAACTCGTACCTCTTCATCTAGTTCTAATCTCAGCCATCAGATCGTGATCTAACGGACACAGTCACGTGGTCAACCGCTGGCGCTGGCGGCGGCGGCAAGACGCTCTGGCGGCGAGCTTGCCGATGATACAGGAATCAAGGAAGAGGGGGAAACAGCTCACCGTGCTCAGGGGATCGTGGTGATGCTCGACGTGGTCGCGAGGAGGCAAGGGGCGCACGGGGACAGGAGGAATTGCTCACCGGAGTTGGTGGCGGCGTCAGGCGGCTCTGGAGGTCGTCGAGGATGGAGCTACAGATCGTGCCGAGGCATAACAAGGACAGGGTCAGATGCGGAAGAGCGTGGGGAGTACGGGAGTGTCAACAGGATGGCTTGGGGCAGTCGGAATTACCTGGGAAAGGTCGCCGGAGCAATGGCAGACGATGGTGGTGAGTTGAGCTTGAAGTTGCCGACGTTCTAGAGCGGGCGCGAGCGAACCAGTGGCACGGGGAGATGCGCCAGGAGGTGGAGAATGTGCTAACGTGCAGAGGGAAGCGAGGGGTGGCTGGACGGCGCCGGAATCGGCTAGGAACCTTGTCGGAGCAGAAGATTTCGAGCTCAAAATTCCTGCAGCCTCGTGGCAGAGGGGGGGCGCTGTGTGGGGGGAAAGAGAGAGCGGAGAGGGGTGTTTAAGTGGGCGTGATTACTGGAAGGATTAAGGCAGCCATCAATCGTGAAATCAACGCCGGAGTTACTCGGCTGCAACGGCAAGGCTTGGTCGCGGGTGAAGACGATGACACGCTGGCGTGGGGCCGCCGCGAGGCGGGAAAGAGGAGGACTGGACCTGTCTGCGACTCTCTACGGTGTGGGTTTGAGTGAAAACGATTCGTAGTGGGGTGAGCTGGTGGCTGCTGTGCTGGGCTGTTGGGCTATGGGAGCTGAGTTCGATTCTTCTTTTTTTTTAATTCTGTAAGCTTTTCTTTTTCTATTTGATTTTCCTATTTTGGTTTTCAAACAACAATTCAAACACCCAAATCAATTCAAACTTCCTCCAAACTTTGTATTGAGTTTTAGTTCTGTTTATCAACACAATTCAAAAGTCCAAAATAAAATAATATTTTTATTCTTTTTAGGATCTATTTAATAATTAAATAAAATAGTCCTTCGTTATTAATTCAAATAGGTTTTGATTTATTAAAATCTCCATTTGAAATCGAAATATTATCAAAACCAAATCAGTAGGTTTTATTTGAAAATATAAAATACTTGGAAAACTTGTTTAAAATAATTTAACAAGTTTTAATGTTTAATTAAAATGGCAAAGCCTTTACTTTAATAAAATTGGATATTAATAAATCCTCGTTGTTTTATTTAAATAAACTTTTACTCTTTTTATCAAATAGAAATATTTTATTTCAAAAGCTTGGCCAAGATTTAATTTGGCTCTATAAAATAATCTTCATTTATAATTCTACCCTTGCTTTTGAAAATCAAATCCTTTTATTAAAAGATCTAAAACTAGTGATTCCAATTATTAAATCTTTCTTTAATAATTGTTTATCTTTTTAAATCCCTTTAGGATTTCATTTGCTCAAAATAGGTTTTGATATTTCCAATTGGAATCAAAAAGTTTCTTCTCACCCTGAATTTCAACAAAGTTTTATTTTGTTTATTTATTTTTTCTCATTTCAAAATTTGGAAAATTTTGGGATGTGACATCCCTCTACTTTCGGTACCACGCCGTCGTGCTGCCGGAATCGCGAGGAGAGTGCTACAACCTCCGCTGCCTGCTGGAACAAGGGAGAGGAAGGTCTTCATCGAAAATTCAACGTCGACCGATCATGAAGCGCTTGAACGGCGTCGGAAGGATCGTCTACACGATCTTGAGATCGGCAAGAGTACGACTACATCACCCACGAGAATCCGCTCTCGTTAAACACTTTCGAATCTTCGAGGGTGAGTTATTCCATCGACTCGTTGCTACAATCTAGTAGATAGATCTTGGCTTGTTTGTTTGTATGTGGTAGAATTTTTTTGTTTTCCATGCTACGAACCCCTACAGTGGTATCAGAGCCGTGTCTATATATAGATCTGTTGCACGAGTAGAACACAATGGTCATTATGGGCGGTGGTGCTTTTATTATCAATTGCTTCTTGTGTATGTTGTATCTTGCGGTATGATGGGATGAAGCGGCCCGGGCTAACCTTACATGACATCGTTCATGAGACTTGCTCCACGCTCAACATGCAACTTGTATTGCATAAGTGGCTTTGCGGGTGTCTGTCTCTCCCATTATAGTATAGATCCAATTTACAACAGGCACTTGATAGTTCAAACAACAACGTTGTGGTTCTTGTTCGTAAGTTAGATTGACACTTATTGAAAGCCCCAAACCACGTAAAATATGCAAAGAAATTAGAGGCGTCTAACTTTGTTTTGCAGGGGTGTGCTGTGATGTGATATGGCCATGATTGTGATTATATTTGATGTATGCAATGTTCCTTATTGTAAGTTGGCAACCGGAAGGAGCCATATGGTTGTCTTTAATTTCTGTTAAGACCCGCGTGTCTCTTCAAAGTAGTTGTAATAGTTGAAGATAGTGGACGACAATCATGGAGCAGCGTCATTGACCTTGATGCAATGCCGGTAATGATGGAGATCATGTTCGTGCTTGAAGATGGAGATCGGAAGCACAAAGAAGAAAGGCCATATCATATCACATATTTTGAATTGCATGTGATGTTAATCCTTTATGCATCTTGTATTGCTTAGTTAACGACGGTAGCATTATAAGATGATCCCTCATGCACATGAATTTCAAGTTCTAAAGTGTTCATCCTTAGTAAGCATCGTTGCTAAAGCTTGTTGTTTCGAAGCACCACGTGATGATCGGGTGTGTTATATTCTGCAAGTGTATACAACGTGAGCAAGCCAGATTTGCTCATGCGGAAGCTAAGGTTTGATCTTGACGAGCCTAGCATGTACAGACATGGTCTCGGAACACGGATCACCGAAAGGTAAAGCATGAATCATATAGTAGATATGATGAACATGTCGATTGTTCGCCATTGAAGCTACATCAACTCTCGTGATGATCGGTTTTGATGTGGTGGATTTGGTTCGTGTGATCACTAAAACAATGTGAGGGATATTGTTTTGAGTGGGAGTTCACCTAGATTAATTTAATTATTAATTAGAACTCAATTTGTCATAAACTTAGTCTAAACTATTGCAAATATGTTGTAGATCAATGGCGGCCCCTACCATCAATTTTATTGCATTCCTAGAGAAAGAAAAGTTGAAAAACAATGGAAGCAACTTCGCGGATTGGTTCCGCAATTTGAGGATTGTCCTCAATGCTGGTAATTTGACCTATGTGCTGGATGCACCACTGGGTGACCCACCTGCAGCTGATGCTACCGATGAAGTAAAGAATGTTTACCTCGCTTGGAAGAATCAGTACTCCACAGTTTAGTGTGCTATCTTGTATGGTTTAGAATCGGAGCTTCAGAAAAGGTTTGAGAATTCAGACCCACATGATATTGTCCGTGAACTCAAACTGATATTTTAGACTCACGCGGCAGTTGAGAGTTATGAGGCTTCTGAAAAGTTCTTTAACTGCAAGATGGAAGAGGGCAGCTCCGTCAGTGAGCATGTGCTTAAGATGTCTAGGCACGCAAACAAACTCCAAAGCTTGGGTATAGTGATTCCTAATGCTTTGGGGATTTACCGTGTCCTCCAATCACTACCACCAAGTTACAAGTACTTTGTGATGAACTACAATATGCAAAACATGAACAAGCAGTTGCCAGAACTCTTCTCCATGTTAAAATCTGCAGAAGTGAAGATCAAGAAAGAGCACCAAGTGTTGATGGTCAATAAGACCACCAAATTCAAGAAAGGCAAGTCTAAGAAAAAGGGACACTTCAAGAAGGGTGGTAAGAAAGTTACCGCACCGACGAAGAAGACCAAGGCTGGACCTAAGCCTGATACTGAGTGCTTTTACTGCAAGGAAGAAGGTCACTGGAAGCGAAATTGCCCAAAGTACTTGGCGGATTTGAAGAAAGGCAACATCAAGAAGAAAGGTATATCCGATATACATGTTATTGATGTGTATCTCACTAGTACTCGTAGTAGTGCCTGGGTAATTGATACTGGTTCGATTGCTCATATTTGTAACTCGAAACAGGTGATGCAGAATAAACGGAAGCTAGCGAAGAACGAGGTCACGATGCGCGTAGGAAATGGATCAAAGGTTGATGTGATCGCAGTCGGTACGCTACCTCTTCATATACCATCGGGATTAGTTTTATACTTAAATAATTGTTATTTGGTGCCTGTGTTAAGCATGAACATTATATCAGGATATTGTTTATTGCGAGACGGTTACTTGTTTAAGTCCGAGAATAATGGTTGTTCGATTTATATGAGTAATATGTTTTATGCACATGCACCTTTGATAGATGGTCTATTCTTATTGAATCTCCATAGTGGAAATACACATATTAATAACATTGAAGCTAAACATTTGAAATCGAGCGATAACTCGACCTATATGTGGCACTGTCATCTTGGTCACATTGGAGTGAAGCGTATGAAGAAACTCCATTCCGATGGACTTCTTGAATCACTTGATTTTAAATCACTTGAAACATGCGAAGCATGTCTGATGGGTAAAATAACTAAGACTCCATTTTCTGGTATGATGGAGCGACCTACGGACTTATTGGAAATCATACATACCGATGTGTGTGGTCCAATGAGTGTAGCGTCACGCGGTGGTTATCGTTATGTTCTTACCTTCAAGGATGACTTGAGTAGATATGGGTATATCTATTTCATGAAACATAAATCCGAAACTTTCGAGAAGTTTAAGGAATTTCAAAGTGAGGTGGAGAATCAACGTAACAAGAAGATTAAATTTCTACGTTCTGATCGTGGAGGTGAATATCTAAGTTACGAGTTTGGCGAGCATTTGAAGAAATGCGGAATACTTTCACAATTGACACCGCCGAGAACACCACAGCGTAATGGTGTGTCCGAATGTCGTAATCGAACTCTCTTAGATATGGTTAGTTCTATGATGTCACTTACAGATTTACCGCTATCATTTTGGGGTTATGCATTAGAAACAACCGCATTCACTTTAAATAGGGCACCATCTAAATCCGTTGAAACGACACCATATGAATTATGGTTTGGGAAGAAACCTAAATTGTCGTTCCTTAAAGTTTGGGGTTGCGAAGCCCATGTAAAGAAGTTACAGCCGGACAAGCTTGAACCCAAAGCGAAAAAATGCGTCTTCATAGGGTACCCAAAGGAAACTATTGGGTATACCTTCTATCATAGATCCGAAGGAAAAATCTTCATTGCCAAGAATGGATCCTTTCTAGAGAAGGAATTTCTCTCGAAAGAAGTGACTGGAAGGAAAGTAGAACTCGACGAGGTTGTCGAACCTTCTCTCGAACTTGCGAGTAGCGCAGCACCGGAAGAAGTTCCTGTGGTGCCTGCACCAATAAGAGAGGAAGCTAATGATGATGATCATGAAACTTCGGTTGAAGTTGCTACAGAGCCTCGCAGGTCAACGAGAACTCGTACCATTCCTGATTGGTATGATCCCGTTATGAGTGTCATGTTGGTGGACAACACCGATGACCCTGCGACATATCAGGAAGCGATGATGAACCCATATTCCAATAAATGGCAAGAAGCCATGAAATCCGAGATTGGATCCATGTACGAAAACCAAGTATGGACTTTGGTCGACTTACCGGATGGCCGGAAGGCTGTCAAGAACAAATGGATTTTCAAGAAGAAAATAGATGCTGATGGTAATGTTACTGTCTATAAAGCTCGACTTGTCTCAAAAGGGTTTCAACAAATTCAAGGAGTTGACTACGATGAGACTTTCTCACCAGTAGCGAAGCTAAAGTCTGTGAGGATTTTGTTAGCAATCGTTGCATATTATGATTATGAGATATGGCAGATGGATGTCAAAATAGCGTTCCTCAATGGAGACATTGATGAAGAGTTGTATATGATGCAACCCAAAGGTTTTGTCGATCCTAAAGATGCTAAGAAGGTATGCAAACTTCAACGGTCCATATATGGATTGAAGCAAGCATCCCGAAGTTGGAATCAACGTTTTGATAAAGGTGATCAAAAGTTTTGGTTTTATACAAACTTATGGAGAAGCTTGTATTTACAAGAAAGTGAGTGGGATCTCTATAGCATTCTTAATACTATATGTAGATGACATATTGTTGATTGGGAATGATGTAGACCTTCTTAATAGTGTCAAGGAATATTTGAATAATAGTTTTTCAATGAAAGATCTTGGCGAAGCAGCTTACATATTAGGCATAAAGATTTATAGAGATAGATCGAGACGCCTAATATCATTGTCACAAAGTACATATTTGGACAAAGTTCTAAAGAGGTTTGGAATGGAAGATAGCAAGAAAGGGTTCTTGCCCATGTTGCCCAATACGACCTTGAGTAAAACTCAAAGTCCATCAACGGCAGAAGATAGAGAAAGGATGAGTAAGACTCCCTATGCCTTAGCCATAGGATCTCTAATGTATGCCATGCTATGTACTAGACCCGACATTGCATATGCTGTTAGTTTGAATAGCAGATATCAAAGTGATCCAGGAGTGGATCATTGGACAGCGGTCAAAAACATCCTTAAGTACTTGAGAAGAACTAAGGATATGGTTCTTTCTTATGGAGGTGATGAACAACTCGTTGTTAATGGTTACACCGATGCTAGTTGAAACACTGATCCGGATGATTCTAAATCTCAATCTGGATACGTATTTACTTTGAATGGTGCATCAGTTAGCTGGAGGAGTGTAAAGCAAAGCGTTGTGGCGAGATCTTCAACTGAATCGGAATACTTAGCTGCTTCAGAGGCTTCACAAGAAGCGATATGGATGAAGGAGTTCATTACAGAGCTCGGTGTGGTTCCAAGTGCGCTGGACCCAATGTCTATCTACTGTGATAACATGGGCGATAGCCAATGCGCAAGAACCAAGGTCACACAATAAGCTGAAGCACATCAAGCTACGTTTTCACGCTATTCGAGAACATGTCCAAGATGGTGACATAAAGATTTGCAAAGTACACACAGATCTGAATGTGGCGGATCCGTTGACTAAACCTCTCCCGACGGCAAAACATGACCAACACCAAACTGCCATGGGTGTTCGGTATATTACCATGTAATCTAGATTAGTTGACTCTAGTGCAAGTGGGAGACTGTTGGAGATATGCCCTAGAGGTAATAATAAATGTAGTTATTATTATATCTTTGTGTTTATGATAAATGTTTGCATTCATGCTATAACAGTATTAACAAGGAAACATTAATACTTGTGTGATTTGTAAACTAAATTAGAGTCCCTAGTAAAGCCTCTTTATAATACTATCTTGTTGGTTAATAAATGATTGTGGTTTCCCTATCATGAACATTGAGATGTTATTAACAACAAGATCATATCGTTAGGAGAATGGTATGATGGACATACTCCTATAAATAAGCGTAGCATAAAGATCAAGTCATTTTAATAGTTCAATTGCTATATGCTTTCTGATACATAGTAACCTAATTCCTTCGACCATGAGATCATGCATATCACCATCACCGGAAGGATGCTTTGATGATATCAAACACCACCGTGAATCGGGTGGTTATAAAGGTGGCATTGAGTGTTCGGAAAGTATGGGTTGAGACACATGGATCAAGAGTGGGATTTGTCCATCCATATGATGGATAGATATACTCTGGGCCCTCTCGGTGGAATGTCATATAATTGGCTTGCAAGCATGTGACTGGCTCACAAGGGATCACATATCACGGGAACGAGAAAAGAGTACTTATCAGTAACGAGGTTGAACTAGGTATGCAGAGATACCGACGATCAAAACCACGGATAAGTAAACTATCGTGAGACAAAGGGAAATTGGTATCGTATGTAAGTGGTTCATTCGATCGCAAAGTAATCGTAGAAATATGTGGGAACCATATGAATTTCCAGATTCCTCTATTGGTTATTGTTCGGAGAAGTGTCTCGATCATGTCCGCATAATTCATGAACCGTAGGGAGACACACTTAAGGATTCAATGTTGTTGAGTAGTTATGGAATGATGAGTAAGAGACCGAATGTTGTTCGGAGTCTCGGATGAGATCCGGGATATCACGAGGAGATCCGGAATGGTCCGGATAATAAGATTCATATAAGGAAAGTCCTGTTTCGGGGTTGGAGAATGGTTCCGGTGTTTTCATCGGGAATGTTCTAGAAGGTTCCGGAAGGTCTGGCACTCCGGAGGGGAAGGGTACATGAATGTGTCATAACAAGTTGGAATGGTTGCATCATGTACTAGGTGTCATCGCTGAGCAAAATAATGGGATAAATCAAATCCTATTTTGAAAAGTCAAACGCCAATTTGAAAAGTCAAACGGCAAGTTTGCTTGGTGGAGGGAGAGTAGGAAACCTACTTGGGAAGGAGTTCCTCCACCGCCGCCTTGAGGCCGAGTTGGGGAGGACTCCTCCCTTGGCCGGGCGCCTCCACCTATAAAAGGAGGGGCAGGGCTGCCCCTCCAAAGACACAACTCCACCACCCAAAACCCTAGCCCTAGCCGCTGGCCCTCCTGCAGCCGCCGCCGCCCTAGGGAAAACCCTAGCCACCGAGTTGGGGCCTTCGCCTTGCCCTAGCCGCCGGCCTAGCTCTCTCTCCTTGGTGTGTCTAAACCATAGATCACCGAGGCCTCTCTCATAGTCCACCATACTCGCTCCGGTTTAAGGCGAAGCCCTGCGAGATCTCCCCTCTACTTTCGGTACCACGCCGGTCAGCCGAATCGCGAGGAGAGTGCTACAACCTCCGCTTTCTGGAACAAGGGAGAGGAAGGTCTTCATCGAAGCGTCCAACGCCGAACAGCTTGGCCGGGAAGGATCGTCTACACGATCTTGAGATCGGCAAGGGTACGACTACATCACCCACAAGAATCCGCTCTCGTTAAACACCTTGGAATCTTCGAGGGTGAGTTATTCCATCGACTCGTTGCTACAATCTAGTAGATATATCTTGGCTTGTTTGTTTGTATGCGGTAGAATTTTTTTGTTTTCCATGCTACAAACCCCTACAGTATGCCCCCCTGGCTGGCCCCTTCGGCTCTCCTCTAGACTTATTGTTCCCCACGGAAAGTAATTGACTTTGACGTTTGTCCCGTCCAATTCCGAGAATATTTCTTTACTAACTTTTCTGAAACCAAAAACAACAGAAAACAGGCATCTCGCACTGTTGCAACTCGTTAATAGGTTAGTACCAGAAAACATGTAAAAAGCACCTCAAAGTGTGGACAAGCAAAGCAAAGTAGATACTAAACAATCATGGAGCATAAAAAATTATAGATACATTTCCAACGTATCACTAACTATAGTGCTTCAATACTGAATCATTTAAATCACAAACCAACTAGCATCTGCCAGTCTTGGATCATCACTATAGCCTCTAATCTATACATTCATATAGATTGTAGTAGGTATAGATTTAGACAATATTCCAATTTGACAAAAACAACTATCAAGACTGCCAAATCAAGTATAGCATCAGGTTCTTCACAAATCATTCACAAGGAAATGCCACAACTAACTATACAAGCTTTCACTATTGTCCATCACTAAAGAGATGAACCCTGGAACAGGGGATGAACCCTAATTAGGAGTTCATCACTTCATTTACATAGAGAAAAAGCCTAGGAGATAGAGAACAAAGGGAGAAGAAGGAGAAAGCACCACTTACTCGAGGTCCTCGCTAGAAGATAGAAGAGGAAGCATTGGCCGGAGACGGAGACGAACACGACAACACATAGAGCACCCAAGGGGCGCTGCAATCCACGCTAAGCTGCGGTCGTGGAGGCTCCAGAGGAAGGAGGCGACACCATCTCATCACTGAAGCACCAGAGCGGCGCCAGGGTAGCATCGGAGCACCGAACCATCGGCAGGGTCCAAACCCTAGGCACCTGGAAGGAGGTGTCGTGGTCAGGGGAGGGCCCGGGCATCAAATCGGGCTGGGACAGTCAATGGAGCATCGTTGACTGCATCATCCTGTACCACGGTGGAGGCCGACAAATTCGAGGTCGACGGGAATCGAGCGGCGGCGGCACCATATCGTCGCAAAGGAGAGATCCAAGTCATGCGCGATTGAGGAAAGGTGAGAGATGAGGTTCTAGGCCGGCAAAGGGGCTAGCCCAGCGCGGCTCGAGGTTTGACCCAACACATTGGGCCGGGTCAGACCAAGTCAGCCCGAAGGGCTAGGCCCAGATTTGAAGAAAAATAACCCTAAATCTTTTTGTTAGAAAGACTAAAATAGCCCAGTACAAATTAAACTCTAGGAAAATAAATAAATATCCTAAAAAATACAAATTAAATACCCATGTGTTCAAAAAATGTAATCTATCCAATAAAAATAATAGATTATATTTTAGGGTAATAAAAAAGTTAACTAATTAATGATAAAAATTCCTTATGGAATTTTCTAAAAATGATCATAATATCTAAAAATAAATAAAAATCATTTTTGTGATATTAAATGAATAATTTAACTTAGAAAAATATTAGTTTGTATTTTAGTATAATAAATTAAATGATCTTTATTAAAGCATCTATTCGTTTATGGAATTTTAAGAAAATATTAATAAGAGTTAAAATTAAATAAAAATTAGTTTTAAGCTCTTAAATTAATGTATGTTACCAAAAAATATTAAATATAATATTTACAAGGTTTTAGGAATTATCAAGTATTAACTTTCTTTTAAAAAAAAACTTTAGAACTTTAATAATGTGGGTAAAACATGCAAATAATAAAATAATAAAATGATGCATTGCATTAGTATGCATGTTCATTATTGCTTCTTTAAATATTGTCCTTACCGAGAAATAATGGTGTTTTCTAGAAGCCGAAGCTCAAGGTCGAGTGCAAGTATCCGACTTCACTACCTTGCAGTCAGAAGGCAAGTTTATCACTTGCTCATGTCCGTTTATGGGTTTTATCAAAGTATTTGCAACATGTGTGTATCACCTATGTTCTAAAAGTGAGAAAGAAAATACTATTTTTTCTCAAGAAAATAAAATGCTATTATCATCCTAAGTGATGATAAATATAAGATTGACAATGGAATTTAGGATTTCATGTGCAGTGAGATACACAATATAGGAATTAATAACTCATGGCATCAGTGACTCTAGCGCCTTATAATACGCGTTAACCATGATATTTGGAATGAAACAAAGAAATCAACTGGATCTTCTTCCTTTCACATGCACGAACACTGTTCTGGATGTTTTGTAAGTTGCGGATCATGGGTAAAGCCGTGTATTCGGGAGAAGCCTACCGTGGATCTAGGCGTACAAAAACAGATTTCTAGTGTTTATGGTTGTCGTGCATATCAGGCTAAGGTAAAGCTGTATTGCCAGGAGAAGTCTGCCTTGAGTTCTGGTAGTACAACAATTGCGAGTATGCGGGATCGCGAAGAAGGACAGTAATTGGTTTGGATCATCTACTAGGCGCCACATTAAGGAATTATGGACGCGAAAGTACGTCCGGTTGTGCAACAAGGATTTGATATCTCATGGATAAAGTAACGCACCTCTGCAGAGTGTAAGAATTGTGACATGTTACTCCCGGTTTTAGGAAGAAGCTATGAATACGGCAGGAAAAAACTCCATGAAGTTCTGGTCGAACTGTGAAGGCTGATGGGCATAGTTTTTTTTTATATTAAAATCAACGTTTGAAGAAATATTTACGAAACCGCATAGTGCCAAGGACTAATAGTCCGAGGTGGTAAATAGAGCGTCACACTTCCCACCTTGCATGTAATGAATTTATTGGGTAACGCTGTTACTCTTTTCTTTGATCCCCTGCTTGGACTCTGAGGAGCCAGAAGATACTTTGATGTATGTTATTGAAGGCCAGGATGATGTCTATTACGAGAAACCAGACCTTTCTAGAGGAGTAGAAGGGGTGGACTACGAGATACGCTATGGAGTCGAAGGCAATGAGTTAGAGTAGTTGCCTGGATATAATTAGTACTTAAGTTGAGCCGAGCAGCATGAACCCTATAAAATACGCTGTTAAGCTCAAGTTGAAATATGTTGTTTGAATCCTCGTTCTTTCGTTGAAACTTATTAAGTTTGGTTTGTAAGTTTGAATGAATTCGAAGCACTGATCTTTTGGTATTGTAATAATAATATGTGTATATTTGTAATTTGGACCCACAATATTTCCGTCGTACCATTCTGAGGGATTTGATATTTGCGAAACGGTATTTCGTAAGTGTTATGTCAACGACTATAGTATACCACACATGCAATGGTATGCTAGATTACCGCACGGCGGGAACACACTGAAAATACGCCAGCATCGGCGAGGGCCTATTTGCCAAGCACAGACAGATTGATTGCACCACCAGACACGGTTGGCTAGACAGGTCAGAACGGGACCCAAAATAGATAGTGACTCGACTCAACCAGGTAGAACCGGATATTTTGGGTGTCCTGGCCCGGAGAGATGCCCTAAAGGTGGACGGTCCGGTCCAAGCGCTGCTACCTTTCAAATAGTCAAATCCTACCTCGCTCACTCCGGCCTAGCAGCACTGTCGCCTATGTGCACAGATCTCTCTCTCTCTCTCTCTTTCCGGCCGTGAGTGGACGTACTACTACGTGGAGATAGAGATCCAGGCATCAGTGGCAGCAAGGCATCAGCTGAGCCCATTGGTAGCTGCAACTATTGGAGGGAAGCAGAGGCATCGATCAGTGGACTTCAATTCAATTTCGACGCGATCATCGTCGCTGCGGACCCAGAGACCTGCGGGCGTTCTGGAAAGCATGCTGTTTCCGATGAGGGTTTTTATTGCTCCGAGCGGCCCATGCATAAATGCAGCGCAGCGCAGGCGACGAACGTACTCCGGTAACCAAGAAGGTTTGAACAACAAGCAGATGGATTTGCCGTTATTTACGCGGAAAGCCGCGCCAAATCTCCTCACGCCGCATGCTAACAGTAGAACGTCGTCGATCGATTCCATCAGCGGACCATGTATGCGAAAAGGGTATAGTGGTCGTATTGAACGGAATATACTGACCATGTACGAGCACGACTGAGGTCGTGTGGTATATCTACATCTATTTGTGATTATTAGTCCTAAGGGTCAAGTTGCTAATAACAAGACATTTCATAACTCTCTCTCGTTAATATATGCACGACTGGGTCGTGTGGTATATATACTACCTTTGTTTAGGATTATTAGTACCAATAGTGTTACATGTATTAGAGAAGTGAGAGGAAAATGAGAACATGCATTGGACAAGAGAGACTAATAAATGAGATATCCTTATAATCTCAAACAATATAAAAAATTCCTTAGGACTAATAATCCCAAACAGAGATAGCAGTAGAGATGGCAGTTCGGAAATACCCTCTATTTCAGTATAGTTCAAATAAATGAACTAGATTTGTTAAAAAAATGATTATTTGTAAAAATATAGTTCATATTTTTGTACTTCGTCCGGCCACAAATGAGTGACTTGGTTTTATTTAGATTCAAATATACCTAGACATGTTTCAGTTTAAATACATTAAAATCTAGACAATTACAAGTCACTTATTTATAAAAGGGTAGAGAGGATACCTTAAAGATTACCCACTTCCATCCTTACTCTATAAACGATCCAGAGGGATGGTGCTTTCCTAGACTATGTGAATTACTCCTGGAGTACTCAAGTTTACCCAGGGAAGGAGACCATATGTCGGAGGCTTCACGTGGCTAAATAGTTGCTAGCCAATAACCTGCAGCTTGTTTCTCAAAAAAAAAAAAAACTTACAGGACCGGCAGGTGCATGAGGTGAGACTGTGTGGAGTATGTGAGAAAGAGCTGATCAATGGCCCCGGTCCTATTATACCTTCTCTTCGGTGAGGCAAGCACTTACCCAAGCTAGATGCTACTGAATCTGTAAGCTAGATCGTGTAGGACATGTTAGCTAGGATGGCATGCATGATAAGGCAGACATACGGTCGCAGGGAGCATATAATCATCAGATAGTATATCATAACCCTACACAGTAGTAGGTTATAGCTGTGGCTGCACCGAGTGCGGGGCCAGGCTCTAGGGAGCTTTTTATTTTCAAAAATATATAAATCAAACTAAAAATTTCGAAAAATGCTGAAAAAACTTTCTTTGTAGTAAATGATGTATATTACAAGTGTGTAGTAAATCTACATACAAAATTCTCGGATCCTCTAGGTCAACGAAAACAGCTAAGTTATGTTGTTTACCTTGGCGAGAATCAAATGACTTAGAATGTTTTAGCATTAAGGGTCTGAAGTTACTAGCCCAACAGACATCTGATCGGCTTCAGTCTCGTCAGCCCAAAAGAGCTAGCTCCACTACTTCTTCTAAGCGTCAAGGGTGGACTGTACGGTGACTCATTCCATATTCGAGCGAGGGTTGCGTTTTTTAGCTGCGTTGCTCCGGTTGTGAAGCGGTCTAGTGGCTTTGTGATTTAGCATCTTGCCATCTTGGCTCAGGTTAGGCAAGGTGAGTCCTTGCTTTGTGTTTGTGGTTGTAAGGCGAAAGGTGTCACATGTATGGTTTTTGATCCGGTTTTACGCATAAACTGGACCGATCTTCTGTCTGTTCAATGAATTTTGATAACATTAAAAAAAGGAGATTTTTTTATTGTGAAAGACCATGTATTCCATTAAATTGGCTAAAGGGCCATTTAGGACAAATGACTCGCCGAGTGATATCTTTGATTAGATTTCCATTCTGATAGATGCAGGAGATCCATGGCCCAGCTGCTAGGACGCCAGGCAGCTAGCCAGGCAAATCAATCAGTGGTGCGTCGACACGTACTTGCATGCTTACCCTCGCGCGGGCCTACGTACGTACGTCGCCGTCCGTCCCGATCCCTCCGATTCGCGCTGCTGCCGGGCGGGCGCGCGCGAGATCCCGATCGAAATATATATATGGCCGGACAGGCGCGCAGTGCGTGCACGTTGCCCGCTGGCGAGGGTGCTAGCCGGCTGGCCGGCCGCAGTGCCGGGACACGCGCGCACAGTGCGCCGCACTCCCGTCGGCGCCGGGCCGGCTGCGCGATGCCGCAACATGTCTCTAGCTTGTGATGGGATGAGATGGCATGAACGGATGGCTCGTGCTTGCGGTAGCTTACTGTTGTGTGGTGAGGGAGGGGGGCACGTACACGTACAGTGGACAGTGTGGTGCCGTCCTGAGACCTTGTACGTAGCTATTCATTCCGCCCGTTTTGACCAGGGACCAAGAATTAAAAGCACGTCGCATTGTCCTGGTCGTACTACGCGCCAGCATGCAGGAGGTCATGCATGAGGCCAGGGCATGCATGTGTATTGTGTAGGAGCATAGTACTTCTGGCAGTCCACCTGTTGTTTGAATGAAGGAAATATCGGTCGATCGGAGCAAAACCGACCGACCGCGGTTAATTGTGCTCCACTACTACTTTATAGGAGTACTTCCTCACGAGCTAGAATCTACTCTCTCTGTCCACAAATAAGTGTAAGTGTACATCTAGCTTTTGCCTAAGTCAAAGGTAACTAAATTTGACTAACTTTATAAAAAAATATAGAAACATATATTATATTAAATTGACATATTATGAAACTAGATTTAAAAATAAATCTAATAATATTAATTAATTTTTATAAATATTGGCACGTTGTTCTAAAAAATTAGTCAAACGTTGTAAAATTTGACTTAGGACAAGACTAGAAGTACACTTATTTATGGGCGGAGGGAGTACACAGGAGTGCAGCGGATTTACAAGCACCACCACGGCGCTTTAGCAGAATCATTATAAGCTAGTTCACCGTGAGGCACGCGAGTAATTATCCACCATGATGCACGTACAGTACAGCAGGTAAGACGACAAGCTAGCGAGATCGCTATAGCCATGTCGCGATATCCACGCCGCTCGCTAGCTGAGCCACTTGCTATAGCCCGGCCGGACGGTCGAGTAGAGGCGCTGGGCGGTCGAGTGAGTGCCTTGAGCATATACAAGTACGGAGTACACTGAGACTCTGATTGACGAGTACTACGCAGCTAACTAGCTACAAAAGCCACGGGACAAAACAAAAGGCCAGATGATTGGTGATGGATGGATGGATGGATGGCACTGCATTGGCATCTTTCTTCTCTCTCTCTCTACTAGTACCTCCCAGCAGCTCTTGCATGGTTTGCATGCGACTGCACCTGCACGACCGAGCTGGCCTGGCTCCCCTCTCAAAGTTTCAATGCTGTAGTAGTACGCATGGCAGCAGCAGCAGCAGTCTAGCTTAGCTAGCAGAAGCGCAGAGGTGGCCGCAGAAGTGCAGATCAGCCTCTGCATGCAGGTTTGGTCGTCTTTGTCACTCGATGGACGGCCGGATGGGGACGCCCGCCCGAGCGCACAGTCCAGCCAGCCAGCCGAGAGAGACTGGGAGATCCTACGCCGTACCAGATCGAGGGGGAGGATCTTCCTCCCTCCCTCCGGGCTGGATCACGTGGTCTTTTCGAGCCGTCCACGTCACCCAGCTTATCCCCTGCCCGGTCAAAGCCAGCCCCGCGGTCAATTTACCACCTTGCCACCATCACCATCACCACCCACTGCGCCCTCTCTGCCTGCGTCGGCATGCAGTACGTCTACAGATTCATCTACTACTACAGTATACTATTATTCCGATAATATTCTACTCTACACTACAAAAGCAACCGAAAGCATGTCACTGCACCTGGCCGTTCTTCGAGGCAAAACGTTCAAACGTACTCCACTCCTAACCAGTAAAGCGTGTAGCTAGCTAGCCAGCCAGCCCAGGAAGGAGTATAGTATTGGGCGCTGTCGTGGTGTCTCCCAGCCCGCCCGTTAGAGTCAAGCCACCAGCCACTATTCTAGTCCAGCTTAATTCATTATTTAATCAGCTTTTAAAAGCTAGCTTAGCAGCTACATCGAGTACTCCTTGGACTGTCAGTGTTCTCCACATGCCAGCGAAGATTACGGCGTTATTAGGCGGCACAGGACAGGAAAAAACCGGAGGCATGGCACGGGGCTGCAGGGAATGTCTGTGTGGCGCGAGAGGAGTAGACAGGAGGCTTGCGTTGCGTGCGCTTCCACTTGCACAAAGGAAACTAGCATGTGCCACCAGCTTGTCCAGACTTGCTTGCTTGCGATGCGTGAGAGGGCTTTATATTTTCTTCTAATCTATCTCTGCAGTGCAAAGACGCAATAGTATACATATAATCGCGGCGCTAGCTAGGTTGATTGCCGCTTGATTAAGATCCGTTTCGACAGCTTGGACAGGGGGCGCAGCGTACGCATGCATGCGCGTGCGTGCGTGCGCCGAGACAAGCAGGCAATCCAAAATAGATGGAACCTGGGGGGAAAAAGTGGGATCATTGATCGGTCTAGTGCCAGTATGCATGTCTTGTACGATACCATGAATGGCAACCAACACCACCTGGGTGATGATAATAAGTTCGTTTTATCATGTATACCTGGGGGGAGTACCTTTGTATTGGATTGCTTTATTTTTTCTAATATGTCTAGACATGGAACTGAAGAGCAAATGACCTGGCTCAAAAAACATCCAAATACCACCGTGTTATTCATTGTGTACCTCATACTCGCTCTGTCCATAGATAAGTATTCCCTCCCTCCCAATTTATCATACTGTATAACTTTTTTTATGATATTCCCAAATTATGATGCGTGTTGTGAAGAGGAGGCTAAATTAGTGCTAGTGTTTGCCTCCGAGTAGCAACACTCCATGCATTAAGGAGGGTGGAGAACCAAGGGACATGCAAATCACTGGCTAAGACTAGCCCTAATGGGAGTATCATAGGTGGTATCATGTATTACATGCATGCAAAATGCTTATGTGTCACTGCAATTAATGATCAAATAGATTGTGTTGGTATTATAGATAAATACAGTATCATAGCACGTAAAACTAGAAAAGTTAACCTTAAATAAATCTTGTACACAATTTTAATTAAGATTCTATAAAACAATAAATACACTAAGACTATGGTACTTCTACATGATACTATGGATTGTGGAGATGATATCATATATTATACTCTTCACTGTGACTAGTCTAAAACATGCATGCATATTAATGGAGAATCTTGCTGCAACATTGAATGTACTATATCAACTGTAGGGGGTATTTCAATCCAGAATTTTTACTCCACAACACTGCATGGGGCTCCTTGGTATGCGGGCCAAGAGTTATGTGCATCCTAAACTAGGAGAGATGGAGTATATTTCTAGTTTTGTCCTAAGTCAATGTTTTTGAAGTTTACCTGTAATTCTTTTTAAAGTTTGACCTACTTTATAGAAGAACATGGTAAAATTTATAACACTACATTAGTATCACTAGATCACATTTGAAAAGGAGTTTCATAATATACCAATCTGATTTCATATATATTTTGCCAGTACATCTTAAAACGAAGTTGTTCAAATCTAAAAATATTTGACTTAGGACAAACCTAGAAGTACACTTATTTGAGGATGGAGGGACTACTCCATAAGAGTTGGTGCTTTGTTTCGTGGCAACTAATGAAAGATCTAGTGCAGATAAAGATGATAAAGACTGGAGGAATCCCATTGTTGATTTCATGCAAAATCTTAGCAAAAGGGTGAACATGAACATTCAGCGGGTGGCTTTCAAACAAATTCTGAGGTGATGACCTTTTCTTGCTGAGCGGTTGGTGATATTATTCTAGAGCACAAGCATGTAGACTAGACAAGAATCATTATGGGAGATGTACATGAAGATAATTGTCCTATTCATCAATCTTCAAGATGAAGTGGTTATTGTCAAAGCAAATGATTTGAAGAAATTATATCCAAGTGGCAAAAAGCATAGACATAAATGACAAGTATATGTTTATCGCCTTTAGCACGTATGAACGATACAGAGTTACTTTTGTAAGAACTAATGGCCGATGGAGTGCTTCACATCGTCCTTAGGCTAAATGTGGAGCAACTTATATTCTGGCATGCAAACTCTACCATAAAATATGGGGCATATATATGTTGGCATTCGTTTTGAGACGATGACCTATTAAGAATGATGAGCACTTGATAAGTCATTATTGCTCATTCAAGATGTACTATGCCCATCGTCTCTAGTCATCACTGTAAGAATTTGGACGGTACATGACGTTCTGATTGCGTCATGGATGAGGGGCAAAACGTCATAGATGGCCATCCATGACGAATTTTGTGACAAAAAGTATCGTGTGTCTCACGTCATAACTAGATCCATGACGTTTTTTGCCTGAAAACATCACGACCATCTGTGACGTTTTTACAATTTCTTAGCAGCCAATGGGACCAACCCGGCCGGCCAGACCCAATCAGCTATGACATTTTATTTTCGTCATAGAAGATGTCATGTGCCAGACGACATTGTGAGCTGTCGTCAGCAACACCTGGTGACATCACAGTGGCCATCAATGACGTTATCACTGTCAGGATGTTTTTTCCGTCATGACTTGATTCTATTACCATCGCTTACTTACGTCATCACATTGTATGTGGCGTCACCCCAGCCATAATGGATTTCCTTCCATCCTAGCCTTCTACTAGTAGGCAGACACATGGTCCATTAAAATGAGAACACGTGGGTTACTAGTAGGATAACATGTGGACCAATCAGAGCAAGACACGTATATGATCATGTATTCTCTAGGAAGAAGTGATGATGCCATCATTTTCGTGAGATTGTTATTTTGTCTTGGCGGTTGACCAGTCTATGTGCGCCATGTGGATGACTATGTATGATGAAAATATTTCGTAAAAAATAATCATGACGTTCACGCTTAGAATACATAATTTGAAAGAACATTTTAGGACAAATGTTCATAGAAATGAATACTAGCCTCAAACAAACTCATATAGAAGGTTCAACATCATAAGGCTGCCAAACTATTCAGAGCAGTTTCTTGGCCAAATGCTTACTAAATTTTCGCAGATTCACCACAAGTTTTACACCACCAGTTCACATACCAAATTGCCTATTCTGTTTCACACAGCCGAGCCAACACTTGTTGAATTAATGCATTTGTTTCTTCTTCTTTCTTCCCCGTCTCTTCTTGTTTCTTCTGCATTTCTTGTTGGTCCTCCAAATACTTTAGCTTCTCTGTCTTGCCAAATTCGTTCGCCTTTTGCAACTCCGCAATCGTAGAGCGCGGTTCTACATTACCTTCTCTCTAAGCCTCAAGTTGCGCTTCTAGTTGAGACTTTGGTTGGTGTAAGGGCAAACTACCCTTTTATATTATTTTGCTTAATATTGACATCGGAGTTATTGAGTCAAGTAGGAAAAACTAGTGTTTTCCTTTATATTTATCTCTTTATTATTGAGTCAAGTAGGAAAAACCGCATTATTAAGAGGGGCGGTCTCGATGAGCTCTTTGGGGATGCCATTCCATCACATACATATCCTAACATCAAATATCCATCCACCCAATCGAGAAGAGAAAATAGCCGAAAGAGATACTAGCTAAAAGGGGGTTCTACGAAATCGGCGAGAAACCCGGTGCTGCCGGAATCTCCACCAAATGTTTTGGCAGCTGCACTTTCTTCCCAGCATTAACCGAAACTACTCTCTGTATTGTGTTAAGGCTGACGCAGGAATATCCACAGTTGCTAGTTTGTTTTGGCGAGGAATTCGGCACGCCGGGACAGGCGCAAAAATATTTTGGCACACTTTAGGGCTCCGCCAGACTTATCGCCGGTTCTGGCGCAGACTCCCCGAAATGGCTAGTTTCCCTCCCGGACTATTTCTTCTCCATTGAGAGGTTAGGTATTCCATTTTTAGATTCTATTCTTAAGCTCTCTCTCTCCATCCATTATTGAAATACCAAAATCTTGAGGATCGCCTATTCTACCCAACAAATTTCAAATCCCTTTGGTAGAAAGCAAGAGGAGATCCCGATCTACGTTTCCACCAAGCCAAAGTTCATTCCCCTCGAGTTCATTTAGTTTACGTGTTACTCTTGGGTTTGTGGGAAACCTTAGGTGGCTAGGGTCACCCGAAGGAATTCGAATTGTGATTTTCCCCGTGGAAAGTTTGTGAGCACTAGAGGGAAAAAGCCTATCTGTGACGCACGTTTTTTGGAGTTAGTGGCGCACCCCCCGTGTGCCACGGATAAGATGCGAGTAACTACAGGAAGTTCGTGGCGCACCGTGACGTGCGCCACTAACTACCATGTTATCCGTGGTGCACCGTCCTGACGTGCGCCACGAATATCATCTATAGCGCACCCTATTTCTATGCGCCACTAATAACGTGCGCCACTAACTTGTCTCAGTATTTCAAAAAAATACCAGAATACAGCAGAAATACACAGAATACACATGAAATATATCAGAATGCGGCAATATATCATAGAAATGCACAAAACTCACAAGAATACCCAGAAACTCACTGAAATTCATACAAAGTGCCAAAATACATCAATATAGAGAGTCCAAGTGTTACACACAAGTCATGGGAGAGTACAAGTTCGAAATCACACATGCATCTCGATACATATTCGATCATCGTCGATCATGACCTAGACTATGACTGAATAGAGGACAACGACGGCGGTGCCACAAATGATATTCGACGCGAGAAAGTCTCTCAGGCTGTGGGGGAGTGATCTAGAGACTCTTCATCCCTAAAATCAGAGTCGGCAGAGGGGAATCTGGCCATGAGTGCTCAGAATCAGTAACCAAGCTCTGCCTCAAAGCAATTTCCCCACCATCTCACAAATTCACGATTGACACAGATTCGACTGCTCCAGACGAGCCCCTGCAGCCTCTATCTCCTGAATGAATTGCAGACGGAACGAGTCGAGCTCCACTCTGCTCAACTTCGGGGATGCTCGCTGGGCATGGGTGGAAGCCAGTAGGTGGATCGCGCTCTGTTGCTCCACGGCCATCAGGAACTTCCCCGAGGTGCTGGTGTCCCTGACCATCAACACCACCGAGTGTTCCGCCGATGGCAAGTCGGCTGACGCAGCCTGACGCATCTCCGCCACGACATCCGATCTCACTGCTAGGGCCTGCAATAGTCGCCCACCAGAGTCCCTCTGAGTCAGAAGCGGCCAGCCCTGCACCTTGCATCTCTCTAAGATCTCCTCCAAGGCAGTTGCTCGCTGATGCAGAGGCCGCTGCATCGCGTGGACCACCTCGGAGGTCATATTCTGGAAAAATCACCCTACGGAACCTCTGTCCTCGCCCGGTATCACCTCCACGAGCACCAGCAGGGTCTTTGCTCCTTCCCTCTCCGGCACAGCCGGCTGCTGCATCGAATCCCTTTGCCACCTCCAAGGGCACCACTCCACTCTAAAACAAATTGTGGATTCTGTTAAAGAAACTCATCCTGACTTGCCTCTGATATTATATGAAAGTGGATCTGGTGGATTACTGGAAAGGCTTCCATTGACATGTGTTGATGTTGTTAGTTTGGGTTGGACGGTTGATATGGCTGAGGGTCGGAAAAGATTGGGATCCAACATAGCAGTTCAAGGAAATGTGGACCCTGGTGTTCTTTTCGGATCAAAAGAGTTCATAACCAAGCGGATTTACGACACTGTGCAGAAGGCCGGTAGTGAAGGACATGTATTGAACCTTGGTCATGGTAGGCTATTGCAATCATTTTTCTTAATAGAACAGCTTACTGTATTCTTACTCGAAAGACTGGTTAGGATGGTGTTTGTCAGTTGTCACATATTAGCATGTACTAACAATCAAGTTATTTGTCACATGTTGTCACCTATTAGCAAACAAACCATGGAAAAATGCATTACAAATATTTGAATAAAATTCATCAGATAAACCATAATCAAGTTATTTGGGGACTCATAAGAAAGCTAACCTGAAGAACTGTATCAGAAAAATAAAGGGAACTTATGGCTTCCATATATTTTAGGTAAAGTTTTTTTTCTTACAAATATAAATCGATAATATCGACTAGGCAGGTCTAAAGTAGTATACATGGTATAAACAAGTAGGCACTTTCTTACGCCTTAATTAGTGTATGCTTACAATATTACAATGAATTGAAAATCAAAACGCAGAACACAGAATCAGTCACAATAAGATATGTTCTTCAGGCACCCTATGCTAGAGACGTGGCTTCTTGAATCTATCCTCAAGCAGTGCAATGGAATCTACAAATTCTGCCAAGACTGAGAAAGTAACAAATTCGAGAGCCAAGGTCTTTCAGTATCTGATCCCTTTTGCGACCTTGAAGAAATGGGCAACATTTTCCTCGGGAGTCCCCACCTTAATGTTTTTGCAAGGAAGTTATCGATAAACAGGCCTGGATGATTCTCTTGGTTTTCCTGTCAACCAGGTAAGGCCTAATGCAAGTGAAACTTCTATTTCATACTCTAAAGTACCAAACAGAAGCAAAAGAGCATCCAAGTAATAACATTGTAACAAGCCTTCACTAGTTCACTGGATATCTCACATAACATTTGTAGCCACTGAATATGTTATGAGAAGCCATCCATAATGATTAAACATTCAGCAAACTAAGAATGCAGGGCTGAGTTCTGTTAAAGAAACAAGTGTCCGCTAGTGTTAGCTGATAGGGACACTACTAGGGAAATGGTCATTCGTGGCGCACCTGAAAAGAGCATCTGTGGCGCACTAGCCGTGCGCCACGGGCCTTGCGCTACGACTATCTCCTGCCTAGTGTGCCACGGTTGTGTCGAGATAGGCGTAGCGCACCTGCTAGAGCGCCATAGCTATGTGGACAGGTGCGCTATGCGTAGGATCTTCTGTGGCGCACTTCCCAGTGCGCCACTAAGCTTCTGATGTGCGCTTTAGGAGTAGTGCGCCACAAAAGGTAGGTCATGTGCGTCACAGGTGTTTTTTTTGTTTTTTTTAAATTTCCGAGCCAGATTATATACAATACAGATTATATACAATATTACAGGCAAATATACACACACAGATACAAGATATACAATTATATATATAAATACAGAATTTGAAAAACAAGATTGAAACAAATACATATAGATAAGTCTCATACATAAATACATAGTATAAGTTATATTGTTTCGATCAAGTTACAAAGTAGTTGGTGACATGCGAATACATGTGTCGATCGAACAAGTTAGAGCTCGGAAGCTCGCCTAGACATCTAAACTAGCTAGACACAAACGCAGGATTAACAACCAAAGAAGATAAGCATGATCACCGCCGCGATAAAGGTGTAGGTCTTCATCCGGTTCCTTGTCCTAACTCCCTCTAGATAGCGCGTGTATCTAGCTTCCGCCTCCTCCATAGTGTTGTACCCTTTGTAGCTTTTGCCGCTGAAACGGTGCACCTGTCTCCGGCAGTCTTCCCAATCATCATAGACTCCGGGAACCCGTCCCTTGTACACGACATACCACGTCATCTATAAGTTGACAATAATAATTAACCGGTGATTGAAAAAAACATATATAATTAAAGTCGCATATGAAGATACACTTATAGAAAGTACTCCTAAATCAAAAAGACCAAACTCAAAAAGCATGCCTCATATATAACTAGGTTGTTCGACACAGGAATATGCTACGATGAAACTGTTCGCCAAGTAGGATGCACAACACCTGGACCTGTGCATAACACAAGGCGAACAATCCCATCGCAGCATATTCACATATAGTATGCCACGATATTTCAATCATCGGCATTATTCTCGAAAAAGACCAAAGTAACTCGAAAAGCATGCCTCATATATATATATATATACATAGGTCGTTGGACACATGAATATGCTAAGATGAAATTGTGAGCCAAGTACCTATGCATAAGACCTGGACTTGTGCATATCACAAGGCTCACAATCCCGTCGTAGCACATTCACATATATATTGTGCCAAGACATTTCAATCATCGGCATTATTCTCAAAAAATACCAAAATAAATCAAAAAGAATGCCTTATATATATACATAGGTCGTTGGACACAGGAATATGCTACGATGGAACCGTAAGCCAAGTAGGATGCACAACATCTAGACTTGTGCATAACACAAGGCTTACAGTCCCATCATAGCACATTCACATATATATTGTGCCACGGCATTTTAATCATCGACATTATTCTCAAAAAAGACCAAAGTAGCTCGAAAAGAATGCCTCATATATAACTAGCTAGGTCGTTGGACACAGAAATATGCTACGACGGAACGGTTAGCCAAGTAGGATGCACAATTCCTGGACTTGTGCATATCACAAGGCTAACTATCCCGTCGTAGCACATTCACATATATATTGTGCCACGACATTTCAATCATCGGTATTATTCTCAAAAAAGACAAAAATAACTCGAAAAGAATGCCTCATATATATACATAGGTCGTTGGACATAGGAATATGCTACGATGGAACCATGAGCCAAGTAGGATGCACAAGACCTGGACTTGTGCATATCACAAGGATCACAATCCCATCGTAGCACATTCACATATATAGTGTGCCACGACATTTCAATCATCGGCATTATTCTCAAAAAAAGAGTAAGGAAAAAAAGGACCAAAGTGAGCAAAGGACCAAAGAGTAAGCAAAAAAACCAAGCATTGATTGATATATAATAATAATAAGCAAAAGAAGTAAGCGATGATTCATAAACCGAATAAGATAACTATATTAGCATGTACACTTGTCCACACACACAAAGGTCATCTATAGTTTGTAACTACAACTAGGCCAACATCAAGCCTTCTGGTTCGGCTTAGGGAACGGGAGGACGCCTTGTCTCGTCATGAACTTCCTATAGTCACCCTGCATCTCTAGGCGATCTTCTATGTCACGGTTATTCGGGATATTTCCTCCGTAGAAGATCCCCCCCCCCCCCCCGAAGTCATCACATCACGAAAGATGATTGCCCCAAACTGCTGTTGGATGCGATACATCTCTTGTCTAATATCTGAATCAGTGATCTTGGCCTTTGCTTGACCTTTATTTGAGATGATCTGGCGCGTAGAATTCTCTGGTCAAGTAGGCAGCCCTCATGTGATGGAGTCGTAGTAGGCTTCCTTCTTCTGTTTTCCGGCTGCTTCACGCAGGGAACTCCGTTACGTGGTTGAAGGCGTGCTGCCAAACTTGACCTTTCGCCGCGAAGGTGGTGCCTTCCGTTGAGGCAAAGCCAGTGAGAGCATCATCCAGAACTTCCTTGATCTTGTCGTAGTTTTTCTTGTTTTCTAGACTCACCGAGTCGAAATACGTGGCGTGGGAATGCTTCGACGATAAGGAGATGAGCGTGCATTGTTCATCTCTATGCAAAAAATTCAAATGGAATGTGTTGGAAAAAAGAATGATGATGATCTAATAAAGCCAATCGACGGTGGCGAGTGAATAACGACTTACTCGGGAAAGTAAGGCACGAGAATGTATTCCTTTGTCTTGTTTGCCACGAGGATTCTTTTTAGGTGCGAGGCCCACGATACGTCGTTCGGTGGGGAACCCAAGCACCCGTCCGCGCATGTAGTAGGGGTCCACTATAGCGATGTCGGTGTGTTCTCTCTAATGATCTGCATGGCGGTGAGAGAAAGCAGACGGACCATGGTATAGTGCAGCGGTATAGGTGGAACATATTGAAGATGTCGTCGAACCGCGGGAAGAACAGATCTGCGGGCATTGTCAACGAAGCCCAAGCCTGGTGGCACCTTAACCACGAATACGGGTGCGAGGATCTTTCTCCGATAGAAGGCGTCTCTATCGTCGACCGCGTCATGCACACTCTGCAATTCGAGCAGTGAGCTTCGCAAATTCTTAGGTAGCATGGGCTCACCACCACATGAATCCTCCACATAATACCCTCGGGTCTTGGTGGCCCATCCGAAACCTGATCGGATTCGCTTGTTGACGCCACCGGCTGGCTCAGCTGCTAGATTTTCTTTTCACCTTTTTTCCTTTTGGAGGCGGGCAGCACATATCTGAGCACCGCCGCCCTATGTAGTGTGTCGGGCTTAGAATAAAGGGTGGTTGGTTGTATCAGCTGGCTCAGTAAAGCGCAAGCTGGGCGTCTCCCGAGAACCAAACAGACGCTTGGTGATAGTGGCTTTCTCTATGGGGCCACCAGCTAGGTCTTCGTTGCTAAACTGAGTGTTGAAGAATTGATCATTCCAGTCTTCGTCGTCCTCGGCCGGATCCTGCGCCATGTGCATATCATCAACATGATCATCCGACCCACCGCGTGGAGGTGACGGCAAGGGCGGTAAGGGGGCCTTGCCACCGCTTGTCGCTGGCACGACAGGCGGTGCTGTTGTCTGTGGCGTGATGGACCCCGCCTGAGACACCACAGAGAAACGCACGGGCGGACAACGACGGGCGGACGACGGCGGCCTCCACCTCCTGAGACGCGCGCGAGCCTCCTCCTCCTCGGAAACGGGCGGACCTCCTCCTCCTCGGACGCGGGCAGGCCTCCTCCTCCTTAGACGCGGCAGCTGCTAGTAGAGCTGGCGAGGCGGCGGATCGAGAGCGGCGGCGGCGGCGGATCGTGCTCGGGCTGAGAGATGGAGAGATGGGGATGAGAGAGGGGGGTCGAGCACACGTGTGGATAAAGCCACTTAGGCGTAGCGCACTGGGGCATAGTGCGCTACGGATATCTGTAGCGCACTCTGGGCTAGTGCGCTACGCCTATCGGCTTCTAACTACTGTATAAGAAAACTGCAGCCCCACTATCTAACAACTACACTAGCCTATCCCACTGGTTCCGCCCTTAGCTCTATTCTAAACTTGTGAGCACCTAGGTTCGAATCCTGGTGCCCACCTTTTTTGTTTTATTTCAAAAATACTTTTAAATGTTCCAAAAAATGCCCAAAAGTAGTGATATATGCCATAGAAGTTTTGTTTTGATTTTAAAATACTTTTAAATATTCCAAAAATGCCCAAAAGTGATAATATATGTCATAAAAGTGGTACAAATATGATTCAAAGTATAACTAAATTTCATAAGAACAGATCCATGAATATTACAATCTTTTTCAACCACGCGTTTTACAATATTTTTTGAGCTAGCGTTTTACAATCTTTTTTCCCTTCTTTGTCGCGGTTGAATAATTTAGCCCAGGCACTTTAATATTTCTTCTTTCGAACGGGCTACCTTTTTTGGGTAGGGTTGTCCTTTTTCTTCTTGTGATGTATGTTGTTGCATCGTAGTCGTCGTCATCTTCAATCTTTGGATCGCCGTACTGGTCGAAGTCTTGCTCGTTGGCGACTCCATCCATTCCGATGATGTTTCTTTTTTCTCTCCTCACGACAACACGACTAGGCTTTATCGGGTCGGTAATGAAAAAATATTGGTCCACTTTGGTAGCCAGTAATCACGGTTCATTTTTCGCGGCCACGTTTGCACCGGTGGCCTTGGATTTGGCTGCTTCGGGTATAACCATGGTTGTGAAATACCGGTCTTCTCTTTCGACGCTCTTTGCCCATCTGACACGGAACATCAGCACCTTTTCTCCACAGTAGTCGAGCTCCTAGATCTCCTTAATTCTTTCGTAGAACCTTTCCTTCACGTTGTCATCGGTGTAGAATTCCGACGTTACGCCTGAGTTCTGATAATCACACTTGTTGTCCTTTTCCTCCGTGTAGAATGTGTAGCCGTTGATATCATACGCCTGATAGGTCACCAGGTTTTGCATCGGTCCCTGCGACAAGGTGAATATGATCTTTTCTGTGTCAGAAGAATGCGATCGCGGGGGATTATCAAGGAGCGTATGCCTAAACCAACGCGTGAAATCTGAGTTGTGCTCTTTGATTATTTATCCCTGCGTCCTCTGTATGCCCTGGTCAGTGTACTTCTTCTCGATTAACCTTTTGTGCTTCTGTACCCAAGGATTGACCAGTTCTAAATGCTGTAGCGCGACGAGTTTTCTCGATCAAAGTATGCGCATCGAAAATCGAAGTCTGCATGCAGTATGCGACGACCCTCTCGGTGACTAGATCCGTCGAGCTTGCCAAGGTGCCTGTTGACGGGAAGACCGACAGGGTTCTCGATGTCTAGATAATTAAATGCGAAGAGATGCACTCTTGACGTAAAGCCCTTGGATATGCTTCCATCTGGACGGGACCTATTGCGAACGTATCCTTTGATGTGTCTGTTCATCCTTTCGAACGCCATCATGCTGCGGAGGAACATCGGCCCAAGTTGTATGATGTCCTCCACGACATGGACCAGAAGATGCACCATAATGTAGAAGAATGCGGGTGTGAAGTAGACCTCAAGCTCACATAGTATCACCACGATCTCCTCCTGTAGCCTCCCGAGCTGATTCACGCCAATCGACTTCCTAGAGATGACGTCGAAAAACTTGCAGAGGCCAAATAACGTTTCACGGACGTGCTCGTCCATTATCCCTCTTAGTGCGACCGGAAGTACCTGCGTCATTAGCACGACACAGTCGTGAGACTTCATGCCACTGAACCTCTGCTTTGCCTTGTCTAGGTATCTGCTTATCTTGCCCGCGTAGCCGTAAGGAAATTTGACTCCTAGAAGGCACTTGAAAAACTGTTTGATCTCATCCTGGCTTAGAGTGAAGCAAGAAGGAGGGCAGTAATATTCGTTCTTCTTGAACTTTTTACCCTTCCGACGACCTTGTGTCGTCTCCGACTCATGATCATCGTCATCTTCCTGATCATCAGGAGTAGTGCGTCCTCCGTGAAGCTCCTTCCGGATACCCAAGCATATCAGGTCGTGCCTTGCTTTCGGACCATCTTTCGTCCTATCTGGCATGTTGATTATGGTGGCGACCAGACTCGCATTACGTTTTCATGATATGCATGATGTCGAGGCTATGAGGCGTGAGAAACTTCCAGATGGCAACTCCCGAGCAGACCTTGTTTTCCATACCTTCATCAGCGGCTTGCCTTGTTGCTACCCGTTTCGCTTCTTTCCAGGCTTAGGACAATCTTTCTAGTTTTTCAGCAACTTTTCCACTTCTTCGCTGCTCCTATGCTCTGGGATTCCTCGGGTCTCAGATTTGCCATCGAACATGTCTCCACGTTTTCTCCATGGATCATTCTTGCCGAGCCACCTCCGGTGCGCCATGAACACGGTTTTCGATGACCCTGGATCTTTCTCTAGTTGGAGATAGCTTGTGTTATCCATGCACCTAACGCATGCGTAGAATCCTTGGATAACCTGCCCCGAGATATACCATAACTGGATAGTCTTGCACCGTAGTGACCAACGCGGCTCTCATAGTGAAATAATCTTGTGCGACGGCGTCGTAAGTATTGGCTTCAGATTCCCATAACGTGGCTAGCTCCTCTTTCAACAGCGCGAGATACAGATTGAAGTCGGTACCAGGTTGTTTCGGCCCTTGAATTAGCATACTCATTTGTATGTACTTCTTCTTCATGCACAACCATGGAGGGAGGTTGTACATGAAGGGTTTCGCGGCATAGTAAATCAAAAATTTCTACGGATGCGAACAGAGGGAAAGCCAAGATCTAATCTAGGAGATGCAAACAACGAGAGAGATTGGATTAGATCTTCATACCCTTGAAGATTCAAGACAATGGAACGTTCGTTTAACGTGGGTGATGTAGTCGTACTCGCTTCTCCTCCTCGCGATCCGATCCGATCTAGCACCACAAGTGGCGGTGCCTCCGTGAGATGCACACGTGCAGCACCTCGACGTCTCCTCCTTCCTCGGACCAGAAAGTATGGTGGAGAGATGGGTTGGATCTACAACGCGACGGCGCGGTGCAATTGGTGGAGAATTTCTGCAGCAGGGCTTCGCCTACAAGCAGTCGGGAGGGAGAGAGGAGGGCAGCAGGGCGGCTAGGGTTGGAGGGGAAGGTGTGTAGGGTTGGTGCGCCCCCAGCCCTCTATATATAGAGGGGTGGGCGCAACCCTAGCCCCTCCCCCAAGCCAAGGCCGGCGGCCCCAAGGAGGAAGAGTGGGGGCAAAACCCCCTTCTAGAAGCTCTATCTAGAGTTTAAACCTCTCTTGGCGGCTGGGCCCTATGGGGCCTTGTGCCCTGGCCCAATGCGCCAGGGCACTCCCTCATAGGCCCATGCCCCTCCCGGAAGGTGTGGCCACGTTGGTCCCCTTCCGGAAGGTTCTAAAGCTTCCGACAATACCGATTAACCCTAACAATTCAACTCCAAAAACTGCACCGCCTTATATGAATCTTATTCTCCGGACCACTCCGAACCTCTCGTGATGTCCCGGATCCCATCCGAGACCAACAAAAACTCATAAACCAATTATCCAATCTATCCTAGCGTCGAGACACGTTAAGTGTGTGACCTGCTGTTCGAGAATATGCGAGACATGATCTTCTATCAATAATCAACGGTAAGTCTGAAACCCATATTGACTCCCACACATTCATCGATGATCATATCGGATGAACCACGATGCCAGGATTCAATCAATCCCATATATATATTCCCTTCGTCTCGCGATATTTTACTTGCCCGAGATTCGATCGTCGGTACCGTCATACCTAGTTCAATCTCGT
This sequence comes from Avena insularis, assembly GCA_023614405.1. Classification (NCBI taxonomy): domain Eukaryota; kingdom Viridiplantae; phylum Streptophyta; class Magnoliopsida; order Poales; family Poaceae; genus Avena; species Avena insularis. Next base: position 366,855,291 of record CM042693.1, on the reverse strand, counting down.
TCACAGCAAGTGCTTTACTCGTTCCGTAATCCGATATCACTTTGTGATTAACTCCTTAACCACATGCTTGCAAGCGGTGTTGATATCGATTACCGAGTGGGCCCGAAGTATATCTCTCCGACTTGGGAGGGACAATCCCATCTCGATACATACAACCCAACAGATACTTTCCGATCACCTGAGAGACACCTTTATGATCACCCTCTCATAGGATGACGTTTGATGACCTTAAAGCTTTCTTCCGATACCAGGGAGTTGTATTATCTCATGGTCTAAGGAATACAATATTTGACATAAGAAAAGCTTCGCAAAGACGAACACGATGACACGATCTAATTGCTTCGCTTAGTTTGGGTCTGTCCACCATATCATTCTCCCAATGATATGATCTCATTATTAATTGACAACTCATGTCTATGGTTAGGAAACCTTAACCATCATTAATCAATGAGCTAGTCCATAGAGGCATACTAGGGACACGATGTTGTTCACAAACCACACAAGTATTAATGTTTCCGCTTAATACAATTCTAGCATGGTATATAAACATTATCATGAACAAGAATTATAATAATAACATCTTTATTATTGCCTCTAGGGCATAATTCCAACAGTCTCCCACTTGCACTAGAGTCAATAATCTAGTTTACATTTGGCAACAATCTCACACCCATGGCACTGAGGTGCTGATCATGTTTTACACGTGGAAGAGGTTTAGTCAATGGATCTACGACATTCAGATCTGTATGTACTTTGCTAATCTTCAGATATCCATCTGCTATATAATCTCGGATTATATGAAACTTGTAGTTGATATGCTTGGTCTTTGGATGATATCTTGGTTCCTTAGCGAGTGCTATGGCGCCAGTGTTGTCACACAATATCTCCAGTGGGTCCAATGCACTTGGAACCACGCCAAGCTCAGTGATGAAGTTTCTGATCCAAACTCCTTCACTTGACGCTTCAAAGCCATGTATTCCGCTTCTATGTAGATCCCACGATCACGCTTTGCTTGCGGCTTCTCCACTCACTCCTCCATTCAAAATATACACGTATCACGTCGAGATTTAGAATCATCCTTGTCGGTGTCGAAACTAGCGTCGACGTAACCTTTTACGACGCTGTTCATCACCCCCATAGACTAAGAACATTTCTTTAGTCCTATTTAGGTACTTTAGGATGTTCTTCACTACTGTCCGATGTTCCACTCCTGGATCACTTTGATATCTGCTCGTCAAACTAAGAGCATTGGACACATCCGGTCTAGTACACAACATGGCATACATGATCGAACCTATGGCCGAGGCATAAGGCACTTTGCTCATAGCTTCCCTATCATTTACCGTAGCTGGACACTGAGCCTTGCTCAATATCTTACCTGACAACATAGGCCTTTGAACCTTTCTTTTGCCTTATCCATTCTGAACCTTTTCAGAACTTTGTCTAGGTATGTACTCTGGCTTAAAGCTATCAGGCGTCTTTGTCTATCTCTATAGATCTTGATGCCCAATATATAAGCAGCTTCACCTAGGTCTTTCATTGAAAAACATTTGTTCAAATAACTCTTCACATCGTTAAGCATGTTAATGTCATTTCCAATAATCAATATGTCATCCACATATAGTACCAGAAATGTCACCGAGCTCCTACTCACTTTCTTGTAGATACAAGCTTCGTAGCAATTTGGAACAAATCCAAAGCTCTTGATTACTTGATCAAAACGAAGGTTCCAACTCCGAGATGCTTGCTTCAGTCCATAAATGGAATGCTGAAGTTTGCATACTTTATCAGCATCCTTAGGATCGACAAAACCTTCGGGTTGCATCATATGCAACTCTTCATCAATGTTGCCATTGAGGAAAGCAGTCTTGACATCCATCTGCCATATTTCATAATCATGAAACGTAGCAATTGCTAATAAAATTCGAATGGACTTAAACATCGCTACGGGAGAAAAAGTCTCATCGTAGTCAACACCTTGAACTTGTCGAAAACCTTTCGCGACAAGCCGTGCTTTATAGACGGTAACATTACCATCCGCGTTCGTTTTCTTCTTGAAAATCCATTTGCACTCAACGGCCTTTCGGTCACTAGGAGGGTCCACCAAAGTCCATACTTAGTTTTCGCTCATGGATCCCAATTCGGATTTCATGGCTTCTAGCCATTCTCGAGTCCAGGCTCATCATCGCTTCCTCATAGTTCATAGGTTCACTGTCTTCTACCAACAAGACAGTCAAGACAGGGTTGCCGTACCACTCAGGAGGGGCACGTGACCTTGTCGACCTGCGACGTTCAGTAGCAGCATCGTCCGAAGCTTCATGATCCTTATCATTAGCTTCCTCTATTATTGGTGTAGGCGGCACTGGAACAATTTCAGGTGCTGCGCTACTCTCCAATTCAAGAGAAGGTTCAATAACCTCGTCTAGCTCTACTTTCCTCCCACTCACTTCTTTCGAGAGAAACTCCTTCTCAAGAAAGGAACCGTTCTTTGCGACAAACACATTGCCTTCGGCTCTGTGATAGAAGGTATACCCAATAGTTTCCTTAGGGTATCCTATGAAGACGCATTTCTCTGCTTTGGGTTCGAGCTTGTCCGGCATCAACTTCTTGACGTAAGCTTCGCATCCCCAAACTTTAAGAAACGACAACTTAGGTTTAGCACCAAACCATAGTTCATACGGTGTCGTCTCAACGGATTTAGATGGTGCCCTATTTAAAGTGAATGCAGCGGTTTCTAATGCATAACCCCAAAATGATAACGGCAAATCAGTAAGAGACATCATTGATCGGACCATATCTAATAAGGTTCGATTCCGGCGTTCAGACACACCATTGCGTTGTGGTGTTCCGGGTGGCGTGAGTTGCGAAACAATTCTGCTTGCTTTAAGATGCGTGAGAAAATCATAACTCAAATATTCGCCCCCACGATCAGATCGTAGAAACTTAATCTTTCTGTTACGATGGTTCTCCACTTCATTCTAAAATTCCTTGAACTTTTCAAATGTTTCAGATTTATGTTTCATTAAATAGATATACCCATATCTACTTAAGTCATCGGTAAAAGTGAGAAAATAGAGATATCCACCACGCGTCGAAACACTCATCGGTCCGCATACATCGGTATGTATGATTTCCAACAAGTCCGTTGCTCGCTCCATCATACCGGAGAACGGTGTTTTGATCATCTTGCCCATGAGGCATGGTTCGCATGTGTCAAATGATTCAAAATCAAGAGACTCCAAAAGTCCATCAGAATGGAGTTTCTTCATGCGCTTTACGCCAATATGACCTAGACGACAGTGCCACAAATAAGTAGTATTATCACTTTCTACTTTGCATCTCTTAGCCTCAATGTTATGGATGTGTGTTTCATCCCTTTCGAGATTTAGAAGAAATAAACCATTCACAAGAGGTGCATGACCATAAAATATGTTACTCATATAAATAGAACAACCATTATTCTCCGATTTAAATGAATAACCGTCTTGCAATAAACACGATCCAGAAATAATGTTCATGCTCAACGCAGGCACATAATAACATTTATTAAGGTTTAAAACTAATCCCGAAGGTAAAACTAAGGAGAGCGTCTGACGGCCATCACATCAACTCTTGATCCGTTACAACGCATCGTCACCTCATCACTGCAAGCGCCGTCTATTCCGTAGCTCTGTTTGAGTTACAAATATTATAACTGAACGGTATCAAATACCGGGCACTACAACGAGGGCTAGTAAGGAAAACATCAATAACATGTATATCAAATATACCTTTGATGGTGCCAGCCTTCTTGTCCGCTAAGTACTTGGACAGTTCGCGCTTCGATGACCCTTGTCCTTGCAATAGAAGCACTCGGTCCGCTTAGGACCGGACACGAGCTTCTTCTCGGCGAGGCAACGCGCTTGCCGCCTTTCTTGAAGGGCTTCTTTGCACCCTTCCCTTTCTTAAAGGAGGGCTTGTTGACCATCAACACATGATTATCCTTCTTGATGTCCACCTCCGCAGCCTTCACTGCGAAGAGCTCGGTGATCGTATCGATGGAACCAATCTGATTATGAGTCACTACAAAACTTTTGTAGCTGGGAGGAGTGATTGCAGAACCTGTCAATCTTGAGCTCCTCCGAATCGTGCATTCCAGCTTGCTCAAAGCGTTGAGTGTAGCCCGTCATCTTAATGGCGTGCTCACTAACTAACTCCCTTCCTCCATCTTGCGCTTAAAGAACTTCTCGAGATCTCATATCTCTCGAACGGGCCTGAGTCCAAACATGGTTTTCAGCTCTTGAGAATCTCAAAGGGCCCGAGATAGTCTTCAAAACGATTTTGAAGTTTCGGTTCCATAGCAAACAACATGGTGCTCTTAATCACACCATAATCATCTTTGCGCGACTGATAGACAGCTTTCTCATCAGCCGGCGCAGTTGCAGCAGGGGGGTCACCTAACGCTTTCCCAAGGACATAGTCCTTTTGACCGCCAGAGAGAATGATTCTTAGATTGCAGAACCAATTGGTGAAGTTAGACCCATTGTTCTTAAGCTTTTCTTTCTCAGCAAAAACGTTGAAGTTGAAGTTGGACTTAGCCATGTGATCTACAATATTTGCAAGTACAAATTAGACTATGTTCATGATAACTAGTTCAACTTTTAATCAAATTACTAGATGAACTCCCACTAAATTCAACATCCCTCAAGTTGTTTAGTGAACATGATCCAAATTCACCACACCTAATCCGATCATCACGAGAAGAGATGTGGTTTCAATGGTGGACAACGAAGTGTCGATCATATCATTCATATGACTCATGCTTAACCTTTCGGTTCATGTGTTCCGAGGCCATGTCTGTACATGCTAGGCTCACAAGTCAAACCCAAGTATTTCAGCAGTGCAAAACTGGCTTGCACCCGTTGTATGTGAGCGTAGAGTCTATAGCACCCGATCATCACGTTATGCTTGGACACGACGAACTTTCGCAACGGTGCATACATGGGGAGAACACAGTTTTATCTTGATCTTTAAGTGAGGAATCATCTTATAATGCTACCTTCGCGATCTAAGCATAATAAGATACATAAAAGGATAAACATCACATGCATATAACTTTATGTGACATGGTATAGCCAATCTTCGCGCAATGATCTCCATCTTGTGCGTGCCGGCATGATCTCCATCACTCCACCATGATTGCCTCCACCACGAATAGCAACTACAACTATTGCGAACTACTTAGCGATAAAGTAAAGCTATTACATGGCGTATAAGAAGTTGACACACAGGTCATACACAATTATAAAGACAACCATATGGCTCCTGCCGGTTGTGTACTCATCGACATGCAAGTCGTGAAACATTACAAAACATGATCATCGCATACATTATACACATCACATCTTGGGCCATACCATATCACAGAAAACACTCCCTGCAAAAACAAGTTAGACGCCTCTACTTTGTTGTTGCATGTTTTACGTGGCTTATGGGAGTAGCATGCTAAGAACGATTCTTACCTACGGAAAGCCACAACGGTGATATTATGGTTGCCAAACTCCGGTGTAGATCCCATGACAACTATAGTGAGAGAAACTGACATCGACCAGCTGCATGTGTGGAACAAACCACACGTCAAGTGCGGAGCCGGTCTCGCGAACGACGTCGCGTAAGGTTGGCCTGGACCGCTTCAATCTCACTATCCCGCGTCATAAGAAGAACACAAACAAGAGGCTTGCAATAGAAAACATCAACGCCCGCAACAACCATGTTGCGTTCTACTCGTGAAACACATCTACGCATAGATCAAGCTCTGATACCACTGAAGGGTTTCGCGGCATAGTAAATCAAAATTTTCTACGGATGCGAACAGAGGGAAAGCCAAGATCTAATCTAGGAGATGCAAACAACGAGAGAGATTGGATTAGATCTTCATACCCTTGAAGATTCGCATCGCTGAGCGGAACATGGGTGATGTAGTCGTACTCGCTTCTCCTCCTCGCGATCCGATCCGATCTAGCACCACAAGTGGCGGTGCCTCCGTGAGATGTACACGTGCAGCACCTCGACATCTCCTCCTTCCTCGGACCAGAAAGTATGGTGGAGAGATGGGTTGGATCTACAACGCGACGGCGCGGTGCAATTGGTGGAGAATTTCTGCAGCAGGGCTTCGCCTACAAGCAGTCGGGAGGGAGAGAGGAGGGCAGCAGGGCGGCTAGGGTTGGAGGGGAAGGTGTGTAGGGTTGGTGCGCCCCCAGCCCTCTATATATAGAGGGGTGGGCGCAGCCCTAGCCCCTCCCCCAAGCCAAGGCCGACGGCCCCAAGGAGGAAGAGTGGGGGGCAAGGAAACCCCCCCTTCTAGAAGCTCTATCTAGAGTTTAAACCTCTCTTGGTCGGCTGGGCCCTATGGGGCCTTGTGCCCAATGCGCCAGAGCACTCCCTCATAGGCCCATGCCCCTCCCGGAAGGTGTGGCCACGTTGGTCCCTTCCGAAGGTTCTAGAAGCTTCGGACAATACCGATTAACCCGAACAATTTCAACTCCAAAACTGCAATTGCTTATATGAATCTTATTCTCCGGACCACTTCGAACCTCTCGTGATGTCCCGGATCCCATACGAGACTCGAACAAAAACTCATAAACCAATTATCCAATCTATCCTAGCGCCGAGACACGTTAGTGTGTGACCTGCGAGTTCGAGAATATGCGCACATGATCTTCTATCAATAATCAACAGCGGGTCTAGAAACCCATATTGACTCCCACACATTCATCGATGATCATATCGGATGAACCACGATGCCAGATTCAATCAATCCCATATATATATTCCCTTCGTCGCGATATTTTACTTGCCGAGATTCGATCGTCGGATCGTCATACCTAGTTCAATCTCGTTCACGAAGTACTTTACTCGCTCAGAATCCGATATCACTTTGTGATTAACTCCTTAACCACATTCTTGCAAGCGGTGTTGATATCGATTACCGAGTGGGCCCGAAGTATATCTCTCCGACTTGGGAGGGACAAATCCCATCTCGATACATACAACCTAACAGATACTTTACGATCACCTGAGAGACACCTTTATGATCACCCTCTCATAGGATGACGTTTGATGACCTCAAAGCTTTCTTCCGATACCAGGGAGTTGTATTATCTCATGGTCTAAGGAATACAATATTTGACATAAGAAAAGCTTCAAAGAGCGAACACGATGACACGATCTAATTGCTTCGCTTAGTTTGGTCATCCACCATATCATTCTCCCAATGATATGATCTCATTATTAATTGACAACTCATGTCTATGGTTAGGAAACCTTAACCATCATTAATCAATGAGCTAGTCCATAGAGGCATACTAGGGACACGGTGTTGTTCACAAACCACACAAGTATTAATGTTTCCGCTTAATACAATTCTAGCATGGTATATAAACATTATCATGAACAAGAATTATAATAATAACATCTTTATTATTGCCTCTAGGGCATAATTCCAACAGTACATCCATACAAACACGGGCCAAGTGCTGTGCGTGCTGCTCTGGCTACCGAACAGATTGAGTCCATCGGTGCTTGCACCAAGCCTGATGTTCCTCGAATCTCCACCGAATTCTGGGAATTTGAGGTCCAATGCTTTCCACTGGCTAGCATCCAAGGGAAGTGCCAAAGATCTCATCCTTTTCGGGGTCATCATCATCATCTCCTGGCTTCTTCCTTTCTGCATGCCATCGCATGAGCTTCGCTTACTTAGGGTCCGTGAAATAGCGCTGCAGACGAGAAGTGCTAGGAAAGTACCATACCACTTTTCGAGGTGCTTTCTTCCCTTTCTTGTATCGACTCACGCTGCACACCGGACATGTGGTTTTCTCCGCGTCCTCGCCCCGATAAATGATGCAATCGTTGATGCATACTGATATCTAACGTGCGGTAGATCGAGAGGACAGACGATTTTCTTGGCGTCCTCGATACTAGTTGGACATGTGTTCCCCTCCGGGAGACGATCGTGCCAGAATGCCATCATATCGTCGAGGCTTGCGTCGCTCAATTTGTGTTTTGCCTTCATCTCCATAGCCTTGAGCGTTACATTCAACCGGGTATCATCGGGCCTGCATCCTTCATACAATGGAGTAACCGCGTCTTTCTCAAGTTGCGCAAGCTTGGCTTTCTCTCTAGCGGTAGCCCTGGCGTTACTCGTCTGCTTGAGAAGCAGCTCTTGCACATAAGGGTCCCGCACCTAGCCTGACGTTGTTCCATCGTCGTCTGCTCCTCCGGCATCTAGATCATCATCTCGGTCTGCTTCCGCACCTTCACCATCTCCAGGAGACTCTTCATCATCTCGCCCGTTCTCGCCGTGATGATGATCATCGTCATGTTGGCCACCTTCACCGTCTCCATCGTCTTCGTCATCGCTTATCCAACGAGTGTATCCATGCATGAAACCATGGCCAGGCGGTGCGCTGCAGATTCCGAAATGGGTCGATCACCCAGTTGAGTTTGCATCTTCTGCACGGACATCTTATATCCGTCTTGTTATTTCGTATCATGTCGGCCGTCGCACATTTCAAAAATCTAGCCACAATGCCTTCGCTCATTATGCGGACCATTTTTGCCTGCACGGTGTACACGGTACAATTAGAAGTCTATTAGAACCACATAATGAATGCATGCATGCATGCAATGTTCGATAGAAAATTTCGGCATGACCTATCCTAAAATTAGGACCTTTGCGAAATGCCAAAGTCTTGCCAAAATGGAAATGAATCAACATTTTGGCAAAACAAATGGCAACTTGTTCACATACAAACACAAGAGAGAGAGACCGATCCATACACACATGAACATATCATTATCCTCTCCATACACACATGCATGAGCATCATCGATACTCTCCATATACACACACATATGACCATCGATCCTCTCATACACACATCATGAGCATCGATCATCTACATGCATATGAGCATATCATCCACATACACATGAACACATCCTTACATGGACAACTTACCGAGATGAGAGACCAATCGCGAGAAAGATGGAAAGGAGAGGTGCGCGCGAGACCGGAGAAGGAGATGAGAGACCGGAGACCTTCCTCTATTACTTATGTAACATCCAAGGCAAGTTCTACATGCTAAAAATGGTGAATGGGTGGAGAAATTGAGGTGGGAAGGAGAAGATCCCGACTAGATCTAAGGAGGAAGAAGAAGGGGAAAGTGAAGTGTGGGGTGGTGGATGATCACACATGTGCACATAAAGTGCAGCTGTCAAAAAAAATCGCCACATCCGTGGCGCACTCTGCCCTAGTGCGCCACAGGGAGTAGTAACATATGTGGCGCACATGCCATAGTGCGCCACGGATGTGTTTGGCCGTTTCATAGCAGAGAGGGGCATGCGCTTAGGCGTAGCGCACCCCCTCCATGTGCGCCACGGTTGACACTAACAACCGTAGCGCACCTACCCTATGTGCGCTACGGATGTCTGGCGTGCGGCCAACAGGGCCCTGGCCCACACATATCTGTGGCGCACTATGGTCATGTGCGCCATGGTTGTTCTAGTTACTAGTAGGGCACTGCACATTGGTGAGCCACGCCTGTTTTAGCCGTGGGGCACTTCAACCATGTGAGCCACGGATGTGCTGATTACCTATAGCCATTTTCCTAGTAGTGGGAGAGGCAGGGGAGGGAGAGGCTCACGTGGTGGAGGCGAGCTTGGCCTTGTCGAGGTATGGTGGTGCGGTCGGGCCTCCTCATCCTCCTAGTCCTCAGGTCGTGCTGCGGGCCTTGTCGAGGTGGTGCGGGCGGGCCCTCCTCCTCCTGTGGTGGCTGCCGGAGAGGGGAGAGGTTAGAGAGGGGGTGGGAAGAGGGGAGGGGCGGAGGGGAGGGGCGGAGGAGAGGGGAGAGGAGAGGTTAGGGTTCATCGGCGAGGGGGGTGAGGAAGGCAGGAAAAGAGAGATGGGAGAGGGCGGTGGAGTACCTACGGATGGGAGGCGGTGGCAGGCGGTCTGGCGAGCAGAGGCGCTGGCGGGCGGTCCGACGAGCGGCGGGGGAGCAAGGCGAGCGCACAGGGGAGGAGTGCACGGGGGTTAGGGTTCGATCGAATTTGGGGAAGAAAGGGAGAGAAGGGAGGCGAGGCCGTTATTTTGGCTAAGTCAGGGGAGTTCGTGGCGCACCCCCATATCGGTGCGCCACAGACAATTGTCCGTGGCGCACCGATATGGGGGTGCGCCACGAACTCCCCTGGCATTATTTAAAAAGGCTGTGCGGTGCAGTGTGACAACAACACTTGTATAGCCCAGTGGTTCTGGGGTTGGTTGTCTCGTTTAAAACCTGGAGGTGCCAGGTTCGATTCCTGGAACTTCAACATTTTTTTCCAATAAAAGACATTCTTTTGCAATTTTTAAGTTCCATATGTAACGAATATCACTTACTCATTACAAATAATAATTTTCTACTATTTATAAAACATAGTATCTCCAATATTTTGAAGATATAAAGTGAGAACATGTATATAATTGCGGGTAGGTAATATCTTCTTCCGTACGTCCAGGTATCTGGATATCTTCCCTCCGTAGCCGATAGGAAGCTTGATTCCTATGAGGGTGTTGAAAACTGCTCAAGCTCGTCCTCGCTCATAGTGAAGCAGGAAGGGGGGAAGTAGTAGTTGTTCGGCTTAGCCCTCTTGCGCTGACCTTGAGTCTCTTCCTCGTCGTCGTCATCATCATCATCGGGGCGTCCTCCTTGTTGAAGCGCTTCCTTGATGCCCAGATGTATCATGTCGTATCTTGCTTTCGGCCCGTCTTTGGTCCTATCCGGCATGTTACACAGAGTGGCAAGCAGACTCTCGCACACGTTCTTGATGATGTGCATGAGATCAAGGCTATGTGGCGTGTGGAGGTATTTCCAGTAAGGCAGGTCCCAGAAAACATACCTCGCTTTCCATACGCCGTGCAGCGGCTTCACCCTCGGACGCTTCTTCCCCGGCGTAGGGCACTCCTTCCAGTTATCCAACAACTCCTTGATTACCTCGCCACTCCTCATCTTCGGGGGTCCATCGAGCTCCACCGTACCATCGAACAGATCCGCGTGTTTCCTCCACTCATGATTCGCGTGTAGCCACTTTCGCATCTTTGGGAGCACGGTTTTCTAAGACCTGGGATCCCTCGGCAGCTGGATATGCGGGGTATTCTCCATGCACCTAACGCAAGCATTGTGTCCATGGTTCACCTGGAACGATACATATGTGTAGCCCGGATAGTCCTTCACCGTCGTGAGCAGCGCGACCCTCATATTGAAGTAGTCTCTAGCGTAGGCGTCCCATGTATGGGACGGCGTCTCACGCAGTGTGGCTAACTCCTCTTTCAACAGCCCGAGATACAGATGCATGTCGATACCCGGTTGTTTCGGGCCCTGAATAACAATACTCATGTGCACATACCTCTGCTTGGTGCACAGCCATGGGGGAGGTTGTATGACCATACGAACACGGGCCAGGTGCTATGCGTGCTACTCTTGTTACCCCTCTTGTACCGTGGCTGGCCGCACACCGGACATGTCACTCTATCCTCGTACTCGTCCCGATAAAGTGCGCAGTCATTGATGCATGCGTGATACTTGACGTATGGTAGGTCGAGAGGGCACACGACTTTCTTGGCCTCATCGATGCTTCTTGGCAATGTGTTATTCTCGGGAAGCACATCGCCCCAGAATTCCATGTTATCGTTGAAGCTCACGTCGGTCCATCTGTTGTTCACCTTCATCTCCAAAGCCTTGAGGGTTACATTCAGACGTGTATGCTCGGGCCGGCACCCAGGATACAACGGAGTAACAACGTCTTTCTCCATTTGTGCCAACTTTGCTTTCTCTCTCACGGCCGCTATTGTGTTGTAACCCCCCTTGAGGAGCACTTCTCGAAGATGAGGGTCCTGCAGGGCCGAACTGAGCGGTGTCTGCGTGTCTGTGTCTTTTCCGTCACTGGCGTCTCCTTCATCGTGGTAAAATTCTGTAGGGCGCCTAGCCCATCGTAGTTCGTGGCGCACACGCGAAACGGTGCGCCACATACTCCACCCACGTTCGTGGCGCACCCCAGTTTCCGCGCGCCATGGATAGTGGTAGCCGGCCGTCAGAGGTGGGCCTCGCCTTATGCGTGGCGCACCGATCCGGCGTGCGCCACGAATATGTTAGAGTTAGTGGCGCATAATTTGCGCATGCGCCACAGATAACCTTGTTAGTGGCGCATTCTTTCAGGTGCGTCACGAATAAGGGGCCAGTGGATAAGGGTTTTCCCACTAGTGGAGGGTTTAGAGACTACCTTAAAGTCTACCACGAGTAAGTGAGCTATTTCTTCGCAGGATAGGCTCAGAGAATAAGGTGATCCTTCGTGGTGTTGGGGAATAATTTGTGGGACCTCGCACCTCTCCAGCATGACGTAGCCCCCTTCCAAAAGGGAGTGAACACAGGAATACATCTTCGTCTCCGTGTGCTTCGGTTATTTCTAAACCGAATATCTTACTTGTGTTATTTACTTGATGATAACCTTCGTTTTGGAGTATCTTGTATCATCATCTAGGTTTCCTTGCCTAGTTTTGCATTTAGGCACACTTATATTACGCAAAGCCTAAAACTTGGAAAATATTATAAAGAAATTTTTAGAAACATATTCACCCTCTCTAGGTTAACCATATTACCCTTTCAGTTGGTCTTGAAGTACTTGCATGGATGCCGATGTTCTTCACGAATGTTGGCTTTCTCTTGTCCTGCGACGACACATAGTGCACATCGAAGGTGGACGGAATTGGTTCATCCGCTTGTATAAACATATTCACCCCCTCTAGGTTAACCATCTTACCCTTTCAATTGGTCTTGAAGTACTTGTAGGGATGCCGATGTTCCTCACAAAAGTTGTCTTTCTCTTGTCCTCCGATGGCACATAGTGCACAAGGTTGGTGGAAGGAATTGGTTCATCCTCTCTGTCATCTTCTCAGGCATATGGCACCATCTTGCTTTCCACAATTTCCTACCAGTTTTAGGAATAGAGAAAATATGAGAAACATAACAAGAAAATTATAAGCACATCGTATACGTTGAGGAAAGAAAAGGGCATTGAATTTTACAAAGATGGAATGTATTATGGAGGAATTATCATTGCTCCTTTCACATTATCAGTCAAGCCATTTTCGAGCAGTTCAATGGAATCTTCCTCCATCTCGTAGACAACCTCGTAGCTGCGAGCACTAGTGGCATGAGGACACTTGACACACTTTCATACAGAGCCTACACAAACAGGGAGCACACAGTTAGTCCTTCTTAAACAATTCAAACACGAGGGAAGTTGAGAAAACAATAAACATGACCCGATTCTTAGGGCTAGACCAAAAATCAACAAGCCCGCACCAGTCCTTGATACATCGTAAATGTATCTATAATTTTTGATGTTCCATACTTTGTTTAGTATCAACTTTCTATGCTTTGTCTATGCTTTGAGGTATTTTTATACATTTTCTAGGACTAACCTATTAACAAGATGCCACAGTGCAAGTTACCTATTTTCTGCTGTTTTTGGTTTCAGAAAATCTAGTAAGGAAATATTCTCGGAATTGGACGGGACAAAAGCCAAAGTCAATATTTCACCGAGACGAACAAAGAGACCAAAGGGCGACCGGAGGGGCGCCACAGGGTGACCGCACCCCCTAGGCGTGGGCCCACCGTAGGCCGCTCCTGGGCAGGGTGTGCCCCCCTGGCCACCCTCCTGCCTCGCATCTTCGCCTATATAAGCCCCCTAATGCCAAAACCCTAAGTACCCGATCAGATCTCCAAGAAACAGTCTGTAGCCGCCGCCACCGTCCCTAGATCGGGAGGGATCTGAAGCTCTTCCCAGCACCCTGCTAGAGGGGAGAGATCATCTCGGAGGCCTTCTTCATCTCCATGCCAGCCTCCGGTATGATGCGTGCATAGTTCACCCTTGGACTATGGGTCCATACAGTAGCTAGATGGTTGTTTCTCCTCCTTTGTGCTATCATGTTTAGATCTTGTGAGCTCCGTTCATGATCAAGATCATCTATTTGTAATCATACATGTTGTGTTTGCAGGGATCCAATGGATATTAAGATACTATGTCAGATTGATTATTGATTCTATCATGTCTGTGTTGTTTGAGATCTTGCATGCTCTCCGTTTCTAGTAGTTATCTTGGCCAAGTAGATGCTAGTGACTCCAAGAGGGAGTATTTATGCTCGATAGTGGGTTCATGCCTCTATTGAATCTGGGGAAGTGACAGAAATCTCTAAGGTTATAGATGTGTTGTTGCTACTAGGGAGAAAACAACAATCTTTTGTTCATGGAACATTTGTATTGTTTACTTTATACACATAGCTTAATGCAATTATCCGTTGCTTGCAACTCAATACTGGAGGGGGTTCGAATGATAACCTAAAGGTGGATTATTAGTCATAGATGAAGTTGGATGGAGGTCTATGTATATTGTTGTAATGCCCAATCAAATCTCATAGGATCATGAATGTCTATTATTGCATTGTGATGTCTTGCTCAGTTTCTGTCAATTGCCCCGCTGTAATTTGTTCATCCAACATGTTATGTTATTTATCTTAAGGAGAACACCTCTAGTGAACTGTGGATCTCGGTCCAATCTTTACCATTGTTACATCATCTATTGTTACCGTTTAATTTCTGCAAGCAACCATTACCTTCCACACTATACGTTTAATCCTTTGTTTTCAGCAAACAAGTGAGATTGACAACCTCACTGTAAGTTGGGGCAAAGTCTTGAGTTTGTGTTGTGCAGGATTCCAAGTTGTTAGCAACACCTTGGAGTTGTTTACTTGATCCTACTGGTTCAATAACCTTGATTTCATAACTGAGGGAAAACTTGCTGTTGTGCTCATCATACCTTCCTCTTGGGGTTTCCCAACGAAGCTCTATAGTGATCTAAGCCCATCAGTCCTCATTGCTCATGTGTTCCACAAGATATATCCTTGTAACTTCATTCGCTGGGAAGGGGTTAAAAAACTATTTCTTCAGATAATGCCTTTGATTTCTTGAGTGCCTCCTGAAGTTCTTTTTGCAAGAAAACTACACATCGGGTAGAGAGGGCTCAATGACAAACTTTTGCTGAAAAAAAACAAGGATCATCAGCCTTTGCATTAACAACAATGGAAGAAAGGGACAGCTGGGTGTTACAATACATATGGAAACTTTTCTGTAGAAGTCTGCTCTAATATCCGGCCTTTCCCTATACTCTTTCCACTGGGGGAATATAGGCATCTTAGTCATACTTGATGGTTATATTGAATGGCCTATTCAGGTTCCTAAGATTCTTGATAATAAAAGAGGACCCATCCATAAATGGGTACCTAAGATCAAGCAATAATAGCATTTACATGTGTGGTTACGCTGGAGGAAAACGAGTGATGGGTAGTGGTGTGATACGTCGGAAACGTATCTATAATTTTTGATGTTCCATGCTTGCTTAGTATCTACTTTGCTTTGCTTTGTCTATACTTTGAGGTGCTTTTATATGTTTTCTGGTACTAACTTATTAACAAGATGCCATAGTGCCAGTTGCCTGTTTTCTTCTGTTTTTTGTTTCAGAAAGCTAAGAAATGAATATTCTTGGAATTGGACGGGACAAAAGCCAAAGTTCATATTTTTGCCTGAACGATACGGAAAATCGAAGACGATACGGAGGAGGACACCGGGGTGGCCACACCCTAGGTGGGCGCGGGCCTACCCTGGCCGCGCCTACAGGGGGTGTGGGTCCCCTGGCCCTCCACCGACCTTGTCTCCTTCGCCTATAAGAATCCCCCGGGGAGAAAACCATAGTTCATCGACAAGAAATCCACGAAAAGTTCCGCAATGCCGCCACCACCAAAAGGGAGATTCGGGGACAGAAAGTCTCTGTTCCGGCACCCTGTCGGGATGGGGAAGTGCCCCCGGAGCCATCTCCATCAATCTCTATCGCCATCTTCATCACCGTTGTTGATTCCCATGATGAGGAGGGAGTAGTTCTTCCTCGAGGCTAAGGGCTCTACCAGTAGCTATGTGTTCATCTCTCTCTCTCTCTCTATGTGTGATCGTATTGAGATCATGAGCTTTGTAATCAAGTAGATCTACTCTACTACTCAAGTGCTTTAATAGATCTCTAGCTCTCCCCACGTGTGTGAAAGTGACAGCGTGCATACTATGATGGTACTTAGGCTAGAGTTCATAAATATTTATCATGATTATATTTTGAGTTGGTTGTCTCTATGAAATTGTGGTGATTGTTGGAACCATCTAGCGCTCAACGTGATAGTGTGGGGTTATCTAGATTGGGAAAGGCCAACTTTGAGGAGTGTCTTTATATCCCTATCATGGATTAGAGTGTCCAACCGGAGAGTAGTTCAGGTTATGATCATGAAGAGAATATATTTATATGAGAGAGTATTCACCAGTGAAAGTATGATCCCTAGTCCTTATTTCTAAACATTGAAACACCATTCACAACTAGATCTGTTACATGTTTGCTTGCTTCTAGTTTCTTCCATGCCGTCAGAAGCTCTTTTCTGGCACCGTTACCGCTTATAATCATCCATACCACTTGTATTTCACTATCTCTTCGCCGAACCAGTGCACCTATACACCTGACAAGTGTATTGGGTGTGTTGGGGACACAAGAGACTTCTTGTATTTTGATTGCAGGGTTGCGTGAGAGGGATACCTTTGACCTCTTCCTCCCTGAGTTCGATAAACCTTGGGTAATCCACTTAAGGGAAACTTGCTGCTGTTCTATAAACCTTCGCACTTGGAGGCCCAACAACTGTCTACAATATAGAAGTGCGTAGACATCAAGCCCTTTTCCGACGCCGTTTTTGGGGAGGTAAGTTAAAAGGTACTCACATCCTTCGGTGTGAGTGCTCGAAGTTATTTCCTTTAGATTCTGCAATTTTGTCTTTTTGTTTCTTGTTTTCACTAGTTAGGCTTAATGGAAAACAACAACAAAATTATAGAGCTTTATAGTATTTATCTTGAGTTAGGACATGAAGTGTTTGAAGAGAAAATTTAAAAACTTATGGAGCTTTATTTGCATGCTAATAGCAGTGTTATTAGTATGAATTCTTTGGACACCATCATTGCTAATGCTATGGAAACATCTAAGCTTGGGGAAGCTAGTTTTGATGAAAGAGATCTTGTTAGTTCCCCAGCTTTAGGGAAGAAAATTTGCTCTTATGATACTTTATCCCCCATATGTGGTAATTATAATGATACTTGTGATATTTTAAATCCACATACTGAAAGTGTCCCTTTTAAAATACCTATTGAAATTGTTGAACGTGTTATGAATAACTGCTATTTTGGAGATGGAACTGTCCATCCTAGTGATCATTTACTCTTTATACATGAATTATGCGAGTTGTTCAAGTGTGCAGGTATTTCAATGGACCAAGTTAAGAGGAAGCTATTCCCTTTATCACTTAGGGACAAAGCAATGGAGTAGTATGAGCTACTAGATGATCCTCATTATTTGGAGTGGAAGGAACTTGAATCTCTCTTTTACTCTAAATTCTATCCTCATGAAATTCATAAAGATAGGAATTATATTTATAATTTTCATCCTCATGAGGGAGAAAGTATTGCACAATCTTGGGGGAGACTGAAGTCACTAATGCTCAAATGTCCCATTCATGAGCTCCCCAGTAATATTATTATCAATAATTTTTATGGAAGGCTTTTAGGACACCACAAGGACTATCTAGATACCTGTTTAGAGGTATCCTTCACAAGTAAGGAGGTAAAATCCAAGTGGGGTCTTAATGAAACAATTCAAAGCAATACCGAAGAGTGGGATAATGACAAAGGTAAAGAACTAGGTATAAACTATGAGTATGACTGCATTAAGTCTTTTGCTGAAACTGCTGATTTTCAAGAGCTTAGTGCTAAATATGTTCTTGATCCTCAAATTCTTGTTAGATATTATCGAGCCTTTGCTTCCCATATTAATGCTCCTAAAGAAAAATGAGACATGTATCATGAACCTTTTAAAGACACTTGCATGGAAAATGAAAATGTTATTAATGATTGCAATTAACATGCTCAAACTTCTAAAAGTACTATTTCTTATAAGCATGTTGTTTTTTGTGGTATGCATAGACCTTGTAAGAAGAATAAAATAGAAGAATAATATTGTATCACACACCGGAATGAAAAAACCAGAACATGGTATAAGGCTCTAAATGATCTTGGTAAAAAATGTGCCCTCTACCCTTTTATTTGTGAACTCTGCTATGAAGTGGGTCATTTCAATTTTCAATGCTCGGGCTATAATAATAACCTTTCTAATCCAATGAGTACATCAAGCTTGTATTGTGACAACGCGATCAGTGATAATCAATATGATGAACTTACATTGTTTTTGGGGTGTGAAGAGTTATCAAGAAAAACTTCTTTGGTAGACATGAGTGCTTTTGGTATGAATTGTGTCCTACATCGATATCATCTTTATTGTGTTGATAATTTCGACGTGAATACTTACATACAAAATCTTATAAAAGATGATATTTTACCAAAATATGACAGGATTGATATGAGCTTTGTTCTTATTAATGAAAATGAGGAATCCTCCAAAGTTTCTTCTATTGTCTCTAACAATAAACCAGGGTATGTGGAGAAGCTTCCTTTCAAGCCTCTCCCTCCTAAAGAGGAGAAGAAGAAGAAGAAGAAGAAGAAGAAATAAGAGGAGGAGGAGGAGTAAAAGGAGAGAGGAAACGGTATCTTCCTCTAAGCATGTTGCTCCTATCATAGTTTTTGCTGATGAGTCTGAACTAGATGATGTTCCTATGCCTGTTACCTATATTAGTGATGATTGGGAAAAGCAAACTACTTTTGATATTCAAAATATCTTTGGCACCAATTCTGAAAATGATGATATTAATAATTGTTGTGCTATTAGTGTTATCCATGTTCCTTCCAATGATGATATGTTTACAAATGAACACACTTGGGAAGATAGGTATTCTATTGCTTATGATGATACTATACCTCCAATGTATGATGATTACAATGATGAGTATGATATTTCTAGTCCACCTACCATTGAGGAGAAAATTAATTATGATTACAATATACCTCCTATATTTGATGATTATGGTGATGAGAATAACAGTGATAGCTATTTTGTTGAATTTGCTCCCACTACAATTAATAAGAATGACTATGATTATGTGGAGAGTAATAATTATTTTATGCATGTCGCTCATGATAAGAATGTTTTATGTGATAGTTATATTGTTAATTTTATTCATGTTGCTACTAAAAGTTATAATGAGAGAGAGAAACATGGTCTTATGTATCTCAACAATATTAAGTTTCCCCTCTTTATGTTGAAAATCTTGAAGTTGCACTTGTTTTGCTTTCCTATGCTTGTTGCTTTGTGCTTTCATGACTTGTTTATTTACAAGATTCCTATGCATAGGAAGTGGGTTAGACTTAAATGTGTTTTGAATTTGCTTCTTGATGCTCTCTTTTACTTCAATTCATATTTCTTATGTGAGCATCTTCTCAAACTATCAAGCCTAACTTAAAGGTGTTAAAGAAAAGTACTTCTTGGGAGATAACCCAATAGTTTTATTGAGTCTTAAAAGTTATTACTTCTATAATAACCTCTCCTTATCCTTTTTGTTTTATTTTTGTGCCAAGAATAACCTCTAATGAGAGGGAAGTAAGATTTGGGGAAGTTGCTGCCCCGAAACAGATTTTTGTGCTCCACGTAAATATTCGTGTAAAATCTCTATATGTCGGATTGAGCTGTTATTTTCTGAATAAATCCCCCAGGTTGTTAGCTAACTTTCATTCGTTCAACTTTTTTGATTTGAGCAACAGAAGGTCTTCGAAAAAATCAGTTTCTACCCGCTGGTCTGTTTTGACAGATTTCTGCCATTATTTGCATTTGCTTCTTATTGATTCCTTTTTGAGTTCTTTTTGGGAAATTGAGATTTTTATGGAATTGCTACAGTAGTTTGTGTTTTTAATGAAAGTTTTGATGTTCTAAAGCTAAGCCTAAGGTTCTATTATCTTTTGAATACACTAATGTTTCTAATGAAGATTGTGTGAAGGAAAAATTTCAGGTATAGAGGAAGAATGATGTAATGAGATGAAGAATGGACAAAAGCTCAAGCTTGGGATGCCACCCCATGTCACCCCAAGAAATATTCAAGAGGTACAAGCGTCAAAGCTTGGGGATGCCTAAGGCATCCCCTTCTTCATGAATAAAAAGCTTAGGTCTTTCTAGACACTTCATTTTTATTGTTTCATGCACTGTTGTGTTGTTCTTGGAGCGTCTTTGTTTTTGTTTTTAGTTTTCTTTTGGTTTGCTTGATGCAATAAGTTGGTTTATTACATCACACTTCTTTTGGAGAGATATACACTCTGTTTTCATTGCCTAGAACACTCTACTTTTCATTATTACTGTCTTGTGAGTGTTCTCTTTTGCTAGCACTATGTTTAGCCTTAGTTTTCTTGTGCTTTCAGCTTAGAACTTTTTAGTTCTTATTTGTGGATTTGTGATACAAGCTCACTGATCTTTATTGATTATTATCTTTGTGAGTTGTTTCAAATCAGTTGATGGGTGTTGGAAAAGAGTAGAAAGTTTCATGTTTATAGTGGTACAAAAGGGAGCTTGTTTAGATTGTGACTTAGACTTTATCATGTCATGCTAGATGTTGCTTTGACCTTATGCTTAGTTATTATTGCTGTAGCATGACTTGTTCCAAACAATTAGGATTGCTTAGTGTGCATTGAAGGAATCATGCGTTGTTTTAGCATACAAAAGCATAATATTGTGGTATTCTCCTTTGATGATTTGTTTGGGTTGACTTGGCACATGCTCACACCATGTTATGACTATGAACAAGTCATCATAACCTCTATTATCATTTATTCCTTGACTTGTAGTACCACCCTATGCTTTGATTAATAATGTTTTGTCGCTCTGCATGATTATGGCCATTATTGCTCTCTTAGTTGGTAACTCCCAGTCTTTTGCTAGCACACACTTGTATGAGTAAGCTCTACCCATGCATCCAACTCACAAGAAACCAAGTTATTCCAAGGTGTCCACTATAAATTCCTATGCATGGTGTGTTACACCATTCCAAGTATATTCTTGCTTTCATCTATCTTTCAATTAAAAGGTATTTTTTTATGTGAAAATTTAGTGATTAAAGCTCTCACAAACTTGATGGCACACCTTATTTTTCTTGCCCCTAATAAACTTGAACCATTGTGTCATCTATGTTGTACATGCTTGAACTTATACGTTGGAATTAGCAGAACCGTGCTGTCACGGGGATCGCTTTCAACATTGCACTTGTACTTTGTACACAATTGATATCATGCTATTTTGTCTATGGATGTCGTCGGTGTGAAACAAAGGGGAGCTTGTAAGTCCATGGAGTTATGTATGTGTGTTAGAGAAACGCTTGGGTTGTTAGCCTAAGCCATGCCTAATCATGGTGGAAACTTGCAGCATCACCATAATGACATCTATGAAGATTTCTTCTTATAAAAAAGGAGACATATTGAGAAAAGAGAGAAAAAAGCACCATATTTCCATGCTAAATAAGAAGATTGATGAGATGCTCATTGTCTGCTTGCCTTGTAATTTTGGTTATGGGATAGCTCCTGTATCATGTGCAAGGGGTACCCCGTTGGCGGTTCTCTATGATACACATGTACTTACTATGACAAGAACTTACAGGTGACTAAAGTTGAGTAGCATGAGGAGCGGCCCTCGTATTCAAGGGACCTGAGATTGCCAACTTATACTTTCTCAAGCATATACTCCATAGTTTGTTCACTTTAACCTTAATCACTTCAAGATGCTTATGATAGGGGCAATGAGAGCTGAAAGCTAACAAGTACCATAATTTTTGGAAGCTCTTTATGAGACTTGAAATCCCTGCTTCCCTTTATGTAGGGTCTTTGTTCCACTTTTATATTGAGTCTCCACCTTCTATCCTTAGGCACCAATTAAGAGAGCATAGTTGCCATCCTTAGTTTTATGTGCATTGTCCCAAAACTTATTGATTGATTCATATTGTTGATATTGCTTGCTCATGAACTATTTGTATCTAGTCACTCTTATGAACTTTGAAGGTGTCCTATGCATCTATTTGCTAGTCCATGAGGGACAATCTGAATGCCACTATGCTATGTTTTCTATATGTGAAACAAACAAATGTCTTTCATTGCATTGTTATTCATGAATCTTTTTTTGTATCCTTTCATGTTGCATGCATAGTTACTTTGTCTTATTGTTAGAACTTCTTCTTTCATGCTCATGTTTAGGGTACTTTGATCCCAGATATCAATGCTTACAAAGGGTTTGATCTTGATTTTGATGGTGCATGTCACCTCAAAAATTATTCTTTTTATCAATTACCTACTCGAGGACGAGCAAGAGTTAAGCTTGGGGATGCTTGATACGTCGGAAAGGTATATATAATTTTTGATGTTCCATGCTTGTTTAGTATCTACTTTGCTTTGCTTTGTCTATACTTTGAGGTGTTTTTATATGTTTTCTGGTACTAACCTATTAACAAGATGCCACAGTGCCAGTTGCCTGTTTTCTTCTGTTTTTGGTTTCAGAAAGCTAAAAAATGAATATTCTCGGAATTGGACGGGACAAAAGCCAAAGTTCATATTTTTTCCTGAACGATACAGAAAATCGAAGACGAGACGGAGGAGGACACCAGGGTGTCCACACCCTAGGTGAGCACGGGCCCACCCTGACCGCGCCTACAGGGGGTGTGGGTCCCCTGGCCCTCCACCGACCTTGCCTCCTTCGCCTATAAGAATCCCCGGGGGAGAAAACCATAGTTCATCGACAAGAAATCCACGAAAAGTTCCGCAATGCCGCCACCACCAAAAGAGAGATTCGGGGACAGAAAGTCTTTGTTCCAGCACCCTATCGGAATGGGGAAGTGCCCCCGGAGCCATCTCCATCGCCATCTTCATCACCGTTGTTGATTCCATGATGTGGAGGGAGTAGTTCTTCCTCGAGGCTAAGGGCTCTACCAGTAGCTATGTGTTCATCTCTCTCTCTATGTGTGATCTTATTGAGATCATGAGCTTTGTAATAAAGTAGATCTACTCTACTTTTCAAGTGCTTTAATAGATCTCTAGCTATCCCCACGTGTGTGAAAGTGACAGCGTGCATACTATGGTGGTACTTAGGCTAGAGTTCATAAATATTTATCATGATTATATTTTGAGTTGGTTGTCTCTATGAAATTGTGGTGATTGTTGGAACCATCTAGCGCTCAACGTGATAGTGTGGGGTTATCTAGATTGGGAAAGGCAAACTTTGAGGAGTGTCTTTATATCCCTATCATGGATTAGAGTGTCCAACCGGAGAGTAGTTCAGGGTATGATCATGAAGAGAATATATTTATATGAGAGAGTGTTCACTAGTGAAAGTATGATTCCTAGTCCTTATTTCTAAACATTGAAACACCGTTCACAACTAGATCTGTTACATGTTTGCTTGCTTCCAGTTTCTTCCACGCCGTCAGAATCTCTTTTCTGGCACCGTTACCACTTATAATCATCCATACCACTTGTATTTCACTATCTCTTCGCCAAACCAGTGCACCTATACACCTGACAAGTGTATTGGGTGTGTTGGGGACACAAGAGACTTCTTGTATTTTGATTGCAGGGTTGATTGAGAGGGATACCTTTGACCTCTTCCTCTCCGAGTTCGATAAACCTTGGGTAATCCACTTAAGAGAAACTTGATGCTGTTCTACAAATCTCTGCACTTGGAGGCCCAACAACTGTCTACAAGAATAGAAGTGCGTAGACATTATGGTGCCACTAATCTATGACCGGAAGCAAGGAGAAGCTATTGTGAAAGCTTTTGGTGCACAAGCTTCACGTTGTTGAGGTTGTGATAGTGAATTGAGGGACATAGGTCCCTATATGTGGGTTGTTCTATGTACAACATATTTGGCGGTGTGTGTGTGTGGGGGGGGGGATCTTACTTAGGAAAGAGACATATATAAGTTTAAGCAACAACCTGGGAAAAGGGTGAAGGCGGTGGTGGTGCCGCATGTGCTGTTCTGCATGAGTCAAAGCTATGATCTTCTTAGGTTTGGGGAGGTGTACCAAGCAAAACTCGCTCCTCTATCGTGACTCTGATATCTCTCCCCTTAGGCGGCTATGTCTGATGTGGGTGGTGTGGTTCTCTAGTGAAGCATCTTTCATGCTTTTTCAGGAGCTTGCTATGAATCTTATGTCTCCTCTTTGGACATGTCAAGTAGGATCTAGCTTGCTCGACAAGGATGCAATAAGAATACGATATGGAATGGATCTTTTTGGTGGCATTCACTTGGTTTGTTTGTGTGTTATCTGTCTTTGATTTTCGTTGCTTTTTGACCGGTTATGGCTTTGTGCCTTTTGTATGTGAGTTTTGCCTGTTTATTTTCTAATTCACTAGCCAACTATCATCCTCCATACGAATTGCGCGAGCCCCATGCACACCCTTCAAGTTTTCCAAAAGTTTCGCCAAGAATAGCAAGATCCTAGATGGACATGCTCAATTCCTACTATGGACATTTGGATTTTCCTAGAATGCATGTGATGGATTTTCTATTGATCAAAGTCATGCGCCTAGAAACAGGTGCTCATATCCCATATATCAAAGTCACGCGTTCTGACCCTCATCGGCCGGCCCGGTTTCTCCAATTGAAAACTAGATATTTTGTGTTGTTCCACACTTCATAAAAACCAATCTCCCTCAGCTAGCTATCCATCCATCCATGAATCATGGACCATCCTCTTCACTCAGCCCGGCCTAGCACGCTC
The DNA here is from genome assembly GCA_023614405.1 of Avena insularis. Lineage (NCBI taxonomy): Eukaryota > Viridiplantae > Streptophyta > Magnoliopsida > Poales > Poaceae > Avena > Avena insularis. The sequence goes on along the minus strand of CM042693.1, from coordinate 366,830,446 downwards.
CACGTACGGCAGATCTAGATACTACCGCTCCTTGCGCGCCTTGACGCACTTTGCTCACACCCACGCTTCCTCTTGACTCCCTTCCTCCCTGCCCATCCCGCTATATAACCCCCAGCCCCACACTACTCGGCACTCACCTCACAACCCACAAACAGCAAAGTACAGCCATTGGCCACCCACCCACCCACACACGAGCTCCACTCACTAGCTACCCGCGAGTGACCAGTTGCATTGCCACTCCACTCCTAGCTAGCTAGAGGCAAGCTATAGAGGGGGCACAGGAGCGGCCTGCCGGTGGTTCGCGGTGCGGCAGAGGGAGGGAGGGGGGAGGTAGCCAGCCAGAGGCTCGTGAGGACAATGCATGGCATCCTGTGTTAACATGTACAACCCGGAGCACCACCAGTCGTCCTCGTCGTCCTTCATGGCGCCGCGGATGTCCTTCTCCAGCGACTTCGCGCTCGAGCCGCCGCCGGCCACGGCGCTGTCGGCGCGCGCCCCCGGGGACGCCGACTTCGAGTTCTCCGTCGGCGGCCGCCCCGCCATGATGGGCGCGGCCGACGAGCTCTTCTCCAAGGGCCGCCTCCTGCCGCTCCGGGAGGCCCCGCACGGCCGCCCCACCACGCTGCGCGAGGAGCTGCGCACCGAAGATGGCCGCCACGGGCGCGCGCCCCGCGCGCCCAACATCCGGTGGAAGGAGCTGCTCGGCTTCAAGAAGGCGTCCAAGAAGGGTAACGCCGCCGCCGCCGCCGACGCTGGCGGCGCCGGCACGTCGTCCGCCGAAGCCCACACGGTAATTAATCAGTCACACACACACACACACACACACACACACACACACAGAGACATCTTTTCTCAAGTACCCAAACTAGTACTGCGCCGTACGGATTGCGATAGTGGTATGCATTGTCCCATCCGCCTGTCGATTGAATTGACATTTTTCGAATCTTCAAAACCACCTGCAACAACTGCAAGAACGAATCTCTTTGTGCATGCTGTTGTACTCGTAGTAGGGTACATTTTCTCTCCTGCATTCAGTGGGGATTTTCTCAAAGTTTGGAGCCGGAAACATGCATCGCATATTTTCTCGCGTTTGTACTTGGTAACAGGGACACATAAGACTGCACAGAAATTTTAGCAAACACTTGTAGTAGTAAATTAATGACAAACGAAATGCGTGCAACATTTTCAGGATCTTGGAGGCCAAGGAGGAGGCACGAGAGAGTGAAGCAGGAGCAAAAACCCATTGACCAAGCGAAATGGGGACATGCATGAGGAATGATTAGCGAAGTACTAGTACTTGATTTGCGTGATTGGGTGGTGATTTGCCTTTCAGCTTTGAAGCCCATCGTCTGCTTGTTGATGATCCGGCAGCAGCTCAGTCGTTCTTCAACGGAGAGAAGCAAAGCATGTGCATTTTCCCTTTACTGCCCCTCCTGCTTGTTACCCCCTTTATTTTTTCTTCTAGTTGGTGGTCTTGTAAAAGGGAATTTTTGCTGGTTAGTTCTTGGTCTTGGTCGTCGCCGGGTAGATGTGGCATCGCATGTAGTGAAATTAGTTGTAACTCCTCTCTAGCTTAGCTAGCTGTGGCTCTGAATGTTTTGTAGAATTGAGAAGGGGCCAGTTAAATGTAGCAGCACTACTACTGTAGTGGTATTTTTTTCTCTCTCACGAGCATGGTGGTCCTTGTACGCGCTCCTCTCGTTGCGTAGCTGTTCCCATGCTCGTCTGCGATCGATGGCCACACCCTGCTCTCCCCGCTCCCTTTTAATTCCCGATGTACTACCTCCGTTTCAAAGTTTAAGGCGTACACGTTTTTTAAAGCAAAGTTTGACCAAAATAATTGAGCAACAAAATCTTGATTATATTATACATAATTAGTATCGTTGGATTCGTATTGAAAAATACTTTCCAGTGATACTAGTTTTATACCAAAACTCTTTACGTATTTATAGTAATTCTTGGTCAAAGAAAAAACACACAAAACGAGGACGCCTTAAATCCTGAAACGGATGGAGTACTCAGCAAAGAAGTCTGTAGCTTTGCTGAGTTCAATGAAGCAGGCCTCTCATCACTCTCAGCACCCCTGCCGTCACATGCGTGATTTAATCCGGCGACCAGACCGCCAGACGCGTGCATGTCCGTCCATTTTTGAACGCCATGGCGATGGCGCATGCATGGAGCTACTACAATCCAGGCAGCTAGCAAGCCGGTCAAAGCTGAGCTGGCCGGTAACAAAAGATGATCCAAAATACAAGAACGTAGGAGTAGTATAATACTCCTACCAGACGACACCATACCGCTCGCTTCCAAAGCTGGCAGCAGCAGCGATTTGTTAAGTTGGAGGGAGCGAGTGGCGTGCGCGCCAAAGGCCCAAAGGCGACGGTCGATGGTTGATTGATTATCTAAGCGTAATCTGTCATCTTGCGGAGTGGGACGGGACTGGAGGGTGGAGACCGGACTCTGCCTCTGGAGAGAGTAATAATAAAGGTAGGAGTAGCAGGAGGAGGGGCCCCTGCATGCCCTGGCTAGCACATCGATCGATCTCCCGCAGGCCACACCACAGTACGCTGTCGCCTAATGCTCCGCCCCATCCTCCTCCTACCTGGTGATCACCCGGCACAGTGTTAAATTTAATGGAGGTGCTGACTTAGCTGTCAATCGCTGCCGCTCTCGGCCGGCTGCCCGGCCCCTCTTGCTCCTTGCTCGTTGCCATTGCAGAGCGACGCGCGACGGGGTGGCCTGGCTGACCTGCCCTGCCCCGCACAGCAGTGGGGCAGCGGGAGGAGAGAGCCATGGAGGGAGGGCCAGCTGCGGCCTGCGCCTTTGCTGCTCGCTCCTCCTCTGAATGAATTCTGGTGTTCAAGTGAACTGGTCCAAAACATGGGGGGTACCTTTGATTCTGGGGCGTGCCTGCCTGGTCAGTACTACAACATGCAGATAACAGCGGTGCTGGTGCAGCTGCATCGCGTGCCCCGGCTTCAAGGCCAGGTGCTACCTCTGCGATGCGTGTGTACTAGGGGCTCATCTTGCTCAGATCGTGTTGGGCTAGGGGGGCTTGGTAATTAAGGCCAGGGCATCTCCACAGTTTAGCGAGCACCCAAGTACAGCGCGGGACAATCGTTTTGGAGGCGCCCGTTCAAACTGCCGCCCCCCCTGGGACGACCTCCACGCAGCAGCACCCCTAACAATGGCCTACCGAATCATGTTTGGCTTAAGCAGTGCAACGCTGCTACACATACGATAGAAATTGTCCGATTTGTGTACGACGCATGCGCAGAGCCGTTCCCGCAGACGCGCACGCAACAGCGCAGCCATATGATTCGACATCGTACACAAATCGGACTCTAAAGTTCGTACGCAAAGCATTTTCGTAAGCAGTGTTTATACATAGTTTGAACGAAAAAAGGCCCCTCCCCTACCCCACCTCTCCCTCCCGACCCCTCCTGTAACCCAGATCCCGCCGCCGCCACTATCGGAGGCACCGCTGGGCAAAGCCCGGACGGCGTGGCGGTGGCGGCGGCCTCCCTCGTTCGCTGTTGGCCTATTCCTGAAGATGTGGTCTATCCCTTCCTGATATGTTGGAAATGTATCTATAATTTTTGATGTTCCATGCTTGTTTAGTATCCACTTTGCTTTGCTTTGTCCACACTTTGAGATGCTTTTCATATGGTTTCTGGTACTAACCTATTAACAAGTTGTCACAGTGCCGGTTGTCTGTTTTCTGTTGTTTTTTGGTTACAGAAAATCTAGTAGGGAAATATTTTCGGAATTGAACGGAACAAAAACCAAAGTCAATATTTAATCGAGGAGAACACGGAGTCCAGAGGAGAGACGGAGGGGCGCCATAAGGTGGCCACACCCCCACCCCCCAGGCACGGCCTAGGGTGGGCCCACGCCTGGGCAGGGTGTGGGCCCCTTGGCCGCCTCCCAGCCTCGCCTCTTCGCCTATAAAAAGCCCCCGAAACCGAAACCCTAAGCACCCGATCAATATTCCACGAAACCGTCCGTAGCCGCCACCACCATCATCCCTAGATCGGGGGGGAGGGAGGGTCTGAAGCTCTTTCCGGCATCCTGCCGGAGGGGAGATCATCCCGGAGGCCTTCTTCTTCATCATGCCAGCCTCCGGTATGAACCGTGAGTAGTTCCACCTTGGACTACGGGTCCATGTAGTAGCTAGATGGTTGTATCTTCTCCTTGTGCTTTCATGTCTAGATCTTGTGAGCTCCGTTCATGATTAAGATCTCATCTATTTGTAATCATGCATGTTATGTTTGCGGGGATCCGATGGATATTGAGTTTTGTCTTATTGATTCTATCATGTCTGTGTTGTTTGTGATCTTGCATGCTCTCCGTTGTTAGTAGCTATCTTGGTCAAGTAGTTGCTAGTGACTCCATGATGGCGCCCGATGTTGACGTGGGAGCGGTTAGTTGGAAACCCCAAGAGCAAGGTGTGAAGAGAACATCAGCAAGTCTTCCAAGAGGGGGTATTTATGCTCGATAGTGGGTTCATGCCTCTACTTAATCAAGGAAAGTGAAAGAAATCTCTACGGTTGTAGATGTGTTGTTGCCACTAGGGAGAAAACAATGGTCTCTTGTTCATGGAACAAGTGGATTGTTTACCTTACACACTTTGCTTAAAGCAGTTGTCTGTTGCTTGCAACTTAATACTGGAGGGGGTTTGGATGATAACCTGAAGGTGGACTTCTAGTCATAGATGCATTTGGATGGAGGTCTATGTATATTGTTGTATTGCCCAATCGAATCTCATAGGATCTTTTTGTCTAGTATTGCATTGTTATTCCTTGCTCGGTCCTATCAATTGCCCTGCTGTAATTTGTTTACCCAGCATGTCATGTTTGTTTATCTAAGGAGAACACCTCTAGTGAACTATGGACCCCGGTCCAATCTTTACCATTGATACGTCTCCTTTATTCCATCGTTTACTTGATGCAAACCATCATCACCTTCCACACCATACAGTTAATCCTTTGTTACAGCAACCAGTGAGATTGATAACCTCACTGTTAGTTGGGGCAAAGTCTTGAGTTTGTGTTGTGCAGGTTTCCACATTGCTTGCAACATCTTTGAGACGTTTCCTTCCTCCTACTGGTACGATAAACTTGGTTTCTTACTGAGGGAAGACTTGCTGTTGTGCTGCATCACACCTTGATCTTGGGATTTCCCGACGAAGCGCTCTCAGGCGCCATCAACAAGTTTTCTGGCGCTGTTGCCCGGGAGGCTAAGGACGTCTTCACAAGAGGAGTCCTCCTCAACCTTTCTCTTTACTTTGTTTTTAGTTTGCTTAGTTTCTTTTGCTTGGTTTTGTTTGCATCTTTTTATCAAAAACTCCAGAAAAATAGTTTAGTTTGGTTTGCTTTCTCTTATCAAAAACACAAAAAAATTAGTCCATGCTCTAGTTGTTGGTCTTTTATTTCCTTGCTTGGTCATGCTTTCTATCAATGGATGGTTCCTTTGAAACTAGTTCTTATTGGCAAGGTGGGTTCACGGAAGAACAAAAGTATTTTTATAAGGAACACCGTTTGTCACAAAAAGGGAAACACTTATGAGAACAAAATGTTAAGTTCAATACTATTTCTAGAGACGTGTGCTCTACTTATAATGTTACTTATTGCTTTGATAAATCTTGTTGTTGTAGGAGGTATAAACACCTCCCTTTTCAATGTGAGTATAATGATAATGTTACCATATCCTCTTATGTTAAAGGAAATTATGACCTTTATGATGTGGAACAAATTGAAGAATTTATTTCTTTCAAGGGTGCATTTGAACTTGCCAGTTTGGTTGAAAATGTTGATGATGCACCTTATGAATATGAGGTTTATGAGATACTTAAATTTTGCTTTGATAATTACAAGGAAGAAAATGGCTATATTCTTGAATATTTTAATAAGTGCTTTCCACAAACGGAAAAGACTAATGCCTTGTAGGAGCCTATGGAAGAAGAAATTGCTGAAACAGGAAGCTCATTAGATGAAAAAGAGAAGGATGAATATTATGCTCCTATGGTTTCTTTTGAAATATCTACTATGGGTAAAACTTGTGATGATGTTCCTATGCCTGTTACCTATAGTAGTGATCATGATTGGGAAAAGCACACTACTTTTGATATTGAAAATCTCTTTGGTACCAATTCTAAAAATTCTATTGTCTATGATGATACTTTACCTCCAATTTATGATGATTACAATGATGATTATGATATTTTCAATCCACCTACTATTGAGGAGAAAATTAATTGTGATTACAATATTCCTCCTATATTTGATGATTATGGTGATGAGAATATTAATGATAGCTATTTTGTTGAATTTGCTCCCACTACAATTAATAAGAATGACTATGATTATATGGAGAGTAATAATTATTTATGCATGTGGCTCATGATAAGATTGTTTTATGTGATATTTATATTGTTAATTTTATTCATGTTGCTAGTGAAAGTTATTAGGAGAGAGAGAAATATGGTTTTAAGTATCTCAACAATATTAAGTTTCCTCTCTTTATGTTGAAAGTTTTGAAGTTGCACTTGTTTTGCTTCCCTATTCTAGTTGCTTTGTGCTTTAATGACTTGTTTATTTACAAGATTCCTTTGCATAGGAAGTGGGTTAGACTTAAGTGTGTTTTGGATTTGCTTCTTGATGCTCTCTTTTACTTCAATTCATATTTCTTATGTGAGCATCTTCTCAAACTATTATGCCTAACTTAAAGGTGTTAAATAAAAGTACTTGTTGGGAGATAACCCAAGAGTTTTCTTGAGTCTTGGAAGTTATTACTTCATTAATGACCTCTCCTTATCCTTTTTTGTTTGCTTGTTGTGCCAAGAATGGCCTCTAGTGAGAGGTAAGTAAGATTTGGGGAGTTGCTGTCCCGAAACAGATTTCTGTCTTCCACCATAAAATTTTGTGAGGAGTCTCTGTAAGTCAGATTGATCTCAAAATTTACGAATAAATCCCCCAGTATGTTAGCTAAGTTTCTCTAGTTTAACACTTTTTGATTTGAGCAACAGAAGGTCTTCGAAAAAATCGGTTTCTACCTACTGGTCTGTTTTGACAGATTTCTGCCATTATTTGCATTTGCTTTTTATTGATTCCTTTTTTGGTTCTTTTTGGGAAATTGATCTTTTTGAAGCACTTTCTATAGTAGCTTGTGTTTTTACTGAAAAGTTTTGCTGTTATAAAGCTAAAACCAAGGGTCTATTATCTTTAGAATACACTAATGTTGCTAAAGAAGATTGTGTGAAGTTTTGTATGAAGAAAAATTTCAGGTGTGGAGAGAGAATGATGTAATGAGATGAAGAATGGACAAAAGCTAAAGCTTGGGGATGCCACCCCGGTGTCACCCCAAGAAATATCCAAGAGGTACAAGCGTCTAATGGTGCTGGTTAGCACTTCGTTGGGAACCCCAAGAGGAAGGTGTGAAGCAGCACATCAGCAATTTTCCCTCAGTAAGAAATCAAGGTTATCGAACCAGTAGGAGAAAGGAAACGTCACACAGGCGTTGCAAGCAACGCAGAGACTTTGTCCCAACTAGACAGTGAGGTTGTCAAGCTCACCGGTTTTCTGTAACAAAGAATTAAACGTACGGTGTGGAAGATAATGGTGGTTTGCAACAAGTAAACAAGTAACAGTGGAAGATGTATCAATGGTAAAGATTGGACCGGGGGTCCATAGTTCACTAGAGGTGCTCTCCTTAGATAAACAACATGGCATGAAGGGTAAACAAATTCCAGTAGGGCAATGGACATGAACTGAGCAAGGCATAACAATGCAATACTAGTCAGAAAGATCCTATGAGATTCAACTGGCAATACAACAAGATACATAGACCACCATCCAACTGCATCTATGACTAGAAGTCCACTTTCAGGTTATCATCCGAACCCCCTCCAGTATTAAGTTTAAAGCAACAGACAACTGTTTTAAGCAAAGTGTGTAAGGTAAACAGTCCACATGTTCCATGAACAAGAGACCATTGTTTTCTCCCTAGTGGCAACATCACATCTACAACCGAAGAGATTTCTGTCACTTCCCTTGGAAACTAGAGGCATGGACCCACTATCGAGCATAAATACCCCCTCTTAGAGTCACTAGCAACTACTTGGCCAAGATATCTACTAACAACAGAGAGCATGCAAGATCAAAAACAACACAGACATGATAGAATCATAAAGACAAAACCATTAATCAAACCAACTTAATAATCTCAATATCCGTCGGGTCCCCGCAAATCCAACATGCATGCTTACAAATAGATTAGATCTTGATCATGAATGGAGCTCATAAGATCTATACATCAAAGCCCAAAGGAGGAGATAGAACCATCTAGCTACTACATTGACCCATAGTCCAAGATGGAACTACTCACGCATCATACCGGAGAGAAGGCCTCTGGGATGATCTCCCCTCCAGCAGGGTGCCAGGAAGAACTTCATATCCCCCCTGATCTAGGAACGACGGTGGTGGCGGCTACAGAAGGTTTCGTGGAATATTGGTCGGGTACTTAGGGTTTCTGCATCGGGGGCTTATTATAGGCGAAGGGGGAGGCCGAGGAGGCGACCAGGGGGCCCACACCTTGCCTAGGTGCGGGCCCACCCCTGGCCGCGCCTAGGGGGGTGTGGCCGCCCTGGCCCGCTTCTCCGTCTCCCCTCTGGATTTCGTGTTCCCCACGTAAAGTTATTGACTTTTGCTTTTGTCCCGTCCAATTTCGAGAATACTGATTTTCTGCCTTTCTGGAACCAAAAATAGAAGAAAACAGGCAACTGTCACTATGGCAACTTGTTAATAGGTTAGTTCCAGAAAAGATATAAAAACTGTAGGGTTTCGTAGCATGGAAAACAAAAAATTTCTACCGCATACAAACAAACAAGCCAAGATCTATCTACTAGATTGTAGCAACGAGTCGATGGAATAACTCACCCTCGAAGATTCTAAAGTGTTTAACGAGAGCGGATTCTCGTGGGTGATGTAGTCGTACTCTTCCCGATCTCAAGATGGGTCACCCAGCGGTGCATCCAGCACATAGGTCAAACTACCAGCTGTGAGGACAATCCTCAAATTGCGGAACCAATCCGCGAAGTTGCTTCCATTGTTTTTCAACTTTTCTTTCTCTAGGAACGCATTAAAATTGATGGTAGGGGCTGCCATTGATCTACAACATATTTGCAATAGTTTAGACTAAGTTTATGACAAATTGAATTCAAATTAATAATAAAATTAATCTAGGTGAACTCCCACTCAAAACAATATCCCTCACATTGTTTTAGTGATCACACGAACCAAATCCACCACATCAACACCGATCATCACGAGAGTTGATATAGTTTCAATGGCGAACAATCAACATGTTCATCATATCTACTATATGATTCATGCTTTACCTTTCGGTGATCCGTGTTCCGAGACCATGTCTGTACATGCTAGGCTCGTCAAGATCAAACCTTAGTTTCCGCATGAGCAAATCTGGCTTGCTCACGTTGTATACACTTGTGGAATCTAACACACCCGATCATCACGTGGTGCTTCGAAACAACAAGCTTTACCAACGGTGCTAACTAAGGGTGAACACTTTATGACTTGAAATTCATGTGCATGAGGGGTCATCTTATAATTCTACCGTCGTCTACTAAGCAATACAGGATGCATAAAGGATTAACATCACATGCAATTCATAATATGTGATATGATATGGCCTTTCTTCTTTGTGCTTCCGATCTCCATCTTCAAGCACGAACATGATCTCCATCATCACCGGCATTGCATCAAGGTCAATGACGCTTCTCCATGGTTGTCGTCCACCGACTTCAACTATTACAACTACTTTGAATAGACACGCGGGTCTTAACATAAATTAAAGACAACCATATGGCTCCTGCCGGTTGCCAACTTACAATAAGGAACATTGCATACATCAAATATAATCACAATCATGGCCATATCACATCACAGCACACCCCTGCAAAACAAAGTTAGACGCCTCTACTTTCTTTGCATGTTTTACGTGGTTTGGGGCTTTCAATAAGTGTCGTTCTAACTTACGAACATGAACCACAACATTGATACTAGTATTGTTAATCACCCGTTGTAAATTGAATCTTAACTATGCTAGGAGAAACAGGCACCCGCAAAGCCACTTATGCAATACAAGTTGCATGTCAAGCGTGGAGCAAGTCTCATGAACGATGTCATGTAAGGTTAGCCCGGGCCGCTTCATCCCAACATCCCGCAAGATGCAAAGTACACAAGAAGCAATCGACAATAAAAGCATCAACGCCCACAATGACCATTGTGTTCTACTCGTGCAACAGATCTACATATAGACACGGTTCTGATACCACTGTAGGGTTTCGTAGCATGGAAAAAAAAATCTACCGCATACAAACAAACAAGCCAAGATCTATCTACTAGATTGTAGCAACGAGTCGATGGAATAACTCACCCTCGAAGATTCCAAAGTGTTTAACGAGAGCGGATTCTCGTGGGTGATGTAGTCGATTTCTTCCGATCTCAAGATCGCAGACGATCCTTCCGGCGCTATGCTCCGCCAGCGCTCCTGATCGGTCACATCGCTCGTACGACGAAGACCTTCCTCTCCCTTGTTCCAGCAGGCAGCGGAGGTTGTAGCACTCTCCTCGCGATTTCGGCAGCACAACGGCGTGGTACCGGAAGTAGAGGGGAGATCTCGCAGGGCTTCTCCTTAAGCCAGAGAGAGTATGGTGGAGTATGAGAGAGTCCCTCGATGATCTAGGGTTTAGACACGCCGAGGAGGGGCAAGCCGGCGGCTAGGGTTTAGCTAGGCGGCGGCGGTTTGCCCTAGGGCCGGCGGCGGCGGCTTGGTACTAGGGTTTAGAGGTAGGAACTTGTGTCTAGGAGGGGAGCCCTGCCCCTCCTTATATAGGTGGAGGGGCCGGCCGGCCAAGGGGAGGGGATTCCCTCCCCAACTCGGCTTGGAGGTGGGCCGGCGGTGGAGGAGGGACTCCTCCCCAACTCGGTTTCCTCCTCTTTCTCCACTTCCCAAAAATAGCCGTTTGACTTTCAAACTAGGCGTTTGACTTTTCAAACTAGGATTTGATTAATCCCTCTATTTTGTTCAGCGATGACACCGAGTACATAATGCAATCATACCAACTTGATATAACACATTCACGTACCCTTCCCCTCCGGAGTGCCGGACATTCCGGAACCTTCTAGAACATTCCCGATGAAAACACCGGAACCATTCCCCAACTCCGAAATGGGACTTTCCTTATATGAATCTTATTCTCCGGACCATTCCGGATCTCCTCGTGATATCCCGGATCCCATACGAGACTCCGAACAACATTCGGTCTCTTTCTCATCATTCCATAACTACTCAAACAACGTCGAATCCTTAAGTGTGTCTCCCTACGGTTCGTGAATTATGCGGACATGATCGAGACACTTCTCCGAACAATAACCAATAGAGGAATCTGGAAATTCATATGGCTCCCACATATTTCTACGATTACTTTGCGATCGAATGAACCACTTACATACGATACCAATTTCCCTTTGTCTCACGATAGTTTACTTATCCGAGGTTATGATCGCCAGTATCTCGCATACCTAGTTCAACCTTGTTCTTGATAAGTACTCTTTTCTCGCTCCCGTGATATGTGATCCCTTGTGAGCCATCACATGCTTGCAAGCTAATTGGATGACATTTCACCGAGGGCCCAGAGTATATCTATCCGTCATATGGATGGACAAATCCCACTCTTGATCCATGTGTTTCAACCAATACTTTCCGAACACTCAATGCCACATTTATAGCCACTCAGTTACGGTGTGGTGTTTGATGTCATCAAAGCATCCATCCGGTAAAGGTGATATGCATGATCTCATGGTCGAAGGAATTAGATTACTATGTATCAGAAAGCATATAGCAATTGAACTATTAAAATGACTTGATCTTTATGCTACGCTTATCTATAGGAGTATGTCCACCATATCATTCTCCTAACGATATGATCTTGTTGTTAATAACATCTCTATGTTCATGATAGGGAAACCACAATCATCTATGAACCAACAAGCTAGTATTATATAAAGGCTTTACTAGGGACTCTTATTTTAGTCTACAAATCACACAAGTATTAATGTTTCCTTGTTAATACTATTATAGCATGAATGTAAACATTTATGATAAACACAAAGATATAATAATAACTATATTTATTATTGCCTCTAGGGCATATCTCCAACAAAAACACCTCAAAGAAAGACAAAGCAAAATAGATACTAAACAAGCATGGAACATCAAAAAATATAGATACGTTTCCGACGTATCAAGCATCCCCAAGCTTAACTTATGCTCGTCCCCGAGTAGGTAAGTGATAAAAAGAATAATTTTTGAGGTGACATGCACCATCAAAACCAAGATCAAACCATTTGCAAGCATTGAAAGCTGGGATCAAAGAACTCTAAACATGTGCATGAAAGATGGAGTTCTAACAACAGGACATAGTAACTATGCATACAACATGGCAAGCTACAATCAAATATCATGAATAGCATGCATTGAAAAATGTTTGTTTGTTTCACATGTAGAAAACATAGCATAGTGGCAATCAGCTTGTCCCTCATAGAGTAGCAAACAGATGCATAGTACACCTTCAAAGTTCACAAGGGTGACTAGAAACAAATATCACAAGAACAAGTAATATCACAATATGCATCAATCAATAAGCTTTGGGACACTGCACATAGAATGACAACTATGCTCTCTTAATGGTGCCTAAGGGTAGAAGGTGGAGACTCAAATAATGGTGGAAGAAAGGCCCTTCACAAAAGGGAAGCAGGGATTTCAAGTTTCAAAAGGAGCTTACAAAAATTATGGTACTTGTTAGCTTTCAGCCCTCATTGCCCCTATCATAAGCATCTTGAAGTGATTAAAGTTAAAGTGAACAAAGCTGGAGTATATGCTTGACGAAGTATAAGTTGGCAATCTCAAGTCCCTTGAATACGAGGGCCACACCTCATGCTACTCAACTTCAGTCACCTGTAAGTTCTTGTCATTGTAAGTATTTGCATATCATAGAGAACCGCCAACGGGGTACCCCTTGCACATGGTACAGGAGCTATCCCATAACTAAAATAATAAGGCAAGCAGACAATGAGCATCTCAGCGATCTTTTTATTTACTATGTGCATAGATTTTTATTGAGGATGCTTCATAGATAGCTCACTATGGTGATGCTGCAAGTTTCCACCATGATTAGGCATGGTTTAGGCTAGCGGCCCAGGCGTTTCTCTAACACAGAATACAAACTCCATGGACTTACAAGTTCCCTCTTTATTTCACAACGGTGACATCCATAGACAAAAGAGCATGATATCAACTGAGTACAAAGTACAAGTGCAATGTTGAAAACGTTCCCCGTGACAGCACGGTTCTGCTAATTCCAACGTATAAGTGCAAGCATATACAACATAGATGACACAATGGTTCAATTTTATTAGGGGCAAAGAATATAAAGTGTGCCATCAAGTTTGTGAGGGCTTTAATCACTAAGTTTTCACATAACAAAACAATTTTTAATTGGAAGATAGCTGAAAACAAGAATATACTTGGAATGGTGTAACACACCATGCATAGGAGTTTATAGTGGACACTTTGGAATAACTTGGTTTCTTGGGAGTTGGAAGCATGAGTAGAGCTTACTCATACAAGTGGAGGCTAGCAAAAGACTGGGAGCAACCAACTAAGAGAGCATAATGGCCATAATCATGCAGAGCAAAAAAGCATTACTAGTCAAAGCATAGAGTGGTACTACAAGTCAAGGACTAAATGATCATAGAGGCTATGGTGACTTATCATAGTCATAACATGGTGTGATCATGTGTCAAGTCAACCCAAACAAAGCATCAAAGGATAAAACCACAATACTATGCTTTTGCATGCTAAAACAACGCATAATTTCTTCAAGGCGCACTAAACAATCCCAATTGTTTGGAACAAGACATGCTACCGCAATAATCACTAAGTATAATGTCAAAACAATACCTAGCATGTCATGCTAAAGTCTAAGTCACAGTCCATGCAAGCCCCTCTTGCACTTTCAAGCCAGAACTTACTACTCATTTCCAACACCAAGCAACTTATTTGCAAAACAACACAGCGAGAACGGGGGTACCAACTACTCAAGCAAACTAAACAACCTAAGCAAAGCAAAGGGAAACTAAGACACTCCAAGAACAACACAACTGTGCATGAAACAATAAAAACAAAGTGTCTAAATAGACTTGAGCTTTTTATTGATGAAGAAGGGGATGCCTTGGGCATCCCCAAGATTTGACGCTTGTACCTCTTAGATATTTATTGGGGTGACACCAGGGTGGCATCCCCAAGCTTGAGATTTTGTCCATTCTTCATCTCATTGCATCATTCTCTTTCTACACCTGAAATTTTTCCTTTATACAAAACTTCACACAATCTTCATTAGCAACATTAGTGCATTCAAAAGATAATAGACCTCTGACAAAGCTTTGGAATAGCAAGGCTTTTCACTGAAAACACAAGCTACTGTAGTAACTCCTTCAAAAAGCTCAATTCCCCAAAAGAGAACTCAAAAAAGAATCAATAAGAAGCAAATGCAAATAATGGCAAAAATCTGTCAAAACAGGTCAGCAGGTAGAAACCGATTTTTTCGAACATCTTCTGTTGTTCAAATAAAAAAGTGTTGAACTAACAAAAGTTAGATAACATACCTAGGTATTTATTCGTAATTTATGAGCTCAATCCGAGTTACATAGTATCCTCACGAATTATTATGGTGGAGGACAGAAATCTATTTCGGGATAGCAACTCCACAAATCTTGCTTCCCTCTCATTAGAGGTCATTCTTAGCACAAAAAGCAAACAAAAAGGATAAGGAGAGGTCATTTTTGAAGTAATAACTTCCAATACTTAAGGAAACTCTTGGGTTATCTCCCAACAAGTACTTTTCTTTAACGCCTTTAAGTTAGGCACAAGAAGCAAGAAGAATCAAGTATTTTCAAATGAAGAAGCATTAACATCAAACCTTGGTTTCAAAGGAGAGAAAAAAGCAACTTGTCTCTCCTCATAGGGAAGTGTTCAATACCTTTCTTGAATGGAAAATGATATTTAATGGTGCCTTCTTTCATATCAATGATGGCACTAACAGTTCTAAGAAAATGTCTGCCCAAAGTAATAGGGCAAGAAGCATTGTATTCAACATCCAAAACATAGAAATCCACATGGACATAAGCATTGTTAACCATAATGAGAACATCATTAACACTCCCCATTAGTTTCTTCTTAGCATTATCATTAAGTGGGACATCCAAATAATAATCTTCCAATGGTTGCAAATCAAGCATTTCATAAATATTCCTAGGCATAATAGAGACACTAGAACCAAGTTCACATGAAGCTTTGAGATCAAAGTCATTCACTTGTATATTAATAATGGGTTCCCAACTATCTTCTACTTTCCTAGGAATAGAAGCTTTGTGTTTTAGCTTCTCTTCCTTAATCTTTACAAGAGCATCTGTAATGTGTTTGGTGAAAGCAACATGCATATCACTAGCATTAGGACTTCTAGCAAGCTTTTGTAGGAACATAATCACTTCAGAAATATTGCAACCATCAATATCAAAATAAAACTTAGCATCACTAGTAGTAGGCTCAATATGCTTAGGCATAGTAGGAGGAGGAACATGGACTACTTGTGGTTTAGTGGTGATAGTGCACACACTATTGTTTCTATCAATTTCAGCTTCCCTTTCCCACCTAGCATGAAGTTGAGCTAATAGTCTAACATTTTCATCAATAGTAACTTGTATGGCATGAGTGGCAGCAAAGGTACTTTCCAAAGTCTCAGCTTTAGCAGCCATTTTATTAATCAAGGAAGACTGAGCTTCAGACAAAGAGGATATATTTTTCTCAACATTTAGAAGCTTTTCCTCTACAGCCTTATTGAAAATGGTTTGTTTACTAATAAAGTCTTTGAGCATGGTTTCAAGTTCAGAGGGGGCACTTCTAGAACTGTTGTAAGAGCTTCCATAGGAATTGCCATTATTAGGAGGATAAGGCCTATAATTGTTGTTACCACCAAAATTACTCCTATAGGCATTGTTGTTGAAATTATTGTTTCTAATGAAGTTCAAATCAACTTGCTATTCTTGAGCAACCAAGGAGGCTAAGGGAACACTATTAGGATCTAGAGGAGCTTTCCCATTAACAAGCATAGCCATAATAACATCAATATTATCACTCAAAGAGGAAGTTTCCTCAACAGAATTTACCTTCTTACCATGTGGAGCTCTCTCAACGTGCCATTCAGAGTAGTTAATCATCATATTATCAAGGAGTCTAGTTGCAGCACCCAAAGTGATGCTCATAAAGGTACCTCCAGCAGCTGAATCCAAACAGGTTTCTTGAGGGGAAGTTCAAACCTGCATAAAAAGTTTGGATAATCATCCAAGCAGTGAGTCCATGACTGGGACAATTCTTAACCAAAGATTTCATTCTTTCCCAAGCATGAGCAACATCTTCATTATCAAGTTGTTTAAATTTCATAATGTCACTTCTCATAGATATAATCTTAGCAGGAGGATAGAATTTTCCAATAAAAGCATCTTTGCACTTAGTCCAAGAATCAATACTATTTTTAGGCAAAGATAGCAACCATTCTTTAGCTTTTCCTCTCAAGGAAAAAGGAAAAATCTTGAGCTTAATAATATGTCCATCTCCATCCTTATACTTTTGCATCTCACAAAGTTCAACAAAGCTATTGAGATGGGCAACAGGATCATCAGAACTAGCACCAGAAAAATGCTCTCTCATTACAAGATTCAACAAAGTAGGCTTAATTTCATAAAAGGTAGCATCAGGAGCAGGTGGATCAATAGGTGTGCTAAGGAAATCATTGTTGTTGGTGCTAGTGAAATCACACAACTTGGTGTTCTCAGCAGAGTTCATTTTGGCAAAGGTGGGCAAGCCAAAAACAGCAACAGCTAGAGCAGGAACTAATTTTTTGGGTTTTTTGAAAAGAGGCAAACAAAACTAAGCAAAAGAAACAAAGCAAACTAAAAACAAAGTAAAGATAAAGGAAGTGAAGGACTCCCCTAATGAAGACGTCCTTAGCCTCCCCGGCAACGGAGCCAGAAAATAGCTTGATGGTGTTGGTTAGCACTTCGTTGGGAACCCCAAGAGGAAGGTGTGAAGCAACACAGCAGCAATTTTCCCTCAGTAGGAAACCAAGGTTATCGAACCAGTAGGAGGAAGGAAACGTCACACAGGTGTTGCAAGAAACACGGAGACCTGCACAACACAAACTCAAGACTTTGCCCCAACTAGACAGTGAGGTTGTCAAGCTCACCGGTTTGGTGTAACAAAGGATTAAACATACGGTGTGGAAGGTAATGGTGGTTTGCAGTAAGTAAACAAGTAATATTGGAAGATGTATCAATGGTAAAGATTGGACTGGGGTCCATAGTTCACTAGAGGTCCTCTCCTTAGATAAACAACATGGCATGAAGGGTAACAAATTACAGCAAGGCAATTGATAGGAACTGAGCAAGGCATAATAATGCAATACTAGCCAGAAAGATCCTATGAGATTCGATTGGGCAATACAACAAAATACATAGATCGCCATCCAACTGCATCTATGACTAGAAGTCCACCTTCAGGTTATCATCCAAACCCCCTCTAGTATTAAGTTGCAAGCAACAAACAGCTGCTTTAAGCAAAGTGTGTAAGGTAAACAGTCCACATGTTCCATGAACAAGAGACCGTTGTTTTCTCCCTAGTGGCAACATCACATCTACAACCGAAGAGATTTTCTGTCACTTACCTTGGAAACTAGAGGCATGAGCCCACTATCGAGCGTAAATACCCCCTCTTGGAGTCACTAGCAACTACTTGGCCAAGATAGCTACTAACAACGGAGAGCATGCAACATCACAAACAACACAGACATGATAGAATCATAAAAACAAAACCATTAATCAAACTGTAGGATTTCGTAGCATGGAAAACAAAAAATTTCTACCGCATACAAACAAACAAGCCAAGATCTATCTACTAGATTGTAGCAACAAGTCGATGGAATAACTCACCCTCGAAGATTCCAAAGTGTTTAACGAGAGCGGATTCTCGTGGATGATGTAGTCGTACTCTTCCCGATCTCAAGATCGCGTAGACGATCCTTCCGCGCTACGTTCAAGTAGCGCCCGCAATGGGTCACACGTTCGGTACTCGATGAAGACCTTCCTCTCCCTTGTTCCAGCAGGCAGCGGAGGTTGTAGCACTCTCCTCGCAATTCCGGTAGCACAACGGCGTGGTACCGGAAGTAGAGGGGAGATCTCGCAGGGCTTCGCCTTAAGCCGGAGCAAGTATGGTGGAGTATGAGAGATTCCCTCGGCGATCTAGGGTTTAGACACTCCGAGGAGGAAGCTTGGCCGGTGGCTAGGGTTGCTAGGCAGCGGCGGCTTGACCTAGGTCGGCGGCGGCGGCAGTGGAGGTGGCGGCGCCGGCGGCTAGGGTTTGGAGGAGAGGATCTTGTGTGTCTCTAGGAGGGAGCCCTGCCCCTCCTTATATAGGTGGAGGGGCCAAGGAGGGAGGAGTCCCTCCCCAACTCGGCTTGGAGGTGCGGCCGTTGGAGGAGGAACCTCCCAACTCGGTTTCCCACTCCTCCTCTTTTCCTCTGTCCAAATTTAGCCGTTTGACTTTTCAAACTAGCTATTTGACTTTTCAAACTAGGATTTGAATTAATCCTTTATTTGGTTCAGCGATGACACTTAGTACATGATGCAATCATACCAACTTGATAAAACACATTCATGTACCCTTCCCCTCCGGAGTGCCGGACATTCCGGAACATTCTAGAACATTCCCGGCGAAAACACCTAACCATTCCCCAACTCAAACGGGACTTTCCTTATATGAATCTTATTCTCGGACCATTCCGGATCTCCTCGTGATATCCCGAATCCCATTCGAGACTCTGAACAACATTCGTCTCCTTCTCATCATTCCATAACTACTCAAACAACGTCAATCCTTATGTGTCTCCCTACGGTTCGTGAATTATGCGGACATGATCGAGACACTTCTCTAAAAATAACCAATAGAGGAATCTGAAATTCATATGGCTCCCACATATTTCTACGATTACTTACATCGAATGAACCACTTACATACGATATCAATTTCCCTTTGTCTCACGATAGTTTACTTATCCGAGGTTATGATCGCTTTATCTCCGCATACCTAGTTCAACCTCGTTATCGATAAGTACTCTTTCTCGTTCCTGATATGTGATCCCTTGTGAGCTACCACATGCTTGCAAGCTAATTGGATGACATTTCACCGAGAGGGCCCAGAGTATATCTATCCGTCATATGGATGGACAAATCCCACTCTTGATCCATGTGTTTCAACCAATACTTTCCGAACACTCAATGCCACCTTTATAGCCACCCGCCACGGTGTGGTGTTTGATGTCATCAAAGCATCCATCCGTAAAGGTGATATGCATGATCTCATGGTCGAAGGAATTAGATTACTATGTATCGTAAAGCATATAGCAATTGAACTATTAAAATGACTTGATCTTTATGCTACGCTTATCTATAGGAGTATGTCCATCATATCATTCTCCTAATATGATCTTGTTGTTAATAACATCTCAATGTTCATGATAGGGAAACCACAATCATCTATTAACCAACAAGCTAGTATTATATAGAGGCTTTACTAGGGACTTCAAATTAAGTTTACAAATCACACAAGTATTAATGTTTCCTTGTTAATACTATTATAGCATGAATGCAAACATTTATCATAAACACAAAGATATAATAATAACTACATTTATTATTGCCTCTAGGGCATATCTCCAACAGTCCCACTTGCACTAGAGTCATCTAATCTAGATTACATGGTAATATACCGAACACCCATGGCAGTTTGGTGCTGGTCATGTTTTGCCCTCGGAGAGGTTTAGTCAACGGATCGCCACATTCAGATCTGTGTATACTTTGCAAATCTTTATATCCCCATCTTGGATATGTTCTCGAATAGCGTGAAAGCGTAGCTTGATGTGCTTGACTTCTTGTGTGACCTTGGTTCTTGCGCATTGGCTATGGCGCCCATGTTATCACAATAGATAGACATTGGGTCCAGCACTAGGAACCACACCCAGCTACTGTAATGAACTCTTTCATCCATATCGCTTCTTGTGAAGCCTCCGAAGCAGCCATGTATTCCGATTCAGTTGAAGATCTCGCCACAACGCTTTGCTTTGCACTCCTCCATTAACTTCTGCACCATTCAAAATAAATCATTATCCAGTTGTGATTTAGAATCATCCGGATCGGTGTTCCAACTAGCATCGGTGTAACCATTAACAACGAAATGTTCATCACCTCCATAAGAAAGAACCATATCCTTAGTTCTTCTCAAGTACTTAAGGATGTTTTTGATCATGTCCAATGATCCACTCTGGATCACTTTGATATCTGCTAGTTAAACTAACAAGATATGCAATGTCGGGTCTAGTACATAGCATGGCATACATTAGAGATCCTATGGCTGAGGCATAGGGAGTCTTACTCATCCTTTCTCTATCTTCTGCCGATGTCGGACTTTGAGTTTTACTCAAGATCGTATTGGGCAACATGGGCAAGAACCCTTTCTTGCTATCTTCCATTCCAAACCTCTTTAGAACTTTGTCCAAATATGTACTTTGTGACAATGATATTTGGCGTTTCGATCTATCTCTATAAATCTTTATGCCTAATATGTAAGCTGCTTCGCCAAGATCCTTCATTGAAAAACTATTATTCAAATATTCTTTGACACTATTAAGAAGGTCTACATCATTCCCAATCAACAATATGTCATCTACATATAGTATTAAGAATGCTACAGAGCTCCCACTCACTTTCTTGTAAATACAAGCTTCTCCATAAGTTTGTATAAAACCAAAACTTTTGATCACCTTATCAAAACGTTGATTCCAACTTCGGGATGCTTGCTTCAATCCATAGATGGAACGTTGAAGTTTGCATACCTTGTTAGCATCTTTAGGATCAACAAAACCTTTGGGTTGCATCATATACAACTCTTCATCAATGTCTCCATTGAGGAATGCTGTTTTGACATCCATCTGCCATATCTCATAATTGTAATATGCAGCGATTGCTCACATAATCCTCATAGACTTTAGCTTCGCTACTGGTGAGAAAGTATCATCGTAGTCAACTCCTTGAATTTTTCGAAACCCTTTTGCGACAAGTCGAGCTTTATAGACAGTAACATTACCATCAACATCTGTTTTCTTCTTGAAGATCCATTTGTTCTCGACAGCCTTCCGGCCATCCGGTAAGTCCACCAAAGTCCATACTTGGTTTTCGTACATGGATCCAATCTCGGATTTCATGGCTTCTTGCCATTTATTGGAATCTGGGCTCATCATCGCTTCCTCATATGTCTCAGGGTCATCGGTGTTGTCCACCAATATGACACTCATAACGGGATTATACCAATCTGGAGTGGTACGAGTTCTCGTTGACCTGCGAGGTTCTGTAGCAACTTCAACCGAAGTTTCATGATCATTATCATTAGCTTCCTCTCTTATTGGTGCAGGCACCACAGGAACTTCTTCCGGCGCTGCGCTACTCGCAATTTCGAGAGAAGGTTCGACAACCTCGTCGAGTTCTACTTTCCTTCCAGTCACTTCTTTCGAGAGAAATTCCTTCTCTAGAAAGGATCCATTCTTGGCAACAAAGATTTTGCCTTCGGATCTATGATAGAAGGTATACCCAATAGTTTCCTTCGGGTATCCTATGAAGACGCATTTTTCCGCTTTGGGTTCAAGCTTGTCCGTTGTAACTTCTTTACATAGGCTTCGCACCCCAAACTTTAAGGAGCGACAATCTAGGTTTCTTCCCAAACCATAATTGATACGGTGTCGTTTCAGCGGATTTAGACGGTGCCCTATTTAAAGTGAATGCTGTTTCTAATGCATAACCCCAAAATGATAGCGGTAAATCTGTAAGTGACATCATAGAAGCGAACCATATCTAAGAGAGTTCGATTACGATGTTCAGACACACCATTACGTTGTGGTGTTCCCCCCGGTGTCAATGAAAGTATTCGCATTTCTTCAAATGCTCGCCAAACTCGTAACTTAGATATTCACCTCCACGATCAGAACGTAGAAATTTAATCTTCTTGTTACGTTGATTCTCTACCTCACTTTGAAATTCCTTAAACTTCTCGAAAGTTTCGGACTTATGTTTCATGAAATAGATATACCCATATCTACTCAAGTCATCCGTGAAGGTAAGAACATAACGATAACCACCACGCGATGCTACACTCATTGGACCACACACATCGGTATGTATGATTTCCAATAAATCCGTAGCTCGCTCCGTCATACCAGAAAATGGAGTCTTAGTCATTTTACCCATCAGACATGCTTCGCATCTTTCAAGTGATTCAAAATCAAGTGATTCAAGAAGTCCATCAGAATGGAGTTTCTTCATACGCTTCACTCCAATGTGACCAAGGCAGCGATTGCCACATATAGGTCGAGTTATCGCTCGATTTCAAACGTTTAGCCTCAATGTTATTAATATGTGTATTTCCACTATCGAGATTCAATAAGAATAGACCATCTATCAAAGGTGCATGTGCATAAAACATATTACTCATATAAATCGAACAACCATTATTCTCGGACTTAAACACTTAACCGTCTCGCAATAAACAAGATCCCGATATAATGTTCATGCTTAACGCAGGCACCAAATAACAATTATTTAAGTATAAAACTAATCCCGATGGTAGATGAAGGGGTAGCGTGCCGACCGCGATCACATCAACCTTTGATCCGTTTCAACGCATCGTCACCTCGTTCTTTGCTAGCTTCCGTTTATTCTGCGACCTGTTTGAGTTACAAATATGAGCAACCGAACCCGAGATCAAATACCCGAGCACTACTACAGTACTAGTGAGATACACATCAATAACATGTATATCGATATACCTTTCTTCTTGATGTTGCCGTTCTTCAAATCCGCCAAGTACTTTGGGCAATTCCGCTTCCAAAGTGACCTTCTCCCTTGCGGTAAAACACTCAAGATCGGGCTTAGGTCCAGCCTTGGTCTTCTTCGTCGGTGGTAACTTTCTTACCACCCTTCTTGAAGTGTCCCTTCTGCTTAGACTTGCCTTTCTTGAATTTGGTGGTCTTATTGACCAACAACACTTGGTGCTCTTTCTTGATCTCCACTTCTGCAGACTTCAACATGGCAAAGAGTTCTGGCAACGTCTTGTTCATGTTTTGCATGTTGTAGTTCATCACAAAGTTCTTGTAACTTGGTGGTAGTGATTGGAGGACACGGTAAATCCCCAAAGCATTAGGAATCACAATACCCAAGCTTTGAAGTTTGTTTGCGTGCCCAGACATCTTAAGCACATGCTGTGGCCAGCTGCCCTCTTCCATCTTGCGTTAAAGAACTTTTCATAAGCCTCATAGCTTTCAATTGCCGCATGAGTCTCAAAGATCAATTTGAGATCCTCGACAATATCATATGGGTCTGAATTCTCAAACCTTTTCTGAAGCTCCGATTCTAAACCATACAAGATAGCACACTGAACTGTGGAGTACTAAGTCTTCCGAGTGAGGTAAACATTCTTTACTTCATCGGAAGCATCAGCTGCAGGTGGGTCACCCAGCGGTGCATCCAGCACATAGGTCAAATTACCAGCTGTGAGGACAATCCTCAAATTGCGGAACCAATCCGCGAAGTTGCTTCCATTGTTTTTCAACTTTTCTTTCTCTAGGAACGCATTAAAATTGATGGTAGGGGCTGCCATTGATCTACAACATATTTGCAATAGTTTAGACTAAGTTTATGACAAATTGAGTTCAAATTAATAATAAAATTAATCTAGGTGAACTCCCACTCAAAACAATATCCCTCACATTGTTTTAGTGATCACACGAACCAAATACACCACATCAACACCGATCATCACGAGAGTTGATGTAGCTTCAATGGCGAACAATCGACATGTTCATCATATCTACTATATGATTCATGCTTTACCTTTCGGTGATCCGTCTTCCGAGACCATGTCTGTACATGCTAGGCTCGTCAAGATCAAACCTTAGTTTCCGCTTGAGCAAATCTGGCTTGCTCACGTTGTATACACTTGCGGAATCTAACACACCCGATCATCACGTGGTGCTTCGAAACAACAAGCTTTAGCAACGGTGCTAACTAAGGGTGAACACTTTATGACTTGAAATTCATGTGCATGAGGGGTCATCTTATAATGCTACCGTTGTCTACTAAGCAATACAAGATGCATAAAGGATTAACATCACATGCAATTCATAATATGTGATATGATATGGCCTTTCTTCTTTGTTCTTCCGATCTCCATCTTCTAGCACGAACATGATCTCCATCATCACCGGCATTGCATCAAGGTCAATGACGCTTCTCCATGGTTGTCGTCCACCGGCTTCAACTATTACAACTACTTTGAATAGACACGGTCTTAACATAAATTAAATACAACCATATGGCTCCTGCCGGTTGCCAACTTACAATAAGGAACATTGCATACATCAAATATAATCACAATCATGGCCATATCACATCACAGCACACCCCTGCAAAACAAAGTTAGACGCCTCTACTTTCTTTGCATGTTTTACGTGGTTTGGGGCTTTCAATAAGTGTCGTTCTAACTTACGAACAAGAACCACAACATTGATACTAGTATTGTTAATCACCCGTTGTAAATTGGATCTTAACTATGCTAGGAGAAACAGGCACCATAAAGCCACTTATGCAATACAAGTTGCATGTCAAGCGTGGAGCAAGTCTCATGAACGATGTCATGTAAGGTTAGCCGGGCCGCTTCATCCCAACATCCCGCAAGATGCAAAGTACACAAGAAGCAATCGACAATAAAAGCATCAACGCCCACAATGACCATTGTGTTATACTCGTGCAACAAATCTACATATAGACACGACTGATACCCTTTGTAGGGTTTCGTAGCATGGAAAACAAAAATTTTCTACCGCATACAAACAAACAAGCCAAGATCTATCTACTAGATTGTAGCAACGAGTCGATGGAATAACTCACCCTCGAAGATTCCAAAGTGTTTAACGAGAGCGGATTCTCGTGGGTGATGTAGTCGTACTCTTCCCGATCTCAAGATCGCGTGAGGCGATCCTTCCGGCTATGCGTTCCATGCGCTCCCTTGATCGGTCACATCGTTTAGATTTAAAACCTTCCTCTCCCTTGTTCTAGCAGGCGAAGGTTGTAGCACTCTCCTCCGATTCCGGCACAACGGTGGTACCGGAAGTAGAGGGGAGATCTCGCAGGGCTTCGCCTTAAGCCGGAGCGAGTATGGTGGAGTATGAGAGATTCCCTCGGCGATCTAGGGTTTAGACACGCCGAGGAGGAAGCTTGGCCGGCGGCTAGGGTTGCTAGGCGGCGGCGGCTTGACCTAGGTCGGCGGCGGCAGCAGTGGAGGTGGCGGCGTCGGCGGCTAGGGTTTGGAGGAGAGGATCTTGTGTGTCTCTAGGAGGGAGCCCTGCCCCTCCTTATATAGGTGGAGGGGCCGGCCAGCCAAGGGGAGGGAGAGGAGTCCCTCCCCAACTCGGCTTGGAGGGTGCGCCGCCGGTTGGAGGAGGGAACTCCTCCCCAACTCGGTTTCCACTCCTCCTCTTTTCCTCTTTCCAAATTTAGCCGTTTGACTTTTCAAACTAGCTATTTGACTTTTCAAACTAGGATTTGAATTAATCCTTTATTTGGTTCAGCGATGACACTTAGTACATGATGCAATCATACCAACTTGATACAACACATTCATGTACCCTTCCCCTCCGGAGTGCCGGACATTCCGGAACATTCTAGAACATTCCCGATGAAAACATCGGAACCATTCCCCAACTCCAAAACGGGATTTTCCTTATATGAATATTATTCTCCGGACCATTCCGGATCTCCTCGTGATATCCCGAATCCCATTCGAGACTCCGGACAACATTCGATCTCCTTCTCATCATTCCATAACTACTCAAACAACGTCGAATCCTTAAGTGTGTCTCCCTACGGTTCGTGAATTATGCGGACATGATCGAGACACTTCTCCGAACAATAACCAATAGAGGAATCTGGAAATTCATATGGCTCCCACATATTTCTATGATTACTTTGCGATCGAATGAACCACTTACATACGATATCAATTTCCCTTTGTCTCACGATAGTTTACTTATCCGAGGTTATGATCGTCGGTATCTCTGCATACCTAGTTCAACCTCGTTATCGATAAGTACTCTTTTCTCGTTCCCGTGATATGTGATCCCTTGTGAGCCAGTCACATGCTTGCAAGCTAATTGGATGACATTTCACCGAGAGGGCCCAGAGTATATCTATCCGTCATATGGATGGACAAATCCCACTCTTGATCCATGTGTTTCAACCAATACTTTCCGAACACTCAATGCCACCTTTATAGCCACACAGTTACGGTGTGGTGTTTGATGTCATCAAAGCATCCATCCGGTAAAGGTGATATGCATGATCTCATGGTCGAAGGAATTAGATTACTATGTATCAGAAAGCATATAGCAATTGAACTATTAAAATGACTTGATCTTTATGCTACGCTTATCTATAGGAGTATGTCCATCATATCATTCTCCTAACAATATGATCTTGTTGTTAATAACATCTCAATGTTCATGATAGGGAAACCACAATCATCTATTAACCAACAAGCTAGTATTATATAGAGGCTTTACTAGGGACTTCAAATTAAGTTTACAAATCACACAAGTATTAATGTTTCCTTGTTAATACTATTATAGCATGAATGCAAACATTTATCATAAACATAAAGATATAATAATAACTACATTTATTATTGCCTCTAGGGCATATCTCCAACACAAACCAACATAATAATCTCAATATCCATCGGATCCCCGCAAACACAACATGCATGATTACAAATAGATTAGATCTTGATCATGAATGGAGCTCACAAGATCTATACGTGAAAACACAAAGGAGGAGATACAACCATCTAGCTACTACATGGACCCATAGTCCAAGGTGGAACTACTCACACATCATACCGGAGAGAAGGCCTCCGGGATGATCTCCCCTCCGGCAGGGTGCGGGGAAGAAATTCAGACCCCCTCGATCTAGGGATTACGGTGGCGGAGGCTACAGAAGGTTTCGTGGAATATTGATGGGTTCTTAGGGTTTCTGCATCGGGGGCTTCTTATAGGAGAAGGGGGAGGCCGAGGAGGCGACTAGGGGTCCCATACCCTGCCTAGGCGCGGGCCCACCCCTGGCCACGCCTAGGGAGGTGTGGACGCCCTGGCCCGCTTCTCCGTCTCCCCTCTAGACTTCTTGTTCCCCATAGAAAGTTATTGACTTTGGCTTTTGTCCCGTCCAATTCCGAGAATATTGATTTTCTGCCTTTATAGAACCAAAAACAGAAGAAAATAGGCAACTGACACTGTGGCAACTTGTTAATAGGTTAGTTCCAGAAAATATATAAAGAAACCTCAAAGAAAGACAAAGCAAAGCAAAGTAGATACTAAACAAGCATGGAACATCAAAAATTATAGATACGTTTCTGACGTGTCATTGTCAAATCTTGGGGGTGCCCAAGGCATCCCCTTCTTCATCAATAAAAAGCTCAGGTCTTTCTAGACACTTCGTTTTTATTGTTTCATGCACTGTTGTGTTGTTCTTGGAGCGTCTTAGTTTTTGTTTGCTTTACTTAGTTGTTTAGTTTGCTTGAATAAAGTAGTTTGGACCCCCGTTCTCGCTGTGTTGTTTTGCAAATAAGTTGCTTGGTGTTGGCAAGGAGTAGTAAGTTCTTGCTTGTAAGTGCAAGAGGATCTTGCATTGACTGTGACTTAGACTTTAGCATGACATGCTAGGTGTTGTTTTGACCTTATGCTTACTGATTATTGTTGTAGCATGTCTTGTTCCAAACAATTGGGATTGCTTAGTGTGCCTTGAAGAAATTATGCATTGTTTTAGCATGCAAAAGCATAGTATTGTGGTATTGTCATTTAATGCTTTGTTTGGGTTGACTTGGCACATGCTCACACCATGTTATGACTATGACAAGTCACCATAGCCTCTATGATCATTTAGTTCTAGACTTGTAGTACCACTCTATGCTTTTATCAGTAATGCTTTATTGCACTGCATGACTATGGCCATTATGTTCTCTTAGTTGGTTGCTCCCAGTCTTTTGCTAGCCTCCACTTGTATGAGTAAGTTCTAGTCATGCTTCTAACTTCCAAGAAACCAAGTTTTTTTCCAAAGTGTCCACTATAAATTCCTATGCATGGTGTGTTACACCATTCCGAGTATATTCTTGTTTTCAGCTATCTTCCAATTAAAAACTATTTTGTTATGTGAAAACTTAGTGATTAAAGCCCTCACGAACTTGATGACACACTTTATATTCTTTGCTCCTAATAAACTTGAACCATTGTGTCATCTATATTGTATATGTTTGCACTTATACGTTGGAATTAGCAGAACCGTGCTATGACGAGGAACGTTTTCAACATTGCACTTGTAGTTTGTACTCAGTTGATATCATGCTCTTTTGTCTATGGATGTCACCAGTGTGAAATAAAGAGGGAACTTGTAAGTCCATGGAGTTTGTATTATGTGTTAGAGAAATGCCGGGGCCGCTAGCCTAAGCCATGCCTAATCATGGTGGAAACTTGCAGAATCACCATAGTGAGCTATCTATGAAGCATCCTCAATAAAAAGCTATGCATATAGTAAATAAAAAAAGATCGCTAAGATGCTCATTGTCTGCTTGCCTTGTCATTTTGGTTATGGGATAGCTCCTATACCATGTGCACGGGGTACCCCATTGGCGGTTCTCTATGATATGCAAATACTTACAATGACAAGAACTTACATGTGACTGAAGTTGAGTAGCATGAGGTGTGGCCCTCGTATTCAAGGGACTTGAGATTGCCAACTTATACTTCGTCAAGCATATACTCCAGCTTTGTTCACTTTAACTTTAATCACTTCAAGATGCTTATGATAGGAGCAATGAGGGCTGAAAGCTAACAAGTACCATAATTTTTGGAAGCTCTTTTTGAAACTTGAAATCCCTGCTTCCCTTTTGTGAAGGGCCTTTCTTCCACCATTATTTGAGTCTCCACCTTCTACCCTTAGGCACCATTAAGAGAGCATAGTTGTCATTCTATGTGCAGTGTCCCAAAGCTTATTGATTGATGCATATTGTGATATTACTTGTTCTTGTGATATTTGTTTCTAGTCACCCTTGTGAACTTTGAAGGTGTACTATGCATTTGTTTGCTACTCTATGAGGGACAAGCTGATTGCCACTATGCTATGTTTTCTATATGTGAAACAAACAAACATTTTTCAATGCATGCTATTCATGATATTTGATTGTAGCTTGCCATGTTGCATGCATAGTTACTATGTCCTGTTGTTAGAACTCCATCTTTCATGCAAATGTTTAGAGTTCTTTGATCTGAGCTTTCAATGCTTGCAAATGGTTTGATCTTGGTTTTGATGG
The DNA here is from genome assembly GCA_023614405.1 of Avena insularis. NCBI lineage: Eukaryota > Viridiplantae > Streptophyta > Magnoliopsida > Poales > Poaceae > Avena > Avena insularis. The sequence continues at coordinate 366,800,794 of CM042693.1, read as the reverse complement.
TGCATGTCACCTCAAAAAATATTCTTTTTATCACTTACCTACTCGAGGGCGAGCAGGAGTTAAGCTTGGGGATGCTTGATACGTCGGAAGCGTATCTATATTTTTTGATGTTCCATGCTTGCTTAGTATCTATTTTGCTTTGTCTTTCTTTGAGGTGTTTTTATATCTTTTCTGGAACTAACCTATTAACAAGTTGCCATAGTGACAGTTGCCTGTTTTCTTCTGTTTTGGGTTCTAGAAAGGCAGAAAATCAATATTCTCGGAATTGGACGGGACAAAAGCCAAAGTCAATATTTTACCGTGAGGGACACGAATTCAGAAGACGAGATGGAGGCCTTGAACCAGGCGGCAGACCCCCTAGGCGCGGGTGGGCCCCTGCCCACACACAGGTAGGTGTGGCCCCCACAGCCTCCCAATGTCGCCTCTTCGCCTATAAGAAGCCCCCGATGCAGAAACCCTAAGTACCCGATCAATATTCCATGAAACCTTCTGTAGCCGCTGCCACTGTCGTCCCTAGATCGGGAGGATCTGAAGTTCTTCTCGGCACCATGCCGGAGGGGAGATCATCCTAGAGGCCTTCTCTCCGGTATGATGCGTGAGTAGTTCCACCTTGGACCATGGGTCCATGTAGTAGCTAGATGGTTGTATCTCCTCCTTGTGCTTTTCTGTATAGATCTTTCGACCTCCGTTCATGATCAAGATCTAATCTATTTGTAATCATGCATGTTCTGTTTGCGGGGATCCGAAATATTGAGATTATTATGTGAGATTGGTTAATGGTTTTGTCTTTATGACTCTATCAGGTTTGTGTTGTTTGTGATCTTACATGCTCTCTGTTGTTAGTAGCTATCTTGGCCGAGTAGTTGCTAGTGACTCCAAGAGGGGGTATTTATGCTCGATAGTGGGTTCATGTCTCTAGTTTCCAAGGGAAGTTATAGAAATCTCTTCGGTTGTAGATGTGTTGTTGCTGCTAGGGAGAAAACAACGGTCTCTTGTTCATGGAACAAGTGGATTGTTTACCTTACACGATTTGCTTAAAACAGTTGTCTGTTGCTTGCAACTTAATACTGGAGGGGGTTCGGATGATAACCTGAAGGTGGACTTCTAGTCATAGATGCAGTTGGTTGTTTGTCTATGTATATTATTGTATTTTCCAATCGAATCTCATAGGATCTTTTGACTAGTATTGCATTGTTATGCCTTGCTCAGTTCCTATCAATTGCCCTGCTATAATTTGTTTACCTTCATGCAATGTTGTTTATCTAAGGAGAGCACCTCTAGTGAACTATGGACCCGGTCCAATCTTTACCATTGATACACCTTCCACTGTTATTTGTTTACTTGCTGCAAACCATTATCTTCCACACCATACGTTTAATCCTTTGTTACAGGAAATCGGTGAGCTTGACAACCTCACTGTTTCGTTGGGGCAAAGTCTTGAGTTTGTGTTGTGCAGGTCTCCGCGTTGCTTGCAACAACTGTGTGACGTTTCCTTCCTCCTATTGGTTCGATAACCTCGGTTTCTTACTAAGGAAAAACTTGTTGCTGTGCTGCTTCACACCTTGCTCTTGGGGTTCCCAACAGACTCCACAAGCCGTCAAGGAGACCATCACACCACACAGCTTGTTGCTTAGCATCTAAATGTAGTAGTCACATGAACCAAAATATATTTCATACATTTTGGAACATAGGTTGTATAATTTTTCCATTCATTGGTTTATATGCTGATTTAAAAGTCCGATTTTTTGAACAAAGATAGTATGATTTAGGAGAACCTATAGGAATTATTAGTACTACTTGTACTATAGCCAAAATGCACGCCTACCCAAATATTTTGAACCAGAGATCTTTATATCCAATTTTTTACTACTATTTTGTTTTCCTACAAGGTCATGGACAATTAATTGACATGACCCGGCCTTAGATTCATGAACATAGGGAGTAGGAAGAGTATGGTCTATGACCATTTTTATATGATTATTTGTACTATATCCAAAATTAAAATTGTAGTCTTGTGGTAAAAGCCTCCGCTTACATCAAAATATTTCATGCCCCTAATTAAAAATTTCAAACACTGTGAAATTACCTTTTGACCCATTGTATAGATGAAAAATGTCCATTGTGAATTCAGTGGGTGGGTGCCCGTCCATTTGTAGACGGGTTCAAATTCTCAGTCCAGCGACAAACCTCTCGGCTACCCTGATTTTCTTTTGGAATCATAGGTATCCATTTTTTTCAGAACATGGCCATGGATGATCAGTTAATACGGCTCGGTCTTGCATTCCTGAATAGAGGTGGTAAGGCTTACAAACAATTTTCTGTTATTATATTTTCTATATCCAAATTTAAAATCTTAGTCGAGCAGTAAAACTTACCGGCTATCCTGTTTGAATCGGTGGCATCTAAATTTTTAATGCAAATATATGGTCATGAATTGTCGGTTGATGTGTCTCTCTGTCTTGAATTACCGAATATGTGTACTATTTCGGCCTACTTAAATTATTACTTGGACGATAGCTAATTTTAAAATATCAATCGAGCGGCTAAATCTCCAGATTTCATGTTCATCTAATTTACACATACGCGATAAACTTACCCATGACGATCGTTTGACACTTAACTATAAATATTTTATTATAAAAGACTATACTAATTGGTAAAATATAACATTGTTTTCTGTTAATAATGGTCAATAAATGTCTGTTGTGGTTAACATACATAAGAATAAAATATTTTTTTATTAAAAAACTACTCCTTCTATTCGCTAATATAAGACATTCTATACTTTTTCTAAAACACAAGTATCTAAACGTGTTTTTAGTGTGTAGGTTCACTCACATTTTCAAGTGTATTTAGTTCATTTTAAAATATCTAAAGGTCTTACATTGTGAGCGGAGGGAGTAGCTTATTTCCTTAATGAACCATAAATTATTCATACTTGGAAAAAATTCTAAAAATCTTCACTTAGTTCTACACACACAAAATGATATCAATCTTTGAGCACGAAATAAAAATTATAATATAAATTAGTGAAAATAAATTAGAACAAAACATTCATGAAATATAAAAGATAGAAATATGGCTTAAAAGAGAACCATAAGAAAACTAAGTTCAGGAGAAAGGAAAAGGTAGAAAAAAAATAATGCAAAAATAAAAAACAGAAAAAAGAAAACAATATACAGGAAAATAAATAAAACATGAGTTCGTTACCTCTACTCGAATGGGCCAGTCGGGTTGCTACTGGCCGCAAGCGATTTGACTGTATAGCTCACCCAGGCCAGGCGGCAAGAAGCAAAGTCCGGCCTGACCACGTGTGTGTCAAGCATTACTGAAGTGGTCTGGCCCAACAAGAGCCCGACCTGGTTGGTGGCAGCAGGTCTCCTGGAGATGGCCGGATGGAAAACTTGCGAGTGAGCACCGTGGACTTTTTTTTGAGTTTTTTTTTGTACCACTCAAAATAATACTTCCTCCGTCCCAAAATAGATGTTTTAAATTTGTTAAAATTTAATTGAATCTAAACACTATTTAGGTATATAGATTTATCTAAAATTTGAAAAATCTAAGACATCTATTCTTGAACGGAGGGAGTATTACATATGGATTTCAAACTTTGTAGTTTACTTAAACAATACACCTAAATTGCGGGAAAGTATTTTGGAAATTTTGTGCAATTTAAAATTCTATAATATTTAAATTCAAATACAATTCTTTATATATATGTTTAATGTAAAAATAATTTTAAAACAATTTTCGCACATTACACTACCCTGCACCACAAATAGGAGCGCCTGCGCGAATCTAATACTTTATATATACACAATATTACAATATATTTTAACATTCATCCTATGTCTTTCGCCCTTTGGCCTATTGTGACGTATGTTTTGGGGAGCCGCAATATTTGTTTATAATTCTTGTGTTGGCTAGGATTATATTCTAAAACTTTCTGCTCTAATACCATATTGAATTGCATGCACTAGCCAACACAATCAAAAGTTCGAACCGATGGAAAAAGCTAGACAATATATTTCAACACTCATCATATGTTTTTCGCCCTTGGACTATTGTGGTGCATGTTTTGGGAAGCTGCAATATTTGTTTTTAATTCTTGCGTTGGCCAGGCTTTCATCCTAGGATCTCCTACTCTGATATCATATTGAATTGCATGCACTAGCCAACGCAACCAAAAGTCCGAACTAATAGAAAGGGCTAGACAATATATTTCAACACTTATCATACGTCTTTCGCCCTTTATTGTGACACATGTTTTGGGAAGCCGCAATATTTATTTTTAATTCTTGTATTGACCAAGATTTAATCCTAAGACTTGCTGCTCTGATACCTTATTGAATTATTGCCCTAACCAACTGAACCAAAAGTTCAAACTAATGGAAAGAGCTAGACAATATATTTAATAGTTTTGTATATTGGCAAGGCCGTCACCATATCTTTGTATGTAAATGTTAGTAGAAAATTATGAAATTTCGTATTCTCACATTTTTTGGAAAGATCCAGCAAATGTTGGTTTCTATTGATTAGCTAAGGAAAACTATTATAAATGTCGCCCGGCTAGAATTACATCCGCAAGAGAGAGAGAAACCACCGCCACCCGGATAAAAGAGAGAAAAAGAAAAACTCATGGTGACGAACCAACCAGCTTGGTGGCACTGGATCTTCGCTCCTGATGTCGCAACACAACCCTGGCGTGATTAGTCAAATTAGTCAAAATTTCCGAATGGTATCAAATGATGTTTTGATCGCAACAACTACCACATCGAAACCAAGTTTTCGCAAAAAGCACTGATCCGTGTTTGATCGTGAATTGACACCGAAACTGACTGTGAGACCCACCTGTAAATCCGACGTGGCATCAAAATTTCACACCGTTTGACTGAACCGTCGAAGTAAAAGTGGCCCCATATGTCGGCCTCCAGTCTATTTTTTTCTCCCGCCCTCCCCATCTTCTTCCCCCTCCCTGCGCGGTTGCGCCGCCCGCATGCCCCTGCCTCAACTGCACACCCCTGACCTGCACGGTAGAGCTCCGCAGGGCCCTGCTCAACTCACGCGCGCTGCCGCAAATCCGTTGTGAGTCCTGGTCCACCATGCTCGTCGCCACGAGTCCTAGTCCCATGCGTGCGTCATTGGAAATCCTTCGGGGCCCTCCCGTCATCCCCCCGTGAGAGGTCCAGATGTCTATGGGGGAGGCCGTTGTTGGGGATATGCTATATGGGTATCCTCACAGCATGTCTATTATCCGGATAACCCGGATGGCTCACAGTTGGTAGCATGGCCCATGGCCTGCTGGGCGGCCTAGTTAGATGGATCCAGAAGGAAGGCCCACGCCGGATAAAGGAAGGCTGCGGTGGAGTCACCAGCGTACCCGGAGCCTTGGAGTACAAGACACGCTAGACTAGTAATAGACGATGTAGGACTCTGTAACCTGTTCGGCTAGGACTTTTCCCTGTAACCCTAGGACCTGGCAACTATATAAGTCGGGCCTATGGGAGCCTTTAGGGCACAACTTCACATAACCTCGCACAGCGAACCAATCCATGTAACTCGGCGTATTGCCCTTATAGTGATTTATAGCAGTAGTAAGATTTCGCCACCGTTGTGGGATCTGAACCTCGATAAGCTGTGTTACCTCATACCCGTCAACCGTCCGTCTTCCCCCACGTCTCTAAACACGCACTGTGAGGACCCCTCCATGGCGTACTCGACGGCAATACCACGACAGTTGGCGCCCACCATGGGGCAAGAGGCGCTTCAGGCTCTTCAGCGGGCGAGGACCAAGATCTTCGCAGGAATCGGCAAAACCGTCGCCATCGGTCGCGTTCTCTTCTCCGGCAACGTTCCGATCGTCCCTCCCGACGAGTTCTGGATCCCGGCGAAGATGAACCCTGCGCGGTGTTCGATCGTTCCTATCGGAGACATCCACCTCTTCATCGGCGAAACCGACTTGGGCACTAGTTCCCTGGGAGTCAGAGGAGCATCAAGACCCGCACGGACCACCTACGGGCAGGAAACGTTCGCGGAAGGATAAATGTCAGATCTCTCCTCAGAGTTTGCCGACAAAGATCAGAAAAATTCAAGGCCCACCCAAACCGCCCCTGTGCAGGATATAACGGTGGAAGATCACTGCAAGTCCACCGGCTTCATCCGTGCGTCTGGACAACAGAGATCCAAGTTCATTGGCGTGGTTACTATCTTCGATCTGGCGCGTTGTGTTCAGAGAGAGGGCGAAAACCCCCCGCGATTACCTCGCCAGATGGCTCCGTATACGAGCCGATCTGGCCCACTACCCCAATGATGATGCCATGTATCACTTTGTGGAAGGACTGGACCATGACACGCTTCTTCGGCATTCTCTAAGGCGGCAACAGGCTTCGGGACACCTTACCTTCGAAGGCATGGTGAACACCGTCAACAACTACGCAGAGGCCGAAGCGGCAACTCAGACAGCGGTTGCGCTCATTGTCGGAGCCCCTCCGTTTCAGCCGCCTCCACCACCGCCTCCGGCAGCCATCGCCGCAGTTGCACCACCACCTCCAGTCATCGTCGCTGCTATTGCACCTCCACCCCCCGTCATCGAGGAAGTCCTGGCACCCTCTGACTCTGTGATTGACGCGCTATATACCGACTTCAGTGCAGATTCAGAGGAGATAGATTTCAGTCCAGAGGAACTAGACTCCGCCATGCAGGAGATGGAGGAGCAGTACACGCGCGACGAGCAAGCCAACAACGGTGTCACGTCTCGAGAGGTGTTCGTCACCATTGGGATGGCGATGGATGAAGATCAACCCGGACGAGCTCCGCCTACAGCTCTGGACAAAGGGAAGGGACCATCTGTTGCTGCCGACATTGATCGCGCAAAGGTCATGCCCCCTCCGCCTAACCCAGTGCAACAGCCGCAGGAACTCGGCACCGGCCCGAGCAACAACAGCACTGCAAACTTGCCACCTCCGACATCTACTTCTGCTGCTGCCCAAGTTACTCCAGCTGATAGAGTGATGTACGGCAATCTCCTCGTCGAGCCACTGACCGTAGATCATATCTGGAACATGACCTAGCTTGACGAGAAGTGCCAGCAACTGCTGGAGGAAGCGCAGGCCATCACGGAGCAAGGCGCTAAGCTAGATCGAGATCTGGTCAACGCGCAGAAATCCATAGAGAAAGCTAGAGCAATGGAGGCCGAGTACAAGACTCTGCTGCAGCAGCAGAAGGCCAAGAAAGCTCCGGCTGGCGTCGCCAACGATCCTGGTGTACGGCGAAACCTAGGATGGGCTCCCCCGAAGCCGGCACAGGCCAAGCCATACATTGAAAGTGAAGGCAGACATGTGATGCTCACTCCTCTCCTCAACCTCGCCCTTGCCAAGACCCTTCTGGAGCAGGATAGATCGCCCAAGGCAGTGGACCAGGTCTATGACCTAGTGGACAAGGCGGTGAAGCAGCAGGAAAAGGCCACCTTTCAGAGGCTTGAGTCTGACCCAGCGTTTTGCCAGTCTAGCCAACACAAGCCGCCAAGGAACAGATCTCCTCTTGATGTCGGATCCCAGACGGGTTCATCAGAACAAAGACGGAGTGATGCGTGCAATAGGAAGGATGCTATCCCCATATCCTCCGACCATGGAGAAAAGGCCCAACCTCGTCGCCCATCACCACCGTCCTACTCCCCCCGACATCGCGAAGACCCCAAGGCTCACCATCGTGCGGATATGCCCCCGCCAAGGCAGAGCGGCATCGTCATCCGCGACAACATGGAGCAGACCCATCATGACGGAGAGCGCAACCAGGGACACAAGAGCAGGTCGCGCCATGACCCTCCGCGTCCGACAAGCAATCGCGGCCAGCGTGAGGCATCGCAGGAGGGTAATAGCAAGAAGGCTAACCCACCGCCACCTCCGCCTCTGTCTCCACCTAGTAGTCACCATGGCGGAGGAGGCCCGCGTCATTCACGTAGCCCATCCCCTGTTGACAAGAAGAAAATAAACCCGGAGCCATACGATGCACGTTCACGGATCGATAAGATCCATGAGGCCCGGGAAGGACCATACCTGGGACCACGTTGCTTTGGACCTGCGATACGGTCCACAACTTACCCCAAAGGTTTCCGAATTGACAAGACCATCAAGCCCTATGACGGCACCGCTAAGCCAGCTACATGGTTGCAGGATTACGGCAACATGGTTGAGATTGCTGGGGGTAACCCCAACGTTGCCGTCAAGTACCTCCCATTGATGTTGGCGGACACAGCCCATCAATGGATTGATGACTTGCTGGAGAAATCCATCTGCAATTGGTTGGATATGCAAGAGGCGTTCACCAAGAACTTCGAGGGTACGTACAAACATCCCTGCACTGTTGGCGATCTACAGCGGTGCGTGCAAGAGAAAGACGAGACATCTCACGCCTACCTTACCCGCTAGCTAGATATGAAAAATTCCTGTGCAGGAATGCACGCTCAGACCGCCATGGCCGCCTTCATCGATGGGTTGGAAAGGGGCACGTTGCTCCGACATAAGCTGAAGCGCCTGCAGGACAATCACCAGCTCGACTTGAGCCAGATGATTCAGTTGGCTAGTGAGTTCGCAGCTGCCGACGATGATGCTTGCGGCTCTCTGCCGGCAACGGCCGTTCCAACTCAAGCTCGGAGGAACAGAACCACAAAGCGGAAAACCGCTCCAGAATAAAAGCAAACTCCCGACATGGTCGCTATGACCTTCGCAGGACGAGGTGATGGCGGACAACGTGGCCGAGGACGGGGAGCTGGTCGTGGGCAGCAGCGAGGAAGTGAAACTACCTCGGAAGCGCTCCGTGTTCCCCAAACCTATGAAGAGTACCGCGATATGCCGTGCCTCGTACACCTTGATGTCAACGGCAAGGCCACCCATACCAATCGACACTGCAAGTTCGTCAACGACCTCAAGGAGGACCCAGAGTCCGGCTACAAGTGAAGTCGGAAGAACAGACCGCGAGGCAAGGGCAAGGGAAAGAAGAAGGAGGAGGAGTCCAAGGATTCAAGTGACATGGACGAGGATGTTGACCTCAAGCACGCCGCCAAGAGCGACGACAAAGGCAAGAACCCCTTTGAGAAGAAGGCGGCAGTTTACCACACTTTCCTTGGCACCCCACTGTCTGACAACAGAAGACCTCTATGAGTATATTGATGGCTACTCTACCCCTAGTTCCGTAGTACCTGCGCTGGTCGGAGGTTCCAATTACTTGGGACAGGAAGGATCACCTAGACCTTATCCCTACGGAGAACCAATACTCCATGGTCATCAACCCCTTGATTGACGGCATTGAGTTCACCAAATGTATGGTGGATAGTGGAAGCAGCATCAACATCATGTACCTGGATACACTTCAGAAGATGAACTTGACGGAGGCAAACCTAAGGCGGACCAACACCATCTTCCACGGCGTAGTTCCTGGTCGGGAGGCTCGGTCCCTTGGGTGCATCACACTTCAGGTTGCCTTTGGCGATGTTAATAATTACCGCCAAGAGCGCATGACCTTTGAGGTGGTCCCTTTCAAGAGCGTGTACCACGTCATATTCGGCCGCGACATATTCCACACCTTCATGGCCAAGCCATGCTTCGTCTACAACAAACTCAAGATACCCGGACCAAACGGTGTCATCACCGTATCCCGAAGCTTTACCAAAGTAAGGGACTGCGAGATTAATGAAGCAGCCTACGCGGAAGCTATCCTCTACAGCGAAGAATTCAAAGAGATCCAGAGCAAGGTCGATGACTCAGAGATGCCCACGTCGAAGAAACAAATCTCCGACTCCGCTCCAGCATTCAAGGCCGTCATCGAGACCAAGCCGGTGGAACTTGTGGTAGGCGATGCCTCCAAGACCACCGCCATTGGGACGAACCTGGACCCCAAATAGGAAAGCGCGCTTGTCGAGTTCCTCCATGAGAACAGGGACATCTTTGCCTGGCAACCTGCCGACATGAAAGGTGTACCTAGGGAACTTGCCGAGCACAGCTTAAACATTGATCCAAAATGCAAACCAGTGAAGCAACCTCTACGACGCTTTGGAGATGAGAAGAGACGCGCCATAGGCAAAGAGATAGCTAGGTTACTTAAGGCTAGTTTTATCCGAGAAGTACTTCACACCCAATGGGTGGCCAATCCTATACTTGTCCCCAAAAAGGGAACCAAAGAATTAAGAATGTGCGTTGACTACACCGGCTTGAACAAAGCATGCCCCAAAGATCCGTTTGCTTTGCCTCGCATTGACCAAGTCATTGACTCGACGGCTGGCTCGGAACTTTTGTGTTTTCTCGATGCATACTCAGGATACCACCAGATCAAGATGAGGAAGTCGGACCAATTGGCCACTTCGTTCACTACTCCATACGACATGTTTTGCTACGTTACGATGCCCTTTGGGCTAAAAAACGCAGGTGCTACGTACCAGTAGACAATGCAACATTACCTGCACGACCAAATTGGTCGGAACGTCCACTCCTATGTGGACGATATATCGGTGATGTCTAAAAAGTCAAATGGCTTAATCTCCGACTTAAAAGAAACCTTTGATAATCTCCAAAATACAACATGATGCTTAACCCCAAGAAGTGCGTCTTCGGGGTTCCAGCCGGCAAATTGTTGGGCTTCATCGTTTCCCAGCGTGGAATCGAGGTCAACCCAAAGAAAATCAAGCCCATCTTAAACATAAACCGTCCGACATGCCTAAAGGACATTCAACGGCTAACAGGTTGTGTTGCAGCAGTTAGTCGGTTCGTCAGCCGACTTGGAGAGAAGGCCTTGCCGCTATACAAGTTGCTGAAGAAGGCGGACAAATTCACATGGATGGATGAAGCAGATGCAACATTGAAGCATCTCAAGGAGATTCTTTCCTCAGCACCCGAGCCTGGAGAGCCCATGTTAATTTACATGGCGGCAACCAACCGGGTAATCAGCATCGTCGTCGTGGTAGAGCGGAAGGAACCAGGCTATGAGCACGGAGTTCAACGACCAGTTTACTATGTAAGCGAGGTCTTGACGGAGTCCAAGCAGCGTTACCCACACTACCAAAAGATAGCTTATGGAGTATTCCTTGCTTCTCGGAAGCTGAGGCATTACTTTCAGCAGCACCCAATCACAGTGGTGAGCAAGACTCCACTGTCCGACATTATCAACAATAGCGACGCCACGAGAAGGGTCGCGAAGTGGGGCATTGAGCTTTCCACCTTCGAGATCACCTACAAGAGACGCGACGCTATCAAGTCACAAGCATTGGCGGATTTTATTGCAGATTGGACGGAGATGCTAGATGCTACTCCGTTGCCGGAACCAGAATACTGGGTGATGCACTTTGACGGATCAAAACTGCTCAACGGCTTAGGGGCTGGTGTACTGCTACAGTCACCAACTGGCGACAAGCTACACTATGTTCTGCAGATCCACTTCGAGGCTATGAACAACATGGCGGAGTATGAAGCACTCATTCACGGATTACGCATAGCCAAGGATATTGGCATCAAGCGCATAGTTTGTTGTGGAGATTACGACTTGGTTGCCCAGCAGGTGGCTAGCACCTGGAATGTGCGGAACCCTATGATGGCGGCATATCGAGACGAAGTGGACGAGATAGCAAAGAGCTTCTTGGGCTACGAAGTCAAGTATGTACCGAGGGAGCAAAACGAGGCGGCTGATCTGCTGTCTAAGCTTGGATCAGGGCGCAAACGAATTCCGCCAGGAGTTTTCCTAGAGCATCTACGGGCACCATCCGTGAAGGGATCAAACATCGACAACCCCGATAGAGTTGACTCTTTTGTCCACATGGTGGCAAAGGTCCCTCCGGATTGGACAAAACCATTCATGGAATATATCGAACATGGAACTTTGCTCGACGACAAAGTCGAAAGACGGTAAATAGTACGTCCAGCGAAGGGCTATACCATAATCAATGGACAGCTCTACAAAAGGAGCACTACTGGTGTATACCTTAAGTGTGTTTCCCAGCTAGAAGGTATCGAAATCCTACGTGAAATCCAGCTCAGAGATTGTGGGCATCACGCCGCTCCTCGATCGTTGGTCACGAAAGCCTTCCGGCAAGGATTCTACTGGCTGACCGCGAAGGCGGACGCCGACAAGCTGGTTGAGACATGCATGGGATGCCAGTATTATGCCCGACAACCACATGTTCCTGCTGAAGAATTGCGAACAATACCAATAACTTGGCTGTTTGCAGTCTGGGGGCTAGACATGGTGGGACCGTTACAGACGACACCATGTGGGTTTACGCATCTGCTAGTAGCAGTTGATAAATTCACTAAATGGATAGAAGCTAAACCCATTAGAAATCTTAATGGGGCAACTGCCCTCAGGTTTGTCCGGGATCTAGTGGTGATATTTGGTCTCCCACATAGCATTATCACCGACAACGACAACAACTTGTCACTTGGAGAAGTGGAGGCATATTGTTGGGAGAAAGGCATCCAACTTGACCTTGCATCTGTGGCACATCCACAATCCAATGGTCAGGTTAGGCGAGCCAATGGATTAATTCTGCAGGGAATAAAGCCACGTCTCGAGGCACCGCTACATAGAGCAGCTAGAGCCTAGGCGGAAGAACTGCCATCTGTGCTGTGGAGTTTACGACCTACACCCAACAGATCCACTGGCTACACCCCTTAATTCATGGTATATGGATCAGAAGCCATCCTACCTTCCGACATACCTCACGATGCACCAAGGGTTTCCGCCTACGACGAAGATGACGCTGAAGAATCCAGACGCCTAGATGTGGACCTTCTCGAGGAGGAGCGCGTTTTGGCATGCCAAAGATCCGCCATCTACCAGCAGAAGCTAAGCAACTACCATAGTCACCGTGTTCGGCATCGCTTGTTAAAAGAGGGGGATTTGGTGCTCCGACTTAAGTAGAAGAAGTCACACAAATTATCCCCGCCATGGGAAGGACCGTTCATCATAAGCAAGGCGCTACTCAATGGGTCTTACTACCTCATTGACAATCATGAACTAAAGGACAGAACCAACAAGGATCATAAGCGTAAACGACGTGACCCGGATGATGACTACCCGGAGCTTGATCGGCCATGGAACATAGCACAGCTATGTCCTTTCTACACTTAGCATTTTTTAACTAATTGCGTACCTCTTATATGATCAATGAAATAAAGCTCTTTGGTTCACTCATATTTCTGAGTCTTTTACCTCCTTTAGTGTTCATTTTTGGATCGTATAAAACTTTATGCACAAGCTTTGCAATTGCACTTGTGAAAATTCCGCCTACGGGCGTTAGCTTAAGTTTTCTGCTCTACACGTTCTTTGTCGTTTTTATGTGGATTCTGGAGTAGTGACTTTTGGCACTTATTGTCGGCGATTTTGTGCTTAGGTTATTGACGGTGCCATTGAGCATCATCACCTGAGTGCATGGTTCCGACAATGAGTCTTCCGACTCACGAAAAGTCAAGCATAAAAACCAAAGTAATGGATAAGCCAACACTTGCTTAAAAAATATATACATGCTGGAAATAGTTCTTAAGTAGCAGGACATACACCATTGTTATCTACCTTAAGTTAACACATAGTTTTTTCCGCATAACAAGTTACAGAGGAAACAAATATTACAAATTGTTTTTTATTCCTCTAGCGCAAGCGACTTGGAAGCAACATCATCGGCAGCAGGAGAGTCACCCTCAAAGTCGGCAGTGTTGAGGGACTCGGAAGAGCTTTGGTTGCCGCCATCGATGGTTTTCATTGGCACGAAGATGTTAACGTCGACCAACTCGGCGACTCTGGTGTCATAACCCGCGAGTGACGCCAAGATAGATTCGTGGTTTATCTTTTGGCCTTTGTCATCTACATCGAGGATACCAGAGGTTACCGTGTCGATGTCGGCATTCTCGTAATGTGCCTTGACCATGGACAGCGCCATCCTTGCACCGGCCCGTGCACATGAAGCTTTCCAGCTTGCGATACGCTCAGGGGCTCGGTGCAGGATCTCCGAGAACTTTGCCACAGAGTCCGATGCCTTGATATTGATCTGGAGGGGCTTGGCAATCTCTTTGGCCTGCGCGATGGCGGTGTTGATAAAGTTGCCGGCAAGGACCATGCATTCCTTTGGCGGAGTAGGTGACTGGGTTAAACCCATAGGAGCTGCGAATTCCCGACAAAGGAGCGCATGAGTTCAAAATTCAGAGTATCTAGACTACAAAAATCCAAGACGAAGAATCGCTTACTGAAGATGCTGGCCTCAGCCTGCCAGAGAGTCTCCGCCATGGAGTCCCGTTCTTGTTGGAGGAGTTTGTACGCTTCATGATGGCGTTGATTTTTCTCATCAGCATCTTTCTTCTGCTCTTTCAGGATAGCGATTTCCTCCTTCAAGCGGTTTATCTCCTCGGTGGCGGAGTCCTGCATGACTTTCATTGATTCTTCATGCATCTTCAGCATGTCCTTTCTCTCCTACTTGAGGATCTTGTTCTCGCTATCCAGCTGCTGAATGTGCTTGGATTGCTCGACAATATCTTTAGCCTTGGAAATGGTTTCTGCAAGTCGGAGAAAAGACAGTACACAGTGAGTATTTGGAGAATACACAAGATCAAGCCGGAGTACGGAAAAAGAAAGGAAAAATAGATGCTTGCTCTTGATGATTTGTTCCTTCAAGAAGGCAGTTTTACCCTTTTCAGCTTCCAAGTCCGCGCGCATCTTCTGGTACTTGTCGTTGGCCATTCCCCTCCGAGCATTCTCATTCTATGGAAAAAATAAAGTTAAACGTTGTTTGGTCTACTTGGAGCATCTAGCCAGAAAATTTCCACCTAGACGCTCGGGGGCTACAACGAGAGTTTTTTAACTTAGCAATATGCTTATTCTTTCTTTAAGCATCTAGTCGGAACTAATTCAGTTTTCGATTAGAAGCTTGGGGGCTACAGTATAAAGTTTTTAACTCAGATGTATGCTTAGCTTCTCTTTGAGCAACTAGTCAGAACTAATTCAGTTACAACTAGAAGCTTGGGGGCTACAATATCGAAATTTATAAACACTGCGTATGCTACTCTTAAAGCATCTAGTCGGAATAATTCATTCCACCTATATGCTTGGGGGCTACAGTGAGAAGTTTTCTAGCTTAGTCACTCTTAGAGCATTTAGACGCAAAGACCTATGGCTTTCCGTCTAAATCCTCAGCGGCTACAGTGGGATACTCATATGAAATGCAAAAAGGCAAATATAACTTACAAGTGCAATGATCTTGAGGTTGGTAGCATTCTCAGCCAGCAGCTTGCTGAAGGATACACTGTTTCCTTGCAGGATTTTTGCTTGCCGGAGAAGCTCCTCGAGACCCCACGTTGGAGATGTCGGCACCGCACCAGGAACCAGAGATGTGCTACTCGGCGTAAGTGCCGGGTAGACTATCTCCGGGAACACTATGGTCTTCCTGGGGGAGAGGGCGCCGCCTTCGGCAGAAGTACCACCTTCCACCACCGCCTTACCACTACCGATGGAATCCTTAGCCGGAGCTTCAGCCATTTGGTGTGCGGCACTCTCCTGTGTCGCCTGTTCGCCGACAATAGCGAGCTTGGTAGAGGCACCTGAGTCCACTTCCACGGCGGAAGGGCCAGATGCTTCCTTAGCTTGTGAGCTTGTCGGGGTAGATGATGGCTGGACGATGGGAGTGACAGGGGCGATGGCGGGAGATACGTCGCGATGCAGCATATCCTTGATGGTTCTAGAAGCCCCCGAAGTTTTGGAGGTCTTCTTCAAGCTGGTCATGGCTTTCTTCCTGAAACATGCAGAATGCATAAGTACGGGAATAAGACATACAAATGGACAATGTCGGAGAGAAAGAAGCTTACACAAGAGGGGGTGCTTTGGCAAAGGGGATCCTAGTAACCTTTCTTTTCTCCGCATCCAGGGCGGCGGTAGTCTTTTTGGAGGCTCCACCCTCCGTCTTCTTCTTCTTGCCTCCGTCGGCGGCGTCAGAGGTGGAGCTCTTCCGCTTTCGCGCCAACAGAGCATCGTCGTCGGACACGACAATGACTTCCTTCATCCTGGATCATAGATTTGAAGAGCCATGCTGTCCTCATCTATGTCGCTAAGCTGTTAAGGTGAAGAACCACCGTGTTAGATGAGATGGTAAAGGCTAGACGGAAGAACTGGAGTATATGTCATACATGGAAAATAAGCAGTTACCTTTGGGCACTTGCTCTCTACGAACATGTCGTAGGTGATGGCGAAGCCACGCTTCTTGTCCTTCACCTTGACGATGTCCTTGAGGCGAAGCTTGACGGATTCGCTCAAGAAGTTGTCCACGGAGATGCGGAGGCTATCCCTTCTATCGTTGGAATACTCGTGCATCAGCTTCAAGCGGTGCTTCAAAGGATGGATCCGCCTGATGAACCAACACATGGCTAGGTCCAGTCCGGTCAAACCGTCTCTACGAACCACTCTATCCACCTTATAGCGCGGGAATCATCGATGTCGGAGGGAAGGGAGGCCTGGGATCTCCATGTCAAAGTTTTGGCGACGGCTCCATCAACAAAGTCCGGGTACGTTACTTCTCGGCCGGTCAGAGGGATATGTGGGCCATAGAAGTAAGTACGCTGCCAGTTCTTGCAGGACTCGTGGCCGACGATGTCGGGGAAGCGCTGGCCAGGCCGGATCTTGAAGCTAATGGTGCCACAATTTCTAAGTTCGTCCTTGCTGGCTCCGACTTCGCGCTTGACGGTGAAGAAATATATGAAGAGATCTAGCCTAGGCTTAATCCCTAAGTAACCCTCGCAAAGCGCCGCATAATTGCTAAGCTCTAGGATACTATTGGGAGAAAGGTTCTATGGTTGTACTCGGTAATGATTCAAGACAGCGAGGAAGAAATTAGAGATGGGCAGGGAGACGCCGCGTACCAACTGTGCTTTGAGGTACACCTTTTCTCCGGCTTGGGGAGAAGGTGTGACCTCGCCGGCCGGCGCCGCCCGCCAGGCGAGCCCCTCCGTCGCGGGGAGGTAACCTTCAATGATCAGCTCTTTGATGTCGCGGTCCGTGATGTCCGAACCGTGCCAGTCGCCTTTGTGGGAGTCGTACTCCTCTTCCATCAGCTCCAGCGCCGCTGGATTATGGTCTCGGCCAGTGGCCTCGACCACCGCGGACCTGGGGATGACCAGGCCTTCTAGGGGCACGACGACGGAGCTCGCCGGCTTCGCCCGATGCCGCCATCGAAGGGGAGGAGCTGCTGCTAGCCATTGGATGCGTTCGGAGGTGACTGGTGAGATTGGGAGTTAGGGTTTTTCATGCGAGGCGCAGAGAGCTCGAGGAGACGCTTGCCAGAGGAAGAAGACGATGCAGGGGAGAATGAGGTGAAAAAGTAAATTTTCCACCGCAGTTACAATTTATGGTCTCCAGCATCAAGATTCGTGTAGCTTGATCGAATGGTTTCCGCGTAGACGACGTGCGCGGAGGCGTGCACGGAAATTTTGCCACGTACCAACCGTCGCCGCCAACGATTCGAATCGCTCACGTGGGAAAAGTGGACATGATTGCGTTCTCTGCATGTGTGAGTTACGAGGCGTTGCTGACCTATGTCTACGTCGCCCTAGCTGTCATAGGCAGATGAACCATCACATCAGAAGATTCCGGCATGGACGGATCTAGTCCGGCTACGGAAGAGTATGATGGAAGATTCAGCAATTCTCCGACTTACAAATTGAAGACGGAGAAAACCTTGCAGGGTTCTTTGGGAGGACTACAAGATGTTGCTTGACTATTTGCCGACATCCATCTAGACGGAGCATTCCACGTGAAGAGGCAAGACATCGCAAGATCTCGCAGTTCTCCGGGAGCTACTGTTGGGGATATGCTATATATATGGGTATCCTCATAGCATGTCTCTTATCCGTATAACCCGGGTGGCCCATAGTTGGTAGCATGGCCCATGGCCTGCTGGGCGGCCCAGTTAGATGGATCCAGAAGGGAAGGGACGATATTCACCACCTCCCATGACTTTTTTCTTTCCTCACGTAAATTAAAAACAAAAACAATATCTATATCTATACCTAATAATAAAGGATGAAGTGTTTCTTCCGGTCCAACACTTTTTAGACCGTTTTGACCTTCAAACAAACACCAAATTAGCCACTATTGCCACCGGTAATTGAAAATAAAAATAGCTATTCATTTAGCACATGTTCCATCCTTAATTCATTTTTCCTTAAGCCAATCCATCATTGCAAGAGCTATCCCCGGCTCCGCTCGTGCGGAGCGGCCGCTGCCTCTTCCAGTCCAACACTTTTTAGACCGTTTTGACCTTCAACCAAACACCAAATTAGCCACTATTGCCACCGGTACTTGAAAATAAAAATACCTATTCGTTTAGCACATGTTTGATCCTTAATTTATTTTTCCTCAAGCCAATCGATCATTGCAAGAGCTATCCCTGGCTCCGCTCGTGCGGAGCGGCCGCTACCTGCTTCTCATGTTGCGCCAAGCTACACCATGTCCAGTGCC
The DNA here is from genome assembly GCA_023614405.1 of Avena insularis. Classification (NCBI taxonomy): domain Eukaryota; kingdom Viridiplantae; phylum Streptophyta; class Magnoliopsida; order Poales; family Poaceae; genus Avena; species Avena insularis. The sequence continues at coordinate 366,782,317 of CM042693.1, read as the reverse complement.
ATTCCCATGGCCCCATGGCGTCTAATTAAGCTAAGATTTGGTGATAACTTGAACAAATCAGTATTTATTTTCTTAAGACATGTTTCCGGAGACTGAGGTGAGGTGCATCGGTGATGGAAGAGCAAGGCCGCGAGGATGGGGATCTCCCTATGGCGGCGGGGATAGAACTAGGAGAGAAGAGAACTCGAGGGGGAGAAGGGAGACGCAGCGACGCTCATAGGAGGACGGAGGGGCGCGGGGTCGGGAGCGCTCGATGCTCCCTCAGATGGGGATCGGTGGGAGGTAGGTGGAGAGGGGCCCTTTTGGTTTTGGCTACCATCATCCTCCCATGCCTCAGCAAGCTCAGATGATGCCGCCCTAGTATGGATCTTATACTCCTTCAAGTTTTCCTCCATGGCAATTTGGTCAGCATCCCACTCCTGCCTTTCAGGGGAAATTCTCTGTGCCTTGGCAACAACCTCCCCCTGGTTTTGCTGGCCAGTGGATTCCTCCCCAGCAGGCTGTACAACCTCCCATATAAAAGCCTCAGGGGAGTAGGTCCTCTCAATCTGGGAAGAACCAAAAGAAGAAAGCCAAAGATGTCAGTAAGGGTGAAGATGCTAAGTCTGTGGAGGGTGTCCAACAATCTGTTCTCTCTGTTGATTCTGGGTATGGTGTTCAGGATAAGCTCGATATTTATGCAGAAGTCATTTGCTACAACTGTGGGGAGCCTGGTCATCACAAGGCTGCTTGTACCTCCCCCAGGATTTGCTTCATCTGTAGCTCTTTAGACCATGAGGTGGAAGCTTCTCTAGTTAAGAAACAACCTCAGCAAATTGCTAAGTTTGTTGGGAGTGCAGCTTCAGGTCTGGTTTTTTTATCACATTGAGCTGCCTTTCATGACATCTGAAGCTGTCCCTCCAAAAAATATTGGCCTTGTGTATGTTGATCAGGGGAGTATTTCCAAAGAGGAACTTTATCAGAATCTTGCTGCTATCTATAGAACCAATTGGCCCTGGCAGATCAGATGCCTTGATGAATGGTCCTTCCTGGTGAAATTTCCACCCCATCTCAAGGTGGAGGAGATTGCTGGTTACCCTAGCTTTGGGCTGCCTAAGGAAGGTGTATTTGTTAAGGTGCATGTCTGGAATGGGGCATTGGATTACTATGATGAGTTACAGGATGTTTGGCTCCAAATTAAAGGTTTGAATCAGGCTTGGTGTAAATGGCAAACTCTCATGCAGTTTGTCACTGCTTTTGGCATTATGCAGGATGTTGACTGGTATGGTATGTTTAGATCCTTCTATGAGACAGTAAGAGTAAAGATTAAGTGTAGGGACCACACTAGGATTCCTGCCTCTAGGATCTTTGAAGTCAATGGAGTTCTTTTTCAATTCACTTTGTTGTGGAGGGGCCTGCCAGTGTGGTTAATGTTGAGGATGAAGACCCTGACAACATCCATCCACCAAATCCTGATGAACATGAGGACCGGCTTGAGGACCAACCTCTAGAAGCCAAGAAAAGTTCAGATAAGATGGACACTGATGCCAGCTTGGGTGGGGATAAATCCTCCATTACTCCTACCCAGCAGAAAAACAAAGACCCAGGGAGTTCCAAACAAATGTCCCTGGCTGCTTTGGCTAACAAAATCCAGGAGGTTACTAGCTGTTATGGTTTCAATAGCCCTGTGCCTGCTTGCTCTAGCAAACTCATTCCTATTGTTGATGAAGATTCCATGGCAAAAACCAAGGTGTTAGATTGGATGCAGGGCATGCACACTGATGATGCCTGTGTCAACCTTATTCAGGAAATGGAGTTAGCCAATGAGAACTCCCTTTTCTATGAGGATCCAGATAAGGAGCTTAGCCAGGAGGAGTTACTAAATCATGAGCTTGAAGGGGAGAAAAACAAAGAGCAGGAGAAAAAGAGCAAATGGGGGCCTATTTTTGGTGCAAGACAGAGTGCTAGGTCTTCTGATAAAGAAGGGAAGACTATGCTTTAGAAAGCCCAAGAGATTACCATGAGGAGGAACCTGGAGAAAACAACTGCTGCTTCTTCCAAGCTGAAAGGTATTGCTCAACAAAATCCCTTCAACACCATTGCTACTAGTAATCTTGTTCTGATGGCTAACACTATTGGTGTTGCCATTCCTAGTCTTGAGGAATGCTCCTCAGTTATTTATGTGAATAGTAATAATGCTTTACCTTCTTCCTCTGTTTCACCTTCTCCTAGTAGTCCTCTAGGAGAGAAAAGTTATGAGGATGATTTTCCTGATGCTTTGGGTTGGTCTATAGTTAGTAAACATAGGCGGGGCAAGCACCCCAAGAAAATCAGTTTAAAATGAATTGTGTCTTTTGGAATCCTAGGGGAATTCAAGCCCCTGGTAGGAAAACTGCACTTATAGACCTTTTTTCAAAGACCCATGCTCATTATGTTGGTTTCCAAGAAACTAAGAAAGAAACCATTTCTTGCAATTATTTGAATTCTTTAGTAGGAAATAGGATGTTTGATTGGAAAGATCTTCCTGCTGTTGGTTCTGCTGGAGGCATTGTGGTAGGAGTAGATTTAGATTTCTTTGAGGTAATTAGTTGGCAAGTCCTTAATTTTTCTGTCTCTGTAGTTGTCAGGCTGAAGGCCAAAGACACTATAATCAGGATTGTTACTGTTTATGGCTCTTCCTATGAAGATAAGAAGGAAGATTTTATCTCTGAATTGCATATTCTCTTTGTTGATTACTTTGGTCAGACAATCATTGGTGGGGATTTTAATTTTGTTAGATTTCAGTGTGACAAGAGTAATGGCAATATTTATCATAAGTGGAGTGATAAGTTCAATGCTTGGGTTGATATTTGGAGCCTGCTTGAAGTTAAGCTTAGTAATAGGAAGTTTACTTGGGGGAATAATAGAGAAAAATTGATTATGTCAAATATTGATAGAGTTTTCTGCAGTGTTGAGATAGATCAAATGTTCCCCCTTGCATCTATTAGGGCCTTGCCTAGGTTGGATAGTGACCACACCCCTATTCTGTGGGAATCTGGGTGTGATGTCAAGCCCAAAGCTACTACTTATAAATTTGAGAAGTGGTGGCTCATGAGAAGTGACTTTAAATCTCTTGCCATTGCCAACTGGTCCTTGCCCATTAGGGGCAAAAATGCAGTTGATATATGGCAAATGAAGGTTAGGAGATTTAGGTCTTGGTCTAAAGGTTGGAGTAAGAATATTGAATCTGAACTTAGAAACCTTAAGAAAGACCTCATGGAGGAATATGATTTGCTTGACATTAAGGCTGAGTCTTCAGAGCTTTCTACTGAAGAACAGGCAAGACTTAAGCAAATATATTCTGAAATGAAAATTTGACGGAATCCGTCGCCAGTCATCTGTTCCAGCATTGACGGTCAGATTAAAGGGGGGCCAGTGTGTGAAGGTCATACAGACTGTACATTTCTCTGGGAGAACCCAAATTAACATTGATGAAAACACATCATCATAGATAGCAACAACGAGAAAACAGATCATCATAGAAAACAAACGCAGTGTGGGGGTGTGGGGGGTGGGGGGTGGGGGGTGGGGGGAGTGTGTCAAGAATATACATGTTAGAATATGTGTCTGTGTTGTATGTGACTGGAACTCCCCTTGTAATCCTCCTATATAATGAGCAATACAAGGCATCACTACGTGTGGTTTTCCCTATCTTACATGGTATCAGACGCAAAACCCTAGGCGGACCGTGTCGCCCCTGCTTTCACCGCCGATCTTGGCACCGCCGATCTGCAAACAACCCACCTCCTTCCTTCTCGCCGCGCCGCCTCTCTTGGAGCCATGGGCGACGATGCTACATGGGCCGCACAGGCCGCCAAGGAGAAGGAAGATCGTGAGGCTCGCGAGGCCGCCGACACCAAGGCCAAGCTGGCCCTCACCACCGCCCCCTCCTCTAGCGTGGGGGCCTTCTCGCTCACCTCCCTGCATGTCCAAGCACGGGATACTCTATATGATCTGCCATGGGATCACTAGATTGAGCTTCAGGTTTAGAAGCTGTATCAACTGGTGTGGAGATAGACTTGCACTGTAACATACCGATGCGGTTAAGGAGTTTCATAGCATATTTCTCCTGCGAGAGAAAGAGACATTACTTGCTGTGCTTGACGGAGATGCCTAGAAACTAATGTAAATCACCCATGTCCGTCATGGTGAACTCAGAACGGAGTGAAGCAATCAAATTGTGCAGCAGTGTCGAGGTCAGGGTTCTACACGTTCCTAGTTCATCTTAGTTCGCGGACACCTTCACCAAAGGATTACCGTCGTCTCTCTTCTTAGATTTTCAGGACAGTCTTAATATTCGTCGGACGTCCATTTTCGACTGAGAAAGAGGGTGTTAGAATATGTGACCGTATCGTGTTTGTATAGGTATACGGTCATATTGTGTATTCCTTTTGTATGTGTTCGTGTTGTATGAGATTATGACTCCCCTTGTAATCCTCCTATATAACGAGCAATACAAGTCACTACTAGGTGGAGTTTCCCCTATCTTATAACACAACTGTCTATTTATCTCGGATAGTGCAAATCAACAAGCAAACACGTCATCACAGATAACACACATACGGCTCACAGATTAGCAAAATAAGTAGTACTACTACACAAGAAAGCAAAACGTACACATTGACGGCAACCAGCAAACACTGAAACACATCATCATAGATAACAAACGCACACATACGGGCTCACAGATTAGCAAACAAGAGCACAAGAAAGCAAAAGGTACAGGGTGGCGATCGAGCGCTTATTCTAGCACATGGAGCATATAGGCGTAGTATGGACGGACGGAATAAGCTGAGAATACATCTCGTCTAGTAGGTGACGATCCTGAGCCCGAGGCTCCTCTGCGCGTAGTCGATGAGGCCGTCGACCTCGTTGTCTTTGATGTAGCCGTCGCCGTCCGTGTCGGCGTACTCGATGCACCGCTTGCTCTTGTACCCGGAGAAGCGCGTCCGGAGAGCGCGCATGGCGCACCGCAGCTCGTCGCGGCTGATCCGGCCGTCGCGGTCCACGTCGAACCTGCAGAGCCACTGCTTGAACTCGTCGGCGGTCATGTCCCCGTCGATCGACCGCGTCGCCACCTGCGTGTTCCTGATCGCCATCTTGAAGCTTGAAACTTGCAGCAGAGATCTCCGGCTAGCTGGCCTCCTCCTCGATCTGTACGGTCACTCGATGAACAGGTGTATGTGTCTGAATGTGCAGCTGCCTGTTAAGCCGTATAGCTCTTATATAGGCACGGCCGGCCTGCACCGTTTACACGGCAGAAATGGTTGCGTACTCCTTCCTGCAGGGTTACGTGCGTGTATCACGGTTGCGGCCCTACCTACACCATAGCTTATTCATCACGCGGTGTAGATTCTTCATATCTTTGCAGATAGGGTTATCGAATCGACACATATATGGCGCTGTTTTGGTTGGGTCATCTGTCTATGCTCATTGAGAGGAGCAAGAATCTGCACCAAGTGGCTCGAGGGGAAAAGGAAATAATGGAGAAGAAAAGGCTGAGATGCATTTCGGTGATTGATGTTGGAATGAAGAATCGTGCAAAGCTACAACAGGCTATGCGTTGCCACCCAATGTGGGAATATGATGAAAAGGGGTCGATCGCGCATCGAATTTCAACATGATAAGCTTTTCAAAGACGGAACATGATGCGAGGATTATGCCTGAAATAATGGTACATACGCGTCTAGAGTTCTCCAATGCTTAGTTTACACAGGTGCGTCATTTTTCACATGTCCCAGCACAAATATATAGAGTCAAACCATAACCACTAGAACAAAAAATTGATAATTATTGATCTATAGGGATTGGCAGCTGCCATATCTGCAATACCAACTCTTCCTGGCCTGAGATAAAAAAAACATAAAGTTCTTCCAGGGCGTCACACCAGAGGCGCGAGAACACGGTCAGGGGATTACGTCATGCTGATGGTTCGTGGTGCAATACAATTGAGGGGATGAGCTGCATGGCACTGGCCTTTTATCACGAGCTCTGCAACTCGGAGGGCTCAAACAACAACGACCTGGTACTTGACTTATTAATGGCTAGTTTCGTTTAGGGAAGGGATGAATGCGGCGTTGGGTGCAACGCTGACAGACAAGGGGAAATCGAGGAGGCTTTGTTTCAAATGGGCCTGGCAAGGCCCCTTAGCCGGATGGGCTGCCGGTCTTGTTTTATCAAGCACACTTGTTTTTTCTAAATTTGACTCAAAAAAAAAACTTGTCTTTTCTAAAACCACATGCGCGTAGAGGTATAAGGGAGCTTGTGGCGGGAAGCGAGTGTCCGGGTGATTTTTTTAAGTATACGATCCTTGTTCTCATCCCTATGATAAGTGCCCATGAGCTTCTCAGTCAGTTCAGACCTATAAGCCTTTGTAACGTCCTTTACAAGACTGTAGCTAAGACGGTGTGCCAAATAGGCGGAAGAAAATTCTCTCAATTCTCATATCTGACGAGTAGAGTGCCTTCGTGTCAAGGGAGATCGATAATGGACAACGTCTTTATTGCTTATGAGTGTGTTCAAGCAACCAGGACGAGGAAGAGTATAATGCCATTGTGTGCGGTCAAGTCAGATATGATGGAAGTCTCTAACAGGGTCGAAAGGGGTTTCTTGAGAATATGATGTTGAAGATGATGGGATTCTTTCAGACAAGGGTGGGTGTGGTTATGAGATATGTAAGATCTGTCCGCTTCTTGGTCATGTTAAATGGTATCATGTCAAAATCCTTCATGCCATCGAGAGGCTTACAACAGGGCGATCCCCTCTCACCTTCTCTATTTTTGTTTTGTGTTGAGGGTTTCTCAACCCTTCGCCAAACATAGTTAGAAAGGGAGGTGGCAGGGGTGCGCTTCAGTTCTGATGGGTCAACAGAGACTCCTCCTTTTTGCGTACGATAGTGTGGTTTTTCTAGAGGCCAACACTGATAAATTGGAGGCTCTAAATGTGTCCTACAAAAATATTAATATCACCGAGTCAGCGAGTAAATTTGCAAAAATCAGCTATCTTTTTTGGCAAGGGATGTTCTAATGATGCTCGAGCTTCCCTCAAGGCCACAGTTGGAATACATTGTGAAGCCCTCTTGAAGAAGTATCTCATCTTGCCAACTGTGGTAGGACAGCCAAAAGATGGAACGTTTGCGCGATCTAAATGAATGGTCGAGAGGAGAAGTTAATGCCAAGGTTTATCAAAGAAATACTCCAGGTAGTCCCTACCTATTCTACGGGCTGCTTTCAACCATCCAAGGGATAGTGTGGTCAATTGCCCTTGATCTCATCGAGGTTTTGGTGGGGCGTAGCCGATGGACGACGAAGGTGCATTGAATTGGTCGGGAAAATATGTGTACGCCTAGGCTAAATGGTGGCATGGGTTTCCGAGATTAGAGTGACTTTAATCAAGCTTTTTTGGGTAAGGCAAGCTTGGAAAATGGTCACCTCGCCAAACCCGGTATGTGCTCGAGGTATTTCGTGCAAGATATCTCAAAGATGGTGCTTTCTTGTCAGCTAGTTGTCCTAAGAGAGCCTCATACACCCAGTAGCATGGAAGATATCTTGTGAAGGAGGGGCTAGTGTAGAGAATTGGAGACAGTTCCAAGATCAATGTATGGCACCATAATTGGATTCCTAGATCAACACCCAAGAGGCCTTTCGATAGGTCTGACGAGGAAGTGAAGAAAGTTCATGAATTATTACTACTTAATGGTGCAGGTTGGGACTCTACAAAACTCAATGAGACGTTTTCTAAGGTTGATGTCGAAGACATTCTAAAGGTCCATGTAGGTCATGATGGAACTGATGATTACTTAGCCTATAATTACACCAAAAATAGAGTCTTTAGTGCCAGATTGATATAACACCTCAAGCAACAACTCAAACACTTGACTGCCGGACGAGCGGATTCGTAAACGAACTACGCAAACCACCAAGGGTGGATGGCTCTATGGGCAGCAGATGTTCGTAGCAAGGTGCAGGTACACGTTTGGATATTGGCAAAGAACGGACTAGCTATTGAGCAGGAATTAAGCCCAGGAAGGATCAAGGAGGGTGTGTGATGTATTGCCTTCCACTGAGAGCAATCTCTCAAGCACATATTCTAGGGTTTCCCACGATCATCTCAAATCTAGGACATGCTGAGAGCTCGCACCTCTATCAACATTTTGTCTCCGAGTGGAGTCTTTCGACCCCACAAGGAGCTCCAGGGATGGATGCATGATTGGCTAGGTTCTCTATATGACAATGAGCTATAAATCAACACGATGGCCATCTATTTGATATGGAAGCTACAAATGTTGCTCGAGATGCCCCTATAATTGAAGACCCATACGAGTCAGCGAGGAGTATATTAGCTCTGGTCGAAGAATGGCATGATGTGAACTCGACGACCACAAGCAATAGGATCCGATCGCGGAGCAATCCTGACACTGGATGGCACAAAGTGAATGTTGATGGTGCATTCTCTCAATCTCACTGTCATAGATGTGAGACTATGGTCATGAGAGATCACCATGGCAACTTTCTTGCAGGAGCTTGCCATTTTTCCCCAGGCTCGTGGCTGGTCCATAGAGAGCCGAGTTGCTGGAGTGTGATAGAGTTTTCCAACACATGAAGGAAACATGAGTATCGAAATATCACCTTGGAAGAAGATTCCTCAAGTAACAATTGGTTGGTGGGATGGAAATGCTATGTTAAGCAGCCCCATAGTGACGGATGTATGAGGAAGGGATTTGTTTGGTTTAGTCTCACATTGCTCGTGGGAAGAGACTATAAGCGACTTATAAGACTAAGGATGACCCCCTAAAAGGCTAGTCTTTTGGAGGGATGCCCAAGGCCTAGTGGCGCTAGGTTGGTGGACCGAGACGCTTGTGTAGTGTTCCCACATAGGTAACAATCGGTACCAAAGTCGTGGCCGCCCATGGTTGATGGGCTGGAAACATTGTGTTAAGCGGGTCCATGGTGTCCAATATGTAGGAAGATTTGTTGTGTTTAGTTGCACATCGGTTGTGGGAGGAGACATGAAGCGACTTATAAGACTAAGGGTGATCCCCTAAAAGGCTAGTCTTTTGGAGAAAAAGACCCAAAAAATGATATAATATTGTGTTGGTGTCCGGTTGGGATGGCTTGATGGATCGAGACATCCCCAATTGTTGGGGCAAAATCGGACACCCAATGTTTCTGATTTTGTCAGTTTAAGGCATGAGGAGGACATGAAGGAGCGCGTTGTCCTCCCCGTCCTCCCCCTGTTCGGGAATTTTTTTTTGGATTAAAATTGCATTAAAAATAAAATAATTTGCATAGGGCCATAAATAGAAAAACTAGAAAATACTTTTAAAAACTTAAACTAGATGGCTGGTAGCCACGTGCATGGAGGTGAATGCCTACTCATCGTTTGCGACATCGAGGTCTATCCACACCACTTGTGGCCATGGACATTCCTGGTGTAGCGGCGGCGGGAGCTGGTGTGGTGGTGGTAATAACAATTTTTTTAACTCAAAATATTGATTCTAATCCCTCCTTGATCTTTTGGAAGGAAGACGACACTCCATTTAGTCGGTCGATATTTCTTCTTCTCGTTATCTTCTTGTCAAAAGAATCTTGAGTGGAATAGTATAACCTATCCAAGACTCATTTGGGCAACTGGAAGAAAGAAATCACATAGAGTACCACATTACTCAATACTACATTAATGAGAACTAATCTTCCACCTAGAGATAGCAGCTTTCCTTTCCAATAGCTAAGCCTTTTTTTGTAATCTCTACTCAGACATGTTTCTATTCAGCATTGGTCGGGATGCCTAGGTATCTAATAGGAAACTAGCCTTTTCTGCAGCCAAACCGTTCGGCATATAGACCGGCCTCGTCCTTCGCATCACCAAAATAAAACATTCACTTTTATGGAAATTTATGTTGATTACCGAAAGCTATTCGAATGCTGATAAAATAGATTTTAGGTTTCACGCCTTATCAAGGTCATGTTCCATAAATAAAATTGTATCGTCATCATGTTGAAAAATATGAATCCCACCATCTATAAGATGTGTTATCACTTCTTCAATTTGGCCATCATTCTTTTCATGGTCAATCATGACTGCCAACATATCATACACTATGTTAAATACCATGGGCAATACTGGATCACCTTGTCTTAATCCCCTTTTTGTTTGTAAGTATTTTCTAACTTCATTATTGATCTTGATGGCAACACTTCCACCAGAAACGAAATTGTGGACTAATGTGCACCATGCCTGAGAAACAACTTTCATTCCGAGGGCTTGTTGGAAGAAAGATACTTGACTTTGTCAGTATGACTCCGTTTAGCTTTTTTATGCAATTCATGAAGAAATTCATGTAGTATTACCACCCCATCTAGAATGTTTCTTCCTTGCATGAGGCTGTCTACGTGGGAAGGACAGCATGATCAACCACCGAATTAAGCCTAATTGTTGCGGTTTTCGTGAAAAAATTTAAGCTAACATTAAGAAGACATATCTTCCTGTATTACTGGATCCTTTGTGCTTTGTTAACCTTTGACAACAAAATGATTTCACCGAAATTTAGTCGAAAAAATTCTAGTTGTCTGGCATGAAGATATCAAACAGTTCTAGAAGGTCAGTGATGACCCACAAGTATAGGGGCTGTATCGTAGTAATTTTGATAAATAGCAGTGTCGATCCCAACGAGGAGCAAAAGGTGTTAACTAGTGGTATGGAGCAGGAAATGTCTGTAAATACTTAGCAAACGGATTTTTAGAGGTTTTCTAATAAAGCAAAGAAATAAAGTGCAAGTAATAAAGACAACAAACAATTGCAGCAAGTGGCCCAATTCTTTCTTAGCAAAGGACAAACCGGTGGAAATACTTATAAGGACCAAACGTTCTCGAGGACACATGGGAATTCTGTCAAGTGCTTTCGCTTCAAATAGCTGAGTACCCTTCTTTGGTGTTGTAAGTGTTGTGTGGGTGAAACTGTGCTAATGTACCGACCTTACTTGGACTAATACATACTTGTGATTAAACCCCCTGCAAGCATCCGCAACTATAGGAAAGCAATTAAGGTATAAACCTAACCACAACCTTAAACTCTGAGATCCTACGCTCCCTTGTGTAATGGTGTCCTAACGGGGGTTTAGGTTTCTATCACTCCGGCAACCCCACAATTAGTACCCAAATACACAATGCATTCCCCTAGGCCCATAAATGGTGAAGTATCATGTAGTCGGCGTTCACATGACACCACTAGAAGAATAGCACCACAACTTAAATACTAAACCATTGAATAATATCTCAACACAAATCCACTACTAACAACATGACTTCTCCCATGTCCTCAAGAACTAAACAAACTACTCACGAGACATCATATGGATCAATATCAAAGATGATATGATGATGGATAACAATTTGAACATAAAAAATAATTCAATGGTTTCACTCACAAGCATCAACTACAATAGTAATCAACACCGGGAAAAGTTTCCCCTACGGACTATGCTAGTATTCAACACAATTGTTATGATGATGATCCCGATGAAGTCTAGCTTGACGATGGTGTTGATGGCGACGATCTCCCCTCTTCGGGAAGGAATTTCCCCGACAGAAATCTGTCTATCTGAGAGCTCTTTCTCTCTCGGTGTTTTCTGCCCCGCAGAGGCGACGGAGAGGGCGGAGCCAGAGCTGGGCCATGTGGGTCACACCCCTGTAGGCGCGACCTAGGGGTGGCCCGCGCCTGGGGGTTGTGGGCCCCTATGGCCCATCTCCGCCTCCCCTTCGGACATTCTTCGTCTTCTGGGAAAATATGATTTTCCGTAGTTTTTCTGGTATTTTTTTGATCTTCGTGAAATTGCATCAAAACACCTCTTTTTCCATTAGAATTCTGACTCCGGCAGTTCATCCTCCAAGAACCATCCAACATGCAAAAACAGATGAAAAAACATAAGTAACACCTTTTACTAAGAAATATATCAATGAATAGAGGCAAATTATGATATAGAATGGTGATGCAAAATGGACGTATCAGTCCGTTTTGATGACATACTAGAAGTTCTAGCAGAACTTAGCTAGAAAACCATATGGACCCGGACTCTTGTTGTCTTCCATTTAGAAAATCGCCTTTTATAGTTTCTCCTCTGCATATGGAGGAATAAGGATGGAATTCTCCTCATTAGAAACATGAGGAATATAGTCTGTTTGAGATTCATCCATGGAAAAATTGTCCTCTTCCAGTGCTCAAAAGAGATTTTTATAGTACTTTGTGATATAGGATTTGGGTTTCTCATGACCCTCATTCTTACCCTCTTTGGCCTAGATAATGAATAAGTTTCTTTCTATATCCCACATTTGCAACATTATGAAAGTAATTTTGTATACGAGTATCCTTACAGATAATACATATATTATCTACACATCTAAACAATTTTGCTAGATGATACGTTATAATTGTAAGCTAGTACATAAAATTCACAAGATTGTGGGTCTGAAAGGGTAAAAAAGAACTCATTTTTTCTTCCAACATTTTCATTTTTTGTCCATATCGCATAAGGAAAGATATTTTGATGCAAATTTGGTCATACTTCTATTTATATGTTTTTTCTGGAATTTTTTGACACAAAAAATTATACCTTTTAATTTTTTTTAAGAAACGATACCACTAGAGCTCGGGAGCTAAAGAGTGACTTTTGAGCGATCCCGGCCCAGAATTACATGGATAAAGTAGAGTGATCGGAACATTTGTTTGTTCCACTTTCGCACAAATAGATAGGGTGCTCCTATATGCCACTTTAAGCAGCGCAAGTTAGGCCTCCATGATGACGCTAATGGGTAGGCCCGTCAAATGGTTGTTTTTCTTATTTTTCATTTCTTTCAGTTTTCTGTTTTATTTTTGTATTTTGTTTTTTATTGATGAAGAAATGAAGTTTTTCTTGGCTCTAATTTACACCTTTTATACCATAAATACTTTTTAACCTGTCAATATTTTTTGAATTTGTGAACTAATGAATATTTGTTTAATCCATAAAATACATTTCTAAACCCCGTGAACATTTCTTTAACCTCATGTATTTTTTTTAACCATGTTAACATTTTACCCAAACCTCGTTAACTTGTGTTAGACCATGAACATATTTTCCTAGCAGCCTCGACGTCTAGAGAAACCGTAAAATAAAGAAACAATAAAAAGAAACCAGGAAAATATAACACATAAAACATAAAATTGAAAGACAAAGATAAACCAAACATAAAACAAGACATATAATAGATACACCCTAAAATAAAACCTTGAAGAAAAAACTGTAGGGTTTCGTAGCATGGAAAACAAAAAATTTCTACTGCATACAAACAAACAAGCCAAGATCTATCTACTAGATTGTAGCAACGAGTCGATGGAATAACTCACCCTCGAAGATTCCAAAGTGTTTAACGAGAGCGGATTCTCGTGGGTGATGTAGTCGTACTCTTCCTGATCTCAAGATCGCGTAGACGATCCTTCAAGGTATGCGTTAAACGGCGCTCCCAGATCGGTCACACGTTTGGTACTGGCGAAAACCTTCCTCTCCTTGTTCCAGCAGCGGAGGTTGTAGCACTCTCCTCGCGATTCCCAAGCTGACTGGCGTGGTCTTGGAAGTAGAGGAGATCTCATGAGCTTCGCCTTAAGCGGGCAGTATGGTGGAGTATGAGAGATTCCCTCGGCGATCTAGGGTTTAGACACGAGGAGGAAGCTTGGCGGCTAGGGTTGCTAAGCGGCGGGTTGACCTAGGTCGTGGCCCAGTGGAGGTGGCGTGGCGGCTAGGGTTTGGAGGAGAGGATCTTGTGTGTCTCTAGGAGGGAGCCCTGCCCCTCCTTATATAGGTGGAGGGGCCGGCCAGCCAAGGGGAGGGAGAGGAGTCCCTCCCCAACTCGGCTTGGAGGGTGCGCCGCCGGTTGGAGGAGGGAACTCCTCGCCAACTCGGTTTCCCACTCCTCCTCTTTTCCTCTTTCCAAATTTAGCCGTTTGACTTTTCAAACTAGCTATTTGACTTTTCAAACTAGGATTTGAATTAATCCTTTATTTGGTTCAGCGATGACACTTAGTACATGATGCAATCATACCAACTTGATACAACACATTCATGTACCCTTCCCCTCCGGAGTGCCGGACATTCCGGAACATTCTAGAACATTCTCGATGAAAACACCGGAACCATTCCCCAACTCCGAAACGGGACTTTCCTTATATGAATCTTATTCTCCGGACCATTCCGGATCTCCTCGTGATATCCCGAATCCCATTCGAGACTCCGAACAACATTCGGTCTCCTTCTCATCATTCCATAACTACTCAAACAACGTCGAATCCTTAAGTGTGTCTCCCTACGGTTCGTGAATTATGCGGACATGATCGAGACACTTCTCCGAACAATAACCAATAGAGGAATCTGGAAATTCATATGGCTCCCACATATTTCTACGATTACTTTGCGATCGAATGAACCACTTACATACGATATCAATTTCCCTTTGTCTCACGATAGTTTACTTATCCGAGGTTATGATCGTCGGTATCTCTGCATACCTAGTTCAACCTCGTTATCGATAAGTACTTTTTTCTCGTTCCCGTGATATGTGATCCCTTGTGAGCCAGTCACATGCTTGCAAGCTAATTGGATGACATTTCACCGAGAGGGCCTGTAGTATATCTATCCGTCATATGGATGGACAAATCCACTCTTGATCCATGTGTTTCAACCAATACTTTCCGAACACTCAATGCCACCTTTATAGCCACCCGATTCACGGTGTGGTGTTTGATGTCATCAAAGCATCCATCCAGTAAAGGTGATATGCATGATCTCATGGTCGAAGGAATTAGATTACTATGTATCAGAAAGCATATAGCAATTGAACTATTAAAATGACTTGATCTTTATGCTACGCTTATCTATAGGAGTATGTCCATCATATCATTCTCCTAACAATATGATCTTGTTGTTAATAACATCTCAATGTTCATGATAGGGAAACCACAATCATCTATTAACCAACAAGCTAGTATTATATAGAGGCTTTACTAGGGACTTCAAATTAAGTTTACAAATCACAATAGTATTAATGTTTCCTTGTTAATACTATTATAGCATGAATGCAAACATTTATCATAAACACAAAGATATAATAATAACTACATTTATTATTGCCTCTAGGGCATATCTCCAACAGTCTCCCACTTGCACTAGAGTCGTCTAATCTAGATTACATGGTAATATACGAACACCCATGGCAGTTTGCTGGTCATGTTTTCCCTCGGGAGAGGTTTAGTCAACGGATCCGCCACATTCAGATATGTGTGTACTTTGCAAATCTTTATATCCCCATCTTGGATATGTTCTCGAATAAGCGTGAAAAGCGTAGCTTGATGTGCTTCACTTCTTGTGTGACCTTGGTTCTTGCGCATTGGCTATGGCCCATGTTATCACAGTAGATAGACATTGGGTCCAGCGCACTAGGAACCACACCAGCTCTGTAATGAACTCTTTCATCCATATCGCTTCTTGTGAAGCCTCCGGCAACCATGTATTCGATTCAGTTGAAGATCTCGCCACAACGCTTTGCTTTGCACTCCTCCACTAAGCTGTTGCACCATTCAAAATAAATATTATCCAGTTGTGATTTAGAATCATCCGGATCGGTGTTCCAACTAGCATCGGTGTAACCATTAACAACGAGCTGTTCATCACCTTCATAAGAAAGAACCATATCCTTAGTTCTTCTCAAGTACTTAAGGATGTTTTTGACCGCTGTCCAATGATCCACTCCTGGATCACTTTGAAATCTGCTAGTTAAACTAACAGCATATGCAATGTCGGGTCTAGTACATAGCATGGCATACATTAGAGATCCTATGGCTGAGGCATAGGGAGTCTTACTCATCCTTTCTCTATCTTACGCGATGTCGGACTTTGAGTTTTACTCAAGGTCGTATTGGGCAACATGGGCAAGAACCCTTTCTAGCTATCTTCCATTCCAAACCTCTTTAGAACTTTGTCCAAATATGTACTTTGTGACAATGATATTTGGCGTTTCGATCTATCTCTATAAATCTTTATGCCTAATATGTAAGCTGCTTCGCCAAGATCCTTCATTGAAAAACTATTATTCAAATATTCTTTGACACTATTAAGAAGGACTACATCATTCCCAATCAACAATATGTCATCTACATATAGTATTAAGAATGCTGAGCTCCACTCACTTTCTTGTAAATACAAGCTTCTCCATAAGTTTGTATAAAACCAAAACTTTTGATCACCTTATCAAAACGTTGATTCCAGCTTCGGGATGCTTGCTTCAATCCATAGATGGAACGTTGAAGTTTGCATACCTTGTTAGCATCTTTAGGATCAACAAAACCTTTGGGTTGCATCATATACAACTCTTCATCAATGTCTCCATTGAGGAATGCTGTTTTGACATCCATCTGCCATATCTCATAATTGTAATATGCAGCGATTGCTAACATAATCCTCACAGACTTTAGCTTCTTGGTGAGAAAGTCTCATCGTAGTCAACTCCTTGAATTTGTCAAAACCCTTTTGCGAAAAGTCGAGCTTTATAGACGATAACATTACCATCAAGATCTGTTTTCTTCTTGAAGATCCATTTGTTCTCGTGACCTTCCGCCATCCGTAAGTCCACCAAAGTCCATACTTGGTTTTCGTACATGGATCCAATCTCGGATTTCATGGCTTCTTGCCATTTATTGGAATCTGGGCTCATCATCGCTTCCTCATATGTCTCAGGGTCATCGGTGTTGTCCACCAACATGACACTCATAACGGATCATACCAATGGAGTGGTATGAGTTCTCGTTGACCTGCGAGGTTCAGTAGCAACTTCAACGAAGTTTCATGATCATTATCATTAGCTTCCTCTCTTATTGGTGCGAGCACCACAGAACTTCTTCCGCTGCGCTACTCGCAATTTCGAGAGAAGGTTCGACAACCTCGTCGAGTTCTACTTTCCTTCCGATCACTTCTTTGAGAGAAATTCCT
The DNA here is from genome assembly GCA_023614405.1 of Avena insularis. Classification (NCBI taxonomy): domain Eukaryota; kingdom Viridiplantae; phylum Streptophyta; class Magnoliopsida; order Poales; family Poaceae; genus Avena; species Avena insularis. The sequence goes on along the minus strand of CM042693.1, from coordinate 366,765,288 downwards.
TCTCTAGAAAGGATCCATTCTTGGCAACAAAGATTTTGCCTTCGGATCTATGATAGAAGGTATACCCAATAGTTTCCTTTGGGTATCCTATGAAGACGCATTTTTCGCTTTGGGTTCAAGCTTGTCCGCTGTAACTTCTTTACATAGGCTTGCACCCCAAACTTTAAGGAACGACAATCTAGGTTTCTTTCCAAACCATAATTCATACGGTGTCGTTTCAGCGGATTTAGACGGTGCCCTATTTAAAGTGAATCGGCTGTTTCTAATGCATAACCCCAAAATGATAGCGGTAAATCTGTAAGTGACATCATAGAGCGAACCATATCTAAGAGTTCGATTCTGACGTTCGGACACACCATTACGCTGTGGTGTTCGGCGGTGTCAATCTGAAAGTATTCCGCATTTCTTCAAATGCTCGCCAAACTCGTAACAGATATTCACCTCCACGATCGAGCGTAGAAATTTAATCTTCTTGTTACGTTGATTCTCTACCTCACTTTGAAATTCCTTAAACTTCTCGAAAGTTTGGACTTATGTTTCATGAAATAGATATACCCATATCTACTCAAGTCATCCGTGAAGGTAAGAACATAACGATAACCACCACGCGATGCTACACTCATTGGACCACACACATCGGTATGTATGATTTCCAATAAATCCGTAGCTCGCTCCATCATACCAGAAAATGGAGTCTTAGTCATTTTACCCATCAGACATGCTTTGCATCTTTCAAGTGATTCAATCAAGTGATTCAAGAAGTCCATCATGGAGTTTCTTCATACGCTTCACTCCAATGTGACCAAGGCAGCGATTGCCACATATAGGTCGAGTTATCGCTCGATTTCAAACGTTTAGCCTCAATGTTATGAATATGTGTATTTCCACTATCGAGATTCAATAAGAATAGACCATCTATCAAAGGTGCATGTGCATAAAACATATTACTCATATAAATCGAACAACCATTATTCTCGGACTTAAACAAGTAACCGTCTCGCAATAAACAAGATCATGATATAATGTTCATGCTTAACGGGCACCAAATAACAATTATTTAAGTATAAAACTAATCCCGATGGTAGATGAAGGGTAGCGTGCCGAGCGATCACATCAACCTTTGATCCGTTTCAACGCGCCGTCACCTCGTTCTTCGCTAGCTTCCGCTTATTCTGCAGACTGTTTGAGTTACAAATATGAGCAACCTAACCATTATCAAATACCCAGGCAATACTACGAGTACTAGTGAGATACACATCAATAACATTTATATCGGATATACCTTTATTCTTGATGTTTCCGTTCTTCAAATCCGCCAAGTACTTTGGGCAATTCCGCTTCGAGGACCTTCTCCCTTGCGGTAAAAGCAAGATGTCGAGCTTAGGTCCAGCCTTGGTCTTCTTCGTCGTGGTAACTTTCTTACCACCCTTCTTGAAGTGTCCCTTACCTTAGACTTGCCTTTCTTGAATTTTGGTGGTCTTATTGACCAACAACACTTGGTGCTCTTTCTTGATCTCCACTTCTGCAGACTTCAACATGGCAAAGAGTTCTGGCAACGTCTTGTTCATGTTTTGCATGTTGTAGTTCATCACAAAGTTCTTGTAACTTGGTGGTAGTGATTGGAGGACATGGTAAATCCCCAAAGCATTAGGAATCACAATACCCAAGCTTTGAAGTTTGTTTGCGTGCCCAGACATCTTAAGCACATGCTCACGCTGCCCTCTTCCATCTTGCGTTAAAGAATTTTTGAAGCCTCATAGCTTTCAATTGCCACATGAGTCTCAAAGATCAATTTGAGATCCTCGACAATATCATATGGGTCTGAATTCTCAAACCTTTTCAAGCTTGATTCTAAACCATACAAGATAGCACACTGAATCTGGAGTCTTGAGTCTTAGAGTGAGGTAAACATTCTTTACTTCATCGAAGCATCAGTGCGGTGGGTCACCCAGCGGTGCATCCAGCACATAGGTCAAATTACCAGCTGTGAGGACAATCCTCAAATTGCGGAACCAATCCGCGAAGTTGCTTCCATTGTTTTTTCAACTTTTCTTTCTCTAGGAACGCATTAAAATTGATGGTAGGGGCTGCCATTGATCTACAACATATTTGCAATAGTTTAGACTAAGTTTATGACAAATTGAGTTCAAATTAATAATAAAATTAATCTAGGTGAACTCCCACTCAAAACAATATCCCTCACATTGTTTTAGTGATCACACGAACCAAATACACCACATCAACACCGATCATCACGAGAGTTGATGTAGCTTCAATGGCGAACAATCGACATGTTCATCATATCTACTATATGATTCATGCTTTACCTTTCGGTGATCCGTGTTCCGAGACCATGTCTGTACATGCTAGGCTCGTCAAGATCAAACCTTAGTTTCCGCTTGAGAAAATCTGGCTTGCTCACGTTGTATACACTTGCGGAATCTAACACACCCGATCATTACGTGGTGCTTCGAAACAACAAGCTTTAGCAACGGTGCTAACTAAGGGTGAACACTTTATGACTTGAAATTCATGTGCATGAGGGATCATCTTATAATGCTACCGTTGTCTACTAAGCAATACAAGATGCATAAAGGATTAACATCACATGCAATTCATAATATGTGATATGATATGGCCTTTCTTCTTTGTGCTTCCGATCTCCATCTTCTAGCACGAACATGATCTCCATCATCACCGGCATTGCATCAAGGTCAATGACGCTTCTCCATGGTTGTCGTCCACCGGCTTCAACTATTACAACTACTTTGAATAGACACGCGGGTCTTAACATAAATTAAAAACAACCATATGGCTCCTACCGGTTGCCAACTTACAATAAGGAACATTGCATACATCAAATATAATCACAATCATGGCCATATCACATCACAGCACACCCCTGTAAAACAAAGTTAGACGCCTCTACTTTCTTTGCATGTTTTACGTGGTTTGGGGCTTTCCATAAGTGTCGTTCTAACTTACGAACAAGAACCACAACATTGATACTAGTATTGTTAATCACCCGTTGTAAATTGGATCTTAACTATGCTAGGAGAAACAGGCACCCGCAAAGCCACTTATGCAATACAAGTTGCATGTCAAGCGTGGGGCAAGTCTCATGAACGATGTCATGTAAGGTTAGCCCGGGCCGCTTCATCCCAACATCCCGCAAGATGCAAAGTACACAAGAAGCAATCGACAATAAAAGCATCAACGCCCACAATGACCATTGTGTTCTACTCGTGCAACAGATCTACATATAGACACGGCTCTGATACCACTGTAGGGTTTCGTAGCATGGAAAACAAAAAATTCTATCGCATACAAACAAACAAGCCAAGATCTATCTACTAGATTGTAGCAACGAGTCGATGGAATAACTCACCCTCGAAGATTCCAAAGTGTTTAACGAGAGCGGATTTTCATGGGTGATGTAGTCGTACTCTTCCTGATCTCAAGATCGCGTAGACGATCCTTCCGGCGCTGCGTTCCGACAGCGCTCCTGCAGTCGGTCACACATTCGGTACTCGACGAAAACCTTCCTCTCCCTTGTTCTAGCAGGCAGCGAAGGTTGTAGCACTCTCCTCGCGATTCCGGCAGCACAACGGCGTGGTACCGAAAGTAGAGGGGAGATCTCGCAGGGCTTCGCCTTAAGCCGGAGCGAGTATGGTGGAGTATGAGAGATTCCCTCGGCGATCTAGGGTTTAGACACGCCGAGGAGGAAGCTTGGCCGGCGGCTAGGGTTGCTAGGCGGCGGACCTAGGTCGGCGTGGCGGCAGTGGAGGTGGCGGCGCCGGCGGCTAGGGTTTGGAGGAGAGGATCTTGTGTGTCTCTAGGAGGGAGCCCTGCCCCTCCTTATATAGGTGGAGGGGCCGGCCAGCCAAGGGGAGGGAGAGGAGTCCCTCCCCAACTCGGCTTGGAGGGTGCGCCATCGGTTGGAGGAGGGAACTCCTCCCCAACTCGGTTTCCCACTCCTCCTCTTTTCCTCTTTCCAAATTTAGCCGTTTGACTTTTCAAACTAGCTATTTGACTTTTCAAACTAGGATTTGAATTAATCCTTTATTTGGTTCAGCGATGACACTTAGTACATGATGCAATCATACCAACTTGATACAACACATTCATGTACCCTTCCCCTCCGGAGTGCCGCACATTCCGGAACATTCTAGAACATTCCCGATGAAAACATCGGAACCATTCCCCAACTCCGAAACGGGACTTTCCTTATATGAATCTTATTCTCCGGACCATTCCGGATCTCCTCGTGATATCCCGGATCCCATTCGAGACTCCGGACAACATTCGATCTCCTTCTCATCATTCCATAACTACTCAAACAACGTCGAATCCTTAAGTGTGTCTCCCTACGGTTCGTGAATTATGCGGACATGATCGAGACACTTCTCCGAACAATAACCAATAGAGGAATCTGGAAATTCATATGGCTCCCACATATTTCTACGATTACTTTGTGATCGAATGAACCACTTACATACGATATCAATTTCCCTTTGTCTCACGATAGTTTACTTATCCGAGGTTATGATCGTCGGTATCTCTGCATACCTAGTTCAACCTCGTTATCGATAAGTATTCTTTTCTCGTTCCCGTGATATGTGATCCCTTGTGAGCCAGTCACATGCTTGCAAGCTAATTGGATGACATTTCACCGAGAGGGCCCAGAGTATATCTATCCGTCATATGGATGGACAAATCCCACTCTTGATCCATGTGTTTCAACCAATACTTTCCGAACACTCAATGCCACCTTTATAGCCACCCAGTTACGGTGTGGTGTTTGATGTCATCAAAGCATCCATCCGGTAAAGGTGATATGCATGATCTCATGGTCGAAGGAATTAGATTACTATGTATCAGAAAGCATATAGCAATTGAACTATTAAAATGACTTGATCTTTATGCTACGCTTATCTATAGGAGTATGTCCATCATATCATTCTCCTAACAATATGATCTTGTTGTTAATAACATCTCAATGTTCATGATAGGGAAACCACAATCATCTATTAACCAACAAGCTAGTATTATATAGAGGCTTTACTAGGGACTTCAAATTAAGTTTACAAATCACACAAGTATTAATGTTTCCTTGTTAATACTATTATAGCATGAATGCAAACATTTATCATAAACACAAAGATATAATAATAACTACATTTATTATTGCCTCTAGGGCATATCTCCAACAAAAACTCATAAAAAGAACACACAAAAACCATAAAAAAACTAAGGAAATAAAAGTAAATGGAGTAAACTGGACACATCTTCAAGGGCATTAGAGCAAGTCCTTCTACATGCAAGGAAAAGATTCAAGGAGGAGTCGGCCTCAATTATCCATATAACCAAGCAAAATAAATATGGAAAATTCAACTCTTGGGTGGAGAACTTCTCTTAAGATTCATGTTTTGTTATAAATTTTTTCCCTTTTTCTATATGTTTTTATTGAAATAATAATAACATGTACAATAGAGATTTGTTTTTGGTAAAAAAATGGCTGGAAAATAGATACAAGGAGGCAAAAACATGACAGGTGAAAGTGTCCAACTCCGTAGTTATTTTCCTTGTCATCATCATAGTTATAAATCTAAAAAGTAATCGACCTTTTACCATAAGTAGACCATGTCTCGTGGACCAACATATGTGAAGCTTGTGCTCTCCAAATTTTAGCTATAATCTCGCACCACTATGCCAAAACCCTTAAAACAGACTATCATATGGAGTCCTTTATATAGACCAGATACTAGAGTTTGACAACAACCGCCACTAGCAATATCCGCCCAAGGCATCACCCACTGCATGAGTATCATACTTCTCGATCGGTCATAAATGGGGGTATAAAAAGATGAAGAAAAGAGAGAAATTTTGACAAGGCGACAAGAATCATCGTCACCATCGTAGTTTGTATTGTGATTGTTGTCATTATCATGGTGATAATTACAAAACAAGAGTTGATACTGATCTTTATAACTCATTCATTTGAGAGTTTTGTGCTAGAACTTGATGGTATTATTTTTTAGAAATTAGAACGGTGTTTTATTTGGTATGCACAGATTTGCTTAGTGCATACCTACAACTTGTAGCTATATACATCTATTCTTTAATTGGATTTTATTTAGATCAGTGAGTGATTTTTGTAACGAAATCAGTAGATTTTTGTAGTTTGCTCTCCAAATTGTTGTGTTTTCATTGTGCAACTATATTTATTTGAACCTTCACTTGCATGTTTGATTTTATTTTCTAGAATTTATATTGAATTCAGTCGATTTATTTTTAATTTTCTACACAATTACATGTGTATCCTACATGGTTCTTAGAAATGCGCAGCTAGCGTTTTTATAATTAATGCGCCATTGTGTGCTATTTTTTTTCCGGTCCACCGGTAGGTTTTGAGAAACCAAACGACATTTTCAGAGAATTTCAAGGTTTGTAAACGGGAAGCGTGAGTAAATCCATATGTCACGAAAATATACCTAGTAAATTCATAGAAGCAGAAGGAGCAGTGTACATATTTATAAGCAACTGCATGGTACTCTAAACGGTTTGATAGCTTGCAGTAGCAAGCCATTAGCCATGCACCTTACATCTATAATACAGCGCACGACTGCAGTTGAAGAGGTGAAAAAGAGGATAGCTAGAGAACATAAACATAGGTTTACTAATTTCCGCATCTGAGATGACCTTAGTTACACAGCAGTCATCTCGTGCGCGCGCCACGGTCATAACGTAGGCAGTACGTACTGTAGCACTCTGGTTCTTCTTCTAACAGGCGACGATCCGGAGGCCGAGGTTCCTCCGCGCGAACTCGACGAGGCGGTCGATCTCGCTGTCGTCGATGTACCCGTCGCCGTCCGCGTCGGCGAAGCTGATGCCGCGCCTGGCCCGGTGCCCCGTGAACCGCACCCGGAGCGCCCGCATCGCGCGCCGCAGCTCGTCGCGGCTGATGCGCCCGTCGCGGTCCACGTCGAACCGCCGGAGCCACTCCTTGAACTCGTCCGCCGTCACGGCGGGGGAGCGGTGGCTGCCGCCGTCGTAGTCGTCGTCGACCACACCTCGCAGGTTCGTCTTGGGGGGCATCATGAAGCACAGGAATCCCGCCATTGCGCGCGCCGAACTACAAGTGTGTGAGACGTGGACGTGTTAATGGCTAACGATGTGTGCTATAGCCAGTTATTAGGCTGTTAGCTAGGCAGGTTAGGCGTTATGTGTCCGAGTGGATGAAAACCAGCTACCCTGGCTGCTCTTATATACGCACGGCGAAGCTCCACGAATCTGTGGAAACAATACACAATGGCTCCATATGCCGGACTGAGCTTCGGTGACTCGGTGGTTCCAAGTCTCACCGTGACTTGGTGCCACCATCCACCATCCATTTTCTATCCAACGTATCAGATTGACTTAGATTCTAAACAAAAAAAAAACTTCTCAGAAAATTTTAAAAAAATATCAGTAAATCATGTATGTTTCGATTTGTATTCTGATGAATTTTTATTTTATTTGGATCAAAGGTTTGTGATTAACTGGCTATTTAGTTTAAAGTAGTGCTCGTAAATGTAAAAAGCTATTTAATCACAAGATAGTTATCCAAATGGGATGAAACATTCCTAGATCTCAAAACAAGATATTTATACTTTGCTAGATTTTTCTCAATTTTTTTTAAGTAGTTTTACTTTTTTAATTCGAAATCTGAATCAATCTGATGCGTTGAATGAGAGATGGATGATGAATAATACACCAAGTCACGATGAGACTTGGAAGCATCAACTCACCGAAGCTCAGTCCCCCGTATGCCGAGACATATGCATCCCTATCTAGTGCCACCCATGTGTGTTTTAACTCCGAAGTCAGTATTAACTCGGATTAAAACACAGATAGTTAACAGCTAGTACATATTATATTACTATGCCCATTACGCCACCAATGTGGGTTGCAAGTATTGGATGCAGACAGATGACCATCACGGGTTCAGTGGAACGTAGAATATATGTATATGCTCCCTCCGTTTTAAAAAATAAGATGTTTTATGTTTATGAAGAAAATATATGTAGACTTATTTTAGTGTGTAGATTTATTCCAAACCTACATACTAAAAAAAGTCTAGATATATTTCTTCATAAAGTTAAAACATTTTATATTTTAAAACGAAATCGGTTGGAATAAGATTATTATTGTCTGGTCATATACAGTTGAACCTTTGAACGAATCAAAGAATCTGCTGCACGTGGACTGAGCGAGAAATGGCCACGGCCGGGTGCGTCTGAGTACAGCACAACATGGATAGATCGGAATCGTGCAAAGCCGAACAAATAATGCCGGCACATAATATGCGAATCTACAAGGCGTAAGTAAGCGTGAGCTTCAACAAAAAACTGACCTGATAACTATGCAAAAGATGGAACTAGATTCTTGGTCGGCAGTATCATTACGTGGACTGCAGGAATTTTATGGGGTATGTGTAGGATTTGAACATTTAAGAGTTTTTTCGTGCAAATACTGTCTGATGGTCAAAGGGAACGATGCTACACCCTCTTATCTTAATGTTTACAATTTTGTCTAGATTCGTACGTACCTAATCAAGTATTTAGACTAGATATATTTATATATAAACAAAATTAAAAACAATAATATGGACCCGAAGAAGTACCAAATTCCTGCCAACTGGTTTCGCGTGCCTCGGTTTCAGATACACTTCAGTGTACGATCGAGACATATTTCCTGTGATGTTCTTTCCGTCAATCCAAACCGCTATTCTTGCAGTTTTCCTGTGTGTTGTGCAATCACTTTTGTGCACTCCAATCAAAATTATGTGTATTCGTTCCTAAGATCTAAACAAGCCCCTGTTAGATGTATATATCTGTATATTGTATTTCCCCCATATGTTAGGGGGTTTCCTGCATATTTGTCCTGTACCTGTAATATATATTGTGGTCTTTGGCCCCCAGAGTAATACAAGTTGCTTATTCCTAACATGGTATCAGAGCCACGTTAGTCTCCTCGTACTACAACCGTCACGCCGCCGTCCACATGTCTTGCCACCGTCGTCGCCGCCGTCGGTTGCCGCTTGTCTGGGTGCCCTCCAGATCGGTCGAGTTCGTCGCCAGCTCGGTTTCCGATTTTGATCCAGATCCAAGTCGATTGGAGCTGATTGTCTCGTCTCCAGATTAATTAAAACGCTGCCTCCAGGCCTCGGAATCGATCCAGATCCAGACATCGGTTGCCGCGTGCGGGCCACCTCCTTTTCGCCTCGGCCTCCACGTCGCGACGACCGACGCCTCCACGCGCGCCTCCACGACCGACACCTCAACGCGCGGCCGCCTCCTCCACGCGCGGTCACGCGCCTCGGTCCACGCGCGGACACGCTCCACTTCAGACCTCCACGCGCGGTCACGCGCCTCGGTCCACGCGCGGTCACGCGCCGAACACCGGTCACGCGGGGCACTCCGTCCGCTGGCGCCGCCGCTCTTCGCTTCGCCCCGTTCCGCCACATCTCGCCGCGGGTTTTTTTTTCGCACTGCGCGGAATCAATTAGATCTAGATCTAGATCTGGTAGTAAAAAAAAAAGATGTCTTCTGCGTCGGGTTATGTTGCGATTCCTCGCTGTCCGGTGGTCTTTGATGGCGCGAATTACCCTGATTTCGCTGCCTTTATGCGCGTTCACATGCGCGGTCTCCGTCTTTGGGGTGTGCTCTCCGGCGAGGTCTCCTGTCCGTCGTGTCCCCCTGTTCCTGTGGCTCCTCTTCCGCCGACGCCGATTGTTCTCGGTGCTGATGCTTCTCAGGAGGCCAAGGATGCTGCTCAGTCTTGATGCTAGTCTTTGTTCTTGCTTATGACCCGAAGTTCAAGCGTACTCTTCGATCTCGAGGCCTATCGACACGCCTCGACCGCTTACTCGGTGGGTTGATGAGGATGCTCGTGCTTCTTTGTTCTCACCTCCAGTGTTACGCCTCAATGTCAGCTGAGTTCATGAGTCTTCCTACTGTTGCCGCTCAGTGGGCCCATCTTCGTCAGTGCTATCAGCCGTCTGGAGATGCTCTTTACTTGTTCGTGGTTCGCCAGGAGCATGCTCTTCAGCAGGGTGATTCTACTATTGATGAGTTCTATACTCAGAGTGTTGCTATCTGGCGTCAGCTTGATTCTCTTCGTACTACTGTTTGTGGCACATGTTCGTGTTGCCAGATTGTGCGCTCGGATTTGGAGTTTCACCGCATCTATGAGTTTCTGTCTCGGCTCCGCCAGGAGTTTGAGCCCCGACGTGCTCAGCTGAATGCTCGTGGCCGTGTTCCGCTCTGAGGTGTTAACTGAAGCTTGGTGAGGAGACTCGTCTTCGTGGTGCTGGTCTTCTTGCGACTCCATCTGTGCTTGCTACTCGTGGTCCTCCTATGTCGTCTGTTTCCTCGACTCAGCCGCGGTCCTTTGTGCCACTGCCGATACTACCCACTCCTCCAGGTCAGGGTCAGAGTCAGCCCCAGCAGTTTCAGGGTCAGAGTCCGCATCAGCAGTTTCAGGGCCAGAGTCCGCCCTAGCAGGCTCGTGGTCAGGGTCGTCGTGGTTCTCTTAAATCGCTTTATCAGAACAAGGATGGCCACACTTGGGCTACCTTATACACGGGATCCCAGATCACGTCCGCAGCACCGGGCTCGTGGGCGGTCGGCTCCTTCGGATCTTCAGCGGTTGCTCTCTCGACTGGACATTATCGAAGTCTTGGCGATGCTTGCTGCTGAGCTCTTCTTCAACAGGCACTGCTGGTTCTGTGACTGATTCTTCCGGCCCTGTGCGACCACCATCTTCTACACAGTCAGGTACGTCCCCATGGTATCTGGATTCTGGAGCTTATTTTCATATGACTTCTGAGTCTTCTTTTCTGTCCGCTCTTCGTTCCCTCCCTTCTCCTGCCCGTGTTTTCACAGCTGATGGTACCTCTCTCCCTGTTTCTAGTCGGGGCACCCTCTCTACTTCTTCCTTTTTTGTTCCTGATATTTCTCATGTTCCTCTTCTTAAGATGAATCTGTTCTCTGCTAGCCAACTTACTGACTCTGGTTGTCGCGTCATTCTTGATGCTGATTCTTGTGTTGTCCAGGACCGTGACGCAGCCACTGGTTGGGTAACCCTCGCAGCCGTGACTCTTCAGGACTTTGGGAGTTAGACTGGCTTCGTGTTCCCTCCGCTGCCACTTCCTCTGCCAGTTCTTCTTCGGTCGTCGCCTCTGCTACCAGCTCTTTTCAGCAGTGGCATCATCGTCTTGGTCACCTTTGTGATTCGCGTCTGTCGTCTTTAGTTCATCGTGGTCTTCTGGGGTCTGTCTCAGGAGATGGGTCTTTACATTGTCAGGGCTGTAGTTTGGGTAAACAGATTCAGCTTCCCTATCCTACTAGCGCGTCTGTATCTCAGCGACCTTTTGATTTAGTTCATTCCGATGTTTGGGGTCCGGCTCCTTTCGCTTCGAAAGGGGGCCATCGCTACTATATTTTATTCATCGATGATTTCTCCCGGTACACTTGGTTGTATTTTATGCGCTCTCGTAGTGAAGTGCTCTCCATATATCAGCGTTTTGTGGCCATGGTCCATACTCAATATTCTACCCCCATTCGTGTGTTTCGTGCTGATTCTGCTGGTGAGTATATCTCCCAGATGTTGCGAGGTGTTCTTGCTGAGCAGGGCACTCTTGCTCAGTTCCCCTGTCCTGGCGCCCATGCCCAGAATGGCATTGCTGAGCGTAAGCATCGTCATCTTCTTAAGACCACTCGTGCCATGATGATTGCTTCTTCTCTTCTGCCGCATTTCTAGGCTGAGGCTGTTGCTACGTCCGCTTACCTCATCAACATTCAGCCTTCTGCTGCTCTGCAGGGTGGTATCCCTCTTGAGCGCCTATCTGGACAGTCTCCAGACTACTCCATGCTTCGCTTGTTTGGTTGTGTTTGCTATGTTCTTCTTGCTCCTCGCGAACGCACCAAACTGACTGCTCAGTCTGTTGAGTGTGTTTTTCTTGGATACAGTGATGAGCATAAGGGCTATCGCTGTTGGGACCCTGTTGGTCGTCGGATGCGTATCTCTCGTGATGTTACTTTTGATGAGACGCGCCCTTTCTATCCTCGTCCCACCGCTGGTACTTACCCGGTGGAAGATATCTCTTTTCTTCTCTTTCCTGACACACCTCCCGTTATGTCTTCTTCAGGATCTCCTACCCCTGTTGTCTCTTCTTCTACATCGTCCTCCTCTGCTCCGTCTAGTTCTCCTAGTTCTCCTCGTTCTCCGGAGTCTTCCTCTGTTATTCCTTCTTTTTCATCGTCGTCTCCTGAGTCGTCTTCTTCTGATGAGCTTCCCTCTACTCGTCCTGTTCGTCAGCGTCGTGCCCCCAACCGTTACTCCCCTAGTCAGTATGGTCTTTTTGTTGCCTCCGAGCCGACTTCTTATCGGGATGCTGAGCAGCATCCTGGATGGCAGCTGGCCATGGCTTAGGAGCTTGCTGCACTTGAGCGCACTGACACCTGGGATCTTGTCTCTCCCCCTCCCGGTGTTCGTCCTATTACATGTAAGTGGGTCTATAAGATTAAGACCCGCTCTGATGGATCTCTTAAGCGCTATAAAGCGCGTCTTGTAGCTCGTGGTTTTCAGCAGGAGTATGGTCGTGACTATGATGAGACTTTTGCTCCTGTGGCTCATATGACCACTGTGCGTACTCTTCTTGCTGTTGCTTCTGTTCGTCACTGGTCTGTGTCTCAGCTTGATGTTCAGAACGCCTTTCTCAATGGTGAGTTGAGTGAGGAGGTTTATATGCAGCCTCCTCCCGGGTATTCTGTTCCCGACGGGATGGTTTGTCGTCTTCGACGGTCTCTTTATGGCCTCAAGCAGGCCCCTCGTGCCTGGTTTGAGCGCTTTGCTCAGTAGTGACTGCTGGTTTCTCCCTAGTGCTCATGATCCAGCACTGTTTGTTCACACTTCTCCTCGTGGTATGCTCTTCTTCTTCTCTATGTTGATGATATGATCATTACTGGTGATGATCCTGAGTATATCGCCTTTGTTAAGGCTCGTCTTCGTGATCAGTTTCTTATGACTGATCTTGGTCCTCTTCGATACTTTCTTGGGATTGAGGTTTCCTCCACTTCTGATGGCTTTTATATCTCTCAGGAAAAGTATATTCAGGACCTTCTTGCTCGTGCTGCTCTTGGGGATGAGCGCACTGTTGAGACCCCTATGGAGCTTAATGTTAAGCTTCAACCTACTGATGGTGATCCTCTTCCTGATCCGACGCGTTATCGTCATCTTGTTGGGAGCCTTGTTTATCTTCTTTGTCACTCGTCCGACATCTCTTATCCTGTTCATATTCTGAGTCAGTTTGTTTCTGCTCCTACCACTGTTCACTATAGTCATCTTCTTCGTGTTCTTCGTTATCTTCGTGGTACGATCACTCGTCGCCTTTTCTTTCCTCGTTCCAGCTCCCTCCAGCTTCAGTGCTATTCGGACGCTACGTGGGCGAGTAATCCTTCGGATCGCCGTTCACTTTCTGCTTACTGTGTGTTTCTTGGTGGTTCGCTCATTGCTTGGAAGACGAAGAAACAGACAGCAGTTTCCCGTTCGAGTGTTGAGGCTGAGCTGCGTGCTATGGCCTTGTTGACTGCTGAGATGACCTGGTTACGGTGGTTACTTGCGGATTTTGGGGTCTCTATTACCACACCCACTCTGGTTTTGTCTGACAGTACAGGTGCTATTAGTATTGCACGTGATCCGGTCAAGCATGAGCTTACCAAGCATATTGGTGTTGATGCTTTTTATACGCGTGCTCAGTGCGGGCTCGGGTTGTTGCGCTTCAGATGTGCCTTGATTTCTGATTGGCGGATTTCTTCACGAAGGCACAGACCAGAGCGCAGCATGATTTCATACTCTCCAAACTCAGTGTTGTGGATCCACCATGAGTTTGAGGAGGGGTGTTAGATGTATATATCTGTATATTGTATTTCCCCCATATGTTAGGGGGTTTCCTGCATATTTGCCCTGTACCTGTAATATATATTGTGGTCTTTGGCCCCCAGAGTAATACAAGTTGCTTATTCCTAACAGCCCCAACTTCACCATGTTTTGCAGATTGTTGTATGATCTCCGGACAATTGAAGCACATTGGGGAGATCCGTGACGGAACACCGACTTTAAATTTTACATAAAGGGTAGAAAAACATGTTTGGGAAAATGCAACAGAGTAATGATGTTTACCAAATCCGGATATCTTTTCAAATCCTTTTCTCTGAAAAAAAAGATGTTTGTGATCCTTTGCCTGCTTGATTAAACAAAGTGGGATCTCTCCTTGCATTTTTTTAGATATGTCTCCCTCACTAATGTCATCGAACTTGCTAAAATGAAGTAACAATTCCCTTCTTCTTAAGATTAGGCTCTATGTGGCCCAAGAACTCAAAATCACCATTGTATGCAGAATTATTTTCCTGTGTTTTTTTAGTGAATTTATATATGTGAGTTCATATGTTTTCCCGGACATATGTTTTATAGGGTGGCACTATTTGACACCCAGGGTGTAGAATAGTTATTCTACATTCACCCTCTATCTTTAGAACCGTATATTATTTTTACGTCACGTAAATTTTGTATTACTTCGTAAGTCGAGAAGAACATAATAAAATTTAGAAATGACATAATTTTTTTTGTTTACATGCCGTAAAAAAATTCGACGTAAAAGACATATTTTTGGTGTTTTTTACACTATAATGACTCATAAACTTTATTTTTGTGTCAATTTTTTTAGTTGTGGTGGATATATGAACATAATTATTCATATACAAAACATGATTTTTTAAATCTAACAACGTAAAGATATGTTGGGTGCAAAATAACTATTTTGCACCCTGGATGCTGAATAGGGTTTCTATATATATATATATATATATATATATATATATATATATATATATATATATTTCCAAAATATACGGCTTTGTAGAAGTATATGATGATCTCTAGATGGTTGGATCTTACATGAATTATACATATCCTTTCGCCTAAGATGATCACGAACAAAAATAGAGAATTGCGTAGGTAGGAAGAGGACTTGGAAATGCTTTTAAAGATAAAACAAAAGCCATGGTTTGGTTTTTACTAAGCAAGGACATGGAGTGGGGGCCTATCCTTTCGCTGCTCGTGGTGGAGTACTCTGTGAATTATTCGCTCTGTTATTGCCCTAGGCAACAAGATTAAACCTCGTGGTGATACCCAAGGATAGAGCCGTGGAGGGGGCTCAAATTTTTTTTTCCACAATGAAGGACATGAATTTTGGGGAAACTATCTATATAATAGTCTATTACAAGTCGGTTGAGTGCTTCAACAAAAATCTGACCTGATAACTATGCAAAAGATGGAACTAGATTCTAGGACGGCAGTATCATTACGTGTCGAATATTCTGCAGTGATATATTTTTGTAACGACTAACGAGTGCCTCGTGACCAAACAAAAAGCTATTTCCGTAGATTAAGACCCTCTTTGGATTGCAGGAATTTCATAGGGTCTGTGTAGGATTTGCACATTTAGGATTTTTTTCTTGCAAATACCGTCTGATCAAAGGGAACGGTGCTACCAAATTCCTGTTAACTGGTTTCGCATGCCTCAGTTTCAGATAAACTTCAGTGTACGATCAAGACATACTTTCTGTGATGTTCTTGTGTCAAGCCAACCCGCTCTTCTTGCAGTTTTCCCGTGTGTTGTGCAATCATTTTTGTGCACTCCAATCAAAATTATGTGTATTCATTCCTACTCCCTCCGTTTCAAAATATAAGATGTAAACCTAAAACATCTTACATTTTGAAACGGAGGAAGTACAATCTAAAGAATCCCAGCTACACTATGTTTTGCGTATCGTGGTGTGATCTCCGGGCAATTTTTTTTCCCGCAAGGAAAACATGAATTTTTGGAAAACTACGTATGTTATAGTCTATTACAAAAGGACTTCTAACAATGAAATTATTCTGCTAAAGAATAGGTTCACCTAGCTGGCTTCACACGAACTATATACAGTTTCTCCATGCAAATTGTGCCTTGAGCTTGCAGATATCTCTATTTTGGCTTTTATTCCATATTTGTTGATCTTATCGGTGTGATGGTGTTAGCTATGTGACTCCATATGCTGGTTAAGGTTAAGTATAATGTGTTTTACTATTATGTACGTTGGTTTAGCATAGCTGCAATCAAGTCCCAGGTTTGTTACACACATCAGAATTAGAGATGACGACCATCTCAGACTAGCTAAACCAGGATTTATTTTCAGTCTGGTAGATTATTGACGTGAGTACATAGTTTTTATTAAGTAGGCATGATGATTACATAAGTAGGCATGACGATCACAAATTCTAACATGAGGATGCTCAAGCCTTCTTCCTCGGGCGAGTCATCATGGCCATGAAGTCATCCATGTCGACGAACCCATCATGATTCCTATCGATCTCTTTCACCATCTTGCGGCAATCCTCGAGGCTGCACCTCTCCCCGAGCTTGAGCAGCACGTCCATGACCTCCTCAGCGGTGATCCTGCCGTCCCTGTCCTGGTCGAACACGAAGAAGGCCCGGCGAATGTCCCCCAGCTGCACGCCGTTCTTGTGGACCTCCATGAACTCATCCAGGTCCATGTACCCGTCCTTGTTGCTGTCGGCGGCGCAGATCATCCGCCTCGCCTCGCCCATGGCATCGGGTTTATCAAACCTCTGCAGGAGCGCCTGTAGATCGGCCCTCGAGATCCGGCCTCGCTCGCCGGCTATCTTGTTGAACACTTTCCTCATCTCCTCGTCCTCGAGCTTGTACATCGTGAGGTCAGAGGGCTGCCGATCCTTGGAGGACAGCAGCCTTACGGCTGGCCGGTCAGGCTTGAACCGGAGCTTCGCTAGGTTGTACTTGAAGGTCAGAATGCTCAGGTGCGACATCTTGCAACTGATTTACTGTATAGCCAGGGATGATGGAGAAGGTTAATTGATCTGTTTCTGTGCGCCCTTCATGGAGGTTTATATGTACGGTGTGAACAGCGTTAGGCCGCCAGAATACAAATGCTGCAGAAAGTTACAAAGTTGAGATTCCTCTGGAGCTTGCACTAAAGCAATCTCAAACCAGAAAAGAGGGCAAAAGATGAACCACGCCGACATGCAAAGCAAGAATCTCATCTTGAGCAATACAAGCCAAAAGGTTCTTGGACAACTGGTCCAATTGATCTCTTAAATTTTATTCTTTCCTTCTTTGTGGATTGTAATCATACATCTGTAATTCAAGAACAAGAGGGTACAATAACTACACACACAAGTTTACAATGCTTAAAGAATGGCATCCTGTCCTGTACCGTGCCTGAAATAGAAATTGTGTAGCAAAAAGAATCACGTGTAGTAAACACAATCTATTCAGCACCAGTTAATAAAATTACCGCCACCAAACAGACAGCACCATCAAATTATGGTGGCCTCCCATTGTCTAACTCGTCCAAATTCTCTGCGCCCTCCCGATATGTAATTTTCCGAACGTAACCTACAAGACAAATAAGATGTCCGTCAAACAGACACAAAAGTCAGCACATAATTTCTGCCAGAAGGAATGTGCAGTGATTGAAGTAAAAGGCTCCATGGTATGGAAAAGATGTCAAGATCTTATTTTCTTAAGGAAAGAAGAAAATTAACACAACGATCTATATTGGAAGGTCTGATTAGCCCAAGCTACACAATCTGGGAGTATCAGCCAACCATCATGTCATCCACTCACAAGAAGGATATACAATTATGTAAGACAGTGGTTGAAAAAATGTTATGTAAGACACCTACAGGTCTAAGGCAAATCTCATCAGGTGTTTTATCCATCAGGTCAGAATAGCTGCAGTATTAGATTTCTTTGTTATTAGTTAAAATCATGCCCTTACGTTAAGTCCAATGTCTGATGCATTTTCAAGCTTTCGCTTGAAAAAAATTCAGTTAGTAACCTGATGGCATATCAAGGCAACTTAATTTAGATTAAGATAGTCTCCCTATGCTTCTTCTATCTACCCTATGTTTCAAACGACCTAAATGCGTAACATGTGTACTTCTAGTAGTTCTGCTCAGTTCACTATATGTTCACATAGCCATAGGATACAGGACAGTAATTTCCACTACCACTGTTTTTGTTAGACCGTGAATCTGGTTTATATGAACCAACTGAAGCGAGTCTGAATAGGATCATCTGGTATTTTAGTTGCATGGTGGGAAAGCACTGTGGATGAAGAGATCCAAATAGGTCAAATTCGATAACAACGGTAATTGACTTGGGCTCAAACACGGCCTCGGGAACCATCGAGTCCCCCGAGCATGGGCAAGACTCAAAGTTCAGATTTAGACAAGCTGGTCGAGCAGTGACTTGCATAAAAACGTAGCTTTCTGTCTAATCAACTTATCAAAAGTTCCAATTACTGCCAAATTCACTCTCTTTTCATATTTGTTAGTTATGTTATTGTGTCCATTTCTAGGTTCTTCGGTGGCTTCTTCTTGAAAACTACGAGTATAATGAACGTGAGAAGGTGTATGGGTAGCCATACTAAGTTCTAACTAATATCACAAATTTTGACTTATGAGAATAATTAATATTTGCAGTAGGTGGGGGAATCTACTGGAGGGTCTGTATGATCCATGTGCCACTTTTTATTATTTATTTAGTTGATATACAACTTTACTTCAGTTTTCTAATTGAATACGTATTTTATCTATGTAAAATATAAATAGTGCCGGCATATAAGGAAGCTCCTTTGCTTTGAAGGCAAAAAACCGCACAGTAATCCTTTTAAAGAAATAAAAAACCTAGAAATTCCTTCGATAATTGGGAGAAAAATATCTTGACTGCTTATTTTGGTGGAGACAGAATATAATGGTGCAGACTGATCAATGTAAAAAGAGAATATCTAGAGCACTTATTTTGCTGTAACCAAATTATAAGTTCATAACATTATGGGCAGATCAAATATAGTTACTGGTTTTGGTAACGATTAATCAAACATAGCAAAGACAACAATATTTATCATCAACATGAGACTTCTATGACAGATACGATACATCGTAAATTTTTAGTCAGAAATTGCGGAACAAATTTTGCTGGTCTTTAACATACAAGAGTGAGTCTGTATACAAAGGCCAAGGCTTGTAGGATGCTGAACTGGTAGCATGCTACTGTTTCCAATGACGTAGCTGAGGGATGGGCAGGGGCGGCTTCATATATTAGAAAAACAAATAACATCTACCGCTGTGTGTTATTAACCATAATGTCCACAGAATTAAGTGTCGGATATTTTCTTTGTCGTTGCAAAACAAATCCTGTGATTGTTTTTTGGGTGGAATATAGCTATATCACTGGTACATGTGCAATGGTCACTTAACATGGTGAGATGAAAATAAGATAGTTTGGTAATCCAACTATTCCTGAATATAGATATGATAGACAAATACATTGGATTCTAGGTCAATGGAAGTCCCAGCATAGTTGACTTGTTATGCATCAACATGTCAAGAGCTACATAATTGTGGCACTGTCTATAATTTATGCAGTACCTCATCTCAAAAAGAAAGTGCTACAGCCATCTACATTCTTTTGATTAACATAAGCTTTCATCAGTATTGCTACTCGCTAGAATCTGCAACCAAGACTATAAGATGCTTAATTCCAATTCAGCTGCCCGAGGACTATATTGTTTATTAAGCCTCCACCAGTAACGCCTCCACTGTCGGTTAAAGTTGCAGGGTAAATTATCTTTCTATAAAGCCCGAATTCATCACAACATCACAGCTATCGCAAAATCGCAAGCCTTGACTCAAGCTTGCTTCTGACATCAGCAATTGCAACTTCCATGGCAGGAAGATCTAGATAGCAATGCTGCATCTCATTCCTTTTCCTAGTGTACAATAGTAGTAACAACGAAGCAGGGTAACCAATTGAAGACCAAGAAATCTCACCGATGCCAGCGCATGGCACACACGTGCAGATGGTCTCCTTCCCCTTCTTCCTGAAGTAGGTCACGAGTCCCGAGCCCTGGCAGCTCCGGCACTTGCCCGTCCACTCGTACGAAACAGTTTTGCACTCCTTTAATCATAATAAACAGGCATCTCAAAATTGGCACCAGATCCTAGCTTAAATCACCGGAATAAAAACAGAAATACGGCGACGGCACCCACATCGACCATCACGTCGCAGCTGAGGTTGCGGTCGAGCTCCTCCCGCGACATGGGCTCGGTGCCCGGAATGGTCAAGGGTATCGGGAGCGCGTCCACGTCGTCGACCAGGTAGCTCTCCTTGTCCCTGGACCAGCGCTCCCACCACCTCCTCTTGCGCTCCCCCTTCTTCTCCTCGGCGCCGTCCTTGGCCTTGACGCGCACGCCCGGGTCGCGCGCCGCGACCCGCCCGCCGGAGGTGGAGGGGTCGGAGTCAGTCGGGCGGCGCGGGCGGAACCATTCCTGCGGCGAGGCGGCGACAGTGGTGTTGGCGGCCGCGGGCGGGGGCGGGTGGGGGCGACTGTGGCGGCGGGGGAGGGGGATGGAAGGGTTGCTGGGGCGCAGGGAGAGGAGCGGGGTGGGGTTCGGAGGATTCATGCGTGCGGGGATGGGGTTCGGAGGACTCATGTGCGTGGGGATGGGGTACGCGTCTGAGAAGAGGAGGGGCTCATCGCCGGCGAAGTGGACGATGTGGCGATGCCGGTGACCGCGAGGAATGAGGGGGGATAGGTTGGAGAGGACGGGAGAGATATCTTGGCAGGTCGGACGGTCGGGCAACGGGCTGGCTCGCGGACAACCTCGGAACGACCCCGGGCTTTGCACGGCCTGCAATCGAACCGTTTCTCAGTTTGGGTTCGACCTTTTCCTTTTCTCCGGCAAGTGTGCGTGGCCACGTTCCACGCCTGACGCGTGTAACACGGCGTCCCGTCACGCTTGAGAACTCCAATCTCTTCCTTGCTCTACTCTCTGATTGGTGTCCAGTTTACTTGTCTATGAATAGTTTGTGTCCAATTTCACTTGTCTATGAATAAAATTCACTCCGAGCAAAAAAAAGAATAAAATTCACTTGTAAATGGCGTCTACTGTCGGATTGGGCTGTCTGCATGATTTTTTCACAAAAAAGTATATCTAATTGTATATCATGTAGAATTAGAATGCTAGATGCACCCAAGAAGGATAAAAAAGTAGTAACCCAAGAAATAGACAAAATAATGATTCCAGCACACCAACAGATAATCGTGATGCTAAACATTGTTTTATAACTCATCTTGATTCAAAACTGGTTATGTTTCGATACACTTTTTTACATTCTTTTATTGGCCTACTCTATAACAAGAGTTATCATGTTTTCATCTCAAATACTATGCCGTGCCTCCTAGCCAAGTGAGAAGAGAGCTAGTGAGAGAAATCCTAAGTGTGGATCCAAATCTTCCAAGCTTAGTTTCCAAAACTAGCTCTATTTCGTAGGGTGTTATGTTTCATTCGGTAAATCTGAATTGGTACTTCTAAGTTTGTAGTTTGTCGTCATCGGGTGCAGTTCTAGTATAGGCCTGCGAGTATTAATTAGTGTTTTTTTAAACCACCTCCAGGTTGGGACTTACCAGTTATTTGTTCTGCCATTTTTGGAAGGTGTTATGTTAGGTCTTGAACTTTTAAGTGAATTTTGTCTATTACTATTGCATGTGTATCTTTGTTTTGAACATAAGATTGCCTTTTGGGTCTAGAAAACCTCTGAGCATACATGACTGGTACCTCCCAAGTGTTGTGGTTCTTGAGGTGTTACTAGACGGCTCAATAGTCCAAGTGTTGTTACCAAGACTTTAAAAAAATGTGTTCCCCCTCTTCAAGTGTGTTTTGTGAAACTTCCAAATGATTATTTTTTCGCTAATGGTATGATTTTTAACCTAGGGTTCGTCCTTGCCCTGCTCATGCTCCTCTGGCCGGAGTTGGAGTTGGTGAAGACGGGTGCAGCACCGCCGAATAAAGCTGCCGTTTGTGTCTTTCTGCAGGTGTGGGCTTGCTCTGCTTCGTTTTCCCCTCTGGCTGGCCGTGGAGGCATGGGAAGGTGGAGTTGTGCAGTGGAAGCCGCACAGGCGTGGGCAGATGATGCTGTGATGCCTTCTCTGGCCGGCCGTGGAGGCGAGGAGAGAGGGTGGTGCGGCTCGTGGTGCTCTGCGTTGGCTTGGAAGCAGGTCGCTGGTGTTCTTGCCTGCCGGTGGCGCCCCCCCTTTCTTCTTCCTATGGACGGCCATGGTGGCAAGGGGAGTTGGAGTTGGGTGGGGCTGCGGGATGCGGTGCCTCGACGCCGGCAAGTCTCCACGAAGCTCAAGTTGCGGCAGATCCCAAGCGTCGGTGTTGAGCGTCGTCGCTATTTTTGGCCTAGGGGACCGCTCCGCACCTCGAGAGCTTTGGCTCCGAGGATTGTCTTCCTCCAGGCAGTTGTGCCGACACGGAGGTCTTCTGATCTCGACATGGCGACCCATCCTGTCGTCGGTCCAAGTGGCGTAGTCCCCGGCGCCGGCGCCAGCGGCCATGGTTCGAGATCCTACTTTGGATGCGGTGGAGAAAAAGGACCGGATCGCTTTTCTTTCTCTTTATTTGAGGTTCTTCTTGTAATTTGCGAGGGCTTGCTTTTTGCAAGGGTCCTCTTTGTAAACTTACCCACCGAGTAATGGAGCTTCTGGGGCCTTCGGGTCTCTTACCGTTAAAAAAGAATAGGGTTGATCCTAGCCTTTGGGGGGATGGGGAGGGGGAGAGGGGGTGATGGAATTTTGGGTGCAACCCCTCCTCCCCCACAATCCAACGCACACACACGCGTGCATGCACACACGCTCCCGCTACCCCCACTTCTAGTTTGTGCTTGTGAGCTCTCATCTAATGCACCCTAATCTTTGTGAGATATGTTTGGGGATTTTTATTTTGAGAAATTTGGAAGGGTTCACGATCTAAGTAAAGGCACCAACTACTTGTTACTTATGGAGGGTGGGTGCCTCCTAGGAGGTTAGGTGTCACTTGACAGCCTTCGAGTTGTGGGATCCCCAAAGTTCGTGAAGCTCCGGAAATCTCCACTTTTATGTGAAGATTTACATGAGTGATGGAGCATGGAATTAGTATTTTAGCTTAGAAAGATATACTTTCTCCGATCCAAATTAATTGCTTGAATTTGTCTAAATTCGAATGTATCTAGCACTAAAACAAGTCTAAATACATTCGAATCTAGATAAATCTGAGTTAATTAATTTGAACCGAAGGAAGTATTTGAATATTTTCATCACCGAGGTCTTGTTCATAGCTATCTTTCTTTCATACATTGACTCCAACTTCTATCATATCTCATACATATTTGTGTCATTTGCAGCATGGTGGAATATATTGTGATTGATGTACAATTGAATCTGCCTTTTGATTTGGTACTCTCCGTGTTTTTCTTCCGTGACACCGGTCAGTATCTTCTGTTTCACAATTCGCTCATACAAATCCTTCCAATAAAAGATGTCTTCTTAGGCCTCCCGTGCCGCACCGGGGTGTAGCCGCCACGCCGCTCTAGGGCACTCCGCCCCGCCCCTCCCCCAGCCCACCGCCGTCAGGCAAAGTCTCGGCGGCGCGGCGGCGGCGCGATAGTCCTCGCCTCCAAGATCTGGACGGCGACGACGGAGCCCCCTCGCCCTCGTCAAGTATGGTGACGGCGGACGACGGCGGCCAGCGGCCTAGGCGATCAGCGGTGGGAGGTTGTTGGCAGGGGTGGCGTTGTCCTCTCGGCCTCATCCTCCGGATGGTGATGGCAGGAGCATGTCGAGCCCGATCTCGACCGTTTCCTGTCGGATCTGTTGCAGCCGGCAACGGGATGGCTTCTGGGTTCATCCGGGTTCACGAGGTCACCTAGGGCTGCGAGCCCGAGCATGGTGGTGGTGGCCTTTCTCCCCCGTCGGAGTTGGTCGGCCGGTCAAATAAAGGTGGATCAGCCTAGGGTCCCTCTTGTGTGGAGATGATCACCTTCCTGAGGATGGTTCTTGATCTGGCTAGAGTGGGGAGTTTTGGAAGGCTCCGCCGGCGAATGTACCGGCGCTTCTATGCCTGCAGTTCGCTGGATAGGGTGGTATTCGGTCGTGTGCACCCATGTTTTATTCCGATTGTTTGGTTCAGGAGGGAGGGACGCTATGCTCTGCCCTTTGTTGCCACCCGGCGACTTTCGATCCATGGTGAAGTCAGAGGTGGAGAATTCATGAAGGCCAAGTTTGGAGATCTATCTATGGAGGTTCGAGTCGCCGTACTGTTGAGGGACTTGCTTGGTGTTCTGGGCTAAACAGCAGTCGTGTGTAAGTGGGGGCGGCAACACAGGTGAATTTCAGAATCTTACCTTTCAGGGTGAAAATCCAAGGTCTGACCTTAACTGGTTGTGTCTGGCAATGGTCTTGTTGAAGGCATTATTTTGAGAGTGAGGATTATCTTCAATATGAAAATCTAGATCTTTGATCAGATGATGACGGCGCTTGTGCACTGTTCCCTTCTTGGAGGCGTCGCTTTTGAAGAGCCTGGAGTTCAGGTGTTGTATTGGTGGTGGTTGTACTGTTGCTGCTAGGACCGGAACACTGTAGCGGGTCTTTTATTTTCTTAGTTTTTTTTTCTTTTGTTGGTTGTATGTATCTGTAATGCCAATAGGGTATTTCGTTGTTGCAGAGGCCGGATGTAATTGGTATCTCTTGATATTAATATATGCTCCTTTCTAAAAAAAAAGATGTCTTCTAGCAAGAGCGTCAATAATGATTAATTGAAAGAATTCATTTTTTATCTGCCACTTGTGCTGGCGCCATCTTGCATAGCCATTCCGAGCAACAACCATTGAGCAAACCTTGAGCTCAGACGCCACTCTGTTGGGAAAACTGGTCGCACTGGTTACCCCCAATCCGTGAGTTAGTACACTAGTGGTGTTGAAATTACAACTTATTCTGCTTCATATTTTCAAATTATATAAGGTGTGTGCTAATCTTCATTTAGGGGTAATCGGTGTGACCGGTTTTCACGATAGTGGGTCCATCCTATATCAAATATATTGGTGGACCTTGGTGGCCTAGACCTTTGTGGTCAAAGGGATGTGGACCTCTCCAAATAGGATGTATGGTTGCATCAATAGTCTGAATCATGGGTCTACATCCTTGTGTTTGCGATCCTCTCAACTCAACAGATTTTTATTTAGGCTGACTACTTTTTTACAACTTTATCTTCATAGAATTAATGCTAGGGTGTCTATAGGAAACTTATGGAAAATAATTTGGTAAAATTGGCAACTTTCTCATAATTTTGAATCGTCTGTTTAACCCTCTTCCCCCTCTAATCGATAGATGTGTATTTCAAGTTGTTTAATTACAACACTAAAACATCACAAAATCTTACTGACATGTCAGATTATGGAGGTTGCAATCTGAAATATATCAACCTTGAGAGAAATGCATATGAGTTAGAATCTTGCAAAACAAACACATGACATAGTGTTTTTTCCTAAAGAATCATCCAAAAGATTCTTTGCTTAACCCTTAGATCAAG
Source organism: Avena insularis (assembly GCA_023614405.1). Classification (NCBI taxonomy): domain Eukaryota; kingdom Viridiplantae; phylum Streptophyta; class Magnoliopsida; order Poales; family Poaceae; genus Avena; species Avena insularis. Next base: position 366,739,749 of record CM042693.1, on the reverse strand, counting down.
GAGACCAGAGACCACCTTCCTTTTTCTTGGAAATAAGGGGTTGCCGCGTCCTCTACATCGATTAATGAATACAACCAAGAGAAAAGAGACCCTAATTATATCTTCTTGTCTGCCTTTGTAACAAATCCACATCTTTACATATACAGATAAATAAATTGAATCAAGAACTGTGCAGTATAGTTACATATATACCAGAACACTTTTGCCTCCCAAAAAAATACAGAGAAAGAACAAAACGTCGGCAATACTAGAACGAAAAGAAAACATTGTCTGCAGTCGAAACATGCGTCTCCTCGATGCCATACTGTTTTCCGTCGGTGGCCATGAACTTCAGGTATTCGGTTCCTCTTAGTAACATTATTGTTAGCTGAGGTTATTCCCAGGTGTGTACCTGTGAAAGCAAGATAAAATCGTCTGTCATTCCCAGGTGCAGTAGGTAGGATTGTACGGATATCACAAGTTTGAAATAGACCGTTCCATTTCCAGAACTAAATACAACGCTCGCGGTTACTCACTGGAATGTAAGGCCAGGTTTGTTCTTGAGGTTGTCTGGAATGGGGCCCTGTAAATTGTTACTCTGCACAAACCTGTGGAACAAGAGTTCAAGTTATTAAAATTAGCAGGCACCGGACAGACTCAACTGAAACAGGTCAGCAAGATTATAAGTGGATAATGTAGCAAAAACTTGGCCAAGTATGGGTAGTATGTTGGAATTCCTTGCATATTCAGGCCACTTACAGTTGTTGAAGCTTTGGAAGGTCTCCCAGCAACGGAGGCATCGGCCCTGTCAATTGGTTGTTCTCCAGGTGCCTTCAGGTCAGAAATGTCAGCCAGGATTAGTGAAAGGTTCCTTAGTGAAATGGAACAACCAGCATCCTCATTTGCTTGAGTAGTACTAATAACCTCCGAAATCATTTTGCAGAAGTAATCATGCATGTTTATACTTACAGATCAGCCAAGTGGTGTAGGGGGCTCGTATCTGGGATTGGTCCTGTCAGATTGTTCCCCAGAAGCCAACTGCAGTGAAACATTTCTGAAGTCAGGCACTGAACTTTTCATTTGGTACGCGCATCTAACATCAGTTTGTGTGAGGAAGCTTTACATGCTCGAGATTGCAGTCAGATTGGCAATGTGGTCAGATATTGATCCTCCAACATTGAAATTCGTGAGATTGCTGCAGGAAAAAATGCACAATAATGGCTTGTTCATTGATCAGAGATTGTAAACAAATAATAGACTGATAATTTTGTTTGCAACAACATACTGATCTTCTTTGCACAGAAGGAAATTATATTTCGACTGTTACAGAGCTAGCACTTACATGGCAGTTACTCGAGCAAGTGGCTCTTGAGTGCAGGAAACACCGGTCCACGAGTTTCCCACAGGCAAGCAGGGATCGCCGCTCCAGTCTGACGGCGGGTTGACGAAGCCTCTCGCGAGCGCCTCCATGCCGATCACTGAATCAACATGATAAAATTCATGGATGAGTTACACAGTTCTAGCGATCAAGCAGTGTAGTGCATCTGAATCAATTAGTTATTACCGTCTCTAGGATGAGTCCTCCCACCGAGTGGCACGATCATCATTAGCTCCGCGGCATTGATCACGGGCCCGACCGGCGACCCCGGGGCAGGCGTCAGCGTGATCTTCGTCTGCCCGGAGAGCGGCCATTGGGCGCCGTACACCATCGAGCCTGCCGTGGAGACGTTGATGCCGGCGAAGAAGGCCTCGCCGTTGACCGCGACGTCGAAGACTCTCCAGCTGAGCGGGCTCGGCGTGCGGTTGTCCTGGAAGTAGAGCGCCAGGTAGTAGGTCGCGCTGGGCAGCGGCGCCGGCGGCCACTGGAGCTCGAGGACGTCCCCGCGGCTGGCCGTCACCCCTCGCCGGAACACGTCCTGCGGCGGCCTGTTCCAGAACGCCCCCGGCGCCACGCTCCCCTGGCTCTCGACCACCGGGCTGGTCCCGTCGCTGTACGGCTCCCAGTACCGGCTGAACTCATCGGCCGAATCGCCGCTGAAACAGTTGCACATTTCCGCTTGATCATTCATGGCCAATGGCATACGAAATCCGTAGCAGAGAGAGGCAGAGGATCGCCACGATGCCATGTGTTACGTACCTGACGACGACGGAGCCGTCGTTGTGGCCGAAGCTGTGGCGGGCGATGGTGCTGAGGGCGTAGGAGGCGAAGTCGGTGGAGTTGTAGACGGAGTCGTCGAGCGGCACGACCTCGAGCGCGGAGATGAAGGGGCTGGACCCGGCCGCGGTGGCGGCGTTCCTGGCGAGGCACACGCTGACCGCCTTCCCCGCGGCGACGACGACGGCCTCGAAGTAGGTGGCGCGGCCGCGCGCGTAGTCCCTCGCCGTGTCCACCTGGCTCCAGCGCGTGCCGTCGATGATCTGGTCGAAGACCGGGGGCGCCGCGCCGCCGTCGAACCCGCCGTAGTAGTAGGTGGTGCGGACGAGGTACTTGGCGCTCTTCGCCGCGGGGACCACGTAGCAGTGCTTCCTGGCCGGCGACGCGTCCGGGAAGTAGCGGAGCGAGGAGAGCGCCGGCGTGGCCATCGGGGACGGGATGTCGGTGGCGTTCCCCGTGGCGATGAACGGGGCGTCGGGCACCCATGTCACGTTCGCGAACACGCGCTCCGCGCCCGCGCCGCAGTTTATCTGGTACCCTGTCAAGGAAAGAACGCGCATGCACGACACGAGGTTGGTCCGCTGCTGGCTCGCTGAGTCCTACTACAACAAGGAAGGTTGATCGAGCGAGGTCGCCTCACCTGAGAGAGCGTCGGCGCCGTGGATACGGAAGCCGAGGCCGAGGAGGAGGACGGCGAGGAAGGAGAAGGGGCTCATCATTGGGAAATGCTCCCGACGCTGCGACGAGCCAACGACCTCTGCGTTGTTGTTGTTGCCTGGGCGGCAGTTTTCCTCGAAAGTTTTCTCTCTTGGATTGGAAAATCCTCGGGCTGGTTGGTGGCCCACAAGTTCGAGTTCAGATATGCACGACCCGTTCCCAATTCGCACGCCCACAAAATCCATTGTTATTATCTAGAGAAACGATACTATCTCCCCCGGATCGAACAAAACGATCCCACGGGTCGCGCGTGTGGCCTTGCTCCCACCTTTAGCCCTGTTCGTTCCCACCGCAGGGCTGCGCCGCTCGCTCGTAGGAGCGCCGTCGCGCCTACCCATCCCTCGCCGGAGCGTCGCTGGGTCGCCGCCTCGCCTACCTCGTCGGAGCTGGGCCTCCCTGCCCTCGCCAAAGCACGGCCGCGCCTACCTCGTCGGAGCTGCTCCTCCATGCCCTCATGGTGTTGCCAGTATCGCCCTAGCTACACTAATGTCACCTACGTTGCTACTGAAGGCCACCGATGCTGCTACCTACTACCAACGTCGCTACTACCTATGGCGTCAAGGGTTGCTACATGGGGCGAGGGTTGCTACATGGGGTTCCCGAGGCTGCTACGTGCAGCTGCCGGCGATGCTACAAGTGGCGTCGGGTTTTGCTACAAATGCTTTTGTTGTTTTGCTACAAGATCTCCGATGAGATCTCCAGCGAGATCGGATTTGCTATAATAGAATATTTTTTTGCTACATATGTTTCTGGTTTTGCTACAATAATATAAAATTTTTGCTACACGGTCTTTGGTGAGGTCTACCGGCAAAAGTTTTCGACGAGTCTCCGACGAGGTCGGATCTGCTACATTAACATATACTTTTTGCTACGCGGTCGCCGGCAAGGTCTTCGGCGAGATCTAGTCTATTTTTTTATTTTCTGGATCGAAATGTTTTCTGCTACATGTAACAAAAGCGAGACTATTTGTAGCAAAAGCAGGTATATTTATAGCAAAAGCGGAATTTAGGGCCAGGACACGTGTCAGCAGGAGGATCCGGAGGATTTTGGGAAATTATTCTCCGGGGACCCGTAGTACGATCCTATTACGTACGCTCAGTTGGCATTTTTCTGGTGTTATATATTTCCTGGCAGGCGTGATGTCCTGGAGTTGCCATTTGCCTTTTGCTCGGACGGACGGAAAGCGTTTCTGGACAGAGAACCAGCGGTGAGGCTGCCGGCGGGGCACTCGGCAAGCTGGGATCTATTCGTTGCGTCGTCTGGTGCTCCTCCGTGGACGTGGTGGTTTTGTTCCTTGCTTGCAGTGCCAATCGAGCCGAGTCCATGCATATTTTTTCCTGATTGGCTAGCTAGCTGGCGTTTGATTCTGTCTCGCGGGAAGACGTGCTTGCGTCAACTGCCCAACGAACCTGAGGTGACAGACACGATTGCCGGAAGCACGGCCGAATCTGAGGATAGACACGCCGTTTCGTTTCGTTTCGTTTCACGCGGGTCAGAGACTCTGGACAGGCCAGCTGCTTTGTCGCGTACTAATATATATCTGCCGCGTAACGGATGCTTCGATCAGTCGAACATGGTAATGATTGGTACTCTAGGAGACCACGGCGGATTTTGCATCATTTCAACGGGTTAGGTGTAACTGGAGGATATAATCCCCGGTTCCGTTTCGATTTGGGGAGATATACACGGTTCCATAGCTTGCAACGAACTTCGAGCATAGCTTCGATCAATAGATACGCAGCAAAAGTAGAATAATCAAAACATTCAGACATATTGCTAACCGGCAATAACAACAAAAGATCACATAAAAACACAAATATCACGGTTTCTATCATCTTCAGTAATCAGCAAACTGTTTTTTGAACCACATATCTAAACAACACCAAATTTAGTAGACAAGCGGATATAGGAGTCTCTAACATACACATCAAATTTTAGCTTAACTGGACAACGTTTACCTGCTCAAATTATTACTCATATGAATGACACTTTGGTTGTCACAAAACATCACATGTACTTGTCTTGGTCAAAACCAAGCTCACAAGTCAATCATTTTAGCCATAATAGCTCTTTGCTCATATCAGTTACTACGATTAAATCGATCAATTGTGTTCGACGACACACACTTTTGCAACCTGTTTTGCCATGTCACTACTCCCCTGAATGGGTAAACAAATAATCTGAAGTAGACTTCCTTCCATCTACATCTCCAGCCAAGTCTGAATTGGAATATACAATCATCTTGGGGTCACTACCACCAAATCAAAGCTTCATATTAGTGTTGCCCCGGAGATACCTCAAAATCCACTTCACGCCTTTCCAATGTTGTCTTCTTGGATTGGACATAAATCTAACCGCTTGAGCAATGTCAGGCCGTGTGCACATCATAACGTACATCAAACTCTCAACTGATGAAGCATAAGAAATTTTCTGCATTTTATTTTCCATCTCTTTAGTGGAGGGGCAATGTTTTTATGCAACTTGAAATGAGTTGCAAGTGGACAACTCACATCCTTTTCCTCATCCATCTTGAACTCACGAAGTACCTTCTCAATATATTTTTCTTGAGACAAGTAACAAATTGTTGTATTTTCTTTCTCTCACAATTATTATGCTGAGAATACATTTTGTTGGACCCACATCTTTCATGGCAAAACTTTTGATCAACTCTTTATTTATTCTAGCTTGAGACATTCTTGCCAACAATCAAGATATAATCAACATAGAGCAACAACATGATAAAATCATCACCTGAGAACCTCTAAATAAATACACAATGGTTTGAGATGCACCTCTTGTAGCCTTGCTCACCCATAAAAGATTCAAACGTCATGTACCGTTGTCTTGGTGCTTGTTTTAGGCCATAGATACTTTTCTTTAATTTGCACACATAGTCTTCTTTGCCTTTAACAAGATACCCCTCAGGCTGCACCATGTAGATTTCTTTCTCTAACACTCCGTAAAAGAAAGATGTCTTCACATCCATTTGATCAACCTCCAAGTTGTGATTTTCTGTCATGCCAAGGATCATTCGGATTGATGTCATCTTCACCAACGGAGAAATATATTTCTTCTAAGTCAATACCTTTTATCTAACAGAATCCTTTTACAACTAGCATGGCCTTGTACCTTGGATGTGATGTGTGCTCTTCTTGCTTCATTCTGTAGACTCACTTCTTCTTTAGAAATTTCTTGCCCTTTGGAAACTTCACTAACTCATAAGTATGAATCTTATGCAAGAAATTCATCTCTTCTTACATAGCCTATTCCACTCCTTGTTCTCATCTTTTATTTCGTCTTGAAAACACTCAGGATCTGAACCATTAGACAATAACACCACATATTGGTCTGAATCATACCTGATGGAAAGAACACGGCCTCGGCTAGACCATCTGAATGGACAAGCTGGTGAACTATCCGATTCAGGTGTTTGATGATCATGATCATGTTTTTTAGCATCATACTCTTGCTGCTAGGGAGCATCCTCACATGTACCACTATGTGCATCATCTTGCACATCTTCTGCATCATCATCTTCAGCTTCTTTTTTAGATGAATCTGTAGGAACTAGGTCAAAATTAGATCTATCTTGTTGCTGTTTTTAGGAGAAAAATGCACCGAAACTTGCTCCGGAACCTACACCTATGTCTTCACAATATCCTCAATTGTTTGGTCTTCAAAAACACAATATCACGGCTTCTCACAACCTTTCTTACTATTGGATCATACAACTTATAGCCGAACTGATCACCTCCATAGCCAAGAAATATGCATTGTCATGTCTTTGAATAAAGCTTTGACATTTCATCTTGAGGGGTATGAACAAAGGCATTGCACCCCAAAAACCTTCAAGTGATCATACAAGACGTCTTTGACATAAAAGACATTGTTTGGAACATCTCCTTGCAACTGATAACTTTGTGATAGATTAATAAGATAAATTGCAGTCGACAAAGCCTTACCCCAATAATGTTTACAAAGCTTTGCACTCAATAGCAAGCATCTAACTCTCTCAAAAAGTTTCCTATTCATCCTCTTAGCAGGACCATTTAGTTGTGGTGTCTTCGGAGCAGTAAATTGGTGCCTAATTCCCTACTCCTTCCAATAGGAATCAAATGGGCCAATATACTCTCCCCCATTATCACTGCAAAGACACTTGATCTTTTTCTCAGTTTCTCTCTCAACTGGGACTTGGAATTGCTTGAATACACTTAGTACTTGATCTTTGATCTTCAAGACATAGACCCAAACCTTTTTTGGAAAATTCATTAATAAATGTGAAAAAGTACGTTACTCCACCCATTGACCTCACCGATGTTTTCTAAACATCGGAATGTACCAAGTCCAACACCTCAGGCTACTTGTGAGGAGGTTGACTCTTGAATGCAACTCTGTGTTGCTTCTCCGCTAGACAATCTCAATATTTCTTGATGTGAACACCTTTCACGCCTTTCAATAAATATTTCTTCACTAGCATCGTCATCCCCTTCACACTCATGTTCTGTAGCATCCCAATTGTCTAACAATTGTAATGCTACTTGGTCTAGTAATATAATGGATACTTCAAATATATAATTGTTGCATCATAAATATATCATGCTCATGTCATCATGCCACCTTGCATTTGAGCATCATATAAAACCCTTTTTGTTTTGGTTCTTCCCTCATATGCATTGTAAATTGTATTTGCCTCTTGATATTGTATTTGGTTCTTGATATATTGTTTAATGCCCAAGTTGAGTTGGGGGCATAACTTTTATTCCACTCCACCACCTTTTCTTTCACCACCTTATAATTCCACCATCCAACTAAATATGAGCTTGGCACTTATCGGGTTTTACCTCTAGCTCATGTGGGTTGGGATGGATCCAATTCTTTTTCCACATGCTCTCATCTTAGAATCATGTTGTTTTCACATTAGTGATAAATGAGAGCCACATGGCCACCTTTGCATGCCTTGTGGGTGGAACCCTTTTTCCTAGCTTCCATATGGATTACTATGGGTTTATGCTCATGTTGGGATATTTAGGGGACTATTAAGCATCTAGTGGTATATACACACTAGCAAGTCCCAATTTTACTCAAATATGATCATCTCCATCTATTCCACTTGGGACTTTCTTTTAAATTCTTTGCCTGGCTTTATTCCACTTGTGGGAATGCCTAAGATTAATGCCATGTGATATAATTGTTTTCACAAGAATAAACATGGTATTAAATACTTTGCATGGGCCATGCAAGTACCACCTTTTGCTTGTCCTTTGGATTTTATTTGAATCTTGAGTGGATCTTTTCCCCATATCTCTCTCTACCCTCTTATGCTTGATCTTGATTGATGCATGCAAGCATCTAACCCTAAAACCTACATCTACCTCCATCCATCCCCTCACCACCTTTTTATCTCACCCTCTTTTTTTTTGTCTAGATCTTGTTGAGCTTGACTTGTTCTAGCTTGGTCTTGTCAAAAGAAAGCCACCCCATCTTGTCTCTCTCTCTAAACCCTAAACCATACCACTCATCTCTTCTCTCTCTTAACCTCCTCTCTAAACCATACCCCATCTAAACCTACCCTAAACCGAGTCCTCTAGCTAACCCTAGCTTCCTCCCTTCTCTCTCGGCCTCTCTCCTCTCTCTCCTAGCTCGGCCCCACCTGGTCACCCTGGCCCCACCTAGCTACCCCATTCCCAGCAAATACCCTAACCCGAGCCTTCCCCTACCCGACCCTAGCTCCAACCCGAGCTCCCTCTCTCCCTCCCTCTCTCCTTTCTCTCTCTGCCATGAGGACCCCCAGCCCGAGCCTCCTCACCAACCGGCCGCCCCCACCTGGTAGCCCCATCACCACTTGCCCCTGCCTGGCCGAACCAGCCCATGCACGTGAGGAGAGGAAGGAGAAAAAGGTGGCCGAGCCACCTTTAACCCTACCCACTTCCCCCACGGCACCCCTCTCCCTCTCTGCTTTACCCACCCCTCTCTCCCGCCTGCTGCCTCCCCCAGATCTACCCTAGGGCGCCTGCCGCTCTTCCCTCTCTTCTCCATCGCCCCACCTACCCCAACGCCGGCCACCGTCGGTCTCCACCGATCCCCCTCTTCCAGCCGGTGGCGTGTCGGTCTCTGGTGTCGAGGAAGGCCGTGGAGCTCCCCTACGTCACCACAGCCTGCGAGCCGCGTGAGGAGCCCCAGAACGCTGCACCCCGAGCCCGACGCCAAACCCTAATCCATTGGCCTCTGCATCATCACGTCGTCCTGCTGCTCGCCGACCGATCCGCCACCACCGACACACTCTCGGTGAGCCACGCAACCTCCTAGACACCCTCGCCATCGTCAGCGTCAGCCGCTGGCGTACGTTCCGTCGAGCACCCTCGGCACCGAGCGCTGCCGTCTGCTCGCTTCCCACGTCGCGAACACCCTATCTAGGCGGCGCCGACTAACAACTACCCCGCCCTAGCCGGTGGCCGGTGTCGCTCCACAAGACGCCCAGGTCGCGTGATCGATCCCCTCGCCAGCCACAGATCGATCTGTCGCCGAGGCAGAGAGAGAAGAAGCAGGTCGGCGTGTCGCTTTCAGAAACCCCTCTGTTGCTTTTTGCTCAACCCGCAGTCCCACCGAGCCCACCAGTCAGCCTCCCCGCCCTTTTTGCAAAAACCTCCCCGCTGTTTCGAACACACAACCCGCGCTCCCTGTGCACAGCGTGGCAAGCCCCTCTCGCCATGGCGTGTGGGTCAAGAAGCTCGGACCCCACATCATACTGGTCTTGGCGGGCTCAAGGTGAAGAATTGTCTTGGCGTGTGTCCCAAGCAAAGGGCCCACTTGTCATTGACGGTGGCTAGATCGGTATAAGTGAGAAAAGTTTCGCTTATTTCTGTTTTAATTCAAATCTTTTAAAATTATTTTTAAATTCAAATTTCAAATCTGTTTCAAATAACTTTTAAATTATAAATCCAAATAATACAAGTAATATATGTTTTCAAATCAGAAAAATGTGAGGAATTAAAATATGCCCTTCAAAATATATTTTGAACACTTTAATTTCCAAGTTGATTAAAATTACAACAAAATGCCCTTTTACCTTAATTAATTAATAACTTTTGATTTATAACTCCAAATTTGACAAATAATATGTCTAAAATGATTAGCTCGACGAGACCTTTCTGTTTATGCATTCCATTATCTGTTTTGCAGCATGCATCATATAAATATAAAGTATACAGCAACTTATTTGAGTATAAAATATGACTAAAACTCAATAAAATGATTATTCTTGTATTCCACACCTCACCCATGCCATGCTACTTTATTGCCATGCAAATTGTGCATCATTCATGATGGCATGATTGTTTGCTTGATGCATTTTATTCCTATGCTTGCGCACTTTATTTATGTTGGCCCTTGTTTGTTTGGTTCTTCTTCGAATAGACGCTGAGCAGGGGATATATCAAGAGAACCAGGAGCACTACCCAGATCCATCCCTTGCTTCAACTGAGCTGCCAGGCAAGCACTACCACATGCTTGCATACATACAGTACCTATTGCCTCTATCTTGTTCTTGCATCATTGAGTCGCGTTTGCATTAAATTGAATCCCAAGTATTGCATAGCCTTTACTTTTAAGCCCCACCGAAGCTTGTTCCTCCATCCCGTGAGCCATTACTACAGGAGTTGTTTGAGCCATGCGAGTCGTAGAACAGCATGTGTAGGGTATGTGAGTGTCTGATGGATAACGAGGTACATAAACAACTTAACCTGAGTAGTAATGGGATAACTAATGAAAGTGGCACCGGTGAGCCATATTTGCTATTTGGTTTTTCAGGCTCACTTGTGTCCCGTAGGACCCCGAGTACTTGATTCCTGTTCCTTGAATATTCGCGCTATCCACATCCGGGAGGCTTATGAACCCTCCTGAGCCAGAGCTTGATTCATTCTTATTTCTTGGGGCTACAAACTAGTTTGAGGTTTTATTTACTATCCTGTACTTATGCCATGCTTTACTGCTTTATTTAAAATTGTGCAATGTACTGCACCTGTACTGTTTAGGTAAGCGGAGTGTTTTCGCGGTATCGACAAGCCCAGTCACATTTTCGGGTTCCCAGTCGTTTACAGCCATTGACGCAAACCTTGAGTCCGTCTCGAAGTCGGCCAACTTCGTCATGGTAGCTTAATGGGGTGGCCTCAAATATTTCTGAATCCTGTGATCGCTTTGATCGCCTCGTTGGGTTTTGATTTGGTTTTTCCGAGGTTGATCGAGTGTGTGTTGCTATTTGTACACCTAGGTAAAACTTTCTGAAAGCCGTGTCCGCGGTTATGGACGACTTGGAGCACAGTTTCTCGATCATAGACAAGTATAACTAAAGTACCGCCTTTAATTTGACTAAGTACCTGACTAGTAAATAGTGCAACACTCATGGAATGGATAATAAACTGCCAACGGATGGGGGGGGGTTGTTCGTCCGCTTCCTCGTCGGTAAGCGAGGAGGAGGATGGATCTGTTAATATTACCGTTATAACTGTTGGTATTAATTCACGGACATTCGTCTATCTTTGGTTAGGCGGATGGTTAGCGAGTATCTATAGAATTGCTAGGGTTTATCTTTTGCTGCAATTGCGTCACCCCAGGTTGTGTCCCCTTTAGAGGCATAAAGACTTGAGTACCCCTAGGGTCTCACCACGATAAATTGTTTGATTCGGATGAATGTAAACTCGCAAGATGGATCTTTGGGTGGAGGAGACTACGATGTCAAACGATCATTCGTGTAGAGATTCCTGCACGGGATCCGTGAGATCTGTGGGCGGGATGTGTTTATTTATGGGGCATCTTATGCCGATTTGCTTCTTATCCATACTCGGATCTTGTTTTCCGCTTCCGCCTGATACTCTGATGTTTGATGTATGAGGAGATATCCTAAACTATTATATCTATCTAGGTTATTTGGATCTTGCCGTATGGCGTTGCTATATTTCCTTTCTTTTTAGATGGAATGACTCTGAGAACCATTGTATGGTGGCTTGCATACATACTCATTTGTGTATGTAGTTGATCCTTCGCTTTGCCGATTCGCCCGTTCTTATCCCGATGTTTGGAAATGGTTAGGACGGCCGAAAGGTCTACCTGTGAGTGGCATTTGGGCCCCACCGTACTATTTTAACCATTTCCGCTCATCCAGGCTTGTAACTAGGAGCGTAATTCACCGAGGTAGTTACAATTGGTATCAAAGCCATCCCGCCCTTCAGGGTCTCAGCCAAATGGTCGTTGTCAGTCTAGCAAATATTTTGGTAGCTATGTATACTAGGGAAAAACAAAACGCGAGAGTAGGACTGCTTCCACTTTTCTTCTTACCCACCCACCCACCCTTTTCTGGTAAGGAAGTGTAACGTTTTCAATCCTCTTCTTAAAAATTCAAACTAGGATTCACGTGTTCTGGGTTTCCGTAGTACCATAGGTTTTGTGTGTGTGTGTGTGTGTGTAATTCTTTGTCTATCTGTTGCATCCAAGTTGTTATCACCATCTGCCTTTGGTTATCAACTGTTGGTACATTCCATACCGACAGGCTTTTGCAAACCGACGCGATCTATCTAATTCGTTGTATACCGCCGCGATCTGTCTTACTCTTTGTTATCCGACGATATCTTGTTTGGGGTATTCGTTTCCGTAGTTACTAATCTTTAGGTTCGTCGTGAGAAGAAGGTGTTGGGATATGTGTTATACTTATTCATGTGCGGAGTAATGATTTGAGTGCGGGATGGAGTCGCGACCATACCACTATTATCATTTGCTCTTGTATATCGAATTGGTAGAGTCATTAATCTCGATTCGTTAAGTGATTTTGCGCATCTATTGGTATTTGAATGCCGGAATTTGCGGAAAAATTTTCTTTGTTAAGTTGTGTACCACACTCCTTTTCAGTCGTCTGCGATATGCTTAATATCTTCTAGGTGCTTTGAACTTCGTTGATATTTTAATATCATCTTAGTAAATTGTATCCTTTAATCTTGATTAATTCCATCTTGGTACTATTTTGGATTATTATTATTCTCCATCATAGTACTGACTTGTGTTTTATATCAATAACAGGATGGCACCACCACGCTGTTCTGAGGAGGACATACAACCTAAACTGGGGGCAGCATTGTCAAGCATCGCCAATGCCTTGGCAGCAATGCAGCAGAACCAACAGCGTTTTGAAGAAAGTGTCAGGAGGAATGAGTTTGTTCCGCTACCTCCACCTCCCAAGCGAGGAGACATCAAAAGCTTTCTGAAGTTCAACCCACGCCAATTTGACGTTTCTGATCAACCACTTGATGCTGATGATTGGTTGCGTGAGATGTCAAGGCTACTGATGACTGCTGATGTTCCTGAGCAAGAATGGGTAAAGTGTGCTACTCACCTTCTGAAGGGAGATGCAGCTCTCTGGTGGGAGAATTACCTGAAGGCAAACTGCACTGGTTTTCAGCCTACTTGGGGACAGTTCACTGGAGCTTTCAAAGAGCAAGATTCGAGAAATTGTCATGGAGAGGATGAAGGAAGTGTTTCTCAACCTCAAGCGGGCAATGACAATGTCAATACCTACATCGAAACTTCATGAACCTTTCTCGTTATGGTGGCGATGAGATCTCGATGACAAGAAGAAGCAAAAGAGGTTCAGCAAGGGCTCAATGCATCGATTAAATATGCAATCACACATGCAAGGCCGACGTCTTTTCCGAACTTCAGCATACACTCTGCGGGAAGAAGCAAGTAGGCAAGTGTTTGAGGAGTCAAAGAAACACAACCGTGATGCAGCAAGCTCTTCAACTATGTCGGCTCCTTCTAAGCGTCGTATGCGGGTTCCTAACACCCACCGTCGCTCCGGCTACACCAAGACCTTCAAGCTACTGGCAAGGCCACCAAACTTCCTCCTTTGCTGCTCCTGTGGGCTACAACCACCACTACCTCGAGCGCTGGCGGAGTCCCAGCTACGTTGCTCACGTCCACACAGTGCTTGTTACACATGTGGAAACACTGGGCATCAATACTGGAACTGTCCGTTGAAAAACAAGGCTCTTCCTCCACCACCTCCAAGATCTGCGGCAAGATCTCCTTTGGTTCGTGCACCACCACCTCGGGCTCTCAACATCAACACCAAGCCCGAGTCTGCTATTGCTCGTGCCAACTGTGTCAACGCTGCTCAAGCTGAGCATGCACACAGGTTGTGATGGGTATGCTTCCCGTTAACTCAGTTCCTGCACGAGTTTTGTTTGATTCTGGTGCATCGCATTCTTTTGTGTCTCACAAGTTTGCAAATGAGAATGAGTTAGCTATGGATCCTCTCCTTAAGCGGTTAATGGTCCTTTCTCCTGGAGCAACAATGGCAGCTTCTAAAATCAGCCATGGCAATCAAATTGAGATTGGTGGCTCTTCGTTCTCGGCTTCCTTAATTGTTCGCAATTACATTGATGTCATCTTGGGCATGGATTGGTTGACAACAAATGCAGCTGTGATTGATTGTCTTTGAACGCCGGTTTCTCTCAAGATTCTCAAGGCCATATAGTCTATTCTCCAAGTCGACTCTTGCTATCCAGCTTTTCTCTTTGGCGGCTCTGAATGATGATGCTATGGAAGCTATTCGAGTGTTCCGGTGGTCTGTGAGTTCGGATGTCTTTCTGAAGAGTTGCTGTGTATGCCTCCGGATCGTGAGGTTGAGTTTGTAATTGAGCTTGAACCTGGTACCGCTCCTATCTCCAAGCGGCCTTATAAAATGGGTCCTGCTGAGTTGGCTGAACTCAAACGACAGCTTGATGAACAAGAGAAGTTGGGTTTCATTCAACACAGTACTTCTTCTTGGGGTAGCCCAACAATCTTTGTGAAGAAGCGAGACAAGACTGATAGACTTTGTGTTGACTATCGGGCTCTCAATGCTAAAACCATCAAGAATAAATATCCCCTTCCGCGGATTAATGATCTCTTCGATCACTAGTTGGAGTGGTGTTCTCTAAGCTTGACTTGAGAAGTGGTTATCACCAAATCAAGATTCGCAAGGAAGATGTTCCTAAACCAGCTTTCACCACCCGCTATGGCATGTATGAGTACACGGTCATGTCTTTCGGTCTCACCAACGCACCTGCCACCTTCTCAAGGCTCATGAACTCGGTTTTCATGGAGTATCTTGATAAGTTCGTTGTGGTCTATCTGGATGACATCCTAGTCTATTCTAAGTCACAGAAAGAACATGAAGAACACCTTCGGTGTGTCCTAAACAAGCTTCGTGAGAACCGCCTGTATGCAAAGTTCTCCAAGTGTGAGTTTTGGCTGCCTCAAGTAACCTATCTTGGTCACGTCATCTCTGCCAAGGGCATTGTCGTCAACCCGAAACCGTGAAGACAATTGTTGAATGGCTTCCTCCTTAATGTCAAAGAAGTGCGGAGTTTCCTTGGTTTGGCTAGTTATTGTCGTTAACGTTTCGTAACTTCTCGAAGATAGCGAAGCCTCTTACCGATCTCCTCAAGAAAGGCAAGAAATACCTTTGGACTCCTGCATGTCAAGCAAGTTTTGAGACACTCAAAGAGAAGCTCACTTCCACACCAGTCTTGGTTCCTCCGGATACATCCAAGCCTTTCCAGATATTCTGTGATGCCTCTTTGCAAGGATTGGGTGCGGTCCTTATGCAAGAAAAACAAGTTGTTGCTTATGCCTCTCGTCAGTTGAAGACGCATGAGATCAACTATCCTACACATGACCTCGATCTCGCAGCAGTTGTCTTTGCTTTGAAAGTATGGAGGCACTACTTGCTGGGCAACTGTTGTGAAATCTTTTCTGATCACAAGAGTTTGAAGTATATCTTCACACAGCCTGATCTCAACCTTCGTCAGAGGAGGTGGATTAAAGCAATCAATGACTTCGATCTGACCATCAACTACACTCCGGGCAAAGCTAATGTCATGGCAGATGCTCTCAGCCGCAAAGCTTATGTCAGCAACCTCATGATGGAAGAACAACAGCCTCTCTTGTGCGAGGAATTCCGTCAGCTCAACCTTGAAATTGTGGAACAAGGGTATCTCCTGAACCTTCTGGCTACTCCTCTCTTGGAAGAAAAGGTTCGCTCCTTTCAGCTTGGTGATCCGACACCGAAAGATCATCTCAAACTCCAGCTTCCGTATGAGTCCTTCCACGTCGATGATCAAGGCACGCTTTTCTTTGAACACCGGATGTTTGTTCCGAACTACCCGGGTTTGAGAGAGCAAGTTCTCAAGGAGGCGATGATTCTTCTTTCTATCCACCCCGGCACAAAGATGTACATGGACTTGAAAACACAATATTGGTGGCCGGGTTTGAAACGATATTGTGCCAAGTATGTCTCGAGTGTGATGTCCGCAGAGTTAAAGCTGTCCATCGAAACCTTCCGGTCTTCTACACCATTGAAACCCCGGAATGGAAATGGGAGAAAGTAGAGATGGACTTCATCACCGGTTTCCAAGGTCGCAGAAGGGCAACAATGCAATGTTTGTTGTCATTGGATGCTTTCTAAAGTGGCTCACTTCTTCCCGTCAGGAAACCATTTCGCAATTCATTGGCTGAGCTCTATATCAACAATTGTCTCTCAGACGGGTTCCTCTCGAGATCAGTTCAGACCATGGAAGCATCTTCACTTCCAAGTTCTGGGAGAGTTTCCAAAATGCTTTGGGAACAAAGTTGAACTTCAGCACAGCTTACCACCCTCAGTCGCAAGGACAAGTTGAAAGGATCAATCAGATTCTGGAGGATATGCTCCGTGCTTGCGTCATCTCGTTCGGCATGAAGTGGGAAGAATGTCTTCCTTATGCTGAATTCTCTTACAACAACAGCTTCCAGAAAAGTCTAAAGATGGCACCATTTGAGGCTCTCTATGGTCGCAAATGCAGAACTCCGATTGGTTGGTCAGGTGCAGGAGAAAGAATATTGTTTGGCCCTGACATTGTGACTCAAGCGGAGGAGAAGGTTCATATCATTCTTGAAAATCTGAAGATTGCTCAAAGTCGCCAGAAGAGCAATTATGACAGAAAGCACACAGACATGGAGTATGTCCTTGGTGATCTCGTTTACCTTCGTGTCACTCCCATGAGAGGCACGCACCGTTTTGGTATCAAAGGAAAGCTGGCTCCTAGATACATCGGTCCATTCAAAATTCGTGGAAGAAGAGGAGAAGTTGCTTATGCTCTTGACCTCCCGGAAAAACTCAAGGTCCATGATGTTTTCCATATCTCTCAACTCAAGAAGTGCTTCAAGGATCCCGGCAGGACCGTGGATCATGAGCTTATCAATCTCCAAGAAGACCTGTATTATCAAGAACACCCCACAAAAATCCTTGAGATCGCAGAAAGAAGGACTCGCAACAAGTCCATCAAGTTCTGCAAGGTGCAGTGGTCGCACCATTCCGTTGATGAAGCCACTTGGGAACGTGAAGATGAGCTCCGTGCCAAGTATCCTACCCTCTTTGAGTCTTCTTCTTCCTAGAATCTCAGGGCGAGATTCCTGTTTAGTGGGGGAGAGTTGTAGCATCCCAATTGTCTAACAATTGTAATGCTACTTGGTCTAGTAATATAATGGATACTTCAAATATATAATTGTTGCATCATAAATATATCATGCTCATGTCATCATGCCACCTTGCATTTGAGCATCATATAAAACCCTTTTTGTTTTGGTTCTTCCCTCATATGCATTGTAAATTGTATTTGCCTCTTGATATTGTATTTGGTTCTTGATATATTGTTTAATGCCCAAGTTGAGTTGGGGGCATAACTTTTATTCCACTCCACCACCTTTTCTTTCACCACCTTATAATTCCACCATCCAACTAAATATGAGCTTGGCACTTATCGGGTTTTACCTCTAGCTCATGTGGGTTGGGATGGATCCAATTCTTTTTCCACATGCTCTCATCTTAGAATCATGTTGTTTTCACATTAGTGATAAATGAGAGCCACATGGCCACCTTTGCATGCCTTGTGGGTGGAACCCTTTTTCCTAGCTTCCATATGGATTACTATGGGTTTATGCTCATGTTGGGATATTTAGGGGACTATTAAGCATCTAGTGGTATATACACACTAGCAAGTCCCAATTTTACTCAAATATGATCATCTCCATCTATTCCACTTGGGACTTTCTTTTAAATTCTTTGCCTGGCTTTATTCCACTTGTGGAATGCCTAAGATTAATGCCATGTGATATAATTGTTTTCACAAGAATAAACATGGTATTAAATACTTTGCATGGGCCATGCAAGTACCACCTTTGCTTGTCCTTTGGTTTATTTGAATCTTGAGTGGATCTTTTCCCCATATCTCTCTACCCTCTTATGCTTGATCTTGATTGATGCATGCAAGCATCTAACCCTAAAACCTACATCTACCTCCATCCATCCCCTCACCACCTTTTTATCTCACCCTCTTTTTTTTTGTCTAGATCTTGTTGAGCTTGACTTGTTCTAGCTTGGTCTTGTCAAAAGAAAGCCACCCCATCTTGTCTCTCTCTCTAAACCCTAAACCATACCACTCATCTCTTCTCTCTCTTAACCTCCTCTCTAAACCATACCCCATCTAAACCTACCCTAAACCGAGTCCTCTAGCTAACCCTAGCTTCCTCCCTTCTCTCTCGGCCTCTCTCCTCTCTCTCCTAGCTCGGCCCCACCTGGTCACCCTGGCCCCACCTAGCTACCCCATTCCCAGCAAAAACCCTAACCCGAGCCTTCCCCTACCCGACCCTAGCTCCAACCCGAGCTCCCTCTCTCCCTCCCTCTCTCTTTTCTCTCTCTGCCATGAGGACCCCCAGCCCGAGCCTCCTCACCAACCGGCCGCCCCCACCTGGCAGCCCCATCACCACCTGCCCCTGCCTGGCCGAACCAGCCCATGCACGTGAGGAGAGGAAGGAGAAAAAGGTGGCCGAGCCACCTTTAACCCTACCCACTTCCCCCACGGCACCCCTCTCCCTCTCTGCTTTACCCACCCCTCTCTCCCGCCTGCTGCCTCCCCCAGATCTACCCCAGGGCGCCTGCCGCTCTTCCCTCTCTTCTCCATCGCCCCACCTACCCCAACGCCGGCCACCGTCGGTCTCCACCGATCCCCCTCTTCCAGCCGGTGGCGTGTCGGTCTCTGGTGTCGAGGAAGGCCGTGGAGCTCCCCTACGTCACCCTGTACACGGAGCCGAGCAGGAGGAGCCCCAGAACCGCTGCACCCGCCGAGCCCGACGCCAAACCCTAATCCGCTGGGCCTCTGCATCACCGTCGTCCTGCTGCTCGCCGACCCGATCCGCCACCACCGACACACTCTCGGTGAGCCACGCAACCTCCTAGACACCCTCGCCGCCGTCGCGTCACGGCGCGACGTACGTTCCGTCGAGCACCCTCGGTGCACCGACGAGCGCGCGCGTCTGCTCGCTCCCACGTCGCGCAACACCCTATCTAGGCCGCGCCTGACCCCCTAACAACTACCCCGCCCTAGCCCAGCGGTGACTGTCTCCGCGCGCACGCCCAGGTCGCGTGATCGATCCCCGCCCGCCATCAGCCGATCTGTCGCCGGCGAAACAGAAGAAGAAGCACGATCTTTGGCCGTGTCGCTTTCAGAAACACCCTCTGCTTTTGCTCAACCCAGCAGTCCCACCGAGCCCACCACAGCCTCCGCCCTTTTTGCAAAAACCTCCCGCTGTTTGAACACACAACCCAAGGCTCCCTCATTGCGGCGTGGCAAGCCCCCTCTCGCCACTGGCGTGTGGGTCAGCAAAGCCTCGGACCCCAACTGTCATCTGTGTTTGGGCCGGGCTCATGGTGATGTAAGAATTGTCTTGCGTGTGTCCCGATCAGTGGCCCACTTGTCATTGACGGTGGCTAGATCGGCGCAAGTGAGAAAAGTTTCTGTTTATTTCTGTTTTAATTCAAATCTTTTAAAATTATTTTTAAATTCAAATTTCAAATCTGTTTCAAATAACTTTTAAATTATAAATCCAAATAATACAAGTAATATATGTTTTCAAATCAGAAAAATGTGAGGAATTAAAATATGCCCTTCAAAATATATTTTGAACACTTTAATTTCCAAGTTGATTAAAATTACAACAAAATGCCCTTTTACCTTAATTAATTAATAACTTTTGATTTATAACTCCAAATTTGACAAATAATATGTCTAAAATGATTAGCTCGACGAGACCTTTCTGTTTATGCATTCCATTATCTGTTTTGCAGCATGCATCATATAAATATAAAGTATACAGCAACTTATTTGAGTATAAAATATGACTAAAACTCAATAAAATGATTATTCTTGTATTCCACACCTCACCCATGCCATGCTACTTTATTGCCATGCAAATTGTGCATCATTCATGATGGCATGATTGTTTGCTTGATGCATTTTATTCCTATGCTTGCGCACTTTATTTATGTTGGCCCTTGTTTGTTTGGTTCTTCTTCGAATAGACGAAGGTGGGATATATCAAGAGAACCAGGAGCACTACCCAGATCCATCCCTTGCTTCAACTGAGCTGCCAGGCAAGCACTACCACATGCTTGCATACATACAGTACCTATTGCCTCTATCTTGTTCTTGCATCATTGAGTCGCGTTTGCATTAAATTGAATCCCAAGTATTGCATAGCCTTTACTTTTAAGCCCCACCGAAGCTTGTTCCTCCATCCCATGAGCCATTACTACAGGAGTTGTTTGAGCCATGCGAGTCGTAGAACAGCATGTGTAGGGTATGTGAGTGTCTGATGGATAACGAGGTACCTAAACAACTTAACCTGAGTAGTAATGGGATAACTAATGAAAGTGGCACCGGTGAGCCATATTTGCTATTTGGTTTTTCAGGCTCACTTGTGTCCCGTAGGACCCCGAGTACTTGATTCCTGTTCCTTGAATATTCGCGCTATCCACATCCGGGAGGCTTATGAACCCTCCTGAGCCAGAGCTTGATTCATTCTTATTTCTTGGGGCCACAAACTAGTTTGAGGTTTTATTTACTATCCTGTACTTATGCCATGCTTTACTGCTTTATTTAAAATTGTGCGAGGTACTGCACCTGTACTGTTTAGGTAAGCGGAGTGTTTTCGCGGTATCGACAAGCCCAGTCACATTTTCGGGTTCCCAGTCGTTTACAGCCATTGACGCAAACCTTGAGTCCGTCTCGAAGTCGGCCAACTTCGTCGCGGGTAGCTTAATGGGGTGGCCCCCTGAAATATTTCTGAATCCTGTGATCGCTTTGTCGTGACTGCCTCGTTGGGTTTTGATTTGGTTTTTCCGAGGTTGATCGAGTGTGTTGCTATTTGTACACCCTGCGGTAAAACTTTTCAAAGCCGTGTCCATGTTATGGACGACTTGGAGCACAGTTTCTCGATCATAGACAAGTATAACTAAAGTACCGCCTTTAATTTGACTAAGTACCTGACTAGTAAATAGTGCAACACTCATGGAATGGATAATAAAACTGCCAACGGATGGGGGGGTTGTTCGTCCGCTTCCTCGTCGGTAAGCGAGGAGGAGGATGGATCTGTTAATATTACCGTTATAACTGTTGTTATTAATTCACGGACATCCGTCTATCTTTGGTTAGGCGGATGGTTAGCGAGTATCTATAGAATTGCTAGGGTTTATCTTTTGCTGCAATTGCGTCACCCCAGGTTGTGTCCCCTTTAGAGGCATAAAGACTTGCTGAGTACCCCTAGGGTCTCACACGATAAATTGTTTGATTCAGATGAACAGGTAAACTCGCAAGATGGATACTGGGTGGAGGAGACGGACGATGTCGGCAACGATCATTCGGTGTAGAGATTCCTGCACGGGATCCGTGAGATCTGTATGGATGTGTTTATTTATGGGGCATCTTATGCCGATTTGCTTCTTATCCATACTCGGATCTTGTTTTCCGCTTTCGCCTGATACTCTGATGTTTGATGTATGAGGAGATATCCTAAACTATTATATCTATCTAGGTTATTTGGATCTTGCCGTATGGCGTTGCTATATTTCCTTTCTTTTTAGATGGAATGACTCTGAGAACCATTGTATGGTGGCTTGCATACATACTCATTTGTGTATGTAGTTGATCCCTTCGCCTGCCGATTACGCCGCCCGTTCTTATCCTGATGTTTGGAAATGGTTAGGACGGCCGAAAGGTCTACCTGTGAGTGGCATTTGGGCCCCACCGTACTATTTTAACCATTTCCGCTCATCCAGGCTTGTAACTAGGAGCGTAATTCACCGAGGTAGTTACATGTTCCCAAGTCTCTTGTGCCACAAATCACAAGCATCCTCTTTCTGCAATGCATTGACACACGCATTAGAAAGATTAGAATGAAAAATTTACAAAACTGAAACCATGTTACCTTTTGCAATAATCAAATTTCCTTTTAGTGAGCTTGTATTATGCATTTCCAAATCTGATCAAGTACTAGTCTACATCAAGCAATCCAACCAGGATAATGTTTGAGCCAAAGGGCCTCAACATGCCTCGCCAACTTGAGGACTAGTGTCATACGATTTTTAGTATCTAAGCGCACATACCCTCTTCCAATGATTTCTGCTCTGTTACTATTTCCCAACTCCACAAGACCAAAATCACATGTTGTGTAGTTGGTGAAGAACTCTCTATGAGATGTAGCATGCATGGTAGCACCGTTGTCCAGAATCAAAGTCACCTCTCGCCATCCACAAGGCTGATGGTATCATTAGAAACTATAGTGATCCTCTCCTAAATAGTGGAACCACCGCTGCCATCATGTTCTTCATGCATGAGAAACATGATATCCTCAACCAGCAATCCAGACTCCCTCACTATCACTACCACTGTCGGTTTGTCTATAAACTTTTTTTACATTTCTTACATTGTTTATAATGCCACTTGATGTGGCTCTTCTCATGGTAGTGATGGCATATAATACCAGCCTACTTATCTTTGCCTCTTGATTTGCGTATACTTATTTTTCCTCCCTTACTCGGACCTTCACACTTGCTTCTCCTCCGTGACTCAGTCACTAATATTTCAGAATGTGAGGAAGAACCATCCTTATCAGTAATTTTTTCTGGACTCATCATTTAGTACCTCGGTCTCTACAAGGTTCCAAGTGACAATTCCATTAGGTGTTGAATTGCACGTGGTGACCTTAAAGGTCTCCCAAATGTCCGATAATGAGCCAAGTAGCAGCAAGGCTCTCATTTCATCTTCAGATGTGATTGGCATTGAAGATAGCTGATTTATAATGCCCCAAAATTATGATTTGCAATTGGAGTTCCCTCCTTGTATCTCATATCAATTTCTTGATCAAGAACATCTTTTTGGCACCTTCTTTGTGGCCATACAAGTCCTCTAATTTCCTCCATAAGGATTGTGCATGTGTCTCATCAATGATATGGTTCAAAACATTATCATCTACCCACTATCGGATGAACCCACAAGCTTGGAGATGAAGTATCTCCCACTGATCTTGCTTCATATCGATGGCTATCTCAGTGGAGAACACCATCTTCCAGTATTCCTTTACATATAGCAAGTCCTTCATCTTGCTCTTCCAAGCTTGATAATTTGTAACATTCAAACAAATCATGTTGGAGATATGCCCTAGAGGCAATAATAAAAGTAGTTATTATTATATCTTTGTGTTTATGATAAATGTTTACATTCATGCTATAATAGTGTTAATCGGAAACATTAATACTTGTGTGATTTGTAAACTAAATTAGAGTCCCTAATAAACCCTCTTTATAATACTAGCTTGTTGGTTAACAGATGATCATGGTTTCTGGATCATGAACATAGAGATGTTGTTAACAACAAGATCATATCATTAGGAGAACGGTATGACAGACATACTCCTATATATAAGCGTAGCATAAATATCAAGTCATTTCATTAGTTCATTTGTTATAAGCTTTCTGATACATAGTAACCTAATTCCTTCGACCATGAGATCATGCTAATCACCATCACTAGAAGGATGCTTTGATGACATCAATCAACACACCATAACTGGGTGGCTATAAAGGTGACATTGAGTGTTCGAAAAGTATGTGTTGAGGCACATGGATCAAGAGTGGGATTTGTCCATCCATATGACGGATAGATATACTCTGGTCCCTATCGGTGGAATGTCATCCAATTAGCTTGCAAGCATGTGACTGGCTCACAAGGGATCACATATCATAGGAACGATAAAAGAGTACTTATCGGTAACGCGGTTAAACTAGGTATGCAGAGATACCGACGATCAGACCTTGGATAAGTAAACTATCGCGAGACAAAGGGAAATTGGTATCGTATGTAAGTGGTTCCTTCGATCACAAATTAATCATAGAAATATGTGGGAGCCATATGAATTTTCAGATTCCTCTATTGGTTATTGATCGGAGAAGAGTCTCGGTCATGTTTGCATAATTCACGAACCGTAGGGAGACACACTTAAGGATTCGATGTTGTTTAGTAGATATGGAATGTAAGTAGGGATACCGAATGTTGTTCGGAGTCTCGGATGGGATCCGAGATATCACGAGGAGGTCCAGAATGGTCCCAAGAATAAGATTCATATATGGAAAGTCCAATTCCAGAGTTCGGGAATGATTCTGATGTTTTCATCGAAGAGGTTCTAGAAGGGTCTAGAAGGTTCACCGGACCGGAAGGGGAAGTGTACATGAATGTGTCATGGATAAGTGGAATGACTGAATCATGTCCTAGGTCACTTGGTTGGGCATTTACAAGAAAAAAATTAAGCTCCAAATTGAAAGTCAAAAGGCAAGTTTCAAAAGTCAAACTGGGACAATGTATCCTAGTGGAGGAAGGAAAGAATCCTTCTTTCCCTCCACCACAAGCCAACTAGGAGAGGGAGTTGGGGAAGGATTCAAACTCCCCTCTCCCAAGCTGCCCTCCCTCTCATAAATAGAGGGGAGGGGTGCCCCAAGGACACACAACACCAGCCGCTCCCCACCTAGTCTTTGCCGCTTGCCACACTCTTGCTTAGCACCGGGCTCTCGCCATCACCGCCCTAGCCGCCGCCGGCTATGCCTCCTCCTCTCTAGCCCTCTAAACCCTATATCGCCGGAAACCCTAAATCCACCATAACCTGCTCCGGCTTAAGCGAAGCCCTACAGGATTTTCCCTCTACTTCCGACACCACGCCGTCGTGCTGCCAGAATCGTGAGGGGAGAACTACAACCTCCGCTGCCTGCTGGAACAAGGGAGAGGAAGGTCTTCATCGAAAATTTAACGTGTGGTCGATCATGAAGCGCTGCCGGAACGCAGCGCCGGAAGGATCGTCTACGTGATCTTGAGATCGACAAGTGTACGACTACATCACCCACGAGAATCTGCTCTCGTTAACCGCTTTGGAATCTTCGAGTGTATACAACGGGAGCAAGCCAGATTTGCTCATGCGGAATCTAAGGTTTGATCTTGATGATACTAGCATGTACAGACATGGTCTCGAAACACATATCACCGAAAGGTAAAGCATGAGTCATATAGTAGATATGATGAACATGTTGATTGTTCGCCATTGAAGCTACATCATCTCTTGTGATGATCGGTTTTGATGTGGTGGATTTGGTTAGCGTGATCACTAAAACAATGTGAGGGATATTGTTTTGAGTGGGAGTTCACCTAGATTAATTTAACTATTAATTAGAACTCAATTTGTCATAAACTTAGTCTAAACTATTGCAAATATGTTGTAGATCAATGGCGACCCCTACTATCAATTTTTATGCGTTCCTAGAGAAAGAAAAATTGAAAAACAATGGAAGCAACTTCGCGGATTGGCTCCGCAACTTGAGGATTGTCCTCAATGGTGGTAATTTGACCTATGTGCTGGATGCACCGCTGGGTGACCTACATGCAGCTGATGCTACCGATGAGGTGAAGAATGTTTTCCTCGCTCAGAAGAATCTGTACTCCATAGTTCAGTCTTGTATGGTTTGGAATCGGAGCTTCAGAAAAGGTTTGAGAACCATGAACCACATGATATTGTCTGTGAAATCAAAATGATCTTTGAGGCTCACGCGGCAGTTGAGAGTTATGAGGCTTCTGAAAAGTTCTTTAACTGCAAGATGGAAGAGGGCAGCTCCGTTAGTGAGCACGTGCTTAAGATGTCTGGGCACGCAATCAAGCTTCAAAGCTTGGGTATAGTGATTCCTAATGCTTTTGGGATTCACCGCGTCCTCCAATCACTACCACCAAGTTACAAGAACTTTGTGATGAACTACAATATGCAAAACATGGACAAGTCATTGCCCGAACTCTTCTTCATGTTAAAGTCTGTGGAAGTGGAGATCACGAAAGAGCACCAAGTGTTGATGATCAATAATACCACCAAATTCAAGAAGCAAGACAAGTCTAAGAAAAAGGGAAACTTCAAGAAGGGCGGTAAGAAAGTTACCGTGCCGGCGAAGAAGACCAAGCCTGGGCCTAAGCCTGATACTGAGTGCTTTTACTGCAAGGGAGAAGGTCACTGGAAGCGGAATTGCCCTAAGTACTTGCGGTGACCCAGCATACCACTGCATGATGTAGTACACTATAGTCGTTGACATAACACCAATGAAACACCATTCACTAGTATTACATCCCTTAGAGTGGTACAACAGAAACAGAGCAGGTCCAAGACATGACTATAGGTTACAATTCAACTCTTTACACAAGATCCAGAGAACACTCTAGGTTAAAGAGAGAGAAAGAAACTTCTTACAAAGAAGAATCAGAAATAAACAACTCAAAAACTAGCATATTAATAAGTCTAATATTTTAACTAATGGTCTGGCATTGTTGTTGTTGCAATACGCTACAGAAATAAGTTCTATGGCTAGATATTATATTCCTATCTAATTAGTAACTTCATCTTCACTTGAGTTGGTGTATATGTTGACTTTCTTGACTTTATTGAAGGGCTTTAGCTTTTAATGATGACTCCTGGAGCATAACTTCATGTAGACGTCGTCTTAATAGCTTCAGAATCTAGCAAGGGTTAAGAAGATACGTTCAGTACGAGCGTACTCAGCAAGTTCACTAGAAAAGAAGTGTTTGATGCACTATATCTATAGCCACAGACCGTAGGTCGTAGGCAATGCAAGTTTTCATAAACATTTCTTCAAAGGTTGATTTTATTCTGAAAAGCTATGTCCGTCAGCCTTCACGGGTTTACCAGAACTTTCATGGAGTTCCTTTCCCACAGCGTTCACAGCTCCTTCCCGGAACAGGGAGTAACAAGTTACAGTTCTTACACTCTGCAGAGGTGCGTTACTTTACCCATGAGATATCTTAGCCTTGTTGCACAACCAAGACATGACCTTGTCCATACTTCCTTGGTATGGGGCCCAGTCTAAGATCCAAGCCCATCACTGCCACCTTCGCGACCCTGCATGTCTCCTTGGTGTACACCATGCCCACCCATTGAATTACGGCAATGGTTTGTACAGACCGTTAGATGCCAGAACTATCGTGGGAAGTTGAGGGTTCCCACCCATATGCTGCATATCCTCTATGAATTACCAATTAATATGCATGGTACGAGTGATAACAGCCACGACCTGCACATTCGGCTACAAGCGAGAGGAAGAAGATACAACTGACTTCTCTGTCCCATTCCAAATCTCATGGTTAACGCGTGATATACGACGCAAGAATCACTGGCGACATTGGTTGCTAAGTCCTAGGGAATATGTTCCTTTACCACCGGAACTTTCATAGTAGGTTATTACCTCATGGTAAATAACCTATAATCACTTCATTATGAAAATAGTGTTTTCAGACCTTTTTCAAATGCAAGTGATGACAACACTTGATTTGTAAAATACTTTACAAAAAACAACCAAAGGACATGAGCAAGTGTGAACTTGCCTTTTGTGATTGCAAGATTCTGCACTCACGGTTTTCGAGACAATATAAGATCCAATATCTGAAATTAGCATCATTGGTCCGGTAAGGACTAATGTTTTAAGAAGCAAGATGCTGTTATGCATAAGTAATGATATACATTTTGTAAAACCCCCAAAGTGAATCCACATGCTTTGAGTGAAGTGAATTTAGGTGATTCTTTTAAGAATTAGTTTATCTTCAAATTTTACTTTATAAGTAATGACATTTATAAGGAACCTAGGTGATAATAATTCTAAATATACAAGTAAAGTATAAAGTAATGTGATTATGTTTAATTGTCATTTGGTGACTAAGATAAGAGTCCTTGTTTTTAGTTGTTAAGAGTTGAAGAATTTATTATGAGATTATTCTTTGAAGTGGCAAAAAGAATAACATTTGAAGAAAAGATTTCCTTCCTAAGGTTTAAACAACCCTGATAGCTTTTAGAATATGATTGATAGAATGTGATTGATGTTGTTTAAGCTGGGTTTAATAGTATGAACTTGAGATGCTTTATGTCTAAAGTTAACTATAAAAACATAAGTGGTGTATTAGACCTATTGTTTATAAGCTTTGAGACTAAAGTTAACTTTAAAAAGATAAGTAAACTTAAGATGTAATATGTTTTAATCATTCCCATGTTTTAGATTTATGATAGGTATAACTAAGGTGTGGAATTATTCACTTTATATTTTAGTGAATGCTTATAAAGTTATTTTGAAGGTTGTGGTTCTAAA
The DNA here is from genome assembly GCA_023614405.1 of Avena insularis. NCBI lineage: Eukaryota > Viridiplantae > Streptophyta > Magnoliopsida > Poales > Poaceae > Avena > Avena insularis. The sequence goes on along the minus strand of CM042693.1, from coordinate 366,711,325 downwards.
TCTTTATTTAAGGTTTCAAAATATATTATAAAGTTAATAATTTACACTTAAGTCTTATTATAAACCTTAGTTCTGGTTTAGAACTTTAGTACTTTGATTTTTAGGGTATTAATATTTCTGAAGAAATATAATTATTTCTTACTTAAGAAATGTTCTTAAAGAATTTTCAAAAATATATAATGGATAAGGATTTATTATTTTAATATATTAAAAACTTTTCTACTAATATATTTAGTATTTTTCTAGTGTAATATATTTATTCAAGACTTTGAAAATGATTTTTATTTTATTTTTAAGTATTATTTTTATATTTATAAAATTCCATAAAGGATCAATTGTCTTTGAATATTACTTTAAAGTTTATTTATAGAAAAAATAAGTTATTATTTTTATAAAATAGTAGATTTATTTGTATACATAAAAATGATTTTTATTCAATTTTTAGGATTTTTCCTTATTTTATGAAATTTCTCTTAGGATGTAATGGTGTTAATATTTATCTACATTTTATTTATATTAACAAGTAAGATTATAATTTTCTATGTATATATTATTGTTGTGATCATTTTGATATATCATATGTATTTTTGGGATTTTTCTATATTTTTCTAGGGTATAAATTATGTTCAGGGGTAGTTTGGTCATTTAGTGATTTGATAAATATCTTATTTTCTTATTTTTCCTTTGGAATTGGGCCAGGATCACCAATGGGCCCATCTGGACCCAACTTGGCCCAACTGGTCTTGGGGTCAAACCCCATCCAGTTGCCACTGGATCGACCCATCGGCCCAGTACCCCCTTCTCTCTCTCGAGCTTGTTCATCCTTACCCACTCATTCCCCTCTCTGGCGACTGGAAGTTCCTCGCTGTCGCCACTCGATTCCGACCATCTCTAGACCCTCAGGCCGCCGCCGTGTTGCACATTGAGGTAGTCGACGATGCTGCATCGAATAGCCCAGCTCGATTCGATCCTCGGGCCCTCTTCTAGTGTCACATCCCAAATTTTAGATTTGGTACTGCATATCATTCATGTCATTGCATCATGATCATCCATGCAAATTTTTCAGCTTAAAAAGATTTTGGCGAAACAATATTTTCTAAGCCTATTTTGATTTGCTGAGATGCACCTACGAGAGGATATACTAGGATTATATAAATCCACTAACCTCAACTGGTGTAAGGGTTTACAAGCTTGATCTTGTCGATCCTATGGTTTTTACAAAAATTTAGAGACAAAAATCACTCAATTTGGAGTTCGTATGAAAAAGATGCGATGGAAAAACTAAAACAGAAATAGAAAAGAACAAAAAAACGGCGCACCAAATTTGGCTGGGCTTCACTGCCCACATGCATGCCCAAACAGACGCGCTGCGCACAAGTAGCTCGCCCATGTGACATGCATACGCTACATTGCTGCCAGCGGCCACAGCCCGACCTTCACCACCGGGTGGGGTCCACTGTCGGCCGCATTGTGTCCGTCGCGCGGACACCGTCGCCGCCCTCAGTTGCGAACCGCCCTGCGCCGCCCCTATAACTCCCTGGCCCGACCCTACACCCCCCTCTAAACCTAGCCGAGCCGCCGCGCCTCGCCGCGACGCCGCGCTCGCCGATTCGCGCATGCCGCCACCGCCGCCGCTGGTAAGCCCGCCGCCTCATGGCCGCTTCTTCCTGCGTCGCGACTCGCCTGCCGCCACCCTCTCCTCCTTCTCTCGCGGCAGACGCCGCCGACACCGCCTGCAGCCATGAGCGCCGCCACGCCCAGCCGGCTGCCGCACACGCCGCCTATGTCGCCCGAGGCCGCCCTGACGCCGACGACCACCGCACGTCGCCCCCGACGCCGTGCACCACCTCGCCGATGCCAGGCGCCGCCGCCGCCGCCGCCCGACCCTCGCCGCCGCCGCTCAGGTGGGCCACCCCGCCGCCGGCCACCCCTCCCACTCGATCTGCAACGGACGGCCCAGATCGGGCCGTGGACTAGTCAGCCCGGGCGCTGACTGGTCAAACCGCCACGTCATCCAGTCAATAGTCAAAGTCTGACTGGGAAATTTCTAAATAGATTTAATTGACAGAAAATTGTATAAACTTGCAAAATTCATATCTTTAAATCTATTGGGCCAAAAATTGCAAATAAAATATGTGTAGATTCAGTAAGTCGTGTAGAATCTTGCTGTACTTTTGTTTCACACTTTTATAGCAAGATTTTGTCCAGATTAATTAAAATAGTTAATGGCCTTTTAGAGTAATTAATTCGTAGAAAAAGATCTGTAACTCCAAAAATTACAAATAATATGTCCCTGGATTCAGTAGAACAAGGGGAATCTTAAAGTGAATTAAAAAGTTAGGCTTACAGTAATATATTTTGCAGAATCTATTTAATGGCTTTCTATAGTATTTTAATTACTCAGGGAGTTATATAATTCCTTTTTGACAAATTCCAATTGGTACTGTTCCTATTTAGCAATGCCTACACAGTAGAATGTTTCCAAGATTTTACAATCAGTAAGTTAACAGTAGTGAATTATTTGGGTTCTAGCTCTAGTATTGAGCATTATAAATTGCATACTAGTTTTCCTTGCGCTAAAAATATTTTCCATGCTTGCATACAGTAGCTTTACTGAATAAGGTTATGTGATGCTGCTGTAGCATCAATCCACTTGTCATGCATGCATCTTGCATCATCTTTGTTTGCATATGCTTGTGGATGGTTTGTTTATGATTGCAATTGTATCGTGTAGATTGTGACAAGTGCAACGCTTGCTCGTGTGTGGATTGTTCTTCCGACCGTTACAACCAAGGCAAGTAGATGCTACCTTGTTCATGATATTGTCCTACTATTTTCAATGCATTGTCGTGTATTTTGTAGATGCATGTGTAGGATAATACTCTCGCTATGCTATGTCCTATCATGTGGTAGGGTTTTCCTTGTAGATGAACCACCGTTGGTAGATGTGATTAGCCGTGCTTTGATGAACGAGGGCTGGATTACATCATTGAAAGTTGTTTCTAAATGTGTTGGTTTGCGAAAACTAAAACAACTTAATCAATGAATCTCCTGGGTGTGATGGGATTGATAATTTTTGGTGGTATCATTGCGGAAAGGCACCCAGGTATCAAGAGAAAATGATTGGCTTCTTTATTTTGTAGCTTACGTCTACAACCATGTGCCAATAATGGAATGGGCGGTTGGTTGGACTTAGTAGGTTGTGGTAACTCGAACCCGCGTATCCAGAGATGTAGAATTTTGGTAGGTTGGACCGGTGCGCGTCGGGATTAGGGAGCTACTTCCCGAACGGTCTCCTCTTGGACTTCTCCCTATCATCACCCAAGATGAGAGTGATGGTACGAGTTGGACTGGCCAAGTCACATGGGTAAAGTGTACTAATCCCTGCAGGGTGTATAATCTAATCGATTAGCCGTGTCCCCGGTTATGGACGTCTGAGTTGCTTGATATTGATTCCATGACATGTTTCTCGCTCATTCTAATTTCATAATTGCTTTAACGCTGTTGGGTTAACTTAATTGGGATCTTTTCAAAGAAAATCAAAAACTGTTTATGAAAGTAGGATAAAGGTATTTGCAAATGCAAGCTAGCCACAACTCCACTTGCCAAATATGCATGTAGATGTTAGCACTATTGTCTCCTTTAATAGCTCTACTTGCCATACATTCCATGCATTGACCCTTCGGGGCTGCTACGTTTCATGTTGCAGGATATTCCGATTCTGAGTAATCGATATAGGCCACGGTACTCCACTCGGCACTTGTTCACTTGTGGGAAATTTGAAGAATGGAGGATTTGCTTTATTTATGTTGCTACCTGAATAATTTGAGCTAGCCTTGAGCTAAGCTTTTATTGTAATAATGGTACTCTGGATCTTCGTTATTTATGATACACGGATATTTTGCTATGTTATTCATCTTATTCTATTGTGGGCCAATGAACCGATCCAGGGATTGGCATGTCACATAGAAGCTACGGTATTTTCAGAACCGTGGTGTTACAAGATGGTATCAGAGATAGGTTGTCGACTGTAGGATCGTGACGTAGGTTTGGATAGGAAGCCATAGAATTATTAAAGCTTATATTAACTCTGTCTTTCATCTTATGCCTTTCACTCTCGTAAATTCTTACCATATGCTATTCTCACACTTTCCTCTTTTAATTGATAGATGGAAGAAGTCAGGACTGAGTATGCAACCATGGAGTCACCAAGGCCCTTTGCAAGACAGTTAGCACAGCTCTCGCAGTCATTGGGATTGCCACTACCCATGTTCAAGGGAAGAAGGTTGTACACCTATGGATATGGTGAGGATGCATGGGAGATCACCACTTTCATCTTCAGGGATGCCGCCTTGCCAAACCCTGTGCATCTGATCTACACCAAGACATACTGCAACTGGGGACTTGGAATAAACTTGGCCATGCATGAAGCCCTGTCTCGCCAAAGGCCATCTTGTCGACACCCATCACAGCAGATTCACCCTACCGTGACTATGGGAGGCGTGATGAAGATGGGAACATTGTGGTTACCCCGGGCGACAGGAACAACATGTCACCCCGTCGGAGGCACATAGAGGACATGGAAAGGGAGAATGGAGCTCTAGCTGAGAAAGTGATGATGGTAAAGGAGATTGCAGATTTTGCCAGCAATGGTATGGTGGTCCAAGGATAGGAGATAGACACCTTGCATGAAGCTGTGGGAGTTCTGGAGAATGCCCTGATAGGCAGGGATGCAACCATAGCTCAGCTTAATGGAACTGTGCAGGAAAACAACCAGAACATACAACAGTTGCAAGGGACCGTCCAGGAAAGGGATCAAACTATTGAAGTTATGGCAGCCCAGATTGCCGCTCTCCAAGCACAACTAAATCCACCCTCTGATGATGACAATGGAGATGATGGCAACAATAATGATGATGATGATGACAGTGGGAACGATGATGATGATGAGGACGAGGATGATGATGATGGATACGATGATGGTGGAGGAGATGAAGCTGTTGCAGTTGCAGCAGAGAGTGAAGAAGAAGAGGAGGATCTAGAAGAGGTGGAGTTTGAGATTTCAAGTGATGACTCAGGAGAGGTGTACACTCCGCCGCCATGGTTGGATCGTGGACAGAAGCGCCAACGCATGAGTGCAAGGACCTACCGCAACCTCTTCAAGAAGTAGATAGAAGTCCACCAATTAGTCTTCGTTAGGTAAAATCGTTAGGATTTAGTCTCGATCGATGTAAAACTTAATTACTGTTAGTTTAAGAGTGTTTAACTGCTTATTTGTGTACTCCAATATCCCAGGATTATTTGTGCGAATTTTATGGAAGAGTTATGGCAAGTTTGGTTAATACCTGAGTTATTCCTGTTGCAGTTTTCTGCTGATGCAGCAGTACTGTATGATTTTTCATATTTTACTGGTATCTGGGAAAAATCTGAAAAACATAGGGCTGGTTCGAAACTCTCTGTACTGTATGCACAAAAATCAGCTAAAATTCCTGACGAGTTTAAGTCAGGTAGAAACATTAGTGAACACTGCTGGACTGTTCTGGCAGATTGCTGTTTTTAATGCTTTGTTGATCTATTGTGTAGATAACCATTGCCAACTCTTCTAAAAGCTATTTCACTAGATATGTATTGCTAGGATAACCCCTGGGATGTTGCTGGATCACTTGTTTGTTGACGTGTTGCTTGCTTGAGATTGCCTGCTATTGTCTGTTGTTGTTTGATCATAATGCATGGGTAGAATCCTGTTTTCGTAGTTGATTCTTTCTAAGCTTACCTGTGCTGAACCGCAGATGCCTCCCCACCATCAAACCACTGAGTTGGAGCAGCTCATGGCAGCTCAGGCACAGCTGACCCAAGTTATGACCCAGTTCATGGAAGCTCAGAACAACAACAACAACAACAACAACAACAACAACAACAACAACAACAATGGGAACAACCAGCCTCAAGGAGATGCTCTCACCAGGTTTCTGAGGCTAAGGCCAGCTAAGTTCTCTACTGCAACGGAGCCGATGGTTGCTCTCGACTGGTTGCGTTCAGTCAACAAGGATCTGGTAACTGTTGGATGCACTGATGATGAGAAGGTGAGGTTTGCCGCTCACCTACTGGAGGGACCAGCCGCTTCTTGGTGGGACACTTTTCAGATCACCCACCCGCTGGACACTGTGACTTGGGCAATGTTTGAGGAAGGTTTCAGGACCAACCACGTGTCTTCAGGAGTTCTGAGCCTGAAGAGGAAGGAGTTTCGCAACTTGCACCAAACCAACCGCACCGTGGCTGAGTATATTGAGGAGTTCAACAACCTGTCTCATTATGCACCTGAGGATGTTGACACTGACGCCAAAAGGAGGGAGAGATTCCTGGATGGCCTCAGTGATGAGCTTTCAGTGCATCTACTGGTGGTTTATTGCCCCACTTTCCAGGAACTTATGGACAAGGCCAGGATCTTGGAAGGGAAGCACAAGCAGGTGGAGAACCACAAGAGAAAGAGCAGCAATCACCACTCTGGTTCTCACCACAAGTCTCGCACTTCTTATGATGGATACTCCAAGCATGGAGGGAGTGACCATGGACACCATGGGAGCCATGACCGCCACAACCATGGAGGCGATGGACATCGCTATGATAGCCACAAGAGCAACCGCCACAACCACAAGGGAGGACACACCCACCACTCTGGAGGACACAGTGGACATGACCGCAACCGTGATCGCAGCTTTGTGAAGAAGGATCTGAGTGAGGTGACATGCTTCAAGTGTGGCCAGAAGGGGCATTATGCAGACAACTATCCGGAGAAGAAGGTCCTGAAGCCAACCAACAACCAGAAGGCCACAGTGAACCACATGAATGTGGAGGAGATCCCAAATGAGCATGGCCTTGTGATTGGTAAGTTTCCAATCAACACTCACCCTGCACTTATACTTTTCGATACGGGTGCATCGCATTCATTCATATCAAGGGCATTTGTGGATAAGTATAAGTTACCTACGGAGTCTATCAAAGAGTCTATTAGAGTGAGTTCACCTGGAGGGGATATGATAGCTAGCGCGGGATGTCGCGACTTAACTGTGAGGATTGGAGCACACAATTTCATTGCACATTTGGTAGTGTTGGAATCACAAGGGTTAGATTTTATTCTGGGTATGGATTGGATGTCTATGCATGGGGGACACATAGATTGTGCACAGCGAGCTGTTTCACTCAAAACCCCGGATGGTAAGAGAATTAGGTTCAAGTCGGCTGTGCAACCGGGAAGGTGTAAGCTGAATTCTCTTAAGGGGGTTAGCATGGATACTGTGCCTGTGATTAAGGATTACCCCGATGTGTTCCCGGAAGAGCTGCCAGGGATGCCACCTGACAGGGAAGTGGAGTTTCTCATCGATCTGATGCCGGGAATAGGACCAATAGCCAAGAGACCATATAAGATGGATGTGGATGAGCTGAAGGAATTGAAGAAACAGTTAAAGGAGCAGTTGGACAAGGGATTCATTCAGCCTAGTTCGTCATGGGTGCACTGCTCGTTTTTGGATAAGAAAGACAGCAGCGAGAGATTAGTGGTGGACTATCGCTCACTGAATGAGGTGACCATCAAGAACAAATACCCCCTGCCGAACATAAATGATTTGTTTGATCAACTGGAAGGAGCAAAGGTGTTTAGCAAAATTGATCTGCGATCGGGCTACTTCCAATTGAAGATCCGGGAGGAGGACATACCAAAAACCTCTTTCACTACTAGGTATGGTTTATATGAGTATACAGTTATGTCTTTTGGACTAACGAATGCTCCGGCATATTTCATGACCATGATGAACAAGGTATTCATGGAGTACTTGGACAAGTTCGTGGTGGTGTTTATTGATGACATACTGATATATTCCAAGGATGATGCTGAGCATGAGAAACATCTGCGACTGATTATGGAGAAGCTGAGGGAACACAAGTTGTATGCCAAATTCAGCAAGTGTGAATTCTGGCTTAACACTGTCGGATTTCTTGGACACGTGGTGTCAGGAGAAGGATTCGCTGTTGATCCAAGCAAAGTGGCTGCAGTGACTAAGTGGGAAGCGCCCAAGAATGCGGGAGAGATTCGAAGCTTTTTGGGACTTGCTGGATATTACAGGAGGTTCATTGAAAACTTCTCCAAGATTGCTAAGCCGATGACAGAACTTCTGAAGAAGGAGAGGAAGTTTGAATGGACTGATGCTTGTGAAGCCAGCGTTCAGGAACTGAAGCGTCGACTAGTGACCGCACCTGTTCTGTGTCTACCAGATCTTCAGAAGGATTTCCAAGTGTACTGTGATGCTTCTCGACAGGGACTTGGTAGTGTGCTGATGCAAGATGGGAGAGTGGTGTCATATGCCTCGCGGCAACTTAAACACCACGAGAGGAATTATCCCACGCATGATTTGGAACTAGCATCAGTGGTTCATGCGCTCAAGGTATGGAGGCACTACTTGATGGGGAAACACTGTGATGTGTACACCGACCACAAGAGCCTGAAGTACATATTTACACAGAAGGAACTGAATATGAGGCAAAGGAGATGGTTGGAACTTATCAAGGACTATGATATGAATCTGCAATACCACCGTGAAAGGCTAATGTAGTAGTATGCTCGAGCCGGAAAGTTTATGCCAATGGATTGACAATTGGGGAATTGCCCGAGGATTTGTGCAAGCAATTCAAGGACCTTAGACCGAGGTAGTGTCTCAAGGATACTTGGCAGCAATGGAAGTCCAACCAACGCTCTGAGACAGGATCAGGAAGGCTCAGGTAGGAGACAAGGAAATAGAAGAGATAAAGGAAAAGATGAAGGAAAATCGAGAAAAGGATATTCGCGAGGATGAGCATGGTACCTTGTGGTATGGAGATCGTTTGTGTGCCCAATGACGGAGATAAGGAAGTTGATTCTGCAGGAAGCTCATAACTCGCCATACTCCATACATCCGGGCAATACAAAGATGTATATGGATTTGAAGAGCAGATTTTGGTTGAATAACATGAAGGGAGACATTGCCAAGCATATTGCCTTATGTGATGTATGTAGCCGAGTGAAGGCGGAACACCAGAAGCCAGCAGGACTACTACAGCCATTGCCAGTGCCCGATTGGAAGTGGGATAGAGTGGGGATGGATTTTATCACAGGATTGCCCAGGACCAGGTCAGGATATGACTCCATTTGGGTAGTGGTCGATCATTTTACCAAGGTAGCCCACTTTATACCGGTGAAGACGACCTATACGAGTGCAAAATTGGCCAAGATTTATATGGACAAGATTGTGTGCCTACATGGAGTTCCTAAGAGTATTGTATCTGATAGAGGCATCCAATTTACCTCACACTTTTGGCGCCAGCTGCACGAGTCATTGGGGACTAGATTGGAGTTTAACACAACGTTCCACCCCTGACCGATGGATGTACGAGAGGTGAATCAGATTTTGGAAGACATGTTGAGAGCTTGCGCTTTGGCTCATGGTTCTAGTTGGGATGAGAATTTGCTGTATGCTGAGTTTTCCTACAACAACAGCTATCAAACCAGCATCAAGACGTCACCGTTCGATGTGCTATATGGAAAGCGGTGCCGGACACCATTGCTATGGGATGGAGTAGGAGAACGTCAGTTGTTTGGGCCTGATTTGATAAAGGACGCTGAGGAGAAGGTCGCCTTGATTAGGGACAGGCTGAAGGTAGCAAAATCAAGGCAGAAGAGCTACGCTGACGCCAAGCGCAAGGAAGTGGTGTATGAGATAGGTGATAGAGCATACCTCAGAGTGTCGCCACTTCCAGGAATCAAGAGATTTGGAATCAAGGGTAAGCTGGCACCTCGGTTTATTGGACCATATCGGGTCTTAGCACGCAAAGGAGAAGTTGCTTATCAGTTGGAGTTGCCAGAGGCTCTGTCCGCTGTCCACAATGTGTTCCACGTGTCCCAGCTGAAGAAGTGCCATCCGGAGATGGTGGATACACCATTGAGAGACACTGTGCCACTAGAGGAGGTTCAGCTTGAGAATGACTTGACTTATGAGGAGAAGCCGGTCAAGATACTAGAAACAGCGGAGAGGATTACCCGTACCAAGACGATCAGGTTTTGCAAGGTGCAATGGAGCCACCACACCGAAGAGGAAGCCACTTGGGAGCGCGAGGATGACATCCGAGAGGACTACCCGCACCTATTTGCTAGCCGCGCCGAATCTCGGGGATGAGATTCATCTTAAGGGGGTTAGTCTTGTCACATCCCAAATTTTAGATTTGGTACTGCATATCATTCATGTCATTGCATCATGATCATCCATGCAAATTTTTCAGCTTAAAAAGATTTTGGCGAAACAATATTTTCTAAGCCTATTTTGATTTGCTGAGATGCACCTACAAGAGGATATACTAGGATTATATAAATCCACTAACCTCAACTGGTGTAAGGGTTTACAAGCTTGATCTTGTCGATCCTCTGGTTTTTACAAAAATTTAGAGACAGAAATCACTTAATTCGGAGTTCGTATGAAAAATATGCGATGGAAAAACTAAAACAGAAATAGAAAAGAACAAAAAAACACAACATATTGACCGCTGGTACGCGGATTGACCCTATCCGCCGGTATGCCGCTTCGCCATTGCCAGCCACCGATAGCAGTGGTGTTCACCACTGTCGGCGCCGACCGCCGCCGTCAAGGCGACTCCAACTGCCCGCCATCAATCCGGAGGACTCGCATGCCTTCTTAGCCGCTGAGCCCCCTCCCCGCCTACCCTAATCGCGCCGCCTCCTCGCTTGCGCGCCGCCGCTCATGAATTCAAGGCCGCCGCTCCTTCTTCCGCCGCCGCACGACGCCCGCCGTCGCTTCTCCTCTTCTTCGCCAAGGCCGCCTTGCATGAAGCGCGCGCCTCGCGAGTGTGCCGCCGCTTAACGCCTTTCCACGCCACCGACTGACGCTTCACGCCTGGCGCCGGAGACGCCTCCGCCACAAGACGACCCACGCCGCCTGACGCCTGGTGAGCCGCCACTGCCCTCGCATGGACGATCAGCCAAACCGCCATCACGTCAGCGCCATTGCATCATCCAATAGTCAAAGTCTGACTGGGAAATTTCTAAATAGATTTAATTGACAGAAAATTGTATAAACTTGCAAAATTCATATCTTTAAATCTACTGGGCCAAAAATTGCAAATAAAATATGTGTAGATTCAGTAAGTCGTGTAGAATCTTGATGTACCTTTGTTTCACACTTTTACAGCAAGATTTTGTCCAGATTAATTAAAAGAGTTAATGGACTTTTTAGAGTAATTAATTCATAGAAAAAGATCTGTAACTCCAAAAATTACAAATAATATGTCCCTGGATTCAGTAGAACAAGGAGAATCTTAAAGTGAATTAAAAAGTGAGGCTTACAGTAATATATTTTGCAGAATCTATTTAATGGCTTTCTACAGTATTTTAATTACTCAGGGAGTTATATAATTCCTTTTTGAGAAATTCCAATTGGTACTGTTCCTATTTAGCAATGCCTACACAGTAGAATGTTTTCAAGATTTTACAATCAGTAAGTTAACAGTAGTGAATTATTTGGGTTCTAGCTCTAGTATTGAGCATTATAAATTGCATACTAGTTTTCCTTGCGCTAAAAATATTTTCCATGCTTGCATACAGTAGCTTTACTGAATAAGGTTATGTGATACTGCTGTAGCATCAATCCACTTGTCCTGCATGCATCTTGCATCATCTTTGTTTGCATATGCTTGTGAATGGTTTGTTTATGATTGCAATTGTATCGTGTAGATTGTGACAAGTGCAACGCTTGCTCGTGTGTGGATTGTTCTTCCGACCGCTATAACCAAGGCAAGTAGATGCTACCTTGTTCATGATATTGTCCTACTATTTTTAATGCATTGTCGTGTATTTTGTAGATGCATGTGTAGGATAATACTATCGCTATGCTATGTCCTATCATGTGGTAGGGTTTTCCTTGTAGATGAACCACCGTTGGTAGATGTGCTTAGCCGTGATTTGATGAACGAGGGCTGGGTTACATCACTGAAAGTTGTCTCTAAATATGTTGGTTTGCAAAAACTAAAACAACTTAATCAATGGATCTCCTGGGTATGATGGGATTGATAATTTTTGGTGGTATCATTGCGGAAAGGCACCCAGGTATCAAGAGAAAATGATTGGCTTCTTTATTTTGTAGCTTACGTGTACAACCATGTGCCAATAATGAAATGGACGGTTGGTTGGACTTAGTAGGTTGTGGTAACTCGAACCCGCGTATCCAGAGATGTAGAATTTTGGTAGGTTGGACCAGTGCGGGTCGGGATTGGGGAGCTACTTTCCGAACGGTCTCCTCTTGGACTTCTCCCTATCATCACCCAAAATGAGAGTGATGGTACAAGCTGGGCTGGCCAAGTCACATGGGTAAAGTGTACTAACCCCTGCAGGGTGTATAATCTAATCGATTAGCCGTGTCCCCGGTTATGGATGTCTGAGTTGCTTGATATTGATTCCATGACATGTTTATCGCTCATTCTAATTTCATAATTGCTTTAATGCTGTTGGGTTAACTTAATTGGGATCTTTTCAAAGAAAATCAAAAACTGTTTATGAAAGTAGGATAAAGGTATTTGCAAATGCAAGATAGCCACAGCTCCACTTGCCAAATATGCATGTAGATGTTAGCACTATTGTCTCCTTTAATAGCTCTACTTGCCATACATTCCATGTATTGACCCTTCGGGGCTGCTACGTTTCATGTTGCAGGATATTCCGATTCTGAGTAATCGATATAGGCCACGGTACTCCACTCGACACTTGTTCACTTGTGGGAAATTTGAAGAATGGAGGATTTGCTTTATTTATGTTGCTACCTGAATAATTTGAGCTAGCCTTGAGCTAAGCTTTTATTGTAATAATGGTACTCTAGATCTTCGTTATTTATGATACACGGATATTTTGCTATGTTATTCATCTTATTCTATTGTGGGCCAATGAACCGATCCAGGGATTGGCATGTCACATAGAAGCTACGGTCTTTTCAGAACCGTGGTGTTACAAGATCATACCACGTTGAACATGATGGAGATAATATGCTGGAACCATATCATTTCACTTATTAACATGTGATGTTTGATTGCATCTTATATTGCTTGTTTGGCGTTTTATTAGCATAATAAGATGATCCCTCATTTAGATATCAAGATAAGAATGTGTTCTTCCTTAAGTATGCACCGACAATGTTTCGTCGCTTCAAGACATCACGTGATGATCGGGTGTACTTGAATCCACGAGCATATCTCGTGTAAGATAGTTACACGTAATACTAAGGTTCTTACTTGACTAGCCTAGCATGTACGTATATGGCCTCGAACACGGACCTAAAGGTTACATGAGTCATATGTTTTGATATGATGACCATATGGATGTCGCTTTGAAGCTACACCGACTCACGCGATGATCGGACTTGGTGTAGTGGATTTGGTTCATGTAATCACCAAAAAGACACGAGGGATGTCGTTTTTGAGTGGGAGTTCATTTCTAATTTGGATTAGTAGAACTCAATTTATCATAAAATTAAATCAAAGTGAATTTGCATAATTTTTTGTAGTCATTGGCATTCGTTCACTACCTTATGCATAGTTATAATTGAGATAATAGAACTATAGAATTCTGGATATACACTTTACGAACTGGTATCATATTGTGTTGAGTGTCAATCTAAAGTTTAAAGTCCTATTGCAAACTTTCAGCAAACTCTGTTTACTCCGTGAAATTTAATAATTGGTATTAAATCGAGAGTAACAATTCCAGTGTTAGTATCTTAAGTATCATGTTTGCCTCCATGATTCTTGATTGTTTTAATATCAAGTTTATCTAGGAGTTGAAAGAATTGTTTCGTAAACCATCATGTGGCAAATATAATGATATCTCAAACAATGTTTTGGTAATATGATAGAGTATAATATATGTTCTCATATTGATGAGAATTTTACGAAGGTTGAGATGCTAGATATCCTAATCATCCAAAAGGGTTTTGGAAAGTAATGTTATACTCACGATTCGCTTTTATAAGCTATAGTAGCTTGATCATGAAAGTCGTCATGATAAGGATGAATAGAAGATGTATGTAAAGTGTTTACTACACTAAAAGATTACTAAAGAATGGATTTTGAAAGAATACCGATCATTTTGATGATGGTGATCTACTTCAAAGTGCAAGTCCAAAGGTATTATTATTTGAATATACACGCTTTGGACTATGTGTCATGTATATGGCGCCAAGTTGATGTTGATAAATTCTTTTAAAAGAAATGGAAATGCTGAAAGAGAATCTATAAAATATATTTGGTAAAAGAAAAGATTGAAATATCCAATTTAGGTATATGGATGATATACATGTTATGGTTGTATTCTTTGCTTGTTAAACAATGTGGTTCTTGTGTAGATGGATACCAATTGGTTGGTATGAAATTTCATACTTAACAACGCAATTCATGAACCACAATGGCCTAAGTAACTAGCAAGAGAATATGTGATGATGTTCATCAAAACAAACAAACTGTTGTTTGTATTTCTCGCTGACATCAAAGCTTGACTTCAAGATTTGTTTTAATAATTGTTATTTGAATCGTGCATTATGAGAACAAAGGTTGTTCAAATAATTACAGATTCCATATAAGATGGATGATTTACAAATCTAGTTGGAGAAATCACATCCATAAAACCTAATGCTAACATGTGGCAAGACAAATGATTGAAAGATCACTTACGAAGTGACATCGCTGTTTAAATTATATTGGGAATAAAACATGAAGAATTTCCATATTCATGGATTTTTGGAGTCTTTGATTTGATCAAGTGACGCTTGTGAGACTTTCCTGATAATTAAAAACTTCGCTCAAAGGCCAAAGAAGGACGAACGACTAAAATATTGGAATTTATACATATCGTATGTATGTAGTCCATTATGTATAGTCGTAGTTTATGGGTTTCAACTTCATATAATTTCTCCGAAATTTGAGTGAATATTCACTTAATGAGAAAGAAGTATGAAATATTTGAAAACGCTTCAAAGACTTTCAAGATGAAGTGGAAAATCATTGTAACAAGAAAAATAAATGAATTATGATTTGATCATAAAGGGATTTATTTGAGTTACAAGTGTAACAAGAAAAATAAATGAATTATGATTTTATCATAAAGGGATTTATTTGAGTTGCAAGTTTAGCAAAACACCTAGATTTGCATCTCCCAAACACCATAGGAGTATGGAGTGTTTGAGATTTGTAATGAAACCTTGTTTGACATGGTTGGATCAAAGGTGTTATTTATAAAACTGCCATTATGTTTTAAAAGATTAAAGCTTTAGAGACTTCCGCTTACACGAAAAGAGCTCCATCTTGATCCGCTGAAATGACACCATATGAGTTATGGTTTGGGGTAAAACCCAAGTTGTCATTTCTTAAATTTTGGTATGCTAAACATAAGTAAGATGTTTACAACCAAAGTCGATGAGCATGTCTTTGTAGGTTATTTCAATAACAATTGGTTATTCCTCCATAACACCGAGGACAAAAGGGTTTGTCGCTTGAAATGTGAAGATTCTTGAAAAGGAATTTTTCGCAGTTAAGTGGGAGGACAATAGAACTTTGATAAGGTTAACGAACCTTAGCTAAATGTGCTGAAGTTGCGCCGTAAATCGCTCGAGCCTGCCATAATGCTCATAGCTTATGTGCCTCAAAGGTTGTGGTCATGGAGATCTAAGTTCTTATTGAACCAAGTCGGTCGAATAAACAATCAAATACTAAGATTTGAGAGTAAATCATTATTGTTTGACAATGATGAACCGACTATATGCAAAGAAGTGATGATGGGCCCCGACTACTAAATGGCTTGAAGCCATAAAATCCGTGATAGTTCCATACACGAGAAATCAAGTTTTGAACTTGGAAGACCCTCCTAAAGGTGTAAAACCTATCGGTCGATTTGGATCTATAAAGAAATGTATATGGATGTTTCACATCTATGAAATAGTCGACATGTCGTAAAGTATTTTATGATAATGTTCAAGGAGTTGACTATGACAAGATTTGATCTTTCATAGCGATATTTAATGTGGACGGATTAAAGTAGCAACCACTACATATAATTTGGTATATGGTAGATGAATAAACAAAACAAAATTCTTCTAATAGAATGGTTACCTAGGATGTGTACATGACACGGTCTAAAGGGTTTTGTTAATTCAAATGATGCTAAAAAGGGCATGCAAACTTCAATAGTTGAAGTAAGCATCGCGGAGTTGGAATCTTCACCGTGGTAAAAAGGAGTTTTCATCAAGAGACGATGAAGCTGCTTGCATTTGCAAGAAATTAAGTGGGAGCGCTGAGACATATTTCTAATACATTATGTGGAAGACATCTTGTTGATTAGAAATGATGTATCTTTTATTGACTAAGGTTAAGAATTTCATTTCGATGAATACTTAGGCAAAACCCTAATATTTAGCGTGAATGTCTATAGTGGATGATCGACGCCAATATGGTTGTGCCAAACGTACATATATGATATATTGAAGGAGTTCAATATAGAAACGACAAGAAACAGTTCTTGTTGCATGGAAAGGAATTGAATCAAGATTCAAGTGTATCGACACTTGATAAGTGAAACAAGATTCAAGTGCTTTGACACTTGATGAGTAAAATCACAAGAATGATTTGATTAATCATACCATGATATGTACACATCCAGATATGTCCTATGCTCTAAGTGTTATGAGCATATACCAGAATGAATCATAAAATGATCATTGGACAATAGTAAGGAAATTCTTATGATCTTTTGGAAGAACTAAGAATATATTTGTGTAGAGGTGACAAACAATTACAAATAGTTCATTGTAAAGCGTTACATTGATACTAGTTTTGTCACAAGATACAAATTAAGTTTATCTCAATTTAAACTATGGGTGGCACATTGTAATGGAAAGGAGATTCCATGATGGATTTGGATGAAATCCATAGTTAAGACATTGTGACGAATACTACAACAAAAAGGCTAAGTATATGACTGCTATAGTAGCAGCAAAGGAGGGAATTTGTGTCAAGTAGTTTGTTATCAAACTAAGGTGTGGTTCGCAACGGGCTAACACTAAAAGATATATTGTATGACAATAGTATCGACATGTTTTAACCCCAAGGAACTAAAGGTCTCACCAAAAGACCAAATTTATACAATGCCATCTCATTGAGAATGAGTGATGCGTGAAGACGCAAAGACATGAATACACACTGACCTGAAAGCGCCGATCCAGAGATTATGTTAACCACTTGCAATTGCGTATATGGAACACCAGAAAGCCATAGATGTTCAATACGCAAAGTTTTCAAACTAGATTATTGTCTCTAGTGCAAGTGGGAGACTGAAGGGAATATGCCCGAGAGGTAATAATAAAGTGGTTATTATCCTATTCCTTATTTATGATAAATGTTTATTTTACATGTTATAATTGTATTAATACGGAAACGTTAATACATGTGTGTTTAATAAACAAAAGGGAAGTTCCTAGTTATGCCTCTCTTATAAACTAGCTCGTTGATTAACAAGATGATCAAAGGTTTACTGATCATGGACATTGGATGTTGTTAATAACGAGGTCACAACATTAGTGTAATGGTGTGATGGACATTCATCCGGCATAGCATTACGATCAAAGTCATTGAGTTTATATTGCATAACAACTTACTTAAGTGATCCTAATCCTTAGACCATGAGATCATGTCAATCACTAACACCGTAAGAGTTTCTTGATAACATCAAACATCACACCGTAATAGGTGATTATACGATGGATTCAGAACTAATAAAGTGTTATGTTGAGGCCCATGGATCGAGAGTGGAATTTGTTCATCCCGATGACGGATAGATATACTCTGGGCCCTCTCGGTGATATCACATTGGTTAGCTTGCAAGCAAGTGATTTGATCACTAGAATGTTATATCACGGGAACGAGAAAAGAGTGATGTCAAGAACGAGATCAAACTAGGTATGGAGATACCTATGATCAATCTCGGACATGTAATATATCGTGAAACAAAGGGATTAAGATACTAGCGTAAAAGGTTCCGGCGATCACAAGAAAGTCATCGCTGAATGTGTGGGAGCTATGGGTCTCATCCCGCTTCGATTATTGATCCGAGAGGGTCTCGATCATGTCCGCATTATTCGCGAACCGTAGGGTGACACACTTAAGAGACACCGACATCCATTTGGAGCAAAAGTTTCATGCCGAAAAGAATAACAGGCGCAGGAATTTATTTCACTAGATACCAAACGGGTTTTCGGGTGAAATTTTAGAAAGTGTTTCTGCATGTGAAATGAAATACTAGCAAGGTTATATGTGAATGTTTGTCATTAAAGTAATTGATAAAATTTGAATAAATAAAAGGAGTTTTATTTAATGAGAGTTTGTATTAAATTTGGTGGAAATTTAATGGGAATTTGAGTGGTTTTGAGTGGAGGGAATTGAAAGGCATTTGAGTGAGTGGAGTGTCCACCACATGAATGTGGAAGAGGTGGGGCAGCCCCATGGCTGGGTGCATGGCCCCTTGGGTGCCCCCTCTCCCTATAAAAGGAGCCCCTCCTCTCTCACTCACACCTCCTCGTGAAGGATCTCTCCCACTCTAGAATTTATCCCATGGTCTCTGACTAGCGAGATACATGTTCTCTGGCTATTCGGCAAGAAAGAGTTGTGCTCACTGCATCGCTAGAGCGAGGAGGCGGAGGTTTCTTAGTGCCTCAAACGTGTGTGCGAGCACGGATGCGCTGCTGTTTTGCGGCACTAGGACTTCCTCTCGATCTTGAGATCGGCAAGATATCGTCCACATCAACCACGAGTTTGGACTCGTGCTTTGTCGGTCTTCAAGGGTATGTTCTCCACGGATATACATCCGCCTGCTTTTGTATCTAGTAGATAGATCTTGGTACATAGTTGTTCCCATCGAGAAACTTTTGTTTTCTATGTGAACCCCAGGTTTGCCTCCTAGGCGGCAGCAAGAAGCAGGAGGTGGTGGCGCTGGCTTAGGCTAGGGCTTGGAGAGGGCAAGGTGTAGGTCTTGAGGGCACCTGCCTCCTTATATAGGTGGGAGGGCGCCAAGGGAGGGGCCTCCCTAACTCGGCCTCCTTGGTCAAGGTGGAGGGAGAGGGACTTCCTCCCAAGTAGGTTTCCTACTCTCCTCCACCAAGCAAAATAGCCGCTTGACTTTTCAAATTGGCGTTGACTTTTCAAACTAGGATTTGATTTATCCCTTTATTTTGCTCATGATGACACCTAGTACATGATGCAACCATTCCAACTTGTTATGACACATTCATGTACCCTTCCTCCGAGTGTCGGACATTTCGAACCTTCTAGAACATTCCGATGAAAACACCTAACCATTCACCAACCTCAAACAGACTTTCCTTATATGAATCTTATTCTCCTGACCATTCTAGATCTCCTCGTGATATCCCGGATCCCATCCGAGACCAACAACATTCGGTCTTACTCATCATTCCATAACTACTCAACAACATCGAATCCTTATGTGTCTCCCACGGTTCGTGAATTATGCGACATGATCGAGACATTCAACAATAACCAATAGAGGAATCTGGAAATTCATATGGCTCTACATATTTCTACGATTACTTTGCATCGAATGAACCACTTACATACGATACCAATTTCCCTTTGTCTCACGATAGTTTACTTATCCGGTTTTGATCGTCAGATCTCTCGCATACCTAGTTCAACCTCATCGATAAGTACTCTTTCGCTCTCCTGATATGTGATCCCTTCAGAGCTAGTCACATGCTTGCAAGCTAATTGGATGACATTCCACCGAGAGGGCCCTAGAGTATATCTATCCGCCATATGGATGGACAAATCCCACTTGATCCATGTGTCTCAACCAATACATTCCAAACACTCAATGCCACCTTTATAGCCACCTGCCACGGTGTGGTGTTTGATGTCATCAAAGCATCCTTCCGGTGATGGTGATAAGCATGATCTCATGGTTGAAGGAATTAGGTTACTATGTATCAGAAAGCATATAGCAATTGAACTATTAAAATGACTTGATCTTTATGCTATGCTTATCTATAGGAGTATGTCCATCATATCATTCTCCTAACGATATGATCTTGTTGTTAATAACATCTCAATGTTCATGATAGGGAAACCACAATCATTAATTAACCAACAAGCTAGTATTATAAAGAGGCTTTACCAGGGACTCTAATTTAGTTTACAAATCACACAAGTATTAATGTTTCCTTGTTAATACTGTTATAGTATGAATGTAAACATTTATCATAACCACAAAGATATAATAATAACTACATTTATTATTGCCTCTAGGGCATATCTCCAACACATGCCGGATAAAGGAAGGCTACGGTGGAGTCATCACGCATCTGAGCCTTGGAGTGCAAGATACACAAGACTAGTAATAGACGGTGTAGAACTCAGAATCTGTCCGCTAGGACTTTTCCCTCAGAACCCTAGGACCTCGCGACTATATAAGTCAGCCTATGGGAGCCTTTTAGGGCATCGTTTATACACACCTCGCATAAATAACCTATCTCAGAATTCGCGATTGCCATTATAGTGATTTATAGCAGAGTAGGATTCGCCACCGCTAGGGATCTGAACCGGTAAGCGGTTACCGCATCTGGCCAACCGCCCACCTTACCCCACGCCTCTAAACACGCAATGTGAGGACCTCCATGGCATTTGCCGGCAATACCATCAGCTTGGCGCCCACCGTAGCAAGAGGCGCTCAGCTCTTCACGGGCGAGACCAAGATCTTCGCGGAATCGGCGAAACCATAGCCATCGGTTGCATTCTTCTTCTCCGCAACGTTCGATCGTCCCCGACGAAGTTCGATCCCAGCAATACGTAACCCTATGCGGTGTTCAATCGTTCCTATCGGAGACATCCACCTCTTCATCGGCGAAACCGACTCGCACTAGTTCCCCGGGAGTCGAGGAGCGCCAAGACCGCATCGGACCGCCACGGCAGGATACGCTCGTGGAAGGATCGATGTCGATCTTCCTCGGAGTTTGCCAAGCAAAGATCGGAAAAATTCAAGACCCACCCAAACCGCCTGCAGGATATAAAGGTGGAAGATCACCGCAACCGCCGCTTTGTCTGCGGCTCGACAGCAGAGATCCAAGTTCATCGGCAGGTTACCATCTTCGATCCGGCGCGCTATGCTCAGAGAGAGGGCGAAAACCCCGCGATTATCCGCCAGTGGTTCAGATACGAGCCGATCCGCCCACTACCCAAATGATGATGCTATCTATCACTTTGTGGAAGGATCGACCATGGCACGCCTCCGACATTCTCTATAGGCAGCAGCGCCAGACGCCTTACCTTCAAGGCATGGTGAACACCGCCAACAACTACGCAGAGGTCAAGCGTTGTCGCCGACAACCGCTGCGCCATTGACGAGCTCCTCCGATTCAGCCACCACCACCGCCCGACCGCCGCCGCCGCAGCACCACCACCACCTCCGCCATCGTTGATCCCGCTGCACCTCCACCGCCCATCATCGAGGAACTCGCACCCTCCGACTGCCATCGACGCTGCTTTATGCTGATTTCAGGCAGATTCAGAGGAAATAGACTTCAGTCCGAAGAGCTAGACTCGCTATGCGTGAGATGGAGGAGGAGTACTGCGCATTTAACAAGCTAATAATACCATCATGTCCCGAGGTGTTCGCCACCATTGGGACGGCGATGGATGAAGACCAACCCGGCAAGCTCCGCCACCGTGACCGAAAAGGGAAGGGCCACTTATTGCCGCACAATGATCGCAAGAAGGTCATGCCTCCTCCGCCTAACCCAAAGGCAGAACAGCAGAACTCGGCACCGTCCGAGCAACAACAACATCAAGAAACTTGCCGCCTCATTCACGCCGGCAAAGAGCCCATGTTACTCCAGCTGATAGAGTGATGTATGGCAATCTCCTCGTTGACCACTAACCGTTGATCATATCCGAAACGTGACTCGGCTTGACGAGAAGCGCCAGCAGCTGCTGGAGGAGGCGCAAGCCATCACGGAGCAAGGTGCCAAACTAGATCGAGATCTGGTCAACGCGCAGAAGTCCATAGAGAAAGCTAGAGCAATGGAGGCCGAGTACAAGACTCGCCACAGCAGAAGGCTAAGAAGGCTCGCTCAAGGCCATCAACGATCCTGGTGTACGGCGCAACCTAGGATGGGCTCCCTCGAATCCGGCACAGGCCAAGCCATACATTGATAGTGAAGGCAAGCAGGTGATGCCCACCCCACTCCTTAACCTTGCCGTCGCCAAGACCCTTCTGGAGCAAGATAGATCGCCTGGGGCAGTAGAACAGGTCTATTACCTAGTGGCCAAGGCGGTAAAGCAGCAGGAAAAGGCCACCTCGTGAGGCTTGAGTCCGACCAGCTCCGCCGATCTAGCCAAGATAAACCGCCACGACAGATCTCCTCAGATGTTGGATCATAGACGGTTCATCGTAACAAAGACGGGGATGCACGCAACAGAAGGATGTTATCCCCATATCCTCCGGCTAACGGAGAAAGAGCCCAACCGCCGCCCATCGCCACCGCCTGATCCCCCGACGCCGAAGACTACAAGGCTCACCATCGCACTGATATGCCCCCACCAAAGCAAAGGCGGCATCGCTATCCGCGATAACGCCGGCATGCACTGCCATGATGAAGAGCGCCACCAAGGACATAAGAGCAGGTCACACCACGACCTCCACGTCCGGCTAAGCAACCGCGGATAAAGCGGGCGCCGCAGAGGGTAACAAAGAAGAAGGCTAACCCACCGCCACCTCCGCCTCGCGCCGCAAGCCCACCATGGCGGAAGAGGCCCGCCATTCACACAGCCCGCACTGTTGACAACAATAAGAAGAACCCGAGCCGCACGACGACGCTCAAGGGTCGATAAGATCCACGAGGCCCGGAAGGACCATACTCGACCACGCTGCTTTGGACCTGCAATACGGTCCGCAACTTACCCCAAAGGTTTCCGGATTGACAAGACCATCAAGCCCTATGACAAGACCGCCAAGCCCGCCACATGGTTGCAGGATCACGGAACACGGTGGAGATTGCCGAGGCAACCCCAACGCCGCCGCCAAGTACCTCCGCTAATGTTGGCGGGCACTACCACAATGGATCGACGATTTGCCGAGAGATCTATCTACAATCGGCTGGACATGCAAGAAGCATTCACCAAGAACTTCGAGGGTACATATAAGCGCCCCGCACGTGGGCGATCTACAACGTGTGTGCAAGACAAAGACGAGACATCTCGCCTACCTCTCCGCCGGCTAGATATGAAGAATTCGCGCAGGAGTGCATGCCTGCATCGCCATGGCCGCCTTTCATCGATGTGTTGAAAGGGCACGCTGTTCGACATAAGCTCAAGCGCCAGGACAATCATCGCTTGAGTTGAATCGATGATTCGCTTAGCTGCTGAGTTCGCAATGCCGACGACGATGCTCGTGGCTCTTGTTTAAACGGCCGTTCCAACTCAAGCTCGGAGGAACAGCAATACAAAGCGGAAAACAGCTCCAGAAGAAAAGAAATCTATCGATATGGTCGCTATGACTTTTGCAGGACGAGGAGAAGGCGGACAACGTGGCCGAGGAAGGGGAGCGGGCCGCGGTCAGCAACGAGGAAGTGAATCCAACCCGGCGCCGCTCCGCGTTCCCCAAACCTATGAAGAGTACCGCGATATGCCGTGCCTCGTACACCTCGACGCCAACGGCAAGGCCACCCATACCAACCGACACTGCAAGTTCGCTAACGACCTCAAGGAAGACCCGAGTCCGCTATAAACAAAGCTCAAGAATGTACCACGAGGCAAGGGAAAGGGGAAGAAGAAGGAGGAGGAGTCCAAGGATTCAAGTGACATGGACGAGGACGTCGACCCCAAGCACGCCGCCAAGAGCGACGACAAGGGCAAGAACCCCTTCGCAAAGAAGGCCCCAGTCTACCACACTTTCCTTGGCACCCCACCATCCGGACAACAAGACCTCTATGATCCCGATGGCCACTCTCCCCGCCTCCCAATACCGTGGCCGGTCGAGGTTCCAATCACTTGGGACAGATCGACCACCTGCACCTTGTGCCCACGGAGAACCAAGACGCCATGGTCATCAACCCATTGATCGACGGCACGGAGTTCACCAAGTGCATGGTGGATAGTGGAAGCAAGATCAACATCATGTACCGGATACACCGCAGAAGATGAACTTGACGGAGGTAAACCTAAGGCGACCAACACCGCTTTTCCATGGCGTAGTTCCTGGTCGGAGGCCTTCCTTGGGTGCATCACACTTCAGGTAGCCTTTGGCGACGCAATAATTACCGCCAAGAGTGCATGACCTTGAGGTGGTCCCTTCAAGAGCATGTACCACGCCATATTCGGCCGACATATTCCACACGCTCATGGCCAAGCCATGCTTCGCCTACAACAAGCTCAAGATACCCGACCAAACGGTGTCATCACCATATCCGGAGCTTTACCAAGGCAAGGGACTGCGAGATCAATGAAGCAGCCAAGGTGTAGCCGCCTCTACAAAGAAAGAATTCAAAGAAATCAGAGCAAGATCAATGACTCAGATGCCCGCCGAAGAAGCAGATCTCGACCAGCCTCGCGCTCAAGGCCGCCATCGAGACCAATCCGTGGAACTTGTGGTAGGCGATGCCTCCAAGACCGCCGCCATTGGGACGAACCTCGATCCCAAATAGGAAAGCTGCCGCTGAGTTCCTCCGTGAGAATAGGGACATATTTGCCTGGCAACCTGCCGACATGAAAGGTGTACCTAGGGAACTTGCCGAGCACAGCTTAAACATAGATCCAAAATGTAAACCAGTGAAACAACCTCTACGACGCTTCGGAGATGAGAAGAGACGCGCCATTGGCAAAGAGATAGCTAGGTTACTTAAGGCTGAGTTTATCCGAGAAGTTCTTCACACCTGATGGGTGGCCAATCCTGTACTTGTCCCCAAAAAGGGAACCAATGAATTAAGAAGTGATTCAAGACGGACAGAAAGAAGTGAGAGATGGGCAGAGAAACACCGCGTACCAATTGCGCCTTAAGGTACACTTTCTCCCGCTGGGAGAAGGGGTCACCTCGCCGGGCGCCGCCTGCCAAAGTAGCCCTCCATCGCGGTAAGGTAACCTCAAGAACTATCTCTTGGATGTCGCCGGTGATGTCCGAGACGCCCGGCCTTTGTAGTCTGCCCTCTTCTAGGGGCTCCAGCGCCGCCAGATTGTGGTCGCCGCCAGTGGTTTCAATCACCGCTGATGCGGGGATGACCAGGCCCTCTGGGGGCATGACGATGGAGCTCGCCAACTTCGCCGTGGCTTCGCTCGACGCCGCCATCAACGGGGAGGAGCTGCTGCTAGCCATGGAAGGAATGGAAGGAAGCGACTGGTGTAGAGAGAGGCTAGGGTTTCTTGAGGTATTCCATGGAGAGCTCGAGGAGGCATGCGGCTGGAGGAAGAAGACGGCGACGCGAGAGAATGGGGTGAAAAGTGGCAAGTGTCCCACGGCTACTATTTATCTTACTCGCCAAGATTCGTGCGCAACTAATCGAATCTGCTGCCGCGAGACGACGTGTTCATGAGCGCGGCGCGTAATTTCGCCACGCCTCCAACCGCCGCCGCTAACGGTTCAGACGTCACAAGGAAAATCGGATATGATTGCGTTTCGCATGTGTGAGTTACGAGGCGTCTGACTACTCCTATGTCGCCATAATCGATAAGGTAGATGAGCCGCCCCATTGAAGATTCTGGCATGGACGGATTCAATCCGACAACGAACGCGTACGATGGAAGATCCAGCATTTCTCCGACTTACTCATAGAAGACGGAGAAACCTTTGCAGGGTTCTTTGGGAGGACAACAAGATATTGCTTGACGATTTACTGACATCCACCTAGACGGAGCATTCCACAGGAAGAGGCAAGATGGCGCAAGATCTCGGAGTTCTCCGGGGGCTACTGTTGCGGATATGCTATATGGGTATCCTCATAGCATGTCTCTTATCCGACTAACCCGGGTGGCCCATAGTCGGTAGCATGGCTCGTGGCTCACCGGGCGGCCCAGCTAGATGGATCCGTATGAGGCCCATGCCGGTGTTGGAGATATGCCCTAGAGGCAATAATAAATATAGTTATTATTATATCTTTGTGTTTATGATAAATGTTTACATTCATGCTATAATAGTATTAACAAGGAAACATTAATACTTGTGTGATTTGTAGACTAAAATAAGAGTCTCTAGTAAAGCCTCTAAATAATACTAGCTTGTTGGTTAATAGATGATTGTGGTTTCCCTATCATGAACATTGAGATGTTATTAACAACAAGATCATATCGTTAGGAGAATGATATGGTGACATACTCCTATAGATAAGCGAGCATAAAGATCAAGTCATTTTAATAGTTCAATTGCTATATGCTTTCCGATACATAGTAACCTAATTCCTTCACCATGAGATCATGCATATCACCTTTACCGATGGATGCTTTGATGACATCAAACACCACACCGTGAATCGGGTGGCTATAAAGGTGGTATTGAGTGTTCGAAAGTATTGGTTGAGACACATGGATCAAGAGTGGATTTGTCCATCCATATGAAGGATAGATATACTGGCCCTCCTCGGCGAAATGTCATCCAATTAGCTTGCAAGCATGTGACTGGCTCACAAGGGATCACATATCACGGGAACGAGAAAAGAGTACTTATCGGTAACGAGGTTGAACTAGGTATGCAGAGATACCGACGATCATAACCTCGAATAAGTAAATTATCGTGAGACAAAGGGAAATTGGTATCGTATGTAAGTGGTTCATTCGATCGCAAAGTAATCATAGAAATATGTGGGAGCCATATGAATTTCCAGATTCCTCTATTGGTTATTGTTCGAAGAAGTGTCTCGATCATGTCCGCATAATTCACGAACCGTAGGGAGACACACTTAAGGATTCACGCTGTTTGAGTAGTTATGGAATGATGAGAAAGAGACCGAATGTTGTTCGAGTCTCGGATGGGATCCGGATATCACGAGGAGATCCGAATGGTCCGAGAATAAGATTCATATAAGGAAAGTCCCGCTTCGGAGTTGGGGAATGGTTCCTTGTTTTCATCGAATGTTTTAGAAGGTTCCTAATGTCCCAAGACCGAGGGGAAGGGTACATTGATGTGTTATATCAAGTTGGTATGATTGCATCATGTACTAAGTGTCATCGCTGAACAAAATAGAGGGATTAATCAAATCCTAGTTTGAAAAGTCAAACGCCAAGTTTGAAAGTCAAACGGCTAGTTTTGGGAAGTGGAGAGGGAGGTGGAAACCGACTTGGGGGAGGAGTTCCTCCTCCCACCGCCGGCGCACCACCAAGCCGAGTTGGGGAGGGACTCCTCCCTTGGCCGGCCCCTCCATCTATATAAGGAGGGAAGGCCCTCCTAGACACACAAGTTCCTACACCTCTAACCCCAAGCCGCCCATAGCCGCCACGCCCTAGGGAAACCCCGCCGCTTAGCTAAACTCTAGTCACCGCTTACCCTCATCGGCGCGTATAAACCCTAGATTGTCGAGGGACTCTCATACTCCACCATACTCGCCCGCTTAAGGCGGCTCATGAGATCTCCCCTACTCCGATACCACGTCAGGCCGCCAATCGCGAGGAGAGTGCTACAACCTCCGCTCGCTGAACAAGGAGAGGAAGGTCTTCGCCGAAAATTTAACGGTGACCGATCAAGGAGCACCGCCGAACGCAGCGCCGAAGGATCGCCTACGCGATCTTGAGATCGAAGAGTACGACTACATCACCCATTTAGAATCCGCCTCGTTAAACACTTTGGAATCTTCGAGGGTGAGTTATTCCATCGACTCGCTGCTACAATCTAGTAGATAGATCTTGGCTTGTTTGTTTGTATGCGTAGAATTTTTTTTCCATGCTACGAATCCCTACAAAGGGTATCGAGCCGTGTCTATATGTAGATCTCGCAGACGAGTAGAACACAATGGTCATTGTGGGCGTGATGCTTTTATTGTCGATTGCTTCTTGTGTACTTTGCATCTTATGATGTTGGGATGAAGCGCCTGCCAACCTTACATGACATCGTTCATGAGACTTGCTCCACACTTGACATGCAACTTGTATTGCATAAGTGGCTTTGCGGGTGCCTGTTTCTCCTAGCATAGTTAAGATTCAATTTTGTGGTTCATGTTCGTAAGTTAGAACGACACTTATTGAAAGCCCCAAACCACGTAAAACATGCAAAGAAAGTAGAGGCGTCTAACTTTGTTTTGCAGGGGTGTGCTGTGATGTGATATGGCCATGATTGTGATTATATTTGATGTATGCAATGTTCCTTATTGTAAGTTGGCAACCGGCAGGAGCCATATGGTTGTCTTTAATTTATGTTAAGACCCGTGTGTCTATTCAAAGTAGTTGTAATAGTTGAAGCCAGTGGACGACAACCATGAAGAAGCGTCATTGACCTTGATGCAATGCCGGTGATGATGGAGACCATGTTCGTGCTTGAAGATGGAGATCGGAAGCACAAAGAAGAAAGGCCATATCATATCACATATTATGAATTGCATGTGATGTTAATCCTTTATGCATCTTGTATTGCTTAGTAGACGACGGTAGCATTATAAGATGATCCCTCATGCACATGAATTTCAAGTCATAAAGTGTTCACCCTTAGTTAGCACTGCTAAAGCTTGTTGTTTCAAGCACCACGTGATGATCGGGTGTGTTAGATTCGCAAGTGCATACAACGTGAGCAAGCCAGATTTGCTTATGGAAACTAAGGTTTGATCTTGACGAGCCTAGCATGTACGTATATGGTCTCGAACACTGATCACCGAAAAGGTAAAGCGGAATTATATAGTAGATATGATGAACATGTCGATTGTTCGCCATTGAAACTATATCAACTCTCGTGATGATCGGTGTTGATGTGGTGGATTTGGTTCGCAGTGATCACTAAAACAATGTGAGGGATATTGTTTTGAGGGAGTTCACCTAGATTAATTTTATTTTGAACTCAATTTGTCATAAACTTAGTCTAAACTATTGCAAATATGTTGTAGATCAATGGCAGCCCTACCATCAATTTTAATGCCCTAGAGAAAGAAAAGTTGAAAACAATGGAAGCAACTTCATGGATTGGTTCCGCAATTTGAGGATTGTCCTCACAAATGTAATTTGACCTATGTGCTGGATGCAATCATTGGTGACTCCACCAGAAATGATGTCAGCCGATGAAGTAAAGAATGTTTACCTCACTCGAAGACTCAAGACTCCACAATTCAAAGAAGCTATCTTGTATGGTTTAGAATCGAGCTCGTAAAAGGTTTGAGAATTCAGACCATATGATATTGTCGAGGATCTCAAATTGATCTTTGAGACTCATGCGGCAATTGAAAGCTATGAGGCTTCCGAAAAGTTCTTTAACCGCAAGATGGAAGAAGGCAGCTGCAAGGAGCATCTGCTAAGATGTCCGGGCACGCAAACAAACTTCAAAGCTTGGGTATATTGGTTCCTAATGCTTTGGGGATTTACCGCGTCCTCCAATCACTACCACCAAGTTACAAGAACTTTGTGATGAACTACAACATGCAAAACATGAACAAGACATTGCCAGAACTCTTGCCATGTTGAAATCAGTATGGAGATCAAGAAAGAGCACCAAGTGTTGCTGGTCAATAAGACCACCAAATTCAAGAAAGGCAAGTCTAAGCGTAGGACACTTCAAGAAGGGTGGTAAGAAAGTTACCACGACGAAGAAGACCAAGGCTGACCTAAGCCCGACATCGGTGCTTTTACTGCAAGGGAGAAGGTCACTAGAAGCGGAATTGCCCAAAGTACTTGGCGGATTTGAAGAACGGCAACATCAAGAAGAAATGTATATCTGATATACATGTTATTGATGTGTATATCACTAGTACTGTAGTAGTGCTCGGTATTTGATATCGTTCTGCTGCTCATATTTGTAACTCAAACAAAGGCAGAATCAAACGGAAGCTAGCGAAGAACGAGGTGACGGCGCGCGTTGAAACGGATCAAAGGTTGATGTGATCGCGTCGCACGCTACCCCTTCATCTACCATCGATTAGTTTTATACTTAAATAATTGTTATTTGGTGCCTCGCTAAGCATGAACATTATATCGTGATCTTGTTTATTGCGATACTTGCCATTTGTTTAAGTCCGAGAATAATGGTTGTTCGATCTATATGAGTAATATGTTTTATGCACATGCACCTTTGATAGATGGTCTATTCTTGTTGAATCTCGATAGTGGAAATACACATATTAATAACATTGAGGCTAAACGCTTGAAATCGAGCGATAACTCAACCTATATGTGGCAATCGCTGCCTTGGTCACATTGGAGTGAAGCGTATGAAGAAACTCCATTCGATGGACTTTAAATCACTTGATTTCGAATCACTTGAAAGATGCGAAGCATGTCCGATGGGTAAAATGACTAAGACTCCATTTTCAGATGATGGAGCGAGCTACGGACTTATTGGAAATCATACATACCGATGTGTGTGGTCCAATGAGTGTAGCATCGCTACGGTGGTTATCGTATGTTCTTACCTTCACTTGATGATTTGAGTAGATATGGGTATATCTATTTCATGAAACATAAGTCCAAACTTTCAGAAGTTTAAGGAATTTCAAAGTGAGGTAGAGAATCAACGAATAAGAAGATTAAATTTCTATGTTCGATCGTGGAGGTGAATATCTAAGTTACGAGTTTACGAGCATTTGAAGAAATGCGAATACTTTCACAATTGACACCGCCGAACACCGCAGCAGAATGGTGTGTCCGAACGTCAGAATCGAACTCTCTTAGATATGGTTCGCTCTATGATGTCACTTATGATTTACCGCTATCATTTTGGGGTTATGCATTAGAAATAGCCGATTCACTTTAAATAGGGCACCATCTAAACTGCTGAAACGACACCATATGAATTATGGTTTGGGAAGAAACCTAGATTGTCGCTCCTTAAAGTTTGGGGTTGCGGTTTGTAAAGAAGTTACAAAATGACAAGCTTGAACCCAAAGCGAAAATGCGCCTTCATAGGATACCAAGGAAACTATTGGGTATACCTTCTATCATAGATCCAAGGCAAAATCTTCGCTGTTAAGAATGGATCCTTTCTAGAGAAGGAATTTCTCTCAAAGAAGTGATCGAAGGAAAGTAGAACTCGACGAGGTTGTCGAACCTTCTCGAAATTGCAGTAGAGCAACACCGAAGAAGTTCCCGTGGTGCCCGCACCAAGTAGAGAGGAAGCTAATGATGATGATCATGAAACTTCGTTGAAGTTGCTACAGAGCCTCGCAGTCAACGAGAACTTGTACCACCTGCATTGGTATGATCCCGTTGTGAGTGTCATGTTGGTGGACAACACCGATGACCCTGAGACATATGAGGAAGCGATGATGAGCCCAGATTCCAATAAATGGCAAGAAGCCATGAAATCCGAGATTGGATCCATGTACGAAAACCAAGTATGGACTTTGGTGGATTTAACTTACCTGATGGCCTAAGGCCGTCGAGAACAAATGGATCTTCAAGAAGAAAACAGATGCTGATGGTAATGTTACTGTCTATAAAGCTCGACTTGTCGCAAAAGGGTTTTGACAAATTCAAGGAGTTGACTACGATGAGACTTTCTCACTAGTAGCAAAGCTAAAGTCTGTGAGGATTATGTTAGCAATTGCTGCATATTATGATTATGAGATATGGCAGATGGATGTCAAAACAGCATTCCTCAATGGAGACATTGATGAAGAGTTGTATATGATGCAACCCAAAGGTTTTGTCGATCTAAAAGATTCTAACAAGGTATGCAAACTTCAACAGTCCATCTATGGATTGAAGCAAGCATCCCGAAGTTGGAATCAATGTTTTGATAAGGTGATCAAAAGTTTTGGTTTTATACAAACTTATGGAGAAGCTTGTATTTACAAGAAAGTGAGTGGGAGCTCTGTAGCATTCTTAATACTATATGTAGATGACATATTGTTGATTGGGAATGATGTAGACCTTCTAAATAGTGTCAAGGAATATTTGAATAATAGTTTTTCAATGAAGGATCTTATGGCAGCTTACATATTAGGCATAAAGATTTATAGAGATAGATCGAGACGCCTAATATCATTGTCACAAAGTACATATTTGGACAAAGTTCTAAAGAGGTTTGGAATGGAAGATAGCAAGAAAGGGTTCTTGCACATGTTGCCCAACACGACCTTGAGTAAAACTCAAAGTCCGACATCGGCAGAAGATAGAGAAAGGATGAGTAAGACTCCCTATGCCTCAGCCATAGGATCTCTTATGTATGCCATGCTATGTACTAGACCCGACATTGCATATGCTGTTAGTTTAACTAGCAGATATCAAAGTGATCCAGAGTGGATCATTGACAATGGCCAAAACATCCTTAAGTACTTGAGAAGAACTAAGGATATGGTTCTTTCTTATGGAGGTGATGAACAGTCGTTGTTAATGGTTACACCGATGCTAGTTGGAACACCGATCCGATGATTCTAAATCACAACTGGATACGATTTATTTTGAATGGTGCAGCAGCTAATGGAGGAGTGCAAAGCAAAGCGCCAGGCGAGATCTTCAACCTAATCGAATACATGGTCGCTTCGAGGCTTCACAAGAAGCGATATGGATGAAAGAGTTCATTACAGTAGCTGGGTGTGGTTCTTAGTGCTGGACCCAATGTTCATTCATCAGATAACATGGGCCATAGCCAATGCGCAAGAACCAAGGTCACACAAGAAGTCAAGCACATCAAGCCACATTTTCACGCTATTCGAGAACATATCCAAGATGGGGATATAAAGATTTGCAAAGTACACACAGATCTGAATGTATGATCCATTGACTAAACCTCTCCCGAGGGCAAAACATGACCAACACCAAACTGCCATGGGTGTTCGGTATATTACCATGTAGTCTAGATTAAATGACTCTAGTGCAAGTGGGAGACTGTTGGAGATATGCCCTAGAGGCAATAATAAATATAGTTATTATTATATCTTTGTGTTTATGATAAATGTTTACATTCATGCTATAATAGTATTAACAAGGAAACATTAATACTTGTGTGATTTGTAGACTAAAATAAGAGTCTCTAGTAAATCCTCAATAATACTAGCTTGTTGGTTAATAGATGATTGTGGTTTCCTATCATGAACATTGAGATGTTATTAACAACAAGATCATATCGTTAGGAGAATGATATGGTGACATACTCCTATAGATAAGCGTAGTATAAAGATCAAGTCATTTTAATAGTTCAATTGCTATATGCTTTCTCGATACATAGTAACCTAATTCCTTCGACCATGAGATCATGCATATCACCTTACCGGATGGATGCTTTGATGACATCAAACACCACACCGTAATTCAGGTGGCTATAAAGGTGGCATTGAGTGTTCGGAAAGTATTGGTTGAGACACATGGATCAAGAGTGGGATTTGTCCATCCATATGACGGATAGATATACTGGGCCCTCTCGTGAAATGTCATCCAATTAGCTTGCAAGCATGTGACCGGCTCACAAGGGATCACATATCACGAACGAGAAAAGAGTACTTATCGAACGAGGTTGAACTAGGTATGCAGAGATACCGACGATCATAACCTCGGATAAGTAAATTATCGTGAGACAAAGGGAAATTGGTATCGTATGTAAGTGGTTCATTCGATCGCAAAGTAATCATAGAAATATGTGGGAGCCATATGAATTTCCAGATTCCTCTATTGGTTATTGTTCGGAGAAGTGTCTCGATCATGTCCGCATAATTCACGAACCATAGGGAGACACACTTAAGGATTCGACGTTGTTTGAGTAGTTATGGAATGATGAGAAAGAGACCGAATGTTGTTCGGATTCTCGGATGGGATCCGGGATATCACGAGGAGATCCGGAATGGTCCGGAGAATAAGATTCATATAAGGAAAGTCCCGTTTCGGAGTTGGGGAATGGTTCCGTGTTTTCATCTGAATGTTCTAGAAGGTTCCTAATGTCCCAGACTGAGGGGAAGGGTACATTGATGTGTTATATCAAGTTGGTATGATTGCATCATGTACTAAGTGTCATCGCTGAACAAAATAGAGGGATTAATCAAATCCTAGTTTGAAAAGTCAAACGCCAAGTTTGAAAGTCAAACGGCTAGTTTTGGGAAGTGGAGAGGGAAATCGACTTGGGGAGGAGTTCCTCCCACCGCCAAGACCACTGCCGAGTTGGGGAGGGACTCCTCCCTGGCCGCCCTCCATCTATATAAGGAGGGCAGGCTCCCTCCCAGACACACAAGTTCCTACACCTCTAACCCAAGCCGCCCATAGTCACGCCGCCCTAGGGCAAACCGCCGCCGCCACCTAGCTAAACCCTAGTCACCGGCTTGCCCTCCTCATGTTCAAACCCTAGATCGTCGAGGTACTCTCTCATACTCCACCATACTCGCCCGGCTTAAGGCGAAGCTCGAGATCTCCTCTACTTCCTGACCACGTCACAGGCCGGAATCGCGAGGAGAGTGCTACAACCTCCGGCCGCCCGCTGAACAAGGAGAGGAAGGTCTTCGCCGAAAATTTAACGCAGATCGATCGCAGGAGCGCCGAACGCACGCTGTAAGGATCGCTCACGCGATCTTGAGATCGAAGAGTACCACATCACCCACGAATCCGCCTCGTTAAACACTTTGGAATCTTCGAGGTGAGTTATTCCATCGACTGCTGTTACAATCTAGTAGATAGATCTTGGCTTGTTTGTTTGTATGCGATAGAAATTTTTTGTTTCCCATGCTATGAATCCCTACAGCCGAATAAAGGAAGGCTACGGTGGAGTCACCAGCGTACCCGGAGCCTTGGAGTGCAAGATACACAAGACTAGTAATAGACGGTGTAGAACTCAGAATCCGTCCCGCTAGGACTTTTCCTCAGAACCCTAGGACCGCAACTATATAAGTCGGGCCTATGGGAGCCTTTAGGCATCGTTTACACACCTCGCACAGCTTAACCTATCTCAGAATTCGCCAGACACATTATAGTGATTTATAGCAGGAGTAGGATTCCGCCACCATTATGGGATCTCAACTGGTAAGCCGTGTTACTCGCATCACAACCGTCCGCCTTATCCTAACGCCTCTAAACACGCATCGTGAGGACTCTCCATGCATGCCGGCAATACCACGACATGTACGTCTCCGCCAACAAAGCAAATTGAAGTCAGCCTTGATGTATGGATCTCGATCTGTTGAATTGGCCGATTACATCGATAAGAGTGATTTTGGTGGCTAAAGAAAAGAGATCTAATTGGAAAAACGAAATTTACAAAACTAGAAGTCGATCTATTGGAATTGGAAGAAAAACAAGTTATGAGATTTGGTGCCCTGCAGAGATCATGGGGCTCGATCTTGTCAAGGCTACAAGCCGTAAAGCAAGTATTAAACCCTAGGCGGAGCGAACCGCTCTGATACCATGATAGATTGCGGAAGTCTTGATTGTATTGATATTGCAAGAAGTGATTACAACGTGAGCCCTTGGGCTGTTTATATAGTACTAGAAGACTTGGAAGGCAACAAGACTACTAGAGATAGAATTGGATTACAATATGAAACTACCTAATATGCCTAACCGACATATACTCTAATAATCCTCTCACCGGCAAGTTCATGGTTTGGTCGTCATCAACAAAAGTAACTTTGGCAAGCCTAAACATTATTTTTTTACTGATTCTCTTCACCTCATCCTCTACACTTGGATCACCCGCACTGACTAACTCGAATGTGCAGATCGGGGCTTGTCTCCTTCTTCCTCATAGTGCAGCACCGCATCACCCCCTCAAGCCCTTGTGTACCTCTTCTTTTCCACCTCTAGCCCACCACCCCGCCAGACGTTCAACACACGTACATTACATGAGCAGAACCACAATCGGAGATGTTGAGGCAATCAGGCAAAGTTTCAAGATAGACGAGTCGCAAGTACTCAGAGTTTGACGTTCATGCATAGGCCTAATGCGGACATTGCAGTCGACTTAAGGCAGTAATAAAGTCGCTAGCAGATAGTATACCATGGATTGTTGTATGTAGGCTTGTAAGGCATCAACATAAAAGCCGTAGGATAAGAGGACTTATCCACATTTAGTTTGATTAACTCAACCAAACAATAGGCTTTGTTTGACTTCACACAACGGTTAGGAAATAAGCATATCCCCAAAACCAAGCATAAGAGTCTTGTGTTCCCAACCATCTGTCCACGAGGAGAGTTCAGCAGCAGAACTTGATCACTTGCACGAGGGTTATACATTCAAGTAGCACACAGGCAAAGAGTCAGAGATTCATGCGCATGACCGTACGATCCATAAAGGTGTCCAAATTCTGGATGGGATTTCTGGTCAAAATTCCTCCACTTGATGACCGGCGGAGCACCGACTGTATTCTAGTATGAGATGGATTTCCAATTGTGTGGACATGGGGCGCCATATACCATGATTGTGGTCGATCTGAACGTCAGGGCACAAGGAACAGTGACTATGCCATCTTGCCGTTGTTCCAAGTTACCGGTACCAAGAAAAAAAGTCGAGAAGCCTGAAACAACATAAAAGGTTTGTTTGTCGCCTAGAAAACCCATCCTTCTAGCTAGCACATACACGGCAAAGACCGGAGGACCTCCATCGCCTCCGCCTAGGGCAGATTGACTACTAACCGCTTGGTGGCTTCTTATCTCACATCGTGGTCGCCTATATATGGAACCAGGAGTTGGGAGCGCGCCCGCAACGTTGTTTTCGGAACCATGACACACGACGGGAGATCGAGTTGTTTAAGGAAACTGTGATGGGGAAGAAAACGCACGCATCGACAAAAAACGAGGAGGCTAACAAGTGCGAAAACCATCAGAACCAAAATTATATAGTAGAGAAGAGATAGAGATAGAGATAGAGATAACAGAGATTGAAAATGTATTTTCGATGAATGGAAACATATTTGACTAACCTACCTCAAGAAAAATTAGTAGATAACTTTATTTTATAGTCATTGAAGACAGTTTATGTATACTAGTTGAATGCCCGTGCATTGCTACGGCATACTAATCTAGTTAACACAATGGACGTCTAAATGCAAGTACCGGATCTCAAGCTCTAGGCCAGATATTTTTTTCTCTGCCATTCTCGATGTAGCTCCTTGGTACCAAGAGCACCTAACAATGTTCTCGGCACTTGTCTATGCACCACCGATATCCCTCGCTCTCGGGTTCACCGTGTTTATCCTTGATAGATTGCGGAAGTATAGATTGTATTGATATTGCAAGAGGTGTTTACAGCGTGAGCCCTTGGGCTGTTTATATAATACTAGAAGACTTGGAAGGCAAGAAGACTACTAACACATCATGGTCGCCTATATATGGAACCAGGAGTTGGGAACGCGCCCGCAACATTGTTGTCGGAATCATGACACACGACGGGAGATCGAGTTGTTTAAGGAAACTGTGATGGGGAAGAAAACGCACGACGAACAAAAAAAGGGGAGGCGAACAAGTGCGAAAACTACCGTAACCAAAATTATATAGTAGAGAAGAGATAGAGATAGAGATAGAGATAGAGATAACAGAGATTGAAAACGTATTTTCGGTGAACGGAAACGTATTTGACTAACCTACCTCAAGAAAAATTAGTAGATAACTTTATTTTATAATCATTGAAGACAGTTTATGTATACTAGCTGAATGCCCGTGCATTGCTACGGCATACTAATCTAGTTAACACAATGGACGTCTAAATGCAAGTACCGGATCTCAAGCTCTAGGCCAGATATTTTTTTTCCGTCCATTCTCGATGTAGATCCTGGTACCAAGAGCACCTAACAATGTTCTCAGACTTGTCTATGCACCACCGATATCCCTCACTCGGATCACCGTGTTTATCCTGATAGATTGCGGAAGTATAGATTGTATTGATATTGCAAAGGTGATTACAGCGTGAGCCCTTGGGCTGTTTATATAGTACTAGAAGACTTGGAAGGCAAGAAGACTGCTAACACATCGTGGTCGCCTATATATGGAACCAGGAGTTGGGAACGTGCCCGCGACATTGTTGTCGGAACCATGACACACGACGGGAGATCGAGTTGTTTAAGGAAACTGTGATGGGGAAGAAAACGCACGACGGATGAAAAAACGGGGAGGCGAACAAGTGCGAAAACCACCGTAACCAAAATTATATAGTAGAGAAGAGATAGAGATAGAGATAACAGAGATTGAAAACGTATTTTCGGTGAACGGAAACGTATTTGACTAACCTACCTCAAGGAAAATTAGTAGATAGACTAGAGATAGAATTGAATTACAATATGAAACTACCTAATATGCCTAACCGACATATACTCTAATAACTTCCCCGCAATGGATCGGTAGTGACGCGGATGGTCCGACCGAGCATAAGTCAAGACAGGTGGTAGCCTTTGTTGCCGGCGTCGGCGTAGCCGTGAGTGGGGCGCTGTCGTGGTCGATGGTGCCGTTGGTGAAGTTGTCGCCGTTGATGAAATCAATGAAGTTGATGATGTTGTGTTGTGGTCGATGTCGTCGTTGAGCCTGGAGAATTCGCCGTAGTGATTGAGGTAGACGTAGTTTGAGAAGTAGCTCGACCCGCAATGTCGAGCTTGCTAGACTCGGGAGCGTGTCGGGGACGAAGGCACGCGTCGGTGTTGCCGATACCGGACGTGCGAAGACAGGGACCATCATGAGCATGCATGTCAGAGCTGGATTGAGGAGCAAAGAAAATTTTCCGTAAACGATCGGTGTAGAAGTTGTCCGCCGTGTCGGAGTAGACGAAGTGGATGCAAGAAGAAAATTTAGCACAGACTTGTGCAAATAAAAATTAGACTGCGACTCTGGCGGCAAGGTCGTGGTGGACGAAGACGATGGTGGTAGTTGTCGATGGCGATGGAGTTGTTGCGGTAGTTGATTTCGGGGAATAGACCCGTATTTTCCGCTTGTATGAGCGCGATGTCGCTCAGGAAGAACTTGTTGGCATTGACGATGACCACGATCGGTGGTGCGGCGACGATGTGGCGATGTTGTTGATGTAGATGGTTGTCGGCGGTGATGACCATGGACGATGCAGATCGGAGTCGATAGCTCGGAGTAGATCGGTGCAGCAAGATGCATCTTGGCCTTGAAGAGCTGATTCATTATTGTCCTATCGCACATGCATGTATGAGACATAGGCTCCTGGTCTTTACATGCAGCTTGGTGCCTGAACGCCCGGTGGTGGAGCGCGGCCTGTTGGGTGCATGTACGGCCGGGCGGACAGAGGAGCTTGAGGCAGGCGTGTACGTCCGGGCGAACGAAGCAGCTTGAAGGCAGGCCTTGATGTATGGATCCGATCTGTTGGAATTGGCTGATTACATCGATAAGAGTGATTTTGGTGGCTAAAGGAAAAAAGATCTAATTGGAAAAAAAAGAAATTTGCTAAAACTAGAAGCTGATCTATTGGAATTGGAAGAAAAACAAGCTATGAGATTTGGTGCCCCCGACAGAGATCATGGGGCTCGATCTCGCCGGGTTGGCGCTACAAAGCAAAGGGTTAAACCCTAGGCGGAGCGAACCGCTCTGATACCATGATAGATTACGGAAGTGTAGATTGTATTGATATTGTAAGAGGTGATTACAACGTGAGCCCTTGGACTGTTTATATAGTACTAGAAGACTTGGAAGGCAAGAAGACTACTAGAGATAGAATTGGATTACAATATGAAACTACCTAATATGTCTAACCGACATATATTCTAATAATCCTCTCACCGGCAAGTTCATGTCTTGCTCGTCATCAACAAAAGTAACTTTGGCAAGCCTAAACTTTATTTTTTTACTGATTCTCTTCACCTCATCCTCTGCACTTGGATCACCCACACTGACTAACTCGAATGTGCAGAGCGGGGCTTGTCTCCTTCTTCCTCATAGTGCAGCACCGCATCACCCCCTCAAGCCCATGTGTGCCTCTTCTTTTCCACCTCTAGCCTACCACCCCGCCAGACGTTCAATACACGTACATTACATGAGCAGAACCACAATCGGAGATGTTGAGGCAATCAGGCAAAGTTTCAAGATAGACGAGTGCAAGTACTCAGAGTTTGACGTTCATGCATATGCCTAATGCGGACATTGCAGTCGGCTTAAGGCAGTAATAAAGTCGCTAGCAGATAGTATACCATGGTTTGTTGTATGTAGGCTTGTAAAAGGCATCAACATAAAAGCCGTAGGATAAGAAGACTTATCCACATTTAGTTTGATTAACTCAACCAAACAATAGGCTTTGTTTGACTTCACACAGCGGTTAGGAAATAAGCATATCCCCAAAACCAAGCATAAGAGTCTTGTGTTCCCAACCATCTGTCCACGAGGAGAGTTCAGCAGCAGAACTTGATCACTTGCACGAGGGTTATACATTCAAGTAGCACACAGGCAAAGAGTCAGAGATTCATGCGCATGACCGTACGATCCAT
Organism: Avena insularis; assembly: GCA_023614405.1. Lineage (NCBI taxonomy): Eukaryota > Viridiplantae > Streptophyta > Magnoliopsida > Poales > Poaceae > Avena > Avena insularis. Next base: position 366,670,730 of record CM042693.1, on the reverse strand, counting down.
AAACATGTCCAAAATCTGGATGGGATTTCTGGTCAAAATTCCTCCACTTGATGACCAGCGGAGCACCGACTATATTCTAGTATGAGATGGATTTACAATGGTGTGGACATGGGGCGCCAGAGACCATGATTGTGGTCGATCTGAATGTCAGGGCACAAGGAACAGTGACTATGCCATCTTGTCGTTGTTCCGAGTTACCGGTACCAAGCAAAAAAGTCGAGACGCCTGAAACAACATCAAAGGTTTGTCTGTCGCCTAGAAAACAATCCTTCTAGCTAGCACATACACGGCAAAGTCCGGAGGCCTCCATCGCCTCCGCCTAGGGCAGATTGACTACTAACCGCTCTGTGGCTTCTTATCTCATATCGTGGTCGCCTATATATGGAACCAGGAGTTGGGAACGCGCCCGCAACGTTGTTGTCGGAACCATGACACACGACCGGAGATTGAGTTGTTTAAGGAAACTGTGATGGGGAAGGAAACGCACGACGGACGAAAAAACGGGAAGGCGAACAAGTGCGAAAACCACCGTAACCAAAATTATATAGTAGAGAAGAGATAGAGATAGAGATAGAGATAACAGAAATTGAAAAAGTATTTTCGGTTATTTGACTAACCTATTTTAAGAAAAATTAGTAGATAGATAGTAGATCTACTATACACTATTTGTTAGTATAAAGAGTTAAAGACCTGGAGGCCACAAATTCGGTCGAATTTACTCTACCTCCGGCCCCGTAGACAACAACGTGCACGGCAAATGCGCCGGCCTTCACACGCGCGGCCATCGTCGGCGGTGACGTCACGCGCCCCGCGCCCCGCGCGGCGCCGCGGGGTGGAAAACCACCGCGTGCCGGAACGCCACGACTGCTTTTCAGTTTTCACACCATCGTGCTACGGCGTGCCAATCCCGGGGCCACGAACGCCGTGTGCCAACCCAGACACAACAAGCACATCGACACGTCAGCCGGCCTTCTGGAACCTACACGATACGTACGCCCCAACCATCACGGACGAGGCGGGCCCACGCGTTAAAACCCAGGACTCCTCGTGTCCGTGTGTATATAGACAGACAGGTCGTGTACCCCAAGAATTAGAAAGCCCAACCAACCCGGCAGGAGCGTCCCCGGCCACGCAACGCATCATCAGCAAACAAACGCACAAGAAGCACGAACCGCCCTCGCGGGTCACGATACTCTCAAGGCTTCCCCTCCCTTCTCTCCGCTCGCTCTGTTCTTTCCCCATGGCAACCACCACCGCAGCGACGGCGCCGGCCAAGATGCGGGCCCTGCAGTACGACGCCTACGGCGAAGGCGCCGCCGGCCTCAAGGTAAGAAGAACGCCTCCCGCCGCTCCGTGCTTTTTTTTTTCGTGAAGAGGGCCGAAGCTTGTGGTCGGTTTTGCTTTGTACTTTGGTCGGCGAGATTGGTATGTTTTGTGCTGAATTACTGCGGAGGGTATGGCTGGTAAGATAAATCGGCTAGTTCACTGGCTAATTGGTTCCCCGCTCGTTGGAGATCGCAGTCAGTTCACATGAATTCTCTCTTCCGATTTGGAGCTCTGCCTTACTGAAGTACAGTAGAACATTACTTCTACTGTCCTTCTGCCATAGAATTGGTGGTCTGTACTAGAGTCTTGGTAGCTATATATAGAAGACTCGGTTAGATAGATGTTACGGTGAAATTAGTTAAATAGATCCTCATTCTCGAAAAAAAAAGTTAAATACTACTAGATCCTTTTAAAAAAGTTTAATAAGTTGTCACATGCTACTGTTAGATGCTTGGAAAAACACTGAAGATAGTCTTTGTGTTCTGACCCGAGTCAGCACTCCTAAAAATCCTGATACCCAGTTGTGTGAATGCTGACATATGAGTCAATTGTAAATTAGTCGGCACATGCCTGGTGTTAGATGCTTTTTTTTTAATAACTTGGTGTTAGATGCTGGGAAAAGCATACTGGAGATGCCTTTTATGTTCTGACTCTCGTGTCAACACTCCTGAATCAAAATATATATTCAGATGGGAAAGTCAGTTGTGTGAGTGCTGACTTGTCAGTCAATTGCTCTACCGGGTATCCTTTTCCCCCCAGAGTCAACTGATGATGACTATGTCTTTCTTTCAGAAAAATAAACCTGTAACTGTTAAAACTTATAAACATGTAATTTTACAATCTCTCTGATGCAGCATGTGGAAGTTCCCGTCCCCTCGGCAAAGAAGAATGAGGTTCTGTTGAAACTACAAGCTGCAACCGTCAATCCAGTTGACTGGAAGATACAGAAAGGAGACATGCGGCCTCTGTTGCCACGTAGATTTCCTTTTATCCCAGGTAACTATCTTCATACATAGTGTCACTGTGTGAATGCTGGTTATTTTGTACCAGCCATATGTTTTGTTTGCTGGTTTCCTATATGGAGAGCAAAATGGCACCAATAGGAAGTTACTGGATCCTTTTAGCTGTCAGTTCTTCTATTTCCTCCAGTGTCTGAACAAATTTCTCCTGTACCCCAACTGGCCTGCTGCTCTAAATTTAGAGCACATTATTTGCTTCCTCGTTAAAAAATGGTTCACATGAACATACATTTCGGTATCAAGGTTAAGTTTAGAGCATGTAATTTGCTTACTCGTACGGAAGCTCGGAACCATGCCATCCAACATAGAATGGCCGTAAATAATAGCACTCCTTCTACATTTTTACTTGTTAATTAACAACTATCCGGGGTCTCATAATTAACGGGTAATAAATATGATATATATATATATGTACTTGTTACTAGATTCATCAAACTTGGTAACAGCTTCATCTCTACTTCTATTTTTGTGCAGTGACTGATGTTGCAGGAGTAGTTGTTGATGTTGGTCCTGGAGTGAAAGATCTCGCAGCAGGAGATCAAGTTGTTGCCATGTTGAACTCTCTTGTAAGTAAACTTCATTCCTGCCCACATCTTTCTATGTTTGGTATATTGATACAAGAAGATGATGTCATACTCTTTCGAATATTATTACAGTATAAGCTCATTGATGCGAGCATTGTCTTTGCTGTTACAGAATGGAGGCGGGCTCGCTGAGTACGCTGTAGCACCCGCAAACCTGACTGTCAAAAGGCCGCCTACGGTTTCTGCAGCTGAGGGTGCCGGTATTCCCATTGCTGCTGGCACCGCGCTCCAGTCGCTGAGGTCCATTGGTGCCAAGTTTGATGGCACCGGCAAGCCTTTAAACGTGCTGATCACTGCCGCCTCAGGTGGCGTTGGCCTGTACGCTGTGCAGCTTGCAAAGCTGGCGAACCTTCACGTCACGGCCACCTGTGGTGCCCGGAACATGGATCTTGTGAAGAGCTTGGGCGCGGACGAGGTGATGAACTATAGGACCCCAGAGGGGGCTAGCCTGCAGAGCCCCTCTGGCAAGAAGTACGATGGCGTGGTGCACTGCACCGTCGGCGTCAGCTGGTCGACGTTCAAGCCATTGATGAGCAGCAGCGGGAGGGTGATCGACATAACCCCCAACTTCTCCGCCATCCTCACCGGTGGCCTGCACAAGGTCACATTCGCAAAGAAGCGCATGGTGCCCCTGCTTCTGTGGCCCAACAAGGCTGACCTCGAGTTCTTGGTCGGGTTGCTGGAGAAGGGCAAGCTGAAGACGGTGATCGACTCGAGGTTCCCGTTGAGCGACGCGACCAAGGCATGGCAGAGCAGCATCGATGGCCACGCCACTGGCAAGATCGTCGTTGAGATGGAGAGCTGATCGTTGTTAATGCTGCTATTCGTACTTAGATGTGTGATCATAAATACAGACTCGTCGTTTGTGCGTTTGTTTATATCTCGTGTTATGTTTTTCTTCAGCTTGTCTATTTAGAGTCCTAGAATTGTGATAGTTGCAAAAACATATTGTGAAGATGGAAAATGGTGCTCAAGAAAAAATATTGTTCGGTGATGCTTTGTGGATTATGTGAGCCTAAAGGATTACCTGTCAGAATCCAAGCCCGCTATAAAGTGGTTTCTCGATCCGTATAATAGTCAAGAACTATTGACCTGCTATAAAGTGGTTTCTCGATCCGGATAACAGGCAAGAACTATTGACCTGCTGCAAAATAGCAAACCAGCTTTACAGTGTGGCGTTTCTTCTGCCCACCTCTCCTCTCTTGCAATAGAACGAACAAAATTAGGGACTTTGTTTGGGCTTCATAATATTAGGGACTTAATAGTTATTGATATTGTTTAGCACGAAACACGGACGGTGATGCTATCGGAATAAGCAGCTTCTCCAACTCCGACTAATTTCAGCAACACAAATCAAGTACTCCACAACAGTCAAGCTAATGACTGAAGCAAATCTATCTGAGCAGCAAAAAACTAGTTACCTTTTTTTTGGGAACTTCAGAGAGCTTTATTAATCAGCACCTGATCCTGCCTGTTCAGCCTGGTGGCTAACGACAAGGAAATCAGGGGGTACATCCATCCAACTGTTCGTCAGCATCAGAGTACAAGCATGCTTAGCACATAGATGCGCCGACAGATTGGCAGTTCTAGAAACATGTTGAATAACAAAAGAAGAAAAACTAATAGCTAGCTCTCCAATTTCTAACAGGATGGGTGTCACAGCAGATTTGGAGACGAGCAAAGATAACACCATCTCGCAAAGACAAAGCTTCCGTAATAAGAGGATCAGTAACTCCTGGGTATGGTTTGCTCACCTGGTCATGATTATACGGTGTCACCTGCCTTGTACTTCGCTCTTAGCTTTTTCTACTCCCTCCGATGCAAGGTGTCGTACAGCAACACTTTAATCGACCAGAGGGAGGCATCAATACGATAAAGCAGAACACACCGGAACTAGGTACCTGTACATCACAGGTTACTCACCTGGTCATGATAATACGGTGTCACCTGCCTTGTACTTTGCAATTGGGTTTTTTCTGGCAAAAAACTAGTAAGGGCCCTAGGTTCAATAAGGTGAAGTAGAACAAACCAGCTGCTCAAAAAATGCCAAAACTTACTAGGACTGCATCTGAATAGATGTAACATTCTACAATTAGTAACCAATATCACCACTGCTCTCCTTGCCACAAAACAAGGAGACCAACAATTTATGACCTGAATTCGCTGAACAACAACCTCACATGAACCCAGCTCACGATACACCCTTTTTTGTGAATCTTAGTAAGTCCAAGGACGACGAAATAACAAACTTCTACCAATGCATAGCTACCAAACTCACTTCGCAGCTGCCCGGGCACCACCACCACGGTGCCAGAGTGATCGACCCGCTGGTAGCCAACTTCGCCGCCTCCACGAGCTGAGCCACCTCTGCCACCACCTCTGCCTCCGTATTCAGAGCGATAGTTGAAATCACCCCTTCCGTAGCCTCTCCCTCCAGTGTAGCTACCACGGCCAAGATCCTTCACCTCGGAAGTTACCACCTCTACCCGGTGGAAACCTTCCTCTGCTACTGCCTGAAGCCAGAAAAATTAACACATGTATTAACAAATGACAGAAAGAAAGAGCTGTGGTAGACACTCATCATTTTTCCAAAGCATACAGTAGAAATTATGACATGAATTGTATCGTACAGTTCCATAAATTACAAGAGAAAATGTTATTTTAGTAACAGAAGTGTATTTGTTGTACAATTAGTGACAAGTGCTTGGGTTTAGAGTTAAGCCATATGTGCATGTCAAAAAATGATTAACTCCGTACATGTGCATCATGTTCATCACAGAATGTAATTACTAATTAGTCAGCAATGTGCAAAAACATGGAACAGCAAAAAGGCAAGTGGTAGACCAGAGTAAGATTTAAAAAAATTAGCACAGATGACAGCATTAATAGTACTACCTCAAAAAAAAATAGTACTGCCTCCAATCCATAACAAGCATCACCGATTTAGTACAGCTATTATGAATCGGAGGTAGTAGTATATTTCAGCCAAAAATATATGTATGTACTCCCTCCGTTTCAAAATATAAGATGTTTTAGATTTGTGAAGAAGATGAATCTAGACTTATTTTAGTATGTAGGTTCACTCAACTTTGAGATAAATCTACACACTAAAAGAAGTCTAGATTCATTTTCTTCACAAACCTAAAACATCTTATATTTTAAAACGGAGGGAGTACCCATTTCACTTGTCAAACGATGACACTTCATATATAACCTACATTTCAGTTCATGAATTGATCATGTATTTCATTGTCATTTTAATTGTCAGATAGAAAACTTAGAAACATATCTGCAACAAGACCCAAAATTTTGTATAGAGTAATAATATGTACGACCAAAACATATCTCCAGGGTTCAAGTTTCAGAGCATACCACGTGAACCAGGGGTTCTTTTTTCTTCGACGTGACATGGCCGATCATCTATCGTCACAGGAGAAGCCTTCAGAGTAACAAGGGTTAATGAGATAAAGAAACAAAAGTTAGTATGGAGCTTATCAAATTAATTCAGGGTGTTGTAGAGGTTGATTCATGAAGATTAAAATGCAGAAGCAAAACAGACAATCCAATATAAAGAGAGTAAGACAAGTAAACAATAAGTGGAAGCTATAAACTAAATGTCAGCCAGTAGTCATGTGACCATAACTAATCATCTAACCAAAAAAATTAGAACAAGAAACATTCAGCAAGAACCTTGTAAATGGAACACGAGAGACCATGGAAGAATGTTCTCTCCAGATAATACAGGCATGCATGCGCTAGCGTTAGGGGTTAAGAATACGGTTTAACATCTCCAGTTCCCAGGTTTTCTTGTTAAACTGTAGCATTACAAAATGTGATAAAAACATTATCACTAGCCTATAACTCTATATGCATCCATCCTTCCTGATACAAAAAAATGAAGGAAATAAATGAAAACATCTCTGCTGTTCTCCACTTTCAGTGATCCTTTAGACAAGAAACCTAAGGCAGCATGGATCTCAAGTATATAAACACAAAAACTTGCTTTGCTTTTAGTAGCTTAGTTAAAACAAAATCCAAAAATCAGAGCATCAAGGGAGCATAGAGCAAAAAAAAATTAAGCTATGCTCATTATTATACAGTTCCACATACATCTACATCCCTCAAAACAAAGCCTTCAGCTACACAAACAGAACGCAACTATCATGAAATGAACTGACTCACTGACAATTGACAAGCCGTTTGCAAATAGAAGAAAAAATGATATGGATCCTTCAATAACAGAGAACAAGGTAATGATTCAATAGCTGGACAAAAATTACCGCTAGTGCGTTTTGAACTGAGCTTGCATCCTCAAACTCAATAAAGCCGTAACAGAACCCTTGAATCTGCGATATAGGATGGAAATATAAGAACAAAGCTAGGTTTACTGAAATCATATGTTGAGGGAAGAAAACGTACCTTGTGGCTTCTAACTTGGATCCCATCAGGTTTAATGGTACCAAATCTCTTGAACTCTTCTTCTAATTGGCTGGGTGTGGCATTCAAGGGCAGGTTCTTTACATATACCGCAAGAGCATCAACTGTAGAGAAGATTGAAGCATTTCAGGTAGAGGCTTAATGGAATCATAAGGTTTAGAATGCAATCTTGGATTTAGATAGTACCTTCTGGATCTTGAATGGTGCTGCTCTCAGGGTTCGGACTGAAAGCCTGAGCATCAACGGCTGGAGCAGGAGCAGGAGGAGCTTGCTTCTCCGGTTTGGGTGGAGTAGGCCTGTAAGGAACAGCGGAATTTGGTGGCAGAACAGCTTTCATCACTTTGACCTGGAAAACAAAGAGAATGCAATGACACCGACAATTTCAAAAAAGTCAAAGCATAGGCACAACGATTGACAATTTAATTTAGGTATCATCAACAACAACAACAAGCTTAGAAAAATTCCTCCACCAAAAGGGCCAGCACGATTATACCAAATAGACAATCCTATTGTAACATTACATACTTCATATTTTCATTCATGTTCCCCAGGAAATGTAAAATACAAGCAACCTTTGTTAACATTTATTATACTGTGTAGTATCAGCATTTCAGAATCAGATTATGGAAGAATAACCCTGAAAGTGAGAACTAAGAAGCACCATGTGAACATTTACCCTCCAGATCTTAGAATATTTATTATTAAACCCCATAAATTTTATATCAATTGATTAAACATGTTCATTTGAAAATATAAAGAACCTCTAGAACTGACCGATATATCCCATGATAAGAATTAGAGAGTAATGATATGTACAGTTTGAAATATCAAACATATGTGATCTCCAACATGGTAGATGAAATAGCAGGCTTTCCAAAACCTACAATTGAAGCGTAGGACTTCTTAGGGGCCTCCTCTTGCGGTACAGGGGGAGCCGAAACCGGTACAGAGGCTGCTACATTGTTTGGCACTTCATCTATGACCTCGGCAACCGGTATTTCTTCCACAACAGGCACCTCCACTTCAGTGGGTGGGTTATAAACCTCCTCTTTAGGGTCCTCCTCCTCGTGAGGTGCAGGCTCAGACAGATCCGGCTCTGGCTGCGGCGATGCCTCTACAAACAAAAATATTGTGCAATTTAACAAAGGATCTCGCATGGTTCACAGGAAGATAAAACATAGGTTTCGAGATGTTAACAGACAACACACCGAGCTCGCGAGGCACGCTCTCAGCAGGTCCATCGACAGTGCCATTTGCCAGAGCTGTGGCAGGGGCAACCACCGCATCCAGCTCCGGTGCTGGCGGCGGCGGCGATTGGTCGGCCTCCCCCTGGCCGACATAACGTAGTATGTCGTTGAGCACGAAGTAGCCCTTCTCCTGCGGCGCGAGGAAGAAGGACTGCACGAACTCGCGGCACACGTCGTCCTTCCCGGTGAGGTGGCCCGTGACGAGCACGGTGACGCCGCCGCAGAGCGAATCCTGCGCGTCCACCCCCTTGATCTCCGCCCGCGCGATGTCCATGGACGTGATCTTCTCGTTAATCGCCTGCGAAATGGAACGAGAGAGAACCCCTGACAAAGTCTCCAACATTTCTGACCCCGCAGACGACCAGATCTGAGGCGAGGGAAGGAGGAAAGAGAGAGTGAGCGGGTACCTCCATGGTGGTGACGGTGTCCAGGTCGGCACCGGTGCTGGCGGGGCGTCCGATGTGGCTGGCCTCCTGGTAGAAGCGGAAGACGAGCTCCGGGGACTGGTGGAGGATGTTGTAGTACTGCGTGACGAAGGCGTTGCCCACCTGGGGAGAGGAAGAAGAGGAGGAAGACCGTGAGTACGGCGCAGACACGCGCGCGCGCGCCACGAATCGAGTCAGCGCAGATCCAGCCAGCTCGGGGACGAACGGATCGGGAGGCAGGGAGAGCTTACCACTTGCGCAGGCGGCGTGGGTCCTGGTGCGGCGGCGGCGGCGGTGGCGGGCGGAGGAGGCGACGCGGCCCTGGTCGGAGGAGGGTTTGGGTAGGGGGACGCGAGCTGGGGGAGGGAGGGAGGGAGGGTTTCTCCGTGTGGCGTCGCGTTTCCCGCAAAATTGGGCCGAGGAGGAAGAGAGAGGGGGAGGAGCGGCGGCGGCTGCGGGGGTTATACGGGAACGGGACGGGAGAGTGGTCGAGTGGGGTGAGGCGAGGGCTGGGCTGGCGCGCGGGCGGGCGGGTTGGCGAGCCAGCGGCCGTTGGAGATGGAGTGTGAGATTCGGACGGCCGTGATGGGACGGGCCGGGTGGAGGAGCTGGGAGCTACCTGGGAGTGTACGAGTGTCTGCTGTGGTTTTTGCTCGCTCGTTTTGGCCTTTTGGGGCTTCGGCCAGTGACACTGATCCGTGATCTGCTCAAGCCAGCCGGCCGCTCCACCGGTCGATACGGATGCGATGTGCGCGCGCGCCGTGCTTTCGGTTGCCGCGATCGATCGTGATCGTGATCGTGATCGTGATCGTGATCGTGATCTGACGCGGACGAGGCCGTAACGTGTCAGGCTAGGATTGGCGTAAGATCTTGACCAACCCCAGCTCGTACAAGGTGGAGCCTCTCTCCGACTCTCCCTTGTGTACCTGTGACGCTCCCTTCCCTTGTGTGTCTACGTAGTTCCGAAAAGAATGCGTGCCAAACGAGACCGAGGCCGGCTGCTAGCTAGGTCGCCGTGCATGCTGCAGAACAGCTAAACAATTAGCACGCGCAACATGTGATGTGTACCGACCCCAAGTCCTAGTTTTCCCAACGTCTTAATTACAACATTATGCGCACACAATCAAGTATATTCAAGTGTTGCTTCAGAAAAAAGTATATTCAAGTGGACAAGAAAAAAAATCATACGGGTCAGCAAGTCTAAGAATAACTTTTAGAGCAATTCTAGCAATCGTGTAAACAACCCAAATCTGTAGTATAATAATAGCTACTTTTCAGTGCGTGACAAAAAAGGCCCCAAGCAGATCCCGTTAACTTGTTTTATCTGTATTTTTTTACAATTCATGAATAAACCCTCTCCTTGACCTCTATATACGAGGGTTGCGTGACAACCCGAGTGTGCGTGTACTGCAAGTTGTTCGCGCGGGAGTGACATTTCAGCTCACCCATTTCCCGTGTTCGCGCCGCCGCCACGGCTCATCCCCCTACCCAATCGCTCTCCGGTGTCGCCGCCCACCAGATCTGAAGCCATGGATCTCACCGAGCCTTCACCCGCCGCTGGTGCGGTGTCGCGGCCCCAACCCGCACCACCCGCTGCTGGTTTTGCCATTAGTTCCCTAGCTGCCGGATCGGTTGCCCATATGATTGCTAGCATCGGCAAGGCAAAGAGGAAACACATGGGCAACCACGTCGTCCCTGGTGCTTCACCGGTGGTCCAACAAGAAGAGGCAATCGTTGTCGCCTACACCCAATCCGCTTACAAGGCTCTGGCTAGGAACGGGAAGAAGGAAAAGAAGGTGGTACACCGCGGCTCCTTTCCTCCCATCGCTCCACCTCCGCCCTTTGTCGCTATGGCTCATTCCTTCGTCGCTCAGCCTCCGCCCATCCACAGCTTGGATGGTGTGGCCAACGTGTTCAACAATGGGTCTGCAAGGTATGAACTCCGTCCTCTGAGTGAGTCATGCACAGAATTGGTTGCTCTTATACTCATTCAAGCTATAAGCGATGTAGCTATAATGCTCACGAGGCTACCACATCGTATGTCAATCTTCTTAACAAGACCGAGGTTGATAGGCTTGAAGCCGAAGCATCATCGTTGAGGGATAAGATTGTTAAAATGGTGAAGTCAAGGGAAACCATGATGACGAAGACCTTGGAGGTAAAGATGCTGATGAATGACAAGAATATGGCGACGAAGCAATCAAGGTGGGAAGCAATCTGAAGGGATGTCAAGTACAAGGATGAGATAGAGGAGAGGAGAGTGAAGATAAAGGAGGCCCCATGAAGGATCTCATTGCCGAGGAGAAGGAGATCATGATTGTCGTGGTGGTGTCACGGCAGATGCCATGGGTAGGCTTAAGTTGGGGTCCGAATGGATGCTTGTGGTCACTGGGGAGGGAGTGCACGGTCTAGCCATGCACGAAGAACAAGATGAACTCTCCACACTTAGGAATTTTATTGATGCTAGAGGTTTACAAGTGTTCCTCGAGTTGTATGAACTAGTGTTCTGTGCACTAGTTCCCTACTTGGTCCAACCTCCCCTTCTACAGCTATGCCCCTCCTTATATAGGCGTAGCTAGCTAGGTTACACCCCTTTGGGTTCTAGGGTTACTGTTTGGATCTTGGTCCCTACTATGCGGGCCGGATCATGGGCTTGCCCTAAGCCTAGTGGCCCAGTCCATAAAGCTAGACTAACTGTCTTCGTGCACGCCTCCTGTTCTGCTGGCGCCACGCAGAATCTTTGTATGTCACTTGCTTTGGGCGCCACCCGGCCTCTTTCAGGTCACCCTGTCGCCCTTCTCTTTTGACCATGCTTTACTATGGTCCTCTGAACCTCACTCTAAAGGTGCCGCGTGTCCGTCTGATTCGGCCCTCCTGAGACTTGCATGTTGGTTCCTGCAAGATTAACATCTTTGTCTTATACTTCGGCTATAGTTTCTACGGCCAAGATACGATCCTCTTACCCTGGCAGACTTACTCTCCTGGTTCTTTCTCCACTCTTGCGAAGCCAAGTGTGGTCAGTTTTTGCCCTTAGATTCTACCGGGGTTATCCTCTACATTAGTCCCCTCGTGAGGTCTAGCGCTCTAGTTGTTGGGACGCTCCATGTTCCTTTAATGTAATTGGAACTTATTCTTTTGTCTTTATTAATTGCTTAGGGCGCATTGTTTGGCGCACTCTTGCATCTTGCCGAGTCTATCTGACAATTTCTGGGTCTGTTCTTTGACTTTCGTTTGCTTCGGCGTCGAAAGTCATTTTGGCCAATTCCAGTCATTTTCGTGTGCTTCACCCATAGCTTGGTAATCATGGTAAATTGCCTCAAATTTTGTTCCAAGCCCCGACCAAGACAAAGGATTTTCAAGCAGCTTATTCCGTCATTGTGGCAGTCCCATCGGCCTGCCCCTTGTCCTTCCTTTCGTGACGCAAGGTGGGATTTTTCGTATTGTTGTCACGCGGCGCCCGCTGATTGGCTCACTTGGTCGGGTACACGCCAATAACACCGCCGCACGGTGCCAGGGGATCCCACGATTGGGGTTTTATCGCCTTAAGTAGGGGTGAGGGGATTATAACTTCCCTCACCCGTTCAGTTTCCCATTGCCTCTTCTTCTTCCTTGCGCCTCCAAAATCCAACTTCCTCCTCTGTGATTCTTCTTGCCTCCTGTTCTTGCCTTGCGATTGCCCTTTCCCTCTTCTCATTCCACTACGGGTCCTTGTTCTTCCAAGCCTCTTCCAATGGCGGAGGAGATTGAGTCCAGGGAGATCATGGACGCGACAAATACCAAGGAGATGAAGAACAGAAGTTCCAGCCATGGAGCCGGGCTGGGAGGGTTCGGAGGTCTCCTCCGAGGAGCTCGAATGGCTTCGCTCCACCAGGCGTATCCCGCTCGAGGTGGATTGCCGTCTTCCCGCCGGTGAGATCTCCCCCAAACCCGATGCCAATGAAAGGGTGGTTTTCCTCTCTCATTTTGAGCGAGGTTTCACCCTGCCGTGAGCAGTTTGTTCGCTTCCTTTCTTTCCACCTTCCATATCCAGACCCATCATTTGCCTTCCAACATGATTGGCTCCCTTTCTTGCTTCATTTCCGCTTGCGAGGCCTATTTTGGCATTTGGTCTATAGTTCTTCTATGGGCCAAATATTTTAGTTTTAGGGTGCAAGTTGTTCCTTAGCCTGGCGCTCCCCGAGCTGAGAAAAATCCGACTTGGTGCGGTGCCGCTAGCATCACACCCAGGAGAGACTCCATCTTTCCTCGGGTTACTGGCCTTGACTCTTGCAAGAAATGGCATAGGACTTTCTTCTATGTCAAAAACAGCGGGACCGCTGACTATATCCGACTTCCCCCTTTCTCAGACGAGGTCCCCAACAAGAAGTTCGGCAACACCTGCTGACCAAGATGTCAGTGAATGAGGCCAATGTGATCTTGGAGAGGTTCATTGCCGGATGAGAACTTTCATCTTGCCGACACGGACCTCATGTGCACCTTCATCTCACGCCAGGTAAGCCCTATCCAAGCTAGGAGCCACAAGTTGTGCTTCATGAGCGGCACGCATGACCCCACTTGGCACTCCACGAAGGAGCTTACCCACGATTCTGTGGCTCGCCGAGTAAGCTCGATCTTCAAGCTGAACTTGGCGGATGATTGGGCTTGGAGCTGCCCTCCATTTAGCCGGGTCAAGCCTGTCCCCTAGGTAAGTTTTCGAGTCACCTTTCACTGCCGAGTCAACTTTAGCTTGTTTGGCTATTTTCTGTCTAGTTTTCGATGCTTATTCTATTTGTCTTTCGCAGAATCTTGTTCACCAGGTTGATGACAGTACTGTCCCTCCTAGAGCTTACAACGAGGATCGCTCCGACTCCGACGAAGTCGAGTATGATTTGGAGTGCTTCATGCCCGTTCCGCATATACCGCCGCTTCAACTCCGGGTAAGAGTCAATCTTGAAACCCCTTACAAGATTGGTATGACGACGACGATGATGATGATTGTGAGATTTTGGAGGTACTTGCCTTGTGACCTTAGCCCTCTAACTTATTCGAGTAAGCATGTCATTTACTCATGCAGCTGGCCAGGTACATAACACTCCCCCTCTTGCTGTGGGCGGAGTCGGCAAGATCCCTGTCGCCAAGCCGAATAAGCGACGGGGGGCACCTCCAGTGCTTAGTCGGCTAAGAAGAGCAAGGTTGCTGCTGCTACCACGCTGGCTGAGACTCGCAAAGCAGCTGGACGCCCAGTCACTCATCGCCCATCGCGCGATCTGACTGTCACCGCTGTTCCATTTGCCGGGAGGTTTTGGGCTTTACCTTTCCTCCACGCCATCAACTCTTTCCTGGCACTGTTACCCCATGTCAACAGAAAGTCAGAAGCTATTTTCTGGCACCGTTACTACTTGTATTTCACTATCTCTTCGCCGAACTAGTGCACCTATATTGAGTGTGTTGGGGACACAAGAGACTTCTTGTATCTTGATTGCAGGATTGCTTGAGAGGGAATACCTTTGACCACTTCCTCCCTGAGTTCGATAAACCTTGGGTAATCCACTTAAGGGAAACTTGCTACTGTTCTACAAACCTCTACACTTGGAGGCCCAACAACTGTCTACAAGAATAGAAGATCCCAGAGTTGGAATCTCCGCTTTGATGAGGTGATCAAAGAGTTTGGATTTATCCAAACTTATGGAGAGGCTTGTATTTACAAGAAAGTGAGTGGGAGCGATGTGGCATTTCTGATATTATATGTGGATGACATATTACTGATCGGAAATGATATAGATCTTTTTAACAGTGTTAAAAGTTATCTTAACAACAAATTTTTAATGAAGGACCTAGGTGAAGCGTCATACATATTAGGCATAAAGATCTATAGGGATAGATCTAGGCGCCTAATAGGGCTATCACAAAGTACATACCTTGATAAGATTTTAAAGAAATTTAAAATGGACAGAAGTAAGAAAGGGTTCTTACCTATGTTGCAAGGCAATACAAAACAGTAGAGAGTATATTGAATATCAATGGAAAGGAATGGACCGGGGTCCACAATTCACTAGAGGTGTTTCTCCATAAGATAAATAACATGTTGGGTGAACAAATTACAGTTGGGCAATTGACAGATAGAGAATGCATAAAAATGCATGTACATGGCATGATGATTGCTATGAGATTCGTTTGGGCATTACAACATAATACATGTAATCGTAATCCAACTACATCTATGACTAATAATCCACCTCCGTGATATCATCCAACAACCTCGGGTATTAAGTTGCAAGCAACAGATAATTGCATTAAGCAAAGTGTGTAAAGTAAACAATACAATTTCCCTTGGACAAAGGATTGTTGTTTTCTCCTTAGTAGCAACAACACATCTACAACCTTAGATAGTTCTTTGTTCCCAGCTTTCAATGCTTGCAAATGGTTTGATCTTGGTTTTGATGGTGCATGTCACCTCAAAATTATTCTTTTTACCACTTACCTACTCGAGCACGAGCAGGAGTTAAGCTTAGATGTTTGATACGTTGGAAACGTATCTAATTTTTTATGCTCCATGCTTGTTTAGTATCTACTTTATTTTGCTTTGTCTACACTTTGAGGTGTTTTTATATCTTTTTTGGAACTGACCTATTAACAAGTTGCCATAATGCCAGCTTCTGCTTTCTTTCGCTTTTGGTTCCGTAGCGTAAAATCAATATCCTCGGAATTGACGACAAAAGCCAAAGTCATTATTTTTCTAGGAGCAACACTAACCACGGCAGAAGCCGAGGGGGCCACAGGGCTAAACCCCTAGGCGGGGCAAGCCCTGAGGCACTGAGGTGGGCCCCTCGACCCCCACCCACCTTGATTCCTCGCTATAAGAAGCCTCCACCCAAAAACAATCCAAGAAATCCACGAAACCTCTCGCAAGCCACCACACCAAGGGGAGATTCTGGGATGAAGTCTCTGTTCAAGACCGCCGGACGGGAAGTGCCCCGAGCCATCTCCATCGATCTCCATCTCCATCTTCATCACTGTCTGATTTCCATGATGAGGAGGGAGTAGTTCTTCCTCGTGGCTAAGGGCTCACCGTAGCTATGTGTTCATCTCTCTATGCATGATCTTGTTGTGGTCATGAGCTCAGAATCAAGTAGATCTACCTTGCTACTCAAGTGTCAGGTGTGAAAGTGACAAGATGCACGCCATGGTGGCACTTAGGTTTGAGTCTACATAAATACTCTTTGTGCTTTAATAGATCTATGCTTTTCCCCACGCAGTGTGAAAGCGACAAAGATGCATACCGTGTGTGTGGCACTTTGGCTAGATTGAATATTTGTTATGAGTTATATTTGGAGTTGGATGTCTCTATGAAATTGTGGTGTTTGTTAGAACCATCTAGCTTCAAGGTGACAGTGGGGTTATCTAGATTGGGGAAGGCGACTTTGAGGAGTTGTTATATCCCTACCAATGATTAGAGTGTTCAATCGAGAGTAGTTAAGAGTAGTATCATGAAGAGAGGATACTTATATGATAGAGTGTTCACTAGTGAAAGTTTGATCCCTAGGCCTTGTTTCTAAACATTGAAACACCATTTGCATCTAGATCTATTGCATGTTTGCTTGCTTCCATCTTTGTTCTGCTTGCCAGGGAGGTTTTGGGCTTTACCTTTCCTCCACACCATCGCCTCTTTTCCGCACTGCTACTCCCACATCAACTACAAGTCGGGTTATTTTCTAGCAATCACATTACTTGTATTTCACTATCTCTTCACGAACTAGTGCACATATATTGGTGTGTTGGAGACACAAGAGACTTCTTGTATCTTGATTGCAGGATTGCTTGAGAGGGAATACCTTCGACCACTTCCTCCCCGAAGTTCGATAAACCTTGGGTAATCCACTTAAGGAAACTTGTCATTCTACAAACCTCGCACTTGGAGGCCTAACAACTATCTACAAGAATAGAAGTGCGAGACATCATGAGCCACATCACCTCATTTTCAGTCCCACAAAAAGGTTCTTTCTCATGAATATCTAAATAAGACAAATCAAGAGAGAAATCATAGTCTTCATCTTTAATATCTATGGGAGACGTGGCAAACTTAGGATCATAGGACACCTTAGGCATGCTCCTACGTATAGCAAGGAGACTCTAATAGAATTAGCACCATGTGTGTTTCAAGCCTTCAACAAAATCATCGTTGAACTCAATGTAACCATCATTAATATCATAACTCTCACTAGCCTCAAAGTAGCTACAGTGTAATAATGGCTTCACTAGAGTTTTGTGATTTCCTAGACTAGCCATAGTAGCATCTAGAAAAGGACCTAATGAACCACTCGCATCAAGCACATGAGAAGTAACATCATGAGTATCAAAAGCGCTTGCACTCAGCAGTAGTAGCAGTGTGTAGCATGTGTATGTGGTGGTGGTGTAACAAGCCTACTTATAACAGACGGTGAATCAAGAGCAGGAGAGGTGTTTAGGATTGTACCTCTTCTTGTAATGGATGGTAAAATAGGGAACTTTCCATCACGAGACTTCTCCATGATAAAAGGTAGTAGTGAATAATAATAGATCCAAGTAAACTTACAAATAAAGTTATGTCACTAAGCAACGGCGCAGAAAATAGTCTTGATGACCCACAAGTATAGGGATCGCAAAGTCTTCGCTGTAGTATTACCCAATTTATTGATTCGACACAAGGGAGCCAAAGAATACTTGCAAGACTTAACAACCGAGTTGTCACTCAATCGCACTGAAATAGTTCTTGCTCACGTAAGTTTATCAAGAGTAATAGTTTGTAGTAGCAACAAGAACAAGAATAAAGGAAACAGAGCAATAGTAATAGTAATGTAATGGGATTCGAAAAGCGGTAGGCACAGGATGGATGGACTCGTGTTGCATGGACGAGTCTAAACATGTAACTTCAAGATCTAGGGCATTGCGTATAAATAATAACAAGCATCCAAGTACTAAAAAATCCTAGGCATGTGTCTCAATATAGTCATACGTGTCGCAATGAGAACTTGCACAACATATTCTCGTCTACCAATTGTGGCAGCGGGCCTCTAGGGAACCATCGCAATTAAGGTGCTCCTTTTAATAGAGCATCGAACAAAGCATTAACACTCAGGAACACATGTGATCCTCACACCACAGCCAGCCCTCCGGTTGTCCCAATTATTGTCACTTTGGGGCCTTTTAGATCCACATGATATGTGTACACAACTTGCGATAAGATCACGAACAATACTATCATAATGATTCAATAATAAGTTCAGATCTAAGATCATGGAACTCGGGCCCTAGTGACAAGAATTAAGCACAACAAGTTGCAACAAAGTCAAATAGCACTAATAGAGATACTAGGCACTATGCCCTAATGCATCTTATTCGACACATGATAGAACTCATCCATCCCTACCATCCCCAAGCCTACAATGGGATTACTCACCATGGATGAGGGAAACATTGGTGGTTAATGGAGATGCATTGGTGATGACGATGGCATGATCCTCTCCAAATTCTCGTCCCATAGGTGCTAGAACGGAGTTTCGATCCGAATCTTGGTTTCGTGGCTGTGGAGTGGAACTCTTTCTAGAAAACTATCACCCCTCGGTTTTTAGGTCGAAGGCAACTTATAGGCGCAGAGGAGGCCGAGGGGTGCCTCAGGTGGTTCACCCCTCCAGCGCTGGCCCAAGGTGGCCCGCTGGAGTGGGTGTGGTCCCCTGTGCCTCCTCTCCGCCTCGCCTTCTGCTCCGTGGATCTTCTCCGTGAAATATAATTTTGGCATATTTTCCAGATTTTTCCCGATAGTTCATTTTCGCACAAAACAAGACACTAAGGTAATTCTCACGAAATAAAGATCATCTGTGTTAGTTGTATCCAAATCACACAAGTTTAGAGAAGAAACAATAGAAAAGTGTTCGAGAAAGTAGATACGTTTTGGACGTATCAGTGATATTCCTTATGGTAAGCCTCCTGATCAATGTTTAGAGGAACTTGACACATTTATTGTTAAACAAGGGTATTTTAATAAACAAGTTCAGAATCATTTGTTGGAAAACTCTAGAGCTATCCATGAGTTGAAGATATTGTGAAAATAACTTCTAATGATATTAAAATGTTTTGTAAACACTTTAAAATGGTTCAAACCCAACTTGATCAACTTGCTAAGGTACAAAAGGATATGCTAGGTAATGCTTCAGGAGATAAACATGCTTATGGAATTAGAACTAGGAGTGGTATAGCTACTCAAGATCCTTTATATGCTGAAGGACACCCTAAAAGAATAGAGCAGGATTCCCAACAAGGTGAAGATAGTGGTAGTCCTCGTAAGAGGAAGAAAAGGAAACATAAGATAGTTGAGGAATCACTTGAACCTGCTATAGATCCTAATAGTATATCTGTCTCTGATGCTGAAACTGAGAGTGGTAATAATAATGATGCTCCTGATAAGGAGGAAGTTGAGGAAGAACCTGAGAAGCACACTAAGAACACTAGGTACACAAAGGAAGATTTTATTGCTAATAAACATGGTAAAGAGAGAGAACCTTGGGTGCCGAAACCTATGCCTTTTCTAGGTAAGAAACACAAGTCAAAGGAGGAAGAACACTACAACAAGTTTTGTGAGTGGATGAAGCCCTTATTCTTGCAAATTCCTTTGACTTATGCTATTAAGTTGCCTCCTTATTCAAAGTATATGAAGGATATTGTCTCTAATAAAAGGAAGATTCCTAATGAGGAGATTTCTACTCTACTTGCTAATTATTCCTTCAATGGTAAGGTTCCAAATAAACTCGGTGATCCAGGTATACCAACTATTCCTTGCTCCATTAAGAATAATTATGTTAGAACTGCTTTATGTGATTTGGGAGCTGGAGTTAGTGTTATGCCTTTTTCTCTCTATAAAAGACTCTAGCTAGAAAAGTTGATACCAACCGATATATCTTTGCAAATGGCTGATAAGTCAACTACTATTCCTATTAGTATATGTGAGGATGTTCCTGTTCAAGTTGCTCATAATTGCATGGTTTTAACTGATTTTATTGTGCTTGAAATGCCTGAAGATGATAATATGTCTATTATTCTTCGGATACCTTTTCTTAATACTGCAGGTGCTGCCATCAATTGCAATCAAGGAAAATTAACATTCAATATTAATGACAAAGAGCACACTGTCTATTTCCCCAAGAAGATTGTTAAGAGCTATTGCCTGAATTCCATTGAAAATATTGAGAGCATCAAGATTGGAGAAATATATTGTCCCATTCCACAAGAAAATTTTGAAACTATTATGATTGGGACCATTGCTATCAAGTATGAGATAACATAATCACCTTGTGGAATGCAAAGTTTTGTTTCATATAAGATTGTTTTGGTAACAAGACTTGATAAACTTTGTTAACAAAAGGATTTTAATGAACAAAATAATGTTTTCACTTTGGTTATACTTGCTTTCTTTTACTTTTCTCCTTCCTAGTTTTTGCTTTAGCTTTAGTTTTGCTAGTTGTTTGCTTGTTTGAGTTTCTTAGAGCTCCTGTAGTTTGGCTTTTGGTTTGCTTTTGCTTCTTATGAAAAAACTGTTTGTGCGAGAAAATCAATTTTCATACCCTGAAAATTGGCCAAAAATAAAGTTTCCCGAAAAATCCCAGAAAATTCAAAATAAATTTTTCCTCGGAAAAAGGGGCAGAGAGACACCTGAAGTGACCCAAGGGGGCACCTTAAGCCACCACACCCATGGTAGGCGCGGCCTACCAGGTGGCTGCGCCTGGGGGGTCTGGCCCACCTGGGCCCCTCCAGGCTGCCTCCTCAAAGCCATCTTCTTTCTCTCTCCCAAAAAACACCGAAAACTTGCTCAATCTCGAGTTCTTGTTGTTCTTGCTCATGATTGATCTCCTCAAATTTCATATCAAGTGCTGATTTTTGGAGGGATTGCTCCTTGGTATGTGCCTCCTCCACTTGTTCAATTAGATTTGTGATTGGTAGATTGTATCTTGAGTATTTTGCTGCTATAGGTGACAGGTTGTTTGAGCTTGCATTCTTGTTCTATGCTTAGAAACTTTGTTTTGATGCATGTGTAGTCCTCTAGCAAGTTCCTATAGTAGTTGCTCATCATTTATCGACTTAGAAATCACTTGGTTTGATGGTTGTCTAAAAAATTCAGCAAGGAAGATGAGTGCTTATCCACTGAATCAATATGACTTGATGGTGCATGATCCAATGAAGGTTCATCGTGAGGAGGCAGTTTTTCCTTCCATATATCCATGCCATGAATTTATGAGAGCTGCGAGGATCCTCCAAGATTTCCAAACTATGGTTACGAATGCAGGGTTGGAACACTTTGTTGAAGGTGAAACATTCCAATATGTTAAGCTAACCATGGCTTTTGCGCAGGACTTCCAGTTCACTTGGTCTACTTCTAATCTTATGGTCCATTACAAAATATATAATATACATGTCGACCTGCCTTTTGCTTATTTCTGTGCAGCAAATAGAGTACCTCAGTGGGGATCTTGTGAGAAGATCAAGGAGAGGCCCAAGTCACTTATGTATTTATATGTTGATATTTGCCAAGGTTTCGACTTCTCAAAGAAAGTGGTAAAATTCAGAACATTCAGCTCCCAGCTATTAGATACTTTGCCTATTTCATTACCAAGTGTGTTCTTGCTAGAAAGATTGCTAGAAAGTTATCTTATTTTGATCTAGCTTTTATTGCAGCTGCTCTGAATAGGAATAGATCTTATAGCCTGGGTGTGCTGATAGCTCACCATCTCACCACCAACCGCGAGAAGGGTGGAATTTGTGGAGGTCTCATTGCTTCTAGGTTGCTAGCTTTCCATGGTTTAGAGCTTCATTATTCAGATTTTCAGTTCCCCATAGAGAGTCTTGATATTGAATCCATGATTCAGCATGGTTTTGTTTCCTTGGGGGCTAATGTGAGAAGTTTACCGTATGAATTATCTTTTGCCCAGCAAGGGCGGAGAAAGGGTAGGACTGAGAAAATAGTTTATTTGCCTGCACCTGCTTTGTTTAACTTTGATAACAGGCAAGGATGGTCGCTTACGGAGGAGGAGGTTGACACTTATGTGGGGGAACGCTCCCAGCAAGAGGAGAATGTTGAAGAGGATGCCGAAGACAATTCGATTCATCCCTCCAACTTGGGAGAGTCTTCATACCAAAGAATTTCTCATTTGATTGGGCGCGTTTTCTTCTTCATTGCAGTGCCCGACTATGATCATTCCTATGATGACCCACCAGCATGGGGTACTATCCATGCTTATTGAGCTCCCACTTAGGCCAAAGCCTAAGCTTGGGAGGTATACCCACATCACAAATATATATATCATGTTCGGCCTGCTTTTGTATATCCATTGTTTCGCTTTATTTTTGGTTCTTGTTGCTTCTTTCTCAATAACACAAAAATACCAAAAATATTTTTGTTGTTTCTCTTGGTTTGTTTCTTTGTTTCTTTGCTCTGGTTTGCCTTAAAATAAAAATCCAAAAAGATTTTGCTTTGTTTGGTTTGCTTTGTTTTGTTTGGTTTTTCTTTGTTTGCTTGTTTCTAAAAATTCAAAACACCAAAATATTTGTTGTTCTTCTTGGTTTTGTGAGTTCTTTGCAGGGTTCAGCCGTCCATAGTGGATTTTGGTTTCATGTTAATATTCAAGTCACACAAGTGAAGGGCAATAATGAAGATTAAGACAACTCGAGGTGTGGTAAGAGGCTGGTAACGAACTCTATTTGTTTCATTTTTGTACATATACTCATCATTGTGAGCATGCTTAGCCTGTTTGTGTAAGGTGTATGTCATTATGGATGCTTAGTAGTTCTTTCTTGTCTATGATTAGCTCTAGCTTGTTAATATTTTGTAGCATGTCATATGAATGTTTGCTTGCATTGTTTTATTCATACTTTGGTATGACATTGTGGTATCCTCCTCTGACTGTTCATATGAATCGACTTGGCACATGCTCATGCATGCATATGACTAACCAATAGTCAGTACGCCTCGATGATTTATTTTGCCTCAGAGTTCTTGTATCACTTTCATGCCATAATTAGTCCTGTTTTGTTGCAAGCATGATTATGACAGCTATTGCTCTCTCGTTTATCGCTCCCTCTCTATTGCTAGCCTTCACTTGCACTGAGTATGTGCTCTACCTGTGCTTCCAACTCCCCAAAACTAATATTGCCAGCTGTGTCCACCATACCTACCTATTAGCATCATTTGCTACTTCAGCGCATATTATATATGCCGTGTTTTCTTCCAAAATAAAATGTTTGTCTGTTTTGAGAAAGTTAGTTAGTAAAGCTCTCACGAACTTGATGGCACACTTTATTCTTTGCGCTTAATAATCCTGAACCATTGTGACTAGTCCATGAAAGTTATATGCTTGCTTATTATATGCTGGGAGTTAGCAGAACCATGTTGTCACGGGGAACGCTTTCAACACCTTTTTTGGATATCCCATCCAGTTGATTCCTTGCTCTTTTGTTTGTGGATGTCGACAATGTGAAATAAAAGGGGAGCTTGTGAGTTCATGGAGTTTATACACTGTGTTAGGGAAACGTCTGGGCCGCTAGCCTAAGACATGCCTAATCATGGTGGAAACTTGCAGCATCACCATAATGAGAATCTATGAAGCATCCTCAATAAAAAGCTATGCATATGGTAAATAAAAAGATTACTGAGATGCTCATTGTCTGCTTGCCTTGTCATTTTGGTTATGGGAAAGCTCCTATACCATGTGCAAGAGGTACCCCGTTGGCGGTTCTTGATGATATGCATGTATTTACAATGACAAGAACTTTCAGGTGACCAAAGTTGAGTATCATGCAGAGCGACCCTCGTACTCAAGGGACTTGGGATTTCTAGTTAATGATCTGTCAAGCATATGATTCAGAGTGGACCTCACTTTCACCTTAACCACATGAAGATGCCTATGATAGGGGCAATGAGAGATCAAAGCTAATGAGTACCTTCCTTTCAGCATTGGGAAGCCTTTCAAACCTTCACAAACCCATTTTCACCATTTTTTTGAGTCACCACTTATTCTATGAGCACCTTGTTGAGAGCATAGTTGCCATTCTTGTGTTTGTTCCAAAACTTGGTTAATTATGTCATGACTTTGATGCTTGTATCTCTGATATCTTTACTTCTAGTCTTAATGTGAACTTCAAAGGTGCCTTGGCATTTATATTGTGCTCTTCAAACAAAGGCAAGCGAGATACCACTCTATCATACCTTATTATGAGCATTGCAATGTTGCTTATGTTTATGTTTCATGCTACTTATTATTATTGAGTTGGTTTCTTGCAGTGACCCAACATACCATTGCATGATGTAGTATACTATAGTCGTTGACATAACACCAATGAAACACCGTTCACTAGTATTACATCCCTCAGAATGGCACAACAGAAACACAGCGGGTCCAATACATGGCTAAAGGTTACAACTCACTCTTTACACAAGATCCAGAGAATACTCTAGGTTAAAGAGAGAGAAAGAACTTCTTACAAAGAAGGATCAAAGATAAACAATGCAATAACTATTATACTATTAAGACTAGCATTTTAACTAAGGGGTTGGCATTTCCGCTATTGCAATACACTACAGAATTAGGTTCTTGGCTAGAGGGTATATTCCTACCTAACTAGTAACTCCGTCTTCACTTGAGTTGATGTATATGTTGACTTTCTTGTTTGCATTGAAGATCTTTAGCTTTGGATGTTGAGTCCTGGAGCATAACTTGATGTAGATGTTGTCTGTACCGGCTTCAGAATCTAGCAAGGGTTAAGAAGATACATTGAGTACGACCGTACTCAGCAAGTTTCACTAGAAAAGGAGTGTTTGATGCACTATAACTACAGCCACAGCCCGTAGGTTGTAAGCAACGCAAGTTTCTATAAAACATTTCTTCAAAGGTTGCTTTTATTCTGAAAAACTATGTCCGTCAGCCTTCATGGGTTTACCAGAACTTCCATGGAGTTCCTTTCCCGCAGCGTTCGCAACTCCTTCCCGGAACAGGGAGTAACAAGTTACAGTTCTTACACTCTGCAGAGGTGCGTTACTTTTCCCATGAGAGATCAACTCCTTGTTGCACAACCGGGTAGCTTATCGTCCAAAATTCCATGTTGTGGGGCCCAGTAGTTGGTCCAAGCCAATCACTTCCCTCTCCGCGACCTCATATGTCTGCACGATCCTTCAGGCTGGCTCATCTTCATTAAGCCCCCTTTTGGGCAGGCTAAAACCCTGATGAGTTCCCGAAGACTCTATGACCTAGTGATGCCCGGATTAGTACCATTTACATGGACTATCTCCCTAAACACCATTCATAGATAATCTAGACACCAAAAGTGTGGGGCGTAAGGGTGCCCACCCATATGTTAGATCCATTCCAAATCTCATGGTTAACGCGTATAAGAGGAAAAGGATACAACTGACTTCTCCGTCCCATTCCAAATCTCATGGTTAACGCGTAATATACGGCGCAAGAATCACTAGCGACATTGGTTGTTAAGTCCTAGATATTATGTTCCTTTACCACCGGAACTTTTATAGTAAGTTATTACCTCATGGCAATAACCTATAATCACATTATTATGAAAATAGTGTTTTCGGACCTTTTTCAAATGCAGGTGATGTCCACATTGGATTTGTAAAATACTTTACAGAAAATAACCAAAGGACATGAGCAAGTGTGAACTTGCCTTTTGTGATTGCAAGATTATGCACTCACGGTCTTCGAGTCAGTATAAGATCCAAAATCTGAAATCATCATCATTGGTCCGGTAAGGACTAATGTTTAAAGAAGCAGTATGCTCTTATGCATAAATAATGTGATGCACTTTATAAACATGAATCCCGGGGACAACGTTGTTCTAGGGTTTGGATACTAGAAATGATGTATTTGAAATGTGTTGTACTTTTGGATGAGTTTCATACTCGTGCTTCTTATTAAGGCTTGTGAGTATGTGTGATACAATCATATAATTACAATATCATAAAACAATAGGATACACACAAATGTGAGATGCTACTCAAGATTGCTTATATAAGAGTTCTTGTTTGAAGTGGCAAAAAGAATAACATTTGAAGAAAAGATTTATTTTCTAAGGTCTAAACAACCTTTGTGGTTACTTGAGTCTGGTTGATGTTATTTGTGTTTGCTTGAATAGTTTGGGCTTGAGATGCTTTATGACTTAACTATATCAGACCAAAGTTAACTAAAAAACATCTAACAATGTTTATAGTATTATATTTAGAGTCTTGTAGACTAAAGTTAACTTTAAAACATGGATAGTTTGAAAGTATAATGCTTATAACATTTGTACTTTGGTGTACTTGGTAATGTTGCCTTAAGGTGACTTAATAATGGTTATATTTTTCTTTGATGTGGTGGTTTTCTTGATTTTATAGTGGAATAGTATCACTTACCCCTTTTATGGATGAGTGGTTATGGTTTTTAAATCATGGAGTAATGTTACCTAATTGCTTATAAGTTCACTATAGTGTTTTAGTATGTTGATAAACTTGTGGTTAAAGTAAAGGAAATAAGTTTTTATTCAACTACAAATTATTCTTGATGATTTTAGATTTCATAAGGATTCTCTTTAGAAAATATTACACACCTATGGTTGAAGAGAATTCAATAAAATTGTAATTAAAATGTGTTAAACTATTTTGATTTTATATTATTAATGTTGAAGACTAATACTATTTATTAGACTCAATTGGTTAATTTTAGACATATTAGCAATTTTTATTTATCCTTATATGAATTATCAATTAAGTAAATAAGTTTAAATTTGAGTTATTAAAGTATTTGAATTTTTATTTAACTCAAAAGTGGAATATTAATTTTTTAACATGTAGATATTATTTTTGTGATCATTTTTGTATATTACATTTATTTTTGTGATTTATAAATAATAAGATATGATTTTGACAATTCTTATTACTTTATAATTACTTAATAAATAACAAATATTTAATTAAGTGAAATAATAATACATGATTATAGTTCTAAAGTATTGTTTTTATTTTTCCAATATTTTTGGTATTTATTTATATTCTTAACATTTACCATTATTAAAATATGAATTATCAAAGTTTTATTACTTTTAAAACCTTTATTAAATAATATTTATTTAAATAATAATCATAATAATATTTGATAATAATTTTATGTTGTAGATTTTATTTTTCTACAATTTTTCATATATTATACACATTTTTCTGAATTATAAATCAAAAGTTATTAATTAAACAAGATTTAATCATTTATTTGATTTCTGGATTATTAATAATTGAGCTTATAACATTTTATTTATTTTTTAAACAGGAAATAACTTTTTACTCTGCACCCACACCTAGCCCTAGTCATTGACCAGTGTGCCAGTGACCACCTCAGCTCTCAGATGAATAGATGTGTTTATTACCGACCCTAGTTCTACTCCTAGACAATGACATATGGGCCCTAGGCCATGTCATCAGCCACGCGAGACAAAGATCGCCAAACACGTTGACGTGGCGGGTGATCTCACCGACATCACCTCGCCGTGGCATGGCGTACGCACGGCGAGGAGGGCAGAGCGCAAGTGAGTGAGCAAAGTGTGCAGGGCTTGTTCAACCGTAATAACAAGGCGAGTAAGATAGTGGTGGCGCTTCTGTTTTTGGTCATCGAGGGCAACCGTGACGAGCTTATGCGGCGTGCTTATGGGTGATTACAAGGCATGGGTTTAGGAATCAAACAAGGCATCGTCGCATGCGAGGAGACTCAGTGACTCACCAGGAACGCGATGGTGTGATTGATTTGGCGAGGCGCAGTCGGAGACGACGGTGAGGTTGTCGAACAGCGTCGGGAACCGAGGGTTCGATTGTATTGATTTACGCCTCCTCCGCTGGTGTAATTTGGGGCAATCGAGCGAGAAGAGCACGACGGCCTCCACCATGGTCTTATCTGGCCGAGGCGAGCACGGAATCGCCGGCTCCGTCTCACCTCCGAGCTAGGGTTCTCGGTGAAGAAAAGGAAAACGAGGTAAAGGAGTTTTCAGATGGGGGGAAATGGGGATGAGGATGAGCAGAGACATCGCGGTGGCCTCCTTATCCTCTCCTGGCAACGACGGCGTGGATCTTGGCGCAAGGACGATGGCGGCCGGCCTCGGCATCGCCACCGAGCTGCTTCCAGATGGAGGAAGACGATGACGTGTTGTCTTGCGGATAACCCCTGGCACTTCTTCAAGCTCAAACCGCAGTCCTTCCCTGGTCCCACCTGTCAGTCACAAAAGAAAATGATCTGGGCTGGCTGTTGGGCTTTTGTGGGCTACACCTGGGCGACACGTAAGCAAAGAGGAGTTGGGCCACGACCAAGATTTGTGTTTTATTTGTTTTCTTTTTTCTATTTTCTGTTTTACTTTTCAGATTTGAATTTAATCTATATTTTGAACTTTTCTAATAAAGTTTATTTGCTGAATACTTACAGCAACAATTTGTATTTATTGTGATTCCTTTTGTGAACCTTTATGATAAATGTTTTTATATTTCTTTTATTTTCTTTATATGAACCCCTTTTTAATATTTTGTAGAAGCTTTTCTTATTATTTTTCTTTCCACTTTTAACCATGGATTTATTAAATGATATATTCTTATTTGTTTATAAAACTTAACTCTAGTTGGCTCATAGTTTGAATAGAAATTTTTATATGTATAATGATCCTATATCATCATTTGATGCATGAAATTGTAAGATCCCACCTTTATAAAGGTAAAGATCCCTGTGATTGCAATGCTAGTCCCTGGATCAATGCAGGCATCCATAGTTTAAGATGAAGTGCACAGAAACAAAGGTCATTATTACATGTCATTCCAGAGACAACATAGTCTTTTACAACTCTATAGCCATAGGCTAGTACAAGAGTTTAACTTAACAATATAAAATAGAAGTCTTCATCTTCATGTGCCACATGCAAGCATGTTGAGTGTAGACTCATAACCCCTAATCATCATCAGAGTAACCTGCAACATCACAAGTTACAGCCTAAGGGGTCAATACATTGGAATAGTATTGGCAAGTGATACCTTAGTAGAATATTAACATCTAGTTACTACATGAATTTGGCTATGTAGCTTAGGCTTGCTTTTCTCAAAATAGGTTTTACCTATTAGTTGAAAACACTATATTTTTCTTTGACAAAACTTTCCCAAGGAACCACCAATAGAAATTGGTGAACCTTCACCCTTGTTCAAACACAAGTTTTAACTTAGAAAATTGGGATGAGGAGATTCTGATAGCTTCCATGTCTTGATGCTCATATTGTCCAATACCGTGGACATGGCTAAGTACTTAGATTCTTCCATCTACAGAGGTTGTGCACTTTCCCACAAGACTTGATTTTCACCAATACAGACCTTTAAGAAGCCTTCCCTTGGACCAAATGGACGCTGCTCCAACCTATCATCCCACTACCACCAACTGTCCAAATGGCTAAGTTATTGCAACCTATGTGATCCCGTAGCAGCACATAATGCCATGTGGTCGCACTAGAAGCTTCTTAACATTTGGCATCTCAAATCCTTTGATCCTGGTGGATTTACACAAGTGAGATACACAAGGTAAACCATAGAAATGGGCCTTGTGTAACCACTCAACACAAACCATTATTTCCATTCCACCTGTGTGTTTCATTAACTTAGTTGTTTTATTACAAAACATAAGTCAAAGACTTAAAAATATTTCTCATAGCATGAATATATGATCCACCCTTGGTTGCTACTAGCTAGGCTAAGCATGGCAAGAGCAAGTATCTTAACTTAGAGGAAATTCTAACATTACTATAACTACTAGGATTTCCCAAGCATAGCATATAGATACTTAGCAAAATAATCATGCAAGTCCTATACAAAATATTTCTAATGCATAGGTAAAAATATAGGATAAAAACATGAAGCACGGACACAACGACTACTGGAAGCGAGGAAGAGAACGGGGGGCTCACCAGACTCGCAGAGGCGTGCTGGAGCTCAACGTGGCAGTAGCTTGTCAAGGGGCGCACGGACACAGCCGCAGGACCTCGTCGGAGTTGTCAAGCGCGGTGCTTGCGATGAAGACGTTGTCGAGGCTCGATAGCCCTAGCACGTAATCATATGGGTCGAGGTGCGCAAGGCCATGGCGAACATGATAGCATCAAGGAAGGCAAGGCGGTCACGCTTACCGGATTGCACGCCGGAGTCGAGCAAAGGTTCTGCTGCTATGACGCTTAACGGTTCAGCGACCTGGGTCACGAGAAGGCAAATGAAAGGCATCAGAGGATGCGCAAGGTTGCAGTGACTATACTGGCGAAGTTAGGAGTCAAGGGGCGCGGGGGGCTCACCGGAATTCTCTGCCGGAGTTCGTCGGTATCGCGCAGAAGTTCGTGAAATATGGGCAACTGGTGGAGGCGAGCAAGTGGTGGAGGGAAAGGTGCGGGTGAGAGGGTTTTGTAGCCGGAGCAGGGGCGAGGATAACGCGAGGAAACGCCAGCAATAACTTGGGTTTAAAACACGGCAGTGATGGCGGAGGAAACAACCGGCGACGTGGTCGTGGGCGTGATTTGGGGAAGACGGTGGTGAGCTAGCGAGGGTCCACTAGTCAGCGAATGATTGGGTAGTGCGGGTGCGGTGAGAAAAACAGGAAGAGAGGGAAAATCCCGGGTGGGCTGGTTAGTGGGCTGCTTCTGTTTGTGGGCTCAACAAATGCCGTCCTTTTCCATTTCTTAATCCTTTTTCTTTTTTTGTTTGAATTTCCAGGAAACAATTTCAAATGATTTCAAAAGTGTTTGAATTCAAATTCTTTCTAGATTTTTATAAAGTGAAACCTGCCATACTTAGGTATAAAACCATGCTGTTACACCAAACTTGCTTTGGTCCTTTGGAGTTTTGAAAGAAAACAGTGTCTTTATCAAAGTTTTAATATAGATATATAAATGGTTTTGAAGTCATATTTTGTTTTGAAATTTTTGTCCAAGCTTTGGAATACAATCAACCATAGGATCAAATACATTTGGTTTAAAACAAACAATCTCATATTAGAGAGTAGTGTTGGATTAATCCTTTGCTTACATAAAATAATAGGCATTCAAATGCTCCTGTTTTTGTAATGACTTTGAAAATGATCCTAAAATGATTATGAATGCATGGATGATATGCAAACTTTTAGATCATGATTTTAGGATGTTACAAATCTAACCCCTTAAGGTGAATCTCCTTCGAGATTTGGATTGGCTAGCAAATAGGTGAGGTGGTCTTCCAAGGTCATCCTCTCTTTCCCATGTTGCTTCTTCTTCTAATGATGGTTCCATTGAACTTGCGTAATTTGATAGTCTTTGTCCGAGTAACACTTTCTGCAGTCTCAAGAATTTTGACAGGCTTTTCCTCATAGGTGAGATCACTTTCCAATTGGACCTCTTCCAAAGGTATGGTATCCTTCAAAGAAGTCTCTTCCATCTCTGGATGGCATTTCTTTAGCTGACTCACATGAAACACATTGTGAATGGCGCATAATGACTCGCAACTTAATATCATAAGCCACTTCTCCTTTACGACTCAGAATCATGAATGGTCCAACATATCTTGGGGCAAATTTTCCTTTGACTCCAAATCTCTTCACTCCACGAATAGGTGACACTCTAAGATAAGCTCTATCACCCACTTCATAGGTGACTTCTCACGCCAGGATCTCATGTAGCTCTTTTGCCGGACTGTGCTATCTTCAATCTGTTTTTACTTGCTTGACTTTCTCTTCACCTCTTTAATTAGTTCTGGCCCGAACAAGTTCCTTTCTCCCACACCATTCCATAGCAATGGGGTAGTACACTTTATCCCATAGAGAAACTCAAACGGTGCCATCTCAATACTAGCTTGATAGCTGTTATTGTAAGAGAATTCTGCGTAAGGCAGACTTTCATCCCAACTAGC
This sequence comes from Avena insularis, assembly GCA_023614405.1. Lineage (NCBI taxonomy): Eukaryota > Viridiplantae > Streptophyta > Magnoliopsida > Poales > Poaceae > Avena > Avena insularis. The sequence goes on along the minus strand of CM042693.1, from coordinate 366,638,771 downwards.
TCCATAGTCTAGGGCACATGCCCTCAACATATCTTCTAGAATCTGGTTGGTCCTTTTTGTCATCCATCATCAGGATGAAAAAACAGGTTGAATTCCAATCTGCTCCCAATGACTCATGCAGTTGCCTCCAGAAATGAGAAGTGAATTGAGTTCCTCTATCAGACACAATACTCTTAGGTACTCCATGCAGACACACAATCCTATTCATATAGATCTTGGCCAACTTAGCACTTGTATAGGTTGTCTTCACTGCATGAAATGAGCCACTTTAGTTAGGCGATCCACCACTACCCAAATAGAATCATATCCCGACCTGGTCCTTGGCAATCCGGTAATGAAATCCATGCCAATCTTGTCCCACTTCCAATCAGGAATAGGTAGTGGTTGTAACAATCCTGCCGGTTTCTGATGTTCCGCTTTCACTCTACTACATACATCACACAAAGAAATATTTTCGGCGATGTCTTTCTTGAGATTATTCCACCAAAACCTTTCCTTCATGTCCATGTACATTTTGGTGTTACCCGGATGAATGGAATATGGTGGGTTGTGTGCTTCCTGTAAAATCAGTTTCCGAAGCTCCGGATCTTGCGGAACGCAGATACGTTTTCCATACCATAAAGTACTCTGCTCGTCTTCATGGAATCCTTTGGCTTTTCCTTTGCCAATCTTTTCTTTAATTTTATCAATTTCCTTATCCGTCTTTTGGGCTTCCTTGATTTTGTCCAACAAAGTGGGTTGAACATCCAATGACATGAGATGTCCTTCAGGCACAATCTCCAATCTGAGGTCTCTAAATTGGGCACAAAGATCATGTGGCAACTCTCCCTTAGTAAGGCCATTCACAAATACCTTACGTCTTAGAGCATCTGCTACAACATTTGCTTTACCGGGGTGGTATTGCAAACTCAAGTCATAGTCCTTGATGAGTTCTAGCCATCTTCTTTGTCTCATGTTGATTTCTTTCTGAGTGAAGATATACTTCAAACTTTTGTGATCTGTGAACACTTCACATCGCTTTTCCCAAAAGATAATGTCTCCATGTTTTGAGTGCATGTATAATGTAGGCTAACTCCAAATCATGAGTAGGTAATTTACCTCATGAGTTTTGAGTTGTCTCGAGGCATAAGCCACAACTTTCCTTCTTGCATTAGAATCGCACCTAACCCATGATGAGATGCATCACAATACACTTGGAAATCTTTATCCAAATCTGTAGACATAGGACAAGTGTCACTAGTCTCTTCTTCAATTCTTGAAACTGAGTTCACATCCTTCGCATCAAGCAAATTTCTTGTATTTCTTTAGTAACTTTGTCATTGGCTTAGCTACCTTGGAGAAATTCTCAATGAACCTTCTGTAGTATTCTGCCAAGCCAAGGAAACTACGAACTTCTTTCACTAACTTAGGAGATTCCCATTCAGTTACAGCTGACACTTTTGCGGGATCAACTGCTACACCATCTCCTGACACAACGTGTCCAAGAAATCCAACTTCATTCAACCAGAATTCACACTTGTCAATTTGGCATACACTTATGCTCTAAGCTTCTCAAGTATCAAACACAAATGTCCTTCATGCTCTTCTTTGCTTTTGGAGTAGATCAAAATGTCATCGATGAAAACGACAACAAACTTGTCAAGGAACTCCATGAACACCTTGTTCATCATATTCATGAAGTAAGTGCATTGGTCAAACCAAATGGCATCATCAGATACTGCATAATCCATACCTAGTGGTGAAAGATGTCTTAGGTATGTCTTGTTCCCTTATCTTAAGCTGAAAATAACCTCGATCAAGATCAATCTTTGAGAATACACAGTCCTTCTAACCGATCAAATAAGTCATTGATTCTAGGCAAAGGATATTTGTTCTCGATAGTCACCTCATTAAGTGAACGATAATCTATGCATAACCTTTGAATTCTATCTTTCTTTTCCACAAACAAGACTGTGCTCCCCAAGATGAAGAACCGGTTGAATAAATCCTTTGCAACTATTCTCCAAGTTGTTTCTTGAGTTCTTTCAACTCATCAACCGACATCTTGTAAGGTCTCTTTGCTATTGGTCCGATCCGGTAGCAAGTTAATCAGAAATTCCACATCTTTATCTGGTGGCATTCCTGAAATTCTTCCGGAAACACATCCGGATATTCTCTCACAATTGGCACACTGTCTGTGCTAACCCCCTTAAGATAATTTAGCTTACTCCCTTTCGATTCAAAGTTAGTCTTGAATCTTATCCTTTTATTTTCTGGGGTTGTGAGTGTGACAGTATGATTGGCACAATCTAGCACTCCCTTGTATTTAGTCATCCAGTCCATTCCCAAAATGACATCCAACTTGGGAATTTAGGATTATCAGATTAACGGAAACTTATACTTCCCAAATTCTATGACTAGATCATGACATCCTGAGTTCACTATCATTTCTCCACCAGGAGAACTTACTTTTATAGGACACCCAATAGTTTCAACTGGAAGTTCATTTCTTTCAACAAATGATCTTGATATGAATGAATGCGATGCGCCAGTATCAAAAAGAACAAGTGCTGGAATAGAATTGAGTTTGAACTTACCAGCCACAACATCAGGTTCCTCATAGATCTCTTCCACATTGATGTGGTTCACCTGTCCCTTCTGGAAAGGGTTGGGTTTGTTGTCACTGTCAACTTTATTTTCTAGGCACTCATTTGCATAATGTCCCATCTTCTTGCACTTGAAGCATTCAACCTGACTGAGATCCTTCTTGACATGCTGGCTTCCACTACCACTTCCACTTCCATTGTGGTGGCTCTTATATCCACCCTTGTGGTTCTTGTACTTGTCATTATCATGACTACGGTGATGCTTGTTGTCATGATGGCGGTTGTGGTTGTGGTTGTTGTTGTACTTTCCATGCTTGTGGGATCCGGAACTCCCACTATCATCATAATGGGAACGCTTGTGAGACGATCCCGAGCTGTGCTTGTCAGAGTTGTGCTTCCTCTTTCTGCTTTCAACCTATTTCATCTTATTCTCTAAGATGGTAGCCTTGTCACAAAGGGATTGATAGCTGGGGACATAGGCCACAGATAACTGCAGGTTCAGTTCATCGCTCACCTTCGAGGAACTTCTCTTTCCTCTTGAATCGGTATCAACTTCATCCTGCATAACGCCAGATTGTTGAACTCCTCAATGTATTCAGCCATGCTGCGGTGGCGCTGCTTCAGGTTATGAAACTCCTTCTTCTTCAAATTCATCACTCCGGATGAGATGTGAGCTGTACGGAAACCATCTTCAAAGATAGCCCATGTCACATCCTCAATGGGAGTGGTGATCTAGAAGTTATCCCACCAAGTAGCTGCTGGTCCTTCCAACAGGTGTGCCGCAAACCCGACTTTCTCCTCATCGGTGCAGACAGCTACTAAAATCCTTGTTCATCGAACGTAGACAATCATTGGCCACCATGGGATCAGTGGTTCCTAAGAACTTTGCAGGCCTCAGTCTTAGGAATCTGGTGAGCATGTCAAAGCCTGGTGGATTGTTTTGTTGTTGTTGTTGTTGTTGTTGTTGTTGTTGTTGTTGTTGTTGTTGTTGTTGTTGTTGTTGTTGTTGTTGTTGTTGTTGTTGTTGTTGTTGTTGTTGTTGTTGTTGTTGTTGTTGTTGTTGTTGTTGTTGTTGTTGTTGTTGTTGTTGTTGTTTGTAACGTCCCCGAATCGGGTCTATGCAGATCTTAGCATTTCCCGCCAAAATCCGCATAGAAGCGATTCAAAGACGCCACCAGACACTTTCGTGTGGGTGGGATTTGAATACAAGTAGTTACATCACAATAGTTTACAAGAGAGTCCACAAGAACTTATATATACAACAACGAATCAACGAGTCAAGAATACAAATGATACAATTCAAAGAGAAAGCGAGAATAGTATCCGAGTACGGACAAGATCCAAATGGGACTAAGAGTCCTGAAGTATAACCAAGCGGTGTCCAACCCTGCCCAGGCCAAACCAGAAGGGTAACCTTGCTAACATCGTCAATCACATACCTGTCAAGCCAAAAGGATGCCGACAAAGGGCAAAGGAAAAACAGAAAGAGAGCGGTCAGTACTGAGGCCAGTACACGGCGAGACTAGAATTCGGCGATCCTCGCCTACATAGGTATGGTGGGCTCAGCGGCAGCAAAGCTGCACTATCTAACTTATAGAGACACGCTGCAACTTCGGCTATTAGAGCGAGATAAGAGAGCACTATGCGATAACTATATATATAACACCAAACATAACCCATCCAAAGATTTCCTCAAGACCGCCGAGGAAGTCCTCTTCATGAACGCATATAGTGGCAATTTTAGTTAAGCGGTGTTTAGTTGATAAGGCTAATTACTAATCATATTATTAGAGGCAAAACATTAGTGGCGTTGTTCATGATCATGACATCAGACTTCCGAGGCGCCCATAACCGTGGACACATGGCTTCTCGAAAGATTTACCTAGGGTGCACTACTATACCCAAACGCATGCTCAACCCTTCAGCAACATATCATGCGTCTTCCGAATCTCACAACAAGAACTGTCCCATAACTACGCTGCATATCCGAGGCATCACCTCGTGTTTTACCCACACAAGAGATACGCTGATTCTCCAGTGGCACAGCTGAGTCTATGGTCACGATGATCAGAAGATAACTTGTAGAGCTCCATCCCATCTCCGGCACGATATCCCGATTTTATGCGATGCAAGCCATGGCAGTCCACTAAAATCATATCACAACTCAACCCATGTCCGAGGATATATTATGCGTATGCACCAAATGGAAAACTAATTTTGTAACCCTCTGGATATACGAATAGCGCCGGTAGTTGAGGGGAGGCCCCCACGTTTGGTTAGCGCGATCAACTCAGAACTGGTATCGTAGAACGAACGGGTCCTAGGTCGGCTCAAGCAGTTCCCAAAAGGTGAGCCGCGGGCCTTTATCATTAGGTGAAACCATAACCATAACCAACATCACCAATTTAATTATCTTACCACCATCAATATCCAAGTATCATGTTCCACCTGTATGAGAGCGAAACTAACCATGCCTACGACTCGCAAGGATAAAACGAACTAATCAAACAAGCCAATAGGATAACCAAGGCAATATAGTGGAGCAGGTAATTAAAGGAACGGTACTATAGCATCGACAATAAGGATAGCAATAGATCAATTAGAAGAAGTAAAGACTAGAAATGTGTGGCATCCCGCAAAACCACTACTAGAAAATCGCGTTGTTTTTGTGCATTGCATCATCATGACCGCATGCTCATGTCATCATACCTCATTGCATTTGTGCATCGTCGAGTCATCATGCATTTGTTTGTCGAAACCTATTTTCTAAAAGCCTAGTTTGGTTTCTAAATATTCCCCGTCTCAATTTCAAATTATAGCGCTGGCTTTTCCTAGTCTTTATTTGTCTAAAACTAATTACAAAAGTTATTTTAAATTAAATAAAAATCTATATTATTTTTAGGGGGTCAGATGGGCCGATTCGACCCAATGACCACCCCGCTCAAAACGGTCCACCAGAATCCTAAAACTACCCAATCCTAGTCTACCCACCACTCCCACCTAGCCACCTCACCGTCCCTCCACCTCACCCTCAGCCCAGCCACCTCACCAATCCACAACCCCACCTACACCCCTCTCTCTCTCTCACCTAGCCCCCACCTACCCCTCTCCCTTCCAACCTGGTCCCACCGCGCCTGGACCCACTCCCCACTCCCCACAACAAACACACGCATGCACGCAACCCGGCCCCCACCCGACCCCACCTACCGCCACCCCCACGCCCCCGCCCCACCCCCACGGTCCCCCACTGCCTCTCTCTCCTCCTTCCTCCTCTCGCCACTTGCCCCCTCACGGGTCTCCCCGCCCCTCCCCTCCTCCTGCGTCCTCCAAATGTCACACGACCATGGCGCTCCCGAGCAGACCCCGTCCGCCCGGCCTCCCCTCCGGTGCTCGCTGGTGCTTCCACCGGCCCTGCCCGAGCTCACAGAGGCCACCTTCCTCCTCCTCGCCCGGCTCTCCTCTCCTCTCTCTGTTGCCTGCCTGCGCCCCCTCGAGGCCGGCCCAGCCTCGGCCTGCCGACCCCACCTCGAAGCTTTCCCCTCTGCACGCCTGCTGCCTCCACTCTCGCCACACGCCAGCGCCAAGCCCCGCCCCTGCAGTCCGCTCCTGCGCCTCCTCCTCTGGCACGGCCAGCACTGTTGCCGCGCCTCCTCGCCCATGGGCAGGCTCGTGAGGGTGTGCGCCGCCGAGCCATCTCCGCCCAGGCCGCCAAGTCGCAGTTGTGCCTCGTCGTCGGTGCGCAGTGAAAGGGAAGGAGCTAGGAGGAGGGCCAAGCGGCCAGTGTTTGGCCAGGCTACGATGATGAGGTGCGAGACACGCCTATCTCGATGTAGTACCACCGAGGATCGCCTGCATCGAAACTCAAGTACGACATCGACATCGAACCGTCTAGTCAAGTTCGTCCGCAGTCAAGACCGACAATTGTACATGTTGACCCAAGACCGACATGAGGCCCCCGACAAGATCTCCTTCGCGGATCCGCAGACCCTGATCCTAGCGTCCAAGACCGCTCGAACCCCGAACCCCGTGGACCGACATGATCTTCTTCACGGATACGACAAGTATTCCCTCGAGGACGCCGAGTACTTCACCCCGAACACCGAGACCCTGGACGACAAGTTCTCCTTCCCGGAAGCATTGACGCCAGGCGACAAGATCTACTTCCCGATCCAAGACCCTAAATCCGGAGTCCGAGAACGATCCTGTCGAACCACGGGAGACCCGAACCCTCAGAGCCCAAGATCGACAAACCCTAATGTGATTCCCTTCCCGAGCCCTATTTTACAAAATGAAATATAAACTTGTTGCATATTGATTTGTCATATTCGCATGCATATTGTCAGGAGGTTTGGGGGCCTTATGCCGATTCACCATATAATTAAATATGGGGCCCATATGCGCAAATCTAGTCTTATATTAGCCTCATTTAAATTGGTGTAGCTTAACCGGTGCTATATTTGGCCATGTTCAAACAACATTTAAATTGCGGGTAGTTAAATAACTTGAACCATTTAATTAATTGTCGGAACCTCGGTTCCGCTTAATATTGCCATTGCATTGCACCTTTGCCATGCCATACATCATACATGCATCATGCCCGATCTTTTGCCGTAGTATTAAATAGTCCATCCGGTGTTTCTTCTAGTGTTTTGGTTCTTCGCGGATAAGGCCGTTGAGTTGATGCGAGTGTCGACCCGATCTTCGGATGAATCTTCGGCAATGTTTTCAGACGAGCATCTCCCCCTTTCTACCTATCTTACTTTTATAGTATTTATTCCTCCTGTTGATCTATTGCTATCCGTGTTGCGATGCTCTGGTTTCGCACCGTGATATCCCTTGCAGCCTTATATTGCCTTGGACACCTCCTATTACCGTTGTTTGGTAGATAGTTGGACTTGCGCGTCGTAAGTCGCTGCTCAAGCGCCGTTGCGGTCGTCAAGTACCACAGCTTGTTGGAGTATTGACGTGTGTTTATTGTTGGAGATGATCAAGACTTTAATTATTGTTTAACAACTAAAATTGAAGTAGGTAAGCAGAGGCACAGGTGGGCAATAGATGTTATTGGGTTGTTAACCGTCCACTTGTGTCCCGTAGGACCCCGAGTTCTTGACACCTGCTAGAGATCGAAAGCGCTAACCACGGTGGGGAGATATGGGCCCCATCGATTAGTACCTGATTTCAAAGTATTGTCTTTGGGGCCACAAACTAGTTTGAGGTTTTATTTACTATCATGTACTTATGCCATGCTTTACCGCTTTATTTAAATTGTGCGATGGATAGCACCTGCATTAGGATCGGGACACGATTTCGCTGTGTCGACAAGCCCAGCTTTTGGGTTCCTGACGTTCACAAAGCCGTTCACCCAAACCCTAAGTCCGTCTTGAGACCGGATGACTTCTATGGGTTCGGTTAGTGGGGTGGCCCCCATGTACTTGCTTTGGATCCGGAAACGTCATGACTTAGGCCCGCCAACATACCGATGGGTGTATGTTAACTCGATCGGCAAAAGGGTCAAGTGCTTGTGGATACTTTGGTGCACCCTGCGGTTTAATCTTTTCAAAAGCCGTGTCCGGTTATGGAAGACTTGGAGCACGTTTGATCATAGACAACTATAACTAAAGTTTCTTGTTATAAATTGACTTGTATCCGATGTGACTAGTAATCGCCTCAACTACAACGGAATGGCTAAATAAAAGTACCAAAACTGCTGGGTTTTGGGATATCTCATGCTAATTGTATTTGACTAGTAAGTGTTGCAACTACAACGAATGGTTAAATAAAACCGCCTCGCTATTTTATCGGGATGACTATCTATACTTGACTAGTAATTGCTGCAACGATAATCGAATAAATAAAACCGCCAACCTGTGTGAGTTCCTCGGTTGACTTCCTCGCTTGGTGTCGAGGGGAAATACCAGGATGGGTATGTTTGGTGGAAGTATCAGATGGTTCCAAATAGGTCTTTCCTATCCCTCTCGATGGCAAGCGATGCTATATCGAGTCTCTATAGGTTGTTTAGTGCATGCTGCACGCCGCCTATCCACCATACCTATGTAGGCGAGAGCCGAATTCTAGTCTCGCTGCATGGCCTCAGATCGACCGCTCTCTCTTTTCCTTTGTCCCTATCGGCACCTTTTGTTTAAGCAGGTTTGAGATCGGCGTCGTTAGCAGGTTACCCTTCCGGCTTTGGGCAAGGTTATGGACGCCATTGGTTATTCTTCAGGGCTCTTAGCCCCATTTGCATCTTGTCCGTAGTCGGACGCTCTATCATTTCCAGGTGATTTGGATCTTTGTACATTGTATCTGTATTCTTGACTCTTTGGGTCGCTGTTGTATATATACCTGTTCTGTGGGTCCCATCGAGGACTGTTGTGTAATGTTATTACTTCGTTTTCCACCCATCGAAAGTGCTCGGTGAACCTTTGAATCGTTTCTATGCGGGTTTGGCGGAATCGCTAAAACTTGCATAGGGCCGATTCGAGGGTGTTACTGAGTGGTATCGAGCTCAGCGCTTGAGATACCCCACAAGTCCAGCACAGTAGGATAACCTAGCTAACGGCGGTAGAGTGTCAAAGCTATTTTGCAAAATCGGTTGGATAGTTCTGATTAGGTCTGATTTTACTCCTTACCCCTCTGCTATTCCCCTCTTACCTCTACGTGTTTTGAATCCGCTCTCTTCTCTTTCTTCGAGTCCAGGAATTCTCGTGGGTGGGTTTTCGTCGTACCTTCAGGGTTTCGCTTCCTCCTCTGATAACGGTGTTTCTACATCCGGTCCTCCTGCTATCTGAGTGGTCCTTTATCTGTGGTACCATCCTTTGTTCCTTGTTTGTGCCTCCCAGTGTTTTCCGACGCGACGACATCATCTACGCCAGATCCGATGCAGAGTCTGCATCACTCCTTTGTTTCCGAACCTCGTTTGTCGAGATCTACAATCTGAATTCCGAGAGTTGGTTGCACAATTCGCCTATTCGTGTGCAGAGTAATGGTTCGGGTGCGCGATGGACTGATCACCGTCCGACTACTCTTATCATTCGCTCTTGTACATCGAATCAGTGGATCCAGCAATTTTACTCCGTCCACGGAAGCTAGAGGTGGCTTTATTTGTTGATACCTCTACCTTCAACCTTTTGTTCCCGGAGTGTTCCTTCGACTATCACGGACAACGACCTCTTGTTAGTGGTGTCGCGAGGATCTAAACGAAGCGAGGAGATGCAGCTCACCGACCTTCTTTTCCGGTACTCATGAGGCGGATCTCGAGGCGAGATCCATCATTAGTGGTGTCGAATTGTGGCATCCGCAAAACCACTACTAGAAAATCGCGTTGTTTTTGTGCATTGCATCATCATGACCGCATGCTCATGTCATCATGCCTCATTGCATTTGTGCATCGTCAGTCATCATGCATTTGTTTGTCGAACCTATTTTATAAAAAGCCTAGTTTGGTTTCTAAATATTCCCGCCTCAATTTCAAATTATAGCGCCTGGCTTTTCCGGGTCTTTTATTTGTCTAAAACTAATTACAAAAGTTATTTTTAAATTAAATAAAAATCTATATTATTTTTAGGGGCGATCGAGCAGGCCGATTCGACCCGATCGACCACCCAGTTCAAAACGGTCCACGAGAATCCTAAACTACCCAATCCTAGTACCCACCAATCCCAGCACCTCACCGTCCCTCCACCTCACCTCAGCCCGACCACCTCACCAATCCACAACCCCACCTACACCTCTCTCTCTCTCACCTAGCCCCCACCTACCCCTCTCCCTTCCAACCTGGTCCCACCGCCTAGACCCACCCCACTCCCACCACACACGCACACACGCATCCCCTGCAGTCCACCTCGACCCCACCTACCTCTAACCCCACGCAGCCCACCCCACGGTCCCCGCTTCCTCTCTCCCTCCTTCCTCCTCTCGCCACGGCCCTCCCAGCTCGGCCCCGCCATCCCTCCTCCTCTGCGTCCTCCAGTGACCACGACCAGCGCGCTCCCGAGCAGGCCCATTCACGCCTGCCTCCCCGGTGCTCACGGTCTCCACCGGCCCGGCCGAAGCTCAGGAGCCACCTCCCGTTCGCCTCCTCGGCTCTCCCTCTCCTCTCCTATGGCTGCCCACCATGGCGTCCCTCGAGCCCGGCCCAAGACGCTCAGGCCTCGTCGACCCCCCTCGCCGAAGCTTTCCCCTCGCCTCCTGTAGGGCCTCCACTCCGCCAGGCCGCCAGCTAAGCCTCGCCCGTCCTCGGCTCCTCCTCCTCCAGGCCGACACGGCCGATCATTGCCGCCACGCCCTCCTCACGCCCATGGGCAGGCTCAGAGGGTGTCGCCGCTGGAGCCATCTCCGCCCAGGCCGCCAAGTCGCCTGTTGTGCCTGGGCTGCCGCGCATGCGAAAGGAAGGAGCTAGGGAGGAGGGCCAAACGGCAGTGTTTGGCCAGGCTACAGATGATGAGGTGCGGAGACACGCCTATCTCGGACAGAGTACCACCCGAGGATCGCCTGCGCCGAAACTCAAATTTGGCATCGACATCGACCGCCTAGTCAAGTTCGGTCTCTAGCCAAGACCGACAATTGTACATGATGACCCAAGACCGACATGAGGCTCAAAGAAAAGATCTCTTCTGAGATCCGCAGACACGATCCTAGCGTCCAAGACTGCTCAACCCCAACCCTGTGGACCGACATGATCTTCTTCACTTGATCGACAAGTATTCTCGAGGACGCCGAGTACTTCACCCGAACACCGAGACCTCGGCGACAAGTTCTCCTTCCCGAAGTATTGGCGCTGGCGACAAGATCTACTTCCCGATCCAAGACCCTAAATCCCGTGAGTCAGAAACGATCCTGTCAAACCCCGAGACCTACCACGAACCTCGGAGCCCAAGATCGACAAACCCTAATGTGATTCCCTTCCCGAGCCCTATTTTACAAAATGAAATATAAACTTGTTGCATATTGATTTGTCATATTCGCATGCATATTGTCAGGAGGTTTGGGGCCTTATGCCATTCACCATATAATTAAATATGGGGCCCATATGCGGCAAATCTAGTCTTATATTGGCCTCATTTAAATTGGTGTAGCGAACCGGTGCTATATTTGGCCATGTTCAAACAACATTTAAATTATGGGTAGTTAAATAACTTGAACCATTTATCAATTGCTCAACCTCGGTTCCGCTTAATATTGTCGAATTGCATTGCACCTTTGCCATGCCATACATCATACATGCATCATGCGATCTTTTGCCGTAGTATTAAATAGTCCATCCGTGTTTCTTCTAGTGTTTTGGTTCTTCAAGGATAAGGTAGTTGAGTTGATGCGATGTAATTCGATCTTCGGATGAATCTTTTGCAATGTTTTCGGTGAGCATCTCCCCTTTCTACCTATCTTACTTTTATAGTATTTATTCCCTCCTGTTGATCTATTGCTATCTGTGGTTACGATGCTCTAGTTTTCGTACCGTGATATCCCTTGCGCCTTATATTGCCTTGGACACCTCCTATTACCTGTTGTTTGGTAGATAGTTGGACTTATGCTGTCGTAGTCGCTTGCTCAAGTTGCCGTAATGCGTCAAGTACCACGTTTGTTGGAGTATTGACGTGTGTTTATTGTTGGAGATGATCAAGACTTTAATTATTGTTTAACAACTAAAATTGAAGTAGGTGTTGCGAGGCACAGGTGGGCAATAGATGTTATTTGGTTGTTAACTGGGCCCACTTGTGTCGTAGGGACCCGAGTTCTTGACACTGTTCGAGATCGAGCGCTAACCACGTGGGGAGATATGGGCCCCCATCGATTAGTACCTGATTTCAAAGTATTGTACTGGGGCCACAAACTAGTTTGAGGTTTTATTTACTATCATGTACTTATGCCATGCTTTACGCTTTTATTTAAATTCAGCGATGGATAGCACTTGTCTTTGTTTAGGATCGGGACACGATTTAGCTGTGTCGTAAGCCCAGTTTTGGGTTCCCGATCGTTCACTGTCACTCCAAACCCTAAATCCGTCTTCGGAGACCGGCCGACTTTGTTACTTGAGTTCGACTTAGTGGGGTGGCCCCATGTACTTTGGATCTGAACGCCATGACTTAGGCCCCGTACATATACCGATGGGTGTATGTTAAGCGATCCGCAAAAAGGGTCGAAGTGCTTGTGGATACTTTGGTGCACCCTGCAGGTTTAATCTTTTGAAAAGCTTGTCATGATTATGGACGACTTGGAGCACATGCTTGATCATAGACAACTATAACTAAAGTTTATCGCTTGTTATAAATTGACTTGTATCCGATGACTAGTAATCGGCTCAACTACAACGAATGGCTAAATAAAAGTACCAACAAGCTTCTTTGGGTTTTGGGATATCTACGACATGCTAATTGTATTTGACTAGTAAGTGTTGCGTAACTTCTGGCAACTGGTAATGGTTAAATAAAACTGCCTTATCGCTATTTTATCGGAGATGACGCATCTATACTCTGACTAGTAATTGCTTTTCTGTGATAAGCGAATGAAATAAAACTGCCAATGTGAGTTCCTCCGGATTTGACTTCCTCATTTTGGTGTCCAGGGGAAATACCGGGATGGGTATGTTTGGTGGAAATGTCGAGGATGGTTCCAATCGGTCTTTCCTATCCCTCTCACGATGGCCAAGCAGGTTATCTATCGAGTCTTTATAGGTTGTTTAGTGCATGTTATTTGCCGCCATTCGATCCTACTGGCATACCTATGTAGGCGAGGCCCAGGCAGATTCTAGTCTCGCCGTGTCTTGGCCTCAGCGATCTTGTACCGCTCTCTCTTTTTTCCTTTGCCCCTTAGCCGGCACCTTTTGTTTAGCTGTGTTTGAGATCGGCGTCGTTAAGCAAGGGGTTTACCACTTAAAACGCTTAGCTTTGGCTCAAGGTAGGTTATGGGCGCTAATTGGTTATTCTTGAGGGCTCTTAGTCTTCATTTGCATCTTATCATAGTCCAGTCGGACGCTTTCCCTATCATTCGAGGTGATTTGGATCTTTGTACATTATATCTCAGTATTCTTGACTCTTTGGGTCGTATTGTTGTATATACATTGCATCATGGGTCCCGCATCGGGGACCTGTTGTTGTAATATTATTACTTCGTTTTTCCACCCATACGAAAGTGCTAGTGGTGGCACCTTTGAATACGTTTTCTATGCGGGTTTTTGGTAGGAATAACTAAAAAACTTGCATAGGAGGTCCGATTCTCGAGGGTGTTACAAAATGCAAAAATAGGTAGAAGAGAGAGAATGCTACTTTGTAGAGACAAAGTCGAGGAAACCGAGAGGAGCTTATGCCTTCGCATCCACTCCTTCGTCCTGTCAAATTGAAGAAAGAAACACTAGAGAGAACAACCAGGTTGCAATATTTAATACTAGGCGGAAAGATCCGGAATATTTATGATATGATGCATGGCATGGCAATAAGCTTGACCTAACACTTAATATTAAGCTTTTCAATCAGGATCCCGACATTTAATTAGTAGATTCAAGTTTTTAACTACCCGCGCGTAAGATATTAAATGTTGAATTAATAAAACAAAGCATGGCATTGATTACGCTACATGAATTTAAATGGTACCAATATAAGGCTAGATTTGCCGTTTACATACGGTCTCTTAAATATTTAATTATGAGGTGAGTCGTTAAATTTCCCCCCAAACAAATAACAAACATATATGCGAGTATATGTAATGAATTAATATGCAATAAGTTTATATGGCATTTAAAATAGGGGGTAGGTAGAGATCACATATTTTGGATTTCGATCTTGGTCTCCCGAGGGGTTGGAAGGATCAGTCTCTGTGTTGTGCTCTCTAAAACCATCCTCAAGGGGGTCCTCACGTGCATGCCAAGTGCAAAATCTGGAAAAAGCCATCTGCCATTTTCAACGATCCATCATACATCCACCACTTGGTCCATCGAAACACACCATGAGGGCAGCACAAGATCACAAGGAACACGTGTAGCTGATACAAAGGCATGGTCAACCAACACAAACACACTATGTCAAAAAAGGACTCAATGGCCACAGAGAGATAGGGGAGGAAGCCGAGGCTCAGGGTGGTGGCTGGGTAGCCAGCCTTGGTGTGAGCTATAGCGAGCCGCCCGCGACGGTCAAGGCGAGGTCGGCAAGAGAACATCCATCGGCGGCAATAGAAGAGAGGGCCGAGCAGGGCAGAACCCGAGATGGAAAAGTCCTGAGGAGGCAGCCGGAGAAGCGTCCTGGCGAGAACTCGCTTGGCGGCCCGGAGGCGTGCAGTAGCTCGGCCGGACAGGTAGTCTTGGCCGGGCGCGTAGCGAAGAGGAGGAATGCCACAACAGCTGGTGTTGTGAGGAAACTTCAGAAGGAGAGCGGGAGGCAGTCGGGTGGCAGTGGCGAGAGGCGGACCTAAGCGGTGTCGATTCGTGGGTGTGGCGGTTGCTGCGGGGAGGCCTTGGCGTCCGGAGAGGAAGAAGGAGGCCAGGTTGCGTCAAAGGAGAGGGAAGCGTGTCGTGGGTATCTGCTGATGTAGGTCTGGGTCTGAATCTCGTGTGTGGTGTGCATTTGGGTGTGTTGGTCCAGTCTTTGTGGTGGTGGCTGTAATGCGATGGGTGCATGCGTGGATGATTCTTGATGGCGGCCCGTGTGTCTTGTAGCGAGATAGAAGAAAAAAGTGCGGATTTCTAGGGTTGGTCTAGTCTAGGATTTGAGGTA